>JACGCM010000455.1:1280191-2560382 GCA_014058105.1 Kingdonia uniflora
CATTCGTAATCCACAATCTGATTGAGAAGCTTTTAGTTAGTAGAAAGAACGAAGAACACTAATAAGATTTGGAAAAATAGAGATTCGATTACTTAAACTTGAAGTAATTATAATGAAAACTCTCAAACCCTAGGCTTCTCTCAAAACTCTCTTCAGATCTAACATAACCTAGAAAATAACCTAAGTTCCTTTTGTATACTGGGGAACTCAAAATTACAAAATAGAATGTATCTCGAGGTAAAACAATGCCTGAGAATTAAAACAGCGCTAGAGTTGTTCAAACGAACTCTGGAGTTGTTCGAATGACTTTACAACTAATTGGTCTAAACCCTAGAAAGGTCGCCTGGTTGTTCGAACGAAACTCAACTCGTTCGAACGAAATATGGCTCTGGACCAAAATTCCAGAGGACATGACAACTCGTTCGAACGACAATCAACTTTGTTGGAACGACTTTGACAAATCTTCAAAAAACTCTAGATACTCCTGGACCAATTTTGCTGAGCAAAAGCTTCCTCCATCTCTTTTCTCGTCACCCCAGCAACCAACCACAATGCCTCATAGGTGCGAGCACGAGCTCTAACAACGCTTATCACCGTTTCACGTACATTCACTTGAAGCTGTAGCTCCTTCACAGTCTTTCCTTCAGCCTCTAACGTGACTAACAGTTCTACAATTTGGGCTCGCACAGCTAACAATTTAGTAGCCTGTTGACTAGCTCGTCCAAGTTTACCTCCAACTTCCACGTCCATTTTTCTCATCTCCGCCCTTAATTTTTCTTCAGCCGCAATAGCCAATTTTTTGGCCTCTCGACTCAATCTTAGCACAACACGCATTTGCCTATTTTCTATGTGTAACGCGTCACACTGGCTTTATACGGCAACCAGATCAACCTATTACAACAAATTACATTTATAATAATTTTTTATAGCAACAGAGTACATATAACAGTTCACAAGGTTACATCAAGAACGTGGTATCTGAATAAATCAACTACGACACTATGTTCTAACACAACACACAAATTACATTTCTCATCAAACATTACGAAAAGCTGGGCACGGAAAATTGGAAGTAATCTATTTATAACTCTTCCGGCCAGGAGACAGCCGTAACTTGTTTCTCCCTGCTTTCCTACTCGATACCTGCACATCTACCGACGTGGTAAAAGTTACGACCCCCTGTTTATGCTATTTGCGCCGCGTTCGGGATATCAGTGACTCAACCTCTTCTCCTTCTGATGACTCCTCCCACGACCTTGGTGGGAGTGGTCACCAACGATTCCTTCTTAAGCCCGACTAAACCACAGGTTTTCTACTTTAAAATTCTCCACTTCAAAATCCTTCCCACACTCCTCTTCAGACTTCCTAAATGTGCTCTCTACCTTAACCAGTTTCCCCCCATAAAACTCGACAATGCTGTCTATATGACGCTCATGCTTCATTCGAGCAACACCTTTTGCTCACAAGGGGCACATATGCTCCTTCAATCCCATTTGTACTGCGTACAATCGCTGACGCGTGTCTTTTAGTAGCACAACTAAATCCCTCATCTCAGCCTCTACCTTCATTCGAGCAGTCACTTCTTTTGACAGCCGCATTGCTAAAGACATTCTCTGCTCCACGTGCTGCGATAACTCATCTTGTAACCCCTTTACCTCGCCATCTAATTACATTTGAACTTTTATTTGTTCTTTTCTTATTCTGAAAAATTCAATCCTCATGGCCCTTTGATCCTACATAAAGCCAAGGACATCAGATAAAGGTTCTAAATCGCCCCATACTACAGACACAACAGCCCGTGCTGAACATTTTTTTATTTCTAAACTATGGAGATTTTGTGCTTCTTGAGCTAAAAACATCACTCGAGCTGGATCTGGCACTACACCTTTCTCCTTTAATAACTCTAGATAGGCCTCCTTTAACCCTCGCTCACTATCTACTTTGATCTCAAAATACAGAGTCAGAACTAATAACATACTTTGACACCTCACCCTATTACTCGGATTTTTAAAACATATTAACTCTTTGGGTTTTCGGATTACTACTCCCCTTTCCTCTTCCTTTCATAACACTTTGTCTCTCTCCACTTTTATCTTAGCATATTTACATTGCAGGTCATATAACTCTCTAAAAATTTTCACTGAATTTAACTTAAATGGCCTTCTCTCGTATTCAATTTTGTTAAGTACCTGTTGAATTTGGGCCACGAAGTCCTTCGCTTTACCCAGCGACTTCTCCAATTTGGAATTTGTTTTTCTCAAACGCTCTATTTTCTGCATAGATTACAAATATCTTATTTTAATACCAACATTCACTATAAAAGATATTTTGAAATACCACTAAAAAATAATGTGTGATTATACAGTATACTATCACAATTTACGTCACGCGAACTGAAAAGCAGAAGACAGGATATTACAGAACATTGAAAGAGGCTTGCTAAATGTCTACCTCATAAGGTGATTTCAGCAGTTTCCCCAGAGAAAGAACTGTTTCAGCACGTTCTAACATAGGGTTCAAAGTCTGCACAATAGTAGGGGCCACTTCTATACTGCTTGGAGGAAGATGTAAAACTTTCTCAAATATACCAGTAGCAACACCACCCATTTGTTCCTCCTCAGCGGGAAGCTCAATTTTTGTGTACCTACCATTCTGAGCAAAAGCCACATCATCAACACTCAACCTAAAATAGTAGTACGAGTTGATGAAGTGATATCTTTCTACTAAGGCCGCCGCAACCGCATCAGACATGAGCTTGTCATGCTTCGCCAGTTTACTGTACTTTACTACAGCTGCAGTTGCATCTGGAGCCCTTCTCTCTCTCTCCAATTGAAGGTCACCCTCGAGCTCCTTCATATGAGCTAATTGAGCCTCGAACTTCACCGTCAAAGTATCAAACTCAGGATTCTTTTGTCCAGACATTGTATGGCCCCCTTCAGCATCATTGACAGCTGCCAACACTACAAAAATAGAAGAATCAGTTCAAAAAATTTAGTTCAGTTCGAAAGAAATGTCAATTGCATAGTTTGTTAACAAAACATACCGCGAACGTATGCTCGACATACTTATCCTCGAGCTTCTGCGAGTCCGTCCCGACCATCTGACAGTATCTCCACCCCAAATCTTGCATCTTGGCAGCAACAAGTGGTTTCGTTTGACCACTGTCCTCATCCACAAGTCATTTCCTCTTCAGACTCTTCTCAACATCCTCTAGCACAGGCATACCCAGTTCGCGTGCTTCCAGCAGGTCACCAGCAGCAGGCTTTGTAACCTCTTGTTCCGTAGACGCAACCTCTACAGCCGAACTACTTTGTCGTACTGACTTTTGACCTTTGCGATTAAGCCTCTTGAGAGTCTGAGGCACAAAAGGTGAAGGACTAAGCAATCAGCCATGGTTTCAACGGCCTTCCCCTTGGCCATAGCTCATTTTTCTTGAGCTCGCTGAACTTTTAGAACAATTGAATCTACACATTTGTGCCTTCGGATACCCAATTCACTGAGTACCTTCGTGAGCTCATCCTGGTCGTGAGCAACATAATTGAACAGGCTAGCTTTATCCGAAGTAGCCAACGGTTTGGGCTCTGCAGAACAAAATGAGCAGAATATCAAGAACACAACATATAGATATAATTATCAACTATTCGAAGATTGGTCAACATTACTTACTCGGATTAATATATCTATGGCTCAGCTCGAGCGCTGGTTAATCTGGAACCTACAAACAACTCCCCTTAGCCCATGCTAGGTGACCATTCTATGGCCTACTCGAAGACTCAAAATCAAATAATTTCGGCCTAGCCAAATTACTATACACAACTGTTTCGACCCTCCATATACTTAAACTTATAAATTTTCAAAACATCCTCCCCTGCGAACTTCTTCGCAGACCCCTCCTTCCTCCATTTTTTGTTCAGCGCCTCGTACACCCTCATCATCTCATATACATTCCCATTTAGCTGGGTAGGGCAGTACCGTAAAGCATTCATAACCCCTTTACAAAAATAGGTCAGCGAAATTCTAAAGCCGTATTCGACATGATTCAAGAAACACAAAACCCCCCCACTTGGGCCTGATAACCCAAGCCCATTGTAATTCGAGAGGTTAACCCCTTCACAAATACCTCTCTCTTTCTTCCATTTCTCTAAATAGGGAACTTGGTAGTATGTTGCTTCCTTCCCTTTCTCGGAGACATAGGCTCTGAACTAGGGACCTTGCTCCTCAACATATCTGCCCCATTCTCCTGGGCATTTCTTTTTATTTCTTAAATACTCTTTTCCTACATCCACCCCTTCTAGGTATATGATAAAACATCTCTCTCTTTCATCCTCCATCTCTTTTATGCCCTCAGATGTACTGGGCCCCACCACCTCTATCATCGTCCCTACACTATTAACAGTTTCCTCCCTTTTACTATACTCGTCTTCCCTCCCTAAAGATGATGTTTCCTCTGAATCAGACGAGACTGCGAACTTACTAGCAGGAATAATAGGTTTAGAACGCATACTGAACCTACAGATACAGAGACATATTTTATCATTATCACTACGTTGCAAACAGTACAAATAGACCCACCCTCTACCAAGTCAACACGTCTATTTTTCCTACAATCCCAAAAATTAAAATCAAATCATTTTAAATTTCCCCCTTCGTCTCCAACACATATATTTTTTTCTCTCTAAAAATAACATATCCACAAACCTTTCATTACAGACTCTCTTCATTCTTATCTTTCCCTCTGAAAACCCCAGTTTTATAAAAAATAAACTAAATAGAGTACTAAAGATTATAAATTACTATACAGAGTATTTACAAGATCAAAATAGACAGGCGTTTTTACCACCAACCTATACTTGCTGAGCAGCAATCCTCTGCTTTACCCGAATGCCTCTTCGAATATGAGCGTTCCCATCATTTCTCCGACAACCTCCGATCACTCGATGAAGATGTCTTCCTTAACACACAATCAACACTCAAATGCCTCCTCTCCTTGACAATTGGATGCGCACCACTTTTTTCTCTCTCTAAAATTGTAGAGAATTTATGAGGGAGAGAGAGACGAGTTTTTATACTCTCCCTCAGTTTCTAAAATGATGGCTCCCTCTGACGGGTGTTAGTCATCCCCACTGTTACTACAGACACATCTTTTCATTTCACACCATCATCATGACTTATGTGATAATGTTTGCCACCATCACGTTTATCTCTGTTATCTACCATTGACAACCCCACACTTTTTCTTAGTCTCGTACCAAAATGACCAATCATCTTACTTATACTCTACCAAGATCGTACAAACTATCCTAAAATAGATTAATTTTCAAAATTCAAAGATATCAATACAGCTGTTAAAATTTTACAGCTGTCTTGCATAGTATCCGTACATAATAAATATAACATAATACTTTATTCAATCAGATCGGAACATCACATACTTTATTCTCTCACGACCTCTCAAATTATATTTTATTTACTACAGAGTACTACCACAAAATTGATTACTTCCCACAAGTCTCGCAGCCTTGACCTCACCAAACTCCCCAGTCACATCTGAAGTACCCCTGATGGTTCGGTTACCCACACAAAATTAACTCCCCATTTACTTCCCTTACATCCTCTTCCATGATCTTATCACATGCGAGCTGGCGAACAGTCAGTTCGCGCACCCAGGGATCTACCAGAAACTTACAGAAAATGTTGCACCAGACAAATTGATCATGCTCGATGCGCCTGCCTTCATCATCCAAGCCAACCAGATTTAATGGCCATTCCAAAAAGCAGTATCATACGGCAAATAACGAAAATAACATTTACAGAATTCAGCAACCTTGATATGAAACCGGCCATCCGCCGCCTACTGGGTACGCTGAGACCGATTCCTTACCATGCTCGAACACAATTTCAGATCAATACAAGTAACATCAATAAAGAATCTCTACTTATAGACAAAGGAAGATCTCAACATAATCAATCACCCCACATAATCTCCTCTAAATATATTGGCACGAATATCTCGGGAACAACATAATATATATGCAGAATATCGTGACAAATCATTACCTCATAGCATAAAATATCCCCTCAGATGCGTACATGGCAACGCATGCAGCTCGCATAATGATGAGGAGTCCAGTTCGAACCAACAACTCAACCTTCTACAAAACTTACCTCAACTCCCAACATCATTTTTACCCTCAGACACATAACGCCTACTTATCTAAATTACCACATAAAACAACTAAGCTCGAAGCCACAATATCATCACAGTAGAAAGCATATATTTTATTTAGTCCAAAAGTTACTTTTACAGAATACATTACAACAGAGAATTTTTGCAGAGTACTTCAAATTACATCAAGTATTAGCTCGAAATCGTTTTCAAGGAACGACCAGTTCACAGAAGACGTAGCCTCCAAACTTTGATCCTATGCAGCAAGACACAGGGAAATCAAAGACAGATTTCACAGATGAAGGATCTTCTTCATAGCCAAAGAACTATGGCCCATGGAAGAAAATGATCATCGGCATCCTCCTCACCTCCCCGTATGCTAGAGAGAGACAGAGGGCCTCATTTCTTCAACAAGACCCACTCATTAGCAGGATATCGGTATGACTCCCTTGGCCGAACACCTGCCGCTTCATCTTCAGTTGTAATAGCCTCCTTCGCCAGCAGACGAAGGCCCTTACGATGTTCAGCCTCATATGTCACCAAGTAATGAAAATGTACCATCTGGCAGTAATCATCATCTACCTCCACCATCTCTTCATTGGACATACGATGAAAAGTGGAAGGCACAGGCATGGGAGTGGGCAGATACAATGGTTGATAACTGAAATACCTTATACACAATTCCTCCATCTTCCTCTGGAACCTCGACTCTCGAGCCTGAGTCCTAGTTGTCACCATTGTCACCGCAAGAAAATAGCGAAGAATAAATCATAAACGAAAGGTTAGCTCCTCAAAACTTAACTAAGAGTACCTTTTATACACTAAACAACATTCAAAATAGACTCTACAAATTCCCAACACCAAAGGGATTCCCCAGGTAACAATATTTGACTACAGTCATTGGCTCTCGAAGACCAACAGGGATTCATGTATTGGCATAGTAAATGCAGCCAAATATAATTACAGCATTTATTGAATCATCTCAGCCAATACCACTCGCCTACAATCATTCTCGTATTGTTGGCTATGAAGGGGCGGTTGTAGTGGCTTATTCCATATCACGACCTTATGCTTCATCCCCGAGCTACAAATGAACTGTCGACCTCAGCAACATAACACGTGGCACAATCACAACCATATACAGAATGAGTTTCTCAACCAATACCACTCATCCCTGGCAATACTCATGTTATTGGTTGAGAGCCGTCTTGTAATAGCTCATTTCGTATCTCGGACTTAAACCTCACCCTCGATCTCATCAGCATACAGGAAATACTATTAAAGACGCCACCATACTTTCTCTAGTTTGAGATATTACTTTCAACCTCTATAACAACAGTCTGATCTGCCAAACTTTCCCGGTTTGAGATATCACTTTTGACCTCTGTACCAGAAGTTTAGCCTATGCAAGATACAAAGTCAGCAATAGAGCCGTTGTACAGCAGCAAAGGCCGAAATGTTACACAACCAGGTCAAGGAATATCTCACACTCACTTTGTAACGTCCATCATTAAGGGACGTTATCATTATCAAACGGTCATATTAGGAGACCTATAAAAGGACCTGGAGAACTGTAGATGAGGGACGGAACGATCATTGTAGAAAAGTTCGTACTCTATCATTCTTTATTCTCAAGATGTTCATTGTAATAGACTAAAAAGTTGAATAAGATCAACACTTTCTCAAAATCTTCCGGAGAGGTCATGGTTTTTAACCCATTCAGGGGTTTTCCACACTAAATCGCCTTATTTTCTATTGTCTGTTATTCCTGAACGCTCTAAGCACATTTGGTGTAAAGGCTAAGTTTGTGTACCAGAATTTGGCTATTACAATACGTCACTGAGTTGTGTTGTACGTCGCTGAGTCCCAGCCCCCCCCCCCCCCAAGTACACGATTTTCATGGGCTATATCAACGTGTATGGTCTGTGATGCATACTTAGTGCATTGCACAAGTTTACCTTCCCATGAAGACGACTTATAAATTCATCGAAGAATAAATATTTAGTACACATCAGTTTCTTTTTTTGCTAATTTTTTTTGGTGTGCTGTAAACAGATTTACGTATGAAAGGACAAAATATTGAGAGTTACAGGGTAAAACTTGCGCGTAACAACTTACAAGGCTCCATTGGAGTTACGAAAACTCCCCCACATTAAGGGGTATTTAGCACTTACTAAAATAAGGCACTGCTGGAGACGACACACAGTCATTTACAATAAGTGGTTTTAAATCCTCATCCTTGATGGCGAGCACAACAACGAATATGAATACCTTGTCTACAAATCTCTACTGAACGATCCTACGCTGTGCAATTACAAACTTTTAATAGATCGATATCTTCTTATTATTATACGTATGTGTCACCCTAGGCTAGTCCTGTAATACATCTACTGGTCGCATAGCTACTATTGTCTCATCGATAGGTGGTTCCATCCTCGATGAACCGACTACACCATTAGTCATATTTGTCCCATATTCTGCAGCTCCCTGACTCAAAATACTTTCTTCCAACGGTGCTCCGCACTAAACGTGAGCCTTAAATTTTTTTGCGGTACTAATTCCCCTGGAACGTTCAACTGTGTTGATATATTGCTTATAGGTACATACACTTAAGTACTTCAATAGTGCCTATGAATGTGTTTAGCAATTCATTTGTGACCTATTGGTAGTTTATAATCCGCTGAACCTTATTATCACTTAACTTATGTTAAGGGATCTATATGAGACAATGATAGTGTTTTTTAACTAATCTTGGAAACATCATCAGCATTGACTGTCTTATCTCCCCCCAATGCTGGGAATATTGTCTTACCAAAGTGACAATTTGTCCAGCAGTATATACGTTGTCAGTGGAGCTTCAAATATCTAGTGCTAAATTTGAATCATAACCCACATAATATCAGGCCAACGTTGAGAGTCTTATCTTCATACATTGTGGTGTTGCGATTAACACCTGTACGGAACATCCAAATGTTTGTCAATAGGCGATACCAGGCTCTGACCCAGTTACTAGTCACTTTTGGGAAAAAGAAAAAATAATTTGATGACTTGCTGTGGGATAAACCCTAATCAGTGTTGTGGAAGTAAGAATGTATATCTGATACACTAGCCGGAAGCTGTGATCCTAATAGCAATGGCCTAACGATTATCCTAAATTGCTTGATTAGGTTCTCCACCGTAATGATATGGGTTACTCATGATGCTCAATCATCTATCCCATTTAGCGATAAAAAATTCATCAAAAGCTTGTGAATCACACTCTCAAGCCCCCATTAAGTCGTATCAATCGACTTTGATCGGTTAATCTAGGAACTGAGCCTGGGATCGAATGATCTAAATAAGAAGTCATATTAACGTTGCATTCCTAGATTTCATAATAGACAAACGTAAGACCATCTCCTAGATGTATTTATTATGACCATAAATATTCAAGTGGGCCACTATGTGGATGGATAGCTCCACATGTGTCTTCATAGATGTGTTTGGAGCAAAGGCTGAAGATCCCACTCCACATTGGTCATACTATGATGAAATAATAGACTTTCCTCGAAAGTAATCGCTACACGTACACTCTTTGGATCATCTCTCATTGTAAGAAAAGTTAAAATGTAATCCTGATATCTTCCTTACTATCCTAGCTCGAAGGAGTGTATTGGAAACTTTTCTTATAGTGTGTTCTAACCTTTAGACATGGAGGAAATGCATTGGTCAGTCATTTTATCTGATAGTCATTACATGATAAATACTATTATGTATTTCCCTAAACTCAGTAAAATCTATCTGGATTTACTAGTATATAAAGCTGACTAGATACCTTGTATCGTACCGTTAAAGAGTAATAGTGTGATACACTCAGTGCGTTCTATCATGTTGATACTGTCAATGATATTCGTGACATCCCCGATGCACAAGGTTGGAGACAAGAAATATGTTCATATCTTAAAAGGATCGAGTGCGTGGTATTAATATCTCTTAGACATGTGTCGCCACTCATCCGATTATCGGTAATGTTCAATGAGCAGATAGATCTATAGGCGGGCTATATATAGTAGATCAACTATTATATATGGAATTTAACTACTTCCCAAGTAATAAATTCATAAAAAAAATCAAAGAACAATCTCACATAGATGGGATACCGAACCAGTGCATGTCACGAGCATTCTATTAAACTAACTAATGAAGAGTTCCCAACTCAGTCAATGATAGTATTCATAAAACAAAAGTACTACTATGTAACAAGTAAAGTTACTACTTGGCAATACTCTTTAGGTGACATCATTCATCTACTAAGAATTTACTACTATGCATTCTTTGAACTTGATCCAAAGCTGCATTGGTATCATGGGAGAAATCTATGGCCACAGACTCTGTCGTAGCGAGGTTTGTGCCAGCTGCAATCACGTGATAAGTTTGGGGTTGATCTTTGTAGACCGTCTGGGGTGCCTTACAAGCTCATGCCCGACTATCTCGTATCCATTTTAGAATTCTTCCTATTCCATTTTGGTCCATTGGTAAACTTCTTGTTCCCATTGGCTTAGGGTACCGATGGCCGATTTGTTAATCCTGTCGTTATTACCACCTTTTGTCTATCTACAGTTGCGACCCTGTCTGTAACTTCCGTTGTCACTAGACCTAATATTGTGCGACCCTGTCACATCCTTACTCTTAGTAGGCATAAGCTTAAGGTTCCTAACCAGTAGCTCATTATTTTGCTCATAAATGAGGAAAACTCAAATTAGGTCTGCAGGCACAATGATCTATCAAATGTTGTCTCAGAAGCGCAATATTTGAAGCGTAAAAAATGTAATATAATATTCCCAATATCTCTATTTACCTCAACTATTTCTCCATGTGAGATTATAGTGGAGTTGCATTGTTGAATAAAAATTATGTCGCAGTCATATAATACTAGAATACTATAGGCTAATGCATTATTAAGCCTTCCTGAATATGGAGGCGAGGGTACAAACAAAGTTCCTACTTTATTATTTTAGAGACTCATTGTTCTCAGCAATAGTCTTTTCTAGATTCTGCAATAGCAAATGGATTTCAGTATCCATACAGGTCAATTTTATTTGTACCAAAAATATAAATTATAATATGAGAGGTACTCAATGTTCTGAGTGTCGCCAACATCTATTATACATGTAGATCAATATCACTAGTAGTACTTGATAAGCATTCCTTGCATAAAGACAATTCATAGTATTCAAGTCAGTAATTCCCAATCATTACTTGTAGGTGGACCTTGTTCATATCCTATTATTACTCATGAAATCCTATTTAAGTACGTGATTTCTAATCATTACTTGTAGTTCTTAGTATATAGTGTAATGAAGTACATGATACCCAATCATTACTTGTAATTAAACTCTATTCATGGTTTTATACTCACGAGTTCCTATTTAAGCGTCAAATCCCATCTTTACCTCATAAAATTAAGATCTAAACTTTAAAGTACGTTATGATAGAGTCTTAGCCAAGAAACTATTTAAAACAACTAGATGTTGCGATCCTTATTCTAAAAACTAGGGTGTTCTAATCCCTGAAGTTTTATAAGGTTGGTATATTCTAGCCAAATGAGTTATTTGCTATAAATATGAGGGGTATTAGATATTTAGTTGACAAGTAGTCCCACCCCGAAGTCTGCTAGGTTCATAAAATAAGTAAGTTATGCCTGTATTTAAACTAACATTCTATGATATTATAGGTTGCTATTAGTGCATATATACCTATAAATGTTATCATGTAATATCTAATTGCACCTAGATACGTAAAATTGGTTCCTCAGACACCAAGTTTTTAGAAATAAGACTAAGTCAATTCTCAATTGAGCTCTAATTATTTGTCATTAACTATTAACTGTGATTCAGATATGACTCCCAATCGTATTCTAAATTAGTATTTGTTTCGCATTATCTGTGATCCCTGATCAATATAATTAATATAATTAATATATATATATATATTTTTTATGAAGCTGGTTTTTTAAAGGGATCCGTAACCCTGATCAAGATAATTAATATCTTAGGGGAATACCATTAATATTTTATTAGCTATCGTAAGATACTTAAATATGTATTAATCCATTTACTTATATCACATAAAAGTGAGTTAGAATTCTAATACGAGGCACCCGTTCCCCCAAAAAAAATTAATAAATATTTTTCATTAAATAAAATAAAAATGGGTACCCCATGGGGTAGGTAGGTCCAGCTAATATAATTTTATTTTTTTTAAATCTCTCAATTTGACCAAAAATTGAGCTCTTTTGAGCCAATTTAGTGTCTGAACCGGTCCTGGACCGGTCTGGCTTAGTCAAGGCCGGAACTGTGTTGACCGGTCTGGACCGATTTGGCCGGGTCAAACCATATGCTATATGTCATACCACTGTGTGTGCCCATGATATGCCACTGTGATGCCACTTGACACAAATCTGGACTGCCACGTGGTACAAATTTGTGTTGTCACGTGATACATGAACAGTGCTACCATGTCAGCAAGTCACATGTCTTTAACACATGTCATGCCACGTCAGTATAGATGGGTCCCGCTGCCACGTGTTCATGATACACGTCATTGCCATGTCAGCAATATATCAAGTCTGAACCAGTTCAATTTCCAAAATAGGATCTAGATCTGATGACGTCATTATTGAGTAATAAATAATTTTTAAAATTTTAAATAAAAGTAAAAAAATAAAACCCTAGCTCACTAGCTCACGTTAGCATAACCTAATACGCCGTAAAAAAATGGGTTTTTGGCCGTGAACTGCCCTATTTCAACACTAATTTCCCGGCGACTGAGACATCTCCCTGAGACGTATCATAAACAGATGTGATCGTTGTGGAATAGGCTACGCTAAAAAATTGATAGTGCATCAATCCGATGTCCATAACAATCACTATTTCAGTTTAAAATAGCCCTTTCTCAAGGGTTAAAATCACTAAAAATAGTCTTTTTAATCCGAAAAATAAATATGAATCCTTCTATACATATCTAGATATCCTATATTACAGATCAAGCAATAAATATATAGAAATTCGAAATAGGTAAAAAATACCTCTCTGTAAGGCAAAAATTCTAGGAAAACGCTAATTTGGAGAGTTATTTTTCCTTTATGATCTACTAGTTTTTCGTGTGTTGATAACGCGTTAGATAATATCCTATTCTATTAGTTAATCAAAAAAAAGTTGATATTATTGATAGGTTAAAAACTTTGTATTCTCAGAGAAACTGATTACAAGAAGATAGTCATTTTGGTTATCTATATCAACTCAAACTCTCCCCATAAACCCTAATGGTCTATGGGATTGTTAGGACTCTAGTAGGACACCCCAACCCAGTTGGGTTCCTACCTTGGGCTAGACCCAACTTCTAACAATCCCATGTTTCATCTTGCCGTGTGTATTTCTTAATGCTCATGGTGGATTGATTTGACTACTACCTCATTCTATTAAGATTTATAAGAACCCTAATCTGGACTTTCATATATCTATTTAGAGCATCCACAGCAGCCTCCCTAACCTTATTTTAGGGAGGTAAAAAAGTAACAAATGACTTTTACAGACTCCTTTAAATTTTTATCATCCCTATTTTTATCCCCTCTTTCCTCAACAATAGGGAGTAGGAAGGAAACTTTGGGTAGCTACCTAAGCAACTTTATTTACGTTGAAAGTGGTTCTCCTACTACTTTATGGAGTTTAAAGATAAAAGGTTACTTAGATCCTTAAAAAAAGAAGTTTGTAGGGGTAAAAATACAAATAGGGATTACACATCACCACCAGTTCACCACTCCGAATATTTCAAATGAGGTTGTTGTGGATGCTCTTAGGTCTTTGTATGCCTATTTTAGGATCAGATTGGAAATGGAGGCGGTTGGAATTTTCCCAAATTTTTTCAAAAACATAAAATTTATTCTGATTCGATTCGATTTTTTTTTTGGAAAAACAAAAATGGATCCGAGCCCGAAAAAATTGGATTATTCAGAATTCCGAACATTTCGGAAAATTTTAGAAAAATTCAGATATTCTGATAAAATAGGAATTTTTTAAGCCTGATAAAGGATACCATCATAAAAACCAAAATTACTTAAAGAGAGATAGAGAAATAGATCAAGCCAAAATTATTTAGAGATAGATACCTGATAGAGAGAGAGAGAGAGAGAAAAGAGACAGGCTGACCTAGGGTTGGGAGGAGAGGTAGACCTAGAGTGGAGAAGAGAGACATGTTGTTAGGTTTTAAACTTTAAATATTTTATCAAACTTCAGATTAAATTGGATCGGATGTTGTTCGGAAGAATCGGATCGGATGTTGTTCGGATTAAATCGGATCGGATGTTATTCGAAAAAATCGGATCGAATTTTATTCGAAAAAATTGGATCATAAATTTCATAACAGCACAAGGCTATCCGATTCTGATCCGATATTTTTCAAAAAAAATCAAAAATCAGATTTTTGGAAATCGGAAAGATAAAATAAGGTTTCAAAATCGGAAAAATCGAATCGAATTTTAGAAAAAATCAGAAATTCGGACAAAAGTTGCAGCCCTAAGTCTCTGCATATCATGTAATTTTTTTTTATTACGGCTAGCATCTCGAGAATAATCTCACAGCTAGCATCAAGAGCTTATGGCCACCCAAAAAGGGCGACTTGGAAAATCAACTCTCTTTATATATATTTTTATTTTTTATAATCAGAGGTATTGGCTTACGGACCGTCAATTCCTGACAAGATACTCAGGGATCGTGCAATGGCCCGAAAACTACACGAACTGGGCAAGCCAACATAAGGCCGACGAACTTATACCAACCTTGAAGCCCACACGGACACGGAGGGGTGAAAATCAAACCCTTGACATCTTGATGGTGGGTTACACACCATCTCCACTAAAGCACAAGGTAGTTGGTACATCATATTATTTGTGGATGCTCATTGAAGTACGAAGAATGCAAATAATTACTGAGGATTTCTTTAGTAAAATTACCAAGGAATAAATGGTTACATTCATCTTGTATCTGCTATTTTAAAACACTACTCATGCAACAATTATGGATTTATATAAAACATAAAACAAAACGAAAAAACACGATTTTAGATACACCTTCATCTTTCTTGTGTCTACATTTAGAGAAAATTTTATAACAAGAACATAACTACTTATTAAAGATAGGAATCTCTTCTAAAATGATGCAAGCATTAAGATGAAGAACATCTTCGTTTAGATTCTCAGCATTTTCTTCCTTTTCGCGATTCTTGAATCTGTTGCACAAGCCAAATAAGTTTTTTAGACTTATGTCCTGATATTTATATGGATATTTGACTCAAGTCCTGCCATTTAGCAAAAAAACAATTATAGTCCTTTATTTGCAGTTTGACCTTGGTCAACTGTAATTGACCGCAGTTGACCCAGTTAAAATCTGATTGTGTACAAAGGCGAAAACACCCTTGTAGGCGCGATTAACACGACGACCAACTTCTTCTTTCTTTCTTTCTCAGCTCTTCTCTCTGTCTTTCTTAGTTTTTCAGTTTGTTCTTGAGACTTAAATTCTCTCTATAATGGTGAAGAAGAAGGAAAACTTGAAGAAGAATGTTAAGGGCAAGATGAAACTGAAAGATGAAGATGACCCCATCACATTTCTAATAATGGCAAAGATGAGTACCCTTCACCTGAAAAAGGGGAAATATTTAGACATATTCCCTTCCCAAGGTATGTACCCTCCATCTCTATCTCAATGTGTATGATTTGGATACCCGCCTGATACATAGCATATTTTTCACTGATGAAAGGTGGAGGACAATTATAATGCACTTAATGCCATGTTTATATGTTTATTTTGTTCACACAAATAGTATATAATCGATTTTAATGGTGTAGATGGTATGAACTTCTTACTGAAGGGGGGAATTACATAAATATTTTTGCTCATAAATTTATGGAAAATCGTGTCCACTTAAAAAATTGAATGAATTGGGAAGAAAATTATATATATATATATATCAGGCGGGTATAAACTATATTATAAATCTCAGTTTTGTCCTACGTGGCATCGATTGTCCTACGTGGAGATGTTTGTCCCTCGTGGCATCGTTTGTCCTACGTGGAGTGCAAGCATTAAAAAAATAGTTATGACTTGAACTCCAACTAAGCATATTTAAGTAATAATAAGTTTAGAAAAGTTTATTAATTCCTTCCCTTTCCCTCAAACCGTCTCTTCCCATTCTGCACCAAATAAGCATCTCTTTATATCCCATAACAATAATGACATCAGTTTCTCCGTACCTATCAAATCGTCTACTCTTTGTTGACCCTCTCTTTCTTTCTAACACCAATTGAACTTCAATTGCTGACGCTCCAATCCTCAAACAAGCCAAATTCAAGGTAATTTTTTGTTTGATTTCTAAATCTAGACAAAACCCTAGATTGATTTCAATGTTGTCGTAATTGGGTTATTTTTTAATTTTAATTTTAATGTGTGATTTATCTCTAGTTACAGAAACCTCCAATGATTGTAACAGTTGGTAGTGTTAGATAAATTTGATTTTGGTTTGTAACAGTGATTGTATCAGTTATTGTTGTTTAGGGTTTAGAGAATTTATTATAAACTATTGTATCTATATATATATATATATTATTCAAGGGTATTTTCCGTATAGGCAAGTTTGCCAACAAGATAAAGACAAAGAGGGGATGAGATTTAATGATAGGGCGAGATGGACGGACGAGAACTATTTACTTATTAGTGGAGTAAGGGTACTTCAGACAATAAGTTAAAGGGTAATTTAGTCTTAACAACCAATATCTAAAGCCCTCCCAAATCTCTTTCTTAACACATCTCTTTCTCTCTCCCTTTCCTCCCTGCCATCTCTCCACCGTAAAACTGTCTCTCTCTTTGCCAATTAACGACTCTCTCAATGTCAAGCAGCGTTTCTCTCTCAAGATAGCTTTCTCTCTCTAAAGGTATTTCTGATTTTGATTTTATTTTGATTTCTATATTTATTAGGTTTTGATTGTCCTTTATGATTTTGATTTTTGCCATCATCATCATTAGGTTTTGATTTCGTAGTAACTTTAAGGGGTATGTCTGAAACGATAGATTGGGCGGTCTAACATAATGATGATGTTGTTGTTCGAGTATAGTTGCTTCAACATCATGTATATTGTGGGGTTGGTCTGAAAGGATAGATTGGGTAACATCATCATCATATTGGGTTGCTTCAAGCATTCCAGAGCAACAATTTTGATTGACGGTCTAACATAATTTTGCCAAGTTTATAGCGAAAACAGTGGAAAAGTATATATGATGTATGGACGATAGATGATAAGTAACAATATTGGAATATAATTGGCCAACCTTTTTTCCAGCTCAACTTTTTAGGATGTATTAGTTTATGAACTGCGAGTACATCAAGATTTTAATTCACATTGATTTTATACGTTTTTGTGCGTCAATTTTAATTCACCAAGATTTTAATTAGCGGTTGTTGCTACTACATACAGGATAGTTACTGGTGTTGGTGGCTTACAAGTCTTACCAGATGGTCTCACCAACAATATGATAGTGTCCCACATAGTATTAGTTGTCAAATAAATAGTACATTATTTTATCTTAGTAGTTTTAGCGCCGAAGGCACATTATTGGAAAATTATATATCGCCGAAGGCGCGTCGACGTTGTTGTCATGGCGAGCTACGGGTAGTACTAGTATATATATATATATAACAGGGCGGTATTTTAGACACTTGGGACAAGTCTGTCCTTATGTCCAAAGATAAAGAGGGGTTGCGATGCGCTGTTGACGCCTCGAAGAATGCACAAGGAAGGGCAGTTCTGGAAGTTTATGTTTTAAAACTAAAGTCTAAAAAAAAATACTGACTCCAAACTTCTCTTCTCCTCTCAAAAACAAAACAAAACCTACAATCTCTCTCCACTCTCTCTCTTTCCAGCTATAATAAAGACTCATATTCATCAATCGATCATTCTTGCAGTCTTCACGATCGTCTCCCTGCGTATCATCTCCAAGGAGAATTTTGTAGAATCGTCCACCTTTGTAAGCTCATAATATTTCAACGATTGGGGATTTGCTACTGATCTTACCGATGATTTCCGCTAATTTTGAAGATTGATGCAGCGAGAAAGGGTTTCAAGAGGTAGAAAATCCTCTCTTTCTGCATTGGTGCTTAGTGCTCAAAAATTGATTTCAATATTATGTGATGTTAGGGTTTTAACCATGACACAATGTTAGAGGCATTGCTGTGTTGTATTGGACTGGGTTTTCTCTAATGCAGGCATTCATACGATTTGAGACATGTTTTCATTAACCATGGGGGAAAGTGGGGTAAAATGAGTCCTACAAGGTGGGTTAACAGTAATTATACAGGGGGGGGAGAGTTATAAGTATATGATATTATATGGGGATTGGATTAATTATGATGAATTTGTGAGAGAGATTGCAGTCAAGGTTAATGACCACCATGGGGTGGGGAATTACATTCTAGAGGGGAATGCGATAAAGCTTATGTGTTTGTACAATAGGTTACCTTTTGTTGTTAGGAGTACAGATGATTTGAGGAACATGTGGGCACAGGGTGATAAAAGTTATCCAATGAGAACATATTTTTACACCAAGTCAACAGATGTAGCAAGAGAGATGGTTGATGAAGCTGGGGAGTATGTAATTATATATGAAGATAATATATATTATATCATATCCCTAAGAGAGACAAAAGAGAAATATCAGGGCACCCCAGTTAAGACCAATGCTAAAAGAAAGGGAAAAACAGTGGTAATGGGTCCTTCCAAACCTAACAAAGCTGCCAATAAACCAGCCAAAAGAAGACTTGGATGATTTACCTAAAGTTTATCATAGTGACAAAGAGATTGACACAGAGGAAATAAATGATTTTAAGATAGAAACTCCAGTGAACATTACGGCAGAAAGTGAAAGTGAATGTGATGATATAGATGAAGAACAAGAGAGATGGGTTAAGTATACCCAAGTTGAGATTGATTGTTTGGGGACTGGGGATGGTTATTACAACACCCACTCATCTGATGATGAGGATTATATTCCGACTGCTGAAGATCTTGAAAGAGGTAATGAATTTGAAAGTGTTGATGTTGAATTGGATGATATTTACAGTAAAGAGGAGGATAACAAAGTCAAAACACCATTAACAATTGGTTTCAAAAAACTTGAGGTAGGAATGCAATGGGCAACTGTATATGAAGCTAGGGAACATATGAGAAGGTTTGGAATTTTAAACAACTTCACATATACATGCATCAAGAATGACAGTACTAGACTAAGGCTAAAGTATTCACAAGAAAAGTGTGAGTGGCTGGTTTTTTTATCAAGAAATAATGATGGGTACACTATGGTTTTAAGACATGGTAACTTTCAACATTCTTGTGAAGGAAAGCTAGGGGTACAAAATACCTTGTGTAATACAACATGGGTTGCTAGAAAAGTTGAATCACTGGTTAGAGATGTTAGGGCAATGACTCCCAATGCAATTAAGGCCAGAATGAAGACAAAGTATGGTGTTGAGATTAGTTACTGGACTGCTTGAAATGCAAGACACATCTACATGGAGAATATAGTAGGGTCTTATGCTCAGGGTTACCATGATTTGCCTTCATTGTGTGTGGAGATTTTGAAATCGAATCCTGGGAGCATAGCTAGAACCTGGAGACAAGATGACACACTGCAATGGACTGGTACTCTTGTGGCTTTCAAGGCATCTTTGAATGGCCTTGTTAAGGGGTGTAGACCTATATTGGGGCTAGATCACTATTTTTTAAAAGGAAAGTATGGAGGGGTTTGCTTATCTGTACTTAGTCTTGATGCCAACAATGGCTTGTTCCCAATTGGAGTGTACATGTGCAGAAATGAATGTAAAGACAGTTGGCTTGATTTTCTTACTAAGATAAAACCTTACTTATCTGTACACCTAGGAAAATTAACTTTTATCTCTGATAGACAGAAGGGGCTTATTGATTTAATGGCAGAGATTTTTCCACATTGTGGTATTTTTTCATGTTTTTAAACATGTGTCTGAAGCAAATCATAGGTTTTGCTTCAGACACATGTTTAAAAACATGAAAAATACCACAAGGGAGCACACTTAGAAAGATTATCATGGGGAGTTGTAAGAGCTTTTAGGCAGAATGAAAAACAAGAGTTTCTAAATCAACTTGGTATTAACATCCCTGGGGCAAATGACTACTTGGAGAAAGAACCATATGAGCATTGGTGTAGATCTCAATTTGATTGTACTGCAAAATGTAAACACATAACTAATCATTTTAATGAGTCCTTCAATTGGTAGATCATGAAGATCAGAGATAAACTACTAACCAAAGCATTTGAGAGACTAAGTTTGATGCTTATGAAACTAATACTTAAGATAAGAACCAAAACAGAGTCATGGGATCAAGGTGGTTTGGTACCAAGAGCAGTTAAACATCTTGAGTATTTAATGACACATTATGGGGACTATATATAGAAGGAGGTGTTAAGAATGAATGGGTTTCAATCTCTAGTACTGGGGCAAAGTGGGTACTAAATCTAGAAAAGAGAACTTGCCAATGCATCGAGTGGCAATTGACAGGAATGCCATGTATCCATGTTGCAAGTGTATTAATCCCAAGGAGGCAATCATTAAAAATGTAAGAAATATATTTTCCTAATATATTAAATTTCTTTATTTATTACTTTTTGTATTTGATTCCACTCACAGTCTCGTACATTTTCATTTGATTTCCTTGTAGTTTTTTTTTACCATATCGCTTTGTTGCTTCATATGTGGCCACATATAGTGTTATTATACATCCAGTATCTGATAATACACACTGGTCCTCTGTAAGTTAAAATTATTCTTTAGTAGTATTACATCCAATATTATACATATAGTATTATACATCCAATATCTATGTATTATCTGGTATTATACATCCAGTATCTGGTATTATGTTGTTTTTTGTATTATGCTCTTTTTGTTATCTGGTATTATACACTGGGCCCCTGTAAGTTATAATGTATACACACTGTTCTTTTTGTTGCTTCTTATGCCTCACTTCTAATTGTGTTTTGTTAATTTGTTGTTTCTTATGTAGCCACCTTATGGAGTTGATCCTCCACCACCATTGCAGAGAGGGAGGGGTAGACCTAGAAAGGAGAAAATCAAGGGTGACGATGAGGTGAATAAAGAACAAAAAAGTTGTGGGAAATGTGGTGCTTTTGGCCACAATAAAAAAACTTGCAAAGGTGAACCTATCCAAATTCAAAGGGAACCCGTACCTAAGGCAAAGGGAAGACCATCTAAAAGGTCAACCAGAGTATACTTCAGTCAGTCATAGCAATCAGATGTTACTCAGGCACAAACAACACCCATATCTGGAAGACGGGGTAGTAGTGGGAGGGCATCCAATGCTATCAGAGGGAGGGGAAGGACTAGAGATGTTTCAACTCCATCAAATTCATAAAATTCTAGCAGAGGGAGGGGAAGAACTCAAGGTGTTACAAGGGGTTTAAATGCTGGCAGAAGGAGGTGAAGATCTATGCAAACAAATGACCAAAGGTTTGTAGATGAGTGGTTGAGTAACTCAGTCCCTGTATAGCTCCACAATTACAAGAGAGGCCACCACTGGTGATACCACCCATGCCACCAAAGGCAGATGCTCCAACAAATCCTTATAAGAGAACCTTCAAGCCACCTAGGCAAAACTGAAAGCTTTGAACTTTCTGTTAACAATGTGTTTTGGGTTATGTTGATACAATGTGTTGTTGTTAATACAATGTGTTTTGGGGTATGTTGATACAATGTGTTCTAGTGTTTTTGTTGCAGTTTATGAATGTGAAACAATGTCACTGTGTTGCAGTTTGTCAATGTTACTGTTGTGTTACAGTTTGACTGCTTATGAATATAATGGAGTATGTTGTGTTGTATTGATGTTTGACTATTTATGAATATATTGTGTTGCAGTTTGACTGTTAATGTAGTGTTGCAGTTTGAATGTTGATCCAATGTTACTGTTTATGAATGAGAATATGAGTTTGAATGTAAAGTAGTTTATATGAATATATTGTCGCTGTCTATATGAATATATTGCGTCACTGTTTATATGAATGTTGATCCAATGTCACTCTCCATATGAATATATTGTGTTGCAGTTTGTCAATGTATTGTAGTTTGTCAATGTATTGTTGTATGTAAATTTCTATATGGAAGCAACTCTGGATATGTGATGTTATATGTGAAGCAACTCTATATGTGATGTTGTATGTGAAGCAACTCTATTTGTGTTAAATTTATATATGTGAAGCAATCCTACATGTATGTGATGTTGTATGCGAATTTCTATGTGTAGCTTTTGTGGTGAAGTGTAGATTTTAGAATGGTGAAATGCGTATGAGGACATAAAAACAAGACAAGAGAATGAGATATACTACATAATCTATTTTATTCAATTAAAACCATACATTCTTGTTTTCAAATCATTACATTCATGCTTTCGAACACATATATCTTTTACATAGTTATTTTTGTTTTAAACTCCTTAATGAATTCATCTAGCCCCATCTCCACAGTGACCTTCACATTAAGCTTTCCATTCTTGTCTTCCTTGAAATCTTCTAAAACAGCCTTCAACCACTGGAAATTGCCACAAGTAAAAATTTTTAAATACTTATGCCCATAACTATGATCTTGCATAGAGGTAAGAAGCATCCTTGTCCCAATACAACCTTGTACTTCACATTTGGATTCTTTCCAAGGGTAATCTCTTATCCAATGAGATGAACCACCACACCCAAAGCACCTACTTCTAGATTGAACATTTGTATCAGATAACCATTGAAATTCAGTACATTTTGAGTGTTGACACTTGAGATATTTTATGTTGTAGTTTTTTGTTGTGTATGAAGTCATAAGCTTCCTAATGCCATCACAATGAGGAAACCTACATTTGGTGTATAACCAAGGGCAACAATTAGGGGAGTGGCCTTGAAGGTAACAACACATTACACACTGCAATTTTGAATAACAACGACAGTCCCGCATAAGAGACATACATTGGACAATACAAAGTACAAAGAACATAAGCTTTAGTCTTAACCCCCTCTATTTGGAATTTGGAATTTAGAATAACAACATCTGTTTGGAATTTGGAACAACAATATATTAGACTTGACCCTATTTGTTTATAAAGAACATAAGCTTTAGTCATTTCTCTCTGAAATTTGATTCATGGACTAAAAGCTTTATTTTTTTCAATTAAGACTATAACTAAGCTTGCAGTAATGCTAAATTACATTTGTTTGTGTTTCAGAACCACCTCCCATGCCTAAATTAGCTTTGTTTATTTTATGTATTTTTTGCTTCAAAATAGGAAACTTGATTGAAACTTGGAAAGGAAGCAGGAAACTCGAATTGGAGAGAGAAAAAAAAAATGGTTTTGGTTGCAACAATGAGCAACGGTCGACAGTTGTGCATCGTCGGATACTACAGGTAAGTATCTCGAGGTTGTGTTTTTTTGTTTTTTTTTAATTCTAAAAGGGCAAACTTGTCTTTAAAATTTGTTAACTCAATCAACTGCGGTCAATTGCAGTTGACCAAGGTCAAACTGCAAATAAAGGACTATAATTGTTTTTTTTGCTAAATGGCGTGGCTTAAGTCAAATATGCATAGAAATATCAAAACATAAGTCAATTTATCTCCAAGCCAAAGTGTAGGTGACTGTTATAAATAGATTGACCAACCTAAAACGTATACACATACAATACAAATTCGGGGACGATGACCTTGGGGGAGAAATAGTAGAGCATAGAGGATCAATTTAGTGGAGATTCTGTGTGAACCTCTGGGATACAACTCTTTTTTACTGTGATGTATATTGGAACGGTTTAAAGGGGTATCATTTCGATGTGTTTGACACCATGAGAGATTATTATAGTGGCAGGTGCAGAACGCAGTGTACCTGGATGATAACTGAGGATACACCGCTTTGTCTAAATCAGAAGTACGGGAATTGGGAGAATATGCCGTTTATACCACATAAATGAACTAAACAATGTTTAGGATACCATTGATGTTGCTCTTGTCCTTTGATATTGTGAAATAAAAGAAATTATTTGTGCAACTATTATCCTTTGATCACCTGCTCTTATTGTCATAAAGAACACACATCGTAAATAGATTCACAACGGAACATGCTCGTTGTTATAAACAAATCCTACAACAAAAAGTTATAGTAAAAGAAAGAGTTGTTTAGACTTTGGACCCCAATATTTGGAACCACCTTGGCATAACCCCCCACAATTGGCATTTCTTAGACTTTAGACCCCAAATTTGATTTTCCGTCTTCAACCGCCGGAGTCAACTTGGTCTTGACTCTTTTGACTTAGTTTAAAATTTTAAATTTCTAAATAACCGTTGCTAGTATGTGGTATGCCTTAACCTAACCTAATGAAGACATGACTTTCTCTCTCTCTAACTTTAAAACCCAAATAAAACTTATGTTGAGAATCAGAGATAACGACTTTCTCTTCTCGTCAAGAACAATACGCGAAAACACCAACTAAGATAAAAGCAAATAATCAAGCAAGCACAATATGACAAATACACAAGAGTTCCAGAGGAGGGAAGTGGAAAATCCTTCCGGATAAAAAACCACTCCCGAGCAATTCACTATGTTGATCAAACAAGTTACAATGATCTCTCAAGGCTTTCTCAAAGCTTAATGATGGAGTCTCTTCAAACCCTAAAACTCTTAAGGTTAAACTCTCTAAGATAGGTTAAACATAACCTAGGTCCTCTTTATATAGTAAAGAACTAAATACAGGTAGTACAAATCTTGAGGCAGAACTCGACGTCTCAGAAGAACTCCCACTAATGCAACCTTGGTAGAGGTTCCTGCCCTAGAAAAACATACAGGTCGTTCGAACGAACTCCATTCTTGTTCGAATGACTTTGACCTACTTAGGATTCAACTTCAGCACTTCAAACAGAACCAACTCGAGTCTTCATGTAGCATAACCAGCTTGAGTCTTCATAAAACTTTACAACCTTGAGTCTTCAGTTAACTTAATCAGTTTGAATTTCAGGTACCAAAACTAGTTCAAATCTGAACATTGAAAATCTCATTTTCAATCAGTTTCACTCTGACTTCGATCCTTGCTCATTCTTCGAGCTCCAAAGAGCCTCGACCAACATAGTTTGAGTTCACCCCCAACAATTTCCCACTTGAAATCGAATCTACCGTAACCCTTCACATGATCTCCAAATAAATTGCTCGCTCTAACCGGACCTTCAAACTTGAAGACCCACAAAAGTTATACATGTTGTCAACTTTTGAAAAGTTACCACTTTCGTAAACATATCGGCCGGATTCACATCAGTATGAATCTTCACGAGCTTCAACATACCCTCCTCAAGGAGCGTGCGAATATAGTGATATCGAATATCAATGTGTTTGGTCCTAGAGTAAAAAGTTGAATTCTTTGCTAAGTGTATAGCGTTTTGACTTTCACTATACAACTTAGGTGAACGTTGTTCATGACCGAGCTTTTTCATCAACCATTTGAGCCAAACCATATCCTTGCAAGCTTCTATAGCTGCAACATATTTCGCCTCCGTCGCAGACAAAGTTACAATCTTCTGTAGTCTAGAAACCCATGTAACCGTACCGCTTCCCAATGTAAATTCGAACCCACTGATGCTCTTCCGCCCATCAATGTCACCCGCCATATTAGAATCGACAAAACCCTGTAAACATATTCGAGAACCCCCATAGCACAATGTCATATCTTGAGTTCCCTTTAGATACCTAAGTATCCATTTCACAGCTCTCCAATACTCTTGGCCTGGATTACTCATATACCTACTCACAACTTCTACTGCTTGGGCAATATCCAGTCTCGTATAAATCATAGCTTACATTAGGCTACCAACCGCAGACATATAAGGAACCTTCCTCATATCATCGCGATCTTTCTGTGTCTTCGGACAACAATCCTTTGATAATTTGAAGTGACCTCCCATTGGTGTACTAACGACCTTAGCACCATTCATGTTAAACCGCTTAAGTACCTTGCCGATGTACTCAGCTTGAGATAGCTTCAATTCTCGCCATTTTCTGTCCCTTGTAACACGCATACCAAGAACTTGCTTCGCAGCACCCAAGTCCTTTATAGAAAACTCCCATAATAATTGTTCCTTCAACTTGACAATTTCTCCCATGTCGGCACTTGCTACCAACATATCATTTACATACAGATGTAGAATGATATATGAGTTCCCCGTCTTCTTTATAAAACAACAGTGATCTGCATTGCTCTTCGAATAACCATTTTTGGACATGAATTGTTCAAACTTTAAATACCATTGTCTCGGCGCTTGTTTCAAACCATATAAGTTCTTCGTGAGCCTACACACGTGATCTTCTTTCCCCTTGACCGAATATCCTTTGGGCTGCTTCATATATATTTCTTCATGAAGGTTGTCGTGAAGAAATATTGTCTTGACATCGAACTGCTCAAGGTATAAATCTTCAATTGCAACTATATTCATCATAACCCGAATAGTAGACATCTTCACCACAGGAGCAAAAATCTTACCAAAATCAATGCCTTCTTTCTGCTGAAAGAACTTACCACAAGTCTAGCCTTGAATCTCCTTGAACCATCATATTCGAGCTTTAGTCTGTATATCCACTTGTTGTGCAATGCTCTTTTTCCTTTTGGTAATCGAACTAAATCCCAAGTTTAATTCACAGATAATGACTACATCTCATCGTCCATAGCAAGCTCCCACTCGCTATTGGCTTTTACATCTGAAGCCTCCTTGTACCTTTCAGGTTCACCACCATCTGTAAATAACAAGTGATTCAAGGAGTTGATGTACCTTGCCATAATTTTTGCAACTCTCAGCTCCTTTCGGAGTGCTATTGGAATGTCTAGATCATTTGGTTCCTCGTTCTGATCTGGTGCATCGGACTCAACAATGACTTCTTCTTCGACCTCTCGAGAGGGTTCATCATCTTCAATGTTGACACTTTTCGCTGCTTCACTTCGTTTCCTTTCTTCAGGTACACTGAAGTCTTTATACAAGACTTCCTCATTTAATGTAACATTACGGCTCCGAATGACTTTTCGATTCTTTGCATCCCAAAATCGGTACCCAAACTCATCACTACCGTATCCAATGAAAATGCACTTCATCGACCTTGCATCTAACTTCGACCTCATATATGAAGTATCAAGCACATATGAGGTACAACCAAAAATACGCAAGTGATTAAGGTTTACCTCTTTATTCGTCCATGCTTCTTCAGAAAGTCCAAAGTCTAAGGCCGTTGAAGGCCTTCTATTAATCAAGTACGCTGCCGTACTTAGCGCATCCGCCCAAAAACATTTCGGCAATCCAGCGTTGAGTCTCATACTCCTCGTTCTTTCGTTTATAGTTCGGTTCATGCGTTCTGCAATACCATTTTGTTGTGGTGTTCCGGGAATAGTCTTCTAATCCCATTTGATGCGCAAAAGTTTTCAAACTCGTCACTACAGTATTCGCCCCCGTTGTCCGACCTGAGACATTTTAGTTTCCAATTGGTTTCATTTTCGACTAGAGCCTTCCACCTCTTGAATTTTTCGAACGCATCTGACTTGTTCTTCACGAAGTAGAACCACAATTTACGACTGGCATCATCAATGAAGTTAACATAATAATGAAAACCACCAAGAGAAGACACCTTGGTCGGCCCCCAAACATCCGTGTGTACAAGGTCGAGCTTTCCAGGTTTCCTCGATCTTCCAGTTAAATTGAAACTGACTTTCTTCTGTTTTGCAAGAACACATTCTTCACAGAACTTCAGATCGACCTCATCAAGACCTTCGAGCTTTCCCTTTGTTACCATCATCTTCATTCATTTCTCACTTATGTGACCGAGCCGTTTGTGCCACGTGCTTGTATCAATTCTCGGAGTGGTCGCACAAATAGTAGAAATTGTGCCTTGCGTTGTATACAACGTCCCATGTCTCAAGCCTCGAGCTACTACCATAGCTTCCTTTGTGATCTTCCAGAACATATCACCAAAGCTACTTACATATTCACCATCATCCGATAATTAGCTAACCGATATAAGGTTACGCCCCAATTTGGGTATAAGTTGCACATTCTTCAAAACAACCGTCACCCCCGAAGGCAACTTTAACCTAGCGTCTCCCTTTCCAGTAATGTTGCGTGCAGACTTATCCGCAAGAAAGACTGTACTGTAGCCGCCTTTAACAATATTAAAAAAAAAACCCAAGTTCGCAGCAACATGGAAAAAGGCACCCGAATCAATTATCCATGATTCACTAACATCATCACAAGAAAGTAATAGAGCCTCGTCAGAACTGACCTCTTCAGTAAGGTTCATCGTATCTTTCTCCTTGTCGTTCTTCTTAGATGAAGAAGAAAGACAATCTCATCTGAAGTGACCCTTCTTCCCACAAGTCCAATACGCACCGGGCGGATTAGACTTTCCTTTTGACTGTGATCGACCTCTTCCATATTTAGGCCCTCTTTTGTAAGACCTCCCTCTTTCCTCAATGTTCAATGCACTGTCGTTTGACGTTGAACAGGGTGCTGCTGATTTACATCTATTCTCTTCACTCATAATCAAAGAGAATATAGTGTCAAATTTGATGTCTTCCTTTCCCGATGAATTGCTCACAGCTGTAATGAACCCTTCCCAGCTGTCAGACATCTGCCCTAGAAGTGCCCACGCTCTCACCTCCTCGGTAAACATGATTTTAACGGATTCCAATTTAGCTTGAATGGTATTGAACTCACTGATGTGAGCTTGCACACTACCATTATTCTTCATCTTTAATGTAAACAAACGACGCAAAAGATGTACCTTATTTGCCCCGGACGGTTTCGAGTACATAGAAGACAAAGTCTCCATCAATTCCTTCGCAGTCGCAACTTTGGAGATCATGTGTAAGATCTGAGATGACAGCGCTAACCTTACAGTTCCAAGCGCTTTGCGATCCAATCGTGCCCACTTAGCATCGTCATGATTCGTCAACTTCATCTCAATCCTACCTAGTGGTAAATCAAGATCCTTCTGATAGAGATAATCCTCTATCTGCATCTTCCACACTCCAAAGTTAGAACCATTGAACTTCGTGATCTTTAACTTCTCCTGATCGGCCATCGTTCTTCAACACATCAAGCTTAAAATACTCGCTCTGATACCAATTGTTGAGAATCCGAGATAGGGACTCTCTCTTCTCGTCAAGAACAATACGTGGAAATGCCAACTAAGATAAAAGCAAATAATCAAGCAAGCACAATATGACAAATACACAAGAGTTCCAGAGGAGGGAAGTGGAAAATCCTTCCAGATAAAAAACCACTCCCGAGCAATTCACTATGTTGATCAAACAAGTTACAATGATCTCTCAAGGCTTTCTCAAAGCTTAATGATGGAGTCTCTTCAAACCCTAAAACTCTTAAGGTTGAACTCTCTGAGATAGGTTAAACATAACCTAGGTCATCTTTATATAGTAGAGAACTAAATACAAGTAGTACGAATCTCGAGGCAGAACTCGACGTCTCAGAAGAACTCCCACTAAGGCAACCTTGGTAGAGGTTCCAACCCTAGAAAAACATACAGGTCGTTCGAACGAACTCCATTCTTGTTCGAATAACTTTGACCTACTTAGGATTCATCTTCAGCACTTCGAACGGATCCAACTCGAGTCTTCATGTATCATAACCAGTTCGAGTCTTCATGAAACTTTACCAACTCGAGTCTTCAGTTAACTTAATCAGTTCGAATTTCAGGTACCAAAACTAGTTCGAATCTGAACATTGAAAATCTCATTTTCAATCAGTTTCACTCAGACTTCGATCTTTGCTCGTTCCACGAGCTCCAATGAGCTTTGACAAGCATAACGAATTCCGAACTCGTTCTTCGAGCTCACCCCCCAACAACTTCTACCCTTCACCAAAAGAAATTCTCCCAATCGAACAGTCCTATCTTTCTCTCTCTCTAGACTAGTTCTTAAATAAACCTATTCCCTCCAATTACAATTACAACCTAGGGAAGAAAGAATTTATCAGATGGTTTGCCATTACTACTTTCAGCAGCAACCAATTTCTTTGGCTTATCAGATGGGTTGCTATCCCACAGAGATCCTCTTATTGTGCACCCTGGTAGCCTAGAGTACAACAGTTTCATGTACAGAACATTCCTTGAGCCAAAATCCCATACTCCGAACTGACGAACTGTGCACAGGTGACTATGTGCACCCCGGAGAGATCACCTATAAATGTATCGTGGTTCTCAACTGGAGCTGTGCTAACATGGGAGAAGTTCTTCCATTTTACTGGCTCAAACCATCTACTATCTTGCTCCTCCGGTCCCTGCCACTTGGGTGCACCAATGGCTACATGGCTTTCCCAATATGGTTGCAAAATCTTTGGAAGACACGCCAAGTGCTGAAGCTGAACTATGAGCCTGTTCTGCTTCAACACCGCTACGCATAACTTCATTCCTGTTAGGGGCTTATGTCCTACTGATACCTGAGAGGATGACACACAAGCGAATGAACTTTATTGAACGTATTAAAAGTAAGAGTTCTATGAACCTGCAACAACTGACATTGGAGATGCATACTATATGTGAAGGACTGGAATTATCTGAAAAACTGGGCGTCAAAGTTATGTGTTTTATCCGATTCATACGCAGTACAGGTAATGAAATTCGAATGCAGAGAATCATAGCCATCACGACAAGGCTGAGGAAAGCAAGAAAAATATTACAGGAATGGATAGCATTGATTTCTGCAATGTGGCAGAAGAATGCAGCAGGGCCGCTGCCGCTGATCATTTAGCATGTGATATGGAGATCTCAGAAGACACTTTATTTTTCACTCTGCCTTTTCTGAAGCATTTAGTAAGATCTGTATAATTGATGCTCTTGAAGTACCCTTCCCTAGGTTGTAAATTCTTGGCATCGGAGACATTGACATCGAAGTTGAAGTTGCCGTTTCAGAATGATAATGTATGGGGATGTTTCAGATCATTAATTGGGGTTCTTCACCTAGTATATTTTCGGTGTATTTTGATGTCGAGGAGTAGATACGTTGGTTAATGTCGGTTTTTATGTTAGAATGAAGATTACAGAGAAATTGCTGCTTAATCTTTCATTAATTGCTTTGTTAAGGGCAAAAAATTAACAAAAGTTGGGCATTATATGTAATGATCATATAGAAACACACTAGCAATGGTTATTTAGACATTTAAGAATTTAAACTAAGTCAAAAAGTCAAGACCAAGTTGACTCTGGCGGTTGACAACAGAAAATCAAATTTGGGGTCTAAAGTCTAAGAAATGCTAATTGTGGGGAGTTATGCCAAAGCGGTTCAAAATATTAGGGTCCAAAGTCTAAAAAGCTCTAAAAGAAATTCAGATTGCCGTCTAGAAATTGAAACTACACACCAATGGTATAACCCCTACTTTTTCTTTTACACTCAAGTCCTAAGATTTGCAGCAAAACTGAAGCTTTTCGCCTTGCTAAAGTTGAAACAGCGAAAATGCAAGCATTATAAAGGCGTCCAACTTGTAATACAAGTTGAGATAGACAAGTCAAACAATTGCAAATGAATCCTCTTGCATAACTGCATTTACATCATGTTTACAACAATCTATACTGGAAAATTTTACCAAAACCATGTTCAACCCTGCTCAATTTGTATGTTCTACAAGCTAAGTCCTGTAACTAAAGGGTAAAAATCGACTCTCTCACAGGCGTAGCCATTAGAGTAGAGGCACCTTTTATTTTTTCTTTAGATGAAGAACAGTCCAGGGGCCATCAGCTTAGAGCCAGAAACAGTCAATAAAACTACGGCTTTTCAGTCGAGTTGAACTTGAACCACATTAGGACATCCTTCGTGGTATTTAGGGTAGGAGGAACATATGCAACAAATGGGTACCTTTTTATTCTTTAAGCATGTCACCAAATCAATATGTTCACACAAAAAGATCGTTCATCGCCTATATTAGTTAAAATATTTGGGCACATACTTGCTATGAATTAATAGGCAAACATAAAACAGGTACGCTTCATCCACTTCATATGTACTAGTAAAGCAAAATAAACAAGAACAATAAACACCTATGTATACATACGCGGGGAACAGCTCTTAATACTACAAACAGAATGGCAAACTCCCTTACCTACGTTCTCAGTGTCTGCTTTGTTTTCACGATTCTCCAATCCGCTGCTCTCGCGAAAGTTCACATGACAGTAACTAACAGACTGAGGAATTCGAAGCCTATGCGCATAATATGCCAATCTGCGAACAACGATCTTGGTGTTCAAAATGTGGAGAACGGCGGAGAAATTCACTGGAAGTTTCGCCCAAATATTTGGGGCACCACGCTTTTCTACTGCGACGTGGAATGGAATGACCCAAAAATAAATGGCTACCATTTCGATGTGTACTCGTCCAAGAGGGATGACCACGGCAGGTGCAACTCGCAGTGCAGGTGGTTGATTACGGAGGATGGGCCGCTTTGTCTAAATCAGCAGTACAGTAATTGGGAAATAATGTCTTTTGTGCCAGTAAGTAATTACTAATTAGACAATATTAGGATGGCGAACAGCGGAAGTCAGTTCTTGTTTTCTTTTTACTTCGAAATACAATTTGTTCAGAAAATTGTGATACAAGTATAGTAGTTTGGTCTGACTTTCAAACAATGGAGTTACAATTCTAATAAATGTTCTCGACCTATTTCGAGAGATTGAAAACCTAATCTCTCCCTCTACTGGTTTTGGAGGACTTTCGTCGCAAATATTTGGTTTGAACGTTTGAACAGACTGACACAAAATAAAGTCTACACACGTGGCTAGACAGAACTGCACACCAGAAATTTATGAATATGATCACCAGAAGTATCCGCCTGATTGTAACAATGGTGTTCGGTATAACATTTAGTACAATAAAGAACTAGTCTTGACGGTGATCAAAAGAATATGAATTTCCTCATAAATATCTATTTTATCGTCCATATGTACGAGTACAAAGCATTGGAACTTGTTGCCGCAGTTTGTCATTGCATTCGGCAAGTCCGTTCTTCGTCTCCCAATTGATGAAGCCCACGTTGTATTCGCTGCAAATATAAATACTGTATTAACAACTAAAACACATGCAACGTCATGAATGCAACCTCGTAAACGAATGCGACAGTTATGGGTCGTTGGATTTGTATCTGAAGATATGAAAGTGTACGAATTCATTAGCTACAACTGTTAAAGAAATAAAAAAATGCATCAAGAAGTCAGGTAGGCCTCCTAAGCAGCGGTAGAAATTATTATAGGCAAGGAAGAACCCATAATTAACTATGCTCGATCTGATTCAACCTCATATATAGAATTTAATAATTAACGGTGTAAATAGAGATACAGTGCAAGTATAAAGAGTTCCTTTTAGCAAATACTATCAATTGGATATTAGGATTAGATAAATATCCAAGGGTTAAGTCCAATAAGAACCCGGTCAATTATGTAATTGATAAGAGTAAGAATAACACTTAGTAGTCATTATTACAGCTAACCAATTTCATTTGGACTTTTTGAAAATGGATAGAGGATGATCAAATTACCTGTCGTGTGTCTCTTAAGCGCAAAAGCTCCAATCTGTCTGACGGCCTCAAGTTAAATAGATTAGCTAGCTGCAACAAATCATGCACAAATAATAAATGAGATTATTTAGCTACTAGGTAGTAACTACATAGATGAAGGCTAGTGAAAATGCATACCCAGAAACTAAAACGCTCAGGATCATGTAGTCCAGGCATCCCTTCGACTTGAAGATTTTCTAGGCGCCTTGATCTCCTACCTGCAAATAATGACAGTGTAAGCCCAAATGGTTAGGATCAATAGGATCTCAAGTGGGTTGTATTCCGCGAGATATATCTTTGGATGATCAATTTATAATTAAAACAATGAGCATCAAATGTGTTGTTCCCTTTTAGTATTTCACCTGTCATTGCCGCCTCTTTCACTTGCCTTATCCATGCACGAGCAGCATTTGCTGCTCTACCAACAATCTCCTGCAACTGTGAGCACCCATAAATCGATATGTATAAATAAATGGTTGATACATGATTGCATATATATAAAGAAGTTTACATTAAGACTAGTTAATAATAATGCGTGAATAGGATGTACAAAAATTGTCAAAATCAAATAAGAAAATGTAAGTCAAAACCATAGAAGACTGTTACTGTGATTCACCTAAACGCCAAGTCTTCGTCATTATCATACTATGCACCCTTGGATAAGATTCAAGTTAATGTCCAGTGTTACCCCCAACAGAAAACTTCTCGAAATTGTACAGTGAAATTCTGATGGGAGACAGACAGATATAAAATACCTCTGAACGACATATTGGCACTCAAATGAGATTAGCACAATAACATCCAGCGCCTTCTCCATATTCAAAATCTTAATACATTTTTCAATCATCCATTTTAAAAAAATGTGATGCAAAACATTGCAGCATACTTACTTCTCCTCTTTCTGCCGACCCTTCAGGTAGATGGCTATCATTGACCCATTCAACCTCCGCGACACGGTACCTTTATAGGATCAAGAAAGTAAATCAGTCCACAAAATCACATCATCAACTGAGCATTTTGTAAGGTAGTAACAAATTAAAGATAATCTCAGATTACCGATTCTCCAGGAAGATAAAAGTACTTACCCATCTTGATCACATGATCGAATGATACGAAACCTTCGGCGACCTTCGACCTGCATTAAGTTAGGTTACCAGTAAATCAATTTAAATGAGAACCTATGAAACTTCATTGAATTATCGCGTGAATATAGATTGAACAAGAGAGAAACAACTCTTGTATTACACTTGGGTCATATTTTAGTGAATGTTACTAAGATCATCTGTTTGTGTGGCCATAGAATCATCTGCATGAAGTATAAAATAAACTAAAGCAATAAGAAGTAGCATTTCACCTCTAAATAGAAACGCCCATCTGGAAGTGGCTCACACCTATATAACAAAACAAACAATATGGAAATCTTTTAAGATGCAGTGAATAATTAAGCTCATAATGAATGTAAGGATTTCTTTTATCGATTACTTTATTGATTTTAAGAAACAATATATGTACGGAATTAACATTTACTCAGTAATTTCCACTTCACAAGCAAAATCAGCTACAGAACCCGTTGCAGAGTCAATGATAACCTACAAGTATGGGGAGAAAACACACCAAAAAAAGTGTAAATTGGCTATATAATATAAATATTCGAAGAAAAAGTAAAGGGCTACTACAGCATTCTACCATCCCCATGCGACGATTTCCTTCCATTATTCTTCTGACCTGTTGAAATAGCACAAAGAAAGTAGAGTTTGAATTCGGACATGGAGAGCTCTAATTTACTTTTTTGTCTTGCATCTAATCAACTCCTAACATAAATATAACAACTAGGGAACCATTATTGTGACCTCTCTCTCCCCTACTGCCTACTTATTCACATCACCTACAATTAGAGTCACCATGGAACATAACTAACTAGGTGGTATGAAGGTTTCAACACCTTTTCTATAGCTGAAATGTGGAAGAAATAATCAAAAATAGAAAAATAAAAAGAAATTTGTTTTTAGGATGAAAAATAACGAGTATCCACATATTAAGGAGAGGATGGACAGCAAACATTTTTATTATTCCAAAGCCAGAAGCCTGGAAGGCTAAAATGTCATCTTTATCACAACTGTACGGTCCAACTCTATCTCTCCAGCATCTGAGATAATCCATAAGGTTGTAATTTATGTCGACTTGCCTTTAATCTGAGTTTTCGAGGCTTTACTTCCTCAACAAAACGAGGGCTCTTCACTGAAAATTTGAGGAAGCCATGAAGAGAAATTATGAAGAAAATCTATAGAAACGTGTTCAGACATCTAAGGATTACAAGTTGGCATTTCTTAGCACCACTAAAGACGAACACGTCATCAGTTATATGATATGTGAAATCTACAACTCTCCCCTTCCTACACAAAAATCTTTCCAGCCACGACCTCAACAAATTTGGCCAACCCTACCAAGGGCATCGACCACAAGAATAAAGAGAAGGGCCAATAAGAATGTCTCAACCACCAAGAGCACTTTAAGTAAACTGGCCAGTAAGATGTTCACCAAAACCGAGGAGGAGACATAGGCTATGCATCTAAGAACTCACTTTCTGCAGATTGGGGGAGACCATTCTTCTTACAAGATGATCAAGGACATTAACTTAAAATTCTAATTTAATTGAAAAAATAATTAAGTAAAATAAGAAACCATGAAACTAAGGATAAACCTCGTCTCCTTTTAAATCCAATAAAAGGAAAATAGAAGAAGATGAAGAACAGAAACATGCTGTAAAATGCCTCCATTTCATGTACTATTATAAGCTAGAAAAACCAGGATTCAATTCTACAAGCAAAGAGCCAACTTACCATAAGTCTGTAGCGTGGCTCAAATATATTTAGTGCCAACTTCTGGCAAGGGAGTACAACATCCATAACAAAAAGAGGTATCAGATCAACACCTAAATTTGTCAAGCCATCGTGCTCGGATTTTCTTTCAGCGTATTCCTCCGGAAAGTTCTTTTCTATTATGTTGTTCAGTGTGACACTGATAAGAAAAATGGAGAGTTACATATATTTATATATGAAGTAAGAAAAACCTGATTAGAAGATAATAAGGAAATGATATTTCCAGAGCATTAAAATAAGCCTTTTGAATAAGGATTCTTTTGTATGTTAAAAATACAAAAGCACTGTCGATTTTTATTACCTTTCTTACAATATTTTCCTAACGAAAATTTGAAGTTTAAAAAGTGCTCAGGAAATATCAATTTCAAAGACATTAACTATATTGAAGATTTTAGTCAGGAGAACGGGATAAAAAATTCACAATCTCCCAACTAGTGTTCAATATAAGCAATCTGTCAACATCTTCCTTTTTACTATCTTCATTCTCCTACAACCCCCCCCCCACACCTGCCGCCAATACTCGTATTCTATCATGGCTTACTAATTACTACACTAAGAAATTGTTCCATGCATTCGACACGGCTTTGGGGGTTCTTTCTCCTAGCATCCTGATATAAACATTTGGCCTTAACAAGTATTTACAGAAATGTGTACCTAATTGAATATGTTTTCGGACTTATAAAAAGTACAGTTCGGCACATAGGGCACTTGTTACCTGCCATATTTTGAAAAATCAGATGAGTAAACGAGAACCTAATGAGTCTTTCGAGATGTACGATTTTATCCAACTCTCACCGTGATCCATGGATTGAAATAGACATGAGCGGCAAAAAGAGTGTCCACAAGGAGTTGTAATAGGTTCATACAGTAACTTATAACAGAGTGTGCAGTCGAACTCATCAGTATGCTGAGGCCTTCCATGATTATTCCTTCTGATAGAACCAACTGAAATTGACTGTAGAGACTGAAGAGTGAGCTGAAGGTGCTCGCTGCACAGTCCCAAAGGTGGAAACTCACAAAATTTAGATAAATTTTATATGACCAACACGTGCTAGGTACAATACAATTAATCTGCTTGATAAGTGAAGGCATAGAGAAACATTACCTAAGAGGATCAACATGAAGACCTGAAAGAAGAGTTTCCCGTGCCTCCTCATACCTTTCAAGCTGCCCATTAAGAAAGAGATCAAAATTATAAATTTTTCGCAAAAATAAGCACTGCCATAAAGTCCTGTACATTGTGATAACTTGACAGATATTCAGGTTAATAGCTCGACACTAAAAATCTTTATTGATAACATGGTAGGGTGACCTATTACTCATTATAGTTGAACTCCATCTATTCCACCTTTCAGGTGTTCATTCAAAATTTTGAAACTCTTCTCCATATATAAACAAGTCTTGTCGTTTTCATTTTACTGCAGCTTCGTGTTTTTAATTTCATTATTGATTTCCTAAAATCCAAACCCAAAGAATGTTTTGAGTTTTTCTTTTTGGGAAAGAAACATTAAGGGGAATAGGTATTGAGTGAACCCCATTATATGGAAGCGGATAACAGTCATGAGACCTCGTTAAACTTTGATACATGCATAAGGAATAGCAAATGAAATCAGCACTAACTAAATTATTACCAGCATCAGAGCACCGGCTTTCAGAAGATACGATTTTGCTGAATAGCTTCGACAGTTTATCACCTTCTCGGCATCCTTCAATGCAAGCTGATAATATAAAACGGTCAACAAACACAAATCAGCCTCCGTGACTTAGTTTATAATAAATATTTAAAGTAAAAAAGAAAAAAAGCAGAGATCTCTGAGCATACAAGCAAAGAATGAGACAACAAGGCATACTTCAGCATGTGTTGTAGGATCCAGTCCATTCACTGGTTGATACTCTGAGACAGATGCAGGTCTAGTTTTCAAAAATAGACTTATCCTGGAAAGAGAAAGAAAATAAATTTAAGTACTACTTCGATATCTATTCAACACTTATTTGAATTTCATATCATTAAAAAATATCCCGTGCGAGAAAAACAGATATAATCTAGAAACTAAGTACCTTATAAAAGCGATACTTCTGTTGCTGAGAATAACAGGATCATTTGGCTTGAGATTATGGGCATTTGAGTAAAAATTGATCGCCTGAAAAAGAATGTCAAGCGACTTAAAAGAAAGCTTTTGTAAGCTCCAATTTCTTCTATCTCCATATATAACCAATGTTTATACTGGATAAACAAAACTAACTATAACCAAACTTGTCTAACAAAATTTACACTTTAAGCAATAATAATAATAAAATCTCTTGTTCCACATTTCGATATATCGAGAACATCAAAATACATAATTTTGATGAAACTCTTACCTCTTGCATTCGATTTTCTTTCAAAGCAAGAACCCCCTTTTGAAAACAGCCATTCAATTCCAACTCACCCACCTACATTTCACAAGAATTCACACAATTAGATAGAGAAACCCATAAATAACACAATCAAACTCAAATTCAAGCTTTACCCATTGATGGTCTTCAACATCATCAAGCCAATTCCAAGTTTCACCAAACAAAGTCGCCATGAGAAAGTCAAAATTGGGGAAAGAAACCCTAATAATAAGTCGAGAGTCGAAATCGAAATCGAAATCGAAATCGAAATGGAGAGAAAGAATTGGAGGAAATGATAATGAAGAAGGAGAAGAGTCTCTCGGTGTTTTTATTTGCGTCTTTCATTTTTACGCGGACCAAATATGGTTTACGTGGTCTATCTTTTAATGACACTTTCAGCTCGTTGGCGGGCAACTCTTTTATACACTATCAAATACTGCAAATACCTTAGCCGTATGTATTTCAATTTTAGTGGCCTAAGTTACAAGCCAAATAATATTTCTTGTCCCACTCTTGCGAAATACCACTCGTGCATGTGTATCTAACCCAATATGCGACAATGCTAGTACAGCAGCAATTGCAACAAGGCGTTTTTCCAACAAGACCCTAGCTATTCTACTCTGTCAGAGACTGTCCAAGAATTTTGTACATACAATGAAATAATAATAATAATCTCAAACAATCAATTTATATCGTTAAGGTCAAAGCTGTATTATTAAAGATGTTAAATTATTATTTTAATAAATATGTATTGTTGCTCGTATTCACCTACCGGCTTCAACCTACACTAGTAGTATAGAGTATGTATAGATAGTGACTGAGAATTGGGAAGTTCCATTGGAATCGATTCGACCACAAACGGCAACTGCCAAACTTAGTTCATACAAACACCTTAGGACAAAATATGTGTATATCACATGTTTGTTATCTCTGTACAAAATATTTATTCTACATCAGTTAATCTCAATATACAACTTTTTTTCCGCAGCAACTCTCTCAGGATAATAGTGTAATTTAGAGCAATCTTTACGGGGGAACTATGAATATAAGCTCCTAAGAGCATATATATTCGTTTAATCAAATTTTAGTTGCCAAAGTCAAATTAAACATTCGTTAAAAGCCAAATAATCATTGCGGTTGCATTCGAATCTTCAAAATTATATCTTTAATGATGTAGGTTTTTGGGCTCTCTACTATATATGGCTTAAAGTCAAAATGGCAAGTCGAGTAGAGATGCTCTAAATCATGTAGATATGATGACCATTAGATTCAAGTAGGAGAGAAACACTCGGCTAATCAAATCGTCTAAATCAGCAAAAATGTTTTCGACCAAAACAAGTTCCAGTTTACCAAGTGGAGCCATAATGTTTGAGACATGTTTAAGCACGACACTGGGCACCAGTAGGTATTCTAACCTACCACATTCTGTGTTGGTTGGACAAACAAAACCATGTAATCAGAAGTCGTAGAAATCTCACATGGCACACAATACATATCCAGCAAAGAAATTTATATAAGCAAATTCAAAAAATTCCAACCTGCCAAAAGTGTAATACTTTTTCGAGTACACCATCATAGAGTGTCTAGGTAAATATAGCGTACAAATAAATTACCATTACAAGATATAAGTTACTGATTTCAGTACGAGATATAAAAAAACAAAGAAATATGCTGCACAACATGAGTATTCCAACCTACAAGCGACAACAGCTACAGTAGAAGAGAAAAAAAAATTGAAGTTTATGCCGTAAGGGCATCAGAGCTTTCAGAGCACCACCAATACTCTTAAGCACTTTTCTGGTATAACACGAGTGCATCAAAGTAATTGTCAGTCATCAGTGACAGTGGCCGTGGCAATTGCAGGATTTTAGGCTCCAATATTTTGTTATGGATCACTGTGTTCCTTACAGTTGTGTAAAAAATACCAAATCCAATCCTGCAAACATTAATGGAAGGGTGTTCATATGGGAATGGAAAACATCGTAAATGCAAGATTAGTTAACTGAAAAATCAAGTAGAATACAACATCTTATCCTGAAAAAATTAAACAAACCTGAATTACTTCTAAGCAGCTCAAAGTAAATTCTAGTTTGATACTAGGATCTAAAAATATGCATGAGGAACTCGGGAAACATGATAGGGAAGAAAGATAGATCGAAATCGATAAAAGTAATGGAGTAACAGATTCGCACTTTGTTGTTTTCTATATTCATTTTCTTGTTATGCGTATCTTTCCATCCTCGCAACCACATTAGTTTCTTGCTCATTAACAAGGACAACACTTAAACTTCCCACTTGACCATCTTACATAAAATTGTCCAACAACTGCCAATGAAAAGTGGGATACCACCCCAATTATTTTGGGATACCCTCTCCCTACAAGTTATCACAAAGAAGGCTTTGGTATATGGGGCATCTCAAGTTCTTTCTTCAGTCATTGACCAAAGAAGGGGGTATCTCCATTTATTGTACACGCAGGGTACAACATAACAAGTAACAACCATAAACACCTGCAGTATCTGCAATATCTCCAACTGAATAAAATCAATATTTCAGAGTTAATTAATCTTCATTTTTTCTTGTTCAACATCACCTTCTTCTTACAAATATAAGGCATTTTCGCGCTCCATCCTCTAACTGAGATAAAATTACTTTTTCTTTGTATCCTTAACTTACTTGACTATTCTTATCTCTACTGTGCTAAAGACAGTTAACAAGACAGCCTTGATAGCTTTTGATGGCAATGAAATGTACGAGTCATATTATCAAGCTATGACAGAATGGTGAAAAAACACATAGCAGCAGAGACGTCAAAATACCCATATAGTTTTACATATGAACAGACTAATAAAAAAACACAAAGTAGGAACAAACTCGCACTTTGTTGTTCTCTATTTTCATTTTCTTGTTTTATGTATCTTTCAATTCTCACAACCGCACTAGTTTCTTGCTCATTAAAATGGACAACACCTAAAATTCCCATTTACTGACAATGAAATCTAAGATACCACCCCCAAGCCCAATAATTTTCCATGATCAGTTTCTCTTTCTGAACACCACCTTTTTTCTGAAAAACATAATAGGTATTTCACCTCCATTCTCTACCTCTATGATTTCCTCTTCTTTTCTTTGTATCCTTACTTATTTGACTATTTTTAATTTCTTAGCATTACTTTGCTAAAGACAATTAACAAAACAGACTTGATAGCTTTTGATGACAACGAAATATACAAGTCACATCATGAAGCTACGTCAAAATGGTGAAAAAGACAGATAAACAGCAAGACATCAAAACACCCAGATAGTTTTACATAGATCATTCGTCAAAATGATCTTCTAATTAGAGAAACACTACAAGTTTTCAAAGTATCTAGGGACTAGGGAGGACACAATGCTATCTGTGTGTGTGTATGTGTTGTGTGTGTGTGTGTGGGGGGGGGGGGGGGGGGGGGGGGGGGGAGCCATCCCCAGAGGAAGAACTCTATAAAGGGCAAAACAACTAAGCCTATAGCAATCATCTATTCTCCACTAAATAAACAAGAGTGGCCTGATCAAAGCTTCATTTCCAAACAATTCCGAACACCTATTACTCATCTCTTCTTAATGAATTCAGTAGGGGCACATTCAGCCTACACTATCCACCAAATCGTGTTTCTTACTATTTATTACCTATAGAAAATACCATTTTTCACATGGACTTCTCTGGGCATAATCCTTTCCATTGTAAACATAACTGCATCTATCTACTGTTTGTGTGAGCAGAGTTAGGAGTTGGCTAAGCAGTTGTTAATCCTTCACTCAACAGATATGCATGTGTCCGGTACTTAGTACTTTGATTGATCTTTCTTAGGTGATCTCTGGCGAACTTGCAGGTCTTCTGATTCTGGGACCCAGAAGAGGCACCATATTTAAGAATAACCCTTGCGGCAAGAAAGAGGTTTTGGGATCTGAAAAAGAAGTGATCAGATATATCACTTGATCGTTTAATCAACAATGCTCTTATACCATGACCTTTACATTTTATTTGAGTATATGATGTACACATTAATTCTAGTTTAATAGACATCTTTTATCACACGTGATTTGATTTGATCCCACCAAGTATCTTCCAGAAACTAATATAGCTGGAAGTTTACTACCATGTTAAAGACTTAACTAATGGACATTACAAAGACTAGGGGGCGTTCACTTGCTATATTGCTGCCACTCAATGAACGAACTACCAAATTAATACGTGAACACATGCAAATGTGATCAGATTTGGGAAACTCTTTTGGGTTTTTCTATCTAGCGGCCTCATCTAATATGTAATTTAAATACCTGGTATGTATTCTTATGTTCAGGCTGCTGGTCCAAGAAGCTGAAGGCTATTTTAATGATGAAATCTCTTTATTTTGGAAAATATATAAATACTCCAAACGGAAATAAATATGGTTCACGAGAAAAAGGGAAGTTAGCGCGCAAAAGATTTACAAAGAACCAAAACATAACTAAAGAGAGTGCGCAGACTAGCGGAAATTTAAAATTGCTTCCTTTCATAATGTCCATTGAGTTAAGAAAAAATATTAATTAATCAAGGATCAGTGAACTGTACTACTAATGTTATCCATTCATAACAGGAAGCAGTGAAAGAATTCCAATTTCAATCATTGTTTCTCCAAAGCAGTATCAAAGGACTTATATAACAGCAAGATTTCTAAAACTATAAATCGTGGTAAGATGAAAGCAACAATAATTTAAAACTTGCACTGTAAGAAAAGGAAAAACAGCTACTCACGTGTGGGTTTTAGGATCCAATTTTTTCAAGTTCCGGCTGACGACGAATATCAAATTGATCTACGAACTCCAAAGGTGTATCTGTCTCATTCCTAATCCGCTTGATCTTAGGGCTCAACAATCCCCTATGCCTGAAACCATACAACTTAAGAACTTGATTATCTGCAAAATTAAACGCTCTCTCCATGCTACTCAAACACCTCTCAACTGGGTAATCCCCATAGCTTCCACAAGGCTTACAACCCACAAAATGTGTCACAAATGGCCACCTCTCATCACCCAAACCCGGATGATACTTCTCAATCATCTCTTCATACCGATCAACCAAACCCGCCCAATAACCATGAAGATAATATGAATTCTCCAAAAACACCTTATCCATCCACTCATCCTTCTTGGAAATCAACAAGTAAATCAGTGCCGACTGATCATCCGCCTCAAATGCAGGTCGCCCCTTTAAATTGGCAGTCAATACCTTCCCAGCCTCATCTCTAACAACCCCTTTTGGACCCATTGGCGCCCAAGCATCGAGCAAATCCAACGACCACTGACAATTCCGAAACAAAAAACTACCAGTATTCAACGCAATCCACGACTTCTCATTAAACATCAAATCCGGGTACCCATGAACAACTAAATTATAATTATCATACTTGGCCAATGGAATCTCAAAAACCATATCCGTAAACAATGCATCACTATCCATCCACCAGATCCACTCTACCTCCGGGTGCGACAACATTAACCGCCTGAGCAATGGGAGTTTCGCCCAATACCCAGCAAGCTCCTTATCTAAATGCGCCATATTATACACAATCTCGATACCGTGAAGTCGACAATAATCAATCTTATTCTTAATAGATTTCAACAAATAATGATCCCCAATTGCATTATCACAGGGGTTTGGCGGGGATCCTGTAACCAACAAGATCCTCGCTTTCCCATTAATAAAATTAGGAAACTCAAGGTGAGAATCTAACCATTGTTTTCGCTCTTGGTTCCAATTATCGATCTTGGGCCCAAGAGTGTAGGTCACATTAGGGTTGAATTCAGGTTCAGGAGGTTCATTTGGATCATTTGGGTCACCATCTGATCGGATCTCGGCCAAAACTCGATTTGTTTCTTCAATTAGGTTCTGGTTTTCAGCTTCGGATGAGCCACCGCCGAGGTTTCCTACACCAATTGTGCCGCGAAGGACGAGAATGGTGACGAAACCACAGAGGAGTGTGATTTTGATGTTGTTGAAGGTTTTGTAGATCTGTCGACCTCGTGGGATTGCGGATGATGTGCGTCTGGTGGTGTTGGGGTTTGTTGTTGTGGGGAGAGTTGTAGAGTTGCCTCTTTTTAGAGCTGTGAAGCTCTCTTGACCCATATTTCTCTCTCTCTCAGACCTCTCTCTCAGCTCTATCTCTCATATTTTTCTCTCGAGTTGGAGTGAAAGAAATCGAGCTGGGGGAGAGAAGAGGTCTCTCTTGTGTTAAAAGGGAGTGGAGCAGTTGTCACAAGTTTTTTATTTGTATTTAGAGGACGGGGTGTTTCGAAGGTGTCGGTTTTGTGTCACAGCCCGATGCATTAGAGCAATTACATGGGAGACTGTCTTCGATTTTTAACTGGGATTGACTGAGTACCGCCGCCCCGGCTCACTGAGAGTTGTAAATGTGGAATTACTTAAATTAGGGGTGCAACTTGGGTGGATTGTACGATTGACGGTCAAGGTCTCGGATGGTGTACTCATGTCCCTACCAACATGACAACGGCTTTCACATCAGTCTACCCAGAACGGGTAGATCAGACATGGTTGTGTACATGATATATTTTCACTTGTGGATGTATGGTTATTTCTTGGCGTTCTGTCAATCAGACAAGGTTGTGTACACTTATCGAACTACTATGAGATACTTACACTACATGAATCCGTAAGAGAATGTGGTTAGTTGTGGTCAATGGAAAATCACATAAATGTAGTTTGTTACATATCACAATTTGGATCTTCATTTTTAAGGGTTATGTTGTAGGACAACATCATTTGTGTTGCTGTGGATAATTAAATCAAAAGGCGATAGGATGAAGCATATTTTTCCAAAGTTCTTTCACACTCATGAGCTTCAACAAAACTGAGAAGTTTATATTGAGCTGGTATAGTCTTTCGAAAATCATGCATATTTGTTCATCAAGGTATTACCAAAGTCTACATTCAAGAATTAGTTTAAGGTACCGGAATGCAACAATTCAAATCGCTTACTTCACATGGAAAGTTTGCTCCACATGAAGTCTCCCCATCATTACTCTAGTAGTGATCGAACAATATGTGTTATATACCTTCTTCTTTTTTCATTAGCACCCGATTTCTTCTCTACTATTTTATTATTCTCCGTAACTGTCACGCCCCAAAATCCGCTTTCTGATAATAAATCATAAAGCACATTCTAAGGCATAACAAGTCGGGCATCCCACAGATGAAACCCCACAGATGTATTATATTTCAACAGAAATTACATCTACTTACCAAAGAAACGCAGCGGAAAATAACTCAATATAAATTAAATGAATAAATGGATTAAAATGAATAAAATCTCTACTAACTCTAAAAACGAGAATAAAACTACGACAATGAAATCTTAAGTAAAAATCATAAATACCCTACGACAGCTCAAATCCAAAGAATCTCGAAAATAATCAACCAAGCCTCACTAAGCAAAACCTACTATACTAATACAACTAGTATCCCCAAACATGAACAACTATTTTATACATAGCCTATAACCAATTTCCAAACATATACAAATTCAAACTATCGATGCTGACCTAAAATCGCAAGAGAGTATACGAAATCAACGATAACAACTAATACGGCATATACAATTAACTATACTCAATTTGCATTCGGAATCATAACAATCATTCAATGTTAAGTGTACGGTGATAATGGTACTTGCCTTAAATCGACAAATCCGTGGTTTAATACGAAAGGAGAACTCTGCTCTCAATGCTTCAACAATCTGATTTTCTGGTTCAAAACGGCTAGCAATGGTGAAGTTGAGTTAGGAGAGGGGTTGAAGGTTTTCGAATTAGGGATTTGGGTTTGTTTCTCTTTCTAGAATGCAAGGAGAAAGAGGTTAGGAATTCGGGGTTGGGGTTTAGGAATTAGGGTTGGGTTTGGTTTTCAATTGTATTTGAAATGGAGGAGAAATAGGGAGAAGGAGAATGAGAGAATCGGGGAAAAATATTTTGGTGGTGGGTTTTGAATGGGTTTGTAACTCAAAAGTTATGATTCCATACTACAAGGTGAAATCAAGTTAAACTACAAACTACAGCCACAACGTGAAATACAAAAAAAAATAAAAAATGTGGCGCTACAGTAACTTAACCTACGCGTCATTAATTTGGACTGTTGGATTGCCGTGGCAAACTGAATGTCGTGACATCTGGCAGACAGTAGAGTGTAATCGGGTTGTTCAACTTCACTACACTATTTTGCTAAGCCTCACTACGCTTAGTAGTACTCCTCTTTAAAAAGATGAGCACCCCAACACAAACTTATTTTGTAAATCTCACTACACTCATCATTAGGGGTGGCAATGGGTCGGGTTTGGGGCAGGTGGAGCAATACCATCCCTATACCCGCCAAATTACCTTACCCCCAAACCTGCTCCAATACCATTTAACTTAAATGGGAAATACCCAAGCCCGCTCCGTTTAAATTTGCCTATACCAAACTCGCCCCAGCACACATTTAAAAATCATAAATCACTTGTACAAAAAAAAAAAAAAAAAATTTAAAAAAAAACTGCTAGGAATAAATTTGAGATAATTCTTCATTTAATTTTCAATAAAATGAGGAAAAACGAGTTGAGGATTATATGTAATTTAACCCTCACTTGAGCTAATTGATGATCATAGACAATTTAACCCTCACTTTTGTATTGAGCCATAACTGAAAACATGTCTTCAAAATAAAGTTGAAATGAAGCCAGTTAGTTTCGATAGGTCTCTATAAGAAGATGAGAAGCTGATAGACAGATAGAGGTTGAAATAAAGTTACGAATGTAGGACTGTAGAAGATGAAGAAATAACATATCTTATGTCTTCAGACTTCAAAAATCAGAATTAGTTTTAACTTGTATGTAAGGGTATTCACGTCATATCATGTATAACTGGGTCGGGTGACGGGGCCCCATTTATTTAAGCCTTAAACCAGACTCGCCCCATTAAATAAATAGTTTTTTTTTAAAACCAAACCCGCTATAGTCATACCAAACTCGCCTCATTAAGGGCAGGGCGGGTTAAATTGCCAGCCCTACTCAACATTTTGATTAAAAATATATATTTTAAGTTTTTAGCGTTAGAGACTTAATATTCATAAAAAAATAAATTGAAAAAAAATATAATAAGTTACGAGTTCCCAACGATAGGGGCCTAGCATTGATGGGTAATATTGAAAGTTATTGTCATTTTGTTTCTATAACATACAAAATGCTAGGATCATAGAGTTGATAGGTAATATTGAAAGATGTCGGCATTGTATTTCTATAACATACAAAATGATAGGATCATAAAGTTGATGGGTAATATTGAAAGATGTTGGTCTTGCGTTTTTATAACATAGAAAACGCTAGGTTACTAGCATTGGTGGGAAAAAACATTGAAAAATAAAACACCTGTGAGTTTCCAAAGTTAAGGGCCTAACGTTGATGATGGGTAATATTGAAAGCTATTGGCCTATTGTTTTTATAACATACAAAACTATAGGGTCTTAGTGTTGATTAAAAAAAAAACAAAAACAAAAAACACTATTACGCTTAGCGTTCATGTGGGGGAAAATATGACCCAAAAAATGTGTTTGTAAATTAATTCTTAAAAGCTCATCCAAGCATGAATTTTAACAAAAATTAACACAATCACATACCTAAATTGACTTAATATTTGTCCCTCAAGTTTAATTTTGATAATAAGTGATGTTATCGTAACATTTTAAAAATTGAGTTAAGATATGACTAGAGAGAAAAATAGATGAAGAAAGAGAACAAAACATAAGCGACGACGGAAATAAAAATATCAAGTGGGGTCCTAGTACTTCCCCGAAGTTTGGGAAACGAATTCGAGGAAGATGAAAATCATGGAGAGAGTAAAAAAAATCGTAGAGAGACAAAAAAAATCATCGAAGATAGGGAGAATAACCCGTAAGAGAGGGATATTTTTTTGTTACGATTAGAGTTCTCTGTATCTTAGGGGACGAAGAACTCTCTAAGAGCATCCACAACAGACTCCTTTTTATAGGGAGTGATTTGAGGAGTTTTAAATCAAATTTAGAGTTGTGCACAAAATAGTCTCCCTAATAAAAAGAGCCACCTCAAAAGTTTATATTAGCCACGTCAAAAGTTAGAAAAATCTGTTAAAACAGATTTCCATCTCTCTTTCCTAATATTTGGGACTGTTTGAAATATCTCGATCAACTCCCCCTCTTCTACGAAAAATAAAATAAAAAACACTTCTCTGATCCACTCGCCTCTATTGATTTTACTATTTATTCATAAAATCTTATTCCTTGGAAGCCATCACCAACCACTTCTCTGAATTCAAGAAAAGTAAATGCATGTCTCAAAAAATGCGAGGTTGTGTTGTGCTTGTGACATATAGTTTTCTTCTCCGATAATCTTAGGCGTATCTTCTCATCTATCAAAGACACCCATAAAAATTATGTCACCCTTTATATTAAAATTCATTTATTTATTCAATTTTCTTTAATTAATTACTTGGGGTTTAACTTATTTAGTTTTTGATTTGAGGTATGGGGATTTGTTATTATCAGGTTGCTTGGATCGTTGATCTTCAAAACATCGGATAAGGGGTGTTAGAAAGAGCAATAATGTCTTGTGATTCTTCTTCTGATGATGATTTCATAGTCCTCACATGCTTAGCATATGCAGAAGCTCGTAGAGTCCAAAAAAAGAATCATCATAGTAAAACTCGTTCGGCTATGTGGCGACAACGAATTGAAGGCCATGCACGACTTTTCCGTGATTACTTTACCAATCCACCTCTTTACAATAATACCATATTTAGGCGAAGGTTTTGAATGAGGCGTTCATTGTTTCTTCGTATCGAATCACGAGTGGTTAAACACGATTCATACTTTGTACAACGAAAAAATGCTGCTGGAACCCTTGGATTTTCCTCGCTTCAAATAATAACAGCTGTTATGAGAATGCTGGCTTATGGTGTACCTGCAGATGCCTTGGATAAAAATTTAAGAATTAGAGAAACCACCACTATAAAAAGTCTCAAGAGATTTTGTGTAGCAATCGTTGAGGTCTTTGGTGAGGAATATTTGAGATCACCTAATTGTAATGACGTCCATCATTTGCTAGCAGTAGGTGAATCTCGTGGATTTCCAGGAATGTTGGGGAGTCTTGATTGCATGCACTGAACATGGAAAAATTGTCCTACTGTGTGGCATGAAATGTACAAAGGTCACATCCACAAACCAACAATTATTCTCGAAGCTGTTGCTTCAAATGATCTTTGGTTTTGGCATATATTTTTTGGAATGCCAGGTTCTCATAACGACATTAATGTCCTTGAAAGATCTAATCTATTCTCAGATCTTGTTGAGGGCCGTGCGCCACCTGCGAATTACAAAATTGGGAAAAACCCTTATACGCATGGATACTATCTTACATATGGTATTTATCCAACATGGTCAACATTCGTGAAAACAATTCCATATCCCCGAGGAGAAAAATATAAATATTTTGCTAAACAACAAGAGGCGGCAAGGAAGGACGTTGAAAGAGCTTTTGGTGTACTTCAGGCACGTTTTGCTATTGTTCAAGGACCGGCGCGTTTCTGGAATCATGATGATCTCATATACATCATGAGAGGGTGCATTATTATGCACAATATGATTGTAGAAGATGAACGAGGCAATTATGCGGGCGACTTTGTTTATGATGAAAACGATGTTAATCCTCCTGTAGAGATATCTCGTGAGCACACTGCGGCTTTCGATGAGATCTTAGATATGCATATGAAAATCCGAGATGGAAAGAAACACTCCCAACTACAAAAAGATCTTATCGAACATCTATGGGCGCGGCGAGGTGAGAGTTCAGAAGATGTTATCGCAAATGACTTACCAAGTTCATCTAATGATAACTGATTTTTTATTATTTGCAATTTCATTTATGTTCTCTTTTATCTCTGTTTGCACTTTCTATTGAATTCTATCATATTTTTCATTGAATTTATAATTCAAATGGCATTTTCCCAATTAATGTCTATTGGACTTATAATTTTGAAAAAATGGGGATGTTCTAATTCCATTTGTTAGCATATTTTTTTCATTTCATATTTTTATGCTCCTGTGTTCGTCTTTCTTAGCATCACCTGAACATCAATTATCTTTGATCCCTGGATGACATATAGTTTTGAGAAGGTAACAAAACTTCAACATTTTCTTTAGTAACACACAAGTTGCTCAACATTTTCTGTTAACATAAATGTCAGATCCTCACTTGCGGCTAGAGAACTAGCTATAGCTAGCCGCAACAATAAAATTAACTTCCTACAGTTCCAAAAAGATAAATTTAAAACCACAAAGCTTAAAGGGCTTGTTTTCAAGCTCCAACAATTTCGGTTTCACTTTCTGGTGTGGTAACAATTCCTCTATGTCTCAAAGGATAGATCTCCAAGTTAACAATCCATGGGACTGTTCCCATGCCGGGCGAGTAGGTGAGAATATAAAGCCCTAAGAGAAGAACTGCCAAAAGCCCGACATTGCTTGAGCATCCCCTATTGTACCATTCCCGAGCCTCCGTTTGACAAGTCTTTTTCGATCCAAAAGCCAGACATGCACCGGGTTTTAGCTGTGAAAGGCGAATATGTTAGTTCTTGCCAAAAACTATATATAAACAAGAACAATGTAATATATAAATACTTACATGGTCACCAGGATTAGCGCAAAAGCCACAATTATCAACGGCAGCCAAGCATGACATACAGTCCCAATTTGCTGCATTGGGTGCATTGGTGTAGTCAACACAAGTACTATTCCCAAAAGCAGCAGTGTTACCTCCACTAACAGCTGGAGCATATTTTTTCGCATATTCAAAGACACCCGTTAACATAAAAAGACAGATAATGATTCCGACCATGCTCACAAGAAGCAATTTTCTTCTCCTGTATCTATCAAAGAATATCATGCTAACAATGGAACCAAAGGCATTAAGTCCAGAAGTAATGAGAGAAAGTGCCTACTCTATTTGAAGCATATCCAGCTAACTGAACTATTGTGGGACTATAGTGTATCACAGTGTTGATTCCCACAAATTGTTGAGCAACTTGACAACCTATCCCAGCGGCGAGCCCTCTACGAACTACAGTATTGCTCCATGCGTTCTTGATTTTAGTGAAGATGTTTCCTGCTCCAATGGATCCTTCCTCAGCTATTACAGCCTCAACTGATAACCTTAAAACTTCCACCTCTGCCTCTACCTCATGAGGTGGGTATAGTTTCTTCAAGATTGCTGCAGCTTCCTCTTTCCTATCCTGGTAAAACAAAAAAACAAAAAACTGGTAATAAAGACATGCTGCAAGATAGAAAGAACCAAAACAAATGGTACACTGTGTACAAATCAAGGCACCACAATAAGATAAATAGGAAGAGGGCACGTTGAGGGGAAAATGACACCTAAATATTAACCTTTCGGTAGAGCCAACGAGGAGACTCGGGGAGAACCATCGTTAAGATAAACTGAACGACAACGGGCACTGTAGCAACTCCAAGCATCCAACGCCAGGTTCCGCTTGTCTGCAAAAAAACCAACATGTTATATTCAAATAGAGATACTATCTCATTTTATCATAAAGGAATTGAAAGATACAGGTCTAGGTGCTTTATATATACATACATGGGCGAATGCTAGATTGACAAGGTATGCTATAAATTGCCCTCCTGTAATTAATAAACCGTTCAAGCTAACAAGAACTCCCCTTATTTTTGTAGGAGAAGCTTTAGATATATAAAGAGGTGTCGTCATAGAAGCCATTCCAACTCCAAGACCCACAAATACCCTTTCAAGTTGTTCAGGGGTGTGCTGTGGAGCTTTTTAAAGCCGGAGTTTAAAAGGGTTAGATACAACTAAGCTACATAAATTTCTTTTTTGCAACAATTTTCATCTTCTTGTTGTTGTAGAATTCTTTTGTCATTTCATCCATTCCTTCGGTATCTATCAACATTATTCGCTCATCCTCTTTAAACTCGTCCATGGAAAAACGTCTATCTCGGTCTTTGTTTTTTTTCCTCAATAAATTCTTGCAAAATTCGAGTAAATTTTGAGTCAAATTCACTTTCTATTTCTTTCCCCTTCCGCTTTCTTAGTTCTTTCTCTTTTTTCCTTCCATTCGGCCTCAACTCATTGTTTCCCTCAACGGTTTCAGCCTCGTCGAGATTAGTTACGAGAGTTGAAGGATTACCATTTGTTGAATTTGGGCATGCAGTAGAAACTTTGGTTTTCTCGTTCTTTTTTTTAATTTCTATATTCCATTTTCTGTGATGCCTAAGCTCTTCAAAACAATGATCCATCCTAAAGGGCTTCTTTTCGATAGTTCTGTACATCTTCCGAGCAAACTTAACCTGAGGAATGAATACACAAAAAATTAAGTAAATGATTAAAGTGAGTAAAAATTATTAGCACTAGACAAAAATTTCAGAACAAACCAAATCAGAAGGGCTTGCCCCACTAGGATTTCATTTTACAATTTACGCATAATGCCCGCAGAATTTGTTCGTCATTAATTGGATTTGCGGCCATCGCTTTATTAGAGAGTTTGGATTGCGATTCGAATCGAAGTTCTTGTGCTCTTCAAAATAACTCCAGATTCGATCCCAATATGTAGAAATTTTTTGGTCTGCGCCATTAATGGAGTCAAGGCTAGTATTTAACCACGCGGATATGAGCAACAAATCCTCATCTTTTGTGTAGCTCCCACCACGTGCTCCAACAATCTTCACTTCCTCTATTGATTCTTCAATTATTGTTGGTTGAACCGGGCATGATTCATGAACAGTTGGTTGAACCGAGCATGATTCATAAGCCGTTGGTTGAGAAGTATTTGCCAGTTGGTTTTGTGAAAAAAACTTGTTGCGAGAATGGAGGCATCGAGAATGCGTGTTGTTGCATGTAAGCTTGATGTTGCATAAGTAGTTGGTGTTGCACAAAAGCTTGTTGCTGTGCAATTTGTTCGGCAGAAAAAACTTGATGAAAATCATTGGTTAATTGATCATCTGACATACTTGGATTGTTGAGTGTCATATTGAATCACATAATCTCGAGCAAAAGAGGTGTATCATAAATTACTTGTGAAGGAATCAAAGATAGGAAAATCAAAACGTTAGTTATAACCAACTTGATATATCAAGTTCTCAACTCTCTCTCCATCATTCGGCGTTTAGGCGTGTAAGTGTTACGGTTGATTATGAGCTATAAAATCTTAATAGCGAAACCACGAGAATTAGATTAGATAAGTGAGATGATGATTATTATAAACTAGATCCCTTTAGTGTTAAGGATTGGGACATTTTTCAACTTTAAGATTTTCAAAACCCAAAAGTAATTTGGCTAAATACAAGTTAATGGTAGAAAGTAAACATCAATCCATTAACAATTTAGTAAAATCTCTTCAACACATTACCAATTTAGCAAAATTATAACACCATTTACAGCAAAGCCTAATAAACCCAACACCTAATCAAAGTAATTCCGACATTGGTATCGTTTTCGAGCATGATTAACACATAATTTCTTCAACCCAATAAAAAGTTAACAAAAATGCAATACCCTAATAATCACAATCTAAACATGGCATGATAAGTACAATACCTCATAATCTAAAAACAAAAGAAATTACATCCCAATTTCATGAAACCCCAACAAATTTAAGTTTGATTACCAAAATTAAGAAAAACCCATTTGTCTTTGCTAAGGGTATGCATCAAAACCCCAATAAAGAACATAATATGATATACACAATCAAATTTAGGTTTAGATGATGAATAGTACCAGAAGTTGTTCTACGAGGAAGGGGCCATGCTCATGACTTGAAATTTGTATAGAGAGAGAGATGAAGTTTAGTTTTTGAGAGGGGAGGTGAAGCTTAAAAGTGCTCTGCATAGTGGGGAATTTCTCTCCAAAAATAAAATTTTCTGGCGGAAAAGAACCTTCCACGTAACAAATTTAGTTTCCACGCAAGATTAAAGTTGCAACGTGGCTGACCAAATCCTTTCCCCCACTCCCTATTATTGAGGAGAGAGAAAGTGAAATATAGGGATAGGGAGTCTAATAGAGAGTCTATAAAAACCAATTTTTAGCAAATTCCCTCCCTAAAATATGTTTAGGGAGGTTCTTGTAGATGCTCAGAGTAGTCTTTATAGTAAAAGATTCTAGTGAAGTTAGAATGACCCTGCGTGCTTTGTAGCCATACAAAGATTCTTACTAAGGGGCATTTTCGTCAACATGTCAATTTTGACTGGCATAAAAACAACAAATACAAGAACAACATTTCTCAATTAACCGTTGATCTCTCTCTCTCTCTCACAAACTCTTCAGAGATCACGATTTTATTTCATCCAAAGCTTCACAAGGTCTTCAAACAATCTATAGATCATCCTCAAGTACGTATGTTTTAATTTCGATTTAATTTTTCCCCAATTTGATTTCATCGATATCTATGATTGTTGTTGGATCGATCGGTTGAAATTTAACTCCAATTTGATAAATTGTTCGTTGTGAATCTTTTGATTAGGCTATCTATGTGATTTGAGTAGGGATCGAACCAACTTCAATCGTTTATAGTAATTCGGGGTTGAAATTTGACTGAATTCAATATGAAAACTCGAAAATTTTGTTTATTGTAGCAGTTGAACGAGTTAGGGCACGATGAGTGAAGTCTTTGAAGGGTACGAGCGGCAATACTGCGAGCTTTCGGCAAACATATCGAAACGGTGTACAGCTGCAAGTGCTCTTAATGGAGGTAAGCAAATTTGAAGTATTTATGATAACCCTTTTGAGTATATTTTGGTTTTGTTGTTTGTTTAGATCTATAGGAATGTAATGAATCTCAAGGAAAGAATAAATACCCCTTAATGTTAGTGGGAAGGAAGGCCCAATTAGATTTCGTGAAGTTTTCGTTACTCTATGGTGAGTATCGAGCCCATACGCGTAAATTAGTAAGTTAGACTGAATTGCTTGACCGCACCAAGTTAATTTCAGAAAGTTTATGTCGAAATAGTGTAGGCGGGGAAGAGAACTGTGTCATGTAAATTTGTTTTGACCTGGTGGGGTAAGCGGGTTCCTTTGAGATGAAAAACCCTATTATTTTAGTAACTTGGTGACCCCTTTTGAAGTTATGAGAAGATGGACAAGTTGATGCATTTTTTATTGTGTAATGACAAGGAACACTAAAGGTACCACTTGGTTATGCGTAATACTTGTGGTTGTTCAACGTATGGGAGCGATCAGAGGCTCGTGATAGTAAACATTTCCTCGAAGAGCAGCTAGGTTGTGTGATTTGAACAGTTGGCGAGTCAGAAACCATGGGACCCCTGAGGGTTATACAAGATTATAACAAGGAAAAATCAATGACTGAGGCCAATACCAACATATAGCAAACGAGACTTGGGAGCCTAACTTGCAGCCATCAACAAGATTGTTAATCTTATAAAGACTTGTGGATAATTTCATCGGGTTGGGGGTAATTTTAAAGACTTGGGGATAGATCTCTAGGATATTATTTTCAAAAACTCACTTTTCTGGCTCAAAATATATAAAGGTTATTGTCTAAAGTGGATAGACTATCTCGTACTTTGTTGCACTGTATTCTGAATAGATATGTTTGGTTATACCATCTCCCACAAGCAGGATTCCTTTTCTGTGGATACATAAAGTATTTAATTATCAAAGCTACTTCAGAGGACCCAAAACATCGAGCTAAGCATCTTCTTTTAAGGTTTGATACATGGAAATCCTTAGTTATGTGGAAGGAGAGAAGTGGCAGAAAATACACATTAAAGACCTATTGCTCTGCAGGTGATTAGTTTAGGAACTTAAAAAGGGGATAGTTCGGGGATAATATTGAAGTGGCACATATTGGTGTCGAGGATTTATTCTAGTAAGAGATATATTTTCGTATTTGTGGGGTTGTTTTGGCTCCTCGTGTGCCTTTATGCTCTATGTTATTGTTATTCCCTTTATACTGTCTCTATCTTTACTTTGTAAAGGTATAATAATTGGCTAGCATAAATTGAAAAACTAGAAAATCATGTTGAGTGAACCATAAAATTAGGGATTTCTTATGATAAACTATCATTGAGACACTAACTGATTAAAAAGCCAAGATATTGTGATTTGAATAATAAAGCTTAGACCACCTACTTAATATCGTGAAAGTGAAGGATGTTTGGGAATATTGGACCTTGTTACTGAAAGCTTCTATAAGAAACTGTCTTTGTGAAAGAAAGAAAAAACGACTTTCAAAGGGAGCATCTCTGGTTGACACATTGGTTAAGAGCACAACGTCTTGCTTAATGACTTATTTCTTCTGTTTATTCCAACCTTGCCGTGCGTTAGTGAAGCTAGAGTGGATTGTCAGGAACTAATTGTTGAAGGCAGGGAGGGAATGTGGAAGTAGTTGTGGAGAGAGAGATTGCGTGTGGGTTGAGGTGGTGATAGAAAATTGTGGGATTGCCGGATTTCATTGGCTTCCTGATATTCCTCGGGATACTTATGGAGTGGGCAAGCACTATCTTTCAGTAGTGCGTACTATCTTTTCAGAGAGTGCTTTGGAACAGCTGTCGGAAGCGGGAAGAAAATTCTCTTTTGCATTATATTTGCTACAACTCCAGATCGTCAATAAAGGTGCTCCCATCTCTCTACAATGCCTGTGTTTGTAAGGTGTGCTGAGTGGTTGAGTTTTTTGATGTAGAGGGGGAAACTTAATTTGAACTAACCCACAGAGATTAGTTAGAGAGGACTCGAGAGTATCAGTGCATTGATCAAAATGTAACTGTGGACCTGTGGTTATGATTTAAGAGAAAGGGGGTGAAAGTGGAAACTGGTCAGAGAGAAGCATTTTCAGAGTGAGATTGACATGTGTTGTGGACTGTGGAGGCTAAAAATATGTTGTCAAATTATGGGTTTGGTCGGACTTTGAATTGGGACATGCTTAGAAGAAAGACAGAGATGTGGGCTTGTAGCGAGTTCTGGACCTTCTGGTTGGTACCTAAGTCTGTGGCATTACTTGATTATAGAAGAGAGCTTCATGAATTCCTTAAAAGAGATGGCGTGATGCAAGGCTTTTATAAGGGATATCAGAAGAAATTCTGTGGGAGCTCACTCCCTATTTCCATTGGATCTAGGGTTGTAAACTGATTGTTCAATCTGATCTAAAATTAAATTTCTTAAAATTTGGATCTGATTCATCAAAATTTCATCCAAAATCTGTCCCATCCGGTTGAAATATGAATACCGGAATGACGGAATCCATTCTAAACATCTGGACGTACATACATACAGTAATTTGAATAAGTAAGCTCCAACGGACACTTTTTTTACTTTGTTTGTTGTGAAAAATGTTATAAAAAAAATCTAAAGCTGATTATCAGATGTATCTGACCGGTATATTTGTATTTATCGTTATCTTGACTGATATATATTTCACTGATATATACTTCGGGGCTATATCCACATTCTGTACTTCCTTATCCTGAAATTTTCCAGCTCATATATTGTATCGATTATCAGATATTTAAATATTACATATATTGGAAATAACAATGCTATTTTGAGCCATGGTTGCATATCTTTGACTTTCAGAGCAGAAGAAGCAAAAACTTTCTGAAATAAAGGCTGGAATGGATGACGCCGAAGCGTTGGTAATCTGAAGCCTTTTTTTTTTGTTCACAGCTGATTTTTTTTAGCCATCACTATATATTCTATGCTGACATATTCCTGATTTTCTTCAGATTCGGAAAATGGACCTCGAGGCAAGGAGTTTGCAGCCAAGTGTGAAGGCTATGCTCCTTGCAAAGTTAAGGGAATATAAATCTGATCTTAACAATTTGAAGAGTGAGGTTAAAAGAATTACATCAGGAAATGCTAATCAGGCTGCAAGGGATGATCTGTTGGAATCAGGATTGGCAGATACGAAGATGGTATCTCTTCACCAGTTTTAATATCCTTTTCATTTCTTCCATGCTTGTTGTGAGAATCATTGAAAATACAGCTATCCATATCTGCTTCTCACTGTTATCTTTAGAAATAATTTGTCCTTGACTCAACTATATTATGTTAAGATCAAAAAAGTATATTTTTGGTTGTAGTGGGAGTCAAAGTAAAATTATCTTCATATGGTACTGATGAATGGATGGTACAGGTATCTGCAGATCAAAGAGGAAGATTGCTGATGTCGACAGACAGATTGAATCAGTCGACTGACAGAGTTAAGGACAGTAGAAGAACTATGTTGGAAACTGAAGAGCTTGGCGTGTCTATCCTCCAAGATTTGCATCAACAGCGTCAATCTCTTCTGCACGCGCATACAACTGTATGTTCATTCCATCTACATTTTGTACCATTTTTTTTTTCTTCTTCCTTTTGGAAACCGGAAGTTTGTCGGGTTCATAATAATTTCACCATTCTTCTAACTAGTCTCCCAGGGTTCGCCACGGTACCTCGGCAAGCCGCACGCTCCATCTTAAGTCAAGATAAATCTTGGCGGATGAACCCCCGGTGTTGGGTCTCGAACTCGTGACCACTCTCTCCTCTCTTACAACCAGGGGCGGAAACTCTTAAAATGGGCCATCAATATAAAAGAGAGTATTCAAAATGCAAAAAAAAATCAATAAACTTGGCAAGATTTGAACCTGTGACCTCGTAAATGAGAAACATACGAACCAACTACTTTACAGCAGTCTTTTGTTCTATCTGACTGAAAATTATTTAAACATTAAATGACTTAAGCCTCTCAATTTGGGTAAAATATTGGGGGCCTAGACAGCCGCCTTGCTCAGGAACCCTCATGGTCGGCCTGCTTACAATTAACTATGTTTTTTGTGTGATACAATTTTGGGTGGACCCGTGAGCAGTGCAAATATTTGGTCAGAGCGTCACAAAAAGGGATTATAATTCCACTACCCCTCCCTGCCGATCCTTTTTGTGACTATTTTCGTTTGGGATCCCCCTATTGTGGACATCCTATGCCGCTCTGACCAAACCCATGCCATGATTATAAAAGCACCGTTTTATGTATCCTTATGATTTTTCTTTTCTTTGCAGCTTCATGGGGTGGATGACAACATTGGGAGAAGTAAGAAAGTCTTAACAAACATAACAAAAAGAATGAGCAGGAACAAATGGATCATTGGTTCTGTAATTGCAGCTCTGGTCCTAGCCATCATCTTAATTTTGTACTTCAAGCTTGCTCATTAGTCATCCATCCGTGTTTGTTCATCGTCCCAATTTATCACCCGAAGGAAAACAAGTCTGTTAAGCTGGTGTGAATGTTGTTTCTACTTGTGTATGCCTTCCATCCCATGAATACTCATCCAATGCTCTATATTTGTATCTCCATGCTCTTTGTTTGGTGTGATCATACTGAAACTTCTAGGAAGTGCGTTTTTCTCATAACTGTTGTCTATATTATGTTGAAGTTTGTCATTCCTAATCTTAGTAGACGAAATATGTCCTGTAGTACCTTGGCATTCCGGTTTGTTTTCAGTTTATCATTCTTAGAAGAAGAATTATTATTTTAGCTTCTTTCAATAGTAACAGAACTTACCGATACTGACTGTCAATTTGGGAAGGTGATGCTGTAATGTAGTGATATTGTTACTTTTGAAAAAAGGCATATCATTATTTTTTTTAAAGGGATCCGTAACCCTGAGTTTCCAACCCCAGCTTCGAACCCACTACCTCTTTCTAGGTGGAGAGGTACACCACCATTGGGCCAAGAGCAAATCATTTAACCAAACTAACATGGTTAAATTGTTAACTCCAACATTTCTTAAGAGCCGATCATTTAACCAAACTAACATGGTTAAATCGTTAACTCCAACATTTCTTAAGAGCAGATCATTTAACCAAACTAACATGGTTAAATCGTTACCTCCAACATTTCTTAATCAAACAATCTTTTAGCCTTAAGGGAGTATTTTTGTGATAAATACAAATGCAAATATAAGTTTGTCACAAAAACATTGTCTGTCCGTCACTCATCTTTCCCAATCTGTCTTTTCTCCCCCTCTCCTCCCTGGCACCGGATTGTCCAATAACTCTTTTAACAAAAAAAAAAAAAAAAAACTACACCAAGAAGTATGGTTGTACACGGTACGGTTTTGGCCCTAAATCGCGAACCGAACCGGGTACCCCGATTTTTCATAACAAGGAACCGAAACTGAACCGACCTCATAAATAACCAGACCAAAACCGGATCGACGACCGATTCCGTTTAGTTTTTCTATTCGGTTTTGCCTAAAAAATTCTCATTGCTGAAAGATAGAATGAACCCAGTGCTAAAAGTTCAAAGTGCCCTAAAAAATTCCCATTTGCCTAAAATTTTTGCCTAAGAGTTCAAAGGGTCACAACTGGTTCCGACCTAATGGACGAAGTTGAGAGGTTCCATGTTTTTGAAATGCACACCCTCTCCAAGGTCGCAGTTCTAGAGGGCAGAGTTGAAGAGTGAGAAAAAGAGATCGAGTCTTTATTGAAATCTAACAATAAAGAATGAGCAACCAATGTTCAGAATCAAGTCCTTCAACGAGCCCTCTGAAGTCCGAGCAGAGGCAAACAGAAGAAAGAAGAGATCCAAGAGCACAACGAGCCCTTTGAAGCCGCAACATCCATACGCAGAAGACGGAGGATAACACTACCGACAGCCAGAAAAAAGAATATGAAGATTATACAAAGCTTATTATACTCAAAATGAAACAAAAACTGACAAAACATGGTTTTGGGGCAGAGCTTCTTCCCAGTTGATGCCTCGATGGTAAATCGGTGATGGTCTGATTTGTTAGGCTGAAATAGGGAAAATACTGAAATAGCAGGTTACATAATCGATGGATTGGTGGAGGTTTGATGTTTGATGTTTGATGTTGTAGATCCTCTACAACATGGTGAATCGATGGATTGGTGCTCCTTTTCTCCAAAACTGAGAGAATAGAGAATAGAGAAAATAACTGAGAGTAGAGAAAGAGAATGAGATAATAGAGATCATCCCCAACTATGCCTAATGTAATGGCTATATTCTCAGCAGTTAGTTAAGTTACTTAAGTTATAACCCTCCGATTCAGTTTGGTCGGTTAACCGGGGTGAGTAACCAGTAACCGAACTGGGGTAGTTCGGTTCCCCATTTTTCGAACTGAAAACCGAACCGGCCATGTTAAAAACCGAAAAAATTGTCGGTTCGGCCCGGTTCGGTTCGATTTTACGGTTTCTCTGTACAGCCTGAGGAGTCGTTGTTCATAAAAAAAAAAAACTTTTATCCAAGATTTTCCTCCCCAAGAAAACGATGTAGGAAAAACCCTGTGTTTACTATGTTTTGAATGTCAAAACTTGTGTTTATTTTTAGTCCTACATTGGATAAATGAAAATATGATTTTCACTTTATAATGGGTTGTACACTACTATCATGTATAATATGTGTAGGTAAGTGGTGCCCTCACGCGTGTGTGAGTGGAGTGTGTGAAGGCTTGTTATGTGGGGACGTTCATGGGTTTGCTTGCATGACCCGACCCATGACCCACCTGGGCTATTTTATAAGTCTATGATTGGGTCCATGGGCTCATGGGGATTTCTAGTTTACACTTAGTCATTTTTTTGGGTGATTATTCAGGAGTTGGTTATTCTCTCTAAGAGTTACAACTCTTCACAGAGGTGTTTCTTGGGGCACAACCCTGCCAACAAGTGCTTCAATTAGTTACATTCTTCTCTATAAACAACTATTTTCTGCATTGTTTGAGGACACAAAAAAATACTCGAATCTCTTTGATTTTTCATTGCTTCCTTCTTGAGAGTAATATCACAAATAGTTCGATAGACGTATCGACTTGAGTGCTTCAAGTCTGTACGATTCGATCGTTGTATCTTGGGAGACATGCGCCATTAACTGTGAAGCACCATACACAGGGTAAAATCAGTCTTAAGGAAATTACAGTGACTGCAAGCCTCGATCTTCAGTTTTCCATTTCCTTTTCGTTCATTTTCGCTTATTTCTAAATACATGTGTAATAATCTTAAGACAGATTTCATATCGTCTTTGTGTTCGAGTGTTGCGAAGATGTCGATTAACGAAACTGTTGTTCGTGTTCATCAAGAAAAGTTGGAGAAGTTCAACAGAACGGAGTTCAAACGTTGGCAACAAAAAATGTTATTTTATCTGACTACATTAAACCTTGCAAAGTTTTTGCAGGAAAGTACCCCTGTTCTCAAAGATAATGAAACTGATAAGACCACTGCCACTGCTGTGGAGGCATGGAAACATTCTGATTTTTTGTGCAGGAACTATATCCTGAATGGGTTGGATGATAAACTAAATAATGTTTATAGCCCACTCAAGACTGCCAAGGAACTATGGGATTCCCAGGATAAGAAGTACAAGATAAAAGATGCAGGAACGAAGAAATTTGTTGTCGGCAGATTCCTTGACTTCAAGATGATTGATTATAAGTCAGTAATCAGTCAAGTGCAAGAGTTGCAGATTATCTTGCATGAAATTCATGCAGAAGGAATGATTCTGAGCGAGTCATTTCAGGTTACTTCATTTATTGCAAAATTACCTTCATCCTGGAAGGAATTTAAGAATTATCTGAAGCACAAACGCAAGGAGATGAAGTTTTTAAGGACTTGATCGTGCATTTGAGAATTGAAAAAGATAATCGCAACAGTGAGAAAACGATTGGAGTTGGTTCGCTGGAATCAAAAGCCAATATTGTTGAAAGAAATCCTTCAATCAATAAGGGTAAATTCCATAAGAAGAATGGGAAGAAGGGTAAAAACCCTACACAAGGACCAACTTAAAAAAACTTCAAGAAGTTTTATGGGAACTGTCATACATGCAGAAAGAAAGGACACCGCGTAAAGGACTGCAGAAAGAATAAATGCGAGTCATCAAAGAACCAGCCCCCTCAAGCCAACGTATCTGAAATGGAAAACCTTTCTGCTGTGGTCTCTGTAGTGAACTTGATTAGTAACGCCAAAGATTGGAGGATTTATACTGGAACAATACGCCACATTTGATATGACAAAGCCCAGTTTTTGTCATACACAAAAGTGGACAGTGATGAAAAATTGTACATGGGAAACTCTGCAACTTCTGTGGTTGAAGAAGTTGGAAAGGTTATCCTAAAATTCACATCAGGAAAAGAACTTACTCTTAATGAAGTTCTGCATGTTCCTGATATTCGTAAGAATTTGGTGTCAGGAGCAGTTTTAAGCAAGAAGGGTTTTAGGCTTGTATTTGAGTCTGGCAAATGTGTCTTGACTAAAAGTGGAATGTTTGTAGGAAAGGGCTACTTATGTGATGGTATGTTTAAGTTCAATGTTGATGTAACCCCAATGATTATCAATAAAATTGAAGGTTATACTTATATTCTTGAGTCTTTTAATGTTTGGCATGCACGACTAGACCATGTTAATACTAGTTCGTTTCGTAGATTAATGAACTTAGGCTGCTGCCTAAATTCAGCATTGATTGCAAACAAAAATGTACAACATGTGTTGAAGCAAAGTTTGCAAAACAACCCTTTCATTCAATTGATAAAATAAAGATAGTGCCTCTCAAATTAATACACAGTGATTTATGTGACTTAAAATTCGTCCAAACAAGAGGTGGGAAAAAATATTTTATTACTTTTATCGATGACTGTACTAGGTATAGTCATGTGTATCTACTCCGAAGTAAAGATGAAGCATTAGAGATGTTCACTCTTTACAAAAAAGAGGTTGAGAATCAACTTGAAAGGAAGATTAAAGATTTAAGGTTAGATAAATGAGGTAAATATGTTTCCTCAGTTTTTGAAGAGTTTTGTGCTCAGAAAGGGATTATTCACCAAACTACAACACCTTATACACCTCAGCAAAATAGAGTTGCTGAGAGCAAAAATATAACTTTAAAGGATATGGTAAATTCCATGTTGATTAGTTTTGGTTTGCCACAAAATTTATGGGGGAAACTTTACTTTCAGCAAACTATTTAATTAATAAGATTCCCCATAAGAAGACTAATAACATTCCTTATGAACTTCGGAAAGGTAAAGTACTTTTCTTTAAATTCATGAAAGTGTGGGGGTGGCTTACAAAAGTGCAAGTTATAGTTCCCAAACATGTGAAATTGAGACCAAAAACCATTGACTGCATTTTTATTGGCAAAGCTAATAATAGTAGTGCATTCATATTTCTGGTACACAAATCAGAGATCACTGATATACATGAGAATACATTCATAGAATCACGTGATACTATATTCTTTGAGAATATTTTCCCAAGCAAAAAGAGTGATACTGTAAATTCTCTAAAAAGATCACATGACGTTGCTTCAAGTAGTGATCTTCAACCTGAAAGTTCTGAGCAAACTAAAGAACAAGCTACATAACTTAGACGTGGCAAACGGGTTAAGACCGTATCCGTAAGAATCGATCCAGAGTATATAACTAACCTGTTAGAGAATGAACCTCAAACCTTCAAGGGGGCCATGTCAACTCCTGAGGCTCCTAGATAGAAAGAGGCAGTGCATAGTAAAATTGATTCTATTATGCAAAATCATATGTGGAAGTTGGTAAATCTTCCACCTGGTAACAAACCAATAGGTTGCAAATGGATCTTTAAGAGGAAGATGAAGCCTGATGGTTCTATAGACAAGTATAAGGTACAACTTGTTGCTAAGGGATTTATCAAAAGGAAGGCCTAGATTATTTTGACATTTATTCACCAGTTACAAGGATAATGTCTATATGAATGTTGATAGCTATTGCAGCTTTGCATAAGCTTGAAATACATCAAATGGATGTGAAAATAGCTTTTTTAAACGGTGAATTAGATGAGGAAATTTATATGAACCAACTTGAAGGGTTTATTGTCAAAGGACAATAACACAAAGTTTGTAAACTTGTGAAGTCCTTATATGGATTAAAACAAACGCCTTTACAATAGCATGCAAAGTTTGATCGTGTTATGATCAAAGATGGATTTAAAATTAATGAATGTGACAAATGTGTTTATTATAAACGCATTGATGTTGCATGCGTAATTGTATGTCTATATGTAGACGATATGTTGATTTTGGGGACTAATATTAATGTAATAAAGTTCACAAAGAAAATGCTGACCAGGAACTTCAACATGAAGGACCTAGGTATTGCAAATGTTATTCTTGGAATCAAGATTAATAGGATATTACAAGGAATTATGTTGTCACAAGCACATTATATAGAAAACGTTCTTAAGAGATTCAATAAGTTTGAATGTAAAGGTGCTGAAACACCATTTGATAGAACTCAAAACTTAGCAAAAAACAAGGGAAAAAACATTTCTCAACTTGAGTACTCACGTATCATAGGCAGTCTCATGTATATTATGAACTGCACGATACCAGATATTGCTTATGCAATAAGTAAACTGAGTCGATATACAAGTAATCCGGGAGATGCACATTGGGTGGCACTAGTTAGGGTTTTAAAGTACTTGAAGTACACCTTACATTATGGTTTGCACTATACTGCTTATCTAGTTGTACTTGAAGGATATAGTGATGTAAACTGGATATCGGATTCTGACGAGTCAAAATCCACTATTGGATATGTCTTCATACTTGGAGGTGCAGAAGTATCATGGAAATCTCATAAACAAACATGTATAGCTCGCTCCACGATGGAATCTGAGTTCATTGCTTTGGACAAAGCTGGAGAAGAAGCATAATGGCTTCAAGAGTTTCTAGAAGATATTCCTTTATGGCAACAACTTGTGCCTGCTATATGTATTCATTGTGATAATCAATCAGCACTAGCAAGGGCTAAAAATCAACTGTATAATGGTAAGTCACAACATCTACGTCGCAGACACAATACCGTTAAGCAGTTACTTGCGAATGGAATAATATCCATTAATTTTGTAAAATCTCAAGACAACCTAGCGGATCCATTTATAAAAGGGATGTCGAAAGGACAAGTATACTGCACATCAAAAGGAATGGGATTAATACGACCAATCCACGAGTAATCTCACTGGTAACCTAACCCAGTTGACTGGAGGATCCCAAGATCTAGGTTCAATAGGATTTTTTTTAGGGTTATTCACCTAAGCACTGCGGAACATAGGTCTCCATCTCATTCCTGATATAACAGTGTAACCTGTAGAAATTGTTAGGGTAAGCTTTGTTTTTAATGATTCTAATAGCTTGTGTATGCAAGTAAAGTACGGCAGGGTACTCTTAATAGGAAATCACCTATGTGAGTGAGAAGTGATGGCCGCTTCCGTGAGAATTGAGATGGTTGAATTTTCTAATAACACTCATGAATCCAAGATTGTCTAGGGCCGAAATGGACACAACTTTTAGAACTGTCTGTGACAGGAAAGGAACTGTGTAAATACTATTGTCTAGGCTTACACCAACGGCTGAACAGTTCAAGACATCATGTTCACTGATTAGCCAAGTATGTCCGATAGTCTTTCACTAGAGAAAGTTTAAGTCCACAAGACACCTTCTTCGATGCAGTGTCATTCCTAACCTTACTCTCATATTTTTTTTCTTTCAAATTTGCCGTTTTCATTCAAAAGTGGGGGATTGTTGGAAAAACCCCATATGTTTACTATGTTTTGAATGTAAAAACTTGTGTTTATTTTTAGTCCCACATTGGATAAGTGAAAAAAAAATTTCACTTTATAATAGGTTGCACACTACTATCATGTATAACATGTGTAGGTAGGTGGTGCCCTCACGCGTGTGTGAGGCGAGTGTGTGAAGGCTTGCTATATAGGAACGCCCATGGGTTTGCTTGCATGACCCGACCCATAACCCACCTGAACTATTTTATAAGTCTATGATTGGGGCCTTGGGCCATGGGCTCATGGGGATTTATAGTTTACACTTAGTCATTTTTTGGGGTGTTTATTCAGGAGTTGGTTATTCTCTCCAAGAGTTACAACTCTCCACAGAGGTGTTTCTTGGGGCACAACCCTGCCAACAAGTGCTTCAATTAGTTACCTTCTTCTCTATAAACAACTATTTTTTGCATTGTTTGAGGACAAAAAAAAATATTCGAATCTCTTTGATTTTTCATTGCTTCCTTCTTGAGAGTAATATCACAGATAGTTCGATAGACGTATCGACTTGAGTGCTTCAAGTCTGTACGATTCGATCGCTATATCTTGGGAGACATGCGCCATTAACTGTGAAGCACCATACGCAGGGTGAAATCTATCTTAAGGAAATTGCAGTGACTGCAAGCCTCGATCTTCAGTTTTCCATTTATTTATTTTTGTTCATTTTCTCTTATTTCTAAATACATGTGTAACAAACGACACCCATTAATCTGTCGAGTTTTATTCGACGCGCGCGAGGCTCTGCTCTCTCTGCCTCACCTACTCTATTCTTCTCGAGTCTTCTCTCGTTACCTCAACAAGCTTCGACAAAGCTGAGAGAGAGAGAGAGCCTCTAATGGCGTCATCAACCTTCTCATCTCCCTTTCACCTCCACCGTCTCACTCCAACATCTCCCTCAACCCCCAAAACCAGAACCAAATTAAACCTCAGACACACTTCAACCCCAACCCTTCTTCGCGCAACTCTCTCTGATCCTCTCGTCCTTCAAATCGCTGAAACCCTCGAAGATTCAATCTCAACCCTCTCTTCTTCCTCATCCCCAACTCTCCAAAAACTCAGAGACACTTCATCTGAATCCTTACTCACCATGTCTTGGCCAACTCGGAAAGACGAACAGTTTCGATTCACCGATACTTCGTTTATCAAACACTCCCAAATCCACCCTGTTTCAAACCCAATCCCCACTTCAAAATCTGATCTTGTTGCTCTATCTGCTGATACCCAGTTCCCCAATTTGCTTATAGTTGATGGGGTCATTGTTAATTGTCTTTCGCCATTCGGGGGATTGCCCGGTGGGGTTTTTGTTGGACCCCTTTCGAGTGTTTCGTCGGAGGTGATATCGAAAAGAGTACTTGAGTTTGTGTCCGAGTTTCATGATGGGGATTTGTTTTGGTCTTTAAATGGGGTTGGGGCGCCCGAGGTTACGGTTGTGTATGTTCCTGAGGGGTGTAGAGTTGAGGAGTCTTTGTATTTGAGGTTTTATTCGAGTGAGAATGGGGATGTTGGGTCGAATTATCTGCCAATGTCGAACCCCAGAGTGTTGGTTGTGGTGGAGAAGGGAGGGGAGATTGGGATTGTTGAGGAGTATTTGAGCGGAGACGAGGATAAGTGTTATTGGACGAATTCAGCTATGGAGATATCGATTGGAGAAGGTGGGAAAGTTAGCCATTCTTATATACAGCAACAATCTGTTAATGCTGCTCATATCAAGTGGACTTATGTTCGACAGGTGAATTTCATTCTTTTGCTACTTATATGTGCTCGTTAGTTGTTTAGTTAATCTGAAGGAAAAAACACATTCTGAAAAAATTGATATAACAATTCAAGCAATAAATAATTACTAGCTTTTCCTTTGGTGCTGATACTGACGAGTGGGTAAGCTATGAAGAACAAGAACACAATATCTCCAATATATAGAAAATAAAGTTGTTCCAGGTGGTTTACATATGTACAAAAATGGCGATATGTTCAGTGCTTTGGTGCGATCAGAAGGTGTGGGGGGAATGTAAATACATGTGTGAAATGTACTAGGGAAAAATCCATCTTGGTCAGATATGTACGGCCCGGTGTAGGATTCATGTCTAATCCACGGAAACATAGGATAAGCCAAATGTAGATTATGTTTGTTTTTTGGAGTATAATATCTGTACGTCTAATTTTTTTTTTTTTTACTGAGGTAACTCAAAAGAAATTTTATTGACTACTGTATTATCATCAAAGCTTTAAGTTCTTTCGATATTGGGAATTGTGAGTCTGTCTGTAGATTGAGGTGGTGAGAGCAAAAATTAAAATGGAGGACTCTACTTGGTTGTGGAATAAACCAAGGAACGCTTAAGATACGGGATTGCAAAAGCTAATATTCAATACTTGGGAGTAATAATGATATTGAGCTCACTATTAGGAGGGTGGAAAGGATAGTTTTGGCATGACGTGTGGTGTGACTCTAGACCACTGGCAATGTTTGACCATCTATTAACATTTGTGACCTTAAGCATGACAGAATGCAAATTTTTATATCAGGGAGGACACTCATGATTTGGAATATTCATCTTCGTCGAGATCCCTATGATTAGGACCTTCATCCTCTTAGCACTTTAATTCACTAGATTACTACGCGGACAAAAGATAGAGGAGCATTAGAGATGGAAGGGGGCAAAGATGGGACATTCTCAGTTATATCTTTTAGAATTATAACCCATTTGGTGGGGATTTGAGAATATCGACTTATCGATTTCTGATTCCGAAGATGACTAAGGAATATATTCCTCTGTATGGTGCATTTTCTGCCGAGGGTAGCGTGGGGTCAGACTTTGACTAAAGACTTGAGGATAGGCAGGAATGTGGATACTGATCTTAGTTGTTTGCTTGGAACATGGGACAAATCCATTACTCACCTTTTTCTCCATCGGCCATTTTCTATTTGGTCTGAATTTTGACCCGCTACGTTCTCTTGATGTATCTTAAAGTGAGTATCCGAGCTCCCGGGAAACTTGGTGGTGCAATTCTTACAGGAGAAAGAGTTGAATAGTTCTATTAAACCCATTACATATGAAATCAGTTGATGCTTACAGAATGAACTTTTATTGGTGGAAGGTGAATATGTTAGATATAGTTGTATTGGATGTATATGTGGTCGTTGTGCTAGGCTACTTTTAGAAATATGAGAAGGCTCAGGTTCGAAAATTTCGTTGTGAAATGGAGGTATTTTGGCCATTTATCTTTTTGAATAGAAGAACAACCCCACTTAATTGAGCTTTTACTTCATTTCTGGTCAAGATGCTTTCCTTATTGCCCTGGGTTATATCTTGCCTTCCATCTCGGGTTTTACTTTCTCGTAAAAACAGAAGGAAAGAAGCTTCCTATTTTATCATCTTAAATTTAGGGATTTTTTGTTTGTTTGGCTTATTCCTTGTTTCCTCTTAGAAATTGCATTATAATAGCTTCTTTTTTAGAAACATTAACGATTGTTGTTTTGTCAAGTTACTGATTTGTGAATCTTATCCAATAATGAGCTTTAAACGAATTCAAGTTTTCTTTCTTATGCAGGAATCATCAAGTACTTACGAGCATGTAGAAGTAAGTACTGGTGGAAAGTTGGGTAGACATAATCTTCATGTTCAGCAAGTGGGACCAGACACGGTAACTGAAATGTCAACATTTCATTTATGTGTACATGATCAGACACAAGATCTTCATAGCAAATTAGTATTGGACCATCCTAGAGGTTCATCCAAGCAGCTTCATAAGTGCATTGTTGCTCATTCATCTGGGCAAGCTGTCTTTGATGGCAATGTGAAGGTTAACAGGTACTTATCCCATTTGTTCCTGCTCACTTCTCGTGCTGTTTTATATGAAATTCTCAACTTATTGTGAAAAACAAATAAATCATTTCTTATTATTCTCGTAATTTGCAGATATGCTCAAAAGACTGATGCTGGGCAACTAACAAGGAGCCTTCTTCTGGAGCCTCGCGCAACTGTAAATGTGAAACCTAATCTACAGATAATTGCTGATGATGTTAAATGCTCCCACGGAGCTTCAATAAGCGACCTCGAAGAAGACCAAATCTTCTACTTCTCTGCACGTGGCATTGACTCGAACACGGCAAGAAGAGCACTCATCTTATCCTTTGGAGCTGAAGTGATTGCTCGGTTGCCTTCTGATTCCCTTCGAAAACAGGTTCAAAATCACATCAAAGGGCTACTGAATCCCGCTTCAAAGTAAATGCTTACAGATTGTTTTGTGTTTCTAAATCTGTTGTTTTACTTATCGTGTTTTATAACAGTGTAAATTTGTGCAATAGATTTTTTGTAGTCAGAGCTAATTTGTGATTTATGTATGAGGAAAGGAAAGAAAGACCTTCAAGAATTTATTTGAATACATGTATTTTGCGAAGAAGTAAAGCATTTTAGGTGAAGTTCTAGATCTAGGAGGATACAATGAAGATCTAGGAGGATATATTCTGTCGTTACAGTTGACAGTCGAGATCCTGCAACTTCCAATGCACTTTTATTGTTTAACAGCATACATCTTTGCTTTGAAAGCTATCAAAAATCTCTCCTACCCAAGTTTCAGATCCCTTCTATTTCTTCTCAATGCATATTTGTTGGTAGAACAGTGCCACAAGTTTCAACTTCCTCAATTTGATAAATTTTCTTTTCAGAAAAGTTTTTTTGAGAAATGGAAATTCAACGTTTTAACCACTTGGACAAAATAATAATAATCGCGTTTACCGAATTTTTGAAAATTACAAACGTTTCAATTCGGCTAATAAAATAAAAATAAAAATAAAATACTAACGAACGGTCTATTCCTTGTTAGATGCTCTTAAAAGGTCAATTCCATAGTAAAAGGGCCTTCAGCAACACATCTAAAGCTGGAGCTTGTGATTCAAAGCAACAACTCAATCGACAATGTTTAGCATAATAGCTCAATCAATCTCAGTAGTAAGACTTACGGGCCTTTTTTCCATTTATAGTGTTGAATACTAAGCGAGGTGCTTATTGTGGTGTTGAATGGGAAATCAGTAAACAAGTTCATATTGCTTACTGAAAATTGTTGAATGGGTATATCATAAAAATATAAAAATAAAAGAACACTGTTAAGAGTTGGGTCCACCCCAAGGCGGGAGCCCAACTTGGTTGGGGTGTCATACTGGACTCCTAACAAGTCTATAGGCATTTAGGGTTTATGGGAAGAGTTTAAGTAGGATAAATAACCTAAGTTGTTGGGTTATCTTATTTGTAGTACATACAGAGACACATTTTAAATCAATAAAGATATCATATTCTCTCTCAATTGCTCTTGATAGAACTAGTAGCTTATTCTATTATTGCTCAACACGTTATTATCACGTAGAGCTAGTGGATTAGGGAGAAGAAAGAACTCTCCAAAAATCAGCGTTCTTCGGAAATTCTTGCGTTGCAGAGATGTATTTTACCTATTTTTCAAATTTAGATGTAATTTTCTTTATAATCTATGATATAGGATATTTGCATGTAGATTAGAGTAATTTTTACCTAATTTTTTCGGATTAAAAATATCAATTTTTGGTTTTTTTTATGTCCTTGATTAAAGACTGTTTTCAAACAAAAATATCTTTTTCTGTGGACATCAGATAGATGTAAAACTAATTTGGTAGCGTAGCCTATCCCACAAGCTTTCCAACAGTATATGGCACGTCTCATGGAGATGTCCCAATCGCCAGGAAAACGACGTTGAAACTAGGCAGTTTCACGCCAAAAATAACGATTTTAGGTCATGACGACATCAACAATAAAATATTTATTATTATTATTATTTTAATATTATTTTATTATCTGATGACGTTATCATTATCCACTTGTTGACGTCAGCAGTGACATGTGTCGAGGGCATGTGGCAGTGACACATGTCATGCCACGTGCCGAGGACACGTAGCACCGGACCGGCCACCGGAGAGACACGTGGCAGGCACGTGTGTGACACGATGGTGACACGTGGCAACATTGTTCACGTGCCACGTAGCAGTTACCGAGGGTGACACGTGGCAGACCCGTTTGACCCGGTCAAACCGATTCAGACCTTGATCCAGACGAAGCCAGACCGGTCCAAGATCGGTTCAGGCACTAAATTGGCTCTAAAGAGCTTAATTTTTGGTCAAATTAAAGTATTATTTTTTTGAAAAATTTCTATTGACTAGACCTACCCCATGGGAGACCTATTTTTATTTTTTATGAAAAATATTTTTTAATTTTTTTTGGGAAGGGGTACTTTGTATATGAAAATTGACCCACTTATATGGGATACTAGGTTATGAGCCCGTGCTACGCACGGCTGCTTAAGTTCAAAATAATAGGAATCCAAAAATAAGAAACATTAAATGCAGTTCCACTTTATTTTGATTTATTAGTTAGTACTTGGTACTACTACCCTTTAATTCATCTCTTTGAGTATGGAAGAAAAATTTGGGTTCGTTAACGGTTTGGAGTAAAATTTTGTCAAAATTCAACTATTAACTTGTTAGAAAGATCATAGTATAGTGTAATACTTCTTTACATAATCCCTAGACTGAGTAAAAAAATGATGTTGACTCACTCCCGTCGGTTTTTTTTTGGCAGGAATGTCATGCTGACTTGGCCAGAGTAAGCATGAAGGCAAATGAACCAAATAGGGAGACATGAAAGAAATTATGCATAAGCTTTCTCAAGGGTAGATCAATCGCATAAAATTAGGGTTTAAATTACCTTGATGCTTTGGTTTATACAGACTATGAAGTAAAAGCTTATCTTGAACGTATTCAAAAGAGTTATACAATGCATATTATGCTAGGACGATCGAGAAAATTGTTGCTCTGAGTGCTTCTTTCTCCTCCAAGAAATGAAAAATCCTTATTCAAAACTTGTGGCTTGCCACAAATGCACCCAGTGTATGATGACATGTTGTGTATGTGCGTGGCTCACCAAAGATTATCGTTCTTCTGAATCATACGATGCGTGCCTTTCAGCACTACAACGCTACAAAAGCATGCCTTTGGCACTACCTATGCCTCGTGAATGCACTCATAAATGTTTCCATATTGGGTTGTTTTAACTAATATATCTTTAACTACTCTCTTCATTAACACGTGCACAAATTCATTTTTTCCACCAGTCAACTCCTTCACCCAACCCTTGTATTGTCAAAAGTAAATGTCAACCACTACAGAAATACAACGAAAATCCGAGTCTGATTGAAGCAGTAAATTATGCTCAAGGAGTATAGAACCGGGTGACCTTTAATGTTGTGCTCAAGACTAAATCAATAAATTTAATTTATTGTGAAATGCACCTAATTTTGTACTTATTTTGTTTTACGCAAAGTTTTTGCTTAATTTTTCTATCTTCACTTTGACATTTGTCTCTTTAAATTTTACCTGTAATTGCATTCTTGGTTTCAATCCTATTGGTACAATATTTGCATTGTATTCCAAGTACACAAATTTTACTTTTTACCTTGGATTTTATTAAACTGGTATTTCTATGTTGCACAATCCAGTAATTTAGTCGCCCAGGACTTATCATTTACTGTTGTGGTGACTATCTTCTAAGAATAAGGAATCCACATGTAGCTCACCTTGACTTAACAACAATTTTACATAGTTACTGAAACTCTTCTCTTCCAATCTATTTAAAGTTAAAACCTACTTTGGATTCATGCTAATGTAAGCCGAAACTAGAGTATCAGTCTCCTTTTAACATGTGATATCACCATTTACAACCAATGATAGCGAGATGGGCCTTATATTGAAGTTAAAGTTGACTCTCAAGTAGTATTGGGATGGTATTGTAATATGGATTCTCGGTCAGAAATAATAAAGCATGGCACCTCTTTTCCCATTATAACGAAGGACATCTACAAAAATAGAGAGATTACCTTGTTGAAGTGTCTCAATTGTTTAATACTATATTTGATCCTCCTTACAATGCTAAGATAGTTTGTTTCATTGAGATGCATTTGTTTCATTAAGAGGCTTACTCTAGGTTATCTAAGACCTTAATTATGAGGAGCTTGGGTCCTCTCCATCCGTGTATTAGTGTCATCATCAATTGATAGAGCTGAGCCTCTTATTCAAAATATCAAAGCCTGTCACCTTTCTTCACATCGTGATAAAAAACACTTATAGAGAAGGAACTTGCGGTTGTGCTTTCTAAGATAAAAAAATATGAATGCCATCGTGCCCCTAGTTACTTAAATTATTTTCTTTTACTCCATCCGTGTATTAGTGTCATCATCAATTGATAGAGCTGAGCCTCTTATTCAAAATATCAAAACCTATCACCTTTCTTCACATCGTGATAAAGAACACTTATAGAGAAGGAACTTGCGGTTGTGCTTTCTAAGATGAAAAAATATGAATGCCATCGTGCCCCTAGTTACTTAAATTATTTTCTTTTACTCCATAATTGTATAAACATAATCAAACAAATTTTTTTATTTTTATAAGCCGCATACCTTTCTTTTATTTCAAGGAGCGACACATAATAGCATCTTAGTGATGCGATAATGTTTTGAGAAGGTATTCACTTGTTTCATTGCTAAATTTGAGTAGCTCCATACAAATCAAATGCTTCATCGAGATGATTTAATTTCAAAATTGGGAAAATCTGAATCAAATCGCTAATGTTTGCAGAACAAATATGAAATCTAAACTAAAATCAATAATTTCCAAACCTCACAATTCCCTTAATAATTTCAAAATCAGACCAATCCAAACTGACTCAACCTCTAAAACAACTACCTTGCCATAATTTACTGCATCGGAGAGAGAGAGAGAGAGGGAGAGAGAGAGAGAGAGAGAGAGAGAGAGAGAGAGAGCAAAATACATAATGGGTATGCAAAATCAGAGCAAAATATCAAGTTTCAATAGAAATAAGCAAAATTGAGAATGAACGCAAATTCCTTCATAAACCCAGATTGGATAAACCTCACGGAGAGAGAGAGAGAGAAAGAGTACTTATTTGCTTCGAGAGGGGGAGAGAACAAACTCAAACTTTGAACTTCGAACTTCGAAGCTTTAAGAATTGAGAGGGAGGGGGGACAACGCAATAATCTACCTAAGCGGTGGGAGATAAAGAGAGATAATTGTATGGGTTTTTAATTTCTTTCTTTTGGAGGAGAATACAGTTTGGTTTTTTTTTTTTCCATTTTTGTTGAGAGTAAAGTTTTGAGTTGGGGAAGATAAGTTTAGTTTTTTTTTTGTCACGATTAGTTTGTTTAGATTTTGGTGTTAAAACGTAAAGTACCAAAACTACCCCTTCATGTGCCAATCTCTAGGAGTTTATACTCCATCTGGGCCCTTCTTTGTCTTTAGACATAAAGCAGACTTGTCCAAATCAGAAAAAACACCGACCCGATTTAATAGAGAAGAAACTAATTTAAACTCAGAGGACATACACTATCTTTTAGCTACAAAGTCAAAAAAAGAGCGTAATACCAAGTTTGTGCTAACAACACCTGAAAGACCTTTTTTTTTAACCTAAAATACAGATCTATGTAGCATTCATAAGGGAAAAGTTATGTTTTGCTATGCTATATAAGCACATTTATCACATGTTTGAAATGAATCTTATTCTAATCATTTACCAAATAATTTTATTCATGTTTATAGTATTATCAACTCCGTTTCAATACAATTAAAGAGACAATGATCATGACATACCCGAAGTTTTTCGTGTCCTTCCCCAACAGTTTTTCCCGTCTTCTTTTTTCACCAATCATGACCATCTTTACAGAAGTATCGCAGGACCCTCTTGTTGTAAAGGAACAAAGAGCCACCTTTAACAGATACACCACTACATGATTACATAATGAGCTCAGCAAGCCAAATATGCATTATAACTTATCTAAAGTGCATGCAATTTAAGACATGAGGAATGTGAAGGTTACCAGGTGGTTTTTGAGGAACTGGATCAGTGAGCTCGTAACTCTCGTGATTTTGTATAATAAAGTTAACTTTTATAGGCCTCAGCCAGCGGCTTTTAGCTGCTTGAACCAGCTAGTGGTCGTCAAACATTCCTTACTGTCTTTTCCTCTTGATAAAATAGGAAATACTAAATCTGCTAATTTAACTGCCAAATTTAATAGAGTCATCAACAGAGTTGTTGCAAGAATATATATTTCATCCTCATCAACAATATCGCAGTAGCATTTACTCGAGTGAGCATTTTACTGCTAACAAAGTAATTCCTAATAACTTTAGTGAAGTCTTTTTTAATGATCTCCCAAGGGTTCTTACAGAAGGCTGCACTAAAACCATCAGGTCCAGGAGCTTTAGTGTCTCCAATAATAAGCAAAACACAATGAATTCCTCCTCTTCAATTTCTTTTACCAGATCAACATGATCACAATCTTTAAGTCTGTTCTTGACCCTTAATTCATTAAGCCAATTTTTTTCAATATCCTTAAGCCCTCTCCCACTATACCTTTGAAGTAGCACACATCATGATCTACAATCTCTTTCTCTTCATCGATCAAGCTCCCATCCTCTCGTCTTAAGTAACACAAATAGTTTTTAGCTTTCCTGGCCTTGATAGCCTTGTGAAAGAATTTATTATTAGAGTCCCCAAGCTCTAATCAGTTTGCCTTGGCTCTTTGTTTCAGCATTTTCTTCTCTTTCAAAGCTAGCTCAGTGTAACTGAATAAGCACGAAGGAGATCTCTCTTTTTACTGGCAAGGTCACCATCAAGAGGGCATTGTTATATCATCTCCTGTTCTTGTAATAACTCATCCCAAGCATTAGTAGTATCACTACTCAGACTGGCATGTCTTTCCTTACTCCACTATTTTAGGCATCTTTTGGTGTTTTGCATCGTCTTGTACAACTTTATCATGGGATTGCCAAACACATTTTCATTCCAAGTAGTTTGAACCACCTCCTTGTACCCCTCTTCCCTCCATCCAGTAATTGTAGAACCTGAAAGTTTTCTTAGAAGAGTCGAGCAGGTTTAGTCCTTACAACAACAACACTATGATCAGAAATGCCTGCAAGTAAGAATTTAACTTGAGCATCAGGTAATAAATTAGTCCACTCTTCATTTACTAAAACCCTATCAAGCTTAGCAGAATTGATCAAGGGTCTGAAGAGCGGCATATTGGGAGGCCTCCATTCGTCTCCAGTTTGGAGTTCCCTAACATTGAGTAGTAATGAGACCAGAAGGGCCATAAAAAGTTATTTATGCACAAAATCACTTTCTACTTACAAATGAAAATGATTTCAGATTTCATAAACAATATTTGGTCCCAGTAAATATGATATTCTCCTTTGTAGGAAACTATGCTTCTCTATATCTCCCTAACCTAATCTGTCAACAATAAGCTCCTTCAGGGAATTCATGCCAAGCGAAACTTGTCCTTCCCGCTTCGCCTCTAATTGATATACCTTATTAGGGGGGGGGGGGGGGGGGGATAGATACAAATTAAAACTTAAAATGATGGTAGGAATCCCATGTTTTTTTCTGTAGACTTTGTCAACACCAACACTTCATGTTCTTCCATCATATAATTTGCAGATTTTAAATAAAAGGCCTCCTTTAATATATTGTACTCCACCGCGGGGGATGCCACTTTCTCCTACAAAAATCTTTTATACTTATCTTCAAAACTTTTAGATGCTCTTAACCAGAACATTTGTGGGTCTCGTTGCAAATATTGCAAGATTGGATAAGACTCGTAAACGAACCTCATTTCAAACATAGACTTGCAAGATCTCTTCGAGGTGAATATTTAGGTTTCTTCACTTGATATTCAATTTACAGCTTCAAAAAAAAAAACCTGGGGTTGTAAATGTCCTCTTTCACACATAGTAAGAACGTCATCCTAACCACCGATAATCTGAATAAAAGAAAAAAGGAAAAAATGAACTCTAAGGTAAATGAATTAAACACAGGTGAAAATCAAAACCAAAATAAATTTTACCTTGACAGTTTTATCGTCATACATAATCCATCGTTCATGCTGGTGACTATATGCAAAACAGTGATAGTGTTGTCCATAGTAGCAAACCTATTAATTACAAAAAAATTATTAGAGCTTAAAATGATTTTCTGAAGATACTCTCGCAAGTTAGCCTATCTAAAGCTACAAATGAATCATACATATGCATTATAATAAGAACAAATCTATCAACTATATGGATATTATTAGACCTCAATGGAAATATTTTTCTACTTTTAATTCTTAATTATTAAGTCAAGAAGAAATGAAGGTAGAGAGTGATGATAACAAACTATATAACCCATTTGGCTTTGTCTTCAAGAAAAGGAAGTATGTACAATAGAGCAATAGAATAGGCTTAAGGTAATCAATGCGTGTTGCGATGCGAATGCGACAATGGCTAGCAATATGCAACATGGATCTTGTGACCACAATGCAACATGTTGCGATCTACTGCGATGCATTAGGTAAAATGTTACAAATACTAATCTATGCACTCACTAAATACAAAACAAAACTAACATCAAACTTCAATCCATTTCACCAAATACAAAATTCTAAAGTATCAATCAGACCCAAAGTTGCATACTTCTTAAACTACATTCTAAGGCAAGCCCCACACACAACCAGACTCAATGTTGATTTCTTAAGCCTCAACCTCTTATCCTGGTGGCAAAATAATGTATATGGAAACACCCAATATCCACATAATGTACAAATTGCTTGTTCAACTGCATTATAAGGGAAATCACATTGACCAACAATATCCAAATCACTAAATATCATACCCATTTACCCCCATTCTGAACCCATAAGATTCATCAGAGAATAAACAAAATTAAGACCCAAAATCTCCTAAATAAGAAGTAAACTCATTTACCTAGATTAATTAATCCAAATTGGGGAAACCCTATTCGTGACCAAACAACTATGAACATTAAACAAAATCAAATATGCAAAGTTCTTACCTCATCCAAAGCGGAGCTGTTGTCATGTACAAAGTTCTTGATTTTGTACGTATATTTGGCTCCCAGAAAGTCCTAAACTCGTTAAGTTTGTATGTCGATGCAATAACAATGAGCAGTTTCCTCCCAATGTGCATAGACAGCTTATATTACTACAAATATTGCGAAGTATATGAGAAATTGAATGAAGCAATAACTTTCTACAAATAACAAATGCAAGAGAGATTGGAAGGAATCTCACCTTCCACATCCAACAAACCCGCATAATATACAAATACGTTGTTTTTCCAATAGTCTACAAACATCACATGCTCGGTTCCTCTAAGCAAATCTTACATATCTGAAGGTGAAAAGTAAATACGTGAATATCACAAAAATGCCAACCGCATGTAATAGATAGAATAAAGCGTACATTATCTAATGTCAAATCAAAGACATATTTGGTCGACTGAGAATCCATGGTGAAATTGATCTGCAGGTTGGTTCTAGAGAGAGAAACTGTAGGTTGGTTCTAGAAAGAGAAACTACAGGTTGAACAGAATTAACATAATCAAATAAAAGCTAGAACTGTAATTGAGTTTGAGTCTCAATTACACAATAAAATCAGCAATTCAATTGAGAAAGAAACCAAAGTTTAGACAAAACCAAAGTAATCGAAATTTATATCAGACCAATGTAATCGAACTTTAGATCAGAAGTTTAGATTCTCACCGAAATCAGAGGTGGTTTAGAGAGAGAAACTGTGAAGAAACTTAACGATTGCTTGAATCTACCCCTTTGAAAACCTTGAAACTCAAATCGATCACAACTTTAGAGTGAGACTCAGTTATCCAAAAATTCCCAAATTCAGATCGGGAAGCACACGATCAAACACTTCAATTCAGATCTGATTTCAATCAAAGTTTAATAGTTGCGGTAATTAACATACAATAGAGTATGCTACAATTTCCTCGAAGATCTAAACACTCTTTAAATTTATCCAATATAAACTTAAAATAATATCAACATGTTGAGAGAGAGAGAGAGAGATTACCATATGCAGAAGAAGATTTGACTAAATGAAGTCGCCACAGAGCTACAATTTTCTATGCAATTTAGCTCAAGGGAATCCATTTGTTATATACAAAATATCACAAAAAGAAAAACACCAAGATAAAAATCCAATCTTTATCACCACCCAAACATCCAAACCACTAAAATAATCGCAAAATGAAAATAATGGAATGATGGGTATTCATTAATACCTTCATCTTCAACAGTAGAAGAAGAAACAAACCCTTTTGAACCAACCCCGCCATCTTCTTTCTCATCAAGATAAAAATTCAATCTTTATCACAACCCAAACATCCAAACCACTAAAATAATCGCAAAAAAAATAAAAATGGAATGAATCTTTATCACCATCCAAACATCCAAACCACTAAAATAATTGCAAAATGAAAAAAATGGAATGATGGGTATTCATTAATACCTTCATCTTCAACAGTAGAAGAAGAAATAGACCATTTTGAACCAACCCCACCATCTTCTTTCTCATCATCTGCGTCCCTTTCCAACTCTGCAAGTAAGCATATAACATCAATCAAACAATAAACACATACCAAAGCTTTAGTAATTAAGAGATGGTAGAGAGAGGAGCTCTCAAACCCTTCGTTTATTAAATCACAATCAAACCCTCCTTTAAAGTTCATATGGTAATTTGCAATAAGCAAGCAAAGACAACTTGTAACGGTACTCATACACATCAGAAACGGATCCCCCAGAACAATTCTCCAATTTGAACTTCGAATCGAGGGTTTAGACTGAACTTCGAATCGAGGGTTTAGATTAAATTGATCCAAATTGTATTTAAACCTTGAAGTTGAAACCTAAATCCACCGTGAAGTTAAAACCCTTCTCGAACCCTCAATCAATTCAAACCCTTCATGGAGACTTGTAGTAGATCATGTTGAACATACACCATAGAATTGACCAACCAAATCCCAAAATCTTAGAAATCAAAACCCTAGAAATCAAACAACCCTCAAATAATGAAAAATGGAAATATTAGGGTCATATCACCTGGAGATGGATTTACAACCTTGAATCGAACGAATTGAACCCTAAGCTTGTATCTGGAGATGAATTTATAACCTTGAAGCGCTGGTTTTGTTCTATTTTTTTTTCTTTCTGTTGGAGAAGAGAAGAAAGTGTCAGGGAGGAGAAGTAGAGTTTTTAGGATTTGTTTGGGAAAAAGGCAGAAGAGGGAGGGAAGTACAGTTTTTGGATTTGTGGTGGAGGGACAGTTACGGAATACGGTGGGTATATTTGTTTAATGCACTGGGTATTAGTTTAAAAGCTATAATTTTTTATAACATTTTTCTGACTTAATTACCCCTCAGGTTTTCACTGCCACGCGGGACAAATGATGCCACGCAGGACAATCGCCGTCACGTAGGACAAAATTGAGATTTATAATATAGATAAGTAAATGGATTAGTACATATTTAAGTATATTACGATAGCTAATAAGATATTAATGGTATTCCCCTGGGATACTAATTATCATGATCAGGGATTACAGATAATACGAAACCAAGACTAATTTAGAATACGACTATGAGTCATATCTAAATCACGGTTAATTGTCAAGGACAAATAATTAGAGCTAAATTGGGAATTGACTTAGTCTTATTTCTAAAAATTTGGTGTCCGAGGAACCAATTTTTTGTATTTAGGTATAATTATATGTTACATAATAACATTTAGAGGTATATAGGCACTGATAATAACTTATAGTACCCTATAATGTTAGTTCAAAGACATGCATAATCTACATATCTTGTGAACCCAGCAAACTTCGGGGTGGAATCACTTGTTAGCTAAACATCTAATACACTTCATATTCGTAGCAAATATGGTCATTTGGATAGAATATACCAACCTTATAGAACTTTAGAGATTAAAACACCCTAGTTGTTAGAATAAGGATCGCAACATCTAGTGGTTTTGAATAACTGTCTTAACTAAGACTCTATTAAAACATACTTTAAGGTTAAGATCACCATTTTATAGGGTAATATTGGGATTTGACGCTTAATAAGATCTCATGAGTATAAAGCCATGAACATAGTTCACTTGCAAGTAATGATTGAGAATCATGTATTTCATTGCGCTATATACTATGAACCACAAGTAATGATTGGAAATCATGTACTTAAAAATGATTTCATAAGTAATAGGATATGAACAATGTTTACCTACAAGTACTGATTGGGAATCACTGACTTGAATATTATGAATTGCCTTTAGTAATGATTGGAAATCATGTACTTAAATAGGATTTCATAAGTAATAGGATATGAACAAGGTTCACCTGCACGTAATGATTGAGAATCACTGACTTGAATATTATGAATTGCCTTTATGCAAGGAATTGAGATATTGAGAATATTCTATTACATTTTCTATGCTTTAAATATTACGCTTCCGAGGCAACATTTGATAGATCACCGTGCACGCAAACCTAATTCAAGTTTTCCTCATTTATGAGCAAAACGATAAGCTACTGGTTAGGAACCTCAAGCTTATACATACTAAGAGTAAGCACGTGACAAGGTCATAGAATGTTGGGCTTAGTAACAGGGGAAGTTGCAGACATGGTCGTAACCATAAATTTCTGAGAGGTGGTAACAACGGCAGAATTATAAATCCAGACATCAGTAACCTAAGGTAAGGGGAACAAGAAGTTCACCAATTGACCAAAATGGAATAGGAAGAATCTTAAATGGATACGAGATAGCCAGGCACAGGATTGCAAGGCACCCCAGACAATTTAAAGAGATCAGCCCTAGACTTATTACGTGATCGCAGCTGACACAGACCTCCCTGCGGTAGAGTCTGTGGCCATAAATTTCTACCATGATACTAATGCAGCTTTGGATTAAGTTCTAAGAATAAACAGTAATACATTTTCAGTAGATGAATGATGTCACCTAGAGAGCATTTCCAAGTAGTAACTTTACTTGTTGCATAGTAGTAGTTTTGCTTTATTAGTTCTATCATTAATTTAGTTGGGAACTCTTAAGTGTTTAGTTTAATAAAATGCTCGTGATATGCACTGGTTTGGTATCCCATCTATGAGATTGTTCTTCTATTTTCTCTTATGAATTTATTGCTTGGGAAGTAGTTAAATTCTATGTATGATAGTTGATCTACTATATACAACTCGCCTATGGATCTATCTGCTTATTGAGCATGACCGATAATCGGATGAGTGGTGACATATGTCTAAGAGACATTAGTACCACACACTCGATCCTTTTGGGATATGAATATATTTATTGTATAACCTTGTGCATCGGGGATGACACGAATATCATTGGCACAACCAACATGATAGAATGCACTGAGTGCGTCACGCTATTACTTTTTAACGCTACGATACGGTATATCTAGTCCACTTTATAAACTAGTAAATCCAGCCAAATTTTACTGAGTTTAGGGAGATATATAATAATTCTTATAACGTAATGACTATCAGGGAAAATGACAAACAAAGTTCTGTGCATTAACTCCATGTCTAAAGGTTATAACATGCTATTGGAACGGTTTCTAATACACTCCTCAGCGCTCGTATAGTGAGGAGGATTATCGGGATTAGATCTTAACTTTTTTTAAAAAGGAGAGAAGATCCAGAGAGTGTACGTGTATCGATTACTTTCAAGGAAAATCTATTTTTTCATCCTAGTATAACCAAGGTGGAGTGGGATCTCTAGCTTTGCTCCAAACACATCCAAGGAGACACATGTTGACCTATCCATCCACATAGTAGTCAACTTGAGTATTTATGGTCATAATAAACGTATCTAGGATATGATCTTACGTTTGCCTATTCATAAAATCTATGAATACAACGTTAATACGACTTCTCACTTAGATCATTCGATCGCTGGCTCAGTTCCTGGATTAATCGATCAAAGTCGATCGATACGACTTGATGGGGGTTTGGGAGTGTGACTCACATGCTTTTGATGATTATTTTACCATTAAATGGGATAGATGATTGAGCATCGTGAGTACCTCATACCATACACAACTTGGGATTCGTAGAGAACTTAATAAAGCAATTTAGAATAATCGCTAGGCCATTGTTATTACGATTACAACTTTTGGTTAGTGTGTGGAATATGTATTCTTGCTGCCACAGTACTGATTAGGGTTCGTCCCATAAAAAATTATCAAATTATTTTTCCCAGAAAACGATTAGTAACTGGGTTGGAGCCCGGTGTACCCATCGATGAACATTTGGATGTTTCGTACAGGTGCCAATCATACCACCATAATATATGATGATGAGAATCTTAATATCGGCCTGACATTATGTGGGTTATGATTCGCATATTTCACTGGATATTTGGAACCCACTAGCGAAGTATATACTGTAGGGCAGATAATTGTCACTTTGATGAGACGATATTCCCTGCATTGGAGAGAGATATGATGGTCAATGATGAGGATATTTCTAAGAGGTCTTGGAAAATACCATCGTTGTCTCATCTAGATCCTTATACATAAGTTATGTGACAATAATGTTTAACGAATTACAAACCTCCAATAGGTCGTAAATGAATTGCCAGACACATTCATAGATACTATTAAAGTATCGTAAGTATATGTACCTGCAAGTAATACACCTACACAACTGAACGTTATAGGGGAAATAGTACCGCAGCTGAATGTTCCAGGAGAATTAGTACCACAAACAAATCTGAGGCTTGCGTTTAGTACGGAGTACCATTGGAAAAAAGTATTATGAGCCAAGGAACTGCAGAATAAAAGACAAATATGACTAATGGTATAGTCGGTTCATCGAGGATGGAACAACCCATCAACGAGGTAATAATAGCTACACAACTAGTTGATGCATTATAAGACTAGCCCGGGGTGGCACATATATACGTATTATAATAAGAAAATATCGATCTATTAAAAGTCTATAATTGCACAACGTAGGATCATTCGGTAGATATTTATCGACAAGGTATTCATATTTGATACTGTGCTCGCCATCAAGGATGAGGATTCAGAACCACTACTGTAAACAACTGTGTGTTGTTGTACATTGGCCAAAGTAGGCATCTGGAATCCAAGTGGAACTCAACTTACTAGCATAATGTGAAGTCCATTGAGCCTTTCGGTTATAAATTAGAAAGGTATGGAAACATTATTAACTTGGAGAGATAATTTGGTCAAGGCAAGACTAGTTGCCTAATTTTTTTTTAAGAGATCTGGCATCGATTGCAATATGACCTATTACCCGGTTATGGACGCTATAACGTTTCGGTACTGATCAGTCTGTCAAGTTGTCGAGGACAAGCTAGACATGCGTCTGATATAAATATCGCGTATCTATATGGGAAATATCTACATAAAGCTACCTGGGGAGGTATAAGCTTCTAAAAGCAATTAAGCCCGATACACGAGGTGCGTACGTAATAAAATTGGAAAAGTTATTGCTAACTTGAAGCAATCAGGGCCCATGAGACATAGTAAGTTGACTGAGTATTTGAAGGTCGGGGACTTTGTAAATATCCTTATTTATCCATACATTCTTATTTAGAACACAAATATTAGCTTCACTCATCATAACAGTGTACTAAATGATTTGAATATCATTAGACCTCCCGGGGGAGGGGGGGGGGGGGGGGGATCGGGAGAGCCGCCGAATACCTTGGGAAGGAATTCGAAATAAAAGACCTTATGAAATCAAGTAGTGTCTCGATTTCCAGATCGAATATCTTGGTAGTGGCATACTCATACACCAAGCAATATATATCGAAAGAGTTATCTAAACACTTTGGTATGGATGTAGCACACGGTGCTAAGTTGTTTCCATCACTTGAATGTGGACAACAACATCTTCCACCATCCTAATGGTGGGAACTCCTAGGGTCGTGACACCATAGCTAGGAGGTGTTATGTTATAATTAGCTGGGTATTATGCCCGATGACTTATTCGCATTGAACTGCTTGGTTTGCTGTAGTTCTGTTCCTACCCAAAGGCACTGGAATGAGATCAGGCACATTCTAAAATATTTGATCGTTATGAAAACTCGGTTATGTTCTACTCGAAATGATAAACGTAAAAGTATAGAGTGTACCGATATATAATACTTCTCAGACTCACACAAGGGCCATTGTCATATGGATTATGTGTTTATATAACATTTTGAAATTGCCTATTTTTTCAAGGCATACATCTTATTCCATTCCATTCCATTATGTTTTTTTTTCTTAGGAAAAACCCAAAAATTCGAACTCAATATATAGTTTCAAAATCAGGAAAAAAATTGGATCAGATTTTAAAAAAAACAAACAGAATATCGCAAAAAAATGCATCCCCACGCTCCGTTCATCCTTGAGATTACTGCTGATGGGAGAATTCTTGAAAGGCAAGTATCATCAAAACAAATTCTAATAAAAGAAATGACGGCCGTTTCCCACCGTGTTGCGGTATTACTAGCTTTACCTGAAAAAAATGTAAAAGACTTTGAGGCAACCAGATACAGTTTTGTCCTCGCCAAACCAAAAACCACTGATCATAACATTGTATAATCTATGAGATAACAACAACGGAGCTGCAAATTGTGAGTTCTCCCTCTCCCTCTCCCCAAGAGGTATTTATTTACTCTCTCACTTATTTTTCATGCATAGCTGATGATTTTATCAGATTTGAGTAGTGGGTACTGATCATTCAAACCCCCCATGTTTGGGACAATTCAGTTGTGGGGTTCTCCAATCTTAATCTGGGTGTCAATAAAAATGAAAATTTAATAGTGGGTACTGATCAAAATTTCATTTTTTTGGACAATTCAGTTCTGGGGTTATCTTATTTTACTCTGTGTGTCGATAAAAATAAGATTTTTAGAGGTTTGAAAATTCATAATGACGGGGATTAGAGAGTAAGAGGCATTGGGAGTACATTATAGTTGATTATTATCACTTATCCAGCTTTGGTTTATTGGTATGTTGAACTCTGGGTTTGGGGAGAGTTTTAGGATGAATCCGACAATGGATGACATCAATTTGATTCAACAAGCACATAGACAATTAGAGAGGGAAATTGGGGAGGAGATTGATTTAGAAATTGTGACTGGGGATGAAGACCCTTCTTTCGGTAACCCGCATCTCACAGTTGTTCAACACGATCCCTCTTCTGAAGACCAAGATGATCACAAGCAGATACTCATGGTTTCTCATCATTCGAACGAAGAACATGAGTCGGGGAAGTTGATGCAACACGGTAAAAGGAAGAAGAAGGTGGTGAAGAGATGGAGGGAAGAATGGACAGATACATATACTTGGGCTTATGTCGATATGAAGGATAGTCCGACAAGGATATTTTGTTCAATATGTAGGCAGTACGGGAGGAAGCACAGGAGAAATCCATATGGAAACGAAGGCAGTAGAAATATGCAAATGAGTGCTCTTGAAGAGCATAATAACAGCTTGCTTCATAAAGAGGCGCTTCGGCTTCAAATGGCCTCGAAGGATAAGATTTTGACCATTGTTGACCAGCCCATTATTGTAAAAGGTCTGCTACTTCGATCCATCATGTTTGTTTTCTTATTTATATATTTATATGAAATGAGCACTTGCCATTCCCCGCTTTGTTCCAACACATATCTGTCTTTCTTATACCTTAATTTTTCTGGAAAAATTATGAAGTTTCATGCTAGAAAAACAAACAAAAAACTTCAGACCAGAAGGCCTAATGTGTGGCCACCAAAAATATGAAAGCAGACCAAAATTAAAGCTAAATAACAACCCAGCATAAAAAGATACGTTCATGTACTTCCGTGATACTACTCATAAAAAAGCAGAATGCACGAGATTCAGAAGTCCCAACATCTATATAGATCTTCAAAATAAATCCCACAACCGAGAACGGTAAATGGTTAGTAGCTTTACACACTGGTAAAAGACCTTGTATCCCACCTGAGCCAGATGAGCTAGACTATAAATTATGGTAGCAGGATCCATAAACATCCAAATCTCGCTGGTAGTCTCTTCATTGGGCTAGTAGCCATTACTGAAGTAGATTCAGGATAGTCTCCCCTCTCTGTAGAAACTTCTCCGCACAATTTTGCTAACCATTGGAAAGAGTTACATGACTACTTGTTGATTCATTTTAGTTAAACTCAATATCTCTTAGAAGTTAGATTAATTGAACCTTCAATCATCTTATACGAGTCTGTGGCATTAGTCTAACTAAGATAAAAGGATTGGAATGTTACATAGATATCACAGGATACGTACCAATTATATCTTCAAGGCGAAGTTTATGGGTAAACTTTTTCCCTTAAACAAACTACAAAAAAATAATAATGAAGAGAAGTTAATGGAGAAGGGTTCAACAAACTACCCAAAAAAAAAAAAGTAGAGAGGATACACATATTTTGAATGTCAAACAATGGACAATTCACGTAGAACTTCCCTAGGCCTCAAAAAAGAAATTATAGAGTACCAACATTTTGTTAATCCGTACCTAACAACCAACAAAGCCTCACTGGGGCTTGCGACATCCACATTGCACCACTCTGGAAGTACAATCCACTCTTGGTGGACTTCTTTTATTTATTTACTTTTGGCCTGGGTGTGTCTAGGCCCTCTAGGGATATGATACCATGTAGAGTGTATACTAGTAACACCTAGATTTTTGAATCCCTGTACTTTGGATAGAAATGCATGGGAGTTTCAAGGGGAAGGAGAAAATGTGGGAGCTTATTATTGAGTCAAGTAGTGCTTTTATTTTTAATGGCGTAAAAAGCAGCTATTGCCATGGGGGTGTTCTTTGAATCCTTAAGGAAGGTTGAAGGAGTCTTTTTCGGGCATATCCTGTTTTCCATTGATGTTGCCAATGCTCTTTTCCTCTTTATTTATTCTTATTTTCTTTTGGTGCCGTTGCTTGTTTTCTTTGGACTGGCTAGCATATTTTTTCTTCTTCTTCATGTTGTAACTCCCATTGGTTCTCCATTCAGTAGAAGTTAAATTTATTAGAAAAGTTGGAGATAGAGAGTTTTTGTATTTCGGATAATGACCCATGAATTTTCACTGTATTTATAAACTTACTAAAGGTACGCAATATTACTAGAATTCCCGTGGCAATGATTTACTTGAATGTCTATAAATGGAAAGACGTGGTTATGTAATTGGAATACAGTTGTTGTATATACTGAAAGTAAAATCAGAATAAATGTGTTACTGTAGATTTAAAAAAATATTTCAATGTATAACAAAAATATATCAAATAGTCTATGTACTCCATTTATGTGGGTGGAATTTAACCAGTTGGACTGGGATAAAGGAGGTGGAGAGATGGACAGGAAAGAGCAAATAGTATTTTATTTACCTTTTTAAATTCAGGTCCATTCCTTAGAAAAGAAGGGTGCTGTTTCTTCAGACCCTGTTAGAGATAAAAACGTGAGCTATTACTACATCAACTTGTTATGGTTTAGTTTTTTTTTTTTTTTTCTACTAAAATATGTATTGAAGGTTTGATAATTTTTTTTAAAATGTTTTATGACACTTATTTTCAAAACCACGCACTATATCTATTTCAGTGCTATACTTGTACTGGAAATATTGTTCAAAACTTACTTTCTTATGGTTTCACCTCCGTACTTCTCAAAATGTAGCGCTTATGTCAAAAACGGCTGCATCGATAATCGAAGCTGTACTGAGAAGGGACCCCCATGAGATTGAGTTCATACAATCAGTGCAAGAAGTAGTTCATTCTTTAGAACGAGTTGTGGCAAAAAATTCTCAGTGAGTTTACTTCATGATGATTAAATGAAATGGCTTCATGCACAGGTGGTAAACTCATACGTAGTGGGTTTCTGGTTTCTGGTTTCATGTTTCAGTTGTGTCCGGATCCTAGAGCGTTTGTTAGAACCCGAAAGAATGATAGTCTTCCGAGTGCCATGGGTAGATGACAGGGGAGAAACACACGTGAGTCGAGGATTTCGCGTACAGTTCAGTCAAGCAGTGGGCCCATGTCGGGGTGGACTTCGTTATCATCCATTAATGAGTTTAAGTATTGCGAAGTTTCTTGCATTTGAACAGGTATCGTTCGTGTTTTAATTTGAGTTTTTCTCTTTATTTATTACAGTCAACAAACTTTGTTTTATCATGTTTACTTTTACATCTCTGTATCAAAAGTCATTATTTTCTAAAGATTGCCTGAAGAGTTACCACAATGTAGTATCCATGTATTACACACATTCTGGCACTTCATATATACAGTTTGTGTTTCATTTTTGTGGGAAGCCAGTGTGCTTGAGCTTTGTACACGTATCAGGCACCAAGGTATATGTCTTATTTCCTTTGACACTGGCCAGTTTTGGTTAAGAAAGAGAAGCATACGGGGTTAGAGTAATAATGACCTCTAGCCCTGTACTTATATGGATATTAGGTGGTTGCTTAGAGAACAAACAATTACATAGAAACCCTAAAGAAGAAAAACTACTAAATAACTGTACTAATAACGGAAGCATATATGTTGACTTGGTGTACAGCACCCAGGTCTTGTAGTTCATTCTAACATTTTAAAGTACACATCTTGTTAGTTTGAACGACATCAAACACGCGAGTGAAGAAAGAGAGAAAAGATAGAAATGCGAGTTGGCAGAATGAGGGAGATAAAATTCGAGAAAGAGGAGAGAGAAAAGAGGAAATTTTTGCATACTTTTAGCGGATCACTTGGCATCTTCTTTAACCATAAATGGTGGTGTTGGGGACCGAAGATGGTTCTGCTTATTCTGTTGGTTGTGGCGTTTCGTGAGAGAAGACTAGTGAACTAAGGAAGGCAGTGAAAGAAACGAGGGGAGACTATAGGAGGCGGATGAACAGGTGATAGAAAGGAACTTGAGAGATGATGATGATGAGAGTGAGGGAGATGACGCTGAGCTGGAGTGAGAGGCAGGGAGGGAGGGATTGTCTGATTTTGGTTTTAGGGTGGTCAAACATTTTTGTTAATGTCAGGTGTTGATATGGGTGACTAGAAGTAAAAACTTCCTGCGGTCTTTTGATAAACTTATAAAGAGAATTGAAAGAGAAAGAGAAGGAAAAAGAGTCTTTGTTGAGGTGTTGTAGCGAGGCAAATTTGTTTACCGTGGGAGGAAATAAAAGTGAAAGCGACATTCTTTCTAAAAACTTCTCCATTGTAAAGGTGATCTTAAAAAGTCCGTTCATGCCTCATTATCTCTAAGTTCCTTATGACCGCTTCTTATCTCTCAGCTTGTTATGATTGTTAATTGACTTCCAGATGAAGGTTATCTTTGGAAATTGGCCCAAATCAAGTGTTTGACCGTGCTTTGTTCTTTTTGTCAATTGCCTGCAGACTCTGAAGAATGCCTTGTCACCATATAAACTTGGTGGTGCTGGGGGTGGAAGTGATTTTGATCCAAAAGGAAGAAGCGAGAATGAGGTACTAATATCTTTTCAGAAAAATGTAAAAATAAAAGGAGTTATTTACTGTGAGAAGCTGTGCTGCATTTTCTTAAAAACTAAATGGGGCTCCTAAGCTTTTTTGAAATATATTTTGCAGATTATGCGATTTTGTCAAAGTTTTATGAACGAATTACATCGGTATTTGGGTCCTAATCAGGTAACAGAGTAAGATTTTTGCTGTTTTATTATTCGGGCTCAGAGTGGATTTTAAATGTGAATCTACGAATCAATTCTTAGTTTAGCGGTATATTGCTGTATTCATTACACAGGATCTTCCGGCAGATGATATGGGTGTTGGTCCCCGGGAGATGGGTTATCTCTTTGGGCAATATAAACGTCTTGCTGGTCATTTCCAGGTATTTCTACTTCCATTAAAAATGCGGGTGAGGTAGAAATTAATACCGTTTACTTTTACATCCTTCAATTTACGATTTCATATACATGCTTGACTTATGCAGGGAAGTTTTACAGGTCCAAGAATCTTCTGGCCCGATTCAAGCCTTAGAACTGAAGCTGCAGGCTACGGACTGGTAACTTAATCTTATGACCGCCAAATTCTTTTACCTAAAATAGAAAATCTATTACTTAAATTTCCTCGAAAAATTTCTTTGTTTTCCTTTACAGCATCTTCTGGTTGTCTGCATGAAAATTCTGTGCATGTGCAGCCTCTTTCTTATACACTCCTCACTTTCTCATAGATTTATTGTCCTACATGCAGGTTTTTTTTGCTCAACTAATACTAGCGGAAATGAATAGAGAACTCAAAGGACTAAGGTTTGTATTTGATTTTGAAGAGATCAGAACATTTTCGAAGGCCGTTATATAAATTAGTTATAATTTTCATCTGTTGTAATAGAACATCTGTGTTTTAGGTAGACCATCATATGCCAATTCTCCAAAATCTACAAAGTTGTGGCATCAACAACCAGCAAATAACATCCCACTCATGCATGAACAACAACGAATAGGAGGATGATACAAAAAGAAGAAAAAATATTAGGCTTTGGTAACTAAGAAATCAGATCTATTATGTGTAGAAGTGGAAGAGTAGTATAGTAAAGGGCTATACGAATTCACTTGGTTCATTCGACCACATATAACTCTTAGTCCAACACTAGTTCTATCACTCTAATGCAAGTGAAAGATCTTAATATCTTATCTATTTTTGTGAGAATATAGAACTGCTCAAACTAAAATCTTTTCCGAGAAGAGTACAACACGGAGGGCATACTAAAAGAGAACTCATGCAGGAGGCTGGGAAACCAAGGGCCTCCATTTTATCATGAGATTTCTTTGCGAGTTGCTCCTCTCATCAGTGGAAATAGACTGCACAACTTTCCGTTCCTAAATTGATAAGCATTTTGCTCTATCTGCAGAACCCACACAATGGCATAGGTTTAAAGATCCTGTAGATATGCCTTAAGGATCTTTCTCCTTAAAAGCCTCAGTGTCACGCCCCAAAATTTACCTTCTGATAAAAATCATTAAGCAAATCCTAAGGCCTAACAAGTCGGGCATCCCACGGATGAAACCCCACAGATGTATTATTTCTAACGAAATTAACTACATCTACTTACCAAAGAAACGCAGCGGAAAATAACTCAACTATATTAAAATGAATAAAATTCTCTACTAACTCTAAATACGAGAATTAGACTACGACGATGAAATATAAAATAATTATTATAAATACCCTACGACAGCTCAGCGATCCAAAGAACTCCAAAGAATCCTGAAACTGAACAGCCAAGCCTTACTAAGCAAAATCCTACCGTGCTCGACCTTCTAAAAAATATAGCGCACAGGGCGTCAAGCAAGCACAATTATTACCGGTCACTGAACATGACAGACCGATCTATTATACAAAAAGTACTAGTGTGATATAATACCCTGTAATTATATATAAATGATGTAATGCATTGAGGAAATGAGGTTCAATTATTAAGGTTGTTTTTTAAGCGTCGGCGCCAACTAGTATTATAAAATAGTTATAAAGTATTGTTAGGTGTGGGAGATAACTAACAGACGATGTACGCAGGGTCACTTTTAATTCAGTGGGACCACACTCTCGCACCCTTCTGTCCTCAACAGAAGTGTATCCCTTATTGGCGAGCCAGGGATTGGCGGATTCCTTTTTAGTGAGCCAGGAATTAGTGGGTAAATCACCGGATCAAGGTGGTCAAGGATTTTCAACCTACAGGTCTAAAGCCTGTTTTATTTTCACTTTCAGGGATCTAAGCCCACGGGATGATCGCGTAGCATGCAGCCGAGAAGTAACAGGGAAAGAATTTTGGGACTTGCAACCCGGGAACGCTGATAAACAGTTACCTTATATTTTGTTTAGGGACTCGAACCCAAGGACCTTGACAACATAGCCCTACTGTGTACATGACTCTAAGTTATCCTATGCATGAATGATTTAAGAGACTGACACTCAATCAAAATGACCTATCTGTCCTTGCTCTATAGGCAATTAGACTATATCATATGATTGGCGATCTTAAGCTCAATGACCTTTTTACCCTCACAAATATAGGAGTAGAGTCTCAGTCGATGATTTTAAATAGGCTTATGCTAGTACCCCCTTGATTTAACATCAAGGTCCAACTTATCCATCTATAGTTTAAAGGGTTGAACACGTGGTACCAATTACTATTATCTACGCTATTGATATGGATATAATTAATATCATTACAAATTTCCTTATATACTAACCATATATATATTCTAAGCATACATTAACCAAGGTTTGCCCTAAGCTATATATATATATATGAGCATACATATATATATACCTATACAGAGTCTGCCTTCATTAAACATATATATACAATCTGTATATACAATATTCAGATCTGCCTTATAAGCATATATATGTATTATTAATATACAAATCTACCTTATAAGCATATATAAGTATTATTAATATACAAATCTACCTTATAAGCATATATCAGTATTCTGAATATATGGGAACCAAATCTGTTTTCATTAACCTATAAATACCTATACATATATACTAAACCAAACAACCTTATACTGTGATCAGAAAAGAAACCATTATAGTTTTTATTCCTTATTACTACTATATAAGCAACTAATTAGATATATCTACTACTGTTGTATAAAAGTGTTGTTATAGTACTTTATATAAATAACTACAGACGCAACTCTTTACTACACAGGGTGTACTGATATGCTCATGTTAAGTCTAGCACAACTACTACAATGGGTTCCAAAAATGATTGTATAGCAACTATGAAATTCTACAGTAATATTGTTATGGGACAATCTCAACGAGCCTACTCGAACAAAAATCAGATAAGAGTACAATCACCTACTAAACATGGTATATTAGCTATAATCAATACACTATTCCAATCACAGAGCAATGACAAGCCATAATGGTACTTGCCTGATTAGGGATTTGATACAAATCGAGAAGCGAAGAACGACTTGCAATGCTCGACAAAATCAACCCAACCCACTCCAAAAACGGGCACGATAGAGAACTTAAAGTTAAGGGTAATACTACTCACAAACCAGAGTCTCTAAAGCTATGGGTTGATGGAGGAGATAGAGAGAGAGATGGAGAAGAATCAGGAAGAAATACGGTGGTGGTTGAATGGGTTCTAAAAATTGATTTGGAGAAAAAGAGTTATGATAGCATACTTCCACAAGTAACTTACTAAACTACAACAGCTCTAGAACAAAGTTATATAACGAAAAAAAAAAAAAAACGGGGCGCTACACTCAGACCACCAAGCTTGAAGTTACTCTTATTTTCTTATGATAAGATAAGATGGATATACTAATGAAAGAAGGGTCTCGAGAAGGGACGAAAAGAACCCTAAACTTGCATCTAGAGCTAAGAGGAAAACCTCAAAAACAACCGGGCTAAATGCATTAGGAAAACAGAAGATAAAAAAACCATGGAGCTTTATGTCACGCCCCCAAAATTGGCTTCTTAATAATCTATTAAGAACACGAATTCTGAGGTGTAATGTCAGGCATCCCAAAGATGACTCAAAAGATGTACTACAATTTAAAACAAATCGTAAATACATCTACAACACTATGAAACTACGCAGCGGAAGAATAATCTAAAAAGAGATATAAAGAGAAATGATTACCACACTGGTAACTAGAACTCCAAAACTGGCAAGTCAGCTTGCTCTAACTCATTACCATCACTACTGCAACGATTCACCTGAAAAAGTATATGCGCAAGGCGTCAATAAGCAACGCCCAACAAGTACAAATATCCATGGTCATAAGCCATGGCAGACCAAGATAAACACAGAAAAGAGACATGAAGAACTCACGGAATTATATGAGAAGATCAACCAAGCTACAAGTCCGAAAGAAGGCGGTCTAAGAAAAACTAATATCCCAATACGATAACAACGATAGCCTAAACTTAGATCTAATTGCTACGACCTAAAGAGGTACGGTAGATGTGGAAAGAGAATTAGGAAATCAAGTACACAGGGTTACTTTTAATTCAGTGGGACCACATTCTCGTACCCTTCTGTAATTAACATAAATGTATCCTTTATTGTCGAGCCAGGGATTGGCGGATTCTTTTATATTGAGCCAGGAATTAGCGGGTAACACACCTGATCATGGTGTTCAAGGAGTTTCAACCTACAGGTCTAAAGCCTCATTTATTTTCACTTTCAGGGATCTATGCCCACGAGGAGTATTCACAAAGAATAAAGAATAAAGAATATCAAAACCGATAGATAACTTTTTACTCTTAGGGATCTATGCCCACGGGGAGTATTCATAAAGAATATCAAGGCCGATAGGTAACTGAGGTATAATTTAAGGGCTTGCAATCCTGGAACACTGACTAGCAGTAACCGAATCTTTTGTTTAGGGAATCGAACCCAATGGCAGTAATAGCATAGTCCTACTATGTACATTAACTCAAAGTCACCCAACGGAATGGAAATGAAGAGGTTTGAATCTAAGAAGAATAAAATAATCTGTCTGCCCCTGTCTGATCAGCATCAGCATCTGGGACTATGTCAAATGACCTACCACTCTTACAACCAGACTAGATGATCTATCTACCCTCACTTTAATAGCAAGTGGGGACTCTATCAAATGAAGTAAAGCTCCAACATCCAATGATTTATCTGTCAATATGACTATATTAAATGAAAGTCCTAAACCTGAAAGCGAATCTAAGTCGCGACTTACCGACTCGTGGAAAATCCATAGTTATGTTTAACTATCACAGAAGACATACCAAAGACTTATCTAAGTTGCTATAGAATAAAAGACTCGCCCAAATGTCAGAAAGGAACCACATTCTCTCTTAGAATACTCAAACTTAAAATACTAATCTAAAGAAGAATGATACCATCACTATACTACTGTGTCCAAAGTAGACTCATTGATTTTTATACTAACATAATGTCTAGCAATGATTATTAGACCACTCTCATATAACCATTTACAAAAGCGCAAACCACCTGACGGAAACATTCAGAAAGCTCCAATGAATCTTAATCCATGCTACCTGAATGCATCTCAACCACGTTGTTTTATAGGATACTCATATCAAAGATATATATTGAAATCGCCTCAAAACAATAAGCTACTTATTGAACTATACAATCTTAAGGTAAAGTTTAGTCCAAACACTCAATCCCATATAATTTAAGAATGATATCAGCCATACCAAAATGTGTCCAAATCACTCTAAGAGTAGATTACTTTATGAATTTCTATAAGATAGCCAACTCTCGATATAAACACGTGACAAGAGCACCATATACATACATCTTTCTAAGCATTTACGCCTTCATGAGTTAACCTAAGGACAAGCTTAATCAGGTAGAATACAAATGAGTCAAGAATAAGCGATGTCCAAAGAAGAACCTAAACTAAAACAGAACTAATCAAGATTATCACAAATACCAACTTCCCATAATACCTAGTTAGTATACCTAGAATACAACCTGAAGTAGTTTCTTTATACTTCCAATGCATATCCTCTAACCAAAATTATAATCTGACTATAAGAATATTAGGATATTAACCTATTAAGAACCAAAGCCTAAATCTGAAAGATCGACAGTTGTATACCTAAAGACACATTATGAAATAAATCACTTGAGGATACATGACTACATACACAATACCGAGATGTGTAATGTAAATTGATGTGATGATAAGAACGACAACTAAGAGGGTAATAATAAACTAATGACAGATTAATATCTAGAACATGCTTTGTATAGTAAAGATTAGAACATACTTGAATACTATGATTTTCTTATATCATGTCAATGCAAATGATCTCAGATAAATGCACTTGCCTCGAGGTTTAATCCGAATATCGATTAGAAGAAAGGGGAATACTCCATGAAGCTTTTCAAGAATCGATCCATAAGGTTTTTCAACTAGCCCAATCACAACTCCAATAAATCGGCGAGTATGATGATGTTTGTGGCTCATTCACTCACTCTCTCTCTCTCTCTAGAATTAGCAATGGACTAGAAAGGATTAATCCATAATAATGGTGAAGGTTTTGCAAGTTAAAGATATTTGGGTGTAGGACTTTACAAGCTGAGAAATGGAGTTTCTAAGGCTAGTACGACTGGGTATTTGCAACAAGGAGAGGAGAGAAGAAATGGGTATAATTTGGCTGATTTTGGGGAGAAGTATTAGGGGAGTTAGAGAAGAATGAGGCACTTTTATTCTCCAGGACTCTTCACGCTGGGTAACAAGTTGAAAACAGAAGGCTTAAAAGGTTGAGATTCTATGAGAGAGGGAGTAACTTAAGTAAACAAAGACAATATATAATAAGGCCACAAGCAGAAAATACGGGTCGCTACACTTTAGTCCCCCATAACCGTGTCCCTTCTAACCATAAAGTCCTCGTAAAATACCCCTCTGAAGTCTGCAGTCGTAACCGTATTTATTCCATGAGAAGATGAGAGCCTTATATCTAGAATTAGTATAGGTAGACTCTTAGCCTTTCCTCTTAATAGTTTGTTGATCATCTCTACCCTAATGCCTCAAATTATAGCAAAAGGGACTAGTTTCTGAAGGAAGCGAGTCCTAGGACTTCATGCGCATCTGCTTAAACAATATCTTAGTTTGAGTTTTTTTTTTATTACTAATGGAAGGCTTTTTATGCTAATATGGTTCTTTTTAATACCTGTATTATCCTTTCTTCTCCAGATGCGTAGTAAGTGGTTCGGGAAAGATTGCTATGCATGTGGTAGAAAAGCTCCTTGCTTTTGGTGCTCTGCCCATTACAATATCTGGTAACTCTTGGGAACGGGTGAATATTCTAGAGTAATGGGTTTAGATACGAATAATGAATAAATAGTATAAATAGATTGAATATTTACCATGAGGTCTATTTTTTAATACCAGCCGGTCTCATGCCTTCCACTATTACTACTCCTTTTGAGTTCATTGGCACATTTAGTTTAGGATATTTATATTCTTATTGTACTTGTTTGTCATATCCGAGTTAGAAAACAAATAGCTTTACATGTATGGTTTAGGTACCAAAAGGAGCACACACATTTATGAACCGACACCCACTATCGTTTGAACTGTAGAGGCGTGAATAAACCAACTTCTCAATGTCATTCACACATCGTCCTTGCCAGTTGTATTTTAGCTTAGCAATAACAAGATGTATTTCAGTCTGACAATTTTGTTATGTGTAACCACTTCATGACAATTACTACAGAATTTTTTGTTTTCACATCTCTAAAGATGTTCAAAAAAATTCGCACAATTACATAGTCTGCCATTAAATGCTAGGTAACAACGACACGGATACGGGTATAGGTGTTCGACACGGGTACGGGGTGTTGGAAATGGCAAAAATTAGAAAAGTACCTTGTAAATAGTGTTGGACACGTGTGTCTGATTGTCCGAGTGTCGGGGTGTTGGACACGTTTTATTTGTTAAAAGTGAAGTGTCGTTACCTAGATTAAGTGAAATATTCTATATGATACTGTTAAGTGTTAACCTAAAGAAATTAGTATGCCATTCGTGATCATATATGCGACTCTTACATGCAAAGTACTTTACTTTTTACCATTCCTTAATTGCAATCAATATGTGAATGTTTCCTTTTTTTATTTTACATGTTTGAATGCGTATTCTTAAAGAAAGTACTCCAAAATTCGAAACATCTTAAAATAGACTTACACTCGGAGGAGTTGTCAAAAACCGAATACTAGTTATCTATCTAGATCAATTGATAAACTTAAAAATTGTATGAGCCATACATGGAGAATAGCTGAATGTAAGATGACATGATTTGTTTGATTACGGCTTACTCTATATTAGAACGACGCATTTTGGATCCTTATGGTAGTAGAGGAATTAACTTTTGCCATGTGAAGGCATTTCTTCATTTCCTGTAACATCTTCTTAAACAAGAATAAAATCAAGTGGATTTCGCTTAGGCATTTTTTCTTTCTAGGGCCTCTTATCGTCTCCTTCGGGCTCATGTAAGATTTTAGCATCTTTCACAGATCACATGAATGATGTGACTTGGATTGGCACTACTACCAATGATTCGACATGTATGGTTTAAATACTAGTTCAACGATCCCGACAGAATGAGAACAATCATTACACTAGTGAACTCCTTTTATTAGGTTTATCTTCTAACATGTAAATTCATAGGGCCATAAGAGTAGGTAGTGATATCATACTATGTTTTTTTGCATTTGCAGATACCAGGGGGTATTTGGTGGATGAAGATGGATTTGATTATCCTAAATTGTCACTCCTCAGGGAAATCAAGGCTAACCAAAGAAGTTTGAGGTGTGTGTTTCGACCATGACTTTAAATGACGTAAAACAGCTTATATGACACCAATATATGAAAATATAGATTGATTGACGCGATGTATAACCTGATATCTGTTAGATATTTTTAGAGAAAAAAATGAGAGGCTAGTATGAATTGATATGTCAGTTAAAGTAGCAAAATATTATCAGGTAATCAGACAGCTCTATGGGATAATTTAGTGTTGTCTTTATGATATATTGTTATATAAAATTAGAAGATACATATAAATCAATATATCTGATATATTAGTGTTTGAAGTTTCATTGACTGCTTGCAATGTCATGAATACTGGCTGATATATCAGGATCCGGAATTGCCATTATTGATATTATTACCTTTAAATATTTTGCCTCCTGTCTGAGGGTCCTCTTTGTTCCTTCTATCTTTCCTGCTTTGGGTTGTATTATGCTTTCCATCTTGGAAAGCTTAGTTCTTTATTAAGTTATTACCTTCTCAAAAAAGAAGAACCGCTGTCAATATTTTGATCCTTTGGTCCCACTATGTCACATATATTATTCATTTTGCTATCTGCACTGGCCATATTTTTTTTAAAACTCTGGCATTAACAGAGATTACTCAAAGACTTATGGTCGATCTAAGTACTACGAGGATGCCAAACCTTGGACTGAAAGATGTGATCTTGCATTTCCTTGTGCCACACAAAATGAAATTGATGTATCTGATGCTGTGAATTTGGTTACTTCAGGCTGTCGTATACTGGTAGAAGGTAGTATTCTCTCTTTGATACATTAGCTTCTAGATTAGTGCTTCTGCTTTATTTTTGTTTTTGCTAAAATGAGATAATATTAACTAATTTCAGGTTCAAATATGCCATGCACAACTCAAGCAATTGATGTACTGAGAAAATCTAGCGTTCTTGTTGCTCCAGCAATGGCTGCTGGTTCCGGAGGAGTATGTCATCCTTTCTTTCACCAACCTGTACCATGTTTATATCTTTGTAGTATGTAGAGGAACAGTATGGTGTAGGTGGTGGGTGGAGGTTGCCATATGTCAACCTCTCTTCACTTTAACCTGTATCATCTTTCAATTTTACTTTGTTTTTGAATTTATATTTGCTATGTCTTTAGGTTGCTGCAGGAGAACATGAGTTAAATCAGGAGTGTAGTTTGATGCACTGGTCTTCTGAGGAGTTTGAAACTAAATTACAAGTAAGATCTCTGGTAGCTTCTCATCCTTAGACTTAAAGGTATCAAATTTTAACTAAGAACTGGTGGGAGGTGCTTGTAATCGTGTCAAGCATTTAAACTGCTAAGTGCACGTCCTCTTCGTTATCTATGGAAATTAGGGAACAAGCAATACCCTTTTTACTTCTCGAGAGAGACTAAAGACTAAATTCAATTCGCAATTGTAATTTGGACAATTAGGGAATTTTCAAGCAAAAACATTCCAAAGAATTGTCATAGTTTACTTCTTTGGAGCATGAACCGCTTGTGGTCGTCTCTGTCCATCATCCATTATCCTCAAGAACAAGGTTTACTTTTGTCTCTATAAATCATGGAAAAATCTCTTTCCTTCATAAAGCAGAGAAAGGTCTTGGGAAATTTTTGTATATCATGCTAATACAGCTGATGAGGATGCTTGATATCTTGCCTTGAGGCGTGAGTAGAATGTCTACAAAATATTTAGTCCAAATATGCGCATGAGATTGGATATCTCCATACCAATAATGTGTTGTCTAGGATGTCTCTGTAATATGTTATACTTATTCTACAAGGTTGCATTTCAATTGAAGCAAGTTACTTTAATATAAATGTCATAAGTGTGACGTAATGGAGGTATGATGTTTTGTAAACGAGTACAGTGTTCTTACTTCAGTGGTGTCACCCCTTCCGGGTTTTTTCAAATTCCGCTTTCTCCTTCTCTACTCCTTCCAGGATCTTCCTTCTATATGCATGCACAAATATATATTTAGTATGTAACTTAGGCTTACACGAACCTCATCTTACAAATTTTATAGATGCCCATGCAGATTAAGTGAGTGCCCCTTCTTTGAAAAATTATAGTATTCTATGGTCTCAATTTCCTGGACACTGTCAATTATATGGTAGAAAGTTTCTAGATTGAGATTGGACACTACCGGAACTGATCCGACCTCACCGATTCAAATGATTCTGGCTGATGCTAAAATAAAGTTATCATATCTTTTAGGTGCCTCAAGCTAAAAAAGAGGACAATAAAAAAGGTGCTCCAATCCAATTTTCCAATCATGAATCAACTTGTAAATAACTCGGGCAACTTTGCCGGATTTTACCGATCCAGGGTCGACTCAGAGGGATGAATCGCCAAGAACCAGACTGAATCAGGCCAAGCTCCAGTCAATCCAGCCCCTCCAGTCCAGTCTGATCTTACACTTCCAACCATGTTGTCAGTTGTAGACGTCTTGTTAGCTATGGAACTTTGTTGAGTTTTTTTTGTTTTGTTTGGCAGGATGCAATGAAGCAGACATACCACAAAGCCATCAAAGCAGCAACTGATTATGGATATGCAAAAGAGAATCCCGAGTAAGTGATTATTGTATTATACAACATCTATAAATTCAGAGAGAATGCACATACATATTTATGTAGAGGCTTATGAATCTGTATGCAGGCAGGTAACACGCACACGCACGCACACACACACACGTACACACGCACACATGCAAAGACAGATATATGGAGCAGGATCCCCTAATCCATGGTAATAGACAAACTAACACTCCATCGCGGCCGTACCTTCCATCCGATTCAGCCATAGATCTCACTGCTGATGTCTCTCACTTGCTAATGTCTCACTGTACAGCTAGAAAAAATTTAACACAATTTTCAAGATGTTTCTACTCTCTCTACACCCCAACCTCACAAAATTTCACTAAACCTGAAGAATTGGCCAGTTTGGATCTCTCAATGGTACGTCAAAAGCAAGAAGAGAAACCCCTTTATCAGCTCCCCTATCTTCAAAATGTCCACTGAAGCTGGAAAAAAGAGCCTGTATACACCTTCAATCAACAGCTCAACCCTATCAAGAGAGCATGCACCTGCATCACACAAAATTAATGGTGTGATTCAATCATCATAAAAGTTCATTTCCATGTTTCATTGGGCATGAAATTCTCCAAAATAAGAAGAATATCTTCTTAATAAAAATTAAATCCGGTATCAACCTCATATCCTGTTTTATAGATACTTGTGCGTATCCTGTTACAAACTTATATATAATGTACAACTATATTTTGTAATAGCGGCTGTGTGATAATTTATCTGTCTAACTACAGTTGAGAATCATAACTTTTGGATATGGCTCATTGTAGTAGGATAATCTTCTCACCTGAATATTATTATGGCTTAGCTAGATTTTCTAGTCTTTTAAAAAGAGACGACTCACTGCAGAGTTTCTGTATGTTAATTCTGTCTTTGGACTCCACATAAATTAAAAGGCAAACGACAATTTATGTCTGCCATCCCTCTTAATAATGTGTACAAATCAAGTCGGAGTCAAATCTATGATTCAAAGGCGTTATTGACAGACAAGGGTATAAACGTATACTTAAATAAAACTATGTATTTGTATAACTGGGTCCATGAAGTAACTGGATATTATAAAGTAACCCTTAAGTGCCCCCTTCAAAAATCAAAATCCTGAGGTCAAGATATAGCTTGATGAATAATTCATCCTTATAGACCTGCATACCTCTCATATCTATTTTACGCAGCCTTGAGACACAATCATAAGACATCTAACCACCACTAGTTCATTTACTGGCTATGCATCATGATTTGCGATTAATGCCTATTTTTCTTATGTTTTGTTTCTTCCTTTTAACAGTGCTTTGGTGCACGGTGCGACTATCGCTGCTTTCCTAACTCTTTCACAGGCAATGTCAGATCAAGGATGTGTATAAAGAAACGGTGGTGTGGAAATAACATACTTCTTTTTCTTTATTTCTTTTTTTGTTGCCAGAACTTCATATCGGCCACCCTGTGATTTTTTATTTTTTTCCCGGTTAAGTACTCCAATTTCAGTTAAGCATATATACACATGAACTGCATTTACCTAGGGTGTGGACCATCTCTTAGAATTGTATGTTCACTTTGCAGAAATAATCATTTGAAGAGTGTGAGACGCCACATCTCAGTCGACAAAAAAAATCAGGTACTCACATGTTGAGTGAATTCTTGGTTTTCTATGCCGACGAGGAAAACATATACAACAAAATCTCCAGTACTGGAACCTTATTGTTTGAAGTCTGTACAGTGCATGTTGCAGTATTGTTTAAAGCATGTAATGAGGAAGAAACAACTATCTTTATTCTTAGATTTATTTTCACACTGCCAGGTTTCATTGAGTTGTATAGTTAATATTTATTTTTTCTTCCTTTGTCATTCAGCTTTAAGATTTATGTTCCAAGTTCTAAACACAATGTACTAGCACAAGAATTTTTGTCTTAAGCTGTGGTTACCGTTTGATTCACATATAGGCCAGAGCAGCATCTAAACGACTCCTATCTGCTTCACTACATGATATTGTTTGAAGTCTTTCGATGGACCCTACTACAACCATTTGTAAAAGTGCCTAAACTGACTAACATTGTTGTAAACTTAAAAGTCTGATTTGCATAACATAATTTATATATATACGAGCAGTTAAGCACGTGCATACACGTGTGCAAATGCGGGGTTTTGTATTATCTTTTGAAATATAAATGCAATCAATATCACGTTGGGTAAACTCTAGAAGGGGATTTGAGTTTAGTCTCCTCAGGACCAAATATATATTGGGTAAATAAGAGGAGATATGAGGAATCTGATGTCCTCTAGTTTCACCGGTTACTTGTGTTCCGGCACCAATGTATTAAAAAGTTGAGTGTAATAAGAATTTCAACATGAGTTGTCATGAGGAATTTTGAAGGGTGTCACTTGTTCTGAATGCTAACATGTATGCTCAAAATATTTACACATTTAGTCTCTGGATGCATGATTGATTAGGTTAAGGTCTTAGGTGCAACTCCTAATTTGAAGTGAAGGTCTTAGGTGATATAACTATTGATAAGGGTTTAGTAGAACCCTTAAAGATCATTGTAAGACATGAAAGGCAGTTCTGACTCTCTCTACCGTTGGGTTAGCACTTTAAGAGCGATGTTGCTAATACGCTCTCTATGTATTTTATCGTACATACTTATTTTCCAGCAGAGCCATGAACTTGCACACATGTCATTAGTTTAGTTTTAATTTTACATTCACGTGTAAATGAATCCTTAGCTGACAAAAGGTTATGTTCGAGTGCAGAGGAGGTAAGCAAAGCTAAAGGTGGCAGCCCTAGATAGCACTATGAAGCTTAGAGCAGAGAAAGCTCTCGAAGCTATCTACGTCTGTTGTTTTGATAAAGACTCCATAGAAGAAGACAATGAGAGAGTACTTCGTGTCATGCTTCGTGCAGTATTCCCAACTGTTGGATAATCTGAGAGAGATAGAATTGATAGTGAGAAGGCAAAGAAAGTGGTTGAAGGTGGCGAGGAAGACAAATATCCAGAGATCTTCAATTCTTGCAACAAAACAACAGTGAAAACTAATAAATAGACAACCCTCTTTGTTGTAAATTGTAAGTTTATGCTTGTGGCTAGACCAGTGGGAGTCGTGGGTTTTCGACTAATCACATTAGAAGCCGCCCTGTAATTCCTCGAAGGATCTTGGTATGCCTTAACCAAAACGGAGTACGTCTCACCCGAATAAATGTTCAAGTTCTTGACCACGAATGGCTCAACATAGTGCCTGTTAGCCTCCACGACTGTCATGTTATGGCCTTGTATAATAAGACCAATTTATGTAACCACTACTAATTTCCTACATAAGCGATTTTAACTTAAAGTGATCTAGGGAGCTATGAAAGTTATCTCTATTTCAAAGTTAAGCACGGATAAAGAAGTCAAGCTGGCAATCCTTAACTGGTACATCTTCCCGGGAATGACTATCAACAAATAAGGAGAGCATTAGGGTAATGTTGCATTACAAACACTGGGTTCTAAGCTTGGATAAGTCAGACCAGAGCAGTTGAATCTTCCTCTGCCTTGTATCAGAAGCAACTGAAAAAACCGTATTAAATCAAGGACATAAGTCAATACTTTAGCCAAAATTATGTAAGGGGTAAGCATAAGCTATTTCCAACTGTTTACGGTAATTTACCTGAGGCTCTCCAACCCATTGAAAGGGTATTGAAGAAAGTCCTGTTGCTTGTTCAAAGGGGTTTTATCGTACCAATCGTTAAGTATGATGCTTCTGTCGTAGTCAGATAAGAATGGCTCTATAACTCCATCAGGAACTGGGACTTGTATAGAACCGTATAATCCAGATTCTCTTAGCATTCCATAATGCGCATGGTATAACTATGTCCCGGACTGTACAATATTTCCCTCAAATATTAAAATCTAGCATCTTTTGAATGCTCGAAAAGAAGCCAATTATAAGACTAAATGTAGAAGTTTAAACTGAATAAATATACCCTATCAACCACGAATTGATACACGAAATTGTCTCCGGGCGTAATTGGACATTGAGTTAGTCCTTCGGTTCTATCGCTCCATGGGGTTCCAATCTGTTTGTTCACATATAAATCAATCAAATGATCTAAAACAGAAGAAAACATAGATAAATGGAAGCTAGACTATACCTGTCGAATACCATGCCAATGAATTGCAACGTTCTCCGTTAGCAAACCGTTCTTAAGCTCAACAATGACTGTATCACCCTGTTGTGCTAATATTGATGGTCCCGGGGTTTTTCCATTGATATTCATCACTAGTTTCTTAAAACAATCTTGAGCTTTATACACATACTTCACCTCCCATTTGTACCGACATATTTTACTTGCCTTGACAGTTGATACTGTTAAGATAGAAATAAATAAACACAAACAAAGCAATCCAAATAAAACTCTTTTCATCACCCAAACTCTCAGTTCTAAAACCAGGATAAAAAACTGAAAAAACTGAAATGGGGTTCTAGAAATCGTTATTTGAAAAGAGCCCAAGATGACAGTTTAGACGAAATAAAATCAGTTGTGCTTCTAATATATATTAGTTGCTCCTTCATCACAAAGAAATATTCAATATTAGTTGGGTTTGATTTTATTAGAAGCTACATTGTAACCTTCACTACATCTGACTTTCCTTTGAACGCTTCGTTCTAGTTTTCTTAGACCAAGTTGGAAAATTATAGCTGGAAACATTTCATACAAGACTTCATTTTAGTTTGCTATATTTAGTTTTGAACATCAAACAATAGGCTTTTACAGAATTCGTCATTGACATTCTATAAATTGTAAAGGTTACCTTTCTAAGTATGCTAAGCTTTCCTGGCAATGACATGGGCAAAGCGGGGCTGTTGTTGCTATTGGATTACTTGACTGCAACTGTGGTTGGACACTCACCCCCTGCGGCTTTTTCGGAGAACTTGGCACATCTTGATCTAGATTGTTGTAAGCTACCACTCTTGTGTTTCTTAGCCTGGGAGGGGGAGTCGAACTCTTCTTTTCCTTCAAAAGGTCAAAATTGCAAAGAGAAAATTCATTTACTTCTCTAAATTGGCTGTTCAAGTTCCAACTTCTATTTAAAAAAGTTGCTGAGCTGATTAAGAGTTTATGTTTCAGTAACATAGGCATTTTTGGGTGCATCAGCAAATGTGGTGATATATATTATATCATGGGAGAGGATTCGCCTACACCCTCTCCCTGCTACACTCTCCTCTCACCACCCAAAACGCCAACTCAACAACTTTCTCTCTCCCACTCAGCACTAATGTGGCGAGCAAAAAAAAAAAAAAAAAAAAACTCTCTCCACTCAACTTACTCTCTCTCTCACTCGCCTCAACTCAACAACTCACTCGCCTCAGTCACTGTCACTGTCACTCAACTCCCTCTCTCGCTTGCAGCGATCATCTCCGACAACTTCTCGCTCTCTCACTCACCGACAACTCCTCGCTCTCTCCATTGAGCTCAACAACTCACTCTCTTACTCACTCACTCTCTTAGTCAGTTCTACGGTAAACATTCCAAACAGCAGAACCTCTCTGTCATAATGAGGTATAATATAGATTGGAACTACTCGACTCACTCTCTCTCTCTCAACTCTGTTACTCAACAAAAAGAAAGCCATTTTGTCGAATTCACATTTTGTCGAATTCACAGAATTCGAAAAAAACAAAGCTATATTTATTGTTGAATAGTAGAATTCGACAATTTCTTATCGAATCCTCTAACAATTCAATAATTTATTGTTGAATCCTCTAACAATTCAACAATTTATTGTCGAATCCTCTAACAATTTGATAATTTATTGTTGACACCTCTAACAATTATACAATTTATTGTCAAATCCTCTAAGAATTTGACAATTTCTTATCGAATCCTATAACAATTCAACAATTTATTGTCGAATCCTATAAGAATTCGATAATTTCTTATCGAATCCTCTAACAATTCAATAATTTATTGATGAATTCTCTAACAATTTGACAAATTATTGCCGAATCCTCTAGTTAAAATTTGACTTAGACAATAAATTCGACAATAAATTTCTTTTTTGTCGAATTCTACACATTGTTTCATTTTTGTTGATTTTTGGAGTAGATATTGGTAGATATTTGCTGAGAGAGAGTGATTTTTTTGTAGACAATTTTGTCAAAGGCGTAACGACATTGCGCGAGAAAAGTAGATTTTTTTTACAGAAGCTAGCTTCGTAGAACACAAATGGGGAGTGAGAGAGATACAGATGAATAAGAGAGAGATTGACAAAGAAATTAGTGAGAGAGAGAGTGATTCAATGGAGGACAGATTGGAGGGAAGCGGGAAGAGAGAGAGAGAGCGAGTGATTCAAATTTGAATCAAGTGAGGCGAGTAGAGAGAGAGTTTTTTTGCCACATAGGCAACTGAGTGAGAGAGAGAGAGAGTTGTTTTTGGTTGCTTATGTAGAGAGGAGATGTGGAGAGATGGGTGGCTGTGAGAGAGTGTAGCGGGTGTGTAGCAACGAAGGGAGTGTAGGCGAATCCTCTCCCTTATATCATTGGCCTAAAACTCGAGTATACATTGAAGCTTATATACTCATGTAAACCGCAATGTGGCTGCTCTTGAAGGGTTTATATTAAGAATCTAAAGAGGAAGAATGTACCTACAGCGGTCTGTAAAGGAGATCTTGAAATGCACTTTTGCTCCTTGGAAACTTTGACATTGGAGAAAACAGATCAGCACAACTCTTTCTAACATTACTCTCTCCCTTGTTAAGTCCACCATTTTAGACAAAAAATCGCCACCATTCACTAAAGATCTGATAACAACGTTCGTTCTGACCATTGGAGTAACTGGTAAGTTACCCCCATTTCTTGTTGAACTACTACTAGGTTTCTGTTTTCTAGGTGTACTCATGGCATCAAAATCTAAAGGAATTGACTTCACAACCATAGGAGAAGCAGCAAAATCAATCTCATTATGCTTCGTTGATCCCCAAGATCCTCGCTTATGAGCTGAGAATCTCGGGTTATACGTCCTTTCTGTTTTAACCCCATTATTTTGAATATCCATTATTGGTTCCGGGGTGCCCACTAATGGGTGTCGTCCAGGAATCATCTTCGTCCCTTGGATGATTGGAACAGGAGATCCTAGTTCTAGCCTATCAACAAAGATGAATTGTCCAAGCTGCATCTTGTTGCTTAATAAACAATAATTAGACACCTCAAACAAAAACTCTACAAAAGCAAAGCAGTAAAAAAATAAAATTCAGAGACATCAGCCCTAAATGAAGTGCAAGGCTGCTCTAGGAATATGTTAGAATCAGTAATATAGAGATCCAAGGAAGTTTACTTGATGGTAATCCTCTTGCAATAGTTAAATTTAGAAATTCTTGAGGGTATAAATTATTTACGTCGTTCTCAACAGAGTCATATGAATAATAAGTAACTGATTCTCCAGGAAATGAATTATGATTAAGTTGTTAATGGCATCAACTTCTTCATTTAAAGGTGTTATAATAGCTCGTTCTGCCATCCATTTTGCATCTTTTGATTTTTCACAAATCTCAGGGAATACAAACTTTATTAAATCGTGGATGGAGTCTTCATTAATCCCAGGTATGACAATTTCTTCTAGGATGTATATTATACCTTCTTTAACTTCTATTTTAGAGTCACCATTGCCAACGCGAAGTAGAAATTCCGAGTGTTCAGGATCGTCGCAGGCGCGCATATTATCTTTCAATAGAATTAGTTCTACAGAGTTCCAGAGATATGAGTTAACAGTACATGCATCAGCTATTTGTCCTCGAGTTGAGTGCGGAATTACAGGTAGTGTTTGACGAAAATCACCACCCATAATAAAGATTTTCCCACCGAAGGGTAATGAGTAATTTAGGACATCCCTAAGAGATTCATCAAGTGCTTCAAAGTAATACCGGTGCATCATAGGTGCCTCATCCCAAATTAGGACCTTTGATTGTCTAATTAGTTCTACCAATGGAGTTCCTTTGCCAATTTTACAACTTGAATTGTGCTCAGGTGTTAATGGTAGTTTAAATCTATTATGCGCTGTGCGGCCTCCGGGTAATACAGTAGCTGCTATGCCGGAAGATGTTGTTGGAAGGGTTATATTACCATTCTGCCTTTATTCTGCTAGAAGGGCACGATATAAAAAAGTTTTCCCCGTTCCCCTGGGGCCATCTATGAAATATAATTTTTTTAATTTTCATTAACTGATTGTAAAATCCAATTGTATGCATATTGTTGTTCTTTGTTTAAAAGAAATTTGGACAAAAAATCAAATTCTGGCGTACGGTTTTCTTGTTCATCTATGAATAAACTACACATGTCTTTAGTACTGTAATTCTTATTGAGCTCTGGTAAACCATAGTAAGATATTTTCTTATGATGTTCACTAAGTAGATCATTTAGTTCTCTTAATAGTTTATCCACAATTTTTGCATCAATAAAAGTGGGGAATGACTTACGATAATCTTCTGCCATAGGAATTTTAAATTCTTGCCATAAATCATCAACGTTTGAAGGATGACAAAACACCAGTAGGGAAACAAATAACTTCCTCAATGCAGTAGCCATCTTTATCAAGATTGCTTCCTCTAAACATTCTTTAATGTTTTTGTCGTTCTCTAACAAACCTAAAGCCTCTGCTGTTCGTTTGAAGGATCTATATTTTATACCCTCAGTATTCATTAGGTCATCAAATGATCTTGCCCCCCTTACATGCAGTAATAAAAGTCTAAAAAAAAAATGTTCTCCATCTCTCGGTGAAGTAGGGTAGACTCTGCCTATGCATTTCCTATTATTACTGCGTCGTTTCCAATAGTGATATTTTTTAACCCAGGAATAATGTAGGGGTATTTCTCGGTATAAGAATTGCCTAGCATAATTTCTTTGGAATTCAATGTAAAAAATTTAGTTAGCATTGTCATAGTATTTCTATTGTCTTCAATAATGTCCTTAAAATTTTGAAAGTCAAGGTAAGTGATTTGTTGTTAGCCTCGTAGATGTAACTGTAAACGCTCTACAGTACTAGGATACATTTTACTCATTGGAAAAACAAATAGTCTCCGAGCAGCTTCGGGTGGCGATACCCATCTAGTATCTATAAATTGCTTGACTTCATTTACTTCAACTTGCTGATTAACTTCAATATAGATGCGGTCTAATCCCTTATAAATGTATTTATATAGATATTTTACACATTTAATACTGCTACATACTTCGACATTGATATGGCAATCATACTTCTTAAGCGGAATCCCATTATATGGAACTGCCCAGCTGTTATCAACCATTTTATTACCAAATAAATCAACTTGTACCTTAACACTATTATCTCGTCTTTTATAAATATGGTAATAATCCTTTCCTTGAATAGTTTCATCGGCAAAGTCTTTTGGAAATCCTTTTTGGCATTTGCCATCTTTCATGCATGGACGTGATGCATTGTATTTGCTACAGGGTCCATGAATCATATGCTTTTTTACCAATTCATATATTTCAGGTTCTTTTGATTTGTCGGGAAATTCTGCACAAACCAATTTATCATATTCGTCTGGGTTTCTAAGGCGATCCTTTGGATATAAAATTATAAGCATATGGACATGTGACAATCCACGTTTTTGAAATTAAACTATATAGACATATGTTAGAATCTCTCCTAATATATAATTTTTAACTATGTCTTATTTTAATCGTCCAAATTTAACATTAAAAACCCGCGCAACTAAATTGGGTCGATCTTGAGCTTCTTGTCCTACTTCTAAATTGTTTACTATATCAGGCCAAAGTGGGTTGCTGGTCATTGCTATGAATAAATCGGGTCTTCCATATTTTTGGACTAATGCCAATGCATCTTGATATCTCATACGCATATTGCGAGGGCTACCATTAAAAGAAGCAGGAAGGATAACTTTGTTGCCCACGTCTTTTCCTTTTTCCCCTCCAGTAATAAGACCATCATGTAGACCCTGATACAGATCAACACATATTTTATCTTGATTTTTCTCTATGTACCTTAGATTGTTACTTTGCACTTTAACAAACTGGTTTACAATGTATGGTTGAAACAATCGCCCGCCTTTATGAATTAATAATTCATATGCAGGGCGAACATGTAACATATAACAATAATAAGCACGGGAAGAGATTCTTTTCCCACTTAAGAAATTATTTCTTGGATCCCACCCGTATGTTCCATGAGGGAGTAAGATAAGATATTGTAGGGGATCGTAGAATCCAGATGTTTCTTTGATATAGTTTTTTTTCCTAGGATAATTAAGATATTCCTTCCTACTGTCAAATCATCTCCACCCATAACAATAGCTGCGACATTATCAGATGTCGGAAGGACATATTGGGGTGCATTATCTGGTCATTGTTTAATTTCAATTTTGTAATCACTTAGGTTCTTTTTTTTGCTAGTTTTTTAAATTGTTTAATGAATGCATTAGTGCGCTTTAAGATTTTTGTTAATTTAAGGACAGTTTTGACATGTAAAGTATCATTACCTAGAAGCCCATTTTTAAGTGTTGTTGCAGGGTCGTAGAAATATAGTTGCATGAATCGGGACTTGCTTTTTTTTTGGTAGAAAGCTTCAATACGATGATATATAGACCCATGTGTAATAACCTATTTTCGTATTGGACGAAGATAGTGCCTTACACTGTTGAAATATAGGAGATTAGCTAAGAACCAAAAAATAACTAACACGAGATTTAGCGTGAAAAACCCTTGAATGGGTTAAAAACCACGACCTCTCCTGAGGATTTTAGAAAGAGAGAGAGAGAGATCTTTGTTTATGATTGCTAGTTATTACATAGAGAGGAATGTAGAAAATGTCTCTTAGAAGGTTTCAGAGAATCTATCTCTCTAAACTGTAGCTCTCTGGGCATATTTATAGGTCTTATAACATGATCATTATTACTTTAATGAGAAACGTTACAATATTAGGTTTTGATGAGTCATCATTATGGTCTTCATAATGGTCGAGTAACAGCTTGAGTAACTCTTCTTCCTTGCAACCGCTCCATGATGTGTCATAAATGCGCCATGAGTACCTTGATGAGGTTGAGTAAATGTGTGATGGTTGTATACTGAGGCCTGAGCTTGAGATTCGGAACTGGCCCTTATATCCAATCGAGCTGAAGGTCGATATCTGGGTTTAGGTCGAGTATTGAAAATAAGCCCTCACAATCGCCCCGTCTCAGCCAATAGTAAGAGAAGCATTATGGGCGAGTGGTGTTGGTTGAGACACATCTTTGATCTTTGAATATGGAAACTGCATAGTTGGATCATTTGACCTAATAACCAACTGTTTGAATGCAAGAGAATGAATGATAATGTATTATAATATATGATAATGTAGTGGAATGTATGATAATGTATGATAGTATGTATGATTAGAATGTATGATAGTATGCATGATTATAATATATGATAGTATGCCTCGAGCACAGGTAGAATTGAATGAATCAAATAACCAACCATGAGGAGATTTGTAATGAGAAATCTTGATCTTGATCTTGAAATAGCTGTATGACAAGTCTCGGCCAGGTCGAATTGAGCAAAGCAATAAACGACCGTCGGGAGAGCGTGTATACTGGAAGAGCTTTGTTGTAGGTCTCAGTTACTGGTCGAATTGAGCGTATCAATAAGCGACTATAATGAGATGTATTGAATATTGAATAGCTGTATAGTGCGTCTCTACCAGATCGAATTGATTGACTCAATAAGCGACCCTCGGAGAGCGTGTATGTTTGAATAACTATGTTGTAGGTCTCAGTCACAGGTCGAATTGAGCGTATCAATAAGTGACTGTAATGAGATATCTTGAATATTGAATAGCTGTATAATGCGTCTCTGCCAGATCAAATTGATTGACTTAATAAGCTACCATCGGAGAGCGTATATATTTGAATAGCTATGTTGTAGGTCTCAGTCACAAGTCGAATTGAGCCTATCAATAAGCGAGCATAACGAGATATCTTGAATCTTAAATATTGAATAGCTGTATAGTGAGTCTCTGCCAGATCGAATTGATTGACTCAATAAGCGACCCTCGGAGAGCGTGTATATTTGAATAGCTATGTTGTAGGTCTCAGTCACAAGTTGAATTAAGCGTATCAATAAGCGACCGTAACGAGATATCTTAAATCTTGAATATTAAATAGCTGTATAGTGCGTCTCTACGATATCGAATTGATTGACTCAATAAGCGACCCTCGGAGAGCGTGTATATTTGGATAACTATGTTATAGTAATTCTCTGGTATAGACGGAGATAGGTAGAAATGCTTGAATGTAGGTTGGACTGGTAGAACTAATAACCAACTTGTAGAATATGTTATATTTGATCGAATTAGACGTACCAATAATCGACCTGTAAGATGTTGGTCGAGCTCGCCCCTAGTATGAGTTTGAATAAGTTGTAATTGCCTCGAGTACCTCGACCTCGAGCGCCTTTATAATGTAGTGTGATGTTGTTGAAAAGATGAGGTATGTGATCGAGTGTTAAGTCTGGAGCTGAGGTCAGGTTCGCCCCAAGTATGAGTTAAGTTGATTGATCTTGAGCCCGAAGTTGAGGTTGAACGTTTGCATCTGAAGCTGAGGTCGGGTTCGTCCCGAGTATAAGCTTGAATAAGTTGTAATCGCCTCAAGTACCTCGAGCACCTTCATAATGTGGTTTGATAAGTTCGATCATTGAGTCTGAATCTGAGATCGGGCTCGTCCCGAGTATGATTTATGTTGATTAATATTAAGCCTGCTGTGTCTGAAGCTGAGGACGAGTGTTGTGTTTGAATCTGAGGATGAGCATTATGCCTGAATCTGAAGTCGAGCTCGCCCCGAGTATGAGTATGAATAAGTTATAATCGCCTCGAGTACCTCGACCTCGAGCACTTTAATAATGTTTTTGGAAAGATCGGGCTCGCCCCGAGTATAAGTTTGAATAGGCTGTAATCGCCTCGAGTACCTTGACCTCGAGCGCCTTAATAATGTTGTTGAAAAGATTGGGCTCGCCCCAAGTATAAGTTTAAATAAGTTGCAATTGCCTTAATAGTATCATCCATGACAATTCCAATTTCACGTTAAATATGGTAGTCAAAATGTTTGTAATAGTAGATTCTCGATAACCCAGGGTAGCCCAATTAAGATAAGTGGGCCTAAATGATTGTGCTCTGGAAAATTAGTTTGATGCTGCTGCCGGTATCTACCATCATCGTATGTAGAACTATGTTCTTCATTTTTAACATGATCACAAGTGTATCATGGTGCGGAAAGCTGACGTGACGAACGTCACAGTCTTCGAAAGAAATCCCAGCTCGTCAATTGCTGGATTCTGGCAGCAAGAAAGCTTATTTATCTATCATTGTCAGATCATGGCATTGTCCGACGTACTTACGCTTGGATCTGTTGGAGTTGTTGATTGTCTGAGTCTCGATGAGGTATAAGTGTTTTTCTTCATTTGTTTCGTCAACTTGGACGATCTTGGCGTCAGTCTTGTAGCTGCCATCCTTATAACTTTCAATGTCAACAATATACTCAGGCATTCGACCCTGTGCAAATATACTCTGGAGAAGAAATATCAGTGTGAAACACCGCTCCATGTCATGATGTTGAATCTGGTGGTGAATGTAGTATGGCTTTCCTGGTATGGGCGGAAGAGTATTGGCATTTTTGAAGAATTCATCTTTTTGTATCAGCGAGTATAAGTCCTCAAGAGTAGTTGTTAATTGTGGTATGCATGAAATTGGCTTCCTTCGTCCTTGGCTTCTTTCGTCTTTATTGCTGTTATGAGCTCGTTCATCGGGATGGCCTTTGGTTGGTAGGGTGATGCGTTGAGGTCTTGGTTTCTCAGTTGTCATATCCTTCAACGTCAGTGGCTTGTTGAGAACCGGTGCTCCTTGACTCGTCCATCTATGAGCAATGCATTGGTGAAAGCGGAGATTGTGATCCTTGTCGAGGTTGTTAATTTTTCGAGCTAGTCCAAAAAATTTCTTGGTAAATGTCTCCAATTTTTCATCTGGTGCCTGCTTGAGGCTGAATAAAGAGTAAAGACTCTCTTCCTTATTTTTATTGTGCGAATAGTTTTTGACAAACAGTTTGCGAAGTTGTTCGAAAGTGAAGATAGATCCTTCACTGAGTGTGTGAAGTCATCGTAGAGGTTCGCCTTTTAAACTGGTCGAAAAGTAACGGTAGAGGATGTGGTTGGATGTCGAATGCATCCCCAAAGAATCCAGAAATTCTTGGACGTGCTCCAAAGGATCTCCTCCCTTGTATTTTTGAATCTTCAGAGTATGAAAACTAGTGGGTACTTCCTCGTCCAGCAATTCTTGCGCGAGCGGGCTCTTCTATAATTTAGTATAGCTGTTTCTTCCAGTGAGTATTTGAGCGTCTAACAGCTCCTGGATGTATTTTTCTACCTGTTCCAGAGTGAGATGTTGTCGAGACGTGATAGCCCGTCTTGTTGCTCGTCCTTCTGGTGGATTGTGCTCTCCTGTTGCTTCGCCCATGCAATCATAGACTAAAATTTGAGGTTTTTCTCTGTTTTGTTCCTCTTGTTGTTGCAGATCAATTATTGCTCCGGTGGGTAATTATGGATTGACGTGACCTAGAGGTGGGACTAGCTCTTACTGAATTTGGGGAAGTGCTAGATTTCAGCCTCGATGTCCCAGGCGATCATGGACTGATATCCTCGAGGTTGCAGGTAGAGCGTTCTGCTGTCTTGGATTTGTTGTTATTTGAGCTTGAAGTGCTCTGATTGTGTCCTGCATGCTGGCGAGCTGTTTCTCTAGTTCTATTCATCGTTCGGCTTCTGCTTGCACAGTTGTTCGCAAATCCGTCACTTCTTCAGCAACGTCAGGCAGGACGTGGTGTGATTTTTCTTGATTTTCCATCCTTTAAAAAATAAATACAAAAAAAACTGAATCGGATAACGCTGAGTGTATGCTTCGGTTCCTACAGACGGCACCAAATATAATAACTTATTTTCGTATTGGAAGAAGATAGTACCTTGCACCCTCAAAATATAGAATATTGACTAGCAACTAGAAGCAATTAACATAAGTTTTAGCGTGGAAAACCCTTGAATGGGTTAAAAACCACGACCTCTCCTGAGGATTTCTAAAAGAATGGTGTTTATATAGATGCTAGCTATTACAAAGAGAAAAAGATTGGATATCTAAGTTTTGGTAGGGATTACTTTCTCTAAGAGTTCTGTAGATGATAATAGCCATCTTGGATTCTGATCTCCAGGTCTCTTTTTATAGGCCTTATAATATGACTGTTGGTTACATTGATGACGTACGTTTTGGTCGTCCGTATTTGATGAATCTTTATTAGGTCTATTTGTAACGTCTTGATACTTTTTGATCTGTAATGGATCTATTGATGACCTTAGCTGTAACTTCGAACTGTTTATGAAGATACGATCTCTAACGATGTTTGTATGTATACGAACTGCTGATGGTCGACTGAGTATCTTCTGGAGTGCGATGTTACTGATAGCTTCAGTATCCTCAAGCTGTAGGTGAGGAAATCTGTATTGTGATGTGTTTGCTTTCAATCCTTAGTTGGTTATTAGTATGTTTATACGAACTATGTGAGCTCGAATTTCGGGCTGAGTATGAGGATTAGAAATAAGCCCTCACACCATGGGCTCGAAATGTGCAGACTCCCTTTTTAAAATTAGCCATTTCCTTGTCGAGAGTGACACCAATTGAGGTGCATTGAAATGCATGGTTATAACTACGTATGTTTAGCCTAAAATCAATTCCAATTGCTGTTTGATATTTGAATAATTCTAAGAGATCATTTGGTACAGGTGGAAGATTCATTAGTACTCTACCATTTTTACAACATAAATTTCTTGTTTATTTCGTGAATAAGTAGGCTTTGCAATGTTGGCATTGTCTATTTGGAGGGAGCTTATCTCGTTTAAATTTTGTACTATCAATATAATTTCGTGCAATGTTAAATGAAGGTTTTTTTAGCTACCATTTGTGTGGGCTTGATGTAAATCGATGGAATCGTAATTTTGTTTGAATGCAATTGATTTATATTTTGAGGCAAAGATTGTTGTATGCATCCATTTGATAATGTTGGAATAACAACTATTTTTAATTGGTAGTAACTGCTCTTTAATCTTTTTTGGGGAGATGAATTATGATTGAAGTTATCATTTGGGTGTGCACGTTTGATGCTTGGGTTATTAACTGCATTAAAATGTTCATTTATATGTTCAAAATTTAAATTATATATTATTTGAGACCTAACAAGAGTATTGTTATCAATAATACCATGAAGCTAAGTGAATGACGTACCCAAATGATATACAGGAGCAACAATAGAAGATTGAAATGTACTTAAATTGTCTGAAGCAATAGGACGAATGTTTGTGATATGAATTCCATCTATATCCCGCATTCTAGCATCTTTCTTGACATTGTTTATTAAATTTTTTGTAACAATTGCTTAACCTGTCCCAATATGATTAATAGATTTAGCCATATCATTCCTATTTTGTAGTTGTTTCTTATTTGCTTGAATAAGACCTGTATAATAACCAATTTCTTGTGTTATTAATCGAATTCATAAATAAAAAAATACATTCATTTGATATTTAAAAAGACTGGTTTGGTAAGCAAATTAAATGTATTACCTGGGATTGGGAAATTTAATATTGAGGCTGATTTTTGGGTGTCGAGTCTAGAAGCATATTATGTCCTTGATTTGACATTTTTTTCTTGTTTTCTCCTCTCAATTTCTTCAGTAGTCAAATCCATTTTAGTAATATAAGCTCTTTTCTCAACAATACTCGAATCAGGAGCTAAAACATTGCCTTTCATTACAAGAAATTCTCCTGCAATGGTTTGAGCAAATTAGAGAAGTTATACATAACAATATTAGATTCAATCATCGCCGAAGATTAGAGCAGATTAGGGCAGTTATACATTGCAAGAAGTTCCTTTTTAATAATATATAGTTCAAATTTAAAGCATATTTGAGCAGCTATACACAAAAATATTATTTCCAATCAAACCTAAGAAGATTAGAGCAAATTAGGGTAGTTATACATTGCAAAAAGTTCCTTTTTAGTAATATATAGTTCAAGTTTAGAGCATATTAGATTCAATCATCACCAAATCATTTAACAGATATTACATAACAATATTGCATCACAATGTTAACATGATAATTAATCAATATTGCATCACAATGTCCTGAAACAATTTACACTCAATATTAGTACTAAAAATTAGATATCCAGTCTAAGTTTATCAAAACCCAGCAAAACCTTCAACATTGAAAAAAATACTAGAACCCTCTAACCTCAATATTAGAACTAAGAACTAAAATTTAGCAAAACCTTCAACTTTGAACAGATACTAGAACCCATAACCTCAATATTAACAGTAAAAACTAAAACTTGGACAAACTTATCTAAATTCCAATAAGAAAATCAAATTAAGAAAATACTAAAACCCTACAACCTCAATATTAGCACTAAAGACTTACATCGTGTTTATCGTACAGGCTTCGCTAAATCCTCATCATATATCTAAATCCTAATCTAAATACTATTTAAAAAGGAGGGATATAGTTTACCTTTGGGAGATTGCTGGTACTAGAGAAAAAGAGTTTAATTATTGTTTCTCTAAAACATCTTAATAATGTCATGGGCAAAAACTGTATTGTTTCATGGTATTTGGGGATTCATATATTTTTTTTGGGCAATGGAGAAGAACAACCCTCAGAATGGGAAGATTATTTTGAACTAACTTAATAATTATCAGATGCCATACTACACCCAAAACATGGAATCCTCATCACTGATGGAATGATTCTAGGCAGTGTATCACATAACAGGAAAATATTCCCAAGTTTTTAACTGTGAACGGGCTCTCTGCCCCTCTACTCAGATTTACTCATGGATACTGGATGGAGAGTCATAGTATCTACAATCCAAATTCAATAAGAATAGATCCCCTTCTCTCTTGTAAGTGCTACAACCCTAATGTCTGTAAGAATGCTAGCCTGCGAGCCAACATGGGGCGAGTTGTGGGTGTAATGCAGGTAACTCGAAATCTCCCAATGTTTTCCATTTCAGTATGAGTCCAAATGAAACAGGCAGGTTCGCGGATTTGAGTAAAACTCGAAGTATGTGAAATCACATGCTAAGTTGTAAACTGTAAATAGCTATGAGGGAATCCCTTCAATATTTATGGAGTACAAAGTTGTTGATTAGAGCAATTTAAATCTGACTTTGATGAAATCAATGTTATTTTAGACAGTGTGTTTACTTTGTGAGTGATTATACACACTGAGATACAAAAACTGAGGAATAAATAATACTTCCATACCCATCTGCTTAAGATGCGGAAATGCTTAGGAAATTAGTCTGAGGCAACGATCAACATATTTTTACCTCGCTGCTATAGCCAAATTTCATTCTTTAACAAACTATTTAGTAGCCAAAAACACAAGTAGAACACAAGTTACAGAGAATCAACAGTATAAACACAAGTTATAGCGAATCAAGTTACAGAGCATAAACAACATAAGCAATTTTGCATAAGATTAACAATAACATTATACCAACCGCATGCAATTCTACTAAGAAACAAAGAGATCAATCTAAACATATTGGGAGATCAAATCATAAATTTGAATAGAGAATTGAGGATACCTAACAAACTCAACCGCGAAAACTTGATTTCAATGCTTCTCCCTTTAAGGATTCCGTACTAAATCTCGAATTGAGTATTTTACACAATTACTCGAACCAAATAAAACCCTAACAACAATTCATCGATCAGAAGTCATAAAATCTTAAACTGTGGGTTGAAAACTGATTTGTAGATAGAGAAAAGAAGGACCGAAGAGATCGAGAGTTTGTAATTGGAGAAGATTAGATAGAGGATGATACATATTAAGTTAATTCGAGTAACATCAAGATCGAATAAGGTAATGAATGACTGAGATTTAATTTTTCAGACAAATGTTTAGATCCGTCGATTCAGACCCGTTTTTTCAGCCAAATTTGTTTGCATCTCGAAAGTGGACAGCTGAAACCCAATAAAAAAGATAACATTTTTATTATTTTTTATTATAGATATATATATATTAGAATTCTGTCCAATATTTCTTACAATCGAGGTATTTGAGGTTAAACGTATTTGTGTCTTTGTAGTTAATGTTGAGACAAAATTGATATAGAACAATATATATATTCTAGAGAATAAACGAGAGAGAGAAGAGTTTTCTTATTTATTAACTTGTTGGTTCTTTGTACGTAATACAGAATACAATAGGATAACCCTACAACAAAGAATACCTAATCTACTCAAACTCTCCCCATAACCCTATCAGGCTTATGGGCTTGTTAGGAGTCCTAATAGGACACCCTAACCTGGTTGGGTTCCTAGCATGGGCTGGACCCAACTCCTAACACTCCCCATTGGGGTGTTCCATACTAGGATGACTTGTCTCATTAAAACCTCTGCCTAGCAAAACCACCTTGGGCAAAAAGTTGTGCAAGGAAAGAGTACAATCATATACCCTGCATGGCTGTGGACGCGTATATGTTGCCTCATTAAAACCTCTAGCCAGTAAAGCCTCATAAGATAAAAACTGCGCTATCAGGAAAAAGAGTACAACACGCTTGTGTCCACGTTAGGCTAGGACTACTCCCCCTGACGTCGATCTCCCTGAGATAATAAATCGCGTAAACTCCGCATACTGATTATGTATACCAATCTCTTGAATGTAAGATGAGTGAGGGCCTTCGTGAATAGGTCAGCTAAGTTGTCTTATGAATTGATCTGAACGACGTCAATTATATTTGCCTTCTGCAACTCGTGTATGTGGATGAACTTGAGTGAAATATGCTTTGTTCTGTCACCTTTAATGAATCCGCCTTTAACTTAGATTATGCAGGTTACGTTGTCTTCATAGAGAGTCGTTGGTTTATCTTAAATAGAACTTAGACCGCACGTCCCGTTGATGTGGTTGATCATGGACCGCAACCAAAAACATTCTCTGCCGGCTTCATGAAGTGCAAGAATCTCCGCATGGTTCAATGATGTAGCAACCATCGTCTGCTTCACTAATCTCCATGAGATCACTGTATTTCCATACAATAATATATAATCCGATTATGACCGGCCTTTATGTGGATCTGACAAATATCCTGCATCGGCATATCCTATAATTTTTTATTTACGAATTCGTGGTTAGAACAGACCCTAGTCTTTCGTGCCGGCGAGATATCTCAGAATGTGCTTGACCCTATTCCAGTGCCTTTGGGTAGGTATAGAACTATGGCATGCCAAGTAGTTCACTGCGAATGATATGTCGGGTCAAGTACACCCTACTAAGTATAGCAAAACACCGATAGCTCCTAGATATGGCATTTCAGGCCCTAAGAGTTTCTCCCCCTCGTCTGGAGAACGGTAAATATCCTTGATCACATCTAATAAATGGACATGCATATGCGTCTTGGCACTGTGTACCATATCCATATCGAAGCGCTTAATGATCCATTTGGTATACGTAGCCTGATGTAAAAGAATGTCGTGACTAAGATGTTCGATCTGCAAACCGAGATAAAATTTAGTCCTCCCAAGGTCTTTCATTTTGAATTCCTTCTCAAGGTATTCGGTGGAATTCACGTTCTCCCTCAGAGTTTCGATGATATTCAATCGTCTACATTGACTACAATGATGGTGAAACCAATATTCGTTTTCTTGATGAAAATGCATGGGCAAACAAGACTATTTGCAAAGCCCTCGGCCTTTAAATATTTAGTCAGCCTGTTGATCCACATGAGCCCTGATTGTTTCAGACCAAACAATGACTTATCTAGTTTTATTACGTAAGCACCCTGTATGCCAGGCATTGTCACTTTCGAAAGCTTAAACCCTTCTGGTAGCTTCATGTAGATTTCCAGATCTAATTTCCCGTATAGATATACATAAACTATATCCATAAGACGGATGTGAAGCTCATTCTCAACGACTGACAGACTGATCAAGTAATGGAACGTTATAACATCCATGACTAGAGAGTAGGTTTCATCGAAATCGATGTCAGGTCTTTGAGAAAGGCTCTGGGCAACTAGTCTTGCTTTGTACCTTACTATATTTCCAAGTTCATTATGTTTCCGTACGAATGCCCATTTATAACCGACAGGCTTGATGGCATCTTTCCTAGGGACAATTGGTCCAAACACTTCGCGTTTAGCTAATGAGCTGAGCTCTGCAATGATCACAGCCTTCCACTCTGGCCAATCTATACGATATTTACATTCGTCTACAGTGAGTGGTTCTGGATCATCATCCTCGATGGTGAGCGCCGCAGCGAAAGTGAATACTTCGTCGACTACTACTTCTGAATGATCCCATGTGGTGCCATTAGAAATAAAGTTGATCGAGACTTCTCGATTATCATGTACATGTGCCTCGCCGGGCTTGTTTCCTAATGCTTCACGTGGATACGTAGCTACTATAGCCCTGTCTGTGGGAGGATCCATCCTCAATGAACCGACTACACCATTAGTTGTTTCTTTTCCCGTACGCTGTTTCTTAGCCCTCGGATCAGCGTCCTTCTTTATAGCGGGGCGTCCTCTTGTGACGCGCAGCTGGGATTCATTAGCAGGTTGCACACCAGTTCTCTGAACAGCAAATCATGTAGGCACATTACTTACAGGTACATGTACCTTGGTTACTTTAGCAGCATCATTGAATGCATATGGCTATTCATTAGCAATCTATTATAAATATAGAATCCGCTGCATTTCTTTGTCACCATGATTGGTTAGGGGATCTAGATGAGACAACAATCATATTTTCCAACTAATCTTAGAAAACATCCTCAACATTGACAGTCATATCTCCCCCCAATGCTGAGAATATCGCCTCATCAAAGTGACAATCTACGAATCTTGTAGTAAATACATCGCTCGTAGTGGGTTCCAAGTATCGAATGATAGATGGTGAATCATAACCCACATAAATACTGAGCTGACGTTGGGGCCCCATCTTTGTACGTTGTGGTGGTACAATCGGCATCTATACAGAACATCCGAATATTCGTAGATGGGTGACATCGGGTTCTGACCCAGTTACTAGTTGCAATGGGGAATATTGATTATTGGTTGTTGGACGAAATATAATCAGGGTAGCAACATGCAAAATTGCATGACCCCACGCAGTAGTTGGAAGCTGTAATCGTAATAATAGTGGTCTAGCAATTATCTGTAATCGTTCGATTAGATTCTCTGCCATCCCATTTTGGGTATGGACATGGGGCACTAGATGCTCGACATCTATCCAATTAGCTATACAATAATCAAGAAAAACCTTTGAGGTAAACTCGCCAGCGCCATTAAATCTCATAGATTTGATTGGGTGATCCAGGAAATGAGCCTGCAATCGGATAATTTGAGCAAGCAGCCGTGAAAACGCCATATTCCTAAACGATTAAAGGCAAATGTTTAACCATCTCGCAGATACGTGAATTAAGACCATATAGTATTTGAATGGACCACTATGTGGATAGATAGGTTCACATATGTCTCCATGGATACGTTGGAGAAAGGCTAAAGACTCCAACTCCACCTTGGTCTTATTAGGTTGGATTATTAACTTTCCCTGAGAGCAGGCATTACACGGGCAATCTTGCAATATTTTGATCTTCTCTCCCTTAAGTGAATGTCCAAAGGTACTATTGATAATCTTCCTCATCATTCTTTGTCCAGAGTGTCCAAAATGATCATGCCAAATCTAAAATGTTTTCTCTTGTAACGGAGAAATTTTAGTGATTGCATATGTTTTGACATGCCTGAAGGTAGTAGAATAAAGCCCTGAGGAATACATTGTGTAATAGCCTAATTCTGAGATTTAGACTTAGCCTTTACACCAAATATACTCAGAACATTCAAACACAATAGATAACAAATAACAAGATGGTTTAGCATGAAAAACCTTTGAATTGGTTAAAAACCACGGCCTCTCTTAAGGATTTTGAGAAAGTGATGGTGATCTTATTGAGATTGCTAATCTATTACAATGAGTATTCTGAGAAGGTATGATAACAGAGTAAGAACTTTTCTGTCCCGAATGTTCTGTCTTTCATCTACAGTCCTCCAGGTCTCTTTATAGGTCCTCCAATATGAACGTTTGATGACCATAAAGTCCCTTAATGATGGACATTACAAAGTGAGTATGAGATATTTTTTGACCAGGTTATGCAACATTTTGATCTTTGCTGTTGTACAACGGCTCTATTGCTGACTGTACACTTTGCACAGATCGAACTGTTGGTGTAGAGGTTGAAAGTGATGTCTCGAACTGAGGAAAGTTGGTCATGCCTTTAGTAGTACTTCCTGTATGCTGATGAGATCGAGGACGAAGCTTGAGTCCAAGATACGAAATAAGCTGTTTACAAGATGGCTCTCGACCAATAGCATGAGTATAGTCAGGGATGAGTGGTGTTGGCTGAGAAACTCGTGCTGTATATGTTTCCTGACGTTGCTGTCTTATTTCCGATTATGCCCCGTACTTTATTATTGAGGTTGAATGTTCATATGTAGTTTGAACATGAGGCATGAGCTCGAGATGCGGAATAAGCCACTGCAGCCCCCCCTCTCAGCCAATAGTACGCGAAGCATTGTAGGTGAGTGGTGTTGGTTGAGAAGTCATTAAATGCTTGAATTAATACCTGAGACTCATTTCTAATGTATATTCATGAATTTTGTTGGTGTCCGTTGGGTTTCCTAGAACCAATGACGGTAGTCAAATGTTGTCGCATGGGGAATATTTTTGACGTTGGGAATTTGAAGGGTCTGCTTTGAATGTCGATCTGAGTATAAAAGCACTCTGAGTTGAGTGGTAGGAGCAAACCTTCATCTCTTATTTTTGCCTTCTTTGTTTACTGTGGTAAAAATGGTGACGACTAGGACTCAAGCCCGAGAGTCTTAGATTCAGATAAAGATGAAGGAATTATGGATCAGGTACTTTGGTTACCAACTGTTGCATCTGCCTACTCCAATTCATATTTTTCCCACTTTTCAGCATATGTCATATGAAGAAGTGATGGAGGCAGGGGATGACCACTTCCAAATGGTATGTTTCCATTACCTATTGACATCTGAGGCAGAACGTCATAACGGTCTTCGGTTGCTGGCAGAAGAAGCTGTTACAACTGAAGATGAAATGGCAGGCATTTTGCCAAGGGAGTCTCATCGATACCTTGCTAATGAGTGGGTCTTGTTAAAGAAATGAGGCCTTCCGTCTGTCTCTAGCATGCGAGGAGGTGATGAGGATGCAAATGATCATTTTCTTCCATGGACCATAGCTCTTTGTCCATGAAGAAGATCTTTCATATGTGATGTCTGGTTCTAACTTCCCTGAGTCTTGCAGTATGGGATCAAAGTTTGGAATCTGCCTCTTCTGTTGACTCTTGGTACTAAGAAAAATGTTGAGCTGGTTCTTGATGTAAATTGAAGTAATCTGTAAAATCTATGTATTCTTCTGTAAAGTATTTTGTAAGAGAAATAAGAATTTAGGAACTAAATGAAATATATGTGTTCTGTTATGATGACACTTTGTCTCGAGCTTGTTTGTTTCACTTTCTGTTTGTAACATAGGCGTTAGTACCATAGATGTTTAGGTATCATGGGTATGAAGGGAAAATGGTAGTGAGAGTTGAGGTAAAATTTAGAGGAGTTCGAGAATGTGATTAAGAGGAACGACTTGTTAAAAATACCGGTATAGAGGAGGCCGAGTTGTTTATGCGAAATGGATGTCAGATTTATGCGAACTGTGAGAATTGGTTGATGTGTAGCTATGTGTGGAACTGCTGGATTGGTTGTCGTCTTGTTTGTTTCCATTTTGATATGTATCCGTATAAAATCTGAGGAAATACATTATGATATAGAAACAAAAAACTGTCATAATATTTCTGTAATTGATGATGAACTTCTGTCGTTCCGCGAATATTGTTCGAATAATACTCTTCTTCGGAATCAGTACGGTAATATCTTCATAAATCTTTATGGTAGCTATAAAATCAGAAATCACGGCTGGTATGAGTTGTGTAGTAGCCTACTCGTAGTCTTCTAGGTACAATCGAGCACTCGAAGGCTACATCGAAGCCTACCTAGAGATCTGAATCCCAGTAAGACGATAGTTGTATGCACGAAACCTTCCGAGACTAATCGAACACTCGAAGGAACCATCGAAGCCAACCACTATAGGCAAAGATAAATGAGCAGCGCATGAACGCCGTATTAGTACCATAAATACTTTGACCATGGTCGTACATGGTCGAAGGAAGACATGTCAGGCAGCCAGATTACCAGACAGAGCAGAGAAATAAGCCGCTCGACAACTACAATGCCATGTCTAACTGCCACAATGCCAGATCTAATAACCACAGTATCAGAACCAACAATTACAATGTCAGAATCATTAGCTACAGTGTCAGAACTATCTCCGGGTACAAGTCAGTTGTCCCCGGAGGATATTCATGTAACTTGACCCCCCATGGTGACTCAACCCTTTCTATATCCTATAAATAGGAGGGAAGAGGCACTAGGAAGAGGTTATAAAATCTCTTTAAACAGACCTTATAAGTTTACCTTCGAATACCCTGTAAGAACCCAGTTCTCGATACTTCAACTACTCTACATATATAACATTACTCTTAACAATCCTCACCAGAGGTTGTGGAGTAACCCATTCTGGGCCTCCACGCAAGCATATAATCTCTATAGTAGGTCTTGTTATTATTGATTGTATGCTTGATGCCCCCTGGTCGAAGATAAACCTCATAGCGTAAGAGTCAGCTTCCCCTCTCGCGAGGCTAGGCCCTACATTTGGCATCGTCCGTACTATCCCACCTTACCAGCCTCCCCCTGTATTTTTTCCTCTTTTCCTTCTCTACTTCTACAAGCCACCTTCTATGGCCCCCACCCTCCATTCTACTTCCACCCTTACCGGGAAATCTGCCGACGGAGTGGCTGCTCAGCTCACCCTTCTTACCCAACAATTCGCTCAAGCTGAAGAGCGACATCAAAATCAGTTACACCAGGAGCGCGAAGAACACCGACAAGAGTTTGAGGTAGAATGACAACGTCGTTTAGACGATGCAGACAAACAATATCGTGCCCTCGACAATCAACGCAATACGGTTCGTGAGTTATAACGACTTCAGACTCAAGATGCCCCTCCACCGTCTGGAGCACCTGCCTCGTCGCGTGTTTCTGCTTGCACCCGGCTTGGGCCCAAACCGCATCTTGAAGTACCCCCAGTCCATCTTGGCGCCGAGGGTGCTCCCCCCATAATTTTACCCACTGGTTCAATCCACCTTGGCATACACCCCACGAAGGATTCATCCAATTCTACTCTTCACACTATCAGATTTCCCAAACGCCGCCCTGTTCGAGAACGTCTCGGGGAGCACAGCGCTGAGCACACGCCGAACATTTGACCCCATCCCCTTTGACCACAAAGATCCCCCCTCATCCTGCCTATCTTACATAACAGGAACTCGACCAAAAAATCCATACTGCCATCCACATCAGTGCGATCCCCATACCGAACTCTTGGAGTCGGTTAAACAACCCCTTCTACAACAAACTCCTCGCTATCGAGGTACCTCCAAATTTCTATGCCCCCAAAATCAGCAAATAGCACAATACTGACCCTCAATCCTACATCCTCGAATTCCAGAATGCCTTAAGCCTATACTCCACGGCCGACCACCTGTTGTGTCGAATGTTTCCTACCAGCCTCGCTGACAGCCCCTCAGATGGTATCATAGCCTCCCTAATGGATCGATCCAAAGCTTTGAACAAATTTTGACCCTTTTCATCACCCAGTTCACCTTCAATAAAGACTGGGAGGTTTGGGTCGATGCCCTCTTCAACTTTCGCAAATCCCTCAATGAAACCCTTGAAGCCTTTACCAGGCGGCTTCTCGATGAGTCGCGTAAGATTGAAAAGCTAGACTGTACAAACACTGTGTTCGCCTATTCTAACGCTCTATCGGATAATAGCTGCATCAAGGAGTACAACGTGCTCCACAAACCGCGAACCCTCGAGGAGATGCTATCCAAAGTTTATGGGTACATCGACCTTGAGCGCCTCCGTGAGTTAAATTGCCAGGGGGAAGCAATCAGAGCAAACCTCGACATCCTTCTATACCCATGATCATTCCCGTCTCACAGGAGACTGAGAGCCACAAATGCCCCCACACCGACGATACTACCACCGAAGCCCGTAAAAAGCAGCCGAAGTCGGTCCTCCCCAAGCTTACTGCCATCAGTACCCTTCCACTACAGATTTAGGCCGACCCTATCTGGCGTACTCCCTACCCCATCGAGGTCAAAAAAGGTGAACCTTACTGCCATAATCATAAATGTAACTGCCATCACACCAACAAATGCTACATTCTGCATTGCTCTCTCGAAATAATTCTTAAGGCAGGTCATCTGCATTAATATGTCGCTGACCTCCTCAACTACCTCGACGGTACGTACCTTAAGCCTCAACCCGCCCCAATTACCGAGCCAGCCGAGATTTACATTTTCCAACTCCATCTCATCGAAGTCAACAATATTGACAACGACTATTTTAAAAGTAAGTGCAAGCGTGTCAAAGAATACTGGGAACTCACCTACCAGGAAAAGCTACCCACCCTTCTGCCAGAATTGAGCCAATACCATCGGCCTGAGGGTATCTCATTTATTGATCATGACACGTTGCATGTTTGTTTCCTCCATTCCGACCCTTTAGTCATTATGATTAAGGTCGAACACCTCGTCCTCCATACCATGCTCATCGACACGGGCAGTGCAGCTGACATACTGTTCCTCCAAACTATTCGAACCATACAGAAAATAGACCTCATTACCCTAGCTAATGTCAAACTTAAAGGCTTCAACGGCGCTACTAAAGTCACTGTCGGTCGTATTAGTCTCCCTGTCACTACAGGGCCAGTTATACTATAAACTAGCTTTTTTGTCATTGACAAGAAATCCAAATATCTCGGCATCCTTGGCCGCGACTGGCTCCATGCCATGAGAGCCATACCTTCAACTTACCACCAAACCCTTTGTTTCACTACCCCCTATGGTACATAGAACTTAAAAGGCTCCCAACGCCTTGCCCACTCATGCGAGCACCCCTAGATCGATCAAACCCAAAAACTTGTCAAACAACTATAACAATCAATGTCTCTCTCTACCCCCGTACCTTTGATACCTGCTACCACACCCATTGAACCCACTGTTTAAATCAAACTCAACGATCCTAGTCGAGGTACATTTATTGGTACTTTTCTAGATGAGGCCGAAAGCCTCGAACTCACCGACTTCTTTTGAGCAAATAAAGACGCCTTCGCTTGGACATTCTATAAGATGCCCGGTGTTGACCCTACTTTAGCATGTTATCGACTCGACCTCATCCCTCACTCTATAGTAGTAAAGCAGAAGAAGCCTACATTGTCCCCACAACTTTAAGAAGCTGTAAACCTTGAAGTCGACAAACTCCTAGTTGCGAGATTTATTAGGGAAGTTAAGTACGCTGACTGGATATCTAATATTGTTACTGTCTCTAAGAAGAATGGCAAGATCAGAATCTCTGTTGACTTTACAAACCTTAACAAACACATGCCGAAGGACAGCTTCCCCCTCCCAATCATTTTAGTACTCCTGGATGCCACAGCCGGACATGAGCGACTATCGATGATAGACGCGGCTTCGGGTTACAATCAGGTACCCCTCCTCCCCGAGGATCAACTTAAAACTTCTTTTATTACTGAATAAGGCCTTTACTATTTTAACGTCATGCCCTTCGGCCTTAAAAATGCAGGTGCCACTTACCAGCGTCTTGTTACCACCATGTTTAAATCCTTGCCTGGCAAGTCGGTCGAAGTTTACATTGACGACATGTTATGCAAGAGCCTCCAAAAATAGACCCATATCTAAGACCTCACCAAGGTCTTTGCCATACTTCGTACTTACAACATGAAGTTAACCCCGAAAATGCCAATTTGGTGTTTCGTCCGGTAAATTGTTAGGTTACCTCATCAGCAAATGGGGTATCGAGATCGACCCTACTCATATCCGAACCCTCATTGATATGCCTTCCCCTCGAACTAAAAAAGATGTCCAAAAAGTCGTTGGCAAGATAGCCGCCCTCAACCATTTTATATCCAAATCCTTTTACCGTTACTTAGCTTTTTTCCCTCTTACGTGACCAAGACGTCCACAAGGCTAAAAAGAAAAACAACCCTAAAGTCAATTGGACATTTGACTACGAACATGCCTTCCTTAACCTTAAAACTTGCCTTGGTCGACCACCCATCATCAGTACCCCCATCGAAGGAGAAACACTTTCTTTATACCTTGCTGTTACCGATACTTCTATTAGTTCAGTCCTCATTCGACTCGAATCCAGCATCGAGAAACATGTATACTTTATCAGCAAAACTCTAACACCCGCAGAGACTCGATATACCAAGCTCGAACGACTTCTCCTTACACTCGCTTACACCGCTCGAAAACTCAAACCATACTTTCAAGCTCACCCCATACGTGTTATCACAAGTTACCCCTTTCGAAAAGTACTCAACAAGAAAGAAAAATCTAGACGGGTACAACAGTGGTCTATTTATCTTGGCGAACACGATATCACATTTGTGAAACAGATATCCCAAAAAGGCCAAGCAGTCGCAGATTTCCTCGCCAACTTCTCGGTCGAAGACATCGACTGGGTGTAATGCGAAGATGATCTACCAGAAGACCAGCCTGAACAAAATGACCCATGAAACCCTGACACAGGCTAGGGTCTCTTTACAGATAGATCCATTGGACCTAACGGCTAGGGGATCGGTATTGTCCTAGTTACCCCCACCAATGATCGAATAGAAAAAACTGTCAAGTTAAACTTCGAATACTCTAATAACGAGGCTGAGTATGAAGCCTTGATCTATGGTCTTGACCCCGTACTCGAACTTGGTGTCCTTAAACTTGTAGTATTTACTGACTCCCAACTTGTTCAAAGACAATGCACTGGTAAAAATTAGGCCAACGGTCGCATGGCTGAGTATGCTGCTCTCGTCCGCCAGCGCATGGATCGTTTTCCTAAAAAATCTTCTATTACTTATTACCCTTGAGGTAAAAATAGACATACTGATACCCTCACCTATATAGCAGCCATGTTAGGCCAGTCCGAATATCGAACACTTCATATCGAAGTACTCGAACGCCCAAGTCTCGGCCAGATAGAAGTCAATGCCATCAATACTGGGGGTGTGAGTCTCGATCTAGATGGCCGGCGAACACCATTTCTTGTTTACTTTAACAGGTCTACCCTACCAAATGATCCCAAAGCCAAACGTTCAGTACTAGAAAATTACCGCAGATACACCATCCTCAAAGGTGAGTTACGTCGTAAATCCCCAAACGGCGTCCACCTCTGGTGTATCTCTCAAAACAAAGCCAATACCATTCTTGCCAAACTCTACAAAGGTATCTGCGGTGCTCACACTGCTAGTTGATCTATGACCCTTTAAGCAGTATCCCAAGGTTTATTCTGGCCCAATATGAAGAAGCAAACTGAAGAGTATGCCCAACACTATGACAAATGCTAACTTCATGCCCACGACATCCATAGCCCTTCCAAAAATCTTCATTACAGTCAAGTCTCTTGGCCATTCAAGCGGTGGGCCATCAATCTTATAGGTCCTTTTCCCAAAGTATTGGGTAGCCGAGAAAATATTCTTGTGGCAACAGATTACTTTACTAAATGGGTTTAAGCCGTACCTTTATGTAGAACCAGAGAAGAATAAGTCATCAAGTTTTTATGGGAAAATATCATTACACGCTTTGGCTGCCCTTACATGATTCGATGTGACAATGGTCCTCAGTTCACTGGGAACAAAGTCTGTAATTTCCTTAAGAAGTACAACATCATCCTCTCCCCTCAATACCTTATTACCCCCAGGGGAATGGTCAAGTTGAGGCAATCAATAAAACTATAGTCGAGGGTCTTAAGAAGCGGGTCGATAAGAAGAAAGGACGATAGGTTTAGGAACTACAACATGTACTCTGGGCTTATCGAACAACACCACAAAAGGCGATGGGCTGCACACCTTTCCTTCTAGCCTATGGTACCAAAGCAGTTCTACCAACTTAATTTGAAGAGCCAATACGCGACCCCAACCTCCTAGATGAAGATAATAAGTTTGAACTCGGATGCAATATGTTATGGATCGACAAGACTAGGGACCGGGCCATTACAAACATCAGCCGTTACCATCTCTCTCTCTAGAAGTCATACAACAAATGAGTTTGACCAACCAGTTTTAATATTGGAGATTTGGTACTTTGGCGAGTCGCACCTTCTTCGAAGCCTCGCAATGCCTGAAAGATAGCCGAATCCTGGGAAGGACCTTATCTCATGTATGACAAAATTGACAAAGGTTCATATTATCTGATGATAGAAGTGGAAGAGCCTCTATCCAATCCTAGGAATACCATGCAGTTAGTCTTATACAATAGGCTATGGCCTCCACCTTGTTCAACTAATGTAAATACAGTATAATCAATAAACATATATTTTTCCCTCTAAACTTTGTATCTTATCTTCCAGTAAATTTCATTGTCAAATCTAAGTATCATGTCAACCCTTCGACCAGATTGATACTTGGGGGCAACCTCAAAGTTTTTCAAGTCTCCATTCAAGTAAACTCGAGGGGCTTAAATGGTCAACAGAACGGACCCTCGGGAATGTATTGGGGTTGACCACATTATGCTTTATTTAGGCCTTGACCTTCGAAGTCCAGTAAATTTCTTGGCCTAACCTAAGTATCATGTCAATCCTTCGACCAGACTGATACTTGGGGGCGACCTCGAAGTTTTTTAAGTCTTCATTTGAGCAAACTCGAGGGGCATGAATGGTCGACAGACCGGACCCTCGGGAATGCATTGGAGGCGAACACATAATGCTTCGCTTAGGCTCAATCCCGCGGATAGGCCCGGGGGTGACCTTCAAAGTCTAGTAAATTTCTGGATCTAACCAAAGTATCATGTCAAGCCTTCGACCCAACTGATACTTGAGGGCGACCTCGTAGTTTTTCAAGTCTCCAATTCAAGCAAACTCGGGGGGCATGAATGGTCGACAGACCAGACCCTCAGGAATGCATTGGAGGCGAACGCAAAATGCTTCGCTTAGGCTCAATCCTGCGGACAGACCCAGGGTTGACCTTCAAAGTCCAGTGAATTTCTTAGTATAACCTAAGTATCATGTTCATCCCTCGACTAGACTGATACTCGGGGACGATCTCGAAGCTTTTCAAGGTTCTAGTTTAATCCCTGCTACAAGCATTCTATGTTTCTCAATGTACCCAGATACAAACATACAGGAATATCAACAATTCAACTACAGGAATATCAGGAATTCAACATACAGGAATATCAGCAATTCAACTCCAGTACAATATATATCAGCAAGTCAAGTTCAATATACTTGAGCAATTCAAATTAATTACAAACAGACAGCTCAAGCTCAAATAAGTTACAAAGTGTTCAATGCCAACCATCACTCCAAATATTCCAACACCACAACAAGATAAGAGAAAAGTGTTCATTATAGAAAGAAGACAACTATAATACCTCATACAGGAGTGGCCACACCACCTCCTCCCACAGGCTCTTCCATAGTAATACCTTCAGCACCTTCAACAGTAAGATTCGACTCCACAACATTAGTCGCCCCGTTCACCTACCGTACCAGTAGCAACCCCTTTAGACACAGGAGCTTCTATGCCCTCTCCCATAACTCGAGCAGAAGGATCCACTTCTATCCCTTCTGATCGCACACCACCATCGACAGAAGGCCCTTCGGGCACAGGAAAGTGTTTGAAGGTTACGGGATCATATCCCAAACTCTCGATAAAGATCTTCAAGTTTGTGGATGTCTCACACTCCTCATCGAATTACCCCTGGAAGGTTTCCCTCTATTTTTCAATTTCCTTCCCCTTTTCAACAAGCTTCAACTCCTGTATCTTTCACATCTGAGCATTGTTGTCACGTTCAACTTCGAGTTCCCTCGCACACTCAGCTCTAACATTCAATCTCTCCCTTTTTAGCATATTAACCTCAGACTCCAGCGATATCTCGGTCCCTCGAGCGAGCTCCAAACTATCCAACACCTATTTTAGTTTCCTCGCTGTTACCTATTGGGCTTTGGCATAAGCTTGAGCCAAAGCATGCACCTTCTAGAATACTCAAACCGTCAGTACTTCTTAAAGCATATCGAATATTACAAAAAATTTAGAGTCACAGAAAGTAGCTACCAGATGGAACACCTTACTCATCTACTTTGCAGCTTTACCTGGGTCATTTCCACAAAGAGTAGCCATCGATGCGGCTGTGGCTCGAGCATATTCCTCTAGTTCGGCTTCGCGACGCGCTTTGTCATCATCATTCGCATCATCAGCGCCCAGCTCCCAGGGCCTTTTACGAGAAGTAGTCATCGGCTGTGGGATGTTCGAAGGTTCGGGAATGACCTTGCCCTTACCCTTGTCAGTACGCCTCGGTACCTTGGGCACTACTTCGGCCACACTCGGTGGTACAGTACCTGACCCTCCTTGCCCACCCCTGGGAACATAGTTCACTTTCCGAGTCAATCTCACCTTTTCCATTTCTTCAAGCCCTCTCAAAGTACCTTCTTCTCCTCTCTTCTTTGCTAGCCTAAAAATGACAGGAACGTTTCAAAGTAATGAATTTGTCCCCTTCCACCTCTTCCTTTTAATACCTAGCTTCCTAAATACCCAGTTTACCTACTCCTCATCCAAGTCGATCAACTCGTCAATATATCTCCCCAGATTTGTCAAAGTTCGATTACCAGGTTCTGCAAAACAACAAAAACATGTTTATCAGTCTATTTGATCAATATGTCAAAAATTAACCTTCGACCATTAACTTACTTGGATTATATACCCTATGCTACAGCTTATAAGCGTCCTCCCCTTTGGTATTCTCATAATTACCTTACACCACAACCAAGTCTTTATCCCACCCTCGACCCGTCGAGCACAAATAAAATAGCCATGGTTTATTTGCATGACATTGGATGTGGTACGTATCCACCTTCTTATTGGCTTTCCTCGAGTAGAACGATATAATATCAAACTACTCGATCAAACCCTTCTTCTCACGTCTCAATTCTATGTTCATACCCTCGACCCCTTCATCATTTCGTAGAAGTTACCATTCAACTGGCACGAGGCAACTTTCCAGAAGTTTAATACCTCCTTCACTATCCTTTGAAGGGGTAGTTACATCCCTAGTCGAATCTGACCTCTAAATGCCATGAAACCCTCTCGAGGGATAGACTTGAATATATACTCAGACCCTACTGCAATTAATGCCACCCTTACCTTTGACAATTCCAGTTTAGCCGTAAATTGATCAAGTCTCGCCTTCTCTTGAGCCAAGGCAGACCCCGCAGCTCCCCTCAAACCTGTCAAACTCTCACTACTATTACTATGCTCCCCCTCTTCTCTTTCATCCCCCGAAGGCTCGACACTACCTTCGTGTCCCCTTCCCTCTCCTCCCTCCATCTCCTCTCTATTACTCTCCCCGGTCACTCTAACCCTACGACATCTCTTACTCGAAGCCCCATCTTCTGGTACTACCACAGCTAGAGGGACATCTGCAATAATGTCTAATACCTCTACGTCGCTGCTCTCACCCCTTGAGCCATGACTAGACACACTCATCTCATTTATCTCGATCTTCTCATCTATCAGCCTCAGCCTCGAAGATTGACAAGTACGCATTATACCCTACAGAAGAAGATGCATGTAATTAGATCGATACATTCAACTATTACGTTTTGATATCATATTTTGTCCTATCCCTCGTCCAACCCACAGTCAAATGTTTGACTATAACCCTAGTCACCACATCAATATCCCTAAATATCCCACTGGGCCATACCTCCAGCCACTTGGGTTACCCTCTTTCTCAGCCAGGCCTTCGCCAACATAAACCCTAACTGCATTGACCCCTCAATGCATTCACAACAGACAAAACTACAAAGGAGAACTACAAATATAATATCTATGATGAAAGTCAGAAGAGTACCTATTCGTCTGATTTAGACTATAACAATGATGATCCCTTATCTACTCTCCACCAAACACCACTTCGACAATGCTGTATGTATGCTCTTTCTCTCTCTCTATTTTATCTCTTTGATTGCTTGATTGCTTGAGTGTTTGGGGAACAGTTTCTCCCTCACTCCTTTAAATACCTCAGACAAAACTGCCTTAGTTTCCCCACTGATATCATTACCACTCTTCCACTCCCCCTCATTTTTTGGCTGAGCTGTGTATTTACCATTTTACCCTTCAACTACCCTCACGTGCGTATCATACGCCCCCTTTAAATTCTTTTATAAGCCTTTTGAACCTTCAAGCACGACGCTCGAAACTGACAACTCAAAACCCACCTGCCACTTCCACCCTTTTTCCCATAATTCGAGGAAACATTATGATGACCTACATGACACTCTGCCCTAGGAACAATACCGCTTCTGAAATGCCAGCTATTTCGGCTGTCAGGTTTTGCAGTCGAATCCCATTTACCTTTGACAAAACAAACTTTCAATCCTCTCCTAATCTTTTCTACGAACCATCGTCTACACTCTACGCCGAACATTCGTCCATACATACAAGATATTTGATACGTCGGCCTAAATTTTTTTATTATTCAACTTTACCTCAGTTGCTTACAATTTTCTAATGGTCATTCCTAAAAGTTTGACATTTGAGAGAGGGTTATCTCGCTTAAATTACTGTCGTCTATGTGCTTGTTATACTTACACATAAACAATTCAATATTATACTTTGACAATTGTTTCAAAGCATTCCCATTTTATTCGTGCAACTTTCTTTACACCAATTCATAAATAAAAAACAACAACAACAACAAAACAAACAACATCAACCGAAAACTAAAAACCTTCTTGACCACCACCATCTCATGCCTGCATTATTACCACAACCAAAAAGCCCCTATTTATAGACAGGGCAATTCTTGCAGAGCCCAGCCTCCTCATCATTAACTCGGTCTTCTTCATTTATCATATCTTTGGCCATACACTGTAAGAAGTAGAATCATTTACTGGCAAGTGGGTTCATCCATTACAACACCCTCCACCAGTGAGCGTACGACATCTCAGAGATCGGTTCTTCTGGCTCTAGTTTGACCCAAGTTAGGCATAACCCAGTCCAAGTCATGGTCCTCGAAGAATTTCTTGATCAGCTCATTCATCTTCTCTTCTATTTGGCGCTCTCTGGCTTCCATTTTCTTCTGATATCTCGTATTCGGTGTAGCACTCATGACTTCGATTAGTTGGACAGGAAGATGAGGGTACTTTAAAACTCCCCTCCCACCTTCTATTTATACTTGAATGTCGATGCATTTAAATCCCTTTTTAATTATCACATGCATTAATCATAATCTTTAATTACCCTATTCGGAATTGTAATAATTACTCAGTCAAACTTTCCAACTTCCCAAGCCCAACCATTTTCTTAGCAGGCGCCCTCTACGTTAATTTTCAAGTCCCTTGCTGAGAGGGGGAGAATGTAGTAGCCTACTCGCAGCCTTCTAGCTACAATCGAATACTTGAAGGCTACATCGAAGCCTACCTTGATATCAGAAGCCTAGTAAGATGATAGCTGTGTCCACGAAGCCTTCCGAGACTAATCGAACACTCGAAGGAACCATCAAAGCCAACCAGAATAGACGATGAATAATGAACAACGCATGAACGCCGTATCAGTACCAGAAATACTTTGACCATGGTCGTACATGGTCGAAGGAAGATACGTCAGGTAGCCAAATCACCAAATATAACAGAGAAATAAGCCACTCGAGAACTGCAGTGTCATGTCCAACTGCCACATTGCCAGATCCAATAACCATAATGTCAGAGTCAACAGCTACAGTGTCAGAACCGACTCCGGGTACAAGTCAATTATCCCCAGAGGATATTCATGTAACTTGACCTCCATGGTTACTCAGCCCTTTATATATCCTATAAATAGAAATAAAGAGGCACAAGGAAGAGGTTAGAAAATCTCTCCTAACAGACCTTACAAGTTTACCTTTGAATACCCTGTAACAACCTAGTTCTCGATATTTCGACTGCTCTACATATATAATATTAATCTTCAAAAACGTCACCAGAGGTCGTAAAGTAACCCATTCTTGGCCCCCATGTAAGTGTATAATCTCTATAGTAGGTCTTGTTATTATTGATTGTATGCTTGAAACCCCCTGGTCGAAGATAAAACTCATAGTGTAAGAGTCAGCTTCCCCTCTCGTAAAACTAGGCCCCTACAAGTTTTATCTTCTACGGGGATAATCGTTCTCTGGAGGTAGTGTGACTAACCATGGTGATGACTCATTCTCAATATGCGCGACGTGCTCAATATGTCGTAGACGGTCATTTTTAGATCAAGGTTGCCAAGCTTCGTAAGCTCTATTTTTGTCAATTGCCGTATGATGTCGTACTTCCGGAATGGCCATTAAATCTTGTCAGTCTAGACGATAAAGGCAAGCGAGTGGAACAAGATTGCTTTGTTTGGTATAATATTTTCCGTAGGTCTCTATTGGATCCCAGGGTACGAGAACTGACTGTTCGACAGCTCGCATGTGATAAGATCGTAGAAGAGGATATAAAGGTGGCAAATAGAGAGATAATTATATGCAAGGAACCGAATCATCGGGGTTGCTTTAGATGTAACTGGGGAGCTCGGTAAGCTCGACTTCAAGAAGCTCAACTTCAGGAAGCTCATTAGAAGTAATTTTCCATTGGAGTATTCTGTGGTCGGTGTTTGAATAATTGCAACACGAGTGGTTATGAGAGAATAAAGTATGTGATGTCTCGATCTTATTGAAATAATAAAGTATTATGTTTTACTCTGTGTTCGGATATTGTGGGAGATAGCTGTAAGATTTTACCAACTGTATTAACATCTTTGAATTTTGAAAATTGAGTTATTTTAGGAATGTTGCACGATCTTGGTAGAGTATAAAAGTAAGGTGATTGGTCGTTTTGTACTGTGTTGAGGAAAAGGTATAAAACTTTGAATGGCAGAAAATAGTGATAGACGTGATGATAGTAGACGTTATCACAGAAGTCATGATGATGTTTTAAAATAAAAAACGTGTCTATAGCAGCAGTAGGGATTGCTGACGAGTATCAAAAAGAGTTGTCATTTCATAAACTGAGGGAGAGTATAAAAACTTGACTCTCTCTCCCTTATAAATTATCTACAATTGCAGGGAGAGAAGTGGTGCAAATCTTATTGTCAATAAGAGGAGACGTTTGAGTACTGAGTGTGATTTGGGAAAAAGATCTTCATTAAGTGATAGGAAATTGTCTGAGAGACGATGGGGTCGCTCATTTTTGAAAAGACGTCTGGGCAAAGCAGAACATTGCTATTCTGTAAGTACAGGTTGGTAATATAAAACTCTGTCTGCTTGATTTGTGAGGAATCTATAATTTAGTAATCTGTATGATTTAGTAATTTCTATAAGTGTTTTGAATATGTAGGGTTTTTTTTAAAGAATTTGGCTGTTCATTGATAGAGGCCTGTAGTGTAGGTTGTGTTGTATGTGTATGTTGCCTGTAGAGAGTAAAAATATTTGTATTTGAGAAGAAGAGGGATTTTGAAATGATGTGTTTTTTGTTGTTTTGTGTTGGGAATTAGGAAAATAGACGTGTTGACTGGGTAGAAAGGGGGTCTGTTTTTATTGTTTGTAGTGTAGCGATAATGATAAAATATCTCTCTGTATTTGTAGGTTCAATATGCATTCTAAACCTAGTATTCCTGCTAGTAAATTTGTAGTCTCGTCCGATTCCGAGGAAAAGTCATCTTTAGGGAGGGGGACGAGTATAGTGTAATGGAGGAAACTATTAATAGTGTAGGGATAACTATAGAGGTAGTGGGGCCTAGTAGATCTCGGGGCGTGAAAGAGAAAGAGGACAAAAAGGAGAAAGGGAGAATCCTTCTCATATACCCTGAGGGGGTGGATGTAGGGAAAGAGTACTGGAAAAATAAAAAGAAATTGCAGGAAGAATGGGGGAGTTACGTGGAGGACCAAGGTCTCTGGTTCAGAGCCTATGTCTCCTGAAAAGGGGAGAAAACAATATACTATCAAGTTCCATGTTTGGAAAAGTGGAAAAAGGATAAAGGTATTAGTTAACCTCTCGTATTACAATGGGCTTAGGTTATCAGTCCCAAGGGGTGGTTTTTTGTATTTCTTAAATCAGGTCATATACGGTATTAGAATTCTGCTGACATACTTATAGAAAGGGGTTATGAATGTGTTACAGTGGTGCCCTGCCCAGTTGAATATGAATTTTATGAGATGATAAGGGTATGTGAGGCACTGAATGAAAAATGGAGGAAGGAAGGGACTGTAAAGCAGTTTGTAGCTGAAGATGTGTTAAAGTTTTATAAGTAAAAGTATATGAAAGGTCAAAATATTGGTTACCTGTATAGTAACTCAGCGAGGCCAAAATTCTTTAACTTCAAATCTGCTGGTAGACCATGGAACGACCACCTTGTGTGGGTAGAGGGTAACTGTATGTGGGTTCCAGATGAACCGGTATTAAAACTGAATCATAGATATTATAATCCGACTAAGTAATGTTGACCAATATCCAAATAGCCTATAAATATGTCTTCGTACTATCGTATAATGTGTTCTTTTTATGTGCAGAACCCAAACCGTTGGCTACCCTGGATAAGACTAGCATGTTTGATTGTGTTGTTCGAGATCAAGATGAGCTAATAGAGGCACTTAGTGAATTGGGTATCCGAAGACATAAAATGGTAGATTTGGTAGCGCCCAAAGTTCAACGAGCTCAAGAAAAATGAGCTATTGCAAAGGGGAAAACTGTGGAGACCGTTGCTAACTTGCTTAATCCTCCACTTCCTGCACCTCAGACTACCAAACGAATTACTCGTAAGGCCCAAAAGCCAGCGCAGCAGAGTACCTCAGCTGTTGGGGTTGTTCTTACTGAACAAGAAATTGTAAAGCCTATTACTAGTGGTGTGAAGGAAAAGCCCGAGGTGAGCGTGTCCACTCTTAGGGAAGCTGAAAAGAGTTCGTTGAAGAGAAAGCAGCATTTAGAGGAGGATAGTCATCGGCTAACCCTCATGCTGCGGCCAAGATGACAGAGTTGGAGCATAAATACTGCCGTATGGCCGGGGCGAACTCGCAGCGGCTCGAGGATGAGTACCTCGAGCATACGTTCGCGGTATGTGGTAAAAAATTGTTACTTGATGTTATCTTCGAACTAAGTGAAACTATTAAACAAACTCTTATTTTTTTGTTGTATTGACAACTGTCAACGATGCTGAAGGGGGCCAGGCAATGTCTGAACAAGAGAGGCCAAGAATTTGATACTCTGACGGCAAAGTTTGAGGCTTAGTCAGCTCGCGTGAAAAAGCTCGAGGCTGACCTTCTGTTGGAGAGAGAGAGAGGAGGGCTGCAGATACTACTACAGCTGTAGAAAAGTTTAGTGATCTATCTAAGTATGATAAGCTTATGACTGATGCGGTTACAACAGCCTTAGTAGAAAGAGACCACTTTATCAAATCATACTATAATCGTACACTATTTTTCATTTTGAGTAATATTTTGAAATATGTTTTTCGTGAATGTTTGTATTAAAACAAGATATCTATAATCTATATAGGAGATAAAGCATTTGAGAAAAACAAACTCCAAATTGGTGAAGTTGTTGAGTAGAGCGAGGGACTCTGTGGCCAGTATTCAATAGGTACTTAACAAAACTGAATATGAGAGAAGGCAATTTAAGTTGAATTCAAAGAAAACCTTTAAAGAGTTATATGATCTGCAATGTAGATATGCTAAGATAAAAGTAGAGAGAGACAAGGTGTTAAGAAAGGAAGAGGAAATGGGGATATTAGTTCAAAAGCCAAAATAATTGACTTATTTTAATAACCCAAGTGATAAGGCGAGATATCAAAGTATGCTAGTAGCTCTGACCTTATATTTTAAGGTTGAGGTAGATAGTGAACGAGGGTTAAAAGAAACTTATATAGAAATTTTAAGGAAGAGAGGTGTAGTTCTGGACCCAGCTCGAGTTATGTTTTTAGCTCAAGAAGTACGCAATCGTCATAGTTTAGGGGCAAAAAAGTGTTCTGCTTGAGCTGGTGTGTCTGATGTATGGGGTGATGTAGAACCTTTATATGATGTGTTTGACTTTATGTAGGATTGGAGAGTCATGAGAATTGTATTTTTTAGGATAAGAAAAGAGCAAATAGAGGTCCAAAAGAAATTAGAAGGTGAATTAAAGGGGTTACAGGATGAGTTACTGCAGCATGTAGAGCAAAAAATATCTTTAACAACGCGGCTGTCGAAAGAAATGTCTGTTCAAATGAAGGTAGAAATGGATATGAGGGTTTTAGGTGTATTACAGAAAAACACGCACCAGCGATTGCACAAAGCGCAAATGATATTAAAGGAGCACCTATATCCATCGCGAGCAAAAGTCGCTGCTCGAACAAAGCATGAGCGTCACATAGACAATGTTATTGAGTTTATGGGGGAGAACTGTCTATGGTAGATAACGTATTTAGAAAGTTCGTAGAGGAATGTGGGAAGGATTTTGAAGTTGAAAATGCTAGGGCAGAAAACCTGTGGTTTACCCGAGATGAAGAAAAAATTGTTGGTGAACATCCTATTCCTAGGTCATGGGAGGAGTCGTCAGAAGAGGAGGAGGTCGATAGTCTGATACCCCGAATATGGCATAAACAATGTCAATAGGAGGTTGTAACCTTTACCACACCGGTAGATGTACATGCGTCGAATAGGAAGATAGTGAGAGACAAGCTGCAGTCGTCTTATGTTCGGAAGAGTTGTAAATAAAGTACTATTGTTTTCCTTTGACCAGTCCTTCGTACTGTTTGATGATAAATATAATATATTTTTTGTGAGAACAGAATAATGTATCTAAATTACTCAGATACCATGTTCTTGATGTAATCTTGTCAACTGTTATATATGTTTTATTGTTATGAAGAACTATTATAAATGTAATCTGTTATGATAGGTAGAACTGACTGTTATACAAAGTCAGTGCGACACGTTACGTGCCGAGAATGAAAAAAAGAATGTTGAGCTAAGATCGAGTCAGGGTGCCCAAAAAAGTGTTACTGAAGTAGAAGAAAAATTGAGGGCAAAGATGTCAGAAGGAAAAAATGTAGTAACCTCTTGAATGATACTCTTCAAGAGAAAGAGGCGGTGTTGGCTGTTAGTTTGAGAAGGATAGAGAGTTTAGATGAAGAGATAAGAAAAAAGGGCGTTGAAGTTGGAAGTAGCCCGGAACCAGCTAGTCAACAAGATGCTGAATTGATGTCTGCGCGAACGCAAATTATAGAACTGCTAGTCGGGTTAGAGGGGGAAGGAAATATTGTAAAAAAGTTGTAGTTTCAAGCTAATATGCTCGAGGCAGAGATAAGTGATGTTCAAGCTCGTGCTCGCAAATACGAAGTACTGTGGTTGGTAACTGAGATGATGGTAAAGAAGTTGGAGGAGGTCTATGCCCAACAGAATGAAGTCATTAAAATGGATTAGAACAAAATATGTGAGCTAGAGCAGATTGCGCAAACGCGGCATCTAGACATCTTAGAATACTAGTCTGAAAATGACATACTTTGAAATGCAAATACGAAGCTAGATAAGGATCTATTGTAGTTGGAGGTATGTTATAACGCAAAGAGGGTAGAATGTGAAGGTAATGAAGCGTCAATATCTTTGATTTACCATATGGACAAATTTATGATAGTGCTAGAAGCTCGGAATTTGGATGTATGTCGTGCAAAACAATAAGTGGACGATCATTGTGAGTAACTAGAAACTGCACTGAAGGAAGCGCGACATAAGCTGAGTGAACTCCTTAGTAAACAGGTAAAAAATGAGGTAGGTGAAAGTCACGAGAGAGAGATGGTGGCAGCAACCTCGTTCTTTACGGCAGAATTGAAGAGATTAGAAGCTGAAAGTAAGAGGGTATATGATTGTTTGATTGCCCAAGGTGTAGAATGTGAGATGGAGGTAATCTGATATGAATATTTACAACCCATGATTGCCAGAATTGGATGATTTAAACAGAGTATGGTTAGAGAGGGAAAGAAAATTATTGTGGGGAGAATGCCAAAATTCATGTGTCGGCGGTTATCTGGAGGTGTTGTACGGGATGTGGCAGGTCCTTCTAATGTGGGTAATGATTTAAGTGATAGCTCTAGTGAAGAATGAGGAATGTTATTATGTTGTATGTATACGAAACAAGGATAAAAATATAGATGTATGAAGAAATAGTTATGGACGAAATAGTCAACTGTACTAACCGCGTGAGGTACTAATGATAATGTATGCAAGGCAGCGTGATATGTGATCGGTTTGGCCAAAGTGGTAAATGACCTGCGATGTATGGGGTGATCAGTTTGGCCGAAGCAATAAACAATTTGTAATATATTTAGATGATCGATTTGGCCGGAATAATAAACGATTTGTAATTTATTTAGATGATCGATTTGGCCGAAGCAACAAACGATCTGTAATGTATCAGTTTGGCTGAAACAACAAACGATCTGTAATGTATTTAGATGATCAATTTGGCCGAAGCAGTAAACGATCTGTAATGTATCAGTTTGGCCGAAGCAACAAACGATCTGTAATGTATCTAGATGATCGTCTTGGCTGAAGCAACAAACGATCTATAATCTATGTATAAAAGTAATTGTTGGATATATTAGAAGAAGTACTGTAATGTAGGGCAATCGAATACAAATATTTTATTGGTGTAAGATTGACGTACAACGAATATGTTAGAAAATACTCAGATGTATGTGGATCAAACATAAGTCTTTAATTGATGTGAGATCGTCATACAAAATAATAGATTGATTGAAGGAAGGTACACTGTGACAGATTTGTTATCTGCGATACAACTTCAGTCTCCTTGTATTCCAAGGATTAGGTATGTGCTTGTCATGCTCAGTGGCAAAGTCGTAGAAACTGAGGCCACTTTTTCTGATAACGACAAAAGGACCTTTCCAGTTTTTAGATAATTTCCATGCGTTGATCTCTTTGCAATGTATGGGAATCTCTCGGAGGACCAGATCCTTGATTTCAAACTCTCTATAACAAACGCGTTTATTTTAAGATTGGGCTAAAGCTTGGTAATACCTTCCCAAATTCATGATTGCTCTGTCCCGAGTCTCCTCGATCCTATTCATATTACATGCAAAATGGAATTCATTTTCTTCATCGGTCATAGTATGGTCACAAGTTGGGTGATGATATTGAATAGGGAGGATTGCTTTTGTACTGTAAGCCAGGAGGAATGACGTGCATCTCGTTGAAACTCGAGGTGTAGTTCGATAAGCCCATAACACATGTGGTAATTCTATGACCCAATTGCCCTTCTTTTATGTTAAGCACATTTTGATCCCATCCACGATAGTGCGATTTGTAATTTTGGCCTAACCAATCCCTTATGGGTAATACGGATTTGAAGGAGAATGTATAATGTTGTGTTGATTAAGAAATTTGATGACTTTGGAGCTGACGAACTGAGGTCCATTGTCGATCCTGATGAGATGGGGGCAGACAAAATGGATGATGATGTTTTCCCAGATGAACTTGATGACTTCATCTTCTCGTGTGCGGCATAGAGGAACTGCTTCCACCCACTTAGTGATGTAATCGATTTTGATTAATAGATGTTTCTGTATTCCTGGTGTGGTAGGAAACTCGCCGACAAGGTCGAGGGCCCATCTTTTAAATGGCCATACAACGTTGTTGGAATGGGGTTCCAAGGTTGGAGCTCGAATTTGTGAACCATGACGTTGACAGGCATCATATTTGTTTGCGAGTTTGATGGCTTGAGCTTTCATTTTAGGCCAGAAGATGCCTTGGGTAAGAGATTGATTTGCTAGAGATCTTCCTGCTGCGTGGGAACCACAAGTACCTTTATGTAGTGCGTGTAGGAATTTTTTTGCTTCTTTGTGGGATAAGCATTCAAGATACGGTCCTGCGACCGAAATCTTGTATAAAAGGCAGTTTTCCACGGTGTAGCGTTTAACATTATCAAGTATGCGTCTTCTTTCAGTGGGGTCTAGAGGGAGTTCGCCGTCGAATTTGTTTTTGGTCCCAATATACTTGAGGAAATGTCATCTCCAATCGTCCTCATCCTCTTCAACGCCCCCAATATTAATAGAATTTGAGCTTATGACGTTAATGCTGGGGGTTAATAATACTTCAATCTTGAGATATCGAGCTTCTGAGCCACGGACTCCTACGAGATATGTAAGGGAATCAGAATGTCTATTTTCTCTGCGTGGCAAATGCTCGATATAAATTTTCTTGTATTTATTCATCCTGTCGGCTATACTGCGGCTGCGTAATCTATCATTTTTCCATTCTTTTAGAATTTTTCTGTATAATGGTTGACAATGAGTAAAGAGTCTGTATATATGAACAGCTTGGATACACCAATCTCTAGAGCCATATCTAGACCATGAATCATTGCCTCATATTCGGCTGCATTGTTGGTGGCTTTAAAATTCAATCGGATTGCCTTTTTGATCCAATTATTAGAAGGTATGATCAGCACAATTCCGATGCCTGATCCTGTAAGTCTAGAGGATCCGTCACTTAAGAGATGCCATCCCTTTTGAGTTATACAGTCTGCCATTTCTTTGAGTTGTTCTTCATGAATTTATATGTTGTCTTCTTCCCAATCAGGATCTTCTACGGGGAAGTCTGTAAGAAAATCTGCTACTGTAGGAACTTATCCCTCGATCTCACTCATAATCGAGCTCACATAGTTCGATCTACCTCCATCTCAGGCTCACTCATTTTTTAACACTTAACACTCCAGTCGACATTCCAACCAGCCCCACGAACTACTCAAGAACGTGGGTCGAGCTAAACCCAGAAAATGTTACCCAGTCAAAGACACTTGTCTCCCACGAACTCGTCAGTTATTTAGTCAACCGCCACTAACCATATTATTCGGAAAATGTGTTCTAGTATGATGAAGAGTTGTGAAGAAGTCTATATAAGGGAAAAATTCCAGAAGGGACAGGAACCAGAAAAAGTACTCAAACTTCTTATTTACGAGATCAAAAGCATTTCTATATTTTAGAGATCACTTGTAATAAAGAAATCCACTTCAAGCAATAAATATACTTTTACAAAAATTCTCCATACGAGGTCGTGGCTTTTTACCTGTTCAGAGGTTTTCCACGCTAAAAATGCCTATTTCCATTTCTTACTTTCTAGTAGAGTATTATTGCAGGTTCATTGGTGTGATAGCTAATTCCTAATCATATCGAGCTTATAGAATTTGGCCATTACATTTTCCGCTGTCTGTGGGAATCAAACCCACAACCATCGAACCCACGACCACGATCAAGGATAACACTTGGTTTAGCTGACTCTTTACATCTTTACGATTGTAGCAAGTATAAAAACTTGTTTCATATCAAAGACTCAGCCAAACAAGGGATAAGATAAAGGTAATACTAGTCTTTATCTTTTTCAACTTGTTTGGATCATTTCTACCGGCTGGATCAAGGATAACACTTGGTTTAGCTGACTCTTTGCATCTCTGTGATTGTAATAAGTGTAGAAACTTGTTTCAAATCAAAAACTCAGCAAGGTATAAGATATGGCAAAGGCCATACTAGCTTTCATCTCTTTCAATATGTTTGTGACATTTTTATAGTTTAAATCAAGTTTCAACTTGGTTTAACTCAACCCATTTCTGCGATTAAAATAAATGTAAAAAATTTGTTTTATACCAAGGACCCTACCAGGCACAAGATAAGACAATGGTCATACTAGCTTTCATCTATTTTAATGTGTCTGCGACAAATACTATTTATTTTTAGGTCAAATTCATATTATAAAGGATTCATTTATGCTGATGGAGTATCAGCAGTGCTTTCCCCCACATCAAGAGGTTGAGCTTTCAGTTCGCAGGCCACAACAGCTCTACCTTGTTCTATTGATTCAGTAGTTTGAGGGCCCAGTTGGGTCTCCATGATGCCCAGATAGTTCCCTCGATCTATCTTAGCTCCATAGATACATCCCTTATCCAACAGAATTTTGAATAAGGTATCTCGTTCTAACTCAAGTCTTTTTACTTCCTCTATAAAATATGCAACAATCACCCTTAACAGGTCAGATCGAGATGCATTAGGTACTACCATTATTGTAAATCTCGCATTCAACCTCTCGAGGCGTAACTCTAACCTGGGGTACTCATTCTTCTATTCAATTATTTCTGTATTGACCTTATCATAATAGATGACATCTTCTTCCAACTTGGCAATATACTTCACTGACTCAGCTAGGTTCATGGCTTCTAAGTCTGCCACCCGAGCACGAAGTCTCCCAATGTTTGCGTTCAACTCATCCCTAGCCGGCAGATCTTTCAATAATTCTTCCTTCCTCTTTACCAGCGATTCCTTTGCTTTGATATCCCCTTCCAGAACTTTCTCCCTGATAAGTGCAGTATCCAACTTATGTTGGCATTCCCTCAAATTCGAGATACGTCACTTTCTAGCTCTCTAATGCGACCTGAGAGACTAACTACATCCCCTCGAACTAAAGGAGCCTTAACCATAGTTCTACATCCCCCTGAATGCTCTCTAGCCTCAACTTTCTTAGCATGTGCAATGGCCTGTGCCAGTTCAGCTTTAAGTCATGTAGCCCTCTCATTTAAATCGTTACACCTTCGTTGCATTTCCCAAAATTCTATATCCTTGGTGGGGAGGGCTGTTTGCAAATGTTTAGCTGCGGCTTTCGAAGCTGATAGATTTTCTTGAGCTACCCTCAGCTCGTCGTCCTTTTCAATGAATTTTTGTATCATTCGTTCCATCTCGTTCCTGCAGTTCTGAAGATCAGATCGAAATCGTTCCTCTAATTGTTCCAGCGCTTGAATTCGGTATTGAGCCGTGTCGGCCTACTTATCCTTCATAGCCAACACGTCAACTTGACGTTGAAGCTTCTCGGCACGTTCTGTTACCTCAACTTGCTCTTTTAATCCCTTATTTATACCAGCATCTTTCTCTTCGACCTGAAGAGTGAAGTCGGAAATGGCCTGGGTCAACTTCACGAGTCTGATATGCGTCTTTACGTATTGATCTTCTCTGTTCTCTTTTGCCTCCTTCATCCTATCGAACTGCTCCACAAATTCTTGATTACACATGAGTACGTTGTCCTCATGTGAGCGAGATGAATCTAATTTGACCCTTGAAATATAACAAATTTTAGTACAGTTTGATTCAGGAAAGCCTTTAAATATATACATACTACATTTCTAAGAAACTATGTGATCTATAAACATCTGCTTCCAAATACTTTTAGACTAAAAGTTTGGAGTTCATTCTCAGATGAACACTTCATGAATCTTCTTTTGGCGTACAAGGTACATACTTTTGATATATTACTCTGTATTAATAGCGTTGAATTTTTACCATGTAGTTCTATCCTATTTACTTGATAACTTAACGTTGGCATATTAGGAAAGTCAAAAAACCTATTCCAATTTAACCTGTAGCTCCGCTTGAGAAAGCAGCAAGGCTTTAGAGGTCTCTCCTTCCTTGGCAAGTCCAGACTCTAGGTCATTTATTATGAGACTCGTCTCTCTAACTGCCTACAAAAGGTTTATAAAACAAAGTCAATCTACAAAAGTTTTCTTCCCCACACGCAATTCAAACAACTTACAAATTTTTATACAAACACACGTGTCTACCCTACCTTCTCACTACCACCTTCTGGGAGCTCAACGTCATCCCCTTGATTATCGAGCACCGTCTGACAGGAAACACCATCCAAACCGTCCACCCCCCCCACCGCTTCTGCTTCCACCTCATCTTCTTCCTCAACATAGGTATCCGCCTTAATGGCATCCACCTCCTCCTCAGAATAGCCTTTTAACATCAAATGACTCCCTAGTCTATCGCGCTCCTCAACCATCTCGTCAAGATTGGCCATGGTCTCCACCTGCAGTTAACCAATCACCACGGCATGAGAGGCCTTCAGCTGCTTGACGTCCTTCAAAGCGTCAGCCCTGGATTAAGCTAATTCTTTTTCCAGCTCGACATTGACCTTCTTTAGCTTGCTTTTCTCTTCCTCTCTATCGAGCTACATCCCCTTGACAAGACGAGCAACCTGCAAAAATTACATCGATCTCAGCTATTAGCTCGAAGTATATTAAGCATTTCTTTCTGATAATATAAACTTACCATTTTGCTCGTATCTTCCTCTTCTTGGAGAACCATCAACCTAGCCCTTTCCTTAACCTCTTTGAGGTCATCCACTGAAGCAGATCACCCCTCGGCGACCTTCTCTCCTGACTCCCCTGAGGGTTCGACTCTCTTCATCTTATATTTTATGACCTCACCACTGCAAGTGGTACCAGAGGATGGCAGAGCCTTCAGCATCCGTTTCTTTGGATATTTTTTAGATACTTTGTTCGGCTTGACAGGATTCGGCTGAGTCGAACTTCCAGTTTCAGGAGTCTTGGACAAATTAGTTCAGACCTCCTCACCACTTACTTGCCTTTTTCCTTCATCAACCCCCGCCATTGACCTGGTAGACTGAGCCTTTCTAACCTTGTTCGACCTACTGTCAACCCTCTTTTTCTACTCAGGCCGAGTCCCTCCAGCACGAGTTCGAGTTCAGTCACCTCCTCCGTAACTTCGTCCAACAAGGACTCTTTCCTTTCCACTGTAGACTTCGTACCTGTAATAACACATTTTTTCTATCAACTACAGTTGTCAACAAAATGTAACAATAATTCTATCTATGCATGTCTATACTTACTTTGCTTTACAGATCTAAACTGAAGGTCCAAAGGTTTTTCCTCATCTCTTTGAAGACAATTACCCTTCACCCATATAATGTTGTCATTCCAGGTTCGATCTACTAAATTCAGATCGAAAAAATGACGCCGAGTTGCACTCGCACAAAAATAAGTCCCCCCACTGGCCTTATAATTCTTTACCCCATAAAACTACAAAACGTCCTCGAGGGTTATCCTCCTCACTTTTTCCTCCCTTTCCCATTTTTCATTCAGATGGTCACACATGGTTATTACCTCCCACATGTTCCTGTTCAATTGAACAGGGCATGCCCCAATTGCATTCATAATCCCTTTCGCCAAATTTGTGAGGGTCGGGCTCAACCCATACTCTAATTGAGATAAGTAACACAAAAAACCCTCTGAGAGATCATTCCGAACATCCCTATTAAAATATTCTCATGAGATCGATTCATCTATACCCCTATCTCGTATTTCTACTTCCAAATCTGCCAGCAGATAGAAATACTCTTTCCCCTCTGCTACCGTACAACCCCTAAACTGCCTATCGGCAAACTCTACACAATTGCCCTACTTCCCTCTTACAACCGCCTTGGCTTTACAAAACTCTCTAAAGGTATCAAAACCCGGAAGATAAAATACCAATTGACCAGGGAAACCCGGGAATTGCTCCAATCCTACTTCCCCTTCATTATCAGACTCATTCGTCCGACCAGAGGTCGATACCTCATTAACAGATAAACTACCCATCTTAACAACAAATTCTGCAGGCTCGTTTTGACCTACACAGATGCCTCTAACGCACGACCTACATACAGGTTAAGGTATTTATCATTCTTCCATCTATGTATATATATATATATATATATTCAACATATATCTTTGATCAATAGTTTACGTATAGCATATATCTTTAACATACAGAAATACCTAAACACATATCGCATAAATCTCTACTAACCTTCAGTATCCAAATGAGAATCGGCAGTAGAGTCAAGCTTCCCCTCACAACACTGCTGTATTGCCACCTACGAGATCCATAATATTTTGCCCTCTTTAACCATTTATCACCTTCGAATAACTCTTTATCGAATCCCCTGATCTTTCGTCTCTCTATGAGTACTCTCCAATTTTTTTGAAGTTGTAAAACGTTTGATTGGAGACTAAGAAGAACTATTTATCCTTTCTCTCCCAAGCGGCTAGCATTTATTGCTCCTCGCACGAACCGTCCTAGATTCCAGAACCGAGGTGTCCTTTCCATTCTCCATGTCAGACGTCTTGTACCTTTTTGATAAAACCACATTTCCATCATTACAACTCCCCTCATCTTTTAACATATTTTTTCTCCCTCTTTCTATATCTTTTCCTCACCTTCCTGCACTCATGATGACTGACACTGTACGATGTCAGAGTTTTATTTCCTTTTTCATACAAAACAAAACTAGAAGCTTCTGCATTTTTATATTTTAGTTTCTCTATCCTTGTTTATCATACTTATAGTGATTGTCGTCATTTTCTATACTGTACAAATGTTCAAAATTATTCAAAATGTTTGCTAAAACAGTCTCAAAATAGATCCGCCTCTATAGAGGATCTGATTGACTTATATTATTTCTGTTACATTCAAAACAATTATGTTATCATAAGACACACTTTACACACATCCATCACAGCTTTGGTAACCTAAACAAACATCATCTAATCACATTATTTATCGATCCTCAGATCTTCAAATTCAATCTCAACTTCAGCCATCAAACGAACCAACTTTTCTCAATCTACCTAATCCCTTACCAACACACCTTAAATAACAAGCATACTTCAGCTCTCTACTCCTTACATTTGACCTTCAAGCTCACATTCCATCACCGATAACTCAGTATCATACTCGTGGCAGCATCATAACAAATGAACTCAAGATCCTCTCACGTACTATGGCAATCTTTATAGTCAACCATCCTTCTACTGCAAGACGAATCCACTGAGATTGAGCCATACCATCCTAATCTCTCCTCCATTTTCTTTCATCCTACCCATATTTATACGTTTCTCACACACTTCCTCCTCAAATACGTGATTTTTACCTTGTATCTCGTAACAGAAACCCAAAATCTTGGAATTAATTATTTGAACTTATCCCCTCACTAGTACACGCATTAGCCACTATACTCGACCTTACGCTACCACGAGTATTACCCCTTTCGACCTATAACAGCTCGAGTTTCTATAATTATATATTTACTACAATTTCTATCCCTCGCCTGTTAAACAAAAATCATTTATATCAGCACGATATTGTTGGCACATATTCATCTCAGTTCGAGCAACATTGTAACATTGTTTCATCACTTATAAGCAGTTATTCAATCAGCACCCAACACAATTTAGTTCAATTTAAGGAAAATTTTCTATATAGAGTTTAGTAAACATTAACTTTTATTCATGTCAAAGATATTACATACGATTTACAGATAAAGAGTTTTCACCACATCGACCACAGGGGTATAACAGGATATTATCCATCCAGCACTAAACTCTAGGTACTTTACAGATAACAAGATTTTCCTGTTTGTTAAAAGTTATAGGACATTCAGGCACGCCAAGGTATCAGGTCTTCTAGTTCTTCTTAATTCAGTGATTCTTCACCCTGATGCAAAGAAGACATTAGACACAACAAGAAGTCTCCCTCACATAAGTTTGGTCGAAGTCCAGTTGAACTTTAAACATAAACTATGCAAGTAGTAGACTCAGTGCTGGCCCCATAAAGCAAGATGAAGGTCTTCTGAGCATAAAAACACGATGGAAATACATCAGCAGACTCCCACTTCTCATCCTCCACCTCCACTGCCATCAACGCCTCTTCTATAACCACCACCACTGAAGAGTCGGTTGAAATAAAGAGGGCCCAACCTTAGAATCCATGGCGACACAAGAAATCAGCATATCTGCCCCGCAGATATACCTTTCCCTGTATATGAAGCCCTAACCCTGTCTTTCGTAAGGGTGTGGAGACAGGCCCAACGTTCCTCGCCTGTCAAGACAAAGACATGAAATCTCCACTTATAGTTGAAATCTTCCTCAGCTTCGACCGCTTCCTCTCTCGACAAGCCTTGGTACGTCAGAAGAATAGGGGTGGGGGTCGCCATTTCCACAGAACGGTCACCAAGGTATTTCAACTTCAACCTCTGCATTTTAGACGCAATCCACTCTTCAAGGACCATACTCCGAGTCTTCATTATCTCAAAAAAAGTTATGCATGCAAGAATTATTCCAAAGATTTGCTACATGTACTCTTTATATAACCATAAATTTATTGTGTAGATACGTTTTCTCAAGGGTCATCATTCATTACGAACGCAACTATTCAAACGCAACCATCACATACATCTACATCATCATTTAATACCCATCACTTCCCAATATTACGTAACTTCCACCCTGTCAAGCGCCATCATTACTCTGTTTCAAATTTCAAACGTTTTACACATATTTTCTTAACCAAAGCCACTCGTTACTTCGGTTGCGAGGGGGCGATTGAAGGGACTTATCCCTCGATCTCACTCATAATTGAGCTCACACAGTTCGATTTACCTCCATCTTAGGCTCACTTATTTTTTAATACTTAACACTCCAGTCAACATTACAACCAGCCCCACGAACTACTCAAGAACATGGGTTGAGCTAAACCCAGAAACCGCTACCCAGTCAAAGACACCTGTTTCCCATAAACTCGTCAGTTATTCAGTCAACCGCCACTAGCCACATTATTCGGAAAATGTGTTCTAGCACGATGAAGAGTTGTGAAGAAGCCTATATAAGGGAAAAGTTCCAGAAAAGACAGGGACCAGAAAAATTACTCAAACTTCTTATTTTTGAGATCAAAAACATTTCTATATTTTAGAGATCACTTGTAATAAAGAAATCCACTCCAAGCAATAAAGATACTTTTACAAAAATCCTTCATACGAGGTCATTGATTTTTACCTGTTCAGAGGTTTTCCACGCTAAAAACATTTGTTTCCATTTTTAACTTTCTAGTATAGTATTGTTACAGGTTCATTGGTGTAATATCTAATTCCTAATTATATCGAGCTTATGGAATTTGGCCATTACAGCTACGGCCTGACCCTTTTCAGAATGTCTGGGTTCAAAACGGATGTCATGCTCGCCGAGAGTGACTGATGGACTCGTCTTGATTTTTCTCGTTTGGATAAGATTTCGCGTAGAGGGTAGTTGGTCACTACTCATACTGAATGGGCTTAAAAATACTGTCTCAATTTTTGCGAGGTGTAGACGAGGGCTAAAAGTTGTTTTCGACCTTTCTATTTCGGGACTCTGCTAGAGTAAGGGTTTTACTGATGAAGTAGACAGACTTATCGGTCTTCTCATCAAGTCGAATGAGAACATAAATTAATGATTATTTGGTAACTGCAAGATAAATGGTGAGTTCTTCCCCTTCGCGAGGTGTACTCGTCACTAGCGATGAACCTAAGTAAAGTTTAAGTTGCTAAAATCTTACTTTGTACTCTATTATCCATTCGATCTCAGGGTCCTTCTTAGGCTTTTGTATTGCTGTCCCCTCATGCAATAAGTTGAACAACCATCGACAGTGATTAAATTTTTTTGAAGCAAAACAGTTTATTACGGCAATCTTGCTTGCTATCTTCTTGACCTCTTTTTTCGTTTTTGGAGAAGGTAAAGATAGTAATGCGTAAATACGATCTGCATCAGCTTCAATACTACGCTTGCTGATTAAGTGGCCCAAGAATTTCCCTGACTGAACTCCGAAATGACATTTATCGGGGCTGAGTCTCATCTTGTAGAGACGAAGAATATCGAAAGCCATGAAAAAATCTGCAATATGGTTTTCCTTTTTAAGACTTTTATACAACATATCGTCTATATAGACCTCTATTGTTTTTCCAAGGTGATCTTTGAACATTTGGGTCATCAATCGCTGATAAGTAGCTCCAACGTTCTTGAGACCGAATGGCATGACCTTTTAACAGTTTAGGCCATGCTCTGTAATGAAAGTTATCTTCTCTTGATCGTCAGGTAGCATAGGTATTTGGTTATATCCTGAGGTAGCATCCATCATAGACAGAAGTTTGTGACCTAAAGTAGAATCGAGCAGGTTATTGATGATAGGGAGTAAAAAACTATCATGTTCAAGTCTGTAAAATTCACGCACACCCTAAACTGTCTGTTCTTGTTTGGTACTCCTACAATATTTGATATCCATTCTGAATAATTGGCCTTTCGGATAAAACCAACTTCGATGAGTTTTTTGATTTCTCTGTTGACTTCGTCTCAAAGTCTTGGTGCTAAAGTCCTCTATTTTTGTTTAATAGCTTCGGCTTTATCCTTCAAGCTGATTTTGTGACAGGCCAGACTCAGATCAATGCCAAGCATCTCGTGAAATGTCCAAGCGAAGTCATCACTATTTTCTTTGAGGAACTGGATAAGAGTGACATGCTCTATTGTGGGCAGATGAGTGCCAATATATGTCTCACGCTTGAGTCCACTGATTTTAACGTACTCGGCGGTTTTCACTGTATAGTTCTCTGTAATGTATCATGCCGTCTTCTGTAATTGCTATGCGAGTTGATGTTCGAAAGGTTCTGGTCTAATGACGACAAAATTTTCGCATGTTCATGTTAATTTCTGAGTTCCTTTGATCTCGTAAACGCCACCTTCTCATTCAAAATGTAATACAAGTGATAGGCTGACGGAATAGCGCACTTATTGTATAACCAGCAACGTCCCATTATTACCAGATAATAGGATTTTATATTAATAACGCAGAAGACAACATCAAGTGTTACTAGTCCTATGGTGATTAGAAGTATAATATTTCCTACACGTTCCTCCTTAGATTCATTAAAACCACAGATATCAATATCGTTGGGTTGAACCTTATCGGCCAGGCCCATCTGATCGACCGTGCTTTGAAAAAGGAATTCGGTAGTGCTGTCGGTGTCTATCATCATCGTATAAAGTACCATATTTCACATTTTTAACATGACCACCAAAGCATTATGGTGAGGAGAGTTGACATGTCGAACGTCGCAATCATCGAAAGAAATCCCAGTTCGCTAAGAACTAGATACTAGAATCAAATGAGCTTCTTTATCTTGCATGGATAAGTCATGACATTGGCCGACACGTCTTCATTTGCTCCTGTCTGACTCCTTGATGATCTGAGTCTCCACGAAATGGCAGAGTGAGATATGGTACAAATACTTTTTGGCTACTGGTTCCTTGACTTGTACAGCTTCTGTAGGGTTTTTGTAACTTCTGTTCTTGTAACTTTTCACGTCTACTATGTATTTATGCATTCATCTATCTACAAAGATGTATTCCAACAACCATTGTAAGGTAATATATTACTCTGTCTCATGATGTCAAACCTTATGGTAGATGTAGTATGATTTGTTATCGATTGATTGAAGGTACTGTACATTGCGAAAGAATTTATCTTTCTATAATATAGGATAAATGTTGGCTATGGTCACATTCATCTTTGGAAGATAAGTTTTCGACAAGTTACTCCCCTTTCAAGGTCGTTCATCGATGGATTTGGTTCGTTTCCTGTCTTCTCCTTGATCTGTTGTCCGATTAAAATCAGAATGGGTTGATTGATCTCGAGTTGTCAGTGTTGATTATTGAAGTTTCTGCCTGTTAGACACCATTCGTTTCAGGTCGATGTATCCGTTGACCTTTTTAATCATGTCTTCCAATGTTGTTGGTTTGTTGAGGATGATGTATTCTTTCGCCCGACCATCAACGAGTAAAGCATTGGTGAAAATGAAAATATTAATCTTCTGGTCGAGTCGATCCACTTTTTGGGATAACTCTAAGAACTTTTTAGTAAACGTCTTGAGCTTCTCTCCTGGCATCCGCTTGAGGCTAAAAAAAGATTATAGGTTCTCCTCTTTATCTCTGTTGTACGAGTAATTTTTGAGGAAGAGTTCACGCAACTATTCAAAAGTTGTGATGGATCCTTCAGGCAGTGTGTAAAACTACCGTAAGGGTTCGCCAGATAAGCTGGTAGGAAAAGCTGGCATAGAATGTGGTTGGACGTGAAATGTAGGCCTAGAGCGTCCTGGAACTCTTGAACGTGTTCTACTGGATCAGTTCCTTTGTACTTTCAGATCTTTAGAGTATGAAACCCGGTGGGAACCTCACCATCTAATAGCTCCTGGGTGATCGGGCTCTTCTGTAATCTGTTATGGATCCCTTTAGTCAGCGTATGGGCTTTGAACAATTCTTTGATTTGCTTTTTAATATGTTCCTGAGTGACATATTGTCGAGCTACAATGGTTGGTCGTATGACGCATCTTTCTCTAGGATTGTGGTCACCACTCCCTTCACTTTGATGTTCCTTCGCCGAGACTCGAACTCTTTGAGGTAGATTATCAGTATGTCTGACTCCCGCCAGGCCACCATCTTCTTCTTGTTGGATATCCTGGATCGGGATGGGCTCTATGACCTATTGTTGATGGTTAGATCGAAGCGTGCCTCCTACGTGAATGCCTTTCGGAAGAGGTCTTATTCTGTCATGAACAGAGATTCGCGAGCCATCTGGTTGTCCAGCTTTATTCTTCAAGGTGGCGACCTGCTGACCCTGTAAAACCTTTAACGCGTCTTGTACACTCGCGAGTTATTATTTTAGGGATGCATGTCTTTCTATTTCTGAGTATAGAGTGGCCCTCAGGTCTGTTAAAGCTACATTTTCTTCTACTTGGACGATCGGCGTGCTCTGACTTGGAAGCGACATGATCAGCGGTGTTTGAGACAATAGGCTTGAGAACTTTGGTTTCCAAAGATGGTGCCAAATGTAATAGCCTAATTCTGGGATTCAGACTTAGCCTTTACACCAAATATACTCAGAACGTTCAAACATAATAAATAACAAATAACAAGACAGTTTAGCGTGGAAATCCTTTTAATAGGTTAAAAACCATGACCTCTCTTGAGGATTTTGAGAAAGTGATGGTGACCTTATTGAGATTGCTAATCTATTACAATGAGTATTCTGAGAAGGTAAGATAACGGAGTAAGAACTTTTCTGTCTTAAATGTTATGTCTTTCATCTGCAGTCCTCCAGGTCTCTTTATAGGTCCTCCAATATGACCATTTGACGACCATAAAGTTCTTTAATGATGGACATTACAAAGTGAGTGTGAAATCTTCTTTAACAAGGTTATGTAACGTTTCAATCTTTGATGTTGTACAATGGCTCTATTGCTGACTATACGCTTTCCACAGTTCAAACTGTTGGTATAGAGGTCAAAAGTGATGTCTCAAACTGAGGAAAGTTGGTTATGCCTTTAGTAGTACTTTCTGTATGCTGATAAGATCGAGGACGAAGCTTGAGTCTGAGATACGAAATAAGTTATTTACAAGATGGCTCTCGACCACAAAGCTTGAGTCAGGGATGAGTGGTGTTGGTTGAGAAACTCGTACTGTATATCTTTCTAGACGTTGCTATCTTATTTTTAATTGTGCCCCGTGCTATATTATTTAGGTCAAAAGTTCGTATGTAGTTTGAAGATGAGGCATGAGCTCAAGATGCGGAATAAGCTACTACACATTGGACATTGTTCCAATATAATTTCTTGACCGTTAGGCGAATTGGTGATGCATAAAATTTAATTCTCATCATTTCCTATCGTCTTGACTTGATATCCATTATTGTAGGGGGCTAGCTTCGCGAGAGGGGAAGCTGACTCTTAAACTATAAGTTTTATCTTCGACCAGGAGGGTTTAAGCATATAATCAATAATAATAAGACCTACTATACTGATAATACACTTGCGTGGAGGCCTAGAAAGGGTCATTCCATGACCTCTGGTAAGGATTTTTAAGAGTTATGCTATATATGTAGAGTAGTCAAAATATCGAGAACTGGGTTTTTACAGGGTATTTGAAGGTTAACTTGTAAAGTCTGTTGGGAGAGATTTTCTAACCCTTTCATAGTTCCTCCTCCCTCATATTTATAGAACATAGGAAAGGCCGAGTCACTATGGGAGGTCAAGTTACATGTGTATCCTCCGGGGACAACTGACTTGTACCCGGAGTTGGTTCTGACACTGTAATTATCGAGTCTGACACTGTAGCTGTTGACCATAATACTATAGTTGTTGGATCTAGCACCGCAGTTGTCAAGTGGCATGCTCCACTATTCTGTCTAGTGAGCTGGATGCCTGACATGTTTCCCTTCGACCATGTATGACTATGGTTAAAGTATTTCTGGTTTTGATGCGTAGTTCATACGCTGTTCATCTATCTTCGCCTATAATGGTTGGCTTCGATGGTTCCTTCGAGTGTTTGATTTGTCTCGAAAGGCTTCGTGGACATATATATTGTCTTATTGAGCTTCAGATCTCTAGGTAGGCTTCAATGTAGCTTTCGAGTGTTCGATTGGAGCTAGAAGGCTACGAGTAGGCTACTACATTCACCCCTTCTTGGCAGAGGCCTCGAAAATTACTCTAGAGGGCGCATGCTGAGAAAAGTAGTTAGGCGCTGGAAGTTAAAGTGTTGACTGTTGAATGTGGCAGTTCCGAGGGAGGTAATTAAGGTGGGTAATTAAGTTTGATTGGTGATTATGGGGTAATAAATACCCTTAATAGTTGTATAAAATAGGGTTATCAGGAGGCAATGCACCATAGTCTACTTCTACTTTTACTTTTTCCTCGTTAAGTAACACATAGCATGAAGACCATACCGAACACCCGATACCAAAAGAAGATGGTTGAATGGGACCGTCAAATAGGGTAAAAGACGGCGGAACTTAAGGTAATATTTTTTGGTGACGAAGGGCTGGACTGGGTCATGCCAGACCTGGTCGAGCTAGAGCCCAAGGAGCCGATCAATGGGTAGCCGTATGCACACTGGTGGGGGGCGCTGCAGTGGATGAACCCAACGGCCAGTAACCGGTACTACTTTCTACAGAGCTTGGAAAAGTAGATAGTAGAAAAGAAGGACCTGTTGCTGGAGGATGAACCAGGGCTGTGCAAGAAGAACTGCCTCATCTGTAAATAGGGGGTTCTTCTCAAAGTGGTGGTATTTTTATGTTTTGCTAATTTTGTTAGTTTCTGTATGTTTTTCTCTTTCTTGTATTATGGAAGTATCAGAATGAAATAGTAGTTCAATGAAACAATGTGTTGTGTATCTGACAAGTGTTGTAGACGAATAGTATGTAGGCGCAGATTCGAAACTCTACCTTCGAATGAAGAGTAAAGAGTAGAGATAGTAACCTACTTGGGAAAAGTTACTTTGAACGATAATATAGTGATCGAAGACATAGGTTAACATTCGACTTTGAATGAATAAGTGACCACGAAAGCTCGAAGTACTATGTATATGTAGAAAATATTGTGACAGAATATAAAGAGGTGTCGATGGTCAGAGAATAAAAAAAGGGGTCGTGGGTAGAGATGTGTCGACTGTAAGACCTGACAGCCGAAAAGAAAGGCCTGTCAGTGGTGATATTGTTCCTAGGGCAGAGAGCTCTTCAGGTCATCATAATGTTTCCTTGGGTTATGGGAATAAGGTTGACATGACGTATAAATTTGACTTGACAACTTCGAGCAGGGTACCAGAAGGTTTGACTCGGTTAATATAAAATTGTTAAATGTGGGCGTGGGATGCGCACGTGGGAGTAGCTGAGGGTAAAGGCATCAAGACACAACTCAGCCAAAAAGTAGGGGGAGTGGTAATGATGGCAGTTTTAGAAATTAATGCAGTTTTTTATTATTTTGAGGAGGTATTTATAGATGGAGAAAGAAATTATTGTTCCCAATTATCCAGTCACAAAGAAAATTGGAGAGACGGGGAGGAAAACATACTCCATTATTGAGGTAAGGCTTGTTGGAGAGGAGAGAAAGAACTGTCGTTGTTGCTGCCTTAATCATTCGCACAGGTATTGTTCTGACTTTCTTCGTAGATAGGTTATTTGTAATTCGCCTCTGCAGTTTTGTCTGCTGTGAATGTATTGAGGGGTAGGTAATATTAAGGTTTATATTGGCGATGGCCTGGCCGAGGGAGAGGGTAGCCCAAGTGGTTGGAGGTTTGGCCTAGTAGGAAATTAGGGATATTTAGGTGGTTACCAGAGTTGTAATCAAGCATTCAACTATGGGTTGGACGAGTTGGAGAGGGTAGATCAAAATAAGTTATCGAAACGTAATAGTCGAATATATTGATCTAATTGTGTGTCTCTTCTTCTGTAGGGTATAATACGTACCCGTCAATCTTCGAGGTTGAGGCTGATAGACGAAGAGGTCGACGTAAATGAGCCGAGTGTGTTTGGTCGTGGCTCAAGGGGTAAGAGCAGCGACGTAGAGGTGTTATACGTTGTAACAGATATCCTTTTGGCTGTGGTAGTACCAAAAGGTAGGGCTTCGAGTAAGAGTCATGGTAGGGCTCAAGTGATCGGGAAGAGTGATAGAGATGAAAGAGGACACGAAGGCAGTGTCGAGCCTTCGGGGGATGACGACTGGTTCGAGGGGAGTTGCGTGGTCGGTCTCGGCTCAAGAGAAGCTGAGACTTGATCGATTTATAGCTAAGCATGAATTGTCAAAGGTAGGGGTGGTATTAATGTCAATAGAGTCTGAGTATACGTTCAAGGATATCCCTAAAGAGGGTTTCATGGTGTTTAGAGGCCAAATTTGGCTAGGGATGCAACTACCCCTTCAAAGGCTGGTGAAGGAGGTATTAAACTTCTGGGAAGTTGCCCCATGCCAGATGAATGGTAATTTCTATAAAATGATGAAGGTAGTCAAGGGTATGAATATAGAATTGAGTCGTGAAAAGAGGGGTTTGATCGAGTGGTTCTATATTGTATCATTCTACTCGAGGAAAGCCAATAAGAAGGTAGATACGTACCACATCCAATGTCATGCAGATAAACCATGGCTATTTGATTTGTGCTCGACGGGTTGAGGGTGGGATAAATATTTGGTTATGGTGCGAGGTAATTATGAGAATGCCAAAGGGGAGGACGCTTATAAGCTACATCATAGGATTTATAATCCAAGTAAGTTCGCAGTCGAAGGTTTTTAAAATAGTGATTGAATTGACTGGTAAACATGTTTTTTTTGTTTTGCAGATCCTGGTAATAGAACTTTGAGGAACCCGCGGAGGTATATTGACGAACTTATTAACTTTGATAAGGAGTGGATAAACCGGGTCTTCAGGAAGCTAGGTATAAAAAAAAAGGAGGACAAATTCATTACTTCAAAACACTTTTGTCGTTTCTAGGTCAGCAAAGAAGAGGGGAGAAGAAGGTGCTTCGAGAGGGGTCAAAGAAATGGAAAAAGTGAGATTGACTCGGAAAGTGAATTATGTTCCAAAGGGGCAGCAAGCAGTGCTAGTGCCCGAAGTAGTTCCTGAGGCGTCGAAGCCGGCTGACAAAGGTAAGGGCAAGGTCATTCCTGAACCTTCAAAAGTCCGACAGCATAAGACTATTCAACATAAGAGGCATCAAGAACTGGGGGTTGATGATATGGAGGAGACAGATGAAGCGTGGCGGGAAGTCGAGCTAGAGGAGCAGGCTCGATCCACGGCTGCATCGATGGCGACGCTCTGTGGGAATGAACCAGAAGAGGCTGGGAAGCAGATGAATAATTTTTTGCATAAGGTAACTGTTTTCTGAGATTCTGAAATTTTGCTAAAATTTACCATGCTTTGAGAAATACTGATGGTTCGAGTATTCTACCAGGTGCATGCTTGGTCTCAAGCTTTTATCAAGGCCCAGAAGGTAACAACGAGGCAGCTAAAGCAGGCGGTTAAAAATATGGAGCTTGCTCGAGGGACCGAGAAGTCGCTGGTGTCTGAAGTTAAAGTACTAAAGCGAGAGCAGTTGACTATCAGAGCTGATTGAGCAAGGGAACTCGAAGCTCAGCGTGACAGCCATTCTAAAATGCGGAAGGTGTTGGAGTCGAAACTTGCTGAGAAGAGGAAGGAAATGGAAGAACAGAGGGAAACTTTCTAGATGCAATTCGATGAGGAGTGTGAGACATCCACAAATTTAAAGATCTTTATAGAGAGTTTGGTGTATGATCCCATAACCCTCAAACGCTTTCCTGCGCCTGAAGGGCCTTCTGTCTATGCTGGTGTGCGGTCAAAAGGGATGGAAGTGGATCCTTCTGCTGGAGGTGGGGGAGATGGCGTGGAAGCTCCTGTGTGCGAAGATGTTGCTGCTAGTACGGTAGTTGATGGGGTGGCCGACGCTTTGGGGCCGAGTCTTACTATCGAAGGTACAGAAGGTGTTGTTATGGAAGAGCCTGTGGGAGGAGGTGATGTGGCCACTCCTGTATGAGTTACTATAGTTGTCTTCTTGTTGTAACAAACTCTTTTCTCTTATCTTGTTGTGGTACTGGAAATTTAGAGTGATTGGTGGTACTCAAACACTGTGTAATTTATTTAAGCTTGAGTTGCCTTTTTGTGATTGATTTGAATTGCTCTAGTGTATTGAACTTGAGTTGCTGATATGTATTGTGCTGGAGTTGAATTGCTGATATTCCTGTGTATTTGTATCTGTATACATTGAGAAGTATAGAATGCTTGTAGCAGGGTTTAAACTAGAACCTTGAAGAGCTTTGAGGTCATCCCCGAGTATCAGTCTAGTCGAGGGATGATCATGATACATAGGTTATACCAAGGAATTCACTGGAATTTGAAGGTCACCCCCGGGTCTGTCCCCGGGATTGAGCCTAAGCGAAGGATTATGTGTTCGCCCCCAATGCATTCCTGAGGGTCCGGTCTGCCGACCATTCATGCCCCTCGAGTTTGCTCGAATTGGAGACTTAAAAAATTTGAGGTCGCCCTCAAGTATCAGTTGGGTCAAAGGCTTGACATGATACTTGGGTTAGACCCAGAAATTCACTGGACTTCGAAGGTCGCTGATAAACTGTATCAAATTGGGTGTTGTAATATAGGTTAGGGTTGTCGTTCTTCAAGGATGCATAGATCAAAATCATGAATTCTTATATTAAATCTAGTAAATCGGGATTATAAAGATGAAAGCACTTACAATTGATTTATTCCAATAGATTTCCCAAGATATTCCATAAAAACATTGATAAAAAGACTTATAATTCTCTACAAGAAAGCTACGGTTCCCCAGAGAGTAAAAGATGATCTTTCCTCTCTTCTCCTCTATCTCTTTATCCCCTAACAAAAGTCATACTCTCTCTCAACCACCCAGATTTGGTGGAGATATTTTAGCTAGGTTTGAATACTATGTCTTCATCTCAAGCAGCTCTTGACAACTGATCATCACCAGCAGCTCTTGACAACTGATCATCTCCAGTAGTATCTTTTAGCTTGTAAAAGTTAGGCTTTCAGGCCTGGCTTGGTTACAATTGTCTTATTACCTGATATATTCAAACATACTTCAATTAGGCCCATTGAAACATAAAATAAGATCCTAGATAATATAAATTGAAGGACAAAAATAGGCATTTTTATGCCTATCAAATACCCCCAACATATTGCTAGCCCCTTAGCAAAAGAAAAGAAAACTAAACTCTTTCGTGGTTTCTTACGATTGAATTTAGCGTATGCAACAAGCCTTTCAACCTATAGGTTACACGAAGCTATCCAACACTCATTTTTTGGTTTGCGAAGGAGTTTGATCTAAGGTAACCCTTGAGATGAGAGTCGTCTCTCCTCTTGGAACCCTAACCCTAGCCCCTTCCTAGGGCTTCTCTCTTGACTTTGCCTTTCATCTTCTATTTCTTCTCCCTTTGCGGTTATTCCTCCTTGCTGATTTCGTTTCTCTCCTTTGCTCCTCGTCCCCCTTCTTTACCGTCCCCTTTTCAATGACTTTGTGCTCCTCCTTGGGTGGTGCTGCTATCCCTCCTCCCATCAACCCCGTGCAGCCTCTCTCCCTGCCAGTTGTTTCTGCCTCACCTTCGTTGTTATTCTATACACAAGTCAAAATCGTTTCCGCTACAACCGCAAAAAGCCCTCCTTCGCTAGTGTTGCCTCGAAAGCGGTTAAACTGGCGCTTGAAGAGTTTAAGCTTGACACTCGGATCTCATCAAAAAATGGGATACCTATGATATCATTCTCACCATCAGATCTGACCAAAGCAGCATCTGCATTCAATACAACAATCATTATGAGTTTTCCGGCCGGAAAACCTCAATTTGATGACATGGTAAAGAACATCGATTCCAATTGGGGTCTCCTCAAAGTTCCTAAGGTGGCAGTGCTCGATTTCAAGCACATTATGGTGCGTATGACATCTGAAAAAGATGTCACAAAAGCCCTTTCTAAAGAGTTAAGACAAATCAAGGGTTTCTTCTTCAAGTTGGCTCGCTGGACGATCGATTTTGATCCCAAAAAAGACTCCCCTTTTGCTCCAGTATGGGTTCAATTCCCAGGTCTCAAGCTGCATCTACAAAACAATGGGATAGTCAAGGATATGGCTGGTCTGATTGGCAAATACCTATCACGGACACTACAACATTAAGCCTAAGCAGACCCAGTACTGCGAGGGTTTGCGTCGAGGTAAATCTTACGAAAGACCTACCAACAAAAGTGGGAATTGCTCTCAAAAAACCCTCCACATGGAACAATCAGTGATCTATGAAAGGCTTCTAATGTACTGTATACAATGCTGCCTGCAAGGCCACAACAAAGCAAATTGCACCAAGCTCAAGCCGATTGTTCTACCAGACAAGAGAGACGAACTACGAAAGAATAAACCAACCATAGGAAGAGCAATGTCGGATAATGGAAACAACAAGACAAACAAACCAACGATTAATGACAGAAACAACAAGCAAAACAGCGATGTACATGAGTTGGGTGCCACGGACAACATCATCGAGCTGCTATCGAACAAAGAAAAACGGTTGGTAACAAGGTCATCACAACAACATACAATGGCAACAGCGACGAACGATAATATACTTGGGATAGAGAAAGTACACCTCCTGGAAACATTGACAAACAACAACACTATGAACAGCCCGAGGGTGATAAACACAGCTGATACAGCAGCAGCCAACAACAAGAATATGGATGTGGAAATCCTTGCATCTGTCAATGAACTCATAACAACATATGATACCGAATTGGAACTTACAGCAGCTGATTCAGCAGTAACCAAACTCAAGAATGTGATGGAAAACCTTGTATCTGACGGTGAACTTACAGCAGCGTATGGCTTCGAGTTTGAACGTGGCTTTCACTCGGATATGGAAGGGGGAACCTGCAAGGATTGGACTCCGGTCAAGAAAGTGCAATCAAGGCCACAACGAATGCCTCTCAGTGTGATCACAAGGAGCAAGAGTGCTCGAAAACGTCCAAATTAACTATGGTAGACGGACCGCTGCTCGTTTCGAATTGTAGGGGCATTGGCAACGCCAAGACAATAAATCATCTCAAAAGAATCATACAGCAACACAAAATTTCGATTGTGGTATTGTTAAAATCTTTTTTAGATGTCTCACATATTGCTAGTATTTGTAGCCGAATAAAGTACAATTCTTTTTTGTCTAATCAAGATCAGAATGGTAAAATTTGGATACTCTGGAAACAAGATTATGAGGTGACACTTATATCTGCTACTAATCAACTTATACACTGCAAGATGGCACTAAACAACGACTGGAGTGCCATAGTGACTATTGCTTATGCTAAATGCACAAGTACTGAACGCCGACCTCTGTGGGATGACATTTGCTTGCTCGCCCAGAACATTACAATGCCTAGGTGTGTACTGGGTGATTTTAACACCATCCGATATGAAACTGAGAGACTAGGTGGTCGGAGAACACGCCACAGAGAGGTTACAGAATTTGAAGATATGATACAAGCTACAGGGTTAATGGATACTGGTTTCTTGGGTTCAGGATATACTTGGTGCAACAATCATCAGGGCAGTTCTCGACAGTAGGCAAGATTGGATAGAACACTCGTCAATACTGCGTTCATGACTGGGTTTCCGATACACAAGATCAACCACCTCACACGAGTTTGTTCAGATTACTCTCCACTCCTCCTAACACTCACGAGCAACGCTTATCAAGGCCTCAGACAATTCAGATTTCTGAAAATGTGGACGACTCACACCACGTTCTTGAAGCTCATTGAAGATACATGGCCATCGGGGGTGTTTGGAAACTGCCTCTCCTCCTTTGCTTAGAAACTGAAACTGGTCAAGGCGGCCTTGCGAGAGTGGAATATAACAGTTTTTGGAAATGTTATGCAAAACATCAAATTGCTTGAAGACAAAATTACAGAGCTGGATTTCCTATTACAAGGTGGCTGGGACGAACAAGTTAGTGCGAATCTTGCGAAGAGAACATGCTGATATGTTACACAAAGAGGAGATCTTTTGGAGGGAACAGTCACGAGTAAAGTAGATTCAAGCAGGAGATGCGAATACCCAATTCTTTCACATAGTCACTCAAATTAACCGCAAAAAAAATTTTCTATCGAATTTCACAATGCTAGATGACACCCACACGCAAGATATTGGACTGATACATGAAGCAGCTATCTCTTACTACAAGGATGTACTAAACGCACCTCCGACCCAACCGAATCCAGAATTACTGAACTGCATCCCAACGATTATCGCAGAAGAAGAGAGCGACTGTATTACGACACCACCAACTATGGAGGAGTTAAAAAACTAGTACTTTTAATATACCTGTTGACAGCGCTCCTGGTAGCGACTATTTTTTAGCCAGTTTCTTTACCACATGTTGGGACATCATTAAGGACGACTTACACGGAGCGGCCAAAGAATTTTTCAATGGAGCTCCTATTTCCAGATTCTACACTGCCACCTTCCTGACACTACTCCCAAAGGTCGAGACGCCTACAACGTTGGGAGACTACCGGCCGATCAGCTTATGTTTAGTGCTCTATAAAATTTTCTCTCAAATCATCGCTACAAGAATGAGTGCACTCCTATACAAGATGATCTCGGACAATCAAGGAGCGTATATACAGGGCAAGGACATCAGCGACACTATCACTCTCGCCCAAGAAATGGTAGGGGATTTACATAGAAAGGTACAGGGAAACAACGTTATGATAAAGGTGGACATGGCCAAGGCGTATGACCAATTGGACTGGAAATTTCTCAGGATGGTTCTTGATAAATTTGGGTTTAGAAACTCATGCGTAAATCTTATTTCTCACTGTGTTGAAACACCCTGGTTTTTGGTGGTGCTACAAAGAGTATTCAAAGGTTTTTTCAAATCTACTAGAGGCCTTCAGCAAGGGGACCCCCTCTCACCTTTGCTTTTCATCATTGCAAAAGAAGTACTCTCCAAAGGATTATTGAAATGCTTTATAGATGGCCAAATTGGGTACTTTAAATCAGCTCGGGGCTGTCTTCCGATCACACATTTACTATATGCAGATGACTTTCTCTTATTCCTAAATGGAAGCCAATCCTCACTTAAGGGGCTACTAAAGCTTATGGACAAATATGAAGCATTCTCAGGAAATTGGTTAACAAAGAGAAAAGCGGTATCTATGTGCACCATAATGCGACTATCGCTTGGAAACAAATCATTCACACCACTAGCGGATTCCAACACAGGCTCTTTCCTATGCTATATCTGGGAGCGCCCATCAGCTATGGTAAAGTTTGACATTATCACTTTGAGAAGCTACTCACTAAGGTACAACAAAGAATTGAAGGATGGCATGGTAAGCTACTATCACAAGGCAGAAAACTCATTCTGATAAGCCACGTTTCGAACTTCATGCCAATACATCTTCTAGCCTGTATTACTATTCTGAAATCAGTCTTCAAAAACTGGAGAGCATGTTCTCCAACGTCTTCTGGGGAAAATTTGAAGGCAAAAACAAACGACATTGGGTCTCATGGAACGACATTTGTCTACCGAAAGAGGAAGGCGGACTCCGCATCCGAAAACTCGACGATATCAAGCATAGTTTACAGCACAAGAAATGTTGGAATGTGCTCCATGCCGATACTTTCTGGTCTAGATTTCTGAAAAGAAAGTATACCATCAACAACGACTTCTCTCGGCTTCGATCAAACACCTCTCCCTTGTGGACAAGCATTTGAAATCTGTTTGAAACTGTTCACACAAACACTGTGTAAAACCTGGGTTCAGGAAATTACAACTTCTGGAAGGACGACTAGACAGGGGAGGGTAGCCTCGCTGATGCTCTGAACATAGATTGCAACCAAGATATCATGGTAAAAGAAATAATTGTCAATGGAGCAAACTAGAATTGGCAGCGCCTATACCATGAACTGTCGATAGACTTGAAGGTCACTCTCACAAGCAAGTTCTTCATCGACGAGAGCAACGATACACCATTATGAGGCCCCTCTGAAAGTGGTAACTTCACGGTAAAGTCTGCTTGGAAATTCTGGAAAGGGACTGCGGATACACAATGTCGTATGGATTGGATTTGGTACAAGATAATACCCACCAAAATTTAGGTCTTCACCTGGAAAACGTGGAAGAAAGTTCACACAGTGGACGATTTCATACAATAACGACTCCCATTTGTTTCTTGATGCAGCTGTTGTCGGGTAACAACGAAACGCTGAACCACTTGCTCGTAAACGGAAAGACAGCGCAACAAGTTTGGTAGTTTTTCGCGCACGCTTGTGGTGTTCGAAACATATCGGCTGAAAGTTTTTGGGCACGACAAGGGATATGGTTACTGGCAGCCAACAAAAGCACGCAAATGGGCATCATTAAAGGGGTTCTTCCGGCTATCATAAGCTGGGAATTATGGAAAGCACGTTGCAAACATCGATTCGACGACGTGTCGATGAATGCTTAAGCAATTGTCACCAAAACATGCCGATGGCTTCAGGATATCATGGTCAATACTAAAGTTACCCAAAGAGGCAACTTTGGGGACACAATATCGCTGCAAGTTCTCTGAGTACACACGCTCCAAATAAAACGTAAAGCAAACATATTGGTAAAATGGCAAGCAGCACCACCAGGGTGGTTTAAACTGAACACTGACGATCTTCTTTCAGTAATGGCCTCTCTGGGGCTGGAGGTATCATACGCAAGTCACAATGAGAGATAAAATTCGATAACATCGTGGTGCTAGGAACAGGCACGAATACATCAGCTGAACTTTATGGACTAGTACATGGCCTTAAATTTTGCAAGTAAAACAACTGGTTTCTACTCATGGTCGAAATGGATGCTGAAGTTCTAGTGAACTGGCACAAACAAATAGGCATCTGCCCCAGCAAGTTTCAAGCCATATGGAAAATGATTTGTCAACTCAGCCAGGAGCTCCAAATCAACATAGTTCATACGTACATAGAAGGGAACGGATCCGCTGACGGTCTCTCCAAGTTGGGAAGCACACAACAAAACCTCGTGTTTTAGTCTATTGCAGCACTACCTAGACAAATACGAGCCTCCTACTTTCTTAAAAAATTAGGGGTTACAGCTATTAGACACTGAACCTTTTGTAATATTCGGAGGTCAGGCTTTAAGTCCCCCTCTTGTTTTGATCTTGTATATTTAAATAAAAACACAATTTGCGCAAAAAAAAAAAACTTATAGGTTACACCTATAGGAAGAGTTGTGTCTCGTAAGGGTTTTCAGTGAATATACCTACAAAATTCTATTATAGACGTTCTGGAATTATAAACAACTCATAATTATTACTCCTGGTATCTCTAAAAAATGGATTGAATTCATCTCGAAGATATAACACTTAACAAAGGTTAACCATTAGATACGTTTAGAAATTATCACGTCAATTTTACTACCATCAGATTATATCAAGTTTTAGAATTTCATCCTTTTGTGTAGTGAATTTAGTTTCTGGAATCAAGGTGTTTGATAATCCTTCCAAATAACCTTAGCCTTATCTTGAGTGTGGTGGAAGAAATCTAGAAGTTCGTTCGACAAGTGTCATAGTTTATTCGCTCTCTTTTATTGATATTTCAGGGAAAATATATATCCACACAAGTTTTTCAAGGTAAGACGTTGCATTTGAGTTTTCATTTGCTCTTTTTATACTTGCAACTTGCCCTCCTTCACAAAGTTCTCAACTATACTCGTAGAGACCCGCTTTTGTTTTTGTTTTTTTGGTCTCTTACATTCACATTGATTCATGGCTTGCCTCGAGATTGGTAAAAATTCTTCCTCTTTCAGTTCTAAATCTTGTAAGGGGTCTTGAATTGTGAATGTCTTCTTTTTTTTCTTTTTTTTACGAGTATGTCAGCTTCGTGAAGGAGCCAATAACTTGTAAAAATACATACAAACCCTTAGTATGAATTTATGAGAATCGAATATTCCTAGGTAATTGTCTCCCTCGTTATAGATTCTTCCTAACCTAAACTGTTGATTAATCAAAAAGTGATAGTTAGTTTTAACAAAACCTTGATAACATAACTATGTGAAGTACAATTATAAGGGTAATTTTTCTTCTAAAATACATCTAATAGGATGGTAGTACTAAAAACTTAAAAATTCTTAATACACTAACAACTTACGATTTAAAAGAAACCATAACCTTATAATTTTATCCCAAATACAACTCTAGAATTCCATGTATGTCCAAAGATTAGAGTATACAAAAGATGTGTCTACAATACCAGAATGCCCTGGAATAACAACTTTTCTTAGAAAAAGTTATAAAAATCTTATTTACTTGCACCCTCAAACTGAATCAGCATGTGTCCCCACAATTGCCTAAAATGAAAAAAATTGGAGAAAATCTAAAAATATTACCTAAAGATGATAAGGGTTGCCTCCCCCAAGTACTAAGTTTAACATCATCAGCCAGACTCACAAGATATTCTCAAAATTACTACTCACAAGACTTTGGATTATATTACACTCAGGTGGTTCAGAATTAGAAGGGGAATGCGACGTATTAAAGATATTTAAGTCTACTGTCATGTTCCTAAAGGTTAACTTCATAATTTTATTATGGCAATTGATTACCGCATTAGCTATTACCAAAAAGGGATGGCCAAGAATCACAGGGATCTCGCCCTCAGGGTTTGCCACTGACTCAGTATCTAACACTACAAAGTCTACTAGATAAATAAACTGCTCAATCCTGATCAGCACATCTTCAACTGTACTCCTAGGAATCCTAATAGATTGGTCAGCTAGCTGAAGGGTCCTATTTATGGGTTTAAGTACTCCGATATCCACTTACTCGTAGACAGAATAAGGAATGAGGTTCACGGTGACACCTAAATCAAGTAGAGTTCTTCCTATCTTACGGGTCCCAATCGTACATGAAATAGTAGGGCATCCCAGATCCATGTTTTTGGGAAGGGATTTATGCAAAAGGACAAAACTAATATGTGCATCTAAAAGAATTGTAGTCTCCTTGTTTTATTAGGGGACAACAATAATCGTTAGACCTATTGGGCTTGATACTGAACCGGAGGAGGGCACCACTCAACTATCTCTGGGTTCCTCTCTCTAGCTCTCTTCCTGAGCTAAGGAATAGCAGTTTGCTTCAAGAAGGAAGAAGGAAGAAGAAGAAGAAGAAGAAGAAGAAGAAGAAAAAGAAGATCATGCCTCCTTTTTGTTTACCCTCCTCCTTTCTATTTATAAGGAGGGTTTGACCTAGGAGCATCCTCTCTCACATGCTCAGGGAAATTCGAAGATTATCCCTTCAGAGTCATGGGGTTGTGTGCTCCTCGTATTTGTTCTGTATTTGCTAATAATTGCTCGTTGTATGGAGATACTTAATAGTAGTTTCGTCAGGGCATCCTTACTCGTACAAGGTGACCGAAGACTTCGCTCGTCGGCTGACCTAACATTTCCCTGCTCTAGTTATACGAGGTTTGGGTCATTGGAGGTATTACTCGTTAGACTACCATGACTTAGTCACTAGCGGGAGCGTGCTCCTACAATCTCCCCCACACAGGTCTGGCTCACATGGAGGAAGATCTGAGGCAGGTCTGGCCACATGTGGAGTTAGTCGTTCAGCGGGGGGCGTGACAGTCTGTCTGACATTGTCTCGGGAGGGGTCCAGACTAATAAATTCATTGGAAGATGTGTGGTGTGACTGTTGATGCAGTGGGTAACATGGCAAATGATGTGCGTGGGCCGGACGTAGTTTTTTAGGAAATTGTCTTTTCCCATAACTGCCTCTTCCACTATAAAATGGCAAACAACATAGCGTGGAGCTTCTCCTCTATTTGAAAGAGAAAAAAGAAAATTCTAAGCTTTGGACGGAATTGATACACTTGGGTTAGAGCGAAGCGATGGAATTTTGCGTTGGAATTCTCAGGTGAGTTTACCCTTTTAACTTGTGTAATTTACCGTAGTATAATCTCTTTGATATATTTTGGACTCACGTGAAATTTCCGAGCGAAACTGTGGTAACCGAAAGAGCTGTGGTGACCATGGCTCCGGGATGAATCGTGTCATACGTCACGGAGTCGCGTCGACTTTCGGCGGCCACACCGGGAGATTGCATGGTTAATGGACAGCACTAGGGAGTGTCCTGGCCCTTGGGTACCCAGTAGTTAGGTGGCCATTATGCCCTTCTCTTTGTTAGGGTTGAGGCTAACGTTTGCGTCTGGCTCGTGCAGGGGCATACGAGTGTCGAGCACAAATTAGTAGATAGATACGAGGTAAGGAATAGAGAAAATCTGGGTAGAAAAATGGCCGTATATGAGGGTGAGTCAACGACGAAAGGCTCAACGGCCGGGACAACAGGTGCCGCGCCCGTGGGGTTGGTGGGTTGTTTCGACCACAAGGCAGGAACTTCCATGCCTCGGAACTTGAGGGTAGAATCGCAGACGGATTTTGTGGTACTAGGGAGAGTACCTGGAGATCTGGCCCATGAAGACATTATTAGTGGTCGCGAGGATGGAGTGTCTAAGTTATTTTGGCCTTATCCAAGCGAATGGAGGTTGCCCATAACGTTGGGTGATTACGAAAGTCCGGGGATAACGATGGAGCATCTGGATGTCGTTAACGAGTGGGAGAAAGCTCGAGGCGGTTGTAAGTGGATATGGCCAGATTGTCAAACATTAGCATCCAACCAATGCATCGTGTACTTCGGGCAATTTGATGCAGGGCTGAGATTTCCCTTGGATGACTTAACGAAAAAATGTTTAAATTCGTTTAGGCGTGCCCCGGGGCAAATGAATGGAAATTTTTACCGGGTGATGACGGGGTGTCGGCTGAATAATCAATCGGTGCCTCCTCGTTGGAGCGTGGGTTGTTGGGACATAATGGTTGCCTACAATGCGGGGGGCTGTCCGCGTCAATGGGACACTGTTTCGGAGAGCTCGGTGGTAGAACGGGATGGGGACGAGGCGTCAGAAAAGCCGGCGTCTCCTTGCATTACTCGTTCACGAGCACGGGCGGGTCATGAGAGGCGGCAAACTCGGACTGCCGCTAAGGCAAAAAAGGTCGTAGTCAAGGAGAGTGATACAGGCCCAAGGTGTCAAAGAGTCATGCTTCCTTGTGCGCCTGAGTGGAAGCACTGGTACTATATAGCTCGTAAATCCGGCGAGCTGAAGATTTTTAAGTTGCCGACGAGTGGGAATTACTGGTGTCGGCATCCAATTCTGGTGGGGGATATTTGATTATGACAACGGCCCTAACCGTCGCTTACATCATAACATGTTTAATACTAAGTGTACGTTCCTTCGTATAAGTCGTTGTAGTCGTGTGCGAGTCTCTGTCATTCGGTGACTAATGATTACTCTTTTATTTCACAGGTGTGACGATAGCAAGGGTAACTCTTAAGTCCACGCGATTACGTGTGCTCGGTCATAAAAATAAAGAGAATCAAGTATTGACCAATATTATCGACGGGAAGTTTGACTCTGATAAATATTGGTCAGCGGTCAAGTATAGCGAGCCTCGTATCCATCCCGTGAGTAATACTTGCTCTGTGGAAAGTGTTCACAGTTACAAATTAATAGAAAGCGTTAGAATAAAGCCGAGGTTCTTAAGTGCGAGGGGAAAGGATTTGTCTAGCTCAAATGCTGGCGTGCCTCTTATCGTTGGACAAAGTCTTAGGCTGTGAGAGGTCAGTGGTCACACAGAGGATGTCCCACTGGCGAAGCAGCAGAGGTCAGTTACTGTCGGTCCTTTGGATGAGGAACCTGGGCAGTTGCGAGGCAGGGAGAGGGAGTCGTTGTCTCATTCTTACGTCGAGGAGGGGACACGCTCCGTCGGGAGCGGTAAACTCTTTGGTGGCAGTTTGCCCGAAGGGGAAGTGCAGAGTACCCCTTGCATGGGCAAGGAAAAGAAGCGTCTAGCTCAGGCTCTGGATGACCCTCGGGTTCATCGTACTGCGGTCGTGGCAGCTGTCCGGGTAGGTTATTGTTTTAGTGCTTAAACGTTTATTTCCTTCAGGGTTATGAATAATAAAATCGTTGTTTACTTTATGCAGGGTACCCTTACACTCGAGGCCTCATTTCTCCGGGCCGATACCCTTGTCAATTGTAATGCAAAGTTGGAATTGCGACTGGAAGAAATGAGGACCGCGCAGAAGGAGCTTGGAACAGAGGCTCTACATCGCGAACAGGCGGAGCACGTAGCGAGCAGGACCGCTGGACTCGAAGAATAATTGAAACTGCTGACTGACGCGAAGCTTGCAGTTGATAGAGACTTGGAAGTAACCCACTAACGGTTAAGGACTCTGCCGTTGGAGAAGGAAGCGAGCAAGCAGGGCTTACGTGAGGAGCTGGTAGGGGCGAAGAAAGTAACGGATGGTTTGCAGCGTTGCGTTGCCGAGCTAGAATTGCGCCATACTCATTTAGAGGATGAGTTTCGTTCATCGACGAAGTGGTGGGTGGATACGCTGGCTCCACCGTTGCAAGTATTACGTCAGACCCAGGACGTGCCTGAGTTGTGTCATCTTGGCTATTCCGAGTATCAAGGCTTTCTTCCTATAGGGGGCAAGATGGATATTACTCCTGAAGAGGAGATGCGACTAGTGGAGGATGACGGGGCCGTAGCCTCTGCTTAGATGCTCGTATTAAGAGGACGGTCATTTTGTATTTTGACGAGGAAGGTTTTATGTGTTTGCCTTGGAAAAATGTTTTTATTTTTGGTATGTAAACTTATGAAACTCATAGGGGTTTGTCGTACACTTTATTGCTAAACGTGCTCTTTGCTTGATATATTTGTGCAGTCGTATTTTTAATTTGTACGCTTTCTCGTGTTAATGACGACTTTGGGGTATTCTCGGTATGATGCTCTCGTATTAGCCATGTAATGAGGGATTAATGTAGGCAAAACGTCATGTCTGTTATTAATATAAGTTGTGAGTTCCAAGGGGTAATGAGTGGGGTTACTTGGGGGGATGTGTGCAGCGCAATAAATAAAGAGGATGGCTCTTTGGTTTCCCCATGGTAGTTAAAGAGGCTTATATAAATGTAGATTTGTGGGAGATGGATTCCATCTCGCATTAGCAAACTTGTGGGAGGAGCGCTCTTACTCTTTCATTGGAGCTTGCGATTGGGAGTCTAAACATCTAGAGGAGAAAGATGCAGACGCGGTTGAAGGTCAGGTATGAAGCACGGGTAAGCATGTGGGTGAAGTTTTATAAGAAGTTCTACTTTGGCAACCGTGGGCTGGCTGGGAAGCCGTTAGTGCGAACCTATGTCAACCCGTCAACCCTCCCTATACCCGAGAGGGAGACGCAGGAAAAGCGATGGTTCTGGTATCTTATTTTGAGGGATCAAGTACATAATTGTGTTAGCCGTGAAATTGTCTTGCGCGTAATGGCCGAGGAAGATGTCAAAGCGGCTAGTTGTGAAGGCGGGGTTATGGAAAATGGAAGAGGTCGTGTCCCTGTTATTCTAGGTGAATTTGCTCTGAATCAAGTCACTTTCTGCCATGTTTTTGTCTGTCAGTAGTCTTTTGTTGCTGTGAATTTAATTGGCATTAATTTTAAAATTAAATATGGCTACCAGAAATATGTATCGTAGTCGTTATGTTTATTAGTAACCGTGTTTTTAATAATTCGTAAAAATTAGGCGTGAAACAATCGACCAGAATTTACAAAGTCCTCATTGGATTGGGGTACGTTGGTCGCCTAGTTAACCTTTCCAAATTGATTAGGCACGATGGGCTTGATAAAAGAAAAAAAAATAAAAAAATTAGACAGTACTCCATGTATGGCGTTACTTTGGTCGTTTAGGCGACTAGGCGTGCCTCCAGTCATGATTTCTTTTTTGGCAAATAAAAAACATTCATGCTGTGCGAGGGTGGCCTTCCTCGAAGACCCCTCGATTTTGGTGCTTCATTAGAGTCGTCGATGTCAAGGATACCTCGACTTTCATACTTAGCGAGAACGGCCTACATCTAGAATGTCCTAAATTTTCGTTCTTAGCGAGGGCTCCCTACGCCGTTGACGCCCCCAGTAAAGTAATTTATTTAAAGAACTACGTCAAGACACCTCGATTTTTGAACTATGCGAGGATAGCCTTTGACAAGGATGTCCTCGGTTTCTGTTCTTTGCGGGGGCGGCCTATGTCAAGGATGCCCCCAGTAAAGTACTTTCATTTCATCTGTCAAAAAATGAATCTTGTTGTGTGAGTGTTGCCTACTTCAAGGACGCCACTACTTTCGTGCCTTGCGAGGATGGCCTACATCAAGGACATTTCGACTTTCATACTTTTCGAGGACATCATTCGTCAAGGATGTCCTCGGCTTTCGTTCTTTGCGGGGGCGGCCTACGTCTAGGACACCCTTAGTAAAGTAATTTCGTTTTGTCCATAAAAAAATGATTTTTCTGTAGTGAGGGCTGCCTACTTCAAGGACACCTCCACTTTCGTGCTTTGTAAAGATGGCCTACATCAAGGACATCTCGATTTTTGTACTTTGCGAGGACAGCCTTCGTCAAGGACGTCCTCGGTTTTCGTTCTTAGCGGGGGTGGCCTACGTCAAGGATGCCCCCATAAAGTAATTTCATTTGTCTGTCAAAAAATGATTTTCCTGTTGTGTGAGGGTTGCCTACTTCAAGGACACCTCCACTTTCGTGTTTTACGAGGATGGCCTACGTCAAGGACATCTCGACTTTCGTACTTAGCGAGGACAACCTTTGTCAAGGATGACCTCAATTGTTGTTCTTTGCGGGGGCAGCCTATGTCAAGGACTCCCCCAGTAAAGTAATTTCGTTTTGTCCGTCAAAAAATGATTTTCCTGTTATGTGAGGGTTGCCTACTTCAAGGACGCCTCTACTTTTGTGCTTTGCGAGGATGGCCTACGTCAAGGACATCTCAACTTTTATACTTTGCGAGGACAACCTTCGTCAAGGATGTCCTCAGTTTTTGTTCTTTGTGGGGGCGGCCTACTTCAAGAACGCCTCCAATTCCCTAACTGACTTTATAACACAATTTTTTATCTCGTTTAGACGAGTAATCATATAATGGGGATCTACATTTTGGATTGAGATGTTGAAACTGAACTTCTATTGAGCACGAGTAATCATGTACATGTTATGCATTTCTAATGAACCCATTTGCGGAGATTCATGACATTCCAAGGGGATTTGAGTTCCTCGTCATCGCGGTTGAGTAGATAGTATGTGTTACCATTGGCAATACGGGATATGAGGTAAGGGCCCTCCCAGTTAGGTCGTAATTTGCCCTTGTTGTGATTGTGAACTGTCGAGAAGACTTTTTTCATGGCGTAGTCGCCTTCGCAAAACTGTCGAGGGATTACTCGCTTGTGATAGTTTCTTTTCAATGTCTCTTGATACAACAACAGTCGTGAAGAAGCTTCCTCTATGGTTTCATCTATGAAGTTGAGGTTCTTGGCGAGTAGTCGGTCATTGATTACACTGTCAACTACTAGGGATCTCATCGTATTGGCGATGACTTCGGTGGGGAGTACTGCTTCGGAGCCATAGGTAAGCATAAACGGTGTGAAACCCAAACTTTTTCGAGGGGTCGTTCGGTATGACCAAAAAATGTGGGGTAGCTCATCCACTCAGTGACCTTTTGCCGCGCCCAGTCGTTTACTGATTCTGTCGATGATGGTTTTGTTTGTGGCCTCGGCTTGTCCGTTTCTAAGGGGGTATCTGGGGCTCGAAGGAAGGATTTTTATATGGTAGGTCATACAAAATCTGGGACTTTGCTTCCCACGAATTGTGTACCGTTGTCAATCATCAGTACGGCGGGGATGCCAAACCGTGTGATAATATGTTTCCATAGGAACGCGATGACCTCTTCTTCCCTAATCCGAGCGATGGGTAATTCTTCAACCCATTTGGTAAAATAGTCTGCTGTTACCAGTAGCCACTGGCATCTTCTGCGCGCCATTGGGAGGGAACTGGCGATATCAAGTCCCCATTTTACAAACGACCATGGGCTAGAAACTGTATTGAGGTCGACTGCAGCTGCGTGGATTATATTCCCGTGGATTTGACATTTATCACATTTTCGGGCGTATGTTATGAAATCTTGTCGCATAGTTAGCCAGTATAATTCTTGGGTACGTGTATAGTCAGCCATAGAATGACCAGCCGTATGGGCACTGCAGACACCGTCATGAATTTCTGCGATAACTGTATTAATTCGCTCTCCGGCGATGCAAGTGAGGTGCGGAGCATATAGGCTTATCCGAAAGAGGTCACCATTAATCATCGTATATTTTTGGGCCCTGTTGCAAATGCTTTCGGCTGCTGATCGATCATCCAGAAGGATGTGGTGTTCCCCAAAGAAATCTAGGAGAGGTTTGCGCCAGTCGGGGGGAACGAGTAGGTCAATTTATATTGCTTGTATTGTGTTTACGTTAATACTCAGTTTATCAAGGATATCAATCTGGATGACTCGAAGTTTATCGCCAATGATGTCTGCTAGATACGCAAGGGCGTCTGAGTGTCTATTCTCACCGCGGTGGATGTGTTCGAGGTTGATCTTTCAGAACTTGATTAGTCGTTGTTTTAGTATTTTTATGTAGCTGGCCATCCTTTCGTTGGCCTGGAACGTCCCGCTATGCTGGTTAACAACTAGTTGCGAGTCGGTGAAGATGGAGAGTTCCTCCATGCCCAGGGCCAACGCTGTTTCTAGTCCGCTCAACAACGCCTCATATTCTGCCTCGTTGTTACTAAGGGGGAAATTGACCCGTATGGCCTTCTCAATTTTCTCATTGGTCAGAGAAACTAAAACTATGCCAAGACCAGAGCCGCCAGCGTTGACGGACCCGTCGGTATATAACCGCCATCCCTTAGTATGCACTGGCTCGTCGGCGTCAGGGTGGGTATCGAGGTCATCCTTCTCGTTGTTATGTTAATTTTTGTCATGTATAGGGAGGTCCGCTACTGTCTGTCCTTTAATGGAAACTCGTGGTTCGTACTGAATGTCAAATTCACCTAGTGTAATTGCCCATTTTGCGATCCGGTGGGTCTTATCTTTCTTCGCAAAAAATTCTCGAAGTGGTTGGGTGGTGATGACCTTGATTTTATGTGCTTGGAAATATGATCGTAACTTTTGTTAGGCATATACAAGAGTGAGGGCCTATTTTTCTACTGTAGAGTACCGAAGATCTGCTCCTATTAGGGTCTTATTGACGAAATATACTGGCTTTTCTGCTTTGTGCTCTGTGCGTACGAGGACCGCGCTGATGGATTCATCGGTATTGCCCAGGTACAAACCTAGTAACTCGTGCTCGATAGGGGCGCTTAGAATTGGTTGAGTGGCTAAGTAACGTAGCATATTTTGAAAGGTTGTTTCGCAGTCATCGTTCCATTGGCAATTTTTGTTCACCCGAATGCAGTGAAATAATGGGTGGCATTTGTAGGAAGCTTTATAAATGAAGTGTCCCAGAGCGGCTATTTTTCCAACGAGGGCTTGTACTTGCTTTAATGTCTGTGGTGATGGCATACATGCAAGAGCACGGATCTGATCAGGTCTACTTCGATTCCACATTGGGTGACTAGGTGTCCGAGGAACTTTCTCGGGGAAACCCCAAAGCTGCACTTTTCCGGGTAAGACGCATTTTGTACGACCGAATCTTTGTGAAAACTGTCTCGAGGTCACGAAGATGGTCGTGGCATAGGTGGCTTTTGATGAGCATGTCGTCGATATAGACTTCCACTGTTTTGCCAAGCTGCTCTTCAAACATTGTGGTTACGATGCGTTGGTACGTGGATCCCGTATTCTTCAAGCCAAAGGGCATGACCGTATAGCAGCAGGTTCTGCTCGGTGGTGAATGACGTGCACTCTTGATCTTCCACTGCTAACGGTATTTGGTTGTATCCGGAGTAGCCATCCATGAATGACAACCGCTCGTGGCCGGCCGTAGAATCGACTAGTCTGGTAAAGAGGGGCATAGGAACTATCTTTTGGGCAGTGGCGGTTGAGGTCGGTAAAATCGATGCATACTCGGGTTTTCCCATTCTTTTTTGGTATCGCGACTATGTTTGCTACCCAGCGTAGGCAGTCAATAGGTCATATAAATCTTGCGTGCAGCAACTTTTGTATCTCATCGTTAATAGCTTCACGTAGCCGTGGTGCTATTCGTCGTGGTTTCTGCTTGACGGGGTTGGCTTTTTCATGAACATGTAAATGATGACAGGCCATCGCAGGGTCTATGCCAGGCATTTCGTCAAAAGACCACGCAAAGATATCTTTGAACTGTCAGAGTAGTATAATGAGGTATGCTTGCTCGTCACCTGTCAACTAGAAACTAATATATGTTGTTCTTATGGGACCATCGATGTCAACTGGAACGACTGGCTCCACGAGAGGCAGGGTCCACGATTTACTGAATGTATTTATAATGGCATCGTTTTGGTCGTGTATCGTGTCTATGAGCATTAAGATATTTTTAGAGCAAGGAACGGGGGACGAGTCCACCGCCATGGGTTCATTCCCCGTTCGTTGCTAATCGGCTCGCTCGATATGTTTCCCTTTCTTTTTTGTGTTCTCTTGATTGATTAAGTTTTGTAGTGAGTTGGCGTAGCAGACTTGCGCTGCGACCTGACAGCCACGTATCTGGTAGGGGCTGAACTTTGTTGGAAAGCGTATTACCTTATAGTAGGAGGAGGGAACGGCCTTCATGGCATGAATCCAGTCGTGTCCCAGAATTCCATTACAGTGTACTGTGGGGATGCTGATAACGATGAAAGTTGTAGGTACGATAACCGGGCCTGCCTGTACTTGAGTTACGAGCTCTCCCATTGCTCGTTCAGTAGATCCGTTAAAACCATAAATCTTAGTCTTGGAGGGTACAAAGCAGTCCTGCATGTTCATGTTGCGAAGTACCTCGTAGTAGAGGATGTTAGCGCCACTACCGGAATTGACCAACATTCTTTTAACGAGGATGCCGCCTATGACGATCCAAATAACGAGGGTGTCGTCATGAGGGTGTCAAACGGTGCCAAGATCGTGATAGGTAAAGTAGATTGCTTGATCCGCCGGAGGGTTAGTGGCTGCATCAATGTCATGGGCGGCTCGCTGGTTCTCGATTAGGCGGTAACACTGCCTTGTAGAATTTAAAATGGAGTGTCTGGAAGGAGCTTGGTTGAGGTCGCCCAATATCATCTCACATACTGATAAATGTTCTGGTTCCCGTATGTTTATTGCGCGTTCATCGTAGGTAGGGTGAAGCGCTCTCTCTACGGTTGGGATTCGTTTTTTAAGGTATCGTGTATATCGGCCGAGGCGGAACCAAGTCTCGGTCGTGTTGATGAAATCGTAACATTCCTCGGTTGGATGGTCATGGATCTCATGATGCGCGCAGTATGGGCGACCAGATCAGTCAGGCCTATTTCGAGGTTTTCTGTAGTCAGGGTCATTCTTGACCGCGAGGAGCAAGTCTGCCCATGAAATGGTCAGGTTGTTGGGAGGATAACGTTCCCAACGTGTGTTTCCTTGTCGTCCGTCCCTGGAGGCTTCGGTGTTATCTCGTTGGTCACGTTCTGTTCGTTATCTATTCCTGTTATTGTGTGGATCTTCGTTAATATCCCTTGAGTGTATGGGTGTCTGGTTACGTTGTACCGGCGTAGATGTGGTGCTCAGGAGGGCGGCGGTTTGTGAGGCTGAGGCACGGTTGTTCGCTTCTACGTTTTGATATTTATGTACCATCACATACAGGTGTTCGAGTGTTTCGGGCCATTTTCTATACAAGGCCTCGCACAACTTAGAGCCGGGAAGACAGGCGCCCATAAAGGCGAGGTAGGCTATTGGTGCATCTATCCGTTCTATGAGGGTGAACTCACTTTTGAACCGTGAAAGGAGAGAGTCAGTGGTTTTGCCAATTTGTTGTTTCAGGGAGAACAGTTCCGCTAACTATTTTTTTATTGTTGGTTGTGGAGGTACTTCTCTATAAATGCCAACGAGAGTTGTTCGATCATGGATATTGAGTTTGGTACGAGGCTCTGAAACCATACGAGGTCCCCGTCTGACAATATCGAGGGGAACAGACGACATATGTGCTCGTCTGTTTGATGTTGAAGGTCTATGCTGTACTGAAACTTGGAGAGATGCTACCCAGGATCCTGGCAACCGGTGAACGGCTCTATTTTGGGTCGAGAGTAACTTTGTGCTGGAACGTAGCTCTGTATGGCCGTAGTAAAGGGTGTATTATGGATCCGGCAGAGCGTCTCCGTGGTTAACCGCCTAGTTGGGTTCGCGCCGTGCATTGTCCAGATAAGTGCTTCCACGGTCGCAGCTGCTAATGGTTGCTGGTCATGGGTTTCCCCGATCCCTTTGTGGATGGCTTCGCCTCAGGTTGTGGACTCGTCAACGTGGTTGTCGTAGTTTTGGGCGTAAGTCGGTCCCATAAAGGGCATTCCTGGGTATCGGTCATAAAATCTTTTATTGTACGCATGGTTCTGATCGTAATGGGGATGACAGTAGTGGCCGTGGGGGTAAGAAGAGCCATCTGGGCTATAAGGGGGATGCCACGGTGAATGCTTTGCCCGGTCGTCGCCATATCGGTTACCGTTGTCCACGAGGGTATTTGGTACACGGTAGTTGTGGAGTTGAGGAGCATATCAATCGGGAGGGAGCGAGTCGTTATGACTGAACTGGTAAACCGGTCGATGATATTGTGGGCCTGTACCTTGGTGAACCGCGGGGTGAAGAGGCATAGAGGGTCCTCGGGGTGGTGCGAGGCGATGGTGGAGGCTCCAGCCGTAGGTATAAGGTTTGCTTCATCTCCTTGAAGTGGTTCATGCGGGGTTGGCTCGCATACAGACGCGGAGGGAATCGGCCATAGGCGGGTGTGTTCTGGTGGCGAGAGTGTCTCGAAGAGTATCGTTGGCCACTTGGAGCTGCTGTATTTGGCTGTCCTTTGCGAACATCTGGTCCTGTAGCTGCGCCAGCGCCGCTCTCATTTTGGCCATGGCTTGTTCCTGGGACTGATTTCAGGTAGAAACCACCATTGTTGCTCGGAGGAGGCTTTGGGGGGAACGCAGAAGGCACCAATTGTAGTCTCCTTGTTTTATTAGGGGAGAACAATAATCGTTAGACGTGTTGGGCTTGATACTGAACCAGAGGAGGGTACCACTCAACTATCTTCGGGTTCCTCTCTCTAGCTCTCTATCTGATCGCTGAGGAATAGTAGTTTTCTTCAATAAGGAAGAAGAAGAAGAAGAAGAAGAAGAAGAAGAAGAAGAAAAAGATCATGCCTCCTTTTTGTTTACCCTCCTCCTTTCAATTTATAAGGAGGGTTTGACCTAGGAGCATCCTCTCTCATGTGTTCAGGGAAATTCCTAGATTATCCCTTCATAATCGTGGGGTTGGGTGCTCCTCATATTTGTTCTGCATTTGCTAATAATTGCTCGTCATATGGAGATACATAAGAGTAGTTTCATCAGGGAATCCTTACTCGTACAAGGCGACCGAAGACTTTGTTCGTCGGCTGACCTGACATTTCCCTGCTCTAGTTACACAAGGTTTGGGTCGTTGGAGGTATTGCTAGTAAGACTACCACGACTTAGTCACTAGCGGGAGCGTGCTCCTACAAGAATAGACGTATCACATTCGTGAACATGAAAAGCATTTTTCGTGATATGTATGCAACGCTTTAAAGTACAAAGATCTTTGAGGAATTTTGCGTAATTAGGAATATGCCTTATGGCCGTAAGAATAGGAATGTTAATCACACAATGCTTAAAAATCCCTAAAATCTCCTCATAGGCATTGCCCTTCTTAGCCAGAGTTAACCGCAGAGGAAAAGGAGTCAGCGGCTGAATATGTGTTATCACCGTTTCTTCCTCACTCATAGGTTCTTCTATGGGTTTACTTTGAATTTCCAGCTCGGTTTCCTTAGGCATTTTTACTAGATTATCAACTTTTGTACCACTCCTTAGAGAAATGATGGCGTTGACTCCATCACGATTAGAAGATCTATGATGTTCAGTATTCCCTTTAGGATTAGCTTGAGTTTGACTAGGGAACGTTCATTTATTTCTTATGCTTATCTCCGTTGCTATTTGACATATATGTCCCTCAAGTTTGGCAATAGACGATTGGGTTACTTGCGTAAATGTCTTAAGGGTATCTTCTAAGGACGTGGCAGAAGTAGGTAGATTCCTATTGTGCGGAGGAACATAAGGCACATTAAGGGGAGCTTGGTATGATGGATTTTATTGCCACGATAAACTAGACTGGTGATAGTTTACTTGGTTGTGCGGTTGATAAGAGGCGCTACCAGAAGAACCTCCTTGGTAATTTCTACTTCCCCGAGAATTGGAGTTGTTAAAATTATTATTCCATCCACCATCGAAAGGTTGGCTATTGAGACGTTGATACATGGCATTGGCATGGTCTTTCCTACCCTCTCTTGAACTAAGCACGTTAGGGCAATTTTGGACCAGATGGTCCAAACTTTCATAAACTACACAAAGTAACATCGCCACATGGTTAACAGAAGAAGTGGTAGGGTGATTATCTCTTTTCCCAATTTCTAAGTTCTCAATTTTATTAAAAATGGTTCTAAGAGTGGCAGACTCTGAATTAGAGTCCACTTGGTGCATATTTGCACTGTGAGAAGGTCTTTCCTCTCTCATCATTTGCCATTGGTAGGTCTTATCAGCTACATCATTTAAAAATTTCTAAGCTTCGGTGTCAGTTTTCTCATCAAATGTACCCGCGCACATAGACTGAACACGAGCTTTAGTGTCATAATCTAGACCTTCATAAAGAGTTTGAACTATATCAATCAATTGAATCCCGTGATGAGGGCATCCTTGCTCTAAATCCCTAAACCTTTGTAGGTAGTCATATGATGACTCTCCTCAATTTTGCGTGAACCTTTAGATACTCTGTCGTATCTTAGCAGTTCTATGGTTAGGGAAATATTTTTTCAAAAACTCCTTAACGAGTTGTTCAAACGTGTTTACAGAGTTCTCCTCAAGAGTGTACAACCAATCGCGTGTGTTTCCCATAAGAGAAAAAGGGAACACACGTAATTTTAGAGAATCCTCTATAATACGTTCAAATTTTAAAATAAGCATATGATCCCTAATGCCCATAAGATGGTTATACGGGTTTTTAGTGAGACTACCATGAAATTTAGGAAGCATAGACAAGAATTCCAATTTTAACACAAAGTTTCCTATATTTCTAGGAATCACAATACACAAAGGTTTACTCACAATTGTAGGATGCATTCAATTGCGGAGAGTGATTCCCTCCGCAGCAACAGGTTCGAGACCATTCCTAGCAACAATAGGTTCGAGACCATTAGTCCCATCATTCTTACTCATATTGATTCTAACAGTGTTCTTAGTCCGAGTTTGGGTGTTACCCTAATTTAACATACAACTCAATCAATATATGCAAACACACTAAAAGACATAAGAATGATGCAAGCACTCAAGAACGTTTTACTGGTCTCTTTTTAGGTCAAGTTGTGAACCTGGTCTCAGGGTTCAATGCTCCTACTCTTGACAGAAGATCGGTTTGTACTTGAGTTGTTTTTACTCGCTTGGGAAATAGCTCGCATGCTATCCAGTAACCTAGATGTACTTATGCTGGAAGGCGGGGAGAACCGCTTAAAGTCATTTATCCACACAAGCTATGCCAGGGAACGTACGTCCTCCAACAAATGTAGCCACTTATCAAGTTTTCCTATTGAGCATGTTACACCAGGTCCGAGCGAAGCCTTTTGATTAACTACATTTTTTATGGCTTCTTATCTGAAAATCTTTTAAAGTGGTCGGGACTGTCGATACTGAAAAGATTAAAAACTGGGTAATGAACTCTCGGGGTCCTAATGCGTGGGCACGTACGGGTGATGAAATTATGTTTTGGTTCACTCTTATCTAGGCGTTGTTGCAAAAATTAAACATTTGATCAATCAAACAATAGTTACACACGATGTACCGCGATAGGGAGGGTACGGTGAAAAGATGATTACCTACAGGGCATCCTTTTTAGGGGCACGTTCGGTTACCCTGGTGAAACCGTTGGGAAGGCCTACTTAGGATCATTTGAGAAGTACGCGTTGAAATGATTTCCGGCCTGAGTAGAGGTTCTGAAGCTGTACCTACAGTAGAGTACAATTTACTCACCTTACAGAGCGTCACTCATTAAATTTTACATAAACATTTTCTCGATCCTTACAATACTAAAAATAATAATTAAACAACTAGAAGTCTTCTTGGCTTTGTCGGTTTTTTTTATGTTGGTTTTGTTGCTTTGCTTTAATCAACCATGTCCATCTCCTTCAATAACTTGAAAAATAGTACTTATGTATGTCCGTGTCGGTGAACCAAGTATGTAGCAAAAATGCTGCCCAACTGTCTAGATCGAGTAAAAGATACCGTCGTTCCTACAGGAATACATAGGTAGAGTTTTTAAACAGCAGTTGTTTGACCCGACTTGTTCTTCGCAAGAACAAGCTCTATAATACTTGGTAGATACGAACAGAGTTATACAAAAGAAAACTGTATGACGAGAAAGATTACGATAAAAAACCTTGATCAAATACCAAAACATAATTCAAACTTTAGCTCAATTTCAATAAAATTAATCCAATAACAGAAACTCATACACAAAGTAAACTACTGAAGCAGCAGAGTAAACAAAGTATTTAGTATAGCAGAGTAACAAAATAAAAACCCAAAGATTTTGATTCGATTTACTCATCACAGACACAATCAGAATCACAGTTACCAAGCTTCAAAGATTTAGCAGTAATACTCAGCGTAAGAATTAGTAGTTTATTAGCAGCAAGAACAGTCAGGTAAACAGCATAATAAATATCAGTTTCAGCAGCAAGAAGCAGGCAGGTTCAAGCAGTAACAGCAGTAAACAGTAGGTAGATTGCACTCTGGCAAACAACAACAACAACACCGTTATCAGCGGCGGTAGTAATCATAATTTCAGTAGTAATTTGGGAGGCAAATCATGGCTGAAACCCAAATCAAACCACCTGCAAAAACCTAATCGCAACATCATAATCTAACAAGCAGCAAACAAAAACCAATTACCACCTACAAACCTCAATCACATATGAACCATAATCATTCTAAAATACGAATCACAAGTTAAATATCATCGCAAAACGAACCTAAGTGCCAATCCAACCAAACAAAATTCAAATCAATGAAGAACTAGCCGAGTTCATCTATTTTAAGAGTTTGTAAATCGAAGCAAACAACTGTAAAAGAGAAATAGAGAGATTGCAAAGCAAATAACTATAAATCGAAGCAAAACAAACAACGGCAAAATCAAAATAAATAACATAACCCCAAATCGTAAAATCCAACAACAGAGACATAGATAGAGACACCACCAAAACCCAATTGCATATTGATGAATCAAGCTCTGGGGAAAAAAACCTAAAATCCCCAAATCAAATTCCAGACCTGGTTTCTGTTTAAATCGATTGTTGAAGAAATTGAATACTAATTAGGGTTTCGGTAAAGAATCTGCAATAGGGTTTTCTAAGATGAGAGAGAGAGTCAGTGTTAGAGATAGATGGGATTTCCTCCATTATTTCTGAGATCCAGATACAGAGAGGGATGGAAAATTTGGTGAGATTGGTGTTTTGAGAGGGAGAGAGTGTGTTTTTGTAAAAGTTTTTGTTTGAGAGTTTAGAGAGAAACAAATAAATAAACAACACACCTGACAAACAACAAATAAAATAAATACAACAACAGAGAAGAAAAAATCAATACTTACGAATATAAAGTGAAAACTTGTCAAACGGAACACTAATTTAATAATAGAGACACGATTTTGCAAATTGATTGCATCCCCGGCAGCGGTGCCATTTGATAAACCGTATCAAATCAGGTGTTGTAATATAGGTTAGGGTTGCCGTTCTTCAGGGATGCATATATCAAAATCATGAATTCTTATATCAAATCTAGAAAATAAAGATTATAAAGATGAAAACACTTACAATTGATTTATTCCAATAGATTTCCCAAGATATTCCATAAAAATATTGATAAAAATACTTACAATTCTTGGCAAGAAAGCTATGGTTCCCCAGAGAGTAAAAGATGATATTTCCTCTCTTCTCATCAATCTCTTTATCCCCTAACAAAAGTCCTCTCTCTCAACCACCCAGATTTGGTGGAGATATTTTAGCTAGGTTTGAATACTAAGTCTTCATCTCCTGCAGCTCTTGACAACTGATCATCTCCAGTAGTATCCTTTAGCATGTAAAAGTTGGGCTTTCAGGCTGGGCTTGGTAGCAATTGTCTTATTACCTACAATAGTAAAACATACTTCAATTAGGCCCAGTAAAACATAAAATAAAGTCCTAGATAATGTAAATTGAAGGACAAAAATAGGCATTTTAATGCCTATCAGTCGTCCCCGGATCTGTCCACGGGATTGAGCCTAAGTGAAGTATTATGTGTTCGCCCCCAATGTATTCCCGAGGGTCCGGTCTGCCAACCATTTATGCCCCTCGAGTTTGCTCGAATTGGAGACCTAAAAAACTTTAAGGTTTCCCCCAAGTATCAGTCTTGTCGAAGGGTTGACGTCTTGTCGAAGGGTTGACATGATACTTAGGTTAGGCCAAGAAATTCACTGGACTTCGAAGGCCTAGGCCTGAACAAAGCATTATGTGTTCGCCCCCAATATATTCCCGAGGGTCCAGTCTGTCGACCATTAATGCCCTTCAAGTTTGCTCGAATGGAGACTTGATAAACTTCAAGGACACCCCCAAGTATCAGTATGGTCAAAGGGTTGACATGATACTTAGGTTAGGCCAAGAAATTTACTGGAAGATAGGATACGAAGTTTAGAGGAAAAAAATATGTTTATTGATTATACTGTATTTACATCAGTTGAACAAGGTGGAGGTTGTGGCCTGTTATATGAGACTAACTGCATAGTGTTCCAAGGATTGGGTAGAGGCTCTTCCGCTTCTATCATCAGATAATAGGAACCTTTGTCGATTTATTCATACACGACAAAAGGTCTTTCCCATGATTTGGCTATCTTGCCAGCATTGCAAGGGTTCGAAGAGGGTGTGACTCGCCGAAGTACCCAATCTCCAATATTGAAACTGCGTGGCCGAACTTTTTTGTTGTATGACTTATGAAAAGAGAGATGGTAACGGCTGAGGTTTGCTCTGGCTCGGTCTCTAGTTTCATCGATCCATAGCATATTACATCTGAGTTCAAACTCATTATCTTTGTCTAAGAGGTTGGGGCCGCGTGTTGGCACTTTAAATTGAGTAGGTAGAACCGCTTCGGTACCATAGTCTAGAAGGAAAGGTTTGCAGCCCGTCACCTTTCGTGGTGTTGTTCGATAAGCCCAAAGTATATGTTGTAATTCCTGGACCCATCATCCTTTTTTTCTTATCGACCCACTTCTTAAGACCGTTGACTATAGTTTTATTGATTGCTTCGACTTGACCATTCCCCTGGGGGGGTAGTAAGGTTTTGAGGGGGAGAGGATGATGTTGTACTTTTTGAGGAAATTATGGACTTTGTTCCCAATAAACTGTAGACCATTATCACATCGGATCATGTGAGGACAGCCGAAGTATATAATAATATTCTCCCATAAGAACTTGATGACTTCTTCTTCTCTGGTTTGACATAAAGGCACGGCTTCGACCCATTTAGTAAAGTAATCTATTGCCACAAGAATATTTTATCGGTTACCCGATACTTTGGGAAAAGGACCCACGAGATCGATGACCCGCCGCTTGAATGGCCAAGAGACTTGACTGTAATGGAGGTCTTGTGGAGGGCTATAGATGTCGCAGGTGTAACATTGGCAATTCTCACAGTGTTTGGTGTACTCTTCAGTTTTCATCTTCATATTGGGCCAGAATAAACCTTGGGATACGGCTCGAAGAGCCATAGATTGACCAGTAGTGTGAATACCGCAAGTACTTTCATAGAGTTCAGCAAGAATTATAGTGGCTTCGTTTTGAGAAATGTACCGGAGGTGGATGCCATTTGGGAATTTGTGACGTAACTCGCCTTTGAGGATGGTATATTTGCGGCAATTTTCTAGTAACGAACGTTTGACTTTGGGGTCATTTGGGAGGGTAGAACTGTTCAATTAAGCAAAAAATGGTGTTCGCCAGTCATCTAGATCAAGACTCTTGCCCCCAGTATTGATGGTATTGACTTCCATCTGGTCGATACTTGGGCGTTCAAGTACTTCGATATGGAGTGTTCAAGATTTGGACTAGCCTAACATGGCTGTTATGTAGGTAAGGGCATCGGCATGTCTATTTTTTCCTCGGGGGTAATGAGTAATAGAAGATTTTTTAGGAAAACGATCCATGCGCTGGCGGACGAGATTAGCATACTCAGCCATGCGACCGTTGGCCTAATTTTTGCCGGTGTATTGTCTTTGAACAAGTTGAGAGTCAGTAAATACTGCAAGTTTAGGGATGCCAAGTTCGAGTGCGAGGTCGAGGCCATGGATCAAGGCTTCATACTCAACCTCGTTGTTGGAGCATTCAAAGTTTAACTTGACGGCTTTTTCAATTCGATCATTGGTGGGGGTAACCAGGACAACACCGATCCCTGAACCATTAGGTCCAGCGGATCCATCTGTAAAGATATGCCAGCCTGTGTTAGGGTTCCATGGGTCAATTTGGTCAGGTTGGTCTTCTGGTAGATCATCTTCATGTTCTTCCCAATCGATGTCTTCGACCTGGAAGTTGGCAAGGAAATCTGTGACTGTTTGTCCCTTTTGGGATATTTGTTTATCAAATATAATGTCATGTTCGCCAAGATAAACGGACCACAACTGCACCCGTCTAGATTTCTCTTTCTTGCTGAGTACTTTTCGAAGGGAGTAACTTATGATAGCACGTATGGGGTGAGCTTGAAAGTATGGTTTGAGTTTTCGAGTGGTATAAACGAGTGTAAGGAGCATCGCTCGAGCTTGGTATATCGATTTTCTGCGGGTGTTAGATTTTTGCTGATAAAGTATACATGTTTCTCGATGCTGGATTCTAGTCTAATGAGGACTGAACTTATATAAGTATCGGTAACAGCGAGGTATAAAGAAAGCATCTTGCCTTTGATGAGGGTATTGATGATGGGTGGTCGACCAAGGTATGTTTTGAGTTCAAGAAAGGCATGTTCACAATGGGGTGTCCAATTGATTTCATGGTTGTTTTTCTTTTTGGCCTTGTGGGCACCTTGATCGCGGAAGAGGGAGAAAAGCCAAACACAACGGTCAGAGGATTTCAAAATAAAATGGTTGAGGGTGGCTATCTTACCTTTGACCTTTTGGACATCTTTTTTAGTTTGAGGGGAAGGCATATCGATGAGGGCTCGGCTATGAGTGGGGTCGATCTCGATACCCCATTTGCTGATGAGGTGGCCTAAAAATTTGCCAGACGAAATACCAAATTGGCATTTTTCTGGGTTTAACTTCATGTTGTAAGTACGAAGTATGGCGAAGACCTCGGTGAGGTCCTGGATATGGGTCTGTTTTTGGAGGCCCTTGCATAACATGTCGTCAATGTAGACTTCGACTGACTTGCCAAACAAGGATTTAAACATGGTGGTAACAAGACGTTGGTAAGTGGCACCCACATTTTTAAGGCCGAAGAGCATGACGTTAAAATAGTAAAGGCCTTGTTCAGTGATAAAAGAAGTTTTAAGTTGATCTTCGAGGAGGAGGGGTACCTGATTATAACCCGAAGCCGCGTCCATCATCGATAATCGCTCAAGTCCGGTTGTGGCATCCAGGAGTGCGGAAATGATCAGGAGGGGGAAGCTGTCCTTCGGTGTGTATTTGTTGAGATCTGTGAAGTCAACACAGATTCTAAACTTGCCGTTCTTCTTAGGGACGGCAACAATATTGGATATGATCCAGTCAGCGTACTTGATTTTTCTTATAAAAACTGCGGCTAGGAGTTTGACGACTTCGAGGTTTACAGCTTCTCGAAGTCGTGGGGCCAACGTACGCTTCTTTTGCTTTACTGTTGTAGAGTGAGGAATGAGGTCGAGGCGATGACATGCTAAAGTCGGGTCAACACCGGGCATCTCATAGAATGTCTATGCAAAGACGTCTTTATTTGCTTGAAGGAAGTCGGTGAGTTCAAGGCTTTTGACCTCATCCAAAAAAGTACCAATGAATATACCACGACCAGGACCGTCGAGTTTGATATAGACAGTGGGTTCGATGGGTGTAGTAGCTGGCATCAAAGGTATGGGGGTAGAGAAAGACATTGATTGTTATGGTTGTTTGACAAGTTTTTGGGTTTGATCGATCTCCAGTCGTTCGCATGAGTGGGCAAGGTGTTGGGAGCCTTTTAAGTTCTATGTATCACAGGGGGTAGCAAAACGAAGGGTTTGGTAGTAAGTCGAAGGTATGGCTCTTATGGCATGAAGCAGTCGCTGCCAAGGATGCCAAGATATTTAGATTTCTTGTCGATGATAAGAAAGCTGGTTTGGAGTGTAATTGGCCCTATAGTAACAGGGAGACTAATGCGATCGACATCAACTTCAGTAGCGCCATTGAAGCCTTTGAGTCTGCCATTAGCCGGGGTGATGAGGTCTATTTTCTGTATGGCTCAAACAGTCTGGAGGAACAGTATATTAGCTGCGCTGCCCGTATCGATGAGCATGGTATGGAGGACGAGGTGTTCGACCTTAATAATAATGACTAAAGGGTCGGAATGGGGGAAATGAACATGCGACATGTCACAATCGATAAATGAGATACCCTCGGGTCGAGGGTATTGGCTCGAATCTGGCAGAAGGGCGGGTAGCTTTACCTGGTAGGTGAGTTTACAACATTCTTCGATACGCTTGCGCTTGCTTTTAGAATGGCCGATGTCGATATTGTTGACCTCGATGAGATAAAGTTGGTAAATTTGTACCTCGGCTGGGTCGGCAGCAAGGGCGGGTTGAGGCTTAAGGTACAACCCGTCGAGGTAGCTGGGGAGGTCAACGACATATTAATGTAGACGACCGGTCTTAAGAATTATTTTAATAGAGCGCTGCAGAGTGTAGCATTTATTGGTGTGATGGTAGTTACACTTATGGTTTTGGCAGTAAGGTTCGCCTTATTTAACCTTGATGGAGTAAGTGGTACGCCATATGGGGTCGGCCTGAATCTGTGGTAGAAGGGTGCTGATAGGAGCAGTAAGTTTGGGAAGGACCGGCTTCGATCATTTTTAGCGGGCCTCGGTGGTAGTATTGTCAGTGTGGGGGCGTTTGCAGCTCTCAGTCTCCTGTGAGACAGGAGCGATCATGGGTGTAAAAGGTTGTCGAGGTTTTTTCTTATTAGTAGTCGAAGCTTGCCCCTGGCAATTTAACTCGTAGAGGTGCTCAAGGTCGATATACCCATTAACTTTAGATAACATATCCTTGAGGGTTTGCGGTTTGTGGAGCATGATGTACTCCTTGATGCGGCTGTTATCCGGCAGAGCGTTAGAGTAAGTGAGCACAGTATTTGCATAATCGAGATTTTTGATCTTGCACAACTCATCGAGAAACCACTTGGTGAAGGCTTCAAGGGTTTCATTGGGGGATTTGCGGAAGTCGAAGAGGGCATCGACCCGAACCTCGCGATCTTTGTTGAAGGCGAACTGGGCGATGAAAAGGGTCAAAACTTGTTCGAAGCTTCTGATCGAGCCATTAGGGAGGCTATGATACCATTTAAGAGAGCTGTCGGTGAGGCTGGTGAGAAATAGTCGACACAACTAGTGGTCGGCTGTGAAGTATAGGCTTAAGGCATTCTGGAATTCGAGGATGTGGGATTGAGGGTAAGAATTGCAGTATTTGCTAATTTTGGGGGCGTGGAAATTTGGAGGCACCTCGATAGTGAGGAGTTTAGGGTAGTGGGGGTTGTTTAGCCAACTCCAAGAGTTCGGTGTGGGATGGCAATATAGATTTTTTGGTCAAGTTCCTACTGTGTAAGATAGGCAGGATGAGGGGGGATCTTTGTGGAAGAAGGGGATGGGGTCGAATGTTCGGCGTGTGCTCAGCGCTGCACTCCCTGAGACGTTCTTGAGTAGGGCAACGTTTGGGGTATCTGGTAGTGCGAAGAGTAGAATCGAACGAATCCTTCGTGGGGTATATGCCAAGCTGGATTTAACCATTAGGTAGAATAGTGGGGAGAGCACCCTCGGCGCCAAGATGGACCGGGGGTACTTCAAGATGTGGTTGGGGCCCAAGCCGGGCGCAGGCAGAAACACGCGACTGGGCGGGTGCTCAAGACGGTGGAGGGACGTCTTGAGTCTGAAGTCGTTGTAACTCGTGAACCATATTGCATAGATCATCGAGGGCACAATATTGTCTGTCTGCATCATTTAAACGGTGTTGCCGCTCAGCGTCAAACTCTTGTCGGTGGTCTTCACACTCCTGGTGTAACTGACTTCTATGTCGTTCGTCAGCTTGAGTGAATTATTAGGTAAGAAGGGCCAGATGAGCGGCCACTCCATCGGCGGAGTTGCCGGCAAGGGTGGAAGTAAAGTGGAGGATGGGGTCATTGAAGGTGGCTTGTAGGAGTAGAAAAGGCAGGGGGAGGCTGGTAGGGTAGGATAGTACAGACGGCACCAAATGTAGGGGCCTAGCTTCGCGAAATGGGAAGCTGGCTCTTATACTATGAGTTTTATCTTCGATCAGGAAGCATACAATCAATAATAATAAGACCTACTATACTGATAATACACTTGCATGGTGGCCTAGAAAGGGTCACTCCACAACCTCTAGTGAGAATTTTTAAGAGTTATGTTATATATGTAGAGTAGTCGAAGTATCGAGAGCTGGGTTGTTACAGGGTATTCGAAGGTTAACTTGTAAGGTTTGTTGGGAGAGATTTTCTAACCCCTTCATAGTTCATCATCTCTCCTATTTATAGAACATAGGAAGGGTCGAGTCACCATGGGAGGCCAAGTTACATGTGTATCCTCCGGGGACAACTGACTTGTACCCAGAGTCGGTTCTGACGCTGTAATTATCGAGTCTGACACTACAGTTATTGACCCTGACACTGTAGCTGTTGGTTCTGATACTGTAGTTATTGGATCTAGCACCGCAGTTGTCGAGCGGCGTGCTCTACTATTCTGTCTGGTGAGCTGGCTGCCTGACATATTTCCCATCGAACATGTAGGACTATGGTCAAAGAATTTCTAGTTCTGATGCGTAGTTCATACGCTGCTCATCTATCTTTGCCTACAGTGGTTGGCTTCGATGGTTCCTTCGAGTGTTCGATTAGTCTCAGAAGGCTTCGTGGACATATTTATCATCTTACTGGGCTTCGAATCTCTAGGTAGGCTTCGATGTAGCCTTCGAGTGTTCGATTGGAGCTAGAAAGCTGCGAGTAGGCTACTACAATTATCATGTATGTCCCTAAAGCTTAGTAAATTCTCGAAAAATTTACTAGCGTACAACGCGGTCTGGATACTCAGTATCGTACGGTTAGAGAGTAATAGCGTGGCGCTCCCTAAGACCTCTATAATACTAGCTGACCCAGTAATAGTGTAAATGTCCCTGACATACGCGGTCAAGTACGAGAAATACTTTTTATCTCGGAGGATCGAGTGCGTTGTACCACTGTCTATTAAACATGTGTCGCGACTCGTCCTATTATCAATCAGTGCCCTATAGGCAGAGAGATCCATGGGGCAACCTGTATATATAACATATTAAAATCTGCATATAACAAATTAACTATTATCTCAAGTAATAATTTAAATAATCAACATTTAGAACGAAATAATCTCATGTATGTCACGAGCCATTATTGAAATATAAGTGATATGTTCTCAACAAATCAAAAATACTGACAACAAAAAGTAAATCAATTTTATACTAGAAAAGAAACTACTAGTGTTTTCTCTAATGTGACATCATATGTCTACTGGAGAATCATTATTGATTACTCCGTACGCTGATCCATGCCAGCATCAATGTCGTCGAAGAAGTCTGACGCTGCAAACTCCACAAGGGCGGAGTTAGGGTTAATAACTGCATGGTGAGTATGGGATTGGTTACCAGTAGCCGCCCGTGGTGCACGACATTGTCGTGCCCAATGTCCTGTGCTATCGCAGTAAAAACAAGTAGATCCCCGATATGTCTTCTTCTCCTTCTTTACTTTCACTGATGTCCCGGATTTCTTAAATCCTTTACCTCTTTGAGGGCCAAAGGGTTTCTGGTTCCCACCCTTTTTGGTTTCCCTGGTATCCTCCCCTGCCCCTTCCAAATCATCGTCCTTGACGTGAAAAGTTGTTTCCCCGAAACTGAACTTTGTTTGATGTAGGCAACGGTACATTCCCAGAAGGCCGCATAGCAAGATTCTTCATCATAAGTTCATCGTTCTGCTCAGAGAGGAGTAGTGCCTGAATTAAGACTTCATAAGTCGCTATGTTATCTCGCCTATATTGCCTTTGAAGCGCAATATTACTAGCGTGGAAGGTTGATAGAGTCTTCTCTACCATTTCAGCATCATTAATTTTTCTCTCACACAGCTCAAGTGTAGAGGTAATTTTATGGACTGCTGAGTTGTAATCAACAACCATCTTAAAATCTTGGAACCTAAGGTTGTTCTATTAGTATATCACCTTGGGGAGCGTAATGGTCTTTTGCTAACCATAATGCCCCTTAATGCTTGCCCATAAGTCAGCTGCCTCAATCTTGTTGAGGTATTCAGTGTTCAGGTCATCCTGAATATGATGACGAAGGATAAACAAAGCCTTAGCTTTGTCTATGGGATCTTCCTTGTTGCCAATGACAATGGCCTTCTGCAAACCAAAAGACTTCAAGTACAAGTCAAGGTCAATGTACCAAGTGAGGTAATTTGCTCTAGTGAGCAGCAGTGGTAGAAATTCAACGTTTATAAGATTCACAGACATCTATTAATGCAAAATGTGAATTGTATTAACAATTCTTGATAAGTATATCAAATGCATTTAAAAACAGATCATAGTACTTAGAATAAATGATTCACAATCATATTATAGTTGAACCCTGTTAAGATTCTAAAACTCATGAAATTCTTTTTTAACAATTAAATCTCAAATTTTACCTCGTAAAAATGACGATCTTAATTTTAAATGTGCATTTTAATATAATCTTCACCAAGATTGCTATTCAAAATCACTAGATGCGTGTTTTCCTTTTTTTGAGAACTAGGGTCTAAGCCCTCAAGTTCTATAAATATAGGTATATTCTAGCCAAATGACACATTTGCTATGAATATGAGGGGTATTAGATGTTTAGTTGACAAATGGTCCCACCTCGAAGTTTTCTGGGTTCCTAACATAAGTAAATTATGCATGTATTTAAATTAATATTCTATAGTATTATAGGTTGTTATTAGTGCATATATACCTATAAATATTATTATATAACATCTAATTGCACATAGATACGTAAAATTGATTCCTCAGACACCAAGTTTTTATAAATAAGACTAAGTCAATTCTTAATTGAGCTCTAATTAATTGTCCTTGACAAATAATTTGTGATTTAGATATCACTCACAGTCGTATGCTAAATTAGTCTTGGTTTCGTATTATTTCTGATCCCTGATCATTATAATTAGTATCCTAGGGGCATACTAGTAATGCCTTATTAGCTATCGTAAAGATACTTAAATAGGTATTACTCCATATACTTATATCACATATAAGTGAGCTAACGTTCTAATATAAGGCACCTATTCCCAAAATTAAAAAAATATTTAAAAAAATAAATCAAAATGGGTCCCCTACAGGATAGGTCCTGTCAATAATAATTTTTCAAACAAATTTAGGCTCAATTTGACTAAGGAACAGGCTAGATATAGTCGTTTTAAGGTTTGGACCGGTCTGACTCGGTCTAGGTCAACGCCTGGATCGGTCTGATCCGATCTGGTTTGGTCTGATCCAGTCTGATTATGGTATGATCTGGTCTAATCACTTGCACAAGTGCGGACTACACACGTGTCCCACACGTGTCTGTCGTCGACAACTCTGGTGACCGTCTGATGACTTTTTCGATATCTTTCTAACGACTGCCGGAGTCAGTTTATTGCCACGTGTCACATGCATACCCCGTACCACGTACGTGCCTATGTGCCATGCGTGTCACTGCAACACGTGTCGAGCATGCCACACGTGCCTCTGTGCCATTGTGGATAATGATGACGTCACTGATGATAATTAAAAGAATAATATATATATATATATATATATATATATCCACGTCATCGGCCAAAAACCCGTTCTGGTCGTGAAACTTCCCGGTTTCGACTAAAGTTTCTCGGCGTTTGGGATATCTCCCTGAGATGTACCATATACCGTTAGAAAGCTCTCGGAGCCCAACTATAGTGGTCTCGCCTTTATCCGATGCCCACAGAGGAAGAAAAAACTGTTTTAATACAACCCTTTCAAAGGGTAAAAAATACTTTAAAAACTTTAATTTTAATCTGAAAAATTTAGGGAAAAATCTTTTACCAATGATAATCAATCAAGAATCATACATAAGAGAGAGATTGATTATCTATACTAAAGTTTTTTTTTAAATTCCTCTAAATCGCAATTTCCCCTGAAAGCTTTGAGTAAGTGGTTTTCTGTTCTCCTCGTTCTTAGAGCTTGCGTGCTGATAACGTGTTGAGACACAATTGATATGGAACAATATGTATATTCTGGGGCATAAACGAGGGAGAGATAAGAGTTTTCTTATTCATTAACTTGTTGGTTCTCTGTACGTAATACATAATACAATAGATAGCCCTACAACAAAGGTTACTTAATCTACTCAAACTCTCCCCGTAACCCTATCGGGTATGAGCTTGTTATGAGTCCTAATAGGACACCCCAACCTTGTTGGGTTCCTAGCATGGGCTGGACCCAACTCCTAACAGTAACGGATTTGGGAGTTTGGGATCCTGCGACTTAACCACTTGCATTCATCAAGCATATGGATTGGGAGCCTGCCACTTAACCACTTGCATTCATCAAGCATACTTCTAACATCTTGAAAAATTCATCAAACATACTTGAAGTAAGTACAATACTCTATTACGCATTGTTTACATTTTACAACTATTCAATTTCCTCCAGTACTTCATTATAGTAGTGTAATTTCATCATTAAAAAAAGTTAAGTTGATTCTAAATTCCTAGTGGGATTAGTAAACGAATAAGAATTCATCAAATAATGTTATAGTGTATGATTGCTTTTTTAAAATTCAGTGAAGGTTATTATGCTTCAAAGGAAAGACTAAGTTTGTGAAAAAAACAGTAAGCTGGATAAACGTAAGGGGAACACCTAATTAATCTGATTTTATCAACCAATACATACACAATTACCCATAATAAGTATGTGCAAAGCAAGATACCTATGATAAAGGTAGTATTATCCACATCAATTGCTCGTGATTCTCCATCTGTTGTGGCTATCCTTGAGATGCAAATCACATACTTGCTATCTCACTTTACAACAATCACACACCACATTCACGATTTACCCTTAACATGCATATATGCATGTGTAAGAAGGATCAAATTAATGATCCCCCTTTTTAAGCAAAAATTTCATAACATTATACAAATCCAAGATTTCACAGCCGAATTTTCTCAAAAAAAGAACCTCCTGAATTTCATTGTCTCCCCTAATAATAATAATAAAAGTGCCCTAAAACACGAGCACCCAATTATTCATTTACTGTAAAAAATTGTAAACATAGTCACACAGCGTAGAGAATCTTTTGTGATAAAAATAGTTAAAAATATAAGATGTCACAAAAAATGTCAATCCGTCTGTCTTCTTCTTCGTCTCTCTCCATCTCTCGTTCCACCCTCTCACGGATTTCGGTTACTGATTAAATTTTGTTCATTCCTTTGGAGATGCTCTCAGTATCATCTTCACGAAACAAACTAGTAAACCGTGAGATGGTGCTGCAAACGACCAACAGTGCAACAACAACACCGCTATGATATGATATGAGATGTCCAACCAACACTCTCTTTCATCATTACCGTTCTCTCCTACGATCTTATGCTCGCACAACATCTCTCACTAATGGCGAAAAACTTCATGCCACTCTACTCAAAAATGGCCTCGCAATGTCTCTCTCTACATTCCTCCTCAACACCCTTCTCCACATGTACTCCTCTTGCGGTCTCCCAACCTCTGCACGCAAAGTGTTTGACGAAATACCCAACAGGTACAAAGATACAGTGGATTGGACCAACATGATGTCTTGTTACACTCACAACAACAACCCCATTGAGTCACTTCGTCTCTTTTGTATAATGCAGCGAGAGGGGACGGTTCTTCGGCCTGATGGAGTTACCTTTGTTTGTGTTTTCAATGGGTGTGCTCGGGTTGGAGATTGTATGTTTGGGTCACAGGGGTATGTTTTCATGGTGAAACTTGGATACCCTTTGAGTGTTAGAGTGGGGAATGCTGTTATGGATATGTATGTGAAGTGTGGTAGAATGGGGGATGCGAAACGGGTTTTTAATGAGATGGGGGAGAGGAATGTGGTGTCTTGGACTGTTATGGTTGATGGGGTGATTAAAATGGAAGGGGTGGGGAAGGGGAGAGTTTTGTTTGATGAGATGCCTGAGAGAAATGAGATTACTTGGACTGTGATGATTACAGGTTATATTGAAAATGGGTATTCGAGAGAAGCGTTTTTACTACTTGAGGGTCTGGGTTTGTGTCTTAATTATGTGTCGCTTTGTTCGTTTTTATCGGCTTGTTCGTTATCAGGAGATTTGGTGATGGGTAAATGGGTTCATGTGTATGCTTTGAAGACAATGGAGAAATATATACATCTCATGGTGGGAACGTCGTTGTTAGATATGTATTCCAAATGTGGCAGAATCGATATGGCGTCAAAAGTGTTCAGGACTATGAAATATAAAAATGTTGTTACTTGGAATGCTATGCTTGGTGGGCTTGCCATGCATGGGAGAGGAGTAGCTGTGTTAGACCTCTTTGAAGAGATGGTTAGAGAAACTAATCCGGATGATCTCACCTTTGTGTCTGTCTTAAGTGCGTGCAGTCACTCGGGTTTAGTCGTGAAAGGCCGGAAATTCTTTAGGGACATTGGTATGATATATGGGTTAACACCAAAAATTGAGCATTACGCTTGTATGGTAGATATGCTGTGTCGTTCTGGTCAGCTAGACGAAGCTGAGGTTTTAGTGAAAACGATGCCAATTTCTCCTAACGAGGTCTTGTTGGGATCCCTTTTAGCTGCTTGTGGTGTACATGGCAAACTTCACTTCGTGGAACAAGTTTTGCAAGATCTGATTCAAATTGACCCTCTCAATACGGAATGCCATGTCCTCTTATCGAACATGTATACATTGGCTGGAAGGCAAGATAAGGCTTATTCTCTTCGTGAGGTTCTGAAGAATAGGGGGATTAGAAAGGTCCCCGGCACGAGTTCTATCCACGTGGATGGCCAAGCTCACCACTTCAGTGCAGGAGACAAATCACATTCTCGAACAAAAGATGTATATATTATATTGGAGGAGATGATACAACAATTGCAATTGGCAGGTTATGTCGCCGACACAGCTAAGCCAAGTATTTTCTGTTTCTGAATGTGGATTGGAACACTGAGTCACTGACAACAAAGAGGAGAAGGAGCTTATGCTGTTCTATCATAGTGAAAAACTAGCCATATTTTTTGGACATATTAGCGCAAGGCCTGGTATGACCATCCACACCTTTAAGAATTTATGCTAGGCCAAGATTGTTTCTCTGCATTTAAACTTATTTATGATATTTATAACCAGAAGATTTTGACGAGGGATCAAAACCGTTTCCATTTTGTTTGTTTTTTTTGTTGAAGGACTATTTGATGAGTATTAGTGGTGGAATGACGTTAAAATGCAGACGTGCAATACACAAAGTTGGGTATGGTTGCACGTAATACATGATGGTTGCATCAGAAAAATGAATTCCCTATCGACCAGGACCCCCGTTTGGAATTATGGAGTAAGATCATATCGACCAGGATCCCTTATGGAGTTATGGAGTAAGATTCTTAAACTGAGGTTCCATTCTACTTGACACTCTGGCCTTTTGTGGTAAATTCCTACACCTCTTTGGGGTGGTTAAGTGGGGACAATTTTGGTTGTAGATTGGAACGAAATAGGAAGGCTTTTATGAGCAAAACAAAATCTCCACACCTCTGAATAGGAGGTGGTTTAGGTGAGGACAATATTGTCTATGGAGAGCTGGCCGCTAAAAATTGTATTAAAGCTGATGAGGCATTCCTAAGATGGAATTTGATACTCCCACTTTGGCTACGATCCTTGAACTGAGATTTGTTAGTAGTCTTGTGCTAGCACTTTGCACTTAGGCACTATGATACCTTAAGGGAGGGAGTATGCTAGAAAGGGGTGTAACCCAATAGAGGTGATGGTTGTTGGTGAGATATTTAATCCCACATTTTCGAACTCAAATAAGAGATCTTGGGGATAATGCTCTCATAACCAATTGGTTTTGACTTGAATCTATTAGAGCAAGCAATTTCTTCCACGTGTCCTGCCCAACGACCGCACGTGCTCCGCTTCACCCAATTATACGTCCACTTGTTTTGCTTGAAAACTGCACCACACATGAGGGGACGTGCTGAGATATTTAGTCCCACATTGGATGTATTAAGCTGGCAACTCAATTTGGCTAATTGGTTATGAGTTAGAACTTCCAGTTCGAATAGTTGTCAAGGTAATTTAGTTCCACGTTGGATAGGATCTTGTCAACACAAAACTGGAGGTTGAAATTGAGGCATTTTGAAGTAAAAGCCCACATCTCCTTAAGGTGGTTAGGTTAGAATAGGTGGTAGAGTGGGGTCGCTACAACATTATGAAGGTAAAGTTTTTATTTTTATGTAATTGTATGGATAATAGATAGGTTAGTGTGTGGGTACTAACGTTATTAAATAACAAAGCGTGTAAATTAAAATGGAAGTCATAGGAGGCTTTGACATGTAAAATCTGAAACCACCTGGTGCTCTATTCTCCCCTCATAAAAACTAAGCTAAATGTATAATGCTGCATTAACAAATATTTCATATACAAAACTAGTATAACTACCTTTTGAATTGACCCAAAATTTTACGTGTAGTCCCTAAAGAGATTAGTTTGCCGATTTACCCGATGTGGCAGCCCAAAATTTTGGTATGTCCTTATCTCTCCTCCTAACCCTGCTGTCACAATTATCATACCCCATGCTGTTGCAGAGACGCAACGATTTCCACGGTTATTACTCCCATCGAACAATCTCCGAGATGGAGCTGCGGACGTATTTGCAGACGTGGAAATAGATGGTGAATCTCCGTACTTAAAAGAACTAGATGCAGAAACAAATGAGGTGCTTGCATCGATCCATGACTCTGAACGAGATGCATTAGCTAGTTCTTCCTCAGTCAAACTAGTATTTTTAGGAAGAGGTGGGAGTTTTGTACTGTGGTTCATTAGACCATCTTCGAGGGACAAGGGCATTGGAGGGTGAGGCGGGTGGTTTACATTGTGGTTCATTAGCGCCTCTTTGAGGGAGAGGGTACTTGAACTTGAAGGGTGTGGTGGCAGTGGACCGGATTGTTTAGAATTTCTTTGTGGTTGCAATAACATTGATGGTTGTTCACACTTGATACTACCCGGCCATGGAATTGCAATTGACACGTCTCTACATTGAAAGTGTTCGTGAGATCTAGTCGTGATCAAACCTTTGCTCTTTCCACCACTTGAGTTCGGGATCTCGTCACGCTTCCATATATATACTTGAGAATCCTCACTTGCACATACGGCATATTTTCCATCTGTCGTGAATGAAGCGGATATTTGGCTGCTTATGTTCCGAAATCCTATCAACCATTAACATACCAAACAATTAACAAATTCAACAAGTATTCCATCTAGGATATTTCATATGCCAAAGATCAACATTTGGATCTTACAGTTTGTGTTTTCACGAATTAAAAAAAAAAAAAGTGAAGAGAAATATGTGTTATTACATACTAAAAAACATTTAAGTTTGCATGGATGCAAAAGAATAAGGGACTTATTTCTTGAAATGACAATGAATTGTTGCATATGACCACAACCTGTCACTCACATCATATACGAGAGGTCTCTCTTTTCTTTTGTGAAATCTCAAATTTCTTTTTTTAACTTACGGGTCACTAATAACTGAACTAACTTATGTGTTTTTCAAAGACAGTTGACACTCTTCTGAAACTTAACATTTGATACAAGTTAGTTGCATCCATCAGGCTGCAAAAATGAGAACACTAGGAACTTTTGTGTTTTCTTTGAATAAGGATAATGCCTATACAGTGCAATATTTCTGAATCTTTTTCTCTCCCTCCTCTCTTCTCCTCATTCCTCAAGTTTTCCCTTTGATTATGATGATGTTATACACACGTCTAGGGGTTAATATTTCACAAATAGCTCGAATGGTGGAGCGTCAATATAAGTTTATTTCTCTCCCACTTTTCTTTTATCAATAAAAAGTTAAATTCTTAGGTGTCAGATGTGATAGATTAGCGGTATTCTACACATAATACCTCTGAATTTATGTATGACGTCAGAACCATCAAAGATACGTATCCGAGAATCAGCAGAGGTAATCAGCACTTCTGACGGATTTCCTGGGGCAAACTGTTGGAAGTCAAATTAGTCAGCTCGAGTCGTATGCAGTGTTTGTTTGTGAAAGAAACAGGAATAAGTAATGTCTATGATAGAGTTAGTGAGAAGCCTTTATTTTGGTTTCACATACTATCTTATGAAGTAAATCTTCTTGCAAGAATTTTGGAGCCAAACATAGGATTACCTGGAAACCAGTAATCTTTTTAGCGTGGGACTTCTTTTTGTTCTGAACATCTATCTGACCTTTCTGGTTTAGCTTTAAGTCTGAATAAAATGAAGCATGATGCATTTATAAATTAATAGGATAATAATTGGAAATAAATTAAGTGATTAATAAAGATTCATACCAGACGTGTTGTACAAACGGCAACTTCCTTTATGTGAGCCAATTAAGGCACCCTTCAAAAATAAAAGGGAGCAAACCGCCATCAGGAAACTGATTCGATTCAGATTTATACAAAACTCGTAAATAAAGACAAATTAACAAGTAAAGGGTGAATTTGAGAACTACACTGATGTTTTATCATATATTAGCGAATGACCCCGACATTTCCATTTTATTGTGTTTGGTCCCGAATTTGCAGTTGACCGCAATTGACCCTGGTTAAGCCTACGTGGATTCTTAAAAATACCAAACTACCATTTCATTTAAAAATTATAATAATCAATTAAAATAAATATGAACCCAGAGTCGTTCGAATGACATTTCAATTTTTGCCTAAAAACAGAGGCAGCTAGATTGGTCTTCTGGGAACCTATGTCGTTAGAACGACTCCCAATATCGTTCGAACGACTTGCCAATTTAAGCCTGCAAAACGAAGTAGCTAGAATTGGTCATATGAACCCAGTTTTACCCTTTATTTCTCTTTTCTCTCTCTCTCACTGAATTTTTTTTTGATAACTCTCTATCTCTCTATTGTGGATGTGTTGATGATGGATAAAAACCCTCAAAAAGAAGATGATGGCACGAAGATGGGCGTACCGAAGAGGAAAGGGAAAGCATTAAAGAGGTTAGTTTTTTTTTTTTTTTTTTTTTCTCTTTCTTTCTCTCTCTGAGTATATAGAATATGTGTGCTTGAATTAATTTTGTTTTGCTGTGATTTGAAACAAGTAAGGGTTTTGTGATTGTAAAAATTAGGGCTTGCTACGATTGTTAAAATTAGGGCTTGGTGCGATTGTAAAAATTAAGGCTTTTCAAATTATGTATTTGTATGTGAGTTACTTGTATCAATAAGGTTTTTTCAATTGAAAATTTATGTTGACTTGTATTAATAAGGTTGTACAAAAATTAGGGTTTAAGGTTTGGGAATTTCTGGAAACTATGTGTACAATGTTCTCATTTGGTAAATTTAGGGATTTGTCTTGTCTTGTTTCTTACACTGTTTTATTGTGGTTGCTCATATGTTGTAATAGCCAGTGGTATGATATGAGGGATATGGTTATCAATTATGGGGGAGAGTAGGGTGATGTGAGTGAAACAGGGTGGAAACATGTAGATTACAAAGGGGGAAAGGGTATTATGTTTCCAAATGTAGGTCAGAAGCTTGAATTTAACAGTTTTGTATCTAAGGTATCTAGTATAATAAACATAAAGGAAGATTGCGACTATGTTCCTAAAGGGGCAGGTTTTGTACTTGTTGAGTTCACTAATATGCTTGCTTTAAACTTGTTGAGTTTACTTATGTGTTTGTTTTGTACTTGTCTTTTTTGCAGCCACAGAGGCAGTGTGAACCCCCACCACTTGTGAGAGGTCATGGTAGACCAAGGAAAGTAAGAATAAGAGATTTAGATGAAGCAAAAGGCCAACAAAAAAAATGTAGAAAATGTGGAATGTTTGGCCATAATAAAAAAAACTTGCAAAGGACCTCCTGCCCCACCAAAAACTATCAATTCTCAACCAAGTACTAGAGTTGACACTCCACATGCTCAAACAAGATTCAGAAGTAAGCTAGGATTTGATACACCTTCTAACACTGTTAGAAGTACTTGGAGACCAAGGGGAAGCAAACCTAAACCACAAGCGCAGCAAAGCCTCACAAGTTACTAATGAAACTACAGTTCGAGGAGGAAGGGGTAGATGGGTATCTAATAGAAGTAGATGGAGGACATCTAATAGAGGCAGAGGGAGGGCATCTAATAGAGCTACTAAGACATCATCTAATACACAAGCTTTTCAAGATACTAGCAGTCAACCAACTACTAGAGGTGAAGGACAAGGCAGGAGGGGAGGGGGGGGAGGTACCAGCAGCTTCCAAACTTAACTCGAACTCAAACTAGATTTGTAGAAAGTTGGTTTACAAGCCATCCGCAAATAAACACAAATCAATCCTCAAGCTAGCCACCTGCACAAGCTTCTCAGTCAGTTCCAGTCTCAACAGTGAATCCCACACCCAGACCAACATTGAGTAGGGAAAACCCATATAGAAGGTCATTCAATCAAGGCAGGCCAGCTTGGAAGCCCTAAAGTGTTGGTTGGATTGATGCTGAATTGATCACTACTTTTCATTTTTTGGTAAATGTGATGTTTAAGGCAATGTGACACATATTTTTGTTGTTTTTTGTTTGGTGGATATGTTTTGTGGATAACTTCCAAACTTTGTTTTGTAATGGATATTATGTTCTTATTATGGCATCTTAATTGTGTTTTAATGGATAATATTATGTTCATATTTTGTTGTTTATGTTTATTGTGTTGTTTGGGTCTATCTTGTTTGCAGATTTTATTGTATATTTGTGCATATTTGTAGGTTTTAATGGATATTTTGTTGTTTGCAGAGATATGAGGAAAGCCAAGCCAATCTGCCTGTGTCAGATTTTAGCTTAAATTGGTTAGTCGTTCGAACGACATAGGTTCTCAGAAGACCAATTCTAGCTGTCTCGTTTTGCAAGCTTAAATTGGCAAGTCGTTTGAACGACATAGGTTCCCAGAAGCCCAATTCTAGTTGCCTCTGTTTTTAGACAAAATTTGGCAAGTCGTTCGAACGACTCTGAGTTCATATTTTTTTTAATTGTTTATTATGATTTTTAAATGAAAGAATAGTTTTGTATTTTTAAAATTCCAATAGGCATGACCAGGGTGTTTACATTAGGGTATTTCTCAAATTCATCCAAAAGTAAATAAAGTATTTCATCATGTCTCAAGTTGACTCAGTTAGGCCTGACTGAAACAATGGGATGAAGTTCGAGTTATATAGGGACGCCGTTGATGGCCTTTGCAAGTTAAATCTAGGTTGCAAGATTCAATGTGGCTTACCTTGCCATCAGGAGTGTAGCAAACTGCAGTAACCATTTCATGAAGATCCGTCCAGTCCACAACTTGCCGATCTGGTATGCTCCATATTCTAACCTTGGCATCAAGTGAACCACTGATAAAGTACCTTTCATCTACTGGGTTGAACTGTATACACGTTACTATCAAAACAAAAGCACAGTACATCAGACATAAATCTTGTAACGGTAAAATAGACAAAACTCGAATAAACCAAGGTTTGAACAGGCGAATATAATGCAATGGAAATTAAAGTCAAAATCGTCCTTTAATACATGTTGTAAGAAGACTAACCATAATCGTTGTGTGCAAATAATTTCAAGCAAGTTTTTGTCACCATGTCCCATAACCTAACAGTTTTATCCATTGAGGAGGAAAGTAATTGCTGCAATTCCATAAATAGAAAAATGTTAATTGCCAAACTAAAATGCAGAAACATCTAAATACTTTAATAAAAGTTAATAGCCAAAGAAGAAGGAAAATGCAAAGTCTCATTGGGAATTAAGCTAGATAACAACGACACTTCACTTAAAAAAAAAAAAAAAACGTCTCCGACACCCCAACACTTGAACTTGTTATCAGGAACACACTTATTTGCTGTATAGAGGTTTTATTCCCTAGTCTCTTACTGAAACAAAAAAAATGGAAGAAGTATATATGACCTGAGATTTGGACCAAGAAAGATCCAAGACATCGTCTAGATGACCTTGAAATGAACAAACGGGTTTCTCAGAGATTGAGAAAACAGTCTCTGGCACAGCGACATAATCTGAGATTGGACCACTCTTTCTGCCCTGGGAATGCAACTTTCCCCTTCTTTTTCTCTCTGAAGTCATAAACTGAGCATCCCCAAGAGGAGGCAACGGCCCAGAATTTGTTTCATCTAGAATTTTCGACGACATTACGCCGCTGTTTTCCACTTCCCACACATGAATTATGCGATCTTCACCCGCACTGGCAAGGTACCTTCCATCAAGGCTGAATCTGATTGTCCAGATTGATCCCTGGTGAGCCTGAATTTCCTGACACATGTAGAGACCAGTGAGTTCCTTATAGGCCTTTCCATTCTGACGGACTTTTGTCCACCCAGAGGACGCACTTTTGCGCGATCTTTGTTCCATAAACGATGAATTATGATCCCCATCTTTATCACTCCTTAATCCATTTATTGAATTTGCCACCCCTTTTATGTTCTTTAACCAACCGACTCCCCTTCTTTTGCTATATCGAAAGCTCTTACTTAGAAAAGCGTTTACCATCTTTCGCTCACTACTTCCAATGCTTTCTTCAGGAGCTCTAGCCACGTTTTCTCTGCGCATCAGCTCTTTAACAATTGGAGAATATCCGACGCACTTTTCGAATTCCTCCAATGTGAGTTGCTTCCCAGTCTGAAGATCTCTCAACCTGTTCCACATTCCATCTTCGTTTAACTCGTTCACGATAAACTCCTTTCCCGTGTCCAGATTCTTGATCAAAAAGAAAGCCCCACTACTCTTACTTGTTTTATCATCCACAGGTTGTTGTCTAATTTCTTTCCAAAAGGGATTTACCCGAGTTGTGTTTAATTGCGAGCTATTTCGCAATGACGATGGAGCTGAAAATGACCGCACAAGTTGTTTTTTGGATACTATTTTCTCTTCTGATCTAGATCGGGAAATCATGGTTGGTGGAAATGCCTCTTCTTGATTCATATCCAAAAGCTCCAAGGATGACAATTCCTTTCTAGGGGTTTTTCTACATTCAGCGCTTGCCGGACGAAGTTCTTTGTCTCCAGCCAAACCCATTTCTTGAAGTAGCCGTATGCGCCGCTCCTTGATAGACCCTGGCTCGGCCATCCAAATATTATAATCCTCTGATACAGACTTGGATGATGCCACCAAGTGGTGGAAGTCATCTTGGGGAGTAGACAAGGCTGAACAGAAGGATATCCGATTGTCCTCATAATATTCATATTCAGAGTCAGAGGAGATGATGTCGACCGAAACTGCGGTGGATATCCGGTCACGGGATTCGAAGAATTCGTGGTCTTCTCCTAATCCATCCCAGTGTTCCATTTGTACACATTACTGTGGAACCAAGAGAGAGAGAGAGAGGTAATTTTTAACTTCAGGAAAGAAGGAGGTGGCGGGAAATGTAACGGTTTATTTTTGTGGTAAGAAACATAGGTGAAATTGATGCAAGTTTAGAAATTAAAGAAAAAGTCAATCTCTGTTTGATACTAATTTTAGATTTTAGAGAAACTATCTCCAACAGTTGATGTACTCTGAGATGATTGGTGAAGTAAGACCCACTAGAGAAAAAGTCACGTGGAGTAAACCAAACCAAACCAAACTTGCTTCTTTCAAACTCCTTCCTCCTTTAGATTTTTGGGTGAAAAGAAGAAAGCTAGATGGAATCGGTTTGTCCTCCAATCCTATCTCTTCCTGCAAACAACCACCTCGGCTCCTCATCTTGCAGTAGAATAGCGACATCTCTATGTTCATTCTTCCCAAAGATACCCATCACTCCTGAGTCTTGTAGAAGGTCAAGGACCATCTCCTGTTGTGGATCGTCTGGCAGGGATGAAGATTTGGAGAGGGCACTTAACTTGGATGGAACTATTCCCCAGACTTCTGATCAGTTCGTAAAGAAAGTATCGTCTCGCGCTTATGGTATGCGTCGAAATCTTCACCAGTCTTTTGATAGCAGCAGCTATGATGGTATATACTACTTCTCTTCATTTTTATTAATAATAAATACCCAATTCTCACTCATTGTGGTGTTTGCTATTTTTGTATTAATGTTAATTTCTCAACTCATTTTTCATTTCTAATTCTTCAGTTTTGGAGGTGAATCCATGGCAACAAGATTCAAAACCTGTTTATGTTCTCACCCAAAGGGAAAACCAGTTATGTACCATGAAAACAAGAAGAAATCAAAGGTTTTATTTTCTTTTATAAGTCCACTATTCTCTAATAAACTATATTGGGATATCATCACTAATATATGCATTTGTACAGTGAAGTAGAAAGGGAGCTTGGGAAATTGTTTTCCAGAGGAAGCTGGGGATCTAAAATCTCAAACAAGGCTAAACAGTTAACAAGTGGTGACACAAAATTTCGCATGCTAGTTGAGGATGTCAGGGAGGGAGTTCTTGTAAGTTAATACATTGTCACCAAATTTAGCGTGCTAGTAGATGTCTAGATGATAAGCTTTAGATCCTTGTTTGTGTCAAGGTGCTGAAGTCCACAATATATTTAAGTTTTAAGAATTAATTGAAGTGTCTTTCCAAAAACAAAAAAACAAATTGAGGTATTACAATATTTTTGACTCGCTTAAATCTCAGTATAAATGCTTGACTGAAAATTGCATAACAACATAACTAGTTATAAAATCTCATATTAAACATTAAAGGTGCTTTGCGAAGCAATTAGATAGTGTTCACATAACGCATAAGGTCTAGATATTAAAAATATGGACTGGGAAAATCTTTAGAGAGAAACTATGGATTGAGAAAATCTAGAGATAAAAGAACTCGGCAGAGATAATCTACTAAAATAAAACTAGGACTTAGGAGAATCTAGGGGGAAGGGCTAGTGAATGTATGTATAGATAGTGTTCCATTTAAAAACGCAGTTTTTACATCCATTTGGTGAATAATCAAATCGTGCACGGCAGCAACGGCCAATAATACTCTAATGGTTACCACAAGAGTAACTGGGGAATATGTGTCGAAGAAATCAATATTTTCCTTTTGCGCATATCCATTTGCTACAAGTCTTGCCTTATATTTATCTCTAGTACCAATTCGTTTAAGTTTTCTCTTTAATATCCATTCAGACCCAATAGAACGACTACCAGGAGTTAAGTTAACTAAATCCCAAGTTTCATTTGTAGTAAGAGAATCCATTTCATCATTAATGGTCTCTTGCCACAAATCAGCGTTACTTGAGGTTAACGCTTCCCTGATAGTATTGGGGTCAGATTCTAAGGTATGTACTACATAATCATTACCAAAGTCCTTAGCAATATTTAAACGTTTACCTCTACGAAGTTTTGGGTCTGTATCATAAGAATCAACAGCTCTAGGAACTTTTACATGAGCAGCTCTAGGAACTTTTACATGAGGTACATTAGGGGTCGAAGACATAGAAGGTTGAGAACCCCCACTACTACCCCCACTGTCCCTCAGTAAGTAGGGAAACTTGTCCTCAAAGAAATCAACATCAAATGATTCAATGATAACATTATCCTTAATATCAAGAAACCTGTAAACTTTATTGTTAATAGCATAACCAATGAAAACACATTCTAAAGCTCTACTAGCTAGTTTTATCCGTTTAGGATAAGGTTTACGAACATAAGCTAAACAGTCTCAAATCTTAAAATAGCTAACATTAGGTTTTTATTTTCTCCAAATTTTATAAGGTGACAATTCAGATGTGATATGAGGAATACGGTTTAAAACATGGCAAACAGATAATAATGCTTCACCCCATAAAGATTTAGGTGATCCAGAACTAAGTAATATAACAACTATCGACTCAGTGTAAGCTTTATTTTTGCATTCAGTTTTACCGTTAAATTCTGGAGAATAAGGAGCAGTAGTTTCATGTATAATCCCTAAGGATTCATACAAGTTTTAAAATTCATGTGAAACATACTTTGTGCCTCTATCACTACGAAATCTTTTAATGTTTCTATCAAACTGATTTTTAACCTCTGTTACATATGTCCTAAACATATCTATTGCTTCACTTTTGTGACGCATCAGGTAAACATGAGTATAGTTTGAATGATTATCTATAAAAGTTATAAAATATATTTTACCATTTCGAGTGAGTGTACCGTCCATTTCACAAATGTCAGAGTGTACTAAGTCTAAAAGTTTTGATTCCCTTACAACACTTTTATGTGAGGTTTTAGTAATCTTAGCTTGACTATAAGATTGACATTTATCAAAATCATTTAAATCTACTTTAGGGATCATGTCAAGTTTACTCATATTGTGTACTAACTTCTTATTAACATGACATAGTCTAGAGTGCCAAATATTAAAAGAAGACAATAAGTAAGCAAAAACAGATTTATTCATTTCAATACTCATTTTGAACATTCCATTATAGGTAAAAACTTTTCCCACAAAGACCCCACCCTTATTCAAAATATATTGATCTGACCCAATGGTCTGCTGAAATCCTGCATTGTTGAGAAGATAGCCAGAAACAAGATTTTTCCTCATTTCAGAAGTGTACATCACATCCTTCAGAGTCACTGTCCTTCCAGAGGTAAATACCAGTTTAACATCCCCAGTGCCTAGCACTTTGGTGCAATGGGAATCCCCAAGTAGCACCTTCTGGTCTTCAGTCTCCTTGTAGGTCTTGAACCAATTGCGTTCATAGCATACATGCCTAAAAGCGCCCGAATCAGCCCATCGGTTCCACCGACCATGTTGATATTTGTGATCATAGCCACTAAGGGCTCTTCGGTAACGTTAGCCTGAGCAGCAGGTCTGCGATTCTTACAGTTTCCAGATGTGTCCAGGCTTTTTACAATTGAAGCACATAATAGAACCTGCTCCATTATATGGTGGGGCTTGTTGGTTCGTTTCCTTATTAGGATTCTGGTGTCCATAATTCTGACAGTTATTCAGATTACTACCGTTTGGATGGTTGTTCCGATTACTACCATTCTTAGCCTTGAAAGGTTTCCCTTTAGGTTTCAGATGGACCTTCCCTTTGGCTTGAACCAAAAGAATTTCCTCTTTCAGGTGTTTTCGAGATTCTTCTTCAACCCTAAGATGAGTAATCAAGTTTTCCATGGTAAGTTCCTTTGACTTGTGTCGCAGAATATTTTTATAGTCTTTCCAATTCGGCAGTAATTTGTCAATCATCATGACAACCTGAAATTGTTCATCAAGAGGTATCCCTTCGGACACAATCTCATGTGCAATTCGTTGCAACTCATGTAATTGGGAAATTAACGACTTATCGTCGACCATAATAAACTTGAGATATTGGCTTACGACAAACTTTTTAGAGCCTGCCTCTTTCATATCATACTTCTTCTGTAATGCATCCCAAACTGTTTTCGCAGATTCAGACTGTAGATAGTAATCGTATAGTTCGTTCACTAAACCGTTCAGAATGAAATTACGGCACTTGAAATCAGCCTCAATCCAGTTCAAAATTAACTTTAAGGTTTTGTCATATTCGTTTACAATAAGATCAGGGTCTACTGTCTACCGTAGGTACGGGAATGGGGGCATTCTTGTTCCATAACATATGCAACTTCCTTAAGTGTGAGATAAAAGAATATTTTGTCTTCCACCTCTTGAAGTTGAGACCATCAAACTTAGAGGGTTTGTTGGAATTAAACTTCAACACTTCTGAGGTAAGAGCCATATTACAGATAAAAAGCTATTCTTTAAAATTGTAAAACAATTGTTAAGAGAACCTGTAATTCGCTTTCCCCAGAACGGAACAGCAATAACACTTGATTAACAACAACAATAATACAATTATACGCTGCAACAACAACACAGTTATTAGCAGCAGCAAGACAATTATAAGCAGCAGTAAAGATGAACTCAGGTAGGTCTGATTTGCAATGGCAAAGATGAACAAAATGATAGCAACGATAAAGTTGCAAATGAAAGAAAGCTCGAGGCGTGGAACACACTTTCTTTAAAGAGTATCTCGACTAACCCCAAGTACAGGTTATATAATCGAATCTCTCTCAGGATACAACAAGCGGTGATCTTTAGATCGATACGGAAGTCTCAGTACTGGAGAACAACGTACTTTGTTAATATTTGTACCTCAAAATCGAAACAGAGAGAGATAGGAGTTTAAAGTAGAGAGAGATGAACAGTTTTATGTTTTCTTTGTTCTGTGTTTTGGATGGTGGTAACACAGAGGTATATATAGAGATGATATACAACGGCTCTCTCCAACGTGTATGAGATTTAAACGCCTAAAGATTAAGTCTCTAGCCGTTGATTGTGGAGAGAAGAATGTGAAGACCAAACCAAGTCATTCAAGCCCAGCCCATGATAAGATAGATAACTTTTTGATAAAAAGATTAGGGTGAGCCTAGCCCAAGCGCAAAGGGCCCCAATGCCTTCAGAAGAGCCAATTGCCCAATCCCAATCCCAATCCCGAGCCCGAGTCGGCCCGGCCCACCAAACCTCCCGAGAGAGGTCCAAGTGTGTCAAAGGTATAAAATCCTCTCACACACTCATACACTTATACACTCTCTTTTAGTCACATGTTACACACATGTCACATGAGTGCTACCTTATATGTTTAGTTCATCTATTGTTTATAAATAATGTGAGACTAAACTTTAGGCTATAGTTTGGGAGTCACATGGTTTCCAATTAAACAAAAGAGGTGAATGAAAATGAGTTATTAGAAGATAACCAAAAGGTCATGGGTTCAAGCTCAAATAAGGTACAAGTTTTTGAAAAAATCCAACAATTCTACAGTACAAAAGGAGTTATTCTAATCAAGAGAAGATAAGTAAAGGAAATCTAGAGAGAAAAGGTGGCCTCAAAGAATCTAGGGAGGAAATTTGGATTGAACAATGGAATTTTTTTTTAAAATGACATTTTCGTAACATTGCATTTTTCTTTGTTTTCCACGAACCAAACATAACGTTTAGAGTTACATGTTGGGAACAGATCATGTACTGAATGTAGGAAATCTGTGACCAACACCAGCCGCCCATTTGATTTATATACTTCTTCTGAACCATATATAGTATAACTTCGATAAACTTATTCCCGATAAATTAATAATTGCGCTTAAATAATAGATTTTGTCGGTTCCCGACTTGGGCCCAACTACTAAATTAATAAATTCGTTAAATTTATAAGATAATACATTTTCAAAATTACCTTATAGACTCGTATATGTCCCGATCAACATATAAATTAATAATTGCTAAGAATTAGATATAAACCCGACTATGATGCCTTCTTAAAATATGAATCCAATGTTGTATGTCTTTTGTTGAAATTGAAGTCAAGTTGAATCTCATCTCTAATTTTCCGTAACACGCTAAGAAGTTTCGGGGTGTTGTTAAACATAAACTACACTTAATCTTTAGTTAAATGAATGGGGGAAACACATTGAATCAAGTTGGTTCAATGAGTATACATAGTCATTTAACCTTTAGTTAAATTAATATGTACATTGAGTTTAGTAGATTAAGCAAATCTATTGTATTTAATCTTTCAAACTCTTAGGAAACACTTTTTCTTTTGGAAAAATAAAAACTAATACATAAAATAAAAGTTAGAAAATACAAAACATTTTGGTAAATTAATAAATGATTAATTAATCCAAACACTTTTTCTTTTGGAAAAATAAAAACTAATACATAAAATAAAAGTTAGAAAATACAAACCATTTTGATAACTTAATAAATTATTAATTAATCGAATTAATTAATAATTTATTAATTTATCGATAAGTTAAAACCCCGCTTAATTAATAGGTTTTACGTGGTCCCAATGGTATTAATTTATAGAAGTTATATTGTATATAGTGAAGCATACTAGATTATTAGAACATCCAAATTGATCATATTGTGACGTCGAAGATACCTTATATATCTAAGATCCATTAAAAGAATTGGCCCTATCCTCAAAATTTTACCGCATACCACATCAATATATATTGTTGTTCCCTTTGTATATTATTGTCTCCACTATTTTTCTATTAATAAAAATTTAGTAATTGCTGAAAGTTTTTGTTCTCCTTTTCTCTTGTTGATTGTTGTCATGCTAGGTTTTTGAAGATGAGAAGGATGCTGCAAGATACTGTGACTTACTACAAGGAGGCGGTCAAGGTTGTGAAGGTGTTGCAGAGGTCGACGCATCATCTGTAAGTAATGATGCAGCTTAGAGGTTCAACTTGGCTATGTTAAGATCGGACACCAATCCAACTCAACTTGACCAAATTGCACTCCTATATATTAGCATCTGGCTTTTAGCTTTTTCCTCGTTTTGATACTCAGTGATGAGTACTTATTTATATTTTCTTTTGCAGGTGTTTGATATTTGTCGGAAAATGAGGGCCCTTGCTGTTCTATTCCGTCGTGGAAGGACACCTCCTGTACCTGAAAGCCTTGAGCTCAACCTGAAGGCGAAGAAGCGTTCCCTTGAAGATCAGGAAGACCTCATATAAGTTACTATTGTGTTATAATGTAAATAACAATTCATAATTTACAGCACAGATACATTGTTGGTATACATATATACTGTAAAAGAAATCCCATTACTTGTAAAACTAATCCAATTGAATCATTAATAAAATAGAAAATGTTTATGCTAAAGTTACAAGGACAATAGATATTGTTGGAATTTGACTTTCACTTTAACAGAGCTCATATATTACACATTTATTGCATGAAATTTGATAATGATAGACTTGCATTTTGCGTTATAAGATGATATTGGAATTTCATTCAAAGTTTTACATCTTGGTATTTTCTCAAGGGGTTACACATTTTAAATTGTTCTGTGCACCCGGCAAAATAATCTAATTCTGAATTCAATGTGAAGGACATTATAATGAACTGGAACCATACACAACTTGGGGATGTAGCTCACATGGTAGAGCGCTCGCTTTGCATGCGAGAGGTACGGGGTTCGATACCCCGCATCTCCATTATTTTTGGGTGTTCCGAAGCTCCTTTTTTTGGTTCCCGAATGTACACAACAGAACAAATTTCAGTAAAATTTTCTGCACTTTTACTTCATTTTGAACAACAAAAAGGTCTGTTTGATTTAGACAACGTTATGCGCCCATAATCACGAAAAAAACATAAACATGTACATTCAAATATAAACTCAATTTGATCTCTTAACCATTTCCCTCTTGTAGTCCCTGAAATCAGAAAGCAAACTTCCGTTTACTTTGGACTTCATATTCTCCACCAACTTGTTCAATAACTGCTTGATCATCATGAGCAAGAAAATAAATGTTAGATCACCTGAGTTGTTTTCGAATAGTGAAACATAATTTTGAATTGAGCATTCAATGATCTGTTTAACTAACCGATTCTGCAACTCCACGAAGAACGTCCTCTGGTATAACAGCAAGCATAGGAGGAAGGACAAAGCTAATTTTGGTCTCTAAATCACCTTTTAAACGGGTTCGAACACCACGCCTGTCAGGATATAGTGATCCCCGTACCCCGAGTGTGAAATCAGATGGCTTGAGAACAGTATCTAGTCCTTGAAGTTCCCATCTTGTCTGCATCAAAATAGCTAGGTCATAATATAAAATTTTCACAACAAAGAAACTTGGCGCAGTTGACAACTAAGTTTTGACAATTTTCTTTTTTTCTGAGAACACTTACAACATCAAGCTCGAGGACTTTCGTGGTGTTGAGGGGGACCCCTGGTGGGTAATCTTTGCCATGCGATTTGCATCTCACCCTCATATCAATTACAGGCAAAACAGTAAAGAAGAAAAACTCTATAGGTAGCATCTGTATTCTCCATTCCTCCTGCACCCATTGTTCAATTTAATACTCTTGTAAAGAGTTGCATCCTAAACAACGATAGAGGACTCTAAAGTCTTAAACATTATACATATAGAGTTATGTCAGATGAAAATTTAATTAAGCCTAGCTAGTAAATCAAAGAAAAGATTGATATAGCCAATTTAGTGTTTACCGGCTTCCTTAACTAAATTCCTAAATCTTCAACTACTAAAATATCGAAATTGTGTCCTACAGCGAGTAGCGGCACTGATGCAGATCTATCCAAAAAAATAAAATTTTGAGTAACACAAAATAACTATGTTATCTTTAGGGACTCGAGAAAACTGAACCAATGATCAACCAGAGGGTAACAACATATTCATCGGTACTAACTACTAAGTATTTTCTCGCAGAAATACTAGTGATGGGGAATCAGTGATAGCCTTTTGTATTTGAACGGGTGAATAAGAATTACAGATAACCATTTATAAATTTAAGATTACCTGACATTGTGTTCCAGATAATCAAGAGATAATATGATTTAGCTTAGTGTAATTACAATAATATTATTACCTCATTCAACCTCTGGCTCCTCCTCTTGTCGGGAAATATTGCCTGGAACACCCGTGGTCGGTCATTGAGATAATCATCAAAGGAAATCTGCGAGTACCAACAACCCTTGTTACAACTTCTTTACATATAAATAAATAAAGCATAGCAAATCTTAATGCATTATGGTCTAATAATCGTCTATCATCTTCGAAAAATCTTCCATTTATACATATAATTCTACAACAGATAATCGACTTGTAGTAACTATTAAGACTACCGGTACCAATACATATGTAAAACATCAATTTGGGTATCTTTTTGTACTGAGAAATTCAGCCATTTGGAAATTGGGGTTATAATCTAGCAAGGGTTTATGACAGACATTATACATTTCAAAGAGAGTTATAGTAATGGGTACCCCAGGAGGCTCATAGAGGGGTATATCAGTAGTGATTGTGGATGAAAATGTGGAAGAAGAAGGCATCATGTCATCACTCTTGACTGATGGTTGTGATGACTTTGAGCTAGCAGGGGAGGAACTGCATCTCCACTTGGGCCTCACCACCACCACCCCATGCATTCTCCCTTTCCATCTTCTACTACTACTACTACTACTAGCAACATTTGCACCTGCTCATGTTAAGCAAAATACAAAACTCACATCATTATCAAACCATAAGTTAAACTTAGTAGTGTTGGAGCTCCAACAATTAGTACCTGATGAGAGAAGAAGTCTATGTCCAACTTCACACATCCTTCTCTGTTCCCTTCAGACTTTTTAGTTTCAGTCTTTGAGAGGGAGTGATGGGAAAATGAGTGGTTCACACTTGACATCCATTGTTGAGAAAACTTTGGACTTGGGCTGGTAATTTAGGGCTTGTTGATAATGGGTTTGCAAGGGAAAAAGGGAAAAAATTTAAATAAGAAGCACATCCACTTTATGCTCAACCCATTTCATGAGCTCATCCTATCTCTTTAAGAATGTTAACTAGTTCACCTTGAAATTACTTGAGAGTAACCAATTTCGAATAAATTATATCTAAATCGATAAGTCTTAATTCCTCTGAATTAATGGTCTAAGCTTAACCTAGTTCAAATTGGTCTAATTATTTAATGTCAAGCAAGGGAAATTAAAGGACAAGGGCAAGCAATTTTAACCATGTGGGAAACTTTTCTCAAAAGAAAAACCCACAGGTCACTGTCGAATCACCCGACAGCTAAACAATCCACTATTGAAATTAAATTACAAGTATTCAATTACTTACAAACTCGATAAGCACATCCTGTGGTTATCTCTCTTCTAATTGAACTCCTTGCAGTCGATTCCTCGTTCTCGCAACGCCTTGCCTCGGATAACGCACCAAAGCTTCAAAGTTTGAATCGCTCAAACTTAGCAAATCAATGGTTATGTTTTCTAAATATCTTCGATTGATTCAATTTGAGTTGTACTTCTCGTTAAATCGATCGTTAAAATCTCTAATCTCTCTAAATATCAAGCTCTTAAAATAGGTTTTGGAAGATGTGAGTTCTGAAAAAAAGAAAGTTGTCAAACATAAATCACGTCCCAATCTATTCGAATAAAAAAGAATATATTCGAAAATATAAGTTATGTTATCTTAAAAAACATATTTATTACATTTTTCATACTCTGCAAAAATACATAGGGCTTAATATTATAGAACAAGGAATTAGAAACCCACTTAGCTGTTCAATGTTAGTCCACCTGTAGTCGCTCAAGGTGCAATCTCTGACGACGAGTAACCACGAGATAATGTTGACATCTAAACTAGACACGGAATAAAACAAACTCCAACTATGGATGTTTCACACCCTACTCCCACGTATTTTAGCTTCTCCCTTTTTCCGTTCTAAGGTTTCGAATCATCAAGTATGTCTTTTTTTATCATTTTCACTCGGTCCAAATTCATGATATTTAGGGGTAAAAGCCGTTCTTTCTTTTATATTGTATGCACTTTTAAAAATCTATGAAAATGTGTATTTGCTTTGATGAACATATGAATATTTTTTATTATTAACGATCATGATCATGGAGTTGCCTACGTGATGCATTACATCTTTTGAGGTAATTTGAGGTTAAAAAGCTATATTTTATCCTATTTTTATTAAATAAAAATTTTCTTACGAGTTACTGCGTTATGCAGAGTAATTATTTTGTTTGTTATAGAAATTTGATTGGGATATTTTGTGTTATCATTTTGGAGGCATATTTGTTTTTACATATAAAAATAAATTAGGGGCATATTTGTCTTTACATATGAAGAAATGTTATGTGAACTTACAAAGGGTTTGGGGTGTATTTAAAACTTCTCTTTATTAAACATTTTCACCAAATTTCCGCAGTTGTATATCTAGTGAGATAACCATAACTCGTTGCTGCTAACAGTTAAGTTTAACAACAACAATGTCGAACTAATACAGGCAAGATGTATTGCCTGAACAAAATATTTCAGCCACTCGTAACATTTTTATATGTCAGGTTACTAAAGGAAACACTCTTTGCATTTAGAACATATTTTTTCATTAATCAAAATAAATTTAGCATTTGAATATTAACATACAAGTCAGTCAGTTATCACGAAAGTAATGTGACATAATTACTGGAGCGGTGTTACTGAGCCTTGTAAATTAGCTTCACGAACCCATTTTCCTCTGTTAAGAGTGAAGAACTCCATCTAAGAATGAATGATCAGCTTTTTCGCGACTAGCCGTATTCCCGCGTACTGTTGATAATCATACACGTCTAACGAGAAGAAGGCGTCGACCAGTGTTCCAGGAACAAATAGAGAGTCCAGCTCTGTGGTATCCAATCTACTAAAAACAAGCTTCTGGGTGTTGCCTGATGCTTCTTTCTGGTACATCTCTGTAGAGTATATCGCATTGTCCCCATTTGCTACAGAGGGTATACTACGATCACAGAGCACAAAAAAAAAATCTCTTCAGTCCTACATGCATCTAATAATGAATTTTATGGGCAACAAAAGTAAAAATTCTAAGTGAACATTCAGATTATCTCTTCTATTTAATTGTATCACTTTGAAATCTGTAGCAATGTATTTAAGCAGGTTAAGCATATTGAGTTATGAGGATTTTAAGAGCAATGAACAAAAGTTGATATATATTGGAAAATAGACGAGCTTTGGATATAAGAAGAGGGTATACAGATACAAATTTAAGCCAAAAACATTGAGGTCAATTTTTTTTTTTCCTGCTCCTACCAAAAGAGGTATGGTAGAGAAAAGGGTGTACTTTAACCAATTTTCCTGAAAATGATCATCAGATATTTCATTGTATGATAGCCTAGGCTAAATAGTTTAGGAAGTTTACTATCAAATACTTCGATAAGCAGACATGTTCTAGAAGATCAGGCAAGGAATTAAATAAAGAATATTCAACATGTGGAAATCCATTCCTGTTTCCTTTCCGTTTTGTGTTGTGATAAGTTTGGGAAGTTAATAGAGGTATTCTGGTAAAACCAATTGTCTTTCGGTACAATAAAAATATAGAAATCGAAACTGCCTAAGCTATCCCTGATTTCTATCTATTCTCCAATATCTCACAGTCTCACTCTTCTCCTCTATCTTTTACTCTTCTTGCTATTCTCGGTTCTTGTTCAATCATGGGTGTTCACTGTTCAGTGGTTCGGAGGCCATAATTGTTTTAAAATTAGTAAATCTTTTTCCATTTAACTTGTTTTCTCTTATTTAAACCTTAGTAGGACGTTGGATACTCATTCAATAAAATTGTGAGTTTCCGGAAACTTGTGAAAAAGAAATGATCTCCAACCCCATTAAAGCATCATGCATATTATCATAATGTGGTGAAACTAATAAATCTACCATTTTTCATTCAAAATAAAAATATTAACTTCAGGAAATAGATAGCACTTACTGTAGCCGGATGGTGGAAGAGTTCAAGAAGTTAATCTTTCTCGTAACTACAGGCCTCCATTCAGAGCTGCTGCCAGATTCCACAGACAATCTTTGTGCCAGGTGATCACAAGCGTCCAAAACTAAGGATAGGCTAGGAGACGGGTCCAAAACAATACTGAGACGTGGCCTACCAGCATGATCAACAAACTTTGAGCTCACCCCAAAACGCACTTTCAGTTTTGCACAACAAAGCTGTAAAATGACATCCTTATGCACTAGTTGTATTTTCTGGCTTCCTCGATAGTACGGAACAAGGGTTGCAGTCATAGAAGGAATTAAAACTTCATCAGGTTCTAGAAACCCATCATAGCTACTGCAACCCTCAGGAGATTCGAGGACAAGTCTTTCCTCCATAGTAGTATCTGGTTCTACATTCATTTGATCAATGAGTTGAAGCATGTTGAAGGGATCTGGTTTCTCTGTATTAGGTCCGATCGGATTTTGAACTTCTGGTTCAGCATTGCCACTTGGAGGTGACAGGGGTTGGTTATTTGCAAACGTGAGAACTGAGGAAGGGCTATTTGTGTATACGATTGTTTCTCCAAGAGATGCTCTCCTATTACTGGGACTTCTTCTAGTGGTACTTGGAGAGGCCATACTGGATGCTATAAGTATGTCTGGCAGGCTCGATTCCTGCAGGATTTTCAGATATTAGTTCATACCCATGTGGCAAACTCGTCAGTTAAGTACATCCGTACTGAAAAAAAGATTCTTATCTGATTACATATGAACTTAACTTTTGTTAAATTATTTTGAGTCCATGTCATGCAAAAATGACTTGTGGAATGACATCGCAGGGAGTACCTAGACAAATGATTTAAGAGATTTAACTATTTTTATGATAACCTCCTCATCATGGAGACCATCCTCAAAAAAGAAATCTAAAACTTCTAACCAACCCTTGAGATAAAAGGGGGATGAAAAATCAAACAATATGAAACTGTTCAGTTTCTTAGGGTAAAACAATGCAGTCCATATAGATGCGATTAGAGAGGCGTTAAATCAATAAAATATATTGTGAAGATGACCTCCCAGTGAGATGATTATATTCGCAAGAAAAAAAATCATTTGAAGCATCTCAATGTGGGCCCAGTGGTGCAACGCAATTAAGCATGTTGACATGACAACAAAATTGTATTATTTTTTAGTCGGTAACAACGCCGTTATATATACAGACGTACATATAAACTATATGGGGAAAGGGACTCTGAAAAACTTATGGTTGATGCACTTTTGACACAACTTATGAGGACAACGTGGAGCTGTTTTAAGAGATTATTTACTTATGGATGTGAACTAACTACTTTGCTTGATGATGTTGGAAATGTCGGAATGACCGATAATTTTATGAGGATGATCTAAATAGAGTGGTTATCATATCCAAAAAGAAAAACTTCCGTATATCATCTTTAGGGAACCCTGCAAAACGTGTGACAACAGGTGGGTCATTTAAAAGGATGTCAAAGTATCCATCCACATATTAGATACATCTATGTATGTAAATATGCAAAGGGACAAGGAATACAAAATGGCAGTAAGTCTAAAGAGATGTACAGGATGCATATTCAGATCTAAATTTAGCAAAACAATAATATTTAGAAGATATTCAGATCTAATTGTTGCTATATCTGCTTATGATATTTCTTTTTTTAAGCATAATCTTTAAAGATCAGAGCCTTGTAGAAGAAACTTACCAAAAACAGCACAGTGGCACAGTACTTAAGAACTTCGAGATTCATCCGAACATCATCTAAGCTCCTGACATATCATTTAAATAGGATTAGCACAGCTAATTAAACTCCAATTTTTAGGCTATGAGATATAACAAGAATCAAAATAATACCCACAACTTGAAATCGGTTCCTTCTAACTTATCATGGTACAATTTGAAATCAAAATAAGCCTCAAGTAAAATAATGTTATACTGGACATTTGAATTTGGTAGTCTGATAATAGGATTGTAACACCACGGCTGAGCGGGTATTGGAAAGGCGCCTAGCCTATTAGCGGTGACGGTAGCACCAATAGTTTAGTCCCACATCGCTTAAGATCGTGTCAGGTGGTGTATGGTCCTTAAGTTAAGATTTCACTCTACATACCACCGAGGCCTTTTCTTAGGATGAAAAATCCCACACTGCTGGAGATCCGCAGTGGTTAAGTGGGGACAATACATGTCACCGAGGCCTTTTCTTAGGAATAAAAATCCCACACTGCTGGAAATTCGCAGTGGTTAAGTGGGAACAATATCGGTAAACGTAGAGTGGGGTCGTGACAAAATGGTATCAGAGCCGGGGACGGCTCGATCTTAAAGGTGGGGGACTGTAACACCCCGACTGAGCGGGCATTGGAAAGGCGCCTAGCCCATTAGCGGTGACGGTAGCACCAATAGTTTAGTCTCACATCGCTTAAGATCCTGCCACGTGTATGGTCCTTAAGTTAAGATTTCACTCTACATGTCACCGATGCCTTTTCTTAGGAAGAAAAATCTCACACTGCAGGAGATCCACAGTGGTTAAGTGAGAACAATATCGGTGTTCGTAGAGTGGGGTCGTGACAAGGATCACTTCAACCAATGCTGGTAGATATGACACTGACCAGATCAGATACAAGCATCAAGTCTCCAACCTTCGTAGAGCAAGGCATAACTCTTATAGTAAAATTAAATACTGTAGAACTATTAAGTCCAGACTATAATAGTTAATAAGGATTCGAACACTACAAATAGATAGGAAAAATATAACCTATCAATACTAGGTTCCATAGTTTATCCAAGTACCTATGTGTCTGCTTTCCAAGCCCGAAGTAAGTAGCCAGCGTAGCCATCTGCATATATAATGAAACAATATCAACCTCCATAAGCAAAATTAAATTTTATTTCTCTAAATACTTGTTGACTTCTTCAAATTGAAAACATCAACTAAAACTCTCATTGTATAGTATGAAACCATGACAAGAAATTACAAGATCTTTACTTACATTCACTTGATCAGGAAATTAATACGCATACATGTACCGTGGTGAAGGTTTCACAACAAAAGTATATATATCCAATCCATTAACATGTAAGAATAAATAAATAAACACGGACAAATTCAACATCGGGAGTGTTTGAACCTCGTTGCAGGCTGGCCCTGGGTATAAACTTATGACGCGGCCGTTTAGGGCCTCCAATTTTAGATGAAAAATAGGGTGCTTCTAATATTGCTACTTTCATATGTTTGGGACTCCAAAATACAGGCCTCATGTAATACTAAAACCAGCCCAATACTTAATCACTACTATTTTTTATTTCTGTGAAATATTGAATTTTTGTTCTTAGTTGGACTGATTTCTCATCTTCAAATGCTTCTAAATCAGTGTTTTTTTTTTGTTGATTTTGGGGGTAAAATAAATAAATAAATAAATAAATGTTATTTTGATGATGTATGATAAGTTGATGACCAGATTCTTGTCTGAAAAATTTATGATAAATATTATTTTGATAAATGTTTGATGATGTATGATATATTTATGATAAACCTTTGAATCATGACAAGGGTATGGTTCTTTTACGAACTGAGAAATTTGAATTATCTTAATGAGAGAAGCCAGCCTTAAAAGCCACTACTGCATTCACCTTCATGTTTCCAGCTCTTCTCCCGAATTTCTGCGTTAACAATGCTAGAGAATCGATGGTTCCTTTGGGCTCTGGAGCAGTGCGACCGATCGCCGCAAATGCCTCACGGATCCTGACACAATCAAACCTCACTATATTGTGGCCAGCCCAGACTCGACCTACAAACCAAAGACAAAATAAGAAATACTAGAATTACCATTAATATCAACAAAACAAACATAATAAACTGTGATTTACCATTGAGGATATCAAACACCTTATCTGCAACATCAGCGAAACTAGGCGCCGCAGCAACAGCGTCTCGTGTGATGCCGTTACACCTAACGGAAGCAACCGAGACCACAGAGAGATCCGTGGGTCTCACAAGGGTTGAGTAGCTATGAATCTCAACAAGCTTTTGAGGGCAAACTAAGATGGATCCAAATTCTAAAAGAGCGAAACCTTGACCGACTCGAGATGGGACTGATGTTTCCACATCGAAGAAAGCGATTTCTGATCGGTTATCTGAATCCATTAATTACTTGAGAGTCGAGAGAGGGGGAAAGATTGATATTTCAGAATTCGTTGGGTTCATTTATACTTTGGGTTGTTGGGTTGCTTTGGGAGGAGGTTTTCTTGACCCATCAAGCCCATCAGAAATAAGAGTTTTTTTTTTTTTAAAGAAAAGAATGAGAATAAGTACTGTTAGATTTTAGTTAAAAGAAGAGCATCAAGTTTGTTTTTTGAAACTTCAGCTGGGGGGCAAACCCTTTGCCCCATGAATAACTAAACCTGAACAACTTACAAGGTAGGGACAACTCATCCAAACCTACAAGCAGAAAAGGAGGAGAGCTTGAACACTAAGAGAGGATAAATACTAAATACAAGGTCACTAACCAAGACCACAACAAGCCTTCATAGTCACAGCTTCAGCATTCTTTGCAAGGATAAACCTTAGCTAGTCTATTTGTTTCCTTAGTTGTATGACATAAACTGAAAACTTTATGTTCCTTAATCATCTATATTACATTCTAGAGCACTTGTATCAAGACAAACTTAAAATAACACATTTTTCGAGGCAGACCAAAACAACGAATCTAACGGTTTAGATTTGTTGTCTGTTAAAAAACTTCCTAAAAATAACCATCTGTCCCTAACTCCTAAGTACTTATGCCACCTGTTTGACTTGAAAATATAACTACATGCATTAACTTCTCTTTCTACTTTACAAACCTGTCGCATATTTCTCTCTCCCTCCCTCCTATTCTCTACAACCACCCTCTCCTCCCATTGAATCCGCTCTCCACAACACAACAGGTACATCTCTCTTCAATATAAGATTGTTACTCAAACATTGATCAATTATCTTATGATTCACAAACTTTTCATACTTACCTTCGCATGCGGTATATGCCTGTTGCGAGTATTATAATATATTATGAAAAGTACATGCATTACTACTATTATATTGAAGACAGAATATCAATTTATATCATGTAGTTATGTTGATTAGAAATAGGATATTTGATCAACGATGTGGTCTAAACCAACTTGTGCTATTAAGAATTAACCTGGTCATCAAAATTCTCCTCTCTCTCCCGGTGCTTCTTCTTGAGTCGATAACCGCCAACCATCGTGGAGAACGTAACAGAACGTGGCGATAAATGGATTGCCCGGAAGGAACGGTGCTTCTTCTTGAGTCTAACTCGACGAGAACCACTGACCATCGTGGAGAACGTGATGACCAATGGATTGCCCGGAAGGAACGGTGCTTCTTCTTCCTTTAGGAACTACTACGATGGATCCTCCCCTAATAAAGTCGCTTCGTCAAATTAGATTCTGTAAAATCTAAATAGGTTAAGTCTTATGAACCTGTAGCAACAACAATGTTTTCAGGCAGCAACAGTAACTCAGTTTATTCTTCCCTTTGGTTGAGCACGGTATATGGCAGCAACGCAGCAACAGTAACTCAGTCTGTTCTTCCCTTTGGTTGAGCACGGTATATGGCAGCAACAGTAAAGAGCAGCAGGCAGCAGTAACTCAGTTTTTGTTCGTTGGATTGGCAGCGCAAGTTCGGGTAGCAACAGTAACTCAGTTGCTGCAGCAGTTTCAGGCAGGTTTCTTTACAGAAAGAAACCGCAGCAGCAGTTTCGTTAGCAACAGCAACGGAAAGAAGTAACACCGTAGCAGCAGTAAGAGCAAGAGATAGTGAACTCCGGTAAGTACAGCGCCTACAACAAGAGAGAGAGAGAGAGAGGTTGTGATTGCTCGAGGCGTGGGTCGCACTCTCTTTGAAGAGTATTTCGACCTACCTCGGGTAAGGTAACGAGTCTAATCTCTTTCCAGGATACAACGAGCCTACGTATACAGTAGACTTCAGTTACCCGGAAGTCTACGTAATAATGAAGTATGCACCACAGGTAAACCGTACAAGAGAGAGAGAGAGAGAGAAGAGTTGTGTTGTAACTGTGTTCTTTTTTGAAGGTGGTGAGGAGTTGTTTTTATAGAGAGAGTTTGCCCAACGGCTCTCTCTTTATTCAAACGTGTGGGACGTGTCCCTGAGGATTAGGTCTCCTCAAGAGGTGGAGAGAACAAAGTGAAGACCAAGACTTAAAGAATAAACCAAGCCCAAGCCCAATGAACTTTTTTTATTAAAAAAGATTATGGATACCCAAGCCCAAAGGACCCAAGGCCCCCAAGGCCTCCAGAGCCAATTGCCCAATCCCAAGTCCGAGCCCGAGCCGGCCCGGCCTACCGGGCCGCCTGAGAGAGGTCCAAGTGTGTATAGAGTATAAAATCCTCTCACACACTCACACAACTATACACTCTCTCTATGTCACATGTTACACACATGTCATGGGTACTACCTTATATGTTTAGTTCCTCTATTGTTTATAAACAATGTGGGACTAAACTTTAGGCTATAGTATAGGAGTCACATAAAATAGATGACCAAGAGGTCATGGGTTCAAGGCTCAAAAGAGGTATAAGTTTTAAAAAATTCCAACAATTAGATTCTCCAGTTCTGATGACTCCTTAATGGGGTTCTGTTGGAATTTTTCAAAACTTATACCTCTTTTGAGCCTTGAACCCATGACCTCTTGGTCATCTATTGTTTATGTGACTCCTATACTATAGCCTAAAGTTTAGTCCCACATTATTTATAAACAATAGAGGAACTAAACATATAAGGTAGTACCCATGTGACATGTGTGTAAAATGTGACATAGAGAGAGTGTATAGTTGTGTGAGTGTGTGAGAGGATTTTATACTCTATACACACTTGGACCTCTCTCAGGCGGCCCGGTAGGCCGGGCAGGCTCGGGCTCGGACATGGAATTGGGATTGGGATTGGGCAATTGGCTCTTCTGGCTCTGGAGGCCTTGGGGGCCTTGGGTCCTTTGGGCTTGGGTATCCATAATCTTTTTAATAAAAAGTTCATTGGGCTTGGGCTTGGTTTATTCTTTAAGTCTTGGTCTTCACTTTGTTCTCTCCACCTCTTGAGGAGACCTAATCCTCAGGGACACGTCCCACACGTTTGAATAAAGAGAGAGCCATTGGGCAAACTCTCTCTATAAAAACAACTCCTCACCACCTTCAAAAATAACACAGTTACAACACAACTCTTCTCTCTCTCTCTCTCTCTTGTACGGTTTACCTGTGGTGCATACTTCATTATTACGTAGACTTCCGGGTAACTGAAGTCTACTGTATACGTAGGCTCGTTGTATCCTGGAAAGAGATTAGACTTGTTACCTTACCCGAGGTAGGTCGAAATACTCTTCAAAGAGAGTGCGACCCACGCCTCGAGCAATAACAACCTCTCTCTCTTGTTGGAAGCGCTGTACTTCTTTCCTGAAACGCTGCGGTGTTACCTGTATGAAACTGCTGCTGCGGTATTGTTCTGCTACTGCTTGAAACGCTGCGGTGTTACCTGCATGAAACTGCTGCTACGGTATTGTTCTGCTACTGCCTGAAACGCTGCGGTGTTACCTGCCTGAAACTGCTGCTGCGGTATTGTTTTGCTACTGCCTGAAACGCTGCAGTGTTACCTGCCTGAAACTGCTGCTGCGGTATTGTTTGCTACTGCCTGAAACTGCTGCTGCGGTGTTAACTCCGGTTTGCTACTGCCTGAAACTGTTGCTGCGGAGTTATTACCAATCCAACGAACAGCAACTGAGTTACTGCTGCTCTTTATTGTTGCTGAAAACGTTCATTAAAGGGAAAGTTATACTTACAGGTTCATAAGACTTAACCTATTTAGATATTACAATTTTGAAGAGTATTTATTTCCTATAATATGGCTCTTTCCTCAGAAGTGCTGAAGTTTGATTCCAACAAACCCTCTAGGTTTGATGGTCTTAACTTCAAGAGGTAGAAGAACAAAATGTTCTTCTATCTTACACTTAAGGAAGTGGCGTATGTTCTGGAACAAGAATTCCCTGTTGAGCCTCCTATTCCCGTACCTGCAATAGACCCTGACCTGATTACAAACGATTATGACAAAACCTTAGAATCAATTTCGAACTGGACTGAGGCTGACTTCAAATGCCGTAATTTCATCTTGAACGGTCTAGCAGACGAACTGTACGATTACTATCTACAGTCCGAAACTGCGAAAGCCGTTTGGGATGCATTACAGAGGAAGCATGATACGGAAGAGGCAGGCTCTAAAAAGTTTGCCGTAAGCCGATATCTCAAGTTCACTATGGTCGACGATAAGCCAGTAATTTCCCAATCACATGAGTTGCAACGAATTGCACATGAGATCGTGTCCGAAGGGATACCTCTTGATGAACAATTTCAAGTTGCCGTGATGATTGACAAATTACCGCCTAATTGGAAAGACTATAAAAATATCCTGCGACACAAGTCAAAGGAACTTACCATGGAGAACTTGATTACTCGTCTTAGGGTTGAAGAAGAATCTAGAAAATAAGACCTGAAAGAGGAAATCCTTTTGGTTCAAGCCAAAGGGAAGGTCCATCTGAAACCTAAAGAGAAACCTTTCAAGGCTAAGAATGGCGGTAATCGGAACAACCGTCTTAACGGTGGTAATCCGAATAACCGTCAGAAAAATGGACACCAGAATCCTAATAAGGGAACGAACCAAAAAGCCCCACCATATAACAGAACAGTTTCTATTGTGTGTTTCAACTGTAACAAGCCTGGACACATATCTAGAAACTGCCGGAACCGAAAACCTGTTGCTCAGGCCAACGTTACCGAAGAGCCCTTAGTGGCTATGATCACGGAGATCAACATGGTCGGTGGAACCGACGGGTGGTGGGCTGATTCGGGCGCTTCTAGGCATGTATGCTATGAACGCAATTGGTTCAAGACCTATAAGGAAACTGAAGACCAGAAGGTGCTACTTGGGGATTCCCATTGCACCAAAGTGCTAGGCACTGGAGATGTTGAACTGGTATTTACCTCTGGAAGGACAGTGACTCTGAAGGATGTGATGCACACTCCTGAAATGAGGAAGAATCTTGTTTCTGGCTATCTTCTCAACAAGGCAGGATTTCAGCAAACTATTGGCTCAGATCAGTACATTTTGACTAAGGGTGGGATTTTTGTGGGAAAGGGTTTTGCTTGTAATGGAATGTTCAAAATGAGTATTGAAATGAATAAATCTGCTTCTGCTTACTTATTGTCTTCTTTTAATATTTGGCACTCTAGACTGTGTCATGTTAATAAGAAATTAGTACACAATATGAGTAAACTTGGTATGATCCCTAAAGTAGATTTAAATGATTTTAATAAATGTCAATCTTGTAGTCAAGCTAAGATTACTAAAACCTCACATAAAAGTGTTGTAAGGGAAACACAACTTTTAGATTTAGTACACTCGGACATATGCGAAATGGACGGTACATTAACTCGAAATGGTAAAAGATATTTTATAACTTTTATAGATGATCATTCAAACTATACTCAAGTTTATCTGATGCGTCACAAAAGTGATGCTATAGATATGTTTAGGACATATGTAACCGAAGTGAAAAATCAGTTTGATAGACACATTAAAAGATTTCGTAGTGATAGAGGCACAGAATATGATTCACATGAATTTCAAAACTTGTATGAATCCTTAGGGATCATACATGAAACAACTGCTCCTTATTCTCCAGAATCTAACGGTAAAGCTGAACGTAAAAATAGAACGTATACTGAGCTAATAGTTGCTATGTTACTTAGTTCTGGATCACCCAAATCTTTATGGGGTGAAGCATTATTATCTGTATCCCATGTTTTAAACCGTATTCCTCATATCACATCTGAATTATCACCTTATGAAATTTGGAGAAAAAGAAAACCTAATGTTAGCTATTTTAAGGTTTGGGGATGTTTAGCCTATGTTCGTAAACCTGATCCTAAACGGACCAAACTAGCCAGTAGAGCTTTAGAATGCATTTTCATTGGTTATGCTATAAACAGTAAAGCCTATAGGTTTCTTGATATTAAGGATAATATAATAATTGAATCACTAGATGTTGATTTCTATGAGGACAAGTTTCCCTACTTACTGAGGGACAGTGGGGGTAGTAGTGGGGGTTCTCAACCTTCTACGTCTTCGACCCCTAATGTACCTCAAGTAAACGTTCCTAGAGCTGTTGATTTTCATGATACAGACCCAGAACTTCGTAGAGGTAAACGTTTAAAGATTACAAAAGATTTTGGTAACGATTTTGTTGTAAATACCTTAGAATCGGACCCCAATACTATTAGAGAAGCGTTAACCTCAGGTGATGCTGATTTGTGGCAAGAGGCCATTGATGATGAAATGGATTCTCTTACTACAAATGAAACTTGGGATTTAGTTAACTTACCTCCTGGTAGTCGCTCTATTGGGTGTAAATGGATATTAAAGAAAAACTTAAACCAGATGGTACTATAGATAAATATAAGGCAAGACTTGTAGCAAAGGGATATGTGCAAAAAGAAAACATTGATTTCTTCGACACATATTCCCCAGTTACTCGTGTGACTACCATTAGAGTATTATTAGCCGTTGCTGCCGTGCACAATTTGTTAATTCACCAAATGGATGTAAAAACCGCATTTTTAAATGGAGAGCTTGAAGAGGAATTATATATGGATCAGCCTGAAGGCTTTGTGGTACCTGGTGAGGAACACAAAGTCTGCAAGCTGAACAAGACCTTATACGGTCTAAAGCAAGCTCCAAAACAGTGGCATGATAAAATCGACCAATTACTTCTTTTAAATGGTTTTAAGATTAACGTTGTTGATAAATGTCTATATTATAAAGTATCTGGTGAAAGTTGTATTATGATATGTCTTTACGTTGACGATCTACTTATTTTTGGTTCTACACTTGACATTATTCTAGAGACCAAAAACATGCTTAACAATAATTTTGATATGAAGGACCTAGGCAAGGCTAGTGTAATTTTAGGCATGAAGATCACACGCACAGACACTGGTATTACTCTTGATCAATCTTATTATATTGAGAAGATCTTAAAGAAGTACAAATATTTTGACCGTAGACCTGCGTGTACTCCTTGTGATCCACAAGTTAAACTTTTAAAGAACTTGGGAGAGGCAGTTAGACAGAAAGAATACGCAAGTATTATTGGAAGCCTTCGCTACGCTACGGACTGTACTAGACCTGATATAGCTTATGCTGTAGGGGTTCTATGTAGATTACGAGTAAACCAAGTTTGGCGCACTGGGGTGCCATTGATAGAGTTATGCGGTACCTGAAAAAAACCATAAACTTGGGTTTACACTATCAGAAGTTTCCCGCGGTCCTTGATGGATTTAGCGATGCAGATTGGAACTCATTTTCGGATGATTCCAAAGCCACCAGCGGATACGTGTTTAGTATAGCTGGAGGGGCGATTTCTTGGAGATCCAAAAAACAAACGATTCTAGCTCAGTCGACTATGGAGTCTGAGTTAGTAGCACTAGCTGCAGCTAGTGAGGAGGCAAGTTGGTTGAAAGACCTCTTGTCTTATATTCCTTTATGGAGTAGGCCTATACCACCGATACTGATCCACTCAGATAGTACTGCTGCGATAGCCAGAGTACAAAACAATTATTATAATGGTAAGAAGTTAGCGATACGTCGCAAACACAGTACGATGAGAGGTTACCTCACATCTAGTACTGTTACAGTGGATTTTGTAAGATCGGAAAACAACTTGGCAGATCCTTTGACGAAAGGATTGTCTCGTGACAAAGTATGGAGCACATCCTTAGGGATGGGGCTAAAGCCTGTTATTGAATCACAAGTGGTGGGAACCCAACCTAAATGACTGGAAATCCCAAGAAATAGGTTCAATGGGGAAAACAAATCACTGTGATATAGAATCATGCAAATAAGGAGCTTGTCACTCCAGAGTTCAACTCGCAGTACATAAATGTAAATATGCATGATATCTTGAAGCGAATGTTAGGCTGAGTTCTATATCTCATTTATTTGAGTGGGGTGTCTAGCTACAAGAACACTCTTCATAGATTCACCAAGGTGATTGTGGAAGTGCGGCCGCTTCCTATGAGAAATTAGGCTAACTTCTCTAAAGCCTTCACCTATACTGGGATTAAGCACATGGCCGAAAAGTGCTGGCATTTAGATATTGCACATGGTAGGGTTATATGTAGTTTTCCTCACTGTATAAAAGCGAATAATGAGTTCAAGACTCTGTTCACTTATTATTTTTATACGTTGAAGATTGTCTACTACGTAAATGTTCAAGTCTAAGGACACCTTCACTTAAGTACAACTCTATAATCGAAACCGTACTCTCGTTTCTCTTTTCATTCATCTATCATTTTTAAGAAGTTTTTAAAAGTGGGGGATTGTTGGAATTTTTCAAAACTTATACCTCTTTTGAGCCTTGAGCCCATGACCTCTTGGTCATCTATTGTTTATGTGACTCCTATACTATAGCCTAAAGTTTAGTCCCACATTGTTTATAAACAATAGAGGAACTAAACATATAAGGTAGTACCCATGTGACATGTGTGTAACATGTGACATAGAGAGAGTGTATAGTTGTGTGAGTGTGTGAGAGGATTTTATACTCTATACACACTTGGACCTCTCTCAGGCGGCCCGGTAGGCCGGGCCGGCTCGGGCTCGGACTTGGGATTGGGCAATTGGCTCTGGAGGCCTTGGGGGCCTTGGGTCCTTTAGGCTTGGGTATCCATAATCTTTTTAATAAAAAGTTCATTGGGCTTGGGCTTGGTTTATTCTTTAAGTCTTGGTCTTCACTTTGTTCTCTCCACCTCTAGAGGAGACCTAATACTCAGGGACACGTCCCACACGTTTGAATAAAGAGAGAGCCGTTGGGCAAACTCTCTCTATAAAAACAACTCCTCACCACCTTCAAAAATAACACAGTTACAACACAACTCTTCTCTCTCTCTCTCTCTTGTACGGTTTACCTGTGGTGCATACTTCATTATTACGTAGACTTCCGGGTAACTGAAGTCTACTGTATACGTAGGCTCGTTGTATCCTGGAAAGAGATTAGACAGTGCGACCCACGCCTCGAGCAATAACAACCTCTCTCTCTTGTTGGAGGCGCTGTACTTCTTTCCTGAAACGCTGCGGTGTTACCTGCATGAAACTGCTGCTGCGGTATTGTTCTGCTACTGCCTGAAACGCTGCGGTGTTACCTGCATGAAACTGCTGCTGCGGTATTGTTCTGCTACTGCCTGAAACGCTGCGGTGTTACCTGCCTGAAACTGCTGCTGCGGTATTGTTTTGCTACTGCCTGAAACGCTGCGGTGTTACCTGCCTGAAACTGCTGCTGCGGTATTGTTTGCTACTGCCTGAAACTGCTGCTGCGGTGTTAACTCCGGTTTGCTACTGCCTGAAACTGTTGCTGCGGAGTTATTACCAATCCAACGAACAGCAACTGAGTTACTGCTGCTCTTTATTGTTGCTGAAAACGTTCATTAAAGGGAAAGCTATACTTACAGGTTCATAAGACTTAACCTATTTAGATATTACAGGTTCTTCATTCAAAACATCGACAAGTCTCTCGACAACCCCTTGATCAACTTCAACTTCTTCTTCAAGGTACCCATCTCTGATTTCTCCTTCTCCTTCATCTTCATCCCCTTCTCCTTCTTATCCTTCTTCACTTCTTTCGCCTTCACTCCACACCTCGGTGGCGTATAATAGTACTGTAGATACCCATGATCTCCGAAATCATTACTCGATAACCCCAAAAACAAATTTTTGGGTTTTGTCGACGACGTCGAGACCTTGAAACCCATATCGGGAACGCCGGGGAGTGATCGGGAGATGACGCCGGGGACCTCCATTGTTGTTGTTATTATTGTTGTTGTGAGAGAGTTTTTCTTGAAGTTGGTTTATATTGAGGTTGAAGCTTAAAAGAGCAAACTAACTGTTTAGCTACGTGCCGGTTTCTGATTGGATCGGATTCAGTTTTGGCTGACGTAGATGGGAAGTCTGGAAAATTGTGGCGGGTTTTAGTTTGCAACACTTTTTTACGTTTTAGACATGCGTAAACACATATACATCGCCTATATACATGGCTGACAGAACACCTCTATTTGGAGGGCATCAATGTTACCCAAAATTTGACTCCCTCCATACAGAAGAGACTCTTACACTGTTGTATTGTAGTCTGATCCAGTTCCATTTACTTTGAAGTTTCCAAGGGATTTAATCTGTGTTGAAAGCTTTAGATGTTGAAATAGAGTCAGTTATGATCCAAATGTCTTTATAACCCAGTACTAGAGCCTTTGAGATAGATTCCACAATGGCAGTACACTCAACATTATAGGCTGTAGTCATGGGGATATTAAGAACCATAACAACAAGGACATAAAAGTTGTGATCTCTGTATACAACACCACATCCACCCATGCCTCGATTGCCCATAGAAGCCCCATCACAACAAATTCTTAGAGTACCTACAAAGGGGGAAATCCAATAGCAAGATAATATCTGTGAAGGTTGTTTGAATCTGCACCCCAAGAGTTGTAAGAATTTGCAAGTCAAGTGTTGTATTATGCATGTATGTCTTTGCCTGTGTTGCACCTTCTCTCAGATCAAGCAAAATCTTTCTTTTCATGGTAGTATAAGTACATATGCTTATCATGAAAAAGGGTACCATAGATTTTTTTATTAAAGGACTAAAAGTTGTTACTATGTCAAATAACTCTTTCATATTGTTAGCCGAGTTTAAAATCATGAACAAAGAGCATATCCAATGCCTGAAGTCTAAAATTACTTTACAATCCCAGAAAAGATGTTGTATTGTTTCAATGTGTGATCCACATAGGTAGCACCTGAACACCAATATTACACCCCTTGTATATAACTCATAGCCTGTAGGGAAAGTATTGTTGATCAAATATCTCCAACCAAAGTTTGCAACTTTAGGTAGGATAGGAGATTTCCAGATAATAGAACACTCCCACTGTCTTGGCCTATTGTTCCTTAACCACTCATATGCACTGCTAGCTGAAAAGATTCCCTTTGTATCTTTGTCCATACCCCAGTGTCTGAGCTTGCATAATTCATAATTAGAGAGCTTGGGTTCACTTGAAGGAAGTTGAAAATTGTTTGCAAGTCTGCTGGAATGGTCCATGTCTTCTCATGGTTTATAAGGAACACACAATTTTTTTAATCGCTGTGTATAAGGAACACCCATAAACTTCAAAGCATTTTTTCAAGAGAAACCAATCACGTCATGAACTTCAAATAATAATTCACTTACAATGATATGCCTTCCTGAAACAATTACATAACCAGAATACTTTTGCTTTCCCATGTAGCAATGAAGATTAGTCTGCAGACTCCTTTGTGAAGTTCAGAAGACCCTTGGTTTTTTTACAATGCTTTGTTTGATAATAATAGAGCTTTCTCTCTCTAAAAATTGGGTCACTCTCTCTCTCTCTTCTTTGTGTTGTCCAGCCAATGAGAACTCAATCTATCAACTATTAATGGGTTAGAGATTACGAGAATACCCTTGGGGTTTTAGTATTACTACTGTTTTGGCCCTAGGTGAAATGTCAATACTTAGGCTCTAAACAATGAATATAATGGGAAACGAAAACAATGTCATAACTCATTTTGGAATGTTTTGCCCAATGACCACATATTATATTCAAAACCAATATATCCAAGTGCAAATTCATATTGTAATAACTCATATTTGATTTTCACCAAGTTATCAATTTTCTTCAAATCTCATAACCCATTTGAAACCATGCTTAGTTAGACATTAATTAGTTTTATATGAAAAGCAATGTGTACCTGTTTTGTAGTTAGTGCCCTGTTTGGCAATGTCTTTAATTACTTTAGTTGTGAAAGTTGATTTTAATGATTTCGGTATCTGACAATTGTGCATTGCTCCTTGCGTTTCAGAGATTTTGACGAAAAGATGGGAAATGAAACTACTCAATCTTCTAAAAAAAATGGGAAGAAAATGAAGAAAATTTTGTCAATGACACAAGTATGCAAACCCATTTTGTGAAGTTAAACTAAATTTACATAATTCAACTAATCTATATCTCAAGAGTTGCATTGATATATTTTTTTTTCCTAATTGTTCAGGTTAGGAGGAAACAAAATGCAAACAATGTTGTTGACAACACTACTATCAATGAGAACCAAATACAAGAGCCAATACTACGAGAGCCATACATGATAAGGACATTCGACAGCCACATCAATGTAGAAGTTTGTGCAGGAGTTCGGTGTGTGAAATATATACACCAGAATATCTACAGAGGGACGTGATCGCACCACATTCGACAACCACATGCATTTTTTGTACATAGTTATGAAATTTGTATTTTAATTAAAAATAGATGTAAATATTTTATAGCATTAGAATTATCTCAATCTGTCTTTTCACTGGAATTTGCAGACATGCAACGACAACATAAGAAAATGTGGAAATAAATATTTGAAGAATAAATAAGGTTATATAGTCCCATAAAACTATTAAATTTTTTACTACAATACCAACAAGTAGGGTTGCATACGGGCTGGATCGGCCTGGGTTTAGGCCTGGATCTTATTCGACTGAATAATACCAGGTCTTTAATTTTCAAACTCGACCCTGGACCGGAACCAAACCGGAACTGTCAGGCCACGTCGGATTTGTACATCGGGTTTGATTTAATATTAACTTTAAGCGGATTGAGTATTGTAAAAAAATTTAAGTTCGAGTCACGACGAAATTTCAACGACAACAGCTTTGCACTCTCATCAACCAACATCAAACTATATTTAGGATTCTTCATTTCATACACACATACACACATACATACACATTGTTCCCTTTACCTTTTTAAACAGAGATACCCAGATCCGATCCAAACTTTAACTTGCAACCTTTGATTCAACATAACATTTATTTTTGACACTTATACTTTAACTTGCAAACACCTTTGATTCAAAGTTGCAGATCCAGACCATAAGATTCATGTACAACATATCTAACCGCTTCTACTTGCGCCATTGTTGCAGAATAAATGTTTCAAAGAGAGAGATGTGTTGTAGTTAAACTAAACTTTAATGTTGTGTAATTGTTTAGTTGTTGTTGGTGGGAGAGAGGTTGAGAGAGAGAGAAGAGTAGTTGTTGTTATGGAGGAAAATGATAAACGTAGTTAGTGTTAAGATAAAAAACACAAAGGTCGGTTCGGGTCATGTTGGAGGAAAATGAGAGCCATGTTTGGTGATGGGACCTCTTTTTCTTCTACTAAGTTAATTGATGATGGGAACAATGAGCCATGTTTGGTAGTGGTACCTCTATGCCCTATTTGGGTCTTTCATTAAATTATTCAAAATTAAAAGTAGACATGTACTTCTTTACCCTGCTTTGGTCTCTTTTAATGTTAGATTTTCTGACTTAAATATGGGTGGGTACCTCTATACCCTGTTTGCCTTTTTTTTGTTTTATTATACTAACTTGAAATTTTATTGACAAGAATCATTGGGCAACCATATTATCAATGTTAAAGTATGTACAAGAGTTCAATGTGTGAAATATATACACGCATATATGGAAATGACATGATCGTACCACGATGGTATTTTAAGCAGATGACAAAATTAAGTATTGGAAACGAAGGAGTCTGATCGCAATATGTTACAACATGTTGTTTAAGACTTATGTATTTTTGTATGAAAATGTAAATTTTATTTTATATTTACTTTTCTATTAATGTGAATGCAAAAAATGTTATTGTAATATTTGCAGAGATTCAAACTTCTAATGTTAATTTTTAACCAGAAACAACACTTGGTGGGAAGATTTCATATATTAATTCATGCGTTAGCATAGCGCCGAAGGCGCGTCGACATCTTCACCGTGACTTGGTCACGGGTAGTACTAGTTTTGTAAATTCTCTGTAGAGTATATCTTAACTCCCAAGGAGGGCTCTTCCTATCATTAATAAGGGTCACCCTTTACTCTATGCAAGCTTCAGCCCCATCTCAATGGCTTACATCTTATGAGCATAAGCGGAATGAGGCTTATTCTCTCCTATAATCACTGCTATGACTTCAAAGTGGTGGTCTATTATAAAAGATTTATCTGTCACTACTAGAATCAGCGGCAACGGCCACTGCCATGGCCGTGGCTAATACTATTCGCCACGGGTATACCCGTGCCCAGGGTCGTGTCAACTGGTGGTGTGGCTAATGCTCAAGCACGAACCTGACCGTGGCCAATGAATCATATATAGCCACGGGTAGTACCGTGGCTATTTCGTGGCTATTAATGCACATTGGATACATTATAAACCGTGGCAAATGGCTTCATTGGCTACAAATTTTCCCACGAAATGTCTTGTGGCTAATACCTGTTAATCACCACCATAATATTTGTGGCTAATGCTTGTTAATTACCACTATTTCATCTGTGGCTAATACTCGCTATTAACTATAAAACTAGCCATGGCTAAAGTCATTTTACATATATATATATATATATATATATATATATATATATATATATATATATACAAAACTAGCCGTGGCTAATCATTTTACAATAAAATATATATATAGTTCACCGTTGTAAATGGCCGAAGCCACGATTACATAATTTCCTGAGAAAGATAAATTACAAAAATTAGCAGATCAAAATGACGTCGTGTAACCGCGTAAAAAATAGATGCTCTTGGAGAATTATTTCTCATGTACAAAGGGATGGTAGAGAGGGTACCACATACTCCGTGCTACAAGAGTTGATGATGCAACCACATCAAGAGCTGCACTTCCTTATTAAAGGTATGCTTCGCTTCATTAAAGATTCTTACTTCCTTCACAATAGCAACAAGACCACCTCAGAACTGAGCTTTGTAAACAGAACCATCAGAATGTGTAGAGATAATACTGTTGAATCCACCAGTTGCTTTCTTTATCTCCGCTTATGAGAAACGTCTAACAAATGGTAATGGGCCTGCTAGGAATGAGCACAATGAAGTGTAAGTCATAGCTAACTTGACATAACATAATACTAATACTCTTTAGTGGCAACTTTTTCGAAAGGAGAGATGTATTAGGACTGATCAGTATAATCGAACTGCAATCTTTACTGTTTACAAATATTTCTAACAAAAAGAAAACTACCATACAAGAACTCTCAAACATTTAAACAAAAAGGCTAGTCCACCAATAAGAAAGGTAAAGATCTTTACTTCTCATAGCTGATGTGTGTGCTCTTACAACTAGGGATAAAAGTAGAATGAAATCTTAGCAATGAAATCCTACATTTTTTGTATATATTTTAGCAGATTACAGTCATGAATGCAAGGCATTTTCTTCTTATTAAGTTTAATCGCTTGTAAAATACAAATATATGCAATATCCAGAAGAATGCCTTACCTGCTGATAAGCATGAAAGCATATCCTAGCAACAAGAGCCTTGATGCATACGTCTTTAGCATTCAAGCCCTATACATAATGAAGTGAGGCTCGATCAGCCATTTAATGTGATGGCTTCAAATTAATTACGCAAACAAATTTAAGCATGTACTTACAACAGCTTGCATGTAGGTAGGGGTAAATTTGACACCCTTCATAAAATGAGCGCAAGGATCCTAGGCGGCGTCTAAAAAAAGAGGTCGTGTAAATGCAAAAAGGATCGACCAAGACTGAAGACTGTGTTCTTAGGGACGGGATGTAGCCCTGACCGGCGTCAAAGGGCTTTGAAGCTAGAGCTACAATAAAATAGAAGCTAGAGCTATAATAAGCAAAATGATAAAGCCATTAGAGGTGGCCTTTAAAAACCGGATGCGATTGCTATTCACGCGTAGCACTATGCCGAAGCCGAAGGTTCCGCGACTCTTCTTCTCATGTCGGTGGTTCGGTTAAGCTAGTTGCACCTGTAGCACACCTCTAGCTACGGTTAGTATCTCTTCGAATCATGGCCACCTTCAACTAAGTTTCCCATACGAATCACAGGAGGATTTAGGAAGGCATTAGATGGTTCTTGGTCTAAGGGAGTAGTCAAATACCTGATAAATCAATCATAATAAAATTAGTTTTAATATAAAATTGGACGTGGTAGAGACACGAGCAAAAGATAAAAATTAAATTGAAAAGAGAATAAAAAATAGGCAAAGTAAACTCTCAATGATGCTCCCTATCCAAAAATAGTTCAGATGATTTACCCATTATAATATCCCATGACATACCTTCTCCAACTTATGATATATCTCAAGAAGCATCTGATTAAAGGGGGGATTCATCCCTCAATAATATAAGTACAGTATATCAATTACCTTTGGCTCCTTTGAATATAGAAGGTGGTACACTTTCCGTTGATTTGCCTCTCGCTCCACCAAATGACCCACCTTTATAGACATTAAATAAATCGATCTGACGCCAAAAATACTATCCTAAGCCCGAGATGATTACCCAAAAGTAATCCCATTCCTCTACAAATAATGGGTTACTCTCGACACTTCACTAAGTTGTTAATCATATGGTTACAGGTTTATCACCTCCAATAGTCAGTTTCCTTCTATGCATCCTCTAAACCAAAGTCCTATCGCACAACACTTAAAATACCACATTAGAAAGCTGCCATGGAGGAAGAACTCTCTGCCTTACACCAAAATCATACATGGAGTCTCATACGACAAATACTAGATATGAATGTCGCTGATTCTCATTGGGCCTTCCAAACAAACTAAATGGGTCAATGGAAAGATATAAATGTAGCCCTATCCCTCGACCTAACACAATTTAAACTACTTTTGATTCAAACAACCTCCATATCAGACTCACTAGAAATCCCCATTCCTTGAGAAACTCGCATAAAAGAATTACGAGGTTATTTTTTTTTACAGATCCAGTTGATGAATATCTAAGGCAATACCTAATGGAATATGAAGACAAGAAATTCCAAAACGTATCAAAGGAGGATTTGAAACTTGGAAAGGAGAGGTTGTAAAGGCACAAGCACCACATTACCAAAGCACATAATCTAATACGCTAACAAAAATCAAAATTTTAGCAAAATATAACACCGATTCATGTAGATAAACAAACCAAACAACAATCAGAGGACAATTTAGAGATCTAACTACAATCACTATTTCTAAATACCAAGAGTGCTTGGAAACAAAAAATACCCAAATCATAAATACCTCAATTTCAAATCTTCAATTTGATAAGCAAGGTTCAGGCTTCAATTGAGTTCACAGAACTACAATTAACCCCATAAAATCAATTACAAAAATGGATATAGTGAGTGAGAGAGAGAAAGAAAGAAAGAGAGGTCAATTAAATCACCTTGATTTCAAAGCCATAATTTCAATTAGGAATGTCTAGACTTCAATCGAGTTCTTGGTTCTTCAATTTCACCCAATAAATTTCAAAAGTTAAACCTACTAATTCTATAACAAAAACACAAATCAGGTTTCGCCATTAATGGAGATAGATTGATTGAAAAGATATGAATTTAAGGGAGAGATGTTTTCAGTGATGCTATCAGTGAAAACATCATGTGGAGAGATATGAATTTAATCAGGTTTCGCCATTACTCACTGATGTTATCAGTGACATTATTAACTTAAAACCAATATTATTACCTCGAGGATGAAGGATGTGAAATCGAAGACCCCTCACGATGTATATCGATGACGAATGAATCTTAATTGCTGCAACGAGAATCATCCAACATTGGTTGATCATCCATGTGGTGGTGATGACAAACAAGCAAATCCCATAAAACTTCTTCTTTTTTCCCAGGAAGAACAACAACAAAACTAGCAGAGATTAGGGTTAAGATGAGAAATTAGTCTTGAGCAGAGAAGATACAGAGAGATTGAAAGGAGATGAGTTATAAAATTATGTTAGCGCCAAATTGATTTTGGGCTTTAGAATCCCGGGTTTCCCTTTTGTTTTTGCCACGGTTAGGCACAAAATTTGATTTTTGGTCACGAAACCTCAATGTGGGAACTTTTTGGCCACGAATATTTGATTTTAGCCATGGCCTGGTTTGTAGCAATTTGCCACATACACAACTGTGGCTAAAACTAAATTTGACAGTGGTCTTTGGTTCATTTTTTAGTAGTGTGTATTGATCATAATGATATTTTGGGCAGGGGAAATCCACTTGCAGCTGCTTATGCTATGAGAAAATAGGAGGGGTTCACATTCTAATTCTCCAGAATAACTCTATTGTGTTGTGGTGATTATCCTCAATTGTACAGTTGCTAGTTGCCAATTTCAATTGTATCTCTTCAGTGATCTTGAATAATACAGTATTGGCAAGCTATGCTTACTATGAATTTTTTTATTGTTTCTCCCACACCATATATGGTAGTAGAAGGCATTGAATGCAAGTCTTCTTCTAATAGTAGCAACAACATCTTCCCCTATGAAATGAGAAGTGCACCATTGGATCTGCTCTCCTACTCAAAGAATAAGTGCTGCCCATTTTCAATACCTGCAGAGCATAAAGAACACACTGCATCAGTCACAACATAAAGAAGCATGAGTCACCTTGTGCATGAGCCATAACCATAACCAGCGGGGACAGCTACCCCACTGAGATTTCTGGAAATTTGCACTAGTATACTGATTTCTAGCCTATAAATATTCAGAGCACAATTTTACATTTCCTATGTTCAGCCTATGCAACTTTTTTCCAAACTTCTGAAATCCGGTTCGATTTTTTCCAATTTCCAAAAATCCAAATTTCCTAGCTTTGTGATTATGATTTTTTCGATTCGATTTACCTGAATATTCTTATTCAATTTTTAAGGTATTCTTTGTACTTTAATAATTTATTTTCGTTAGATGGAAATATGATGATGGTACATGTAAACTAGTGTATGTGTAATGGTTGGGTACGATGATTTGGAAACATTAAGTTTGATTTTATTAGGAGTTGGGTCCACGCCCAAGCTAGGAACCCAATAGGGTTGGGGTGTCTTATACGGACTCCTAACAAACCCATAGGCCCAATAGGGTTATGGGGAGAGTTATAGTAGAATAGGGAATTATTCTAGGTTGTCTATAAATATCACTGTACTATGTACAGAGAATACGGTTATGATAATCAATAAATTTATTTCTCTCTTTCTCTTTTGTTCATGCTATAGTATTATATTGCTCTAGATTCATCATATCCCAACACGTTATTAGCACGCACGCTCTAGGAACGAGGAGAGCAAATTTTTTCTTCTAATAAGAGATTTCACGGAAATCAAGCGATCAGGAGAAGATGTATTTTATGATTTTTGTATACCTATATTTAGATCTATACTATATGATAAATCATCATATTTTGAAAGCCTATTTTTCCCTATTTTTTTTGATTAAAAATGAGGATTTTTAGTGTTTTTTACCCTTGATAAAGGGTTGATTTCAAACGTGTATATTTTTCTCTGTGGAGATTATGTAGAGGTGAGACAACTTAGGTTGGATAGCCTACTCCGAGATCTTTCCAACGATATATGGCACATCTCTGGGAGATGTCCCAATCGCCGGGAATAGCACATTGAAACTAGTCAGTTTCACGGCCAAAAATGGCATTTTTTGGTCAATGACATCATAATAATTTTTTAATTTTTATTATTATCTTATATGACATCATCCTTATCTACAATGACGTCAACAGTTACACGTGGCACGCTAACGTGGTATGGTACGTGTGACGCATGTATGACATGCCTGGCACGTGCGTGACACATGTGGCATGTCTAGCATGTGTGGCAGGTACCGGAATTTTTGCCAGAAATTTTGCCAGACGGTCAACGAAATATTCCTCGCAGTCGCTGGAGTAGTAACGTGGCCGACACGTGTGTGTGTGTGTGTGTGTGTGTGTGTGTGTGTGTGTGTGTGTGTGTGTGTGTGTGTGTGTGTGTGTGATACGTGTGTGTGGCACATGTGTACCCCGTGCGTGTGACACGTGTGACCGGGCGTGTGTGGCACATGGCAGACTGGATCAGACCGGTTATGATCAATCAACCCGGTCCAAGCCTTGACCCAGACCGAGTCAGACCGGTCTATACACTTTGTCCAACATGTGTGGCAGTCACCAAAATTTTGGCCAGAAATTTTGCCAGATGGTCAACGGAATATTCCTCGTAGTCGCTGGAGTAGTAACGTGGCCGACACGTGTGTGTGTGTGTGTGTGTGTGTGTGTGTGTGTGTGTGTGTGTGTGTGTGTGTGTGTGCGTGATATGTGTGTGTGGCACATGTGTACCCCGTGCATGTGACACGTGTGACCGAGCGTGTATGGCGCATGGCAGACTGGATCAGACCGGTTCAGATCAGTCAACCCAGTCCAAGCCTTGACCCAGATCGAGTCAGACCAGTCTATACACTAAAACGGCTATAAATAGCCCAATTTTTGGTCAAATTGAGCCCAATTTTTTTTTAAAAATTCTATTGACTGGACCTACTCTGTAGGGGACCCATTTTAGATTTTTTTATACAAAATATTTTTAAATTTTTTTTGGTAATAGGTACCTCGTACAGGAAAATTGGCTCACTTATATGTGATATAAGTACATGGTGTAATATCTATTTAAGTATTTTACGATAACTTATAGGATATTACTGGTATGCTCCTAGGATACTAATTATCATGATCAGAGATCACTAATAATACGAAACCATAACTAATTTAGCATACGACTGTGAGTCATATCTAAATCATAGTTAATTGTCAAGGACAAATAACTAGAGCTCAATTGAGAATTGATTTAGTCTTATTTCTAAAAACTTAGTGTCTGAGGAACTATTTTTTCGTATCTAGGTGCAATTAGATGTTAAATAATAATATTTAGAGGTATATAAGCATTAATAGCAACCTACCCTAGAATATTAGTTCAAAGACATGCCTAATCAACCTATCTTATGAACCCAGCTGACTTCAGGATGGAACCACTTGTTAGCTAAACATCTAATACCCCTCATATTTGTAGCAAATAAGGTTATTTGGCTAGAATATACATACCTTTATATAACTTGAAGGCTTAGAACACCCTAGTTCTCAGAATAAAAAGAGCACATATTTTGTGGTTTTGAATAGCTGTCTTGGCTAAGACTCTATTAAAACACACTTTAAGGTTAACATCACTATTTTGCGAGGTAAATTTGTGATTTAATACTTCATAGGATATGAACAAGGTTCACCTATAAGTAATGATTGAGAATCACTAACTTCTATACTATGAATTGCCTTTAGTAATGATTGAAGATCATGCACTTCAAAAGGATATCATAAGGAATGCACACATCTAGTGGTTTTACATAGCTATCTTGGCTAAGATTCTATTAAAATGTACACATAAGGTTAAGATCGTTATTTTTACAGGGTAACATTTGGGATCTAATTATTATAAAAGAATTTCATGAGTTTTAGAATATGAACAAGGTTCATCTATAATATGATTGGGAATCATTTTTTTTAGTTTTATTCTAAGTACTATGATCTGTCTTTAATGTAATTGATATGCTTATCAAGAATTATCTCTTATTATAATATATATCTTGCATTATAAATGTTTGCGAAATGTTGAATTTCCACCATTGTTGCTTACTGGAGCCAATTACCTCACTTGGTGCATTGACGCTAACTTATTCGTGAAATACTTGGTCTGCAGAAGACCATCGTCATTGGCAATAAGGAAGATCCCATGGACAATGTAAGAGCTTTGTTTATCATCCGTCATCATATTCAGGATGACCTCAAGACTGAATACCTCAACAAGGTTGAGCTAGCAGACTTATGGGCAAGCTTGCATGGGCGTTATGGTCATCAAAAGACCATTATGCTCCTAAAAGAGATGCACCAATGGAACACCCTTAGGTTTCAAGATTTTAGGACGGTCGCTGATTACAACTCAGCAGTCCATAAAATTGCTTCTATACTTGAGCTGTGTGAGAAGAAAGTCATTGATGCTGAAATGATAGAGAAGACTCTATAAATCTTTCATGCTAGCAATATTGTGATTTAGAGGCAATATCAACGAGAGAACTTGAAGACTCATACAGTCTTGATTAAGGCATTGCTCCTCTCTGAGCAGAGCGATGAACTTCTAATGAAGAATCATGTTATGCGGCCTTCTGGGAGTGTGTCGTTGCCTACGTCAAACAATGTTCAGTCTCGGGGAAACAACTTTGCACGTCAGGGACGAAGATATGGAAGGGGCAGGGGAGGATACCAGAGATACAGGAAGGGTGGGAACCAGAAACCCTTTGGCCCCAGGAGAGGTAAGGATTTAAGAAATCCTAGACACAAGACAATGTGAAGAAGGAAAAGAAGACTGATCTGGGATCTACTTGCTTTGACTACGGTAACACTGGACACTGGGCACGGGAATTCTATGTTCCACGGGTGGCTAGAGGTGATAGAGTCAGAACCCACCAGGCAGTTGTTGATACTAACTCCACCCCTATAGAGGTTACAACATCAAACTTCTTTGACGGCATTAATGCCATCATGGATCAACATACGGAGTAAACTATAGACATGTAATATCACATTAGAGAGAACACTAGTAGTTTATTTTCTAGTACAGACTTGATTTACCTTTTGTTGTCAGTATATTTGATTTTGTTAAGAACATATCATTTATATTTCAATCAAGTGCTCGTGGCATACATAAGATTTATTTTGTTCTAATAAATTATGATTATTCGAATTTATTGCTTGGGAAGTAGTTAAATTCTATGCATGATAGTTGTTCTATTATATACAGCTAGCCTATAGATCTATCTGCTCATTGAGCATGACCGATAATCGTATGAGTGGTGACACATGTCTAAGAGACATTATTACCACGTACTTGATCCTTTTGAAATATGACTATATATTTTGCCTAACCCTGTGCATCGAGGATGGCACGAATATCATTGGCACAACCAATATGATAAAACGCACTAAGTACGTTATGTTATTACTCTCTAACGGTACTATACGGGGTATCTAGTCCATTTTATAAACTAGTAAATCCAGTCAAATTTGACTGAGTTTAGGGAGATACATGATAATACTTATCACATAATGACTATCGAGGAAAATGACAGACAGGGTTTTGTCATTCACTCCATGTCTAAAGGTTAGAACACACTATTAGAACGATTTCTAATATACTCCTCAGAGCTCGGATAACGAGGAGAATTATCGGGATTACATTATATCTCAACTTTCTTTCACAGGAGAGAAGATCTTGAGAGTGTACGTATAACAATTGCTTTCAAGGAAAGTCTATGACCAAGGTGGAGTATGATCTCTAGCCTTTACTCCAAACGTATCCATGAAGACACATGTAAACCTTTCCATCCACATAGAGGCCCACTTGAATATTTATGGTCATTAAAGACGCATCTAAGAGATGGTTCTAAGAATGTAATGTTAGCACGACTTCTCACTTGGATCATTCGATCGCAGGCTCAGTTCCTGGATTAACCGATCAAAGTCAATCGATGCGACTTGACGAGGGCTTGGGAGTTGGACTCACAGGCTTTTGATGATTATTTTACTGTTAAATGGGATAGATGATTAAGCATCGTGAGTACCCCATACCATACCCAACTCGGGATTAGGGGAGAACCTAATCAAGCAATTTATGATAATCGTTAGGCCACTGTTATTACGATCGCAGTTTCCAGCTAGTGTATGGGATATGCATTCTTGCTCCCACAACACTGATTAGGGTTCATCCCTTAGCAAAATTATTAAATTATTTTTCTCAAAAGCGACTAGTAACTGGGTCGGAGCCCGGTGTCGCCCATCGACGAATATTTGGATGTTCCGTACAGGTGCCACTTGTACTACAATGAAAGAAGGTGGAACCCTCAACATCGGCCTAGTATTTTATAGGTTATGATTCATATTTATCACTGGATATTTGGACCTATTGGCGACGTGTATAATGTATGGCAGATAATTGTCACTTTGATGAGACGATATTCCCAGTATTGGGGGGAGATATGACAGTCAATGTTGAGAATGTTTCCAAAAGGTCTTGGAAAATACAATCGTTGTCTCATTTAGATCTTTATATATAAGTTAGGTGACAGTAAGGTTCAACGGATTTCAAACCTCCAATAGATCGCAAATAATTTGCCAGACGTATTCATAGACACTATTAAAGTGCCATAAGTGTATGTACATGTAAGTAATACACCTATACAACAGAACGTTATGGGGAAACTAGTACCGCAACAGAAAGTTCCAAGGGAATTAGTATCGTAAATGAATATAAGGCTCGCGCTTAGTGTGAAGCACCGTTGGATGAAAGTATTCTGAGTCGGGGAGCTACAAAATAAGGGACAAATATGACTAATGGTGTAGTCAGTTCATCGAGGATGGAACCACCCATTTACAAGGTATTCATATTCGCTGTTGTGCTCGCCATCAAGGATGAGGATTCAGAGCTACTTATTGTAAATAACTGTGTGCTGTTATACATTGGCCAAAGTGGGTGTTTGGAATCCAAGTAGAGCTCAGCTTGCGCATAATACGAAGTGATACCATTGAGCCTATTGGTTATAAATGGGAAAGGTATGGAAACACAATTAACTCGAAGAGATAATTTGGTCAAGGTAAGACTAGTTGCCCAGGAAATCTTTAAGAGATTTGGTATCGATTGCAGTGTGACCTATTACCCGGTTATGGACGCTATAACATTTTAGTACTTATTAGTCTGTCAAGTTGTTGAGGACAAGCTAAACATGCGTCTGATGTAAATACCGCGTATCTATATGGGAAACTAGATACGTATATATACATAAAGCTACTTGGGAAGGTATAAGCTTTTGGAAGTAACTAAGCTTGACACACGAGGAGTGAACGTAATATAACTGAAAAAGTTATTGTTGACTTGAAGCAATAGGCTCATGTGACATAGTTGATTGAGTATTTGAAGGTCAAGGACTTTGCAAATATCACTATCTGTCCATGTGTTCTTATAGATAAATTAACTTCAGTATCATCATAACAGTGTACTAAATGATTTGAATATCATTAGACCTCTGGGGGAGAACTTGAGAGCCGCCGAATACCTTGGGAAGGAATTCGAAATACAAGACCTTGGGAAATCAAGAGTATCTCGATTTATAGATCAAACATTTTGATAGTGGCACTCGTACACCAAGTAATATATATTAAAAAAGTTATCTAACACTTCGATATGGATGCAGTACACGGTGTTAAGTCGTTTATTGCGCGTCCAATACTTGGGTGTGGACAGCAACATCTTCTACCATCTTAATGGGGGGAGAAACTCCTAGGCTATGACGCCATAGCTAGGAGGTTCTTTGTTATAGTTAGTTGGGTATACTAGACCTAATGACTTATTCGCAGTGAACTGTTTGGCTTGCCATAGTTCGGTTCCTACCCAAAGACATTAGAATGAGATCAAACACATTCTAAGATATCTCATCGACACAAAAGACTGGGGTCTGTTCTAACCACAACTTGGCAAACGGGAAATTATAGGATACGCTGATGTAGGATATTTGTCAGATCCACATAAAGGCCGATCACTATCGAGTTATGTGTTATTATATGAAGATATTGGAATTTCATGGAGATAAGTGAAGCATACAATGGTTACTACATCCTCGAACCACGCGGAGATTCTTGTATTACATGAAGCCGATAGAGAATGTTTTTGGTTGCTGTCTATGATCAACCATATCAACGGAAGTTACGGTCTGAATTCTATACAAGATAAACTGACGACACTTTATGAAAACAATGCAGCTTGTATCGTTCAAGTCAAAAACTGGTTTATTAAAGGTGACAAAACGAATCATATTTTACCAAAGTTCTTCCACATACACGAGTTGCAGAAGACAAATGAGATCAATATTGTTCAAGTCTATTCAAAAGACAACCTGGCTGATCTATTCACAAAGGCTCTTGCATATCCTACGTTCAAGAGATTAGTTCATGGAATCGGCAAGCGAAGTTTACAAGATTTATTATCTCAGGGAGATCTACGTCAGGGGGAGTAGTCCCAGCCTGATGTGGACACATGCGTGTTATTTTTTTTCTTCTTCTGATAGAGCAGTTTTTATCCTAGGAGGTTGTATTGGTTGAAGGTTTTGATAAGGCAACGTATACGTGTCCGCAACCCATACAGGACATATGATTCTACTCTTTCCCTGTATAGCTTTTTGCTCAAGGGGTTTTGCTAAGCAGAGGTTTTAATGAGGCAAGTCGTTCTAGTATGGAACACCCCAAGGGGGAGTGTTAGGAGTTGGGTCCAAGCCCAAGCTAGGAATCCAACAGGGTAGGGTTGTCCTATACGGACTCCTAACAAACCTATAGGCCCAATATGGTTATGGGGAGAGTTAGAATAGAATAGAAAATCCTTCTGGGTTGTCTATAAATATCACTGTACTATGTACAGAGAACACGGTTATGATAATCAATAAATCTCTTTCTCTCTTGTTCATGCTATAGTATTATATTATTCTAGATTCATCATTTCCCAACAAATTTTACATATAAAAACACCAAATATTTAATATTTTCAAATATATTATATGAAGTTTCCGTTTTTTAATCCGAAAATTCTGAATTTTTCGGATTTTCGATTATTCCAAATTCGGAATTATTTTTGAATTTTCGAAGAAAAAAAATTGGATCAGATCGGAATGCAATATTGGTTTCCAAAAAAAAAATTTGTAAGAAATCTGAAAACTTTTATTTTTGATGTGATCCCAAAACAGCCCTAGTTTCAACCTATATTATATTCCAAAGTTGAATATATATATTGGCCTAAAGTCAAATTTGGAGAGTTAAATCTCTATAAAACACTTGCATCCGATTCTCCAAATTAAAGTCAAATTGCCTAAAGTCATATTTGTTCATCAAATTTAAACCAAATTTAATGAAACAAAATCTACCCAAAAGACAATGATTCTAAGAAAAAGTTGACATGTGGCATTTGACTAAATCTTTTTTTTGAGGAGTCGGATGTAGTGGAAAAAAAACATTTGACTTTTATTAGCCAATAAGACCTAATTTGGTGACTAATATTTGAGGAGTCAGATGCTCTTAGAATTTTCTTCCTCAAAGTTTCCTAACCGTTTTCCTTGAATCCCTCTCTTAACTTATATTCCAAATATTTTTCTATCATTTTTGAATTTGGCTCTAAACTTTTAATTTTTTGACCAAAGTTTCTATAGTTAGAAAATCTACTCATTATGTTAATATACTTTTAATTATATCTATTACTACAGATTTTCCACACTCATTATTTAGTTATTCATATTTTTCCATTATAAGAAAGCATGGACAAACCAATACATAAGAGAAGTCTCACATAAAAAAAATGGGACATGTACTAATATGCATTATCCATCCATCCCACGTTTATATATGACATGAAATAAATATTCATATGCACTCTTCAATATCCCAAATTTTTTTGGAACTCCCGCCCCCAAACCCTCGTTTTTTTAGTATATTATGCCATTTCGCCCCGCTCAATCTAATTCTTGCCTACCAACTACCTCTAGCTCAAGTGGGCAAGTAGGGCAAACTCCTACCTGGAAGTACAGGGTTTGATTCTCACCACTAGTGGGTGTCAAGGTTGGTATCGAGCCAGTCGGCATTGTGTCGGCTTTCCCCGCTCGTGTAGTTGCGGGCTATTGCATGAGCCCTAGAAGATCTAGTTGGGAATTGACGATCTGGCCAGTGGCCCAAATACCTCTAGTAAAAAACGACAACTAATTCCTGGCTCCACCAACCAATAGAGAATATTTAATATTTCCGATCCATGGTTGTAAGTTGTAACAACATTATTAAATAAAAGAAGTCACTCATAAGCGTAGTTGAAAATGGAACATTACCCTTACATGTGGCATAAAATTGGTCGGGTTTGGAGCGGATCAAGGTATATCCACATCCATATCTATATTTTTTTTCAAGATCCGCACCCGTATCCATATCCATCCGAGTCGTGTTTCATAGATCAATACCCGCTCCATTTAAGATTAAGCAAATACATACCCGTATCCATATCCATCCGGGTTGTGTTTCATAGACTTTTTTTTTTTTTTGGGTCGGGCTATGCGTCGATCCGATCTATTTCTAACAAAATAAACACTATATAAACATTAAAATCAAAAATCACCCAACAATGAAATTATTGGTAAAAGCAACTACTTTTAAAATAAATAAAAGGATAAGTTGTACAAGTTTTAATTGTACGGGGAACATGCATGTGATTAGTATGGGGTAGTGGGTCTGCCACCATCAATGTTGTACCTATCCTAAAGTCCTACTAGATATTTATATAAAAGTTATAATATATCCAAAAAAAATAGTGTCGTGTCGGGTTTTAGGATATGATCCAGATCCGACCCGGATCCGAGTCGAGTTAAGATTTAATGATCCATATCTACTCCATTTCCAATATGGGTATTAGAGCATCCACAAGAGTAGGGTAGGTGAATTCACCCAATAGCTAGGTGGATTCAATCCACCCCAATCCATCCCACAACAGTTAGCCAAAAAATTAAGGTGAATATTAGTTACTGCAATTTTGAACTGCGGGGCATAATTTACGTCCACGATTTAGCCACGTGTCAACATCTTAAACGTTCAATCCAAACGCACAGTTCAGAACTGCGGGGTGGGAGAACCAATCAGAGTTTGCCACGTAATTTTTTGTTATAATTAATGTCTCGCAGAACTGCGCGGCAAGATCCTACATAAAATTGCTTCAAATTTCCCCAATCCTTTCTTATTTCATAGTTACTAAGAGCATCTCCAACAGAGTGGTATGCTGTTAAGCATGCTCATCCCGATACAACAGGGGTATGGTGTCCAGCATACTCATCCCCATACCCCTCCAAAGTATGCAAAACCTGAACTTGGCGAGGAGTATGCGCATACCACCTAGGCGTTGAACCGTTCAGCGCCCAACAACTTTTTTAATACAGCTGTCTAGGCGCTAAATCGTTCAGTGCCCAACAATTTTTTTAATACACCTGTCTAAGAGGAAAAGTAATAATTAACAGGCGCTAGGCGCTGAACCGTTCAACGCCCCAGAAAAAATACATATCATTTGGCTTTTTGGTGTTAGGCGTTGAACTGTTAAGTGCCCAAGAAAAAAATGTAATCTACTGTTGGACTAAAACATTATGCGATTTTGGAATACTGGTATGGTAAACTGGAATAGCATACTCTTCTGTTGGAAATGCTCTAAGTATTGCTACTTCAAGTTTCCTAACCATCACTTTTTCCTAGTAATTCAAGGCCATTATCCAAAGAGTAGCAATGTCGGGAGAGCCTAGTCATGTTATTTCCAAAACAAGACGTAGGCTAAGCTCCGAAGTTAAACGAAAGGGGAAAAAATGGTCACGAATATGTGGCCGTTACACCTTACGGAAAATGATATCGCCCCAACCCTCAAGGATTTGCACCGAGTGGATATTCTCCCGAACAACTGGGTCCATATTTCCATTGGATCGGGGGAATTATCGGTAAGCTTTTTGCGTAAAATGTATGTGTTATTAAGGTTGTTTGCCAAATATTCGTCGAAATGCCCGAATGAAAATTTAATATGTTAATGTGTTGTCTTTGCAGAACCGAGATGAAATATAATATAGGTGATCACTGGATAAGGTATTGAAGTGGTACCAATGGATTACTGATAGGCATGAAAAATGCATATTTTTGTCCTTCAATTTACATTATCTAGGAACTTATTTTATGTTTCATTGGGCCTTATTGAAGTATGTTTGACTATTGCAGGTAAAGAGACATTTGTAATCAATCCCTTCTTAAAGCCCAACTCTTAGAAGCTAAAGAGCTGCTGGAGATGATCAGTTGTCAAGAACTGCTGGAGATGATCAGTTGTTAAGAGCTGTTAGAGATGACTTTGAACCAGAGAGCTGCTAGAAGACTTAGTAGTCAAGCCTAGCTAAAATCTCTCCACAAAATCAGGAGTGGTTGAGGGAGATGAGGGATTTGAGTTAGGTTAAGAGGGAGAGTTGAGAAGAGAAAAATATATATTATCTTCTGAGTTTTTATCTTTTTTTCGACGTAGTTCTTATTTTATGTTTAATGACAACCATTTTCAATCAATGAAAACCAGTTTTTATTCATGATTTTGATCTTTGCATCCTTGAGAACGAAACCCTCTATGTTTCAACACCCGGTTTGATACGGATTATCAATTACCAGATATCCCACATTGAAGAGGTTGGTGAACAACATGGGTTTTGAAGAGTTTTTATCGATTAAGGCGGAAAACTTTGATAACCGCTTAATTTATGTTCTCGTGGAACGGTGGTGGCCTCCCACCCATACATTTCACTTCCCTTGCGGGGAACTTGGCGTTATGTCATTAGATTTCATCATGCTAACGGGCTTATGTTTTGGGGTGGGTCTTGAACTCCCGTACGGCGATAAGTACTCGATGTTCGAAGAAGCACAAATGATGTTCCACGGAATTACATCTAATGACATCAGGTACAGTAACATTACTCTAGCGTATTTAAAAACCTAGAAAGAGGCTTTGAATCCTGAAACCGATAATTACAATCAAGACATGAATATCGTGTATGTGAGAGCATTTATTGCATATGTGATGAGTAATATCTTCTTCTTAAATCCTATCACATCTCTACTGGCCGATTATCTTGTAGCTTTGACAGACCACCATATTCTAGGTGCGTCGAGGTTTAACTGGGGTACTCTGATTATGGCAGCTTTGTATCGGGGACTAGATGAAGTCTTAGTTCTAAAGAATGGGAAGGGGAAAAAATCAGTCACAGGCTTTTATGCTTTGTTGGAGTTTAGGTTCTTTGAGTACTATCGTGTTGGAATGTATATGGTAAAAGTTTCCAACTTCAATCATGTTTATCTTCGTATGGGTGCGTGGGGAGATGAAAGGGCAAGTTCGGGGTCTGAAATCCATTATTCTTTTGTTGTGATAAGAGAAATGATAGAATGGAAGGACATAACCAATATTGATTGACAACCATGGGCGATGTCTAGACAAGCAATCTGTCTAGAGGTAAGAGTTGCCAAATTGCTTAGTGAAAAAAGGGTTCTATTAGTTTCAGTCCCATATGGGAACGATACGCTTTGGTATTTAGGAGATCAGTATATGTGTCAGAACACCGAGCATGATAGTATTTCTTATGACTCCCCATAAAAGATTATAAAAATTTTGCGATATGATCAAGAGTTTTATCAGGGACTGAAAGAGCTAAACTTCTATGATGGACACAATTATATCATTGATGACGTGGATTACATGATATATTGGCATTCAGCTCATCCAAATCCCAAGATCGGTTGTAGTTTAGTAAAGAGGGTCGGGAATATATGGATGGTCGGGCATGATCTAGTGAGGCCCGATGTTGCTCTGCCACCTAATTCGAGTTTAGCTACGTATTCTCATGTGCAAAACTATGGTGTTGAGGCATACAACGAAGAAGTGGGGGATATGGGATGGTTCATGGAAATGGTACGAAGCAGTGGAGAACATAGACGAATACCGATCTCGACCTTCCAGGTGCTACACCCGTGTCCACCTAGGTATAGTATGGATGACTTGTGGCATCAAAACCAAGAAATGCGGTATGCGACATGAAGATTTGATGCAATACTTTCAATGCACATAGGAGTTAGAGGAACAACTACGCTGATCCAGAAAATTATCCGAGTCACAGAAAAAAGACTAGCTAATATGTCTATCAACTACCAGACAGAGTCGGATGTCCAATGTACCTATGACGGGAGTCTCGCACGTAGAAGTCGTGCCCGCCAGACAAAGAGAGGCCGTCCCACTTAGGCTAAATTTTTTATTATGTTTTGTTTAAACTATCGAGTTTATGCTATGTTTTCTTCAGAACTTTGATATCCTATGTTTAAACTATGTTTAATTGATTATGCATTATGTTTAAACTTATGTTTGCTTCAAATACTAGGTTTTTTCAAGTGTTTGAATGAAATTCCCCGTAGAAAGGAGTTGATAAAACAACTAATAATTTTGATAATATTGCGATATAGGGAAGCTGTTTGATGAAATACCTAAACGAAAGTGAAGAAAATTAAAACTAAGTATGAAAAGATACACACACAATAGAGGGCACATCAGGTATTTGAGAAAATGCCTCAAAGAAAAATCACAAAAAAAAAACTTAGTATGAAGAAGGGAAGCAATACACAAAGTTACAAGCTCTTGCCGTGCAGTTCAAAACTGCGTGGCAACCTTGGGAGACATGTGGCTTAATCTGGTCTCTTTGTATAACATGCAGTTCAGAACTATGGGGCAAATAAAGAAGACAGATTAAGCCACGTGTCTCCCAAGGTTGCCACGCGGTTCTAAACTGCGTGGCAAGAGTCTGCAACTTTGTGAAGAAATGCCTCCCTCTCCATACTTAGTTTTTTTTTGGGTAAGTTTCTTTGAGGCATTTCTTCAAACACCTTTCCTTGCCCTCTATTATGTGTGCATTGGTTCATACTTAGTTCTTTTTTCTCCTTTTTTGTTTATGTATTTCCTCAAACACCTTCTCTTGCCCTCTATTATGTGTGCATTGGTTCATACTTAGTTCTTTTTTCTCCTCTTTCGTTTAAGTATTTTCTCAAACACCTTCCCTCTATTGAAAAGTTAGTTCCATTAGTTTTTTATGAGCTCCTCTATACGGGGAATTTCTTTAAACACTTGAAAATACCAAGTATGGAATGTATTTCTTCCCTTCTGCATACTTAGTTTTTTTTATTTGTGAACTTTTGTAATGGCATTTCCTCAACCATACTGTGTTGTTTTATGACCACTGTTGTGATACTTAGTTGTTTTATGACCTCTTCTCTATACTTGGTTTATTTGGTGCTCAACAACGTAATATTTTGTCATAGAAAACTTGTTGACCAAGTAGCTCAACGACTATATTCCCGTGGAAATTTATTCACCAAGTAGCTCAACGGCTATATTCCCGTGGAAACTTGTTGACCAAGTAGCTCAACAACTATATTTTCGTAGAAACTTGTTCACCAAGTATCTCAACGGCTATATTCATGTGGAAACTTGTTGACCAAGTAGCTCAACGACTAGTTTTTTTATCTATAAAAGTCATTCATCTTCTACACTCTCTTCCCTCCTTAACTTACAAGAAAACCACCATGCCATCATTAATCTCCTAACCTAATTCTAAAAACCACTCTAAATCCTCCAATACAAACTAACAAGGGAACGTATTTCTGACATAATTCAGCGTATATGATTTATCGCAAATGCCTAACTCTTCCCAATATTGTGATCACCATGTTCGATAACTATTCCCGCCACACGACAATTAATTTCAATATCAAACCTAAGGATATTACCCTCATTACTAAAACCAAAGATATTACCTTCAATTTGATCCTTATACGGGCTCATACTCTTAACTGGGGAATCTATATTTTTCATCTCAAGGCGATTTCGCCGGTGGAAGTTCGAGTACCACATCGATAAGAGGTGCATGGGGTTTAAATGATTTAAACCTCAATACATCATCGGTTGTATCTCCGATCATCTCTCTGGTTCTCAATCCGGTTCTCACGAGAAGTAATACGCACAGAAAGGTGAAGCCTAAAAGAAAGACGGCACCAACACCTATTGTAGTTGAGGTTGAAGATGAAGTTGACGACGACAAAGAAAGATACAAAAACTCGAAAAATTGGTCGTCCAATAACTGCGTGAATCTAGCATGCGCTTGGTCCCAAGTGTCTCAAAACCTCGCTACCACGAACAACCAAAAAGCCGATATATTTTAGTTCAAAGTACGCGACCAATTCAACTCATTTTATAATGACCAATCGATGTGGCGATTATATAACAATGACAATTGCGCGTATAAGGTGCGGCTTAATAAGAATTATTCGATTTTTAGAGGCATCATTCAAGACCTCGAAAACTGATATTTTACCAGCATTGGAACGACGACTTCGTAAGTAATTTTTTTTCTTCTCATTTCATTAATTATGTTAGGTTAATCGTCCTCATGAGAATTTGAAACTTGATTTCTAAGAACGTATGACATACGAGACATTCGAAAAAATACAAAAATAAAAACCATTTACATTTGGGGAGGCTTACAAAGTTTTGGAGCATTACCCAAAATGGTCACAAATTAATCACATCGGGCAACCCGGCTGCAACGTTGTTAGAAAGTCAAATTTTAACGATAGCTCAGGTACTTTCGACACCGATCCCTCTACACCTACTTCCGATACTCCAAATGTCATAATTTTGGATGATTCTACCAACATGGATGCATCACTATATGTTTGTGGGGAAGTATGACCGGACGACAAAAAAAAAAAAAAACAAGGCAGAAGCGGCAAAGTTAAGTGTAGGTTTTTGGGGGCAGAAGATGTTTGAGATGATGACAAATATGATAGTGGCATGGAATGCGAGGGACAAACATAAGAAAGAGGAAAATGAAGCTAGAGCTATAACACGAAAGGAACAAAAGTTGGCTAGAGAGGCAGAGATTTAAATGAGGCGTGAAGTGAAGCTAACTAGAAATAAAGCCATCGAAGAAGGGCATTTGGTTAAGGTGATGACAACGGACACAACTAACCTACTACCGACACAAAAGCTTTGGATGAAGAAGCAAATAAAACTTTATTCAAAGAAGTTGAAAGAGCAGTGTCCAAGTGATGACGACGTTTCTAGTGATGAAGATTGATGTAATCCTTAGCGTTAATAGTAGTTCTTAAGTTCTATGTCCTTTCATTATTTGTATAAAATTGTTATCAATTGCAAGTATTCTACAAAACATACTTCAATCAAGTAGAGAAAATACATTACAACTTCAACATAAAATTATAAACTTCGAAACAAAATACATTACTCCGCCTCTTTTTTATTCTACAAATATGCGACAAGTTCATTTCGTAATTGGAAATGAACACCTTCATTTCTAATTTCACGAATCTTCTCGATGTACTATGTCATAGTGTTGATCGCGTGTCTTGGATTTAACGTCTCCTTCCAAGTATCTACAGTGTTTTTAAACTCGGGATCAATATCCACTTGTCGGATGTAAGTATAACGTTCATCTTCGACGATCATGTTGTACATGATTATACATGTGTACATAACATTTGTTAGATCACTAGGCTTCTAAAATTGCGCACCGTGTGCCAATATTTCGAACCTAGCTTGTAATACCCCAAAAATACGCTCTACGTCTTTCCGACATGCTTCTTATATCTTTGCAAAATATATTTCGGCATCGTTGGACGGATTTCTTATGGTTTGAACAATTGTTTGCCATTTTGGATAGACTCAATCCGTTAAATAATACCCCATAGTGTACGGGACCGTGCCTATATTGTAATTGCATGGCGGCGCAACTCTATTAGACAAGTTGTTGAAAAGCTACCCTTGATGCAAGACGTTTACGTCATTATTAGAACCGGGCACCCCAAAGAATGCGTGTCATATCCAAAGATCTTACGATTCAACCGCTTCTAAAATTACCGTCAGCATTTTCTTATACCTGGTATATTGTCCTGCCCACCCAGTAGAACAATTCTTCCATTTCCAATGCATACAATCTAAACTACCTAACATCCTCGGGAAGCCTCGCAATCCATTCATTTCTATCAAGTGTAATGTATTGTTTTTATCGGGAGATCTAAGATATTGAGCTTTGAATAGTGTTATGATTATTTTGCAAAATTCTTTCAAACTCAAATTATTCGTAGACTCCCTAATCTAAATGTATTCCTCTTGGGCATTTGCGTTCGTACCGTAACATAACATGCGAAGTGCGCACGTTATCTTTTGGTACGACGATAAGCCCATCGTCTTAGCGGCATTTTCTCTTTGAATAAAATAGGGGTTCACAAAAATAATTTGGTCATGAATACGTTGATGCACACCTTCGCTCATATGGAATCGATGACGAAATGGGATACCTTTGAAGACTGGGTTGGCGCCAAAATAATCCCGATTAAGGCCAAACTCATCCAATTTATGATCACGGGCTTTTCGCTTGTCAATTCCTCCCATTTTACTACCCCCCACCTCCGTGATGATGTCGTCTCTTGCTCTTTTTCTTCCGCTTCTCCCATCTCTATGAGAACCTTGCTATACTCATGCATAATCATAATTTGACATTAGAAAAGCTCCTCGCTTCCGGATGATGATGATAAGAATGATAGTGATGGGTTAGACATGATTAGGTCAGACATGATTGGGCAAAATTGATAATAAGAGAATAAAATAGAGTTTAAAAGATTAAGAAAATAGAGTTGAGTATAGAAGAGTAAGAGAATAAAGTGTACAAGATGAATAGTTTTATAAATGAAAAACACTAGCCGTTGAGCTTCTTGTCAAACAAGTTTGGTCATTAAACTAGCCGTTGAGCTTCTTGTCAAACAAGTTTGGCCAATGAACTAGCCGTTGAGCTGTTTGCCAAACAAGTTTGCCAAAAAATATAGAGAGAGGAATAATAAAATTTTCATACAGGCTCTAGCCATGCAGTTCAGAACTACGCAGCATGAACTAGCCGTTAGCCATCTTTGAACCACAACCGTCTACATGTCTCCATCATGAGCGTATAATATACGTGCAGTTATGAAGTACAGGGCATGAGAGCCACTTAAAGCTTGACAAGTGTCATCATTCTATTGGGTTAAAAGATACGTGTAGTTTAGAAGTGTGGGGCATCAATCTACAAAAAATCCACCCAGAGGGTGGTTTGACCACCCTCAAGGTGGGTTTGGGGTGGCCACATCAACCAATCCACCTAGCTGCTATGAGTGGATTCAAGGTGGAGCAAGGTAAAGGATGCAATCCACTTTGACACATCATCCTTCACCTAGCTGCTGCAGATGCTCTTAAAATGAGATGCATACCTTGTAAATTGGATATGAATTCGAGTCAGGTTTTGGGACGCTCCACTCTATTTTATGCCCTAGGCCTTGCCCGTTTTTCCTACTTTCCAAGTTAAAAATGTACACACTAGACGGCAGATAAAAAAATCCCATAGCATCAAAAGAGAAGAAAGTGAAGCTTTCCACCATTGCTCAAGTGACAACGAACCTCAGCCTTGTTTACAAGTCATGACTAGCTATTTTTCAGACATGAATTTTGTGCCCTTTCTAGCTTCCGTATTAGTGATTTTTTTTAAAGTTTTCAGTTATTTCTAGAACTTGTAATTTTGATGCTCATGCACTTGCCCCTTAACATGCGCTTTCTCCCAACTTTTCTTTGGTATCTCATTATGCCTGTTTTCAGATAAAAAATTGGGGTAGTTGGATTTTTATTTTTTCGGGAACGCAAAATCCGTTATGGTTTTTTTTCTTTCGGAAAAATGAAAATGAATCCGAATCTGAAAATAAAACAAATTTATTGAAAAATTCATAATTCCGAAAATTTTAGATTTTTGGATAAAATCAGAAATTTCGTATTTTGGCAGGAAATTGTCACTGTATTAATATCTTAAAAACATATTATTAGACAATTGCTCCATTTGTAAGTTCAATCTTGCAATTCTATCATTGCTTTGAGAATCTAAGCCATTATTTTCCCTTGAGAACTATATCCCAGAGCGAGCACACTGACTCACATATGACATTTTATTTTCTTACAAAGGTCTAAATTAATATCTAGTGAAGTCTTTTAAATATTCCCAAGTACAAGTGAAATCTTCAATAATCACAAGTCTTCATGATCTTGGACACCATCATCACCATGTAACTTTTTTATTGGTTGACCCAGCTAGACATATATTAAGTTAAACTACCACAAGAACATCCCCAACTAACGCCACTTCATTAGACCACAAAACACATTAATCCTTAAAATCAACACAGATCAGAGCTACAATAACAACTACTAGTCTACAACTCCTAATTACATTTATACAAAATCTAATTCAAACTCAATAAAGACAACAACATGGTGCATCACCCTTAAGTAATCTATAGAAATTTTACAAATTTCGGATTAAATCGGATATATCTTATTCAGAAGAATAGGATTGGATTTTATTCGGAAGAATCAAATCGGATGTTATTCGGAAGAATTAGATCGAAATTTTTGGAAAATCGGAATGACAAAAGGCTATCTGATTTCGATCTGATATTCGTAAATTAAAAACGTGAAATAGGGTTCTAAAATTGGAAAAATCGAAAGTTCTGAAAAAAGTTGCAACCCTATATCTTAACAATAGTAGTTAAAGCCCTGGTCGACCATGTTGTTTTTTGTTTACCCACATAGTCCTAATATCTTATCCTCTGCTTACAAAAAGTACTAAAGACTTCGCCAAATCAGTACTCATACGTAACAATCTAGATACAATCGCACTACACGTCTTACCTTAGACAAGTATCACTTTTGTAAAGCCCAATCCTACTTATATTTTTACGGCAAGTCGAGAAGATCATGGCAAACTAACGGGGGTTGGTGACGTGGTTTGAAACCATACCTTAAGAAACAAAGTTCATGAATTCAAATCACTACCAACATTGACACTCGCTAGGATTTATCCGAATTAAATCTAGCATGTGGGTTTGTAGGGTTCTCATTTGCTCCAGGGATTAATTGTGCAAATGGGAATAAATTGGCGTTCTCCAAAAGATAATGGAGGTGGATTTAGTAGGGCTGTACAGAGAAAGAGAAATCGAACCAAATCGACAATTTTTTTATGGTTTTTAACAGGGCCGGTTCGGTTTTTAGTTCGAAAGTGGGGAACCAGGCTACCCCGGTTCGGTTACTGGTTACCCACCCAGGTTAACCGACCAAATCGAACTGTCGTTCGAATGAGATGTTTAGTCGTTCGAACGACTTGTTATGATTTGTGAGTTGTGACAATGACAGGCTGGAGAATTTTTTAGGCAAATTTTTACTAGTCGTTCGAACGACTTGTTATGATTTATGTCAGTGTCAGACTGAGAAATTTTTTGGGTAATTTTTTCCCAGTTGTTGGACAAGATTTTCAGTCGTTCGAACGACTAAAAACTGAACTGGACCAACCGGTTCAATTTTGGTCCAATTATTTATGAAACCGGTTCCTTGTTATGAAAAACCGGATACCCGGGTTCGGTTCGCGATTTAGGACTAAAACCGGACTGTGTAATAGTGATAACACACAGTTTTCCTTTAATCATGCTTACCTATTTTGAGGAGTATGGGTTAACAAAATCACACACATCCATGATCCAACTTTGCAAAACTGAAAACTACTTTTATCCAAACTCATCTAGTTGCGTTGTCTTCTTGACCGAGTCACCGAGTCACCGACTCGTTTCATCAAAAGTCAATTTGGCATTTAACAGAACCACACGCAAATCGAGAGAGAGAAAGAAAGCTTTTATTCTAATGGAGGACAATTCGGAAGAATCAACCGTAAGCAAATCGTCCTCCACCGTTCCAACTCAGGAGAAATCGTTGGAGAAGAAGAAAGAGAAGGCACGTGTGAGCAGGACGTCGTTGATTCTCTGGCACGCGCACCAGAACGACGCATCGGCTGTGAAGAAGCTTTTGGAGGAAGATCGATCTCTAGTTGATGCGAGTGATTACGACAAACGAACTCCGTTGCATGTTGCGTCGCTTCATGGTTGGATTCATGTTGCTAAATGTCTTTTGGACTTTGGTGCTGATGTCAACGCCCAAGATCGCTGGAAGAACACTGTGAGATATTTGCTTCATTTCATTGAAGTCGAGTCGTGAAAATGTCCAATTTCGATGCAAATTAGTTAAAATTAAGTCCAATTTGCGACGGAATTGTTAAAAATTAAGCTCTCAAGAGATCCTTTTGTATGCATTATTTTCTTTCAATTATATGTTTCCTCTTTAGAAATTGCGCTGTAATTTTTTAGATAGAATTCGCTTGCGGTTAATTAGGAGATTGTGTCCGAGAATACGTTAATTTTTTTAGATAGAATCATATGATACGAATGAGCAAAAATATGTGGATTGATAAAATGTTAAAGTATATATTGATATGGAACATTTTATATAGCGACATTTTTCTTTGTTTATATTTAACATCTTATTTTTAAGAAAAAGTGTTCCAATCTTATGGTTCATATGGTTTGCAGGCGAAGGTTTAATATTGTGCTTTTTTCATGTAGCCCTTAGCTGATGCGGAAGGAGCTCGAAAACATAACATGATCGAGTTGTTGAAATCATATGGCGGTTTATCTTTTGTAAGTTCAAAACTTATCTACTTAATGCTTTATTTTTGACGAGAACAAGTGTATGCATCACGAAATCGCAATGTCTGTTTCACTTTTGAACACTTTGAATGACTAGCTCAAACCCCCGAAGTGCTATGATCTAACTAAAGATATACTGATAGGAAACTTTATGAATTACTGACATGCATGTTGCTGAGTTGATTTCGGTTAGGAAAGTTTCTTGTCCTAATCTTGGTGCAGTAAAGCCATATATTTGCAATGTGGTATGATATACTTAATATCCAATATTCATAAGCAATCTAAGCAGCTATATCTTAAAAACTCACCAAACCACATCTTTACTCTGTACCTATATCATCAATTGCTATGCACAAAAGAATCAATAGACTAATTATTCTACACAAAACGTAAGAAGATATGTCAACTAGGATACAGATACTGTGGAGAATGACTGGACTTTTCTGGATGTGGTTGTTGCGGAGTCTTAATTATTTAATCTAGATATGAAGTGGGACGAGGATAGGAAAGGTGGGTTACTGACATATGATGTTGTAAAGAGTTCTATGTTGTTTGATTTAGTTTAAGTTGGTCAAATGATTAAACAGAATTTTTCATCCTACAATCAAATCTGCTAAAGGATCTAATGCAAAATCTCTCTCTCTCTTTCTCTCCCCTTTTCATAGTATTCCAAGTCAAAGTTGTAAATTAAGTATATGTCACGGTCTTGGGGCCGTGACATATCACCATCACATTGGAGACATTATTAACATTGATCTTAACCTGTTTTTCCCTCTTTGTTTGTTTTAATAGATTTATTCATCAATTCGGTTACATTTTATTTGGCGTGATTAAATTAGTTTTATTTCCTGCATTACCATTATGTACGGTCTTTTCAGCTCTGAAATGAAATCAAGTCTGTCTACTGCAGGGACAAAATGGGAGCCATTTTGAACCAAAGCCAGTTGCACCCCCTCTCTCGAACAAGTGTGACTGGGAAATTGACCCTCCTGAACTGGATTTTTCAAACTCAAGTTTGATAGGAAAGGTTGGTTCTCTATCTTGTGCGTACAACATTCTTAACATTGATTTAAATGCTGGTTGAGATCTGAAAGTTTCTTAAGCAAACTTTGCTCTAACTGTGTTTTTCTTTTACTGATGAGAAAACTTGTGTGTTAGGGGTCTTTCGGGGAGATTTTGAAAGCTTGTTGGCGTGGGACGCCAGTCGCCGTCAAGCGCATTCTTCCATCTCTTTCAGATGATAGATTGGTGATGTAAGACCCTTTTATTTTGTTCCTCTTCTTTTCTGCAAAATATTAAATACTTAATGGACTTAATATTAATATTTAAAGCAAAACCAAGTTTTTGAAGTCTGTCAAAATCAATTGACAACGCTGAAGGGAACGATGGCCTAGTAAGGAGTTTTTCATGACAAAGCACTGTCAAAGAAAGTCACACAATTAAATTTCCAAGCTTCTGATGCCAAAGAAATGTCATTTTATTGATAAAAGCTAAATGGAGTGGCATCATTTTGTTAAACAAAGAACTCTTTTTTGGTTTATAAAAAGTTTTTTTGAACAGATACTCCCTTCTGTTTAGTGTTTATAAGTTGGAGGCGCTGAAGTGTTTGGACTCTTAGGCCTTAGCTAAGGCTAATGATATTTCTTAGTAACGGGTGGAGATGACATATTACATGTATCCCTAGCACAGTATACCACGTGTAATGTGTTTCGCTAAACGTAATTGGTGTTTTTGGTTGTCTTTGGAAAGTTCAAACACTAAGTTCAAATACTGTGTATGAAGTTTTCACCTTTCCTTTTTCCAATAATTCTGCTTCTTCTTTGTCTAGAAGTTACGCACTAATTTACATCCCATGATTCAGACAGGACTTCAGGCACGAGGTTAATTTGCTAGTGAAGCTCCGCCATCCCAATATTGTCCAATTCCTCGGAGCAGTCACAGAAAAGAAGCCTCTAATGTTAATAACCGAGTATTTGCGAGGGGTAATAAAATGGCCCAAGTTTATATGGTGTTTAACTCGTCTTCCAATGAAATTACATCCTGTCCGAATATCTAATTAGGTTGAGTATTTTGTAGGGTGATCTCCATCAGCACCTTAAGGAAAAGGGTTCACTTAGTCCATCCACAGCTATTTCCTTCGCATTAGACATTGCCAGGTATTCAAGCTTGTTCTAAGTTATATATTCTGTAATTATATATTGTGTTAGATATCGTGAATTATTGGGCGTGGATATTTGAGAATAGTGTCATAAATATTGGTAAATATCCCAAACTCAATAAATAATGAACGAATAAACAATATAGTGTTGCAATCATTGATTAAGGGATCACAACTAATTTGACAACTGCTGTACTTGGAGAATGATTTTAAATCTGACTTCTGGTGAAACAGATCTCTTAAAGCTGGACACCGCTTCACCAAAAATTATATTAATCTCAATTGTCCAACAAAATCAGAAGAGGATTGCGCAAGTTTGTAAACTGAGCTACACATTATGCCAAACAGCTTTTGATGCCATAGAGGAATTAGAAAAATCTATTTTTCTTGGATGATCTCCCTTATGATGAAAATAACTCCACCAAAAATTGGCAATAAGTCGCCATGTTCTCAAATCTACGATGTATCATGATAAACCATGAATTATCACAAAATCCAGCCAACGACAATGTTGACTTACTATTTTTTAACCCTGGGCATGGACAGTAATACACATCAAAGACTGAGAACATCTTGATAAGTATTAGAAGTACATATCTTTCTTCTGAAAGCATGACGCGTGAAAAAAAAAAACTATGCAAAATTGTTTATTTGGTTATACTGATCTTTCACATGCAAAAATATCCATGTGCATTATGAACATTAGGACTATGAAAAATATTTTCATTGAGTTTTAAGTAAAAACTATTAGCAGCTCATGCTAGTCGGAATTGCATGATTTTATGTTTCAGGGGCATGGCTTATCTTCATAATGAGCCAAATGTCATAGTTCACCGAGATCTAAAGCCCAGGTTAGTGACTTGGGTAAGCTGTTTCATTTAGCATATTGAATACTGTCTAATAAAATTATTTTATTTTATAGTAGGTAGTTTGTAACTTGGGTAAGCTGTTTCATTTAGCATATTGAATACTGTCTAATAAAATTATTTTATTTTATAGTAGGTAGTTTGTACTAAAGTATGTAATCTTGTCAAGGTGTAAAACTTATTAGTAGACAAATGATTGAATCTAAAATCAAACTTCAACTTTTTCTTCTGTAGAAAGTTTTTATTTTGTCTTCCAACATTATTATCTTGGGGATTAATGATTTCGATCAACTTTCAGGAATGTTCTTCTGGTGAATTCTAACGCAGACCATCTGAAGGTTGGAGACTTTGGATTAAGCAAGCTTGTTAAGGTTCAAAATTCTCATGATGTGTACAAAATGACCGGAGAGACTGGAAGCTGTGAGTGTTTCTCTGAAATTATTTTGGAGGAAGTAGGATCCTATTAAGCTTAAATCTTACTATCTTTTTCTTCTTTCCTGAATGAAACAAAAGATCGATATATGGCTCCTGAAGTATTCAAGCATCGGAAATATGATAAGAAGGTTGACGTTTTTTCTTTCGCTATGATATTGTATGAGGTAATTTGTTTCCCTTAACTAATATATACATTTATTTGATGAAGAAATATAAAGTATTTGGCTTTGTTATCAACTCATGACACCTTAAATATTTTGTAGATGCTTGAAGGAGACCCGCCAATGTCAAATCATGAACCTTATGAAGCAGCAAAATATGTTTCGGAAGGACACAGACCCGCCTTTCGTGCAAAAGGATACATCCATGAATTACGAGAGTAAGTTTTATCATGAAGTGATTCAATTGCTCCTATGAAGCAACATTTTCAAATAGGTAGGTCATCCAAAATTTGATATTAAATGGGTGAAATAAGCTCGTAATTCACCCGTTTAAGAGACAATGCATTGACTAATCCTCATCTTTGTGGGTTGATGATGTGGGTGCATGCCATTATTGCATGCCCTGCTTGGTTGCACTCTGTAGTCGTATCTTGTGAAAATACTGCAAAACTGGAATTATGCTCTATAGATTCGTATCTTTGTTGTGCTATTTCCACCTATCATTATTACTACTAAATAGGACCTTCAGTGTCAAAGTTACAATGTCTTTTGTCATCACGAATATGACAATCACCCTTGTGTTATTTATTGAAACTTAAAGGTACCTATGAATATAATGTCTTTTCATGTTCAAAAGTTCCACAGATCAGAGGCTGATTTATCCTTATGTTTGCAATATCATTAGATATCTCGTGCTTCTGTGAACTTTTTTTAACAATAATAGGAGATGCGTTACTGAATTCCCCCGCTTCGAGTGTAAGCCGTGGTGTTCTGTTCTGAAGTCAATGATAATGCATAAGTTTTGACCAATTAATAATATTTACAGTACTTTTTCGAATTTTGCCTCTTGATGCCGTTTATTCATCATGTTGGTGCATATTTGGTTTTGCATTTAACTTTGCCAATGAAGCACGAAGAAGCAGGTTTTGACATTGTTTTTCTTTTGAATGTTATAGGCTCACAGAGGAATGCTGGGCAGCTGACATGAACCGAAGGCCTTCATTTCTGGAGATCCTTAAAAGGCTTGAAAAGATTAAGGAGAACCTATCACCAGATCACCATTGGAACATATTTAACTCGTGATACTGATGAGCCATATAAGCATAAACATTGTTCTTCCTGGTTCATCATCAGCTTATCAGACACGTGATCCAAACAAACAGAATCAACATGCGAGATTTGGGTAGTTTGGAAACTTGGAAGTTCTGATTATTATTTCCCAGAAAGAAGCAATTTACGCAAACATACAATATGTTGGATATATATATCATAAGCCATATCTTCAAGCAATGAAGACAGTTACTAACTGTAAAAAAGCCGGAATTGTTTTGTGTCATAATTGACATTAAACTTTTTGATTTTTTAGAAGTATGATTTCACTTATTGATGTATGTTTGATTTATTCTTCACATCATGCTCTCATTTTCTCACTGTCAGATGTATTTTTACGCATCCGTAATGAAAGATGTTCAAATTCAGTTACATAAATCATAATCTGCATTGCCAAGTTTTTGGTGTCTACCGGCCCTGCCTTAAACCCAGTTTCTCTTGCTCCCACCACCGGTGCTCGTAAGCGCCCTTCTCATGTGTTGCTGCACTGTCCAAAACTCTGTTCATTGTGCTTCAAAATTACTTTTGATTGAACCGAACCAGTTGAGATTCAACCTCGGTTTTTAAGCCACAGTTTAAACGGACCTACAATCCATTAATGGCGATTCCGTAATTCTAACCAGATCTAGGTGCTTTATCAAAATCAAAGCATATAAAAACTTGAGTCCCAGATCTAAACATTTCTCACAAAATCAAGAACACAGAGAGAAAATGTCTTACTTTAGGAGAGGAGAAGATGCAGTGGATGACTTCGATGAGTACGATCCAACCCCATATGGTGGTGGATACGACCTCGCTCTCACCTTCGGTCGACCCATCGAACCCTCTGAAGAGATCTGTTACCCCATCTCTTCATCATCATCCTCTGGTGGTGGTATCGATTTCGATAGACCCCATTACTCATCAAACTCTCAACCCTCTGCTTACGGAGATGAAGCTCTCCAGAATGAGTACAGTAGTTACTCCAGGCCCAAACCTGCTTACGGGTTTCAGCCCCACGGCCAGAAGGAAACTGGTGGGTATGGGGGTGGGGGTCGGCCCCAGCCCCAGCCCGCCTATGGGTTTCAGCCCGGGTTGAATCGCCCGGAGGAGGAAACTGGAGGTGGCGGGTATGGTGGGAGGAATCAGAGGCCTAATTATGAGGAGCCACCGAGGAGACCTAATTATGAGAGGCCAAATTATGGGGAGGCTGAGGAAGAGGAGGCGCCGAAGAGGTATGGTGGGGGTAGGCCGAGTTATGGTGAAGCTGTGGAGGAGGAGCCCAAGAGGTATGGTGGGAGGCAAAGTTATGCTGAGGTTGAAGAAGAGGAGGCACCGAAGAGGTATGGTGGGAGGCAGAGTTATGCTGATGTTGAAGATGAGGATGCACCGAAGAGGTATGGTGGGAGGCAGAGTTATGCTGATGTTGAAGACGAGGATGCACCGAAGAGGTATGGTGGGAGGCAGAGTTATGCTGATGTTGAAGACGAGGATGCACCGAAGAGGTATGGTGGGAGGCAGAGTTATGAGCAACAAGCGGAGGTGGAGGAGCCGCCGAGGAGACCTAGTTATGGAAGCTATGATAGACAAGAGGAGGTGGGGGAGTACAGGAAGCCCAGTAGTTACGAGAGGCCTAGTTATGAGGAGGAGCCGAAGAGGTATGGAGAGAGGAGCTATGGTGAAGAGAGTCACGGGCGACCAAAATATGTGAGTTATTATTCTTATTGGATATGCAATATTGTGTTTGTTCAAGTTGCTTAATCTATTGTCATTGTAGATTATCATTGGATATGTTTTCGTTAGCTTTTGGATTAAACTACCATATATATATATATATATATATATATATATATATATATATATATTTTTGGATTGAAGTAAGGCATTAAACAACTTTTAGATGAAGACCTTAAACATGAGAATTGGGTTTACTTATACGTAATGTCCACTGTTGTTTTTACTAGCTTCTTATATATGTTTATAGCTTATGTACAACTTAGATGTATTAAAAAGAGGGAGAAATTGTTTGGAGAGGCCATTTACTTTCACCCTTTCCGGCCTTGCCTTCATTTGGCCAGTCTTGCCATTATACTATTCTAATATAGATAGGGAGAACGTAATCAGAGAAATTGAAGGTTTCAGCTTGGTGTTATTTGTTGTTGTAACTGGAATCTGAAGCAAACTTGACATATTAGATTATCGAAGGAGTGCTTAATGCTAGCAATGTAGGGTCATTATTAGCACTTCAATTGTTTTTGTATTGGAGTTAGAAACCAAGTTAATTCTCGGCAACACACACAATAATTTATGCCTGTCTTGTGAGGTAAGGTTGAGTGTCCAAAGTAAATACGGGTAAGCTTCATTCCACACAACCCATCATCCAATTTTTCTTAACCAACGACCAATTCTAAATCCACACTACCACAATCTATCTACCGAAGTCAGTAGTTATCAGTTTCCCAGCCTGTCATTCTGGGTCAATGACATATGATGACGTCATCATTAGGTATGGCTAAAATTTGGGGCTGACGGCTGTCCGTAATTGTGATGAACTGCTTGTCTTTGGCGGCAACGAGAAGACAACAAGGAACTGTATATCTAGTGACATACGATATACCATCGGAAAGGTGAGATCGCAACAAAAATTCTAGTGTGCAGATCTGTTACAAAAATCCTGTTCAAAACAACCATTTACAAGGGCAAGAATAGGGTAAAAAATTCATTTTTTTGTATATATACATATATATATATATATATATATTTTTTTTTTTTTTCTCTACAGAAATAGTAGATCTGAACCCTAGGCATGAGATTATATATATTAAACATGTAAAGCAAATAATCATATATCTTCGCAAAGCTATTAATCCAATAATAAGAGATAGATAATCCAAAAATATGCTAATAACTCCAAAATCGCTCCAAATAGCTTTTGAGCGTGTTGATAACGTATAAAGAACAAAACGGTTCTCCCTACTCTAGCAATCACAGTAATATAGAGAGAGAGAGCGCATTTTTATTAGACATAAACCAATAGGTTATAATAGGTTATGTTACAGGTTAATATCCTCTAGGATATATATAGAAATCTTATGGGCTTGGGTTAGGAGCCTGGGACACCCCAAACCCAGTTCGGGTAGGTCCCTAGCCGACTGGTTCCTAACATTACATCATTTTCTTATGCCTACTAAATTTTTGGTTTACGCTGGTTCCACAATGTAATGTATTAGATTATACGAAGGCCTTTTTTTTCTTTCTTATTTGTTATTTCTATTGTGCAGGGAGGTGGTGACAAATCTGATGATGATGACGATGAGGAAAAGAAGCATCATCGCAACAAGCACCACCACCGCCGCAAGAACTCTGACGACTAGTTGGTGAATCAAAGAAGTGGCGACAACCTCCTCCTTGTGTGTGTGGGTTTGATGTCTCACTATGATAACTACTACTAAATAAATGGAGGAGAAATGTCTTCATTGATGGAGGGTACTTATTTGAGTATTGGTTAAGACATATTTGAGTAACTTGTTTAAGCTCAATGAATGGATACTACTGTATTGTTTGTTTTTCTATAATAACCCAAACTTGCTGGGTTTTGTGTGCTTTAAAAAGTCTTAGCTATTTATCTGAACTTGAGTCTTAACCTGGTTTTTATACTGTGAAGTTAGTGAATAACCACAATGTTTTTGGCGGAAGCATATAGCAAGGTCAACAAGCCTTTTGTATGCCAGACCTCACTAGTTTGGAGGCAAATGACTTACGTTGGAGTGCTTGAATTGGCAACTTTGTTCTGAAATTATGATTTTACAAGTTTTTAATGGATGCGTGTTAGACGTCTTCATTACCATTCTTCTTGGGATGCAAATCTTAGCTTAAGTTGATTTAAGCCTTGAAAGTTGCGCTGTGCTCTTAAGTCTGAGCAGGGTTCAAATATCGTTAGCGAGGACTACAGCAATGGAGAAAGAATCGATTATTTGTAAGTTGTGGAAGTTTGCAGAGAAGCCTTTGTTACAGACATTATTAGAGAAAAAAATATGGAGCCTCTAACAAATAAGCTTATACAGTATACACAATTTTGGGGGTCTGGAGGTAAATCACTGCCTTCAGTCATACATGTCTGTAATGTAGGTGAGTCCTCTCATCCGTCGATCATGTACGCTCAATATCTTTATGTACTGAAGCGGAGAAGGACCTGCAAGAATTACCAATCAGAATCAGTGCTTCCTCTCCATTTCCTTGATTCCTGAAAACTTTGATCATGGTCATCTGAAAAGCAATCGTGCTTTGAACACTGTGCACACATGCAGTTTTTCGACCATACCATCTCTTCTGCTGTTGGATTTACTCAGACGAGAATCAAGGCAGACGCGGATGGAGATGTCCTGCTTTGTCTAAGCAGAAATTGAGTTCTCAGTCTCCCTGCAATGTGCCAGCCATCCTCAGTGCCTTGCAATATGCACATTGTTTTGACAAATTTGGCTTTTCTAGAAATACTGTATGTTAACAAGGCAAAAGATCCAATCCGAAGGACATTTTAGCTCAGCATCTGTATATGGGGTTCAATATTTTGAAGCTTGAAAATTTGCTACTGGGAAAGTCTTTAGGGGTAGGAGTGCGTCTTTCTTCACCTGAGGTCAGATACATTCAGTGGAAGCGCCCTCGTCTTTGGTGGGTTAAACTGAATTTTGAGGCTTCCTTGAAATTCTAATGGTCTATTATAGATGAACAAGGAAAGTTTCTTGGTGGTCTCGCAACCTCTCTTGGAAAATGTTCTAGTTCCGTTTTGTTCAAGGGGTGCTTCTTCTTGCTATTGAGATTGGGTAGAGAACAATTGTCCCTGAAGGTGATTCATGGAAATTATGAGAATAAATACTACTTTTTGCCATCTTTACAAAATCGGACTCAGAGAACAATAAATTCCAAAATCGATACTGGCAAGAGGAAAAACCAGTTTTGCCCTTACTAAAGTTGCAATATTACAGCAGATAACCATATGTTTTTGGGCTCCACAAGTATGAATGTCACATCCGGCGTAATAAAAAATTGTAATTTTTTTTTTAACTCATTTAAAACTATTATATCAAGCCATGTGTACGTGTAAGGCAAACATTGTCACCATCTAATGAATTACTTGTTATTTGTTTTAGTAGAGTTTGTCCTACCTTTTACGAGATTTGCTATTTGTAAGAATGCAAACTCTTTCACCAATTATGTTACTATTTCCCATCTTGTTTAGGATTAGGTATCACGTGTGATTCACAGAAGTTTGTCTAGTTTTTGGCGCCAAAAGCGATCCCTATTCATCAAACAATTTCTTCTTCTTACTCAACCGTAAAAACTGTCACGATTATTTGTCACAAACCGTATGTGTGACTGCTGTTTACCAAGTGTTTGACTAAAGACCGGTACTCTACTCCTTGGGCATGGAGGAAATGATGGTAATCGTAACTCCTGTAGATGGTACTATACTCTACTCAACTCGTGGAACAAACGATGACAAATCGTCTGTGCGGTTGCTGCAAACCAAACTATGCAATTTATTTAGTTAAACTCTAGCATCTTTCAGACATCTATATCATTTGGTAACAGCTAGTTGTCATAATCAATAACGAATTTTCCATTTGTTCAGCCTACTTTGTCATTTGTTTTATCTAACTTTGCCATTCTTTCAAAAAAATATCAACTGCTTGAATATTATAGTAGGTTTGTAGGCCGTGGGCTCCACATGTAAGACCACAGGTAAGGATGTGGGCTCCACTATTACGAATATCACTTCCTAAATAATAATAATAAAAGTTCAAATCATTTAAAAATATATATTATCATGCCGCGTGTTCAAATTTAATTTCTCGATGTACACGTGTCATTACTATTTCGAGACGTGTAAGGCAGACCCTATCATGCATTTGTTGTTATTTGTTGAAGCCAATTTGTGAGGCGTTTAAACATTAGTTAAATTGGATCATGCAGACTCTGTCACCATCAGTTTATTATTTGGCATTTATTTAATGTTGTTTAGGGTTAGGTAACACGTGCAATTCATACGAGTTCGTCTGGCTTTTGGTGCCAAAAACCATCACCATTCCTCAAACACTTTTTTCTTACACGACCACTACAAAGATCGTAAAAACTGTAAAAACTATACCGTTTCTACATATCGTGTGGGTGATCCTGGTCGCATAAACCATTTTCTCACAATCATCGTGATTCTACACATCGTGTGTGTGTGTGCGTGTGTGTGTGCGTGTAATTTTAGTATTATTTCAGTGTCAAATCATCTGTGTGACTACTGCCTACCAAGTGTTTGATTAAAGTCTATTTAAAATCTTCTTCTTTCACAATGAAGTCTGATAAAGAAGTGAATGAGCAATTTGACGAGGAGAACCAAATGCAGGAGGGTGGAGCCAAGAAGGGCACCTCTAATGCTAAAAATTATACCTCTCGGTGTACAAGTGTAGGACTTCACAAAATATTTACAGCTCTGCCTGAAGAGGAGAAGGGTGTTTTTCGTACCACCTACTTTACGCCGTTACTGCCGATTGATCCAATAGCGACGATGTCGACGCTGGTTGTGGAAATATTCGATCGTCATCTTGGTGATATGGAGTTCCAATTTGGGGGGACGATAATTCAGATGAACCCCATTTATGTTTGCCTGATTTTGGGGCTACGTGTCTCTCTTATTGTAAATGAGTTCTTATTTGTTGATCCTGAGCATATAACGAATTTTAGAATGAGGCGATTCCCTAAGAAGAAGAATATATATGGGTTGAAGGAAATTGACGGGGATTTAAAACATGCAAAATTAGAAAAACATCATGGTAATGTTCTAATTTGTCATTTATTTTGTCTGCTTTATCATCATTCTTTATTGTATTTGTCAGCCCCAATATTTATGTATTATATTTGTAATTTTTTGGGTCATTATTTGCTGAGGTTTTTATCATTACATTGTGTAATTTTATTTTGTAGGCGATGTTCTTCGATTAAATTTGTTAAAAATTATACTATCCTTTCTCCTCCCGAACAAGGGGAGAAACGTTGAGGTGAGGTATGTTGATCTGGTAGATGATCTAGATCAGTTCAACAGATTCCCCTGGGGTGAGCAAGTTTATAAATTCTTGTGGAGGCAAATAGTAGAGTTTGCCAAATATCAATCGGACGCTGATAAAAAATTGGATAAAACTTTATCACTGCACGGATGTACTTGGATGTTGAAGATATGAACTTTCTTCTCTATTCCTAGCCTGAAGTTTCCAAGAATGTACGAATGCATACATCTGTTCCCTAAGCTACCAGGATGGAGGATGACATCCTTTAAGTGTCACCAAATTGTGACGTTTAAAAAGGTTTTTGCTAACCCCAACTTGCTAGTAATAACTATGACGACGTCTGAGACTGATATGCAACAATAACTTGTACAATAGGCCATGGTAATCTTCCATTCTTTGTATGATTGATTCATTTTATTACTTTCTTGCCATTTAATTTAGGTTTTGTATCATTTTATTTGCTTAGGTTTGGTGACCCAGGATGATCTAGGTTAATTTGATATTTTGTCAAAGTCGTTCGAACGAGGTTGATAGTCGTTTGAACGACCAAATTCCATCCCACTGGAATTTTAGCCCAGAGCCATATTTCGTTCGAACGACCAGGTAAGTTTCTAGGGTTTTAGACCAATTAGTCGTAAAGTCGTTCGAACGACTTTGGCGCTGTTTTGGATTCTCAGGCGTTATTTTACCTCGAGATCCGTTCTTTTATGATTTTCTAGTTTCCTAGTATATAAAAGAAACTTAGGTTATTTTCTAGGCTATGTTTGATCTGAAAAGAGTTCTAAGAGAAGTCTAGGGTTTGAGAGCTTTTCATTGTAATTGCTTGTTTAGTAATTGAATTCTTTATTTTTCCCAAATCCAATTGGTGTTCTTCGTATTTCTCTACTAACTAAAAGCTTCTTAATTGTATTGTGGATTAAGTGGTATCAGCTTTCCAGTTGTGATTTCTGGGGGGTTGATTGTGGTTTATGGTTTCTACATGTGGCCGTCTCAAGCAAACGAAGGAGAAGCTAGTGAGTCTGTTGAAGATCCATCGCAAACCTAATTCAAAGAAGAAAGACGATTTGGTGATGGGCGATTCTAGCGATTGACTCACGACTTTGGAAATGATAGTTTCTACCCTAACTTCTATTTTAGGGGAGTTAATAGAACAATTGCGTCTCGCAAACCTCGCATTGGGTTCCGTTTTGGCGAACTAGCGAGGTCGCTTGAAGAAGAAGGAGGTTTCGGTGGTGGATGGAGATGAGGATAATGCGGGGATAGCTAGCGATTCTAGTGATGCCGAATCCGTCAAGGAGCGCCCAGGGTTTGGTAAGTCATTGAATCCTATGCGTAATCTTCGTCTTGGCTTTAAGATTGAGATTCCAATTTTCGATGGTTCCGTCGATGCCGAGAAATTAGATAATTGGTTAGATAGGTTGGAGACCTATTTTTCCATTGATGAATATTCCAACGCTCAGAAGATTTGCTTCTCAACTTTGAAATTCACAAGTTACTTACTCACGTGGTGGAAGTCCTATCAGAAACTACATGATATCTGAAGTCTGAGTTAGAAGGAATTCAAGGTTTTGGTGGGGAGGCAATTCTATCCAATTGGGTATGAACAGGAGCGATGGTACAAATGACACAACTTGCGCCAAAGGTTTGGGTAATCTGTGCAACAATTTACTACGGAGTTTCATAACCAAGCATTGGTTTTGGATATTGACGTGGAGGACTACGATGTGTTCATGAAGTATACAGGGGGTTTGTTGGAGTCCATTCGAAGTAAATTAAAGCTCTTCAATGTGGCAAATATCGAGGGTGCTACCGTTAAAGAAATTTCCATTGAAAGCAAATACTTGAAGAGCGACAAGAAAGATGACAAGAACAAGTCGGGGTACAAGGCTAATTGGAAGGATAATCAGAAAGGGGAGTCCAAAGGAGAGGGGTCTTCATTCAAGGGGACTATCTGCAGTCATTGTAAGGCTAATGGGCATAATTCTGATAGATGTTGGAAACTTTACCAGGAGCTTTGGCCGAAGGAGAAGAATGGCAAGAAAGAGAAACGTGCACTAGCCGCAGCGATTGTAGATCTTTCGGATTTAGATAGGCCAAATCCTAAGCTTACTCTAATGTTCAAGCAACCTCTAGCTATCGGCAAGGTGAGTCGGGAAGAACTGCTCTTTGTCAGCATTCAGGTGAAGCAGAGCTTAGTCAAGGCCATTATTGATCTGGGTAGTCAGATGAATTTAATTTCTGAGGCGGTGGTGAAGAAGATGGGTTTGGCTACTGTGGCTCATCTTAATCCGTATGGTTTAGGTTAGATTTAGAAAGACGCGGAGTTAAAGATCACTAAGCAGTGTACTTTTAAGTTTACGATTACTGAGAAGTTTATTGATGAATGTGAGGTGGTTCCGTTGGACGTGTGTCAAGTCATCTTGGGTAGCTCTTATCTTTAGGACCGAGATGCAATCCTTTACCGTCGTGCTCGCAAGTATTGTTTGGTGAAGGATGAGACTGAGTTTCATATTAATGTGTGTAAGGAACATATCACTACCAATAATTTGGTAACGGCGACTCAGGCGAAGAGGTTGGTTAATGCGAATGACAAATTTATATTGTTGTTGGTGCGACCAGTTCACGAGGATCCGTCGGCTACGGTATTGTCTACTTTGGCAATGTTTCCTTAGCAGCAAACCGATATGGAGGAGTTGCAAGAGGAGTATGAAGACCTCTTTTTGGGCATAGAAGGGATGCCGCGCAAGACGGATGTGGAACATGATATCACCTTAGTGAATGGTAAGCCACTGTCCAATATTGAGTTATATCGGACTTCTGTTACAGAGTTTGATGAGATCAAGAAACAGGTACATAAACTTCTGGAACAAGGAGTTATTAATTCAAGTTGCTCTCATTGTGGTTCGCCGGTGTTACTGGTGCCGAAGAAGGATAGGTCTTGGAGGATGTGTATAGATTATCGGGCGTTTAACAAGATCACGGTAAAGAATCATTATCCGCTTCCATGGATTGATGAGCTTTTAGATGAGTTGCAGATGGCTCAGTTTTTGACCAAGTTGGATCTTAAGTTGGGTTACCATCAAGTTAGAATCTGGGAGGAGGATACTTGGAAGGCAGCGTTCAAGACCAAACATGGCTTATTTGAGTGGTTGGTGATGCCTTTTGGGTTATGCAATGCTCCGACGACATTTATACGGCTAATAAATGAGGTACTTCGTGCATTTATTGATGCTTTTGTGATTGTATATTTGGATGATATCTTGATATATAGTCGTATATGGGAGGAGCATCTTAGGAATTTATGCAAAGTATTGGGCGTATTGTGATCACAACAGCTTTTTCTGAACGGGAAGAAGTGCAAGTTTGGGAAATGGGAGCTAGTCTATTTGGGTTTTATTGTTGGTGGTGGCGAGCTTAAGGTCGATCCAGAGAAGGTCTCGGTCATTACTGATTGGCCTAAACCCCGCACAGTGACAGAAGTGAGGTGTTTTATGGGTTCTTGTCAGTACTTACGGAAATTTATTCGGCATTTTTCACAAATAGCCGCACCGTTGCATTCTTTGATGAAGACCAGGGTACAGTTTGTGTGGGAAGAACACCATGAGAATATTTTTCTGTTACTAAAGCAGAAGATTACAGATGCACCAGTATTAGCATTGCCTAATTTGCAGCGGCCTTTTAAGGTCGAGACAGATGTGTCAAACTATGCATTGGGGGCAATCCTTTTACAGGATGGGAAGCCAGTTGCTTACCATTCTGAGATGTTCACAGGAGCAGTACGCAACTATCCTACCTACGATAAGGAGTTCTATACGTTATAGCAATCAGTGATGTATTGGCGGAGTTACTTATTGGGGAAGGAGGTTGTGGTACATTTCAATCACAAACCGTTACAGTTTTTATCTACGCAGTCCAAGCTTCAGCAAGCTCGCCATATGAAGTGGATGTCATGCCTTCAACAGTTTACCTTATTGATCAAGTATAAGAAAGGAGTGGACAACAAGATGGCTGATATGTTATCTTGACCCCCATTACCTACTATTTTTGCTTTGTTGGTAGCTATGCAGATCCAGTCGATTGTTCCTTCTGAGTACATTTTAGGGTATGACGACGATAATGAGCTCAGTGTGGTTCACGAGAAGTTACTGCAGGGCAAGACGTGCGAGTATGTTATGAAGGATGGTTTGATTTACATGGGCAATCTACTATGTATTCCTGAGGATGAAGACCGTTTGTAGTGGATTCGAGAGGCACATTCTTCCCAGGTTGTAGGTCATTTCGGGGTTAAGAAGACTCTTTTGAATTTGTGGCGTTATGTCTATTGGCCGAAGATGCAGGTGGATGTTGCTCGTATGGTTCGTGGTTGCGTGCTATGCAACACATCAAAACCTTCCAATAGGAAGATATAATTATACTTACCATTGCCAGTTCCTAGTCGACCTTGGGAGAGTATTTTAATGGACTTTATGGGTGGTTTGCCCATGACCAGGTGTAAGAATGATTATTTGTTTGTGGTGGTGGATCGATTTAACAAGATGATTGTTCTTATTCCATGCCAGAAGATGGTCATAGGGGAAGGAACAACGCGATTGTTTTTCAGAGACGTCTGGAGGTATTTCGAGCTTCCTTCTTATATTATTTTTGATAGGGATAGCCGCTTTTTGGGGAATTTCTGGAGATCGTTATGGGGGATGATGGACACTAAGTTGAAGAGGAGTACCACTTTTTATCCACAGACAGACGGGCAAACAGAATTCGTCAATCGTACTTTGGTACATTTATTATGGGAATTTCATTCTAAGCATCCTAAGACTTAGGATGAAAGTTTACCGTATCTTTAGTTTGCGCTCAATCGGGCGATTCATGGTTCTACATTTAAGTCTCCTTTTGAAGTTTGTTTAGGGTACTTGCCGCAAAACATTTTTGATTTGGCGTTTAGTCTTGGCGACAAAACAGTGTCAAAGATGGAGGAAGAGGAGCAGGTTAAATCTTAACGTTTTATTGAAAAGATCAGCAAGGCTCATGAGGTGGTTAAAGCTCAGTTGAAGAAGACTCAAGCGAAGTATAAGACTCGCCACGACAAGCATAGGGTTGAGTGTACTTTTCTTGAGGGCGACCTCATTTGGTTTTATTTGGGTAAGGAGCGGCTTAAGGGGGAAGGTAAGAAGCTCTAACCTATCCGATATGGTCCATTTTTGATACCCAAGAAGATTGGTGACAATGCATTCCAGTTGGATTTGCCACCTTTCATGAAGATGTATTTGGTGATTAATATCGAGCATTTGAAGCTGTTTGAGCCCTCTCTTTTGGATAAAGGTTCTGCAATCGATACTCACCTACCGTAAGTTGATGACTTATGGATGGAAACAGAAAATATGTTGTCGGAGGATGGTATTTTAGAGAGGAAGGTTCATACTACAAGACGGGGTGGTATTGAATCGTTCCAAGTTGGGAAGAAGGGTCAGCTCCCGAGTAAGTCGAAGTGGTACAACAGGGAATTGGGTATCACCGCGTTCCCACATCTCCAGTTCTAGCTTGAACAGGAGCTCAAGGCTCCTAAAGGGGGGGGGAGCCATGATCCAGGAGGATCTAGGTTAATTTGATATTTTGTCAAAGTTGTTCGAACGAGGTTGAGAGTCGTTCGAACGACCAAATTCCATCCCACTGGAATTTTGGCCCAGAGCTATTTTTCGTTCGAACGAGTTATTTTCTTGCCAGTGGAATTTTGGCCCAGAGCCATATTTCGTTCAAACGACCAGGCAAGTTTATAGGGTTTTAGTCCAATTAGTCGTAAAGTCGTTCGAACGACTCCCTAGTTCGTTCAAATGACTTTGGCGCTGTTTTGGATTCTCAGGCGTTGTTTTGCCTTGAGATTCATTCTTTTATGATTTTTGAGTTCCCTAGTATATAAAGGGAACTTAGGTTATTTTCTAGGTTATGTTAGATCTGAAATGAGTTCTGAGAGAAGCCTAGGGTTAGTGTAATTTTCATTATAATTGCTAGCTTAGTAATTGAATTCTCTATTTTTCCCAAATTCAATTGGCGTTCTTCGTGTTTCTTAACTAGCTAAAAGCTTCTCAATCGTATTGTGGATTATTTTGCATTTTGTACCATCTTCTTGTCAATTGTATGATTTTTTCTGTCATTATTAAGTACCTTTTTATCATATGTTTTATGCCTATTATCATTGTTAGACTTTTTTTCTGTCATTTCTAAGTTGCCCTTTGTCATCGTCATCTGCTTGAATATTTCAGAGAAATCACATCGAAGTACCTGCAATCGGTATTGTACCTACAATCTAACCGCCTGTAGTTGGCGCATCTGTAGTCGGTGCACCTGCAATTGGTAGTAGTTCTTCTGCTACTGAGAGCGAAGTTGTAGTGGTTAGGGTATGCTCCCAGTTGGAGGAGCATGGTAAAATGTTGCTAAAGTTAGATGACCATGGTAAAATGTTGCAGAGCCATGGTAAAATGTTGGAATGAATTTCGATGTTAACAATTAGAGATAATACTCTACCACTTCGAGATACTCCACTCCTTGGGCAGTATTAGTTCTCTACTCCTTAGAAAACCACAAAATGCAAGCGAGAAGAAGAATGTAATGAAAAAGAAGATGGGAAAAGGAAGAAGGCGGAGCCGAGAACCTGGCAAAGAGACCTCCAACAAAAAAATCAAAAGAATGAAGAGAAGAAAAAAGGTAAGGGAGAAAGGCACAAGAAGACGAATGCCAACAAGAAAAACAAGAAGGCAAATGAAGTTGATGTGTCCCTAAAGAAAAAAGTTGAAGGCATGAAGATGGAAGATCTCACTGATGAACAATTGGATCATGTCCCACTGATCCAATTGAAAGCCTTGATGAATTTCAATCAACTGCAAAAAAAAATCTTCAGCAAGTTGTGCCTGGAGAGATTGGAGGTGGTAAAAGATTTAATGGTAGATGATGATGTTAAAGTTGGGATGGAAGTAAATTTGGAAGCAATATCGTCTAAATATGGTGGTAGTCTTCTAGATGTATCATCCGTTTACTACTTCATATCATTTATATGATTTTATTTGACATTTGTTTTTCAAAAAATTGGCATTTACTTTATGAACTTTGTCATTTTTTTAGAAGTCTGTCATTTGTTCAGAATATTTTGGCATTTGTTAGGATGTCTTTGTCATTCCCTTTTCCAGAACTTTTATTTCTTCTGAAGTCTTTGTTCATTTCATTTGTTGTATGTGAAGTGGAAGAAGGGTGACCAAAAAGATGACGAAGATGAGAAAGATGATGATGATGAGAAAGATGATGACGATGAGAAAAATGTCGAGGAGATAGTTAAATCTACTGAAGAAGAACAACCTCAAGTTGTTAAAGAAGAGGAAGTTCAAGAGGTATTTATCTTACATTTGTTTTGAGCTATCTATCATATTTTTTGTTACCCTGTTGTTTGTTCATTTAATTTTACCATTCGTAGTATGTTTATCTTATTTTACAGATGGAAGAATAGAAGAATGGTGAAGGGAAAGTTGATGATGTTGAGAAAGATGGCGAGGAGAAAACTAAATCTGAAGAAGAGTAACCTTAAGTTGTTGAAGAAGAGGATTCAGAACAACCAGTTGTAGTGGTGTATTATAATAGAAATAAAGATGTACAACATGCTAATGAGGTATTTGCTGATGAAGAGGATTCATAACCTCAAGTTACATGACTAAAACTAATATTTGTTTATATTGAGCTATCCATAATATTAACATCACCTATCCATACCATTTTTTATTATTTTAATTTGTTTTTTCTTTAACCTTTGTTGTACAGACTATGGTGGCTGCAGGAGTAGCAAAAACTGATATAGTATTCTTCAACCAGGAGGAAGTTGTTGGTGAAGTTTATCAGGTAAGTTATCATTTGTTTGCAGGTGACTTCTCATTTTCCTCTTTTATTTTTCCATATCTTGTCTCACTCTTATCATTTGTAGTCTGTTTATTTATAGACTAAAGAGAGTAAAGAGGAGGTGGAACAGAGTAAAGAGGAGGAAGATGTTGATGAAGAAACCAATCAACTGGTTTATTACTCATTCTCATGTAACATGTACATATTTTGACATATCTGTTCTAGCTTGTTTTAATGGATTCAGAAGTGGATGTCACCTTAAAGAAGATGCATATACTAACTGACGCAGAAATTAATGAAAGAGCCTTTAAAATAGCTTGTCAAATAAATTAATTGCATGCTCACCTTGACGAGCTTCTTCCGGGAGTGTTATTGGAATCTTTTATTCAAAGACCCATCTTCCAGAATGTGAAAAACCAGGTGGACCAAGTTTGGTCACTAAGGAAAGATGAATTATCTTCTGAAGCTAAGAAGGACAATATGAGTACTTATAGGAGGATAGGTGAAGAAATTGTTTGCCTTAACGCTCTCTACACCTTACATCCAAAAGAATGGTTAGACAATGAGGTATTTATATTATTTATTTCTTTTCCTCTGTCATTTATTGGGTTATCCCTGTCATATACTTTATTTTTTCAGAAAACTATCATTTGTAAAGGAGTCTCTACCCTTTGTTTTCAAATTGTCTGTCTTTTTTTTGTTGAACTTTGGCATTTCTTTAAACAAAAGTTGTTTTTCTTGAACTTTATCATTTGTTTTGACGTTGTTGTCATTTGTATTACTGAACTTTATCATTTTTGTTATATAATTTGTCATTTTCTTTTTCTGTTTAAGTCATTGATGTGTACATTAAATCCCTTATTCAATATTTTAATACACAACATGGTGCTCGTTAAGCTAAAGAAAAGATTGCGCTGGCGGATGTCTTTTCCTGTTAATATATTGGCAGGGCTTTCAATGTTTGGACTAGTATTATGTCCTCTCCAGTAAGTGTGAAATTGAAGAAGAAATCAATTTGGGAACAAATTACATCTATGCAATAGGATCTTACAGTTTCTAATTGCTTCCATTGAGGAAATTTAAAAGTGGTCAATGCAAAGATAATACTCATTCCCTAGAATCTCAATGACAACCATTGGGTCCTTTGTGTTGTGTCCTTTAAGGGAAGAAAAATATGCATCTACGATTCACTGGTGGATGCAAAAATTGCAAATGCATAGAAGAAGAAGAAGTTATCTTATTGACACCAGCGTATTGAAGATCAGCTATCAAAGATCCTCCCCAAAATATTGATATGGACAAATTTTGCCGATCATAGTAGTCCACCTACTGGTTCAGAGGTAAAAAATTATGGTCTAAACACCAAATGGACAACTCATTTTGGGAAATGTCCAATACAACCAAATGGTAATAACTGCGGGGTCTATATGCTTGTCTTTATGAACAATATCCTAAGGGGGATAATTTTTCCAGATCTGATAGACGGTGATGAATGCCGTTACACAATTGCTTATGATATATTAAGGCTGGGAGTTGAGCTGTAGGAGATTTTTAAAAACTTTGATCTGCATTTTGTTGTAATGAATAATTTTTGTAATTTTGTAAAGTTATAAACAGTTATTAATATCATTCATTTATATGATATTTCTCATTTGTTATATCTTCTTTGTCATTCGTATATGATATATTTGTTATTTGTTAGAATGGAGTCAAAATCTAGTCGAATGTATGTCATTTTATAAATTATGTCATCCACTTATAATTAATTTGTCATTTCTTATGTATGATTTGACATTCGTTATCTGAGATTTGGCATTTGTTATCTGTAGTTATATATTATTTGTCATTCGTTATCTATTATTTATCATTTGTCTTCTATGATTTGGCATTTGTTATATATGATTATTTATTTGTTAACTATGATTATTCATTTGTTAACTATGGTTTGTCATTTGTTATCTATCATTTGTCATTTGTTAACTATCAATAGTCTATTTGGTTATTTGATATAATGAATTGTGTTTGTTTGTTAGTAGACAATATTTGTTCTTAAAATATATAATCTACCATTTGTTATCAATGATTTGTAAAGTTTTAATTGATCTATTTGTTTTGTAGAAATACAATATTTGATGTAAGTAGACAATATTTGATCTTAAAAACACGATTATTTATTTGTTATGCAGGATTTGTCATTTGTTAGGTATGACTTGTCATTTGTTTGATATGATTTGTCATCTGGTAGATATGATTTGTCATTTGTAATATGAGATTTGGCATTTGTTATATTCCATTTATCATTTGTTATCTATGATTTGTAAATCAATAGTCTATTTGGTTATTTGATATAATAAATTATGTTTTCTTGGTTATCTGAGATTTGTCATTTGTTATCTGAGATTTGTCATTTGTCAACTATGATTTGTCATTTATTATCGCGTATTTGTCATCATTTGTTATATGGTTTGCCATTTGTCATGGATAATTTGTCATTTCTTAGGTATGATTTGTGATTTGTTATCAATGAATGATCGATTTTTTTATATATATGATTCGTGAAACATGAACCACAATTGATCTATTATTTTTATAGATAGACATTTGATGTAAGTGAATGGTCTATTTGGTTATTTGATATAATAAATTGCATTTGCTTGGAAATATGAATTATCATTTTTATTATTTTTTATTTTTTATTATGGTTCTATATAGGGATCCGTGTAACCTGAGTTTCCAACCCCATGAGGTTTCGAACCCGCAGCCTCTCACTAGGTGGAGAGGTACTACCACAACTAGGCCAAGAGCCAAATGGTTAAATATGAATAATTATTTTTTATATAAGATTTGTCATTTGTCAACTATGATTTGTCAGTTGTTATCAATGATTTGCTATTTGTTATACATGATATATCATTTGTTATATATTATTTCTCATTTCTTATTTATGATTTGTCATCATCCTAAGATTATATTTCTTTAGATTGAAATTGCAATACTCATTCATTGGGCACAAAAAAAAAGAAAATTTCATTAGCTCGAATATTGTTACATCAATTTACTTATCTATGATCATAGTTTATATTACATCAATTTACATCAATTTACGAACTCAGAGGTGGTGGTGGTGGTCGGTCTCCCCTACCACTGCCACCATCTCCTCCTCCGTAACCCCCACCACCACCACCACCACCACCACCGTCTCTTCCTATGATTCTACTCAGGGTACCGGCAAGACATCATCGGACGTATACCAGCCGTTGTAGCAGCATCCTTTGTCAAAAGACGCAGACGTCCCTCTGCCCCTGCTCCGACGTCACCATATAGTAAAAGCGGAGCATCTGATAATAATCGTCATCTACCTCTTTCACCTCTTCATACGTCATCCCATGGAAGGTAGGACACACTGGAATGGGAGTAGAAACTTCAAGGGACTGGATCCCAAAGTATCGAAGCCACAATTCTTGTATCTTGGCAAGAACCCTAGCTACGTACACTTGGTGTCTGGTGGTCACCATCTTCTTCACAAAACAGTTACAGAGGAAATAGTTACACATGATTAAAATAAGGAAGTACTTGCCAAATAAACCACAACAGTATTTATACCATACCACTGCAAACTACAACAGTATTTAATGCTAAGTTCCAAATCCCAATGTCATAATGAATTCAAACACAACAGTATTTAATACTAACCAAACCCATTGAAAATGAAGGAACATTTGAAATGATCCCCAGGTGCTGAATATATTTGTTGTCATTTTAAGAAATATATGTCATCCATCAGAAAATATTTTATCATTTATTTTGGCGTGTTTGTCATTTACCATCATAATATATGGTATTATTAACATGTTGTCATTGGTTATGTATCATTTGTCATTTCTCATTCAGTATCTATCATTTTATCAATTTTTTTACGAAGCTTCAATCAGCTATCGAAGACATTGACAATATGATGGCTGCCAGTCTTACAACCATAGATCTGAATCTTGAGCATATTGTTGACATAGTTGAATCGCTAGATGAGAGGTTGTCCGGTCCTGAACCATAAATTTTCCTATCTTCTATAATATTGTTGTTCAGTGGAATTTGTAGTTCGATTATCATTATTTATCATTTGTATTACAGCTTTAAACATATGTTCCTCAAGAGTTTAACATTCTAAAGCCAAAAATTAGTGTCACTAAAGATAAGGAATATTATACTTCACTCCTACATATTTTCTCTACTTGATAAGATATAGAGATTTTAACTTGGACAAAAAATCTTGCAGCATCTCCGTTCTGACCTCGGAGATCCTTAGTTGAGTGTAAGTTTCATTTATAATAGTATCGAGGATCTGATTGCTCCCTTGACCAGAATTTGTGATGTCTTCTGCCATTGACGATTGTGGCTTTTAGAATCATCGGGCGTAGAGGATTCTTGAAACCAAGTTTTGAACTGATAATTGTATTGTAGCCAATGGTAAAATCTCCTACCGGGTGGTTTAAAGACTGCAAATGAGACCACAATCACACTTTTTAATCTCATCTACCCACGCCTATAAGCAACACCCACCAATTTTGCGAGCGCATTGACAAAACTAGCTGTTAAGGTTGAGGCTTGTGCGTGAAAGACAAAGATCATAATTTTCACCGCACCAACAAACAAGGGAATGCATCGTTGGTCGGGAAGTATGTAATTCTTGAGAACAGGAAAGAACTGGAAGCAAATATGCAGGTTATATAGTTAACACTCTATAATGGTGATAATTTATTCAAAGCAGGAAAATGACAAGCAATTTATAACGAAATGACAATTAACATTCATTTCGATGATACCGTTGGTCACAACAAATGCCAAATGCTTTGCTTTAAATCTGACAGATTCTTTCCTTTACAGTCGATGTAATAATTTAATATTATCTTTATTATATGATTTTGACAACCTAGCATAAAGTCAACTTTGATTACGTTTACAACAAGCTATCTATCCAAAACATTCACGTTGGTAGGGAAGTACATAATGTTTGATAATTCACAACAGTAAAATGACAATGATATCATAAAGGAATGACAAATACTAATGGGAGGATGGCATTGAATTTACAGTAATAAATAACTGATCTAAAATGATACTATTTGTAAGAACAAATGACAAATTAGGTGTTTTAATTCCAAGGGAATCTTTCCTATACAGTCGATGTGATAAATCAATATTTCCTAGTGCATAAAAGCAGTTGAGTACAAGAGATGCAAGATATCTATTCTCAACAATAACCCCAACAATATTATCACCACCACAACCCGCAGTTCTTTAATCTAAACCCTACACCAACGCCAGACCTTCTCAAGTTATTACACCTACAAAGATGTTCTGATTCTTTGATGCTTCCCAATTCATCAATATATTTTACCAATCCAAATAAGAAACCGTTGGATATATTATGGAAAATCCCGTCTGTGGTAACCGATTCTGCATTTAATGTTTTGTATAATCCACCACCGTCGATATTTAGGGAGTTGCCTCATGGAAATTGAACTCAGTGTTGAATTTTAGGACTGGAAGGGTTTATCAATATAGCGACAGAAGGTAGTTTGAGAACTCAGTGTTGGATTTTAGGTGAGAGATGACTATGGGTGGTGTTGTGGTAGTAAGAGTGGAGAAGAGGAGGTTATGGACCAGCAGACCAAGTGAGAAAGTATGGAGGCGTTGTTTGAACTTTGAACTCGAGAGACTTGTTGTTACTTGTTACCCTAAAGGTTAAAGACTTAAGGGAAGCTTCAATATAGAAAATTATAATTAAACCAAATTACTTAAACAAGTCACGGGTCGACCCAAACCACATCGGCTAAACCCTAACCCAATCTATTTATTAAAGGTTAGGTGGATTTGGGTCAAATGGCCCACAACCCCTTAAGGCCAAACCCAAACCCGTAAGTATGTAATGTTTGATAAGTCACTCCAGTAAGATGATAATGTTTATAAAGAGGAATGACAAATACTGCTATAGGAGGATGACATTAAATTTATGGTGATAGTTAACAACACTAAAATGATACTCTTTGTAAAAACAAATGACAAATAAGCCATTTAAATTCCAAGGGCTTCTTTCCTCAACAGTCGATGTGACAAGTCAATCTTTATTACTTGATTAAACATCTTAGCTCAAAGTCAACTTTGATTAGGTTTAGAACAAGCTATCTATTTAAAACATCCACGTGGCTCCCGCCACTCTAAACACTAAGCCTTAAACCCTGTCATACGTGATTTAATCCCAATTCTCCCCAGAATAAAAAACCCTAACTAAAAGCTCTTTTCAACTATATATTCTCAAGTCTCAACTATCAAACCCTAAGCTCTTTATAACTTCATTAGAAATGTCGTACTCCCACTTCAATCGATTTAGCCGTACCTCTTCCAGTACCCCTCAAGATTGGTTTGAGGCTGTAAGGATTGAGGAAGATAAGGTAGATGAACGTATCTTCACGTTGAATAGAATTTGCCTAATGGAGAAGGATGTCTCCGGTGAGAAGGTGCAACTACTGAAAGAGCATTACGAAGAGTTCAAGGAGGATGAACTGGATAAAATTATAAAAAAGAAAATAAAGCGTTCTGAAAAGTTCAAGTTCCATATCCGCTTATTAGAAGATCAGCTCTGCACCGTAAAGTTGGACCGGGATGAGCACAAGAAACTATGAGAGGAGTCAGCCTATAAAATTAGCTGTCTCGAGCAGAAGATCATAGCTATAAAACATGATCATAATTTTTTAAGTGAGGAGTTGTGAACATTTGTGTTGTTTGATTTTGGTTTTTTATGTTGTTGTTATTATTGTTTCTCTTGTATGAACATTTATTTTGTTTCGTTTCGCCTTTACGCTTTCAAATATTAATTTATGTATGATATGAAGGAAACAAACAACTGAAAATTTTCATCTAAAATAAATGATATAAGGGAACAAAACAAATGATAAAGACTATATGAGCAATGGTAGATAAATTTTGAACTAAATGAAATTGGTGATAACATTTGAACAGGTAAATAATAAATTATCGTTAAATAATGACAGTTTAAGATATATAGCATGCAAACAAATTCAAAATTATCTTTAACATATTAAAAGTCGATGTGACAAGTAATGATACTTGATTAGACAACTCAGTTTAACTACTCATATGACTTACGTGTACAACAAGAAACGACGGCGCCGAACTGAAGTAATAACAACTTTTACCATAAATATTGTGTAATCTCTGACACGCGTCCCTTCCCAATGCATTCAACTCCCCTTATAATAACCCTAATCTCAAATTAACTATTCTCAACTCTTCAAGTCTTTAACTATTCAAACCCTAACCCTAAACTCTTTTCAACTTCTCAAAAAAAATGTCGTACTCCACTCAAGTCAGCCATGTCTCTTTTAACACTCTATACGATTGGTTTGAGTTGGTAGGGATGCAGGAAGATCAGTGTGACCAATATCTCTACAAATTGAATAGATTATGTCTAATGGAAAAGGATGTCTCTGGCGAGAAGGCCCAAATACTGAAAGAACATTACGAAGACTTCAAGGAGAAATTAGGAGCATTCGATTATATCCATGATGAACTGTATCAAGTTATAACAAAGAGAGATCAGCGTTTTGAAGAGTTCAATTTCCATATGTGCTTCTTGGAAGATCAGTTATGTGTCGTAAAGTTAGACCGGGATGAGCACAAGAAACTGTAGGAGGAACTGGCCTCAAAGATTAGCTGTATCCAGCAGAAGATCTAGGCTTTGGAACGTGATCTGGAGTTGTAAATATTTGTTCTAGCTTTTTTGGTGTGTAGTTTGTTAGTTTCTGTGGTAACTAGTACTTTCCCTATGTATGAATGAACATCTATTTTGTTTTATTTTGTGCTATTTCATTTACTTTTTGTTGTTAAATAGTAGCTTCCATTTGATATGTGGCAAACAAAACACTCACAGTTCTGTAAAAAAATAATGATGATATAAGGGGGGACAAGTTTAATGATGAACTTAACAAAACTGATGATAAAAATTCTACAGACAAATGAAAAATTCTTCACGCACAAATGACAGTTCAGAAGCAAACAATGATATAATAGAAACCAACAAATACGAATATCTTTAAGAACAAAAGACAGTTCCGAGGAAAATAATGATAACATGAAAACAAACAAATGAGAAATTCTTCTTGCACAATTAACAGTTCAGAAGAAAACAATGATATCATAGAAATAAACAAATGAGAAATTCTTCGTGCACAAATGACAGTTTAGTAGCAAATAATGATATAATGGAAACAAATAAATAAAATATTCTTTTTATACAAATGACAGCTATATTTAGATAAATGATGATTTTAACAACACTGACGATAAAGATCATACAAACAAATGATACATAGAGTACCCAAAATCATCAGTAAAAACTAATTATAATATCTTTATCTGAGATGATAGGTGGTTCAGTGCTCATCGTAAAAGACGGTGCCATTATCGGACGTGTATTGTCGTCGGATGGGATTGGCAGAAGCTTACAAGAACGACGATTGTGTCCATTTTTTTGACACCTACTACAAAATCTTAGTTTGGTGACAAGACCAGGTATTTTTTCCCTTCTCTTCCTTTGCGTGCGAGGGCGACCAGCTCGAACTGTTGGAATAGGAGTACAAACACGCGGATCAGTTTTTAAAATTTTCCACTGCTCAATTCCTCTTATAGGAATCCATATAGGTTCATAAATAGCCTTGTATATTTCATTTGTAAAGTACTCAGAGGCACGTGTAGTTGTATCAACATTAGCAAGACCGAGAGCGTGTACTCCGTGTTTACAAGGTATACCCATCGTTTGTCACCAATGACCGGAACAAGTACCATCTTCAATATTTACAGAATCAGTTATGCCATAACTAGTTATCTAATCATGGTAACATGATGTACGAGCCCTGCAGGTTAGTGAATTCGCCACAAACTTTCTGCTCTTATAGTGATCCGTAGCCCATGGCGCTAAGTGAGCTTGACTCTTCTCAGCTTCCTCCCTATACGTGTAGGACATTTCCGAACAGATTCTACGCAATTCCTCAATAAATACATGGATAGGGAGATCTTTTACTTTAAAAATAACGCCATTCCAACTCTCAACATGATTAGTGTAAGCCACTCTGTATCTTAAAAAATAATAAACAATATAAAGAAAATGCTGAATCTGTAAAATCTAATGACAAATGGGATCATACAACTTCAAAAGGAATAATAAAAAACTGATGACAAATAATTGAAAAAAAAATGACAAATAAGTATGCAAATGGAGTAATAATGACTATTCCTAAAATAACAAATGTGAAGTTGATCAATAGAAAGTGATAACATACCTACTCATTGAAATGTATAAATTAGACCTTGTTTCCTTGGGAATACCTAGTATTTATTGGAGACCCACTGGATTTGTATTCTGGATAATATTCATGTGCTTATCGAAATCAATGCTGGTTAGGGCCTCTGCTGCCATCCTAAATGCGATCCTCATGCTTTCAAGGGTAGTTTTAATGTTGTTCGATATGTGGTAGGCACAAAGCGTATGGATTGCAAATGGAAACACCTTGGGTACAACATTAATAATTTTGGCATTCCTGTAAGAGATGACGACGAATCTAGTATCATAACCGTGGAAATTAGGCCCAAACATTTCCAGGAAGTATGTCCAACTTTCGGTGGTCTTCGAGTCTGTTATTGAAAATATAAGTAGAAATATATGATTGTTTGGGTCAATGGCGATGGCTGTTAGTAGAGTCCTACGATATTTCCCTTTTAAAAAAGTTTTGTTAATCATAACAACTGGTCTCAATAGTTTATAAGTTTTTTTGGGAGGACCAAAACACCAAAAACACCTTGTGAATCTCTTATCCTTACAACTCGTAGTTTGCATGTTAAATACAAAATCTGGGTCAACCAACCAAACTTCTGTAAAGTAGCTCGCAACTAGTTGGTATGCGTGCTCAAAGCTGCCACGTATCTGAAATAATTACGTTGATCAAATGACATTGTGTAGTAGGGAAAAGATAAATATCATAGTACAAATGACACAGTGAGTCAAAAAAATGACATGCGATAAAATGATAAAAATTATTGTACAAATGACTTGTATGGGTGAAAAAATGACATATAAAGTGATAATACCTCGACGTGGGCTTTTTCTTTCGTACGCCAGGCAAGATTATATGTTACACCAATATTGTGATTAATTTGTATATCATCAATAATTCTGAAAGATTTGTAGTTTGGGTCTTTTCATAGTTTTTGTTTGATTATAGAAATAACCCATCTACTAAATGCTGCCTTATACGCGTTCCCACCATCAGTTTCAACTCGGATGTATGTATGCACAAAACAATAAATACTAACTCTAAATAGGGGCAGAACCGAGCAACCTTGTCGCGTAAATCCGCCATGAGCATTTAAGACCTTTGCAACGTACCATGATTTTATATTCATTGCTCAGAACGTGTTCGAGATTGAACTTGTTTACAACTGCATAAGCTCTTATGTGATTCTTGAGTTCAATCCTATCTTGATATAGATCACCAATGTTAAACTCTTTACTGAAGTCATTGAGATCTTCTTTGTACACAGCAAATTTGAACCAAAAATCTACGAGATCTTTCACCTGTTCGGGCTGTAGCTCAAACCGTAATTCAGCTGAACAAATGAGAAATATGCTTCTTAGGATGATACGAGTTTGAAAAAAAATGTTAAAAAATGCCTCACATATGAAAAATTATACGAGCTTACCTGAAGGTTCAGTTTGTCCAATGATAGGTTCGGGTTCAATTGAAAGAGGAACATTAGTTAACACAGGTTCATTTAAGAGATGAATATTTGATTGAGAAATATAAAGTTTATTTGAGAGAGGAACATCAGTAGGGATAGTTTGAAAAGATTCATTTGATTGAGGAATATTAGTTAACATAAGTTCATTTGAGAGATGAACATTTGATTGAGGAATACTAGGTTCATTTGAGGGAGGAACATAAGTACGGATAGTTTTGAAAGAATCATTTGATTAAGGAACATCATCATCATCCACTAAAGGTCCAAACCTACAAGGATTAAGGCCTATGCCGTTTATTTTAGGGTAACCCCTGTATTCAGGATCAGGAAATGAGTTATGACGCAAAGGTCCCCCCGCTTTGGTAGTTGACAACCCTTTACCTGAACCCGTATCTTTGGTGGTGGACAACCCTTACCCGAAGAACAGAAATCAAAAATAAAGTTCTAGAAGTTCTGGGATGGTACCCTAAGCTCATTAACAATCTATATGTGAAACGGTGTGTCGGAATTACTTTTATTCATATTGATCATTACGGTAAAGTTCTGGACTGATAAAATTGTACATGTACAACCATGGACGAAGTTGTACAGCTTAAAGTCCTCACGATGGATTTTTTTTTCTTCAAGGAGTGTAACAAAATCTTTGTATGACGAGTACGCTCTTAGTGAGGTAAGTTTTATACTTCCTCTAACATAACTAACGATTGATCCGATCTTTGGACGTACGATATCCCCACCAAAATAAACAATGGTATAAAGCTGAACTCCATTCATCCCTGAAACTAATGATATAAATAAACAATTTTGGTGATAAAATGGCAAAAAACAAATGAGAAAAATGATATAAAACTCAACTTCAGCAATCCCTAAAACAAATGATAAGAATCATGAAATAAATGATATCAGTGAATAATTTCGGTGATATAGTAGCAGGTAATAAATGCTAAAAATGACACAAGAAAAATGACAAATGATAAAGTAACCGAAGACAAATGATTAAAACGCCAAAGAAAAATGATTATGTACAAATTGCATCATCTTGCATAACATTTTTCTTAAGAAAAAGGCTTCAAATCATGATGCAGATACACAGTGAGAGATGATGGATACAGAGTTAAAGATGATATTTACTGTAGCGGTTACTTCAACGGTCGAAGAGAAGGATAACAACGGTCTTTGGCAACGAGAATAACCTATGATAACAAAGATCTTTTCCTTCTCAATGACCTCTGTATGAGGACTTTTATATCTTTTGTATCTTTGATTTATTCTCGTTGCAGAACAATAGTTGGAAGATTTGGCACATGAAGGAGACAAACAATACATCAAGGGGAATCTGCTTTGATTTTTGTAGAAGCTTTGTTGTAGTCTTGTAGATGAAGAAGAAGAAGAAGAAGAAGAAGAAGAAGCTTTGATTTATTTTATGGTTGGTAGTGTATTTAGGGGGGAATCTTCCCTCTTATTACTGTAGCAGATTAGACTACTCAACAACTCTAGTAAGATAGTTTCTCATTTTTTTCTGCATTATTTATCATTTGTTATGCGATAACTTTGTCATTTGATGTGTATATCTTTGTTATTGTTTTGGTATAGCTTTGTCATTTGTTTAGTAATCTTTATGAGTTGGTAGTTTTATTACTGTAGTAGATTAGACTACCCATCAACATTTAATGTTAGAGAATAGGGTACCAGCTAGGGGGTAGTAGGTGGGACCATTATCAATTTGTTAATTTTAGTATCGATTTTAGAAGAGGCTTGCCAAAGTATCGATTTTGTAAAGATGGCAAAAAGTAGTATTTATTCTCATAATTTCTGATTCACAAACTGTTATCATTACTTTGAAAGGATGCCTAGCCTGTCAATAGAGACTTCAAAATTAGATCCCAAAAGTCCATTTCTTGTTACAGTCTAATTTTTTCTTTTTAGAGGCTTGGCATTTCTTTCGAGAAGGAAACTTTGTTGCTGATTACTTGTCCGAATTGGGACATCTTCTGCAGGAGCTTAGAGGATGGATTAATCAACCTCCGGAAGGAGGGATTGATTCCTATCTGTATGATGATATTTTTGGCCGGGCTTAGTTGCACTTTGTGTGTAGCCTTTGGGATGATGGTTATTAAACAATAAAAAAAGAGCAATGTTATGTATCATGTTCTCACTCAACTTCAACTTATCGACCTACAACGACATAAATATCAAAAAGAAGAATGTAGTAAGTTCTACAGCCGTTAAGTAGAGCTCCCCAAACCACATCATTGTTTGGAATTACCATGTTAACATTAAGGTCATAAGCCTTTTCGAGACGTCCTCCCTTGTCTAACATATCCACCATGCATCTATAGTGCTCCACACCCGCCTTTACTCTATATTTTGAGGGATTTAGACTATACCCTCCCAAATAAAGTTGTATATTTAATTTTGCCCCCTCGAACCGGCAAATATTGTTATCTACCCCCCCCCCCCCATTCTTCTATTCTTCCCCTGTTCAACTAGTGGACTTGACTTGACTTGACCAGTCCAACTTGGGTGAAGTACCCAGACTACCCTTTACTCCCCAACTACTCACCTGTCGCCGTTGAAAATGTAATGCCAAATGGCTTAACAACAACCATTAAATTTTCAAATTAGCGGCTCAGATTTAACCATTTTCTACCGCCGATCTAGTGCCACGTAATCAGATTGGACGGTCGTAACTTCACCTCCTTACCCTGTAACAGTTCTTGGGAGGGCGGGAGACTTCACTCCTTTCCCCCCTCTCTCATTCTCACTCTCACTCTTATTAACTTATTTATCTCATTCTCTCTTACACAGAAACCTTAGGCTTCTTTTCTCTTTCTTAGAACTTCATCTCTCTCACACAAAAACCTTAGGCTTTATTTTTCCCTCTCTAAACTTCACTTCTCTGCTTTTGTATTGCATGCATTTCACGCTGCTTCTCTGCTATTGTTATTGGTGTACCAAATAGCTTAAGGATTTCTACTTTTGCATTGCACGCATTTCATCTCTTTTTAGTCCCTATGTGAGTATTTTAAACTTTTCAACATGATCTATTTGTTTAAAAATAATTAGTTTATGAAGTTGGGATTTGGGTATTTCGAAATTAGGGTTTTTATTTTCTATATTATGCTAGTTAGGGTTACTTTGCTCAAAATTGCATTGGGGCTTTGAATTGTATATTATGCTAGTTAGGGTTTTGATTTGTTAGTTTGGGTATTTGATTTGTATATTATGAAGTTGGGATTGGTCTATTTACAGTTAGGGTTTTTTGATTTGTAAAATTGTTAAACATGGATGGTACTACCAAGAATTTGATCATACATTGGGGGGATCTTGGCAGGATCCTTGGGAAAAAATAGGGTACACTCATGACCTTTATGTAGGAAGGAAACAACATAGCTTTAACAATGTAGATGGGAATAGGCTTTATCTGATATGCCTCACTTAATATGTCTTTAAAGCATTAAGAACTTTGAATGAGGATACATCCCCAGGTACAATGGTTGATATTTACATTTTGTGGCTGGGTAAACATTCTTTAGTTAAGAATAACAATGATTTGTTACATTTGTGGAGCTATAGTGATGTGGAGAGAGTTGGGGATGTCCACTTCTACTTTTCTCTTCAAGGACTAGATGATAAACTTGAAGTTAATGAACCTAATACTCCAATCAACATTAATGTGGAGTTTGTTGAACCTAATATTGAACAAGAACATGATGAACAAGAGTATGACTTGAGCTCAAATCACTGTAGTGATGATGACACCAACAAGGATAACACTAGTGAGGATGACACCTGTAATGGCCTAATTTCGTATCTCAAACTTAGCCTCTACACCAATGATATTTAGAGCGTCTAGATAAATAATAAATAAAATGTTAGCACAGAGTTTAGCGTGGAAATCCTTTGAATAGATTAAAAACTATGACCTCTCTTGAGGATTTAGAAAGAGAGAAGTTAATTAATAGCTTCTAAATATTACAAGAGATACTCTGAGTATTTTAGTATAGAGTTTGAGTGTGCATTCCTCTCTCTTTCATCTAGGATTCTCTGGTCCTATTTATATGTCTTATAATATGACCGTTTGATGACCATGATTATCCTTAATAGTGGACGTTACAATGTATATTTGGTAATCTTTGAACGAACTGTATAACGGTCTGATCTTATTACTTTGTAACGGCTTCATTGATGATGGTATGTTTGCTTAACCCGAACTGTTGATGTAGAGGTCAAAAGTGATGACTAGAACTTTGTAACTGTAATATGTCTTTAATAGTGCCACGTGTTATGTTGATAAGGTCAAGTGGTCGTATGATGGTCGAAGATGAAGCGTGAGTCTGAGATGCAGAATAAGCCATTACAACTGCCCCCTCTCAGCCAACAATACAAGAAATATTGTGGGCGAGTGGTATTGGTTGAGAAGCTTCATTTAATACTATAATTAATACTGGGTAATCATTTCCGAAGCATCTTCATGAATATCTGTTTGTGGTTTTTAGGTTTTCCAGAACCAATGGTTCTAGTCAATTTTGCTGCATGGGAAATCCTCCTGACGTTGAGAATTTGGAGAGTTGGCTTTAATGCTGACCGTAGTATAAAGAAAATTCTGATTGGTGTGTGATGAACCAAGTATTCTTCCTGAATTTTCTTCTGTATCTTTCTTGCGTTAACTGTCTTGTTGTAATTTAGAAATTCTGAGTGTTGAAAACATGGTGAAAACAAGGCAACAATCTCGGGAATCTAGAATTCGAGTGAAGATGGAAGAACTCCACGTCAGATTTTTTGGTTACCAACTCTTGCATCTGCCGACGCCAATTCTAGTGTCTCCTACATTTTATGGGATGACATATGAGGAGGTGTTGGAGGCAGAGGATGACCATTTCCAAATGGCTCGTTTATATTATCAGTTGACATCGGAGGCAGAATGTTGAAATGGGTTACGGCTGCTGGCAGAGGAAACTGTTACAGCTGAAGATATCGTGGTAGGCATTCGTCCGAGGGAGTCTCGTCGGTACCCTGATGGTGAGTGGAGTCTCATCGGTACCCTGCTGGTGTGTGGGTCCTTGAGAAGCTGGTTTGGGGGGTTGCTAAGGTATGGAAACAAACTGATAAGGAGTTTCTTGATCAGTTAAAGTTGGATGACCCTACAGCATATGGTTGGTTATACAAGGAGCCATATGATCTAGGAGGATCTGTGAAGTATCACTAATTTAGTGTCCTACTTCTATTTAGAGTATTACTCTAATTTAGCAGTAGAAGTCATATTGTAATTAAGAACTTGTAAACCTTATAAAAGGAGCAAGGCTAGGCAACTCCTATTGTAACTAGGAACTTATAACCCTTATAAAAGGGGTAAGGCTATGCAAGTCCAATTAGAACTATGAACTTGTAACCCTTATAAAAAAGGGTAAGGCTAGGCAAGATTAGGAGGGAGATCAATGGAAATTCTAGGAGAGAGACTTAGGGTTGGAGAGGAATTCAATTATAATTGATTTTGATTAAGCAATTGAAGCTCTAAAGGGATTTTTCCTAACCAATTGGTTTATTCTTCGTATTTTTCTGCTAATTAGGGTTTCTCTATTTGTATTGTGGATTAAGTGCTGTCAGAGCGGAGTTCCGTTTATCCTTGGGAGATTGTGGTTTATGGTCTCGACATGCGATCGACTCAAGCAATCTAGGAAGAGATCTAATTAGAAGAAGAAGAACATCATGTCTACTGCCAAAATCTCTAAAGCTTTAACTTCCAAGAGATGACATGATCGTGAAGAGAAGAAATGGAACAAAGAAAAGGAGGGGGTTGACGATGAATCTTGAGATTCCGAAAATGCCAAATTCGAGGAAATTACGGATGTTGGTAAGTTTACGAATCCTAGGAAAGATCTTAAAATTGATTTTAAGATATATATCACCATTTTTCATAGATTTGTGGATACCGAAAAAGAGGACAATCATTTTGGTAGATGGCTAATACTAGTAAGTTCCGCATTATTGGAGGTTATATATATTCAGCCAATTGTACCTTACGAGTATGATACAAGTCTAAAAACTAGGGTGATTCACAAGAAGCTACTACAGAGGAAGAATTGGGAGTACCAACTGAAGTCTTCCTATCAGGAGTTGGGACTGGATCTTCAATTAACAGTGCCTAATGACCATTGGAAGAGTACTTTGATGGATTTTAAGGGAGTATTGACTACTATTAGATCAGGAAGCGATTATATATTCTTATTTCTACTAGATGAAAACTTCACAAAAGACACTCGACTGCTATCGGATAAAAATCTATGGATTGAGCGAGAAAGTCCTTTAAAGGAGTACGGTATTTTAGAGATGAGGATGACTGCGAACAAGAGCGGTAGAAAGGGCAAGCTTCTCAGCAAATCGAAGTGGTATACTTGTGATACAGGGGATTCCAAGTTCCCACATCTCCAGTTCTAGCTTGAGCAGGAGCTCAAGGATCCTAAAGGGGGGAGCCATGATCCAGGAGGATCTATGAAGTATCACTAATTTAGTGTCCTACTTCTATTTAGAGTATTACTTTAATTTAGCAGTAGGAGTCCTATTGTAAGTAAGATCTTGTAACCCCTATAAAAGGGGCAAGACTAGGCAAGTCCTATTGTAACTAAGAACTTGTAACCCTTATAAAAGGGGCAAGGCTAGGCAAGTCCTATTGGAACTAGGAACTTGTAACCCTTATAAAAAGGGGCAAGGCTAGGCAAGATTAGGGGGGAGATCAATTGAAATTCTAGAAGAGAGACTTATGGTTTGATAAGCAATTGAAGCTCTAAAGGGATTTTTCCTAACCAATTGGTTTGTTCTTTGTACTTTTCTGCTAATTAGGGTTTCTTTATTCGTATTGTGGATTACCATATGAGAGATGGTGCAGATCACATTTTAACTTTAGTGTAAAGTGTGAACACATCACTAATAATTTCTCAGAGTCCTTCAATAACTGGATCAACAAAGTGAGAGACAAGCCTTTACATAAAGCCATAGAAAAGCAGAACCTGATGTTGATGAATCTCATGTATGACAAAAGACTAAAAGCTAGAGAGTGGGTCAAAAATGGTAAATTTCTTTATTTTTTTGTGTTTGATTAAAGCAAGTAATAACAACTATTTAAGTTTTAAATTATTAATTTTGTTAATATGCAGGACTTGTTCCTAGGGCAATCACACACATTGAGAAAATGTTAAAAAAAATATGGTCAATACAGGGTAGAGGGTACAACTGACAAATGCTTTGTTGCAATTTCTGGAAGTGGCCAGAAATGGAAAGTTAACCTTAAAAAACTTGAATGTCAGTGTAGAGAGTGGCAACTAACTGGTTTGCCATGTGTACATGCAGTTTGTGTTCTCATTCCTATGAGACATCCTTGGATTGAGTAAGTACTTTTTTTCTTTTTTTCTTCTCTATTTTTTCTTATAGTTGTTTATAGGTTCACATGCAAATAAAGATTTATTTTTTTATTACATAGATATTGCAGTGAATACCACACAGTTACAAAATATGTTGTTACTTATAATTTTCCAATTCATGCCATTCATGATCCATCTGAATGGGGACATGTATTACTTCAATTGTAACATTAAAATTATAAGTTGTACTACTTAAAGTTGTTATTGAATGACATATTTTCTTGCAGCCAGGATAAACTGTGTTATCCCCACCTTTAGTAAGGGGATCTGGTAGGCCAAAGAAGTAGAGAATTAAAGACCAAGAAGAAGTACTTGGCAACTGTAGGAGATGTGGAAAATGTGGTATTCTGGGTCACATGAAGAAGACATGCAAAGGTCCTTCTGCCCAACCAAGTGGAACTTCTACAAGACAAAGGAATATGCTTGACACAAATAGCAGCAGAGGTGAACATAGAAGAAATGTTGGTACCCTCCCCCCCCCCCCCTCAAACACCAATTGTGAGAGGGAGAGGCAATTCTACTGGGGTGGTAGGGGATGGGAAAATTCAAACAATGAGTCTGGAACTGGTACAAACACTAGGAGGGGCAATGGTAAAAATATGGGGAGGGCAACTACTACAAGAGAGAGAGGTACTGCTACTAAAACTGGGAATAATGCAATTGCTAACACTGGGAGGGGAGCAGCTTCATACACTTGGAGGGGAGCAGCTTCAAACATTGGGAGGGGTGCAGTTTCAAACAATGGGAGGGCACCATTCCAACCTCCAAGACCAGCTACATATGTTGCAACTCAATATTCTCAAGCCACTTCAGTCACAAACCCCTACAAGAAGGCATTAAAAACACCAACCGGGAATTGGAAGCCTTAGTCTTTGATTATTCTATGGTGAAAATTTTTATCTACTTTGGAGGTCAATTAACACTATCTTATTTTATATGCTTTCAGTGATCATGTTCACCTTTTGGGTATTGTATGGTGAAACATTATTGCACTTTCTTCAAGTATTATATAGTGAAACATTAGTGAGTTGTGCTATTTTGGAGACAGTAAATTAAGTAATAAAATTTTGTTTTGTGTTATTTTTGTGTTTTGTATATTTTGGTATGTGATTTGTGCAGTGTAGTATGTTGAATGATGTATAGTAAGTAGAATGTGTAAATTGTAGTTGTACAGGGTGTGGATATTACGCTCTTTCAAGTTTTGCACTATTATGCAGGTTTTAAATGAAGGTTGTTGTTCCTGCAGGTTTGTACTTCACATTAAATATATTGCAGGTTTCATTTTTTATTTTATTTTTGTTGATCGCCATTTTTAATGTGTGTTTCATTGTGCTATGCAGGTTTTGTGATATGTGATTTGGAATAGCATTGAATACCAATTAGGTTTGTGTTCTATCTCTTGTTTGCCAATTTCACTACATGTTCATAGTGCATTCATTAAGATTCAAAAGTGAATACATTCCCTATATTCATCCTAAAGTTGTTTTCCCTTTAAATTGATTGCAAAAATCATTCAAGTTTATGGTAAGAGTCATCTAGACATTCATCTTTAGGTTCTTCTCATGAGTATCTTCAGTCTTCTCTTCCCTCTTGTTTTGCTTTTCTTCTTGCATTGCATCTTTAAGCCAAGTGAAGCCCTTCTTAGAAATAGGGTTTGTGCATTTTAGAAACTTTTGGCCTTTAGTTACTTCAGTTTTGGAAGTGCATAACTTTTTATGAGCCCTACATCCATCCACTGTGCAGTTTGAAGTCCTCCAAGGGAATTCCCTCCACCAGTGGTCATGTGCTCCACATCCAAAACAACCCCCTGTAAAAGATGATGATGATCCACCAGAACATAGAGAACCATTGATTGCACAATCTAACTACTGAAATGAACCACATGCAGTAAATTGGCAATACATGAACTTTTTATTTGGGTTAGTTAATGTATTCAAAATATTTATCTTCATGATTCGATTGCAATTTGGTTTCTTGCATTTACTGTATACTCATGGACAAGCTTCCATGTTATGGGAGCATGGTTCTATAATTTGGTAAAATTTTGTACAAATAGGAGAAGTTTTAACCTGCAAAGTATGAACATGAATTTAGTTTTACCCCCTAAAAAAATGTTTGCAATTCGTCATTACCCCCCAAAGCTTGAAGCAATGCTTTAATGGCAGAAACAAAAAAAAGAAGCTAAAAACCCATAAAATTTTAGAGTAATGGCATAGCCTAGATGCTTACCTGAGAATATTCACCACCACCCATTAATTAAAAGAGAAGAAGTTTTTCTTCAAGCAAGAGAAGAAGTTATGAATTTAAAGAAGAGAAGAAATGCTTTTGGATTACAATGATGTGGCCAACGGCCATATTTTTTAGAGATCTGGGCCTTTAGATTTTATTACAGATCTCGAGACAAAAATTGTTGAAAGTAGGAGAGAGAGGGAGTGAGTATAACGGTATTATTTGAGTAATGAGTAGTCTGGGTATTTCAACCAAGTTGAACTGGTCAAGTCAAGTCCACTCATTGAACCGGGGGAAAATAGAAGAAGTGGGGGGTAAACCACAATATTTGTCGGTTCGAGGGGGCAAAATTAAATATACAACTTTATTTGTGGGAATAGTCTAAATTGCTCTACTTTCTTTTCATGTTCTTGAACAATGCATAAACCTTCTTCGACTAAATTCCAAGTGATCAAGCTTCTCTTCTCCATCCTTGCACCATCCAAATAACTACATTTAACATACATGTCAATCAAAACATTGCATAGTGAGACCATCCACCCGAACCCGTTATCCTTAATGTACTGATGAATACTAAGCCCCGCATCTAAATACTTGGCCTTCGTGCACACCGAGATTACACTAACCATTGTGACTTTATCTGATCTAATATCTACAAACCCAAACCCAAACTTTTGGCTTTTCAACAGCTTAAAAACGGGTGTGGGTTAGCTTACGTGTCAGAACCCGTTTGAGTTCCTCAAAATCAAATAAATGAGTTTGGCATACTTTTGATTACACACGGTGTTTTGATTATCGCCGCGTTTAAGTATTTTTTATTGATGTGTGAGAGAGATGAATAGCTGTGCGGAGTAATGAATACTGCGCGGATTAAAGATCACCGTACGGATTAATTTTTTTTAAAAAAACTTAAACTCACTGTTGAAAAGGGTTGGGTTTGGGTTAGGTTTTTTGTGGGCCAACTTGTCGGAGCCCACACCCAAACCTGCACTCGCTGCGGGAGATGCTCTCCTAAAGTGCCTCACTACCTTGGATTTCAAGGTGCCACCTAGGATTTTCGCAATCCAACAGTGCCACACTGACTTGGATTTCATTCTCCAAATCCAAGGCAAAGTCTTAGATTTTAAGACTCAGCCTTTGAATTTAATGTTGCGATTGGGCGCCTGAGTGTTGGGCACCTGTTCTATTTTTAAATTCGACACCTAAGACTTAGGTGCCTAAGTTAAAAAAATTTAATTAGGCGCCTGTTCCACTGAGTAAATTTGTTGGAGCTTCTAAAACTAAGTCATTTCCCTTTTTTCACCTTTTAAACAAAAACCACCTCTAATTATACCACAACTCATCTTCTTCCCTCAAATTGTTTGAAATTGTAGAAAATTTATCTCTCAAGGTAAACTTATGTTTAATTTTTCCATATCCCCTTTAATTTTATAGATTACAATATTCTAGGGTTTTAAGTTTTTTTTGATTATTAATTTATATTGAAATTAATAGATGAGTTCTACGAATACTGCGTAAGATAAAGATTCCACTACCGAGAGTAGTTTGAATCAACAACAAAAATAACGACAACAACAAATCCCACCTAATTGGTTGTAATTTACTCATTCCCCTCAACCTCTATCATCTCAATCACAACCCTTTTAATCATTTCACTCACCGAACAATTGGGTACAACCCTATCAACCGTTCATAGCACCCAATAATTGGGGATAACCCTCTCAATTCGCCTTTCCCGCTTAATTCAAACATCCTTCTCCATGCGCCAATCCCTCACAATCACAATCACAAGCATCTCAATCGGTTAACTTATCTCAATCCGAACGCGTCGGGGTTTTTGATGGACAAAAAGCCAAAGGCAAACGTCGCTTGACTAAGAAAAATACCAGTGGAGGGGCGATGTCTCAGATTTTAAAATAGACGGGCATTAAAAACAAAAATCTTGCAAAAGCTTGGATTCATGTCTCGGAGGATATAATCAAAAGCAACAGCCAACAACTTGATATTTTTTGGGACTCAATTTTGGATGCATTTCATGATTTCTATGAACCGGATGGTAAACGGGTTGAGCGTACAGTATCATCTTTGAAAAATCATTGGTCGGATATGAATCGTGCTTGCAAGATTTATGGTACTTATTTGAAAAATGTGATGCAAGGCCCTATAAGCGGTATGCAACAAAGAAATTTGGTAAGTAATTCAACATTTGTCATTACTATTAAATTATAAACTCTTTTGACCAAATCCATGTATTTTTTTATTATCTTAATCTATTTTATAGGACGATGCCGCCAGAATATTTTATGAAGCACGTGGTAAAGGTAAATGGGTGTATAAAGAAGCTTATAAAGTTTTAAGTTGTCATCAATGTTGGAAAATCTTGCAAGACCAGCACCTAGATACTTTAGCTCGTAATGTGCGAATGAAGCAAACTTCAAGTTCTAGCCCGGAAATGTTTACTCCCGCAACACCCGACTCACCCGTTAGCTCGAATAATGACTCTCCAGTACTTGTCATGGATGTGGAGACGGAACATCCCAGCGGTATCAGAAGTGTTAAACTAAAAGAAAAGAATGAAAAAAAACAAAATCTTCTCATTGAACGCCAAAATGTACTTATTAGTCGCCTTGACCGAATGGAGAAGAAGAAATAAGAGTATATTACCGAGAGAGATAAGAAGAAAGAAGAGTATATATCTGAAAGAGATAAGAAGAAGGAAGAGAGAGAAGCTCGTATTATAGAGTTAAGAGAAATAAAGACAAAGGCCGTGGTGAATTTAAAAGCTCAATTTCAAGCCCAAAACGATCAAAAGGTGATGGCGATGAACATGTCTACTTTGGACGATACTCAAAGGGTTTATTGGGAGATACAATGTAATGCGGTTATGGCGAGAATGTTTAAAGCTAATAATAATAACGCTTAAGATGCTCTAGCTGAATAATCTTATTTTAGAATTTGGTATATTTTGGTAATTCTTGTTTAAGAAGTTTGGTAGTATATTTTTTAAGCAATTTGGTATATTTTGTTTAAAAACTTTGTTTAAAAAGTTTGGCATATTTTGTTTAAAAACCTTGTTTAAGAAGTTTGTCATATTTTGTTTAAAAACCTTGTTTAAGATGTTTGGTATATTTTATATAATAGAATCTTGTTGAGAAAGTTTTGTTTTTTTTTAATTATTTTCTATTTGAATTTATATTTAAATTGAAATAAATTTCTTAAATAAATTTCATAAAAGTGTTTATTGAAATTACATAAAATTGAAATAAAGTTACATTTACATTAAAATTACATATAATTGTTTCCCTAATGCTTCTACAAATGCTTAATGAGATCATTTCGAAGTGTCATATACTTATCTGAACTTGTCATCTTATCGTACTTCGCAATGTATCCTTGTAAAGTGACTTCTTCCCGATTCAAGTCAATTGGGTTAGGGTCTAGGACAAAATGCTCAGTCAGTAAGCTTATTCCGTACCTATTAAGTTCTTCTCGACGATCATGTTATGCATAATTATACATATTTTCATTATTTTATCGAGATTTTTGGGTGACCAACTTCTTGTTGGACCTTTCACCATTGCAAATCAATATTGAAAGACACCGAAATCTCGTTCTACATCTTTTCGATATGCCTCTTGTTACTTGGCAAAATATTTCTCTGCATTACCTCGGGGAAATCGTAAGGTTTGAACAAGCGTTGCCTATTTCGGATATATCCCATCCTCTAAATAGTATCCCATATCGTATGGTTTTCCATCGACTTCAAAGTTGCAAGGTGGAGAACGACCAATACAAAGATCTCGAAAAAGATGTGATTGATCGAGAACAATTACGTCGTTGTTAGAACCAAGCATTCTAAAAAAAATGTGCCATATCCATAAATCATGAGATGCCACCGCTTCCAAAATGATTGTTGGTGTTTTCCTATGCTCCGTGTATGTCACCACCCAAGCCATGAGGCAATTTTTCTACTCCTAATGCATTCAATCCGAACTACCTAGCATGCCGGGAAATCCGCGCTTCTCAGCAACGTACAAAAATCGTTGTATATCGTTCGGAGTTGGCGATCTCAAATACTCCGCACCGAATTGCCAGATCATCGCATTACAAAATCTCGTAAGGGCCTCAATTGTTGTGCTCTCTGCAACCCGAGCATATTCATCACAGCTATCCGCCGACACTCCTAATGCAAATATACGGAATACCGCTGCAAGTTTTTGTTGAGGCGATAAATCCAAAACATTTGCATAATTTTGCTTCCGAGCAAAAATTTTGTCATAAGAAACAATCACATTCAAAATACGATCGAAAAGACCATGGCTCATACGGAATCTTCAACGAAAATGCTCACTTCCATAAATATTTTTATCACGGAAGTAGTCGTGCATGAGTAGCTTATGATAGAATACACATGAGCAATTTATGGTTTTATGCCCGACAATCGAACCAACACGACTTCCTGAAGATTCCGCTTCTTGTAATTCATCAATTTCGGCTTGATTGCTCAATATCTCCATTTTAATCGCATCAATAACGTCGTCATCACTATAATCGATTGAAGATTCATTGATATCCTCTTCATCTTCCTCCTCTGATGAAGATTCGATCAAAACATCAAGAACCGTCTTGAAATTCATTAGATAATTGAAAATAGAAGAGAATATTGGAATTGGTTATGGGATAGTATGAGCCTAGTAATAGGTTTATATATTCCCTTCACAAAATATAGTCGTTAGACACCAAATATAGCCGTTAGACACAAAATATAGCCGTTAGGAACAAATATAGCTGCTTGAAAAGAAAAAAAATTACTCAGCACAACAGGCGCCTATGACCTAAAAGTAAATTTTTTGTTTTTTTTGGTTAAACTACTTGAAAACATACCAAACCATAGGCAATTATAAGTTTGAATCAAAACAATTATACAAAACCTTATGCAATGAAAAGTGAGAATTAAAGCAATTATACCAAACATCAAAAGTGAGAATCAAAAGCTTAGGCAATGAGAATATTAAACCATTAATACCATTTAAAAGTGAGAATCACAAACAACTACATAAAAGCCAATGTCATTCACTAAAGTGAGAATCAAAACATGAAATAACTTAAAATATATTTTCTCATTGATTTAGACTTAACATGAAATAACTACTATCATTTACTCAAAAGATCCCCGCTTAAGTCTTGATCGTCGGGGAGGAGCGGCCCCACCTTCAGATGTTCTTCCCCGCGAACGCTTCCCCCGTGAAGTCTCCACTTAAGAAGTTCTCGCTTCACCTTCGTCATCTTCCCAATCGACTACAATCCCCTGAAACATACGAAATGGGAATATCAATATTAATTAAAACTACAAATATTAATTAAACGAAAAATATATCTTAAGATGTTTAAACAACTTACTTCTCCATCTAAATAGTCATTCAATTGTGAAAGACGACCCTCTGCACGTCTCAAGTCCGCCGTCAAATGTGTAATACGACTCTCTTCATGAAGGTATTGAGCCTCTAAATCTGATATCCTATCAAGTGTAAGCTTCTGCATACCCTCAGTCATAGCAAAAAAATCATATCCTATTTGCACGTCTATAGTAGAAGTTGCAGCAATAGAGGGAATGGTATGCCACGTGGTCCCATGTAGCGACCCAAACTCTATAATCCATCCAGGGTAATCGCCAAGTTGTGGGGGAGGGATTTGTGTCTCCTGAGTAGAAAAATCTTCAGTAGGAAACTCAACATATGGAAAGGTAACTCCGGCTGTCAAAGCGCCAAGGCCTGGGATGTCAATGTTGCCGCACCTCGTAATGTCCGACATAAGTACACCATGTGAGACATGCCTCCAGTAGGCATCATAGTCTATATGGTGACCCACAATATAATGTTGTGCTTCGATCCAACCCGTTGCTCGGAGGGAACGAACCACATCAGGACTCGGGAAGCAATGGAGTATCTCTGGAGGGTCATAAGGTACTGCCCGATGCTCTATTTGAGCCCAATAATGGTCCCCAAGATACCACTCATATCCACCAAATAGGCTTTGCAGGAGTACTTTTTACGACTGATATTACCGGCGATAATTACCTCCCGCTTTAGTGCATCCTTCATATTTCTAAAGGGATCCCATTGCATGTTATTCATTATACGCAAATCCAGTTGTTGCCTCATCAGTGCTAGATGATGCTTCGCCTTATTTCCAGTAAGTTTTTATCTTTTAATGTGCCAGCCTGACATCCTTGGCCAAAAATTATCCAACCTATTATCTATCAAGATATGATGGCCTATCTGACAATACTCGTAGCACTAATATTACAGAAGATAAAATATATATATATTAATTTTCTAAATAAACTTGAATAAACAAAAAATAAATAACTAGAACTATTAATTAAAAATATTATACCTAGATCAATTGGAAAAGGTCGCCGATGTATTTCACCTACTGTTTTGATGCTTGGTCAAGGCAGTAGTAGAGATGTCCTAATATAGCGGAGCCGAAGTCGATCGCAGGTCCCTTTTTTTCTATGATAGCTATTGGATCCAATAACTCTAGTCGGGCCCAACTCTTCGAGTTCCCAAATAAGACCTCCAAAATATAATAACATAAATGCCCTAAAAATTGTATTAGTATTAGCCAAATCTTTAATGTTTACTCTTGTATGGTCAAGGTAAGTCCAGAGGTGAGCAAAACTAATACATCCTTTTTTATAATCTTTAAACTCCATATTGGGAAAAATTCTTAAGGCGTTACCATATTCCGTGTATGACTCATCCAATACCATCGGCTCTCCTGTCCTGATACCTATCCGGGTATGCACTGTAAAATCTCTAAGAGTGGTCCCTAGCTCTCCACAAGGTAGGTAAAATGTATGAGTGGTTACCCACCAACGCTCAACCATCAACATTATTACTTGGTTGTCGGAGTTCCCAATTTTACAATCAAATAAATTCATCAAATTGGTAGCCTTTAATTTCTGCTTCAAGTGAGGTACCTCAATAAGAATTAAGTACATTTTGCGGAGCTTGACTAATACCGATCTACATTTAAATCCAACCCAAGCATGTAATAAAATTAGTAAACACAAATAAGAATATCTAAACTAAATTCTACCAGAAGTAAATACTTTGAAATAAGTACAAAACCAATAATTTACTAATTTGCGTTATTTCAACTTACTGATGTAGTAGCAGCTGATGTGGACAAATGACCCTTCCCATCCAATTGTGTGAGTTACCGAAAGTCAAGTGGTTCATAATTTTGCGAGAGAGGTGGAGGAGGTTCGATGGAGACATTGAGTTCTTCGTAAGTGATTTTACGCTTCTTGCCCGATAAAAATCGCATTTGAGAAACGGTCCCTTCGCCTTCATCGGACTCGAATTTCTCCTCATCGTCAGTTCCATCGTATTCTTCCTCCGCTGACGACATCGTCAAATTTTGTATGAAGGTTAAATACCAATTTATATAAACTAAGCAACAACTTGACAATAGTAAGGAATCCTGTAAGGATGTTTATAGACTAGAAATGCAAGACAATTCAAGAATGAATCAAACTCTCAAAAAAGATTTCTTGAGGTGGGTGATGGCTAACAAGATTCCTTGTAGGAGTAAGCAGCTGCTATATTGTATTAGCTTGGACTATATGAAAGAATCATAGAACAACAAACATACAAGGATAAGCTCTGCTTATGATAGCCATAAGTATTGTGACAAAAAAGATTCCTACCTAGGACTGAATGACCATATTAAACAAAGTGAAGTTAAAAACTGGATTTCTGCTATATTGAATCTTCCAACAAATTCCACAAATTTCATAATGTGGAAACAAACTAATCTAAATGAAGCAACAACACTATAATCTTCCAAGTAGAAGAAACAACAAGAATCCTCAAATGAAGATGGATTAAAGAGTTGTTCAACAAATTCAAGGTAAATTCCCACAAATTCCACTTATCCCACAAATTCAACTTATCCAACAAATTCCATTTTGGCAATCAAATACCCTAAATCACAATATTTACCTAAATTAGAGAGAGAGAGAGAGAGATACCTGGGATAGTAAGCTTTCATACAATCAGGCTAAAATGTGAGGAGAGAGAGAGAAAAAAAACCCTAAATCACAAAGATTTGGCTAAAATATAATAAGAGAGAAGACAGATTCGTATTAAGCTTTCAGACAATCAGACGCCTAAATCTTGGGCACTTGATTTTTTTTTTAAATAATTTGGGCGCCTAAGAGTTAGGTGCCTATTTAAAAACATAACAGGCGCCCAAGTGTTAGGCGCCTAATAGAAATCCAAGTCAGGTACTGTTGGAGGAAATAGAGTCTGACTGACTTGGATTTGGCTTTTTTTCATCCAAGTCAGTCAGGTACTTTAGAAGATGTTCTTAGAGTTGCTGAGAAACTGATGAAGATAGAGTTTCTCTCTCTCTTCAAACTTTTCCAAACTTTGCCGTGAGCCAGGGTTACTCTCTTTGACACCTGTCCACTGTTTAAGGGTGAGAGGTCATTTTTTGATGGCTCATAAGAGAGCTAAAAAATTTTTTCCCTGGGGGAGACCGCTGCAAACCGTAGTATTTTGGCGAGGATGATAATATGATGATGGAAGCCGGTGCGATGTGTGGATTTGCTTTAGGTTCCTCATAGACTTTGTTGTGCCCATTGTTACGTCTCTTAATCGTTTTTTTCAAAGTTGGTTAAAAAAATATTCGACCGTTTCATTTGGAAAATGCTTTGGGGTTATAAGCCTAGAAGACCATACCATTCGGAAGATGACACATGGATTTGTTTGATGGGTTACCTTCCTAGCTGGTAAACTAGAAAAGTCCACTAAAAAAATATATATCATTTTAAAAAAAGGCATTAAGCTTAAAAAAATATTGCAAAAATTAAGAGTTTGATTTTGGAAAATTCATAAAGTACAGTAGGTTTTTTATTTTATTGTTAAGGCAAGCTGATTTTACATAGGGATCCGTAACCCTGAGTTTCTAACTCCATGGAGTTTCGAACCCACGACTCCTGGAGGGTCACAACCCTATTGCCAAAATTAAGAGTTTGATTTTGAAAAATTCATAAAGTACATTAAGTTATGTAAGGATAACGCATAAGGTTCATCTATAGACTACAATTTTTAATGTTGTTATGTATCGTTGTGAATTTCTTGATAAAATTCGTTAGAACTTAACATAGGTTGAACACACATTTATGATTATGTAGTGATGCATTCAAACGAATTAAATGAAACGGCGTAAATCATTCGAAAAAATATTGTCGTGAAAATAAATCAATTTGAAGATGGGACTTGATTTAAGGTTCGTTGATTTAAGAAGCTAGTATTTTAAGGTTGGAAATTAATAACCCGCTAACAAAGCATCCGGATTACACAAAAGTTAGGTGGCATTTTCTCATTCGTGGTCATTATGCTTTATGACCCTAGGGTCCCCCTAGCAGCGCTCGTTTCATTTCCTCTCAAAGGGTTATTTTGGTCATTTTAGCTCAAAATTGGGATACTCATATTGAAGTGACGTAGCCGGTGTTCAGTATAAAAAAAAAAAAAATGTTGCAACTAAGCCGTTTGAGCATAACATATATATGTCTGCTAATACTCATTTCATATACACCTAATTGAAAAAAGACCCTATTTAGTTTTAATGACTATTGAGCTCTATATAAATTATACAGATTGTGTTTGGATGAATTGTAAAATTAAGTTAACTATAGGAAAGTATGGTAACACTAAAACTATAGTTTGGGATGTCGGAAGAAACTGATTTTGGCAGAGGAGGTGAAACAGATAAGCTACTTGACGAATTACAGAAAGATAAGGATTTAAAGGAGCTTGAATGAAGAGACAAATTATGAGTGCTCCGATGAAACCTCGAGCAATTCCGATTACAAGACGACTGGAAGCAGCTCCAACGACTAGACTTCCGATGATTGAATGATTCAGGTGGTGATTATATAGTCGACTGTTGTGGAGGGGAGAGAGTTACCAATTTTACTAGCACTAATGAATCAGCGAGAGGGAAGTAGAGATTTTGTGGTGGAAGGTCAAAATTTATCGTTTGAATTACTTCATGTATGAGTATTAGGCATGAGATGAAAAGTTGTGAAAGGAACTTTATTTCAAGATTCAGGTCAGGGCACACCTATTGTTTCTATTTAAGATATTTATTTAATGTTGTAGAACCGATTAGGCTATAGTTCCGATCAGCTCCAAATAGTTTTTCCCGATGGAAAGTGAAAGATATATTGTATTTAGTTATGTACTACAAATTTTCTGAAGCCGCTTAATTATACATGAGCTGTCCTACTAGAAGTAACTGCAATGAGTTCACTTATATTGAAGAATTATTTTTACATGCCTCTACAGATGTGTCATATTACCGATCTTTGAAGTATTGGGCGAACCATTGCCGAACGTGACAATTCTCAATATCATGAAATAGTTCAAGGCTGGTTGCAAAGCGGGGGGTTGCCGTACAAAAAACTTTAACAATTTCAGATGACATCGTGTTCCACATATTGGAATCACCCTCACCACAACATGCATTTGGTATAGCCGGCAAAATATGACCAACACATGAAGTTTCTGTAATTAGGATATATAGTCAGTTTCGTAGAAAAGACTGTCTTGATATCTTCTGCTTGTATAAAATTTCGACTTGAAGCAATAAAGGAACATAACATGACGTATTTTGTTAATGTCTGTAAAGTTGGACTAGCTTATTGTCCCGGTAATCTCATTCTCTTGTCATTTCACTGAGTGCCGAAAATGGCATTATTTTTACGAGACAATGAAATGATGGATAGAAAGAAATATAGTAGTAAGAACATATGACATTTACAAAACTGTAATGTTCATCTGTGCTAATCATGTTAAAATTGTTAAAATTAGAAAAACTGAAACAAAATACAAACTGCCGGATCTTATAGGAGCTTCTTTCTTTCAAAGAAGGTCTTCAAATGCCATAGTTGCATGCCTGCCACTGATAAGCAAATAACCAGCGAAAGGAAGCCAAACCAAGCCATTTTGGAATTGGTTGATCTGTTCAATTCCTGCATTTCTTCCTCCCTGAAATTTTGAATGAGAGAAAACAATAAATGGTACAGAAAATGCTAAGGGAAAAACTAAAAGGTATATTGGGTGAAAAGATCAGAAAGGACAGTTTTCTAATTTAAGTACCTCTCACGGAGATAAAACATTTCGTCATGAATTGATTTGACAACATCCTCCAGTTTCTTCAACTCAATTTCCATGGTCTTGAATAGGAAAAAATAATCATAGAAGAAAATTAAAAAAAATGTTAGTGGCAGTTAAGGAAATAACATGTTTTCAGTTTGCACAGAGATTTACATAACAAATTAAGGCTCCACTTGGTACACCGGTTGACTTAACATGCTAGCCATTGGATTTAAATATGAGAGGAAAGCTTACCAAATCCAATGATCAGCAATGGTTTAAATCACCGGAAATGTTTTCGAACACAAACATTTTCGGTATACCAAGCGGAGCTTAAAATAGATAAAAAGGTAAATGATTGCTACAGAATGGATACATAACATAGAACAATTACGCGACACGTGCATATCTGCGATAGAAAAAAAAAGAAGTAATCCCACAAACATTCATTCTAACACATTTGTTCTGCTTAGGCTTACACGGTTTGGTTACTAAAGGATAGTATGCCGGCAGATTCCTCACCGAGGAAATTTGAAGAGTTTTGACTGTTTAGATACACTCTAAGCATTAAGGGAGATAGGCCGACGGAATTAGCTAGTAACCATACAATCTATTTTACAATTACATCCGCCCCCGTCAATACATTACTCCCTTTAGAGTATCTAGGGACTATCAGTATCTATGTCCCTAGCTCATTGTACAATTGGATTACAACTTGAATGGCGAGTGCAGGAATTTGACCCTAGGTCGTGGTATTATCATCCAAGGACTCCACCAACTAACCTAGTTGCCAACTTCATTTATTTCATCATCCCTCTCCAACTAGTCGCAGTAGTTACATATCTCATTTCCTAAGTGACAGAGTTGATAACAAAGAGGTCAAATATGGAAGGAGATCCAAAACTAAAATAGATGTTCATGAAGTTCTTGAATGATTATTACCACGCTTCCAAACTCAAATTTTGGGTCCATGCCTGAAACTATTTGAAATGACCAATTCCATTAGAACATTAAGACTGTCAACCCTCCAATACGCATATTGATAGCCCCACTACCTCAGTCTAACCTCTATAACTAACGAAAAACCTCCTCATTCTGAAACCTTCAAAACTTTCGGTAAAGAAGATTTATGAAAAACCTCCTCAGAAAAGAAAGATGGAAAATGAGCTCTTTCTTACTCACACTACCACGTCTATCATTGCTCACCATATCCCAATCCACAAAGTGATATCACCCTCTTTTTTCGGAATATGAGGTCTCTTCAAAGGTTCAATCTCTCCATATTCTCTCTCTTAATGAGATATCAACCTCTCCATATTCTCCATCCCTCTCTCTTAAGCAGCCCTTCAAGGTAGGTACCATCTCCATCTCTCTCTTTTTTCTTTTTTTTTACAAGCTTCAAACTACCTTATTGGGAAATGCCGTGTCCAACCGCATGTCCGGCCGTGTCCATACGCGTATCTGTGTCGGAAATGTATGGACACGGATTTTTTTTTTTGAAATCGGAGTATCGTTGTTACATAGGTTAAAACGGGCTTCAAGGATGGCTCAACATTTGTCGTAGGGTGTAGGGATATGGTCGGACTTTGGGAAAATACACAGTGTGGAGACTCATCCTATGTGAGGAATTTCGCATTTTCTTTTCATTTTACCGCATAAGAACTTCTTATGATACTATTAAAAAAAAAATCTTATGATATATATCAATAGGTTGACCATATCTTTGTTATTTTTTTATTATCTTTTTAAAAATGGTCATAATAAAAAATAAATAAAAAATGGCCATAATATAAAAAATAAAAAATGGTTTTCACAACACGGTGCAATGCTTAAATTGGTTATGGCATAGCCGGAAAGAGTAATATACAGTAATAAAAATAAACATTTTGATATTTCAAAAAAATCACGATGTATTTTCTTGTCTCAAGACTTCATAATTAGTTCTTTAAAATTTTAAACATGGATTATAGGGTTTCATCTTCATTCGTATTCCACAACCTATTGGATGTTCCCGATAGAGATCTAAATTGCTCTTGAGACTTAGAAAGCTTCTAGGTCATTTAGGCTCTTTCCTATCTTTCTCCAGTTGAGTTCATTAAGACTAACATTTTATATTTTTTGGTTTCCAATCTAAACAATTAAGGTCTCTTGTATTTATTGGGATTTGAGACTGTATATCAAGTCCGGCCCTTAGGGTGTGCGACTGCACAGGGGCCAAGGGAAAAAGGGCCCAAAAATAAATAAATTGCCTAAGGCCTAAAGAAAAAAAATAAAAATAGTAAATAACACATCTAATGTAGACTTGGCTTAGTTGGCTAGTGTTTTTTCTTTTGAGCAAGATGTCAAGGGTTCAAGTCATAATTTTAAGCCCCTTTTGTATTTTCGCACAGGGGTTGTTGGGCCGGCCCTACTGTATATATGTAACTCCGTAGAAACATGGATACTCTTGAAGTAAATTAAACTTGTTTCTTCTCTATCAAGTGTTTATCTCTCTTCTGATTAGTGGTGATTCTATCAGGTCCATCTCTTTATACTTGATCATCGAAAAAACTGCTAACCCGGGTAAAAGACTAGAACTCAGTGTTGCAATTGGTTTTGGTTGTAAGACGCTCTGACATTGAATGCACTAGACTTTGAAAGATGTGCTCAAATAAAGTCCAAGTAGCTTGCTACTCTAAACACCGAAACTGAAGCCCAGTAGTGTTATGTAAATAACAGAGAGAAAGAACATTGGTTCAGTTTTGTTCACATCTACAAGCTACATCATTCCCAATATATCTTCATCCTAGAACTCTCTTGCTGATGTTTGTCTCAGGTCCAAGGATGGTTCGAGCTCAAGTGAGGGGAATGAAAGGAATAAAAATAATTTCTAAACTCGGTAGATTACATGCTGCCTGAATCAAATATGAATTTCTGCAAGGCTTGATAGTTAATAGGATCTTCCTCGGGACTACTATAAGTTAGCTTCATCGTCCGTTATATCTATTTGATGGGGAAAGCTGAAAATTAAGTTTTTTGAGGGCCGTTTGGGTCATTTGAGTTTCTCAAGCTTTAGTTTTAGTATCTTATACAAATTTGAGAAACTCTAGCGAACTAAGAAAGAATTGCAAGGTTTTAAAAAAGTGTCTTGTGAGGGTGCAGATTAAGCTCCAACAAACCATGGAGGTTATTTATGATAAGGGGTTACTTCATGTAACAAGTTTATTTGTATTCTCTTGAAACTTATGAATGTTGGATGTTAATTCAGTGTTCACTCCGTTAGCTCTGTACTAGGGTGGGGGGTAAACGAATTGTGTTCATAGGGATACATGCCTAGGCCTCCATAAGTGGAAGCCCTGCACCTGGTTAAAAACCTATGAGGCTATGATACATACCATTCTACAATTTGAGAGATGAGACATGAGACCACCCCTTTCAGCTTCACCTTAGAGTAAGTGCTACAAGGAAGTTAAGTAAGTAACCAATTGTAAGACTAGCGTGACCTTTTAAGGGTTTCTTGCAAGTATTAGATATAAAGGATATTCCAAGATTATAAACGAATACTTAGAGCAATAAACTTACATGTTTACAATGACAAAATCTCCTAAAAAGGAACACAATATCAACAAAAAAGGACATAATCCAATTCATGCTCTAATATATTAGCAGCTAAACTAGTATAAAATCACAACTAAAACTAAAAGCAATCACCTAAAAACCATTTGTTCAAGTAAATAAACATATTACTTACATCGACTTGCCCCTTCTTCGCAACATTAGTCCAATCCTTTGCAGAGACACCCGACTTCCAATCGAAATCAACGGTAATGGTCACCGGCGGCTTATGCTCCACAACCCAAAAACAAGCCATATAATCCCCACTCTCTCCCGCAGTAAGCGCAAAATTTCCAGATTCGACATTATCCATCGTGTGAAGAGCGCTACCATAACTTGAAGTAATCTAAAAAATTCACACAATTAGTTTAACTCAAAACTCTAAAATTGCACATCAAAGCGAATCAAAATCAAAATCAAATTGAAGGGGTTGTATGTTTACACTTACCCTAACATTGATTCTATGTGTATCGGGCATCGGATACCCTTCGTTAGGGTTTACAACGCTGTATTTGCCGACTGACATTGAGTTGGCTTTGATATCTTCAGACATGCATTTAGTGTGACCTGATTGAAGATCGAAACGAAGAGATTGAACGATTGTGAGATTGAACCCTAGAATTAGAAGGATAAATCCGTATCTGATCATCATCGCAATTGAAACCCTAGATTTGTGATTTTGTGTTTCAAGGTTTATTAATGGCGGAATTTGGATCTAGAGAGAGAAACCAGAGTTACGAGAGAAAGAGTGCGAGAGAGATTATGTAACGATTTTGCCGTATTGTCGTTACTAGTTTTTCAAATATATACGACTTTAAGATTAAGACTATTTTCAGCAGTGCATAGTGCACTTAGCTCCAAGAGATTGCACTGTTCTTCCTCGGATACCTCATGTGTATGTCTCACTTGACCCGATATCATATATTTTGATGCCAAAGGCTTGATTTGCCCAATGTAAGATTATCTATACTACTAAAGGAATAGCTATGCCATTAGAATAAATCTTGGCTGTTGATCACCCTACCCTACACATGTTGAGAAAAATCTATACTTAAGTTTATAACACAGCCGTAAGATCATGAGTGTTATTTAGTCTACCCTCGCAATTTTTTTAATCCTAAAATACCCTTATTTCTCGGCTGTTGATCACCCTACCCTACACATGCTGAGAAAAATCTATACTTAAGTTTATAACACAACCGTCAGATCATGAGTGTTATTTAGTCTACTCTCGCAATTTTTTTAATCTTAAAATACCCCCATTTCGTATATACCAAATTCCATCCAAAATAGGCATTTTAATCGTAATTAGGTAATGAAAGAAGGGGTATTTTTGGAAGTTCAACCCATAACTTTTCGTATATACGAAATTAGGGGTAGTTTGGGAATTCTAAATACGAAATCAGGGTCATTTCTGTAAATCTTCTTCTAAACATATCGTTTCTCCCAAACGAACCAAACTCCTCTCTTCCAAACCCACCAACTTTATCTAAATTCCAAAACTATTTCACTCATCTTCTCCTCAAAAATCCCCAAAACGAAATCACCCAAAACCTAAAAATCCAAAATCCTAATTACAAAGTACCAATTTCACTTCAATTCTGAAATTTAAACTTGATAACATAATGGAGGGTTGGGTGATTGCTGAAACTGGAGCCCCAAGTGAGGAGGAGAAGAAGAAGAGCAAGCACAAAGGTTTACCTTTTTTTTGTTATTTGTTGTGATTTGAAGAGTGGGGTTTGACAAATATTGAGAATTTGATTGTTGATTTGCAGGGTTGTTGAGGTTTAGCTTTGTGGGTGTTGGAGCTTCGGTTGCAGTAATGATTGCTGCCATTATTTGTAAAGGTACTTCATTTCTCTTTGATGTGTAATGGGGTTTTAGTTTAATTTATACCCATTTGTCTGAAAATTATATATTATGACTCATGAGTAGTACATATGAATGATTTATCAAAAAAAGAGTGGTACATATGAATGAACAAAGAGGTTTCGATAAGATCTCTGCCATCATCATCACCATCTCCATCATCACTATCTTCACCATCACCATCACCCACATAATCACCTTCCTCTTCTGCTCCATTTCCTTCATCCTCAGCAATCCCCTCACCATCCAAAGGGGTAATATTCCCCTCAAAACACAAAGTGTAATGGCCAATTTTGTCTGGAGCTGTTGGGGGGTCTTTTGTTTTTCTTTCTCTTTAGTCCACCTCTTTTACCAAAGTAGCAAGGTAGTTACTGTCAAACCTTGGGCAACAGGGTTAAGTGGGCAGCTGCAGAAAGTATTTGTAACAGGTTATATTTCTAATTCATTTATCTTCCTTTTGGATGTTTGTATACTGCAGAAATCTAACAGTTCTTATTATTAAGAGCAAAGGTGTTGTGGTGATTTTCTCTGAGCTCCATTTTCTGAAAATGTGTACTCTAAAAAGGTCGTTTCCTAACATCCATTCAGAATCTGTAACAAATAAAACTAAATGCAAATTCTGAAATGGGTAGGAGGACCTCTCTCCGGTATCCACCTTAAGCTTGCATTACCTCTGCCATGATACAAACATACAAATAAATCAGTTTTTGTTAATCACCTGAGGATGTTTTTCTTTTCTATGTAACACACTGAATTAATATTAGTTTATCAGTTTAATTAGTTCATGGTATTTCCGTAGTTTGTAAAATGTTACTTATGATCTACTATCCTAGCTTGTAATTGTCGCTTATAATGCAAAAATATAGTGAATATTATTGGCAGGCACATTTATTTCAAATGCCTCTCAAATCCAATTTCCTAGCAGACGTCCTCCAATAAGACCTTTTGGCCATTTTCAAAATACATAGTGCTACATAGAAAGAATCCATACACGGCGTAATCCATCGGAACTTAAAAGCCGAGAATTTTTTGTTTACAAACAAGAAGGAAATAGCTGCCCTTAAAGCGATTGATTTCGGATTGTCAGTTTTCTTTAAACCTGGTAAGACCTTGCACTAAAGTTTTCTTCTAATATAGGATATATAATTAATAGTTACCATCATTTTAACCTTTGCCTCTTTGTTCATTTCTTTACAACCTTCGCTAAAACTTACCTTTCTATAGGTGAGCATTTCACGGAGATAGTGGGGAGTCCTTACTACATGGCACCAGAGGTTCTAAAATAAAACTATAGCCCAGAGGTTGACGTCTGGAGTGCTGGAGTGATACTCTACATTTTACTTTGTGGGATCCCATCTTTTTGGGTAGGTTACTAACATTACTTTTTGAAACACCACTATTTCTTAAATATCAGTGAGTGTGCAAGCTTATTCGCCTCCATGAGACAATAAGAGTTGACAGCCATAAATGCAACTTTTTGATATTTTATTCTCATGTCTGAAAAACAAGTATTTTCTTTGCAGAAACTGAAACAGGAGTTGCACAAGCAATTATTCGCTTTGTTGTAGACTTTAAGAGAGACCCATGGCCTAAAGTCTCTGATAATGCAAAGACCTGGTAAAGAAAATGCTTGATGCAGACCCAAAGCTTTGCCTGACAACTCAACAAGTGCTTGACCATCCTTTGTTACAACATGTGAAAATATCTCTCTTGGTGAAACTGTAAAAGCAAGACTAAAGCAGTTTTCCGTGATGAATAAGTTGAAAAAGAGAGCCTTAAGGGTAAGAATTCAACTCATTCATTGCAAGTATATGAAGAGTTCTTTCTTGAAAAATGATTTTACTGACATTCTTTGCACAACTTCAACTCCGCAGGTGGTGGCTGAGAATTTTTCTGTGGAGGAAGTCGTTGGCATTAAGGAATCATTCCAATTGATGGATGTTAACAACAATGGGAAAATCACCCTCGGTGAAATCAAGGTTGGTTTGGGTAAAATTGGCCATAATGTCCCAGATGTCGATCTTCAGATGCTTATGGAAGCTGTAAGTAACAACCCCACAACCAACTTGCATGTTTCTCTCTCCTCTAATTATATATAGATATACACACACGTTGTATGTATATTACTTACAGACAGTTCAGTCACTCATAACTTTTGTGCAATTAATCATGTTCCCCAAAATAACAATTCAAGATTGTTTTTACAGGATGATGTAGATGGGAATAGAACTCTGGACTTTGGGGAGTATGTTGCAGTTGCAATTCATCTCAGAAAGATAGGAAATGACGAATATCTACATAAAGCTTTTACATTCTTTGATAAAAACAAGAGTGGATACATAGAGATCGAAGAACTTAGAGATTCTTTGGCATATGAGGTGGACACCAATAATGAGGAAGTCATAACTGCCATTATTCATGATGTGAACACAAAAAAGGTTAGTCATTCACATCGGTGACATTAATTTATATATCCCCACCATTCCTATAAAATAAAGTTCTTTGGAGATACCTATTATGTTTTGAGGTTTTCTTGAGCGGTTATTACAAAATATCCCTAAAACGAAAAGGGTATCTTCAAAAAAATTATGAAGTAAAATATTTGCTTTGAATATTTATAACTCCCTTACAATCATATTCATATTTTAATAACGTGCAGGATGGTAAAATAAGCTACGAGGAGTTTGCCACAATGATGAAGGCTGGAACAGATTGGAGGAAAGCATAAAGACAATATTCAAGAGAGAGATTCAATAAACTCAGTGTGAAGTTGATGAAAGACGGGACATTTGAAGTTTGATTCAGATGAAGAGAGGTTGCATGATGGGCATAGAGAGAAAGAACCAAAGGATCATGCTGAGAGTGGCGCAGACAGTGGAGGGAGTTTGAAGGTAGGACCTGAGAAAGAAGGTGAATCTGAGGAAGATGTGTCTCAAGATGTGTCCGAAGAGGGGTCTGATTATGAGTCCGAAGAGGAGGAGGAATATGAGGTTTAGAAGTTTTTTAGGGTTTGAATAAAGTTGACTAAGCGGTTTTAGTGTAATTTTCACTTTTCAATGTTATGTTTGCAGCTTATGTATGCTATTTATCTATGTTATATGCAGTTTATGCTTAAAGATGAAAGTGTATCTCTTTTAATGTGTTTTTGTTATTGCTCTTTCAATTTCTGTGCATTACTCTTGATTTCTTGTTTATGATTTTTCCTTTGTTGGCTTTCTGTTTATTTATGTGCATTTATAAAATGTTAAGATGTTAATTTCTGAATCCTCTATCAACATCATAAGAGGTCATTCTCTAAATTAGGTTTTAATATGTAGGAAATTTCGACCTCTAATCTCGTCTATATGTAATTATACGTATGTGTATGTTTGTTTGTGACCTGTATCTGAAGTGTAAGACTTATCTGTTAGACAATTTCATATTCATTTCTCCTTTATTTGCTCCATTATTTCTTATTCTTAAAGTTGTTTATTATACTTCTTTTACTGCTACTGCCAGAAATTATGTTGTCTATGGATGTGATATTCTTATCGCGTCGATCATCTTTAAAAAAAATCAAGTCATTTCGACATTTCTATCAACATTGAAAAAAATAATTGAAGTATAACATATTGTTCCGTTTTTAGTTATCAATATCTTTTCTGGTACTTCTCAACCTTTATGCATTATAATCTATATGAGGAAAGGTACGTTATCAAATAATGAGTTATGAGAAATATTATTTTGATGTATGTTCTGAATGTAGCACTTTTCTTATAATAATAGACATATTTATTTGTTATTTGATTACAATGCATTTTCATGTTCATGACTATAGTTGAAGAAGTATTGTTAACCTAGAAAAAGTCAGTGAATCGTATTTGTGAAATGTGGTGGAGTTCCAGTGATGTTGGAACTCAGAATTTGAACACGAGGAAATATGGTGGGGGAAGTTAGTGAGGATAGAGCACAAAAGCTACATTATTTTCCCTATGGTCTTAGCGAGCGTTGACTCCGCAACCTCTAAACCTATCAAGCTCAAACAAGATTCATGTACATATCATTGAGTTCATAAAGGCTTTGCGCCTATTCTTTTATCTAGTTTCCCTTATCCTAAGTTATATTGTAACATTTGAGGTGATTTGAGGCATACCAGGTCGTTTCATTGATGGGCCAGCTTAATCCCTTGCATCTAAACCCTGTATTTAGAAATTCCATGGATTATACCTGAGTTATATGTAGATTGGTTGGCTTCTCTGCTTCAGTTTTCCTCTATTTGCCAAACTTGAAGAAATGGCGAAGGCAGTGTACAGTTGGGGATAAACTGAGAATCATAAGCAAGACTTTGGAACGTGCAGAGGAAAGAGTTATTAGATTTCAAGAAAAACATGATTGGTTGTTCAACCATATTTTTTTGTACTACTGCCACCAGGAGCTTGAACAAGCCTTGTTGGGTGCCTGCAAAGCCATGTATGAAGCTCTTGTATGTTCTTACTCTATGACAAATGCATATGAAGAAGATGCGCTCTTACCCAGATGAGATTCCTGATATCTTCATGTTAGATAGTTCTCATGGAAGGGTAGGTCATTCAAGAAATGCTTAAATTTTCCTATGTTTGTATACAAGATTGCTGAGAAATTTATAAGTTCTTAAGGCTAAAATAATGCAATGTTTACTAAAATTACAAAACATTGGTTTTGTGAGAGGGAGCTATTTTCAGCTGTACCGAGATTATATGTTATATTGTAAAACTCTCTGTGTTAGAGTTGTGAATGGGTTTTCATTATATGTATATGTCATATATTCTGTAAAATACTAGTCACACTACTGTTAATATTTGTAGATGTGTTGATATGTTGTTGCTACGTCACCACAATCTTCTCCACTATAAGTTAATAATATAGGGACAATGCTTAAATTCTAGCAATTTCAATACTATTTAATAATATTGTATCGTTTCAGCCTGCATTTATGTCAAGAACAATGTTAAGTTATGCATTTCAAGTTATACTAAAGAGGGTTCATTTTCAAAGTCAAGACATTAGGCTTATGTAAAAAAAACCCTACTATTGAAGACAATGTAACTTCAAGTTTTCTCATATTCATACATAAAACTATTTTGTAGTCCGATAATAATTTAATTATAAAAAATAAAAAACCTTTTAAACAACATTGACTGTGTGAGGATGTGATCCCTCATTCAAAACATTGATCTGCCTTGCTCTTTTTACTGTTGTACTGCTATCACTTTGGACCGCCCAATATGGTTGGACTATATTTTGCCTATGAGGGTCTTCAACCAAGACTGACGTCTTGTACTCATGTCATTACTAAGTACTAATATTTATGTCCAAGCCAAAGTAAAGTGATTTACAGATAACCAAATCAACATCATGTTGAAAGCCTGTAAGTCATCCGTCTGTCCAATATCTTATGCATGATCAACTATTTCCAGTTACGTTTGAGAATTGTGAAGAATAATATTACCCTTGACCAAGTCACAGCAAAATCTCGACGGCACTATAGTACCGGACACGTGCCTTCAACACTAACAATACAAAGAAGTATTTTCAGCACTAAATAAAAATAAAAATACCTTCGATATGGATCACCAACATTACAAAAGTAATTAAAAATTAAGAATATAAAAATCTATTTAATAGTTTTCAATTCTCTAAAAAAAATTAAAATTATTGTAGGCACACGCGATAGCGTGTGCCCGACTGCTAGTATATCTTAACAGATTTATGATTGGTCAGGTTTACTTGATGGTCTACTACGAGATATTGCATTTTTTTTTTTGGTTTTAAACCAACAAATTACATACTATATCGCATTGTTAGATCTTAGAGTTATCATTTTCTCATAAAACCTAAAATCCAATCATAAAGGTGTAAGAAAATTAATTGAATTATAAAACATAAAACATCGCATTGGAAAGGAAAAGAATAAATATTGTTATACAAAATTGCAACACATAAAATACACAATATTATTCACGTTATTACAAAAAGTATAAGACACTAAATGCGACACAATTAGGCTATTCTAAGGAAAATAGATTAAAATTCTAAACGTAAAGCGATAACAACTCTTTTGACAAGAAGAAGTTGTAGCACTCTCATTGTGTGCTGCTTTAGAGTGTTAACTCTGATCAAGGTAAGAATGGAAAAAGGATTTCTGTTACATGCATTGGGTATAAGACCCCATATTTGTACAAGATACAATGATCTATCTAAAGTATATAAGATACAATGATCCATCTAAAGTAAAGAGACCCATGCAGCTACGCATAGTTTCTCATATACAATTGTATATCCAGTTAAGCTATAGTATAGAGACCCATGTTACACTTCAGTGCATATAGCAACTCTGTATTATTTAGCAGTCCCCCCGCAAACACAAGATGGCTTGGAAAGCATTTGGAGTTTGGATACCAAGAACTGAAATCTTGTGGAAGGGTATGTCTTGGCTAAAAGATCTACAATTTGATATTGAGAAGGAATAAACGGCAACTTAATAGTTCCTTATGAGAAATGATGTCGAAGAAAGTGGCAGTCCACTTCGATGTGCTTTGTTCGCTCATGAAATACGTCATTATGAGCAATTTGGATTGCACTTTTGTTATCACAGAAGAGTGGAGTACTTTCTCGAAGTGGAACCCCAATATCGGAAATATGCCAACAAAGCCAAACGATCTCAGAAGTAGTGTGTGCAAGAGCTCGATATACAGCTTCGGCACTAGAGCGGGAAGCAACGGATTGTTTCTTACTTTTCCAAGAGATAAGCAAATTGCCAAGAAATAAGCAAAAACCTGTGGTGGAGCGCTGATCAGTAGCATCGCCTGCCCAATCTAAATAGGAATAAGATCGAAGGGTAAGGGCGAATGTAGAGGAAAAATGTAGTCCTTGATATAAGATACACTTTAAATAATGTAAGATCCGAAGAACTTGAGCAAAATGCACAGACCGAGGTGCAGACATGAATTGACTCACGATATGAACTGTATGACTAATATTTGGTCTCATGATAGTAAGGTAATTTAAACTTCCCTCAAGTTATCGATACAAGGTAGGATTAGAAAGGATTATGCCATCAGATGCATGAAATTTGACATTTAACTCTAGTGGAGTATCAACAATTTTTATGTAAGTTAACCCGGCACATTGAAGAATATCATAGGCATACTTTACTTGGGAAAGAAAGTTACCATTAGTTGATCGATCAACTTCAATCCCAAAAAAGCAGCGAAGAGCACCGAGGTCATTCATTTCAAAGCAAGTACTCAAATAGTATTTAAAATCAGAAATACCTTAGAGATCAGTGCCTGCAATGACCATATCATCAACATATAAGAGGAGAAGAAAAATCCCACGATCAGATGAGCAGGTAAACATAGAAGAATCATGCATACTTTGTGAGAACCCATGTTGAAGGATTGTATTAGAAAATTTCTCAAACCAAGCTCGTGGTGCTCGCTTAAGACAATATAATGCTCGTCAGAGTCGACAAACTTGATGCAGTAAATGTGGTAATCCAGGAAGGGGTCGCATATATTCTTCTTCATGGAGATTACCATGAAGAAAAGCATTTTTGACATCCATTTGGTGAAGATCCCATTGACGACAAGAGGCAACAACTATAAGGGTTCGTACAGTGGTCATGCAAGCGACGGGGCAAAAGTTTCTTCGTAATCAATTCCGCACTCTTGAGTAAATCCTTTAGCAACGAGGCGGGTTTTATAGCGTTCGATAGAACCATCAGAGATTGTCTTAATTTTGTAAACCCATTTACACCCTACAATATATTTATTGCAAGGAGGATCAACAAGTTCCCATGTATTTGTTCTTTAGAGTGATGTGAGTTCGTCTAGCATAGCTTGTTTCCATAAGGATAAGGAATTTGATGAGGCTTCTTGATACGGCTTGGGTTCATGAAGAGATAACAAAGTAGAAACATAACAATTATAATCTGAGAGCTTTGATGGTGGCTTTCTATTATGAGAAGGAAGATCATGTTGTGTACCATCTGAAGAAGCATTGGAATTTTCCATAGAGATGTCAGAGTTTTTATTAGGATCGACTTTTGTGGAGGTAATCTCTAGTTTGTAAGGTAGCGTAGAATGAGAACTAGGCAATGACTCATTGGGAATTGCAATAGGGGACGACCCATTCTCAAAGTTTGGTAATGACTCGATGGGCATTACAACAGGTGGCGACTCATTTTTAGAATTGCTTGATGGTGGATTGAAGAAAGGGTTAAGGAATTTGAAGGGCTAAGAGGAGGTTGTTTGAGTATTCGTAAGGGTGTAATAAGGTTTTTTTTCCCAAAAGGTAACATGACGAGAGATGCGCAATCTTTTAGTGGATGGGTCGTAACATCGATAACCTTTTTGTTGAACGACATAACCCAAAAAAACACACATGGCAGTTCTCTTACTAAGTTTATCACGCTCTCTCTTAGAAAGAAGAACAAAATAAGTCGAATCAAAAACACGAAGCTCCGAATAATCGGGAGAAGATTTATAAAGGCGTTCAAAGGGAGAGACCCCATTGGTTATGGAGGAGGGAATTTGATTTATGATGTAAACATAAGTATGAATAGATTCACCCCAAAAGTATTGAGGAATAAATAAAGATAAAAGTTGTGTTCGAGCAGTTTCTACAATATGATGGTGTTTGCGTTCGGCGACACCGTTTTGTTGTGGTGTATTAACACATGATAACTGAGGAAGAGTTCCTTGGGATTTAAGAAAGTCTAGAAAAGAGTTGGAGATGTACTCTTCTCCAAAGTCGGAACGTAAGACTTTAATAGTCTTTGAAAATTGTGTTTTAACCATATTGGTAAACTCAATGCACACTTTAAGAAAATCAGATCGTGAACGCAATAAATAAGTCCAAGAATAACGAGAGTAATCGTCAACAAATAGTACGTAGTAAAGCCCCTCCCATGGATGCAACTAGAGATTTTCTCCATACATCAAAGTGTACAAGATCAAAGGGAGATGAAGAAAAGGTAGTGCTATATATTATTAAAAGGAAGGGCTGGTTATTTGCCCAGTTAACAAGCAGCGCAACAAGGTTCTTTCTCTAATTTAGCTGAACCTAACAACCCTTGATTAAACATAAAATAAAGACGTGAAAATGAGATATACCCCAAGTGAGAATGCCAAACCATAAAAGGCGATGACGTGGGTATTGATGCAGCGACAAGAGATGCACCGGACGGATGAGGGATATGAAGTTTGTCAATAACATATAGTCGTCCAACTCTATGACCTGTCCCAATTTGCTTCTTCGTCGAGCATTCCTGAATAATACCCACGAGAAGAAAATATAATGCCAAGACCAAGATCACATAATTGTCTAACGGATAAAAGATTCATCGAAAGTTGAGGTACGATAAAAACATCGGGGAGAGACAAATCTTTTATTGTTTTAACATAACCAATATGACTTACACTAATAGTAGATCCATTAACAGTATGCATTATAGATGACGAAGAAATGGTGGTGACACCTTCAAATGATTGTGAATTAAAGGTCATATGATTTGAAGCGCCGAAATCAAGAAACCATTATGAAGAATAAATACCTGAGGGGTAGAGAATGCGGAAGCACAAGTAGATTTGTTACCAAGAGATAGGGCTTGTTTGATCATCTCCTGAATGTCCTCTATAGTAGGTGCATTAGAGTTGTTCAATGCCTGATAATTCGTCATTTCGGTATTGGATTGTGCAAAGGCAGAAGTAGAAGATGCACGTGCAGCTGATTTCCCTTTTTTTTGCATGTTTCATGACGTTGGGGCAGGACAATTTTGAGCGGTATGCTCGAACAACTTACAATATTTGCATTGGACGTGGGACAAATCACGGTGTGGTATTGCCTGATTGTCTTTCCACGAAATATTGGCGGGTTGGTGAGATGGACTGTTGGAGCGAGAAAATGGGTTAGGGGACGGGTATGGTCGAGACGATGAAGCAAAGATAGTGGTCGTGTCCGGACTAATACCATTACGGGTTTCTTCAATAATTAACCTCGTTAAGGCGACATCAACCTTTGGAAGAGGTTTGCGGTGAAGAATCGATGCTTTTATGGGTTCAAACTCACTTCGGAGGGCCATTAAAAGTTGAACCAACCTCGATTCTTCACGAAATTTTTCCCACATTTCTACTGCATCACTTGGCCATTTGGGATCCATTTGTGATAAGTGATCCCATATTATTGGCATTTCTAAGTGAACGTCTGAAACAAATTGTCCAATTTGTTGTTTAAGAGGTCGTATATCCTGTTCCAACTTATATTGTAGGGCAAAGTTGGTTTAGACATGCATACTATAAAGAAAATCCTAGGTCGTTTTGGAGGTCTCGAACTTTGCTAGTTGCATGCTGATGGATGGTGCGACCAGTGGTGGATCCAGAAATCCAAGTTTGGGTGGGCAAGGTAACAGTAGGATATGGGGGTTCGTCACCCCTGATTTTTTTTAGTGCACTTTATCAATATTTTTTATTCGCAAAATCACAATCTCTACCTTGCTGCCATAGCTTTGTATAGGTATCAATTTAAGAAAAATATTATAAATTTTGAAGTTGTGGATGATGATTTCAAATCATGGATTATATTTCCTTATTTAATCTGAGATCTGTTTAGAGACTCATTAATTCAAGTATAGATCAAAATCTTAATATAGAAAGGGATTCTTGAAAGGAATGAGAGGAAAAAGAAATGAGGAGAGAGAGTTTAATTTTTTTTTCCAGAGGTTCTAGGCGGAGAGAGAGATTCTCGTGATGAGATGAGTTGTGTGGGAGAAGTAAGAGAGAAAGGTTGGAAACAGTTGTCATGTTTGGAGTTACCAAATTGTTATGGGTGGGTAAACCCATGAAATCCTTGTAATTTTGAAGTTGAGGGTAGGTAAGAAGTTATTTTTAAAAAGTAGGATTGGAAATTTAAAAAAGTTACCTATGAAAATCAAACTCCTAGAAATTTCAGGGTGGCGGCTGCCCACCCTCCACTCTATGTGCATCCGCCACTGGGTGCGACTGAGTTAGCAATCTCTGTGAGGATCTTGTAGTTGTTGATGTCCCATTCGGCAAATTTAGCATCGGTTTTAACAGGACATTTTAAATCTCCAATGACATATTTCCAGAAACCTTTTCCCTTAAAGAAAGCTTCTCATGAGAAAGGACCAATGATTGTAATTGCTCCCGTCAAACTTAATAGTGATAGGCTACGTCAGTTTGGATGCCATTGAAATTGTGATTATTATATTGATGATTTTGATATCAAGATTTGGAATGATAGGAATCGTTTGTCTTGCAATTTTCTTGTAGGTATAGGTTTAGATTGATATTGAGGAGAGTTGAGACATAAAGAAACCTTACTCTGATACCATGTTAATTATGATCAAGGTAAGAATGGAAGAAGGATTTATGTTACATGCATTGGGTATAAGACCCCATATTTATACAAGATGCAATGATCTATCTAAAGTATAGAGACCCATGCAGCTACACATAGCTACTCATATACAAATGTATATCCAGCTAAGCTATAGTAGAGATACCCATGTTATGCTCCAGTACATACGGCAATTTCGTATTATTTAACATAGAGAACAATTCTTTATTCAATGCTTACGGGATATTATTCATGAGCCCGATATATCATTAAGCAACCGTAAGGAGCACAAGTTTATATTTGCATGGTTCACATTTTTTTCCTCTCTTGTTTTCTTCAACATAGAAATATCTTCGAGTAGAGTAAATTTTATTTCCTCGAACTGTTTAAATTTGATTTTTATTTTATTTTCTTCTGTGGGGGATTTTATGACTTTTCTTCTTCTTGATTAAGCTTTTATGTTGATCACTTATCACATATGTCATCCAGCTCAAATATAAATTAGGGTTTTACCCAACGTTGTAAACTCGCAGGCACAACTTCTTTTCTTCATGGAGGTTTCAAACCACGGTTTAAAATGGTACGTTATAACGGTGTAACGGGCAGAAGCCGTTATAACCGTTATAACGGTGTTACGTTTTTAAAAGCCAAATAACACGTAAGGATAGTCAAATTGTTTAAAATTCAAAAATAGTGATAATAATGATGTATTTCCATATTGAAGTTATATGGGGTACTTAGATCGCACCTCCCTCATTAAAGTAGTAGACATTATGATATTATTATTTATTTTCTAAAATTATGTATTAGTTTTTGATTATAACGGCCATTATTTTACAAATAACAGTGTTATAACACCGTTATAACGGTATATAACGGTGGTAAAAGCAACAACCGTTATAACTGAAAATAGTGGATTGTTATAACGGTAACAACAACCGTTATGGCGTAAAATAACGGTACGTAACATAAAATAATGGGTGTTATTTTTTAGAATGGAACAAGGCACATAACGGAACGGGCTCATGACGTTACTGTTATAACGATTATTTAAAACCATGTTTCAAACCCATCCTCGCCACTGAAACTCTCGCAACTTTTGTCTCAACGAATTTTTATTGACAAAATTTCCTCCAAAAGCCCTAAGAGCATCTACAGCAGTAGGGTGGGTAGATTTACCCAAAACTAGGGTGAATCCAATCCACCCCAAATCCACCCACAACAGTTCAGTAGAAAAAATAAGGTGAATTTGCTGCGCGCTGTTTCGAACCGCGCGGGAACACCAGCGACCAACATCCAGCCACGTGTTTTAATCTCAGCCATCTATTTATCCAGCGCACTTCTAAACTGTGCGGCACTAATAGCCAATAAGGAATTGCCACGTCAATTTTTTTTTATAAAATCGCCGCAAAGCACAGAACTGCGCAGCATAACGCTGCAAGTTTTAGGCATAAATTTCACTTCCCTTTCTCAAGTGCAATTTCAAGTTTTACCAAGGCATATCCAAAGCATACCCTACCCATTTCCTCTGTCATCGATGCCATTTTTTTGTTTAAAAATATCGGGAGAGTCTAGTTTGCAACCGTGGTATAATTTTACCAAAACTAAACGCAACATAAACGCGGAAGTAAAACGAAGGGGGAACGCCGAAGTAACACATATTTGGCCGTTACAATTGACGTCGGACAACGATCCCTCTCCAATGCTCGAAGAGTTGAACCGAGTAGATATCCCTCTAGACGGTTGGGTCCATATTTTTGTTGGATCGGAGGAAATGCCGGTAAGTTTTGTGTAAATTTTAAGTATTATTAACGTATATTGCAATGTGTTCGATGAAATGCTCGAATGAAAGTCTAACGTGTTAATGTGTTTTTATTGTCAGAATTGAGATGAATTACAGTGTAGGGGATCATTGGATAAGGTACTGAAGTAGTACCAATGGATTGCCGTGTACCCGACGTTGAAGAAGTTGGTCGACGATATGGGTTTTGAGAAGTTTTGCTCGATTAAGGCGGGAAACTTGGATAACCGTCTTATTCATGCTCTCGTAGAACAGTGGTGGCATTCCACCCATACCTTTCACTTCTCTTACGGGGAACTGGGTTTCACACTGTTAGACTTTGTCATGCTAACGGGCATATCTTTTGGGAGGGGTCGCGAACTCCCGTACGACGAGAGGTACTCCAAGTTAGAGGAAGCAGAAAAGATGTTTCTGGGAATTACAAGCTCTGACATCAGGTTTAGTAATATCACTCTCGCCTATTTAAAAAAGTGGAAAGAGCCTTTGAATCCACGTCTCAACAATTACAACCCACAAATGGATATCGTGTATGCGAGGGCATTTATTGCCTATATGATGGGTAATCTCTTCTTCTCAAATGGTAGTACATCTCTTCGGGCGGGTTATCTTGCAGTCTTGACAGATTACGATATTATTGGTACGTCAATTTTTGAATGGGGTACGCCGATTATGGCAACTTTATATCGGGGGTTTGATGAAGTCTCAATTTTGAGGGATGGGAAGGTGAAGAAATCGATCACCAGATTCTATGCGATGTTAGAGTTCTGGTTCTTCGAGTACTATCAGGTTGGAAAGTATCTAGTGAAGGTACAAAAATTTAACCATATTTATCCCCGTATGGGTGCGTGGAGAGATGAAAGGGCTAGTACGGGGTTTAAAATCCATCATTCTTTTGCTGTGATCAGAGATATGATAGAATGGAAGGACATAACCAACATAGATTGGCAACCATAGCACAGGTCTAGGCAATTAATCCATCCAGAGGTAAGAGTTGCTTCAGCGTTGAGCTTCCAAGGGGTTCTGTTGGTGTTAGTCTTATACGGGAACGATACGCTTTGGTATTTAGGAGACCGGTGTATGTGTCAGATGACCGGGAATGATAGTGTGCCATATAACCCCCCTTCAAGAGATTATGGAATTCCCAAGGTACGATCGAGAGTTATATCAGGGTCTGAAAGATGTGGACTTCTACGATGGTCACAATTATCTTGCTTTAGATGTAGATTACATGACATATTGGCGTGTCGTTCGTCCAAATCCCAAGATCGGTTACAATTTAGTAAAGAGGGCAGGAAATATTTGGATCGTCAGGCAAGATCTAGTGAGGCCCGATGTACACTTGCCACCTACGTAGAGTTTAGCTACGTCTTCACAGGTGTAAGACTATGGTGTTCAGGCGACCGGCGATCCACATGATATGGGATGGTTCATGGATGTGGCGGGAATAAACGATCAACGTCGACGGATACCGATCCCGGTGATGCAGGTACCATACCCGTGTCTACCTATGTATAGTATGGATGAGTTGTGGCATCAATCCAAAGGAATGAGGTATGTGGCATATGAAGACTCGAGGTAACTAGTTGACAACAATACTGAGTTAAGGAGGGAGCTGAGCCGGGCATAGGATATCATCTGAGAGATGTCCGAGTGACTTGCTGAGATGTCCATTTCCTACCAGACAGAGCCAGTTGTGCAATACACCTATGATGAGAGTCTCGCACGTAGCAGACGTGCCAGCCAAACGAAGAGAGGTCATCCCAGTTTGGCTATGTTTTATTTAGAACTTTGATTTATGTTTTGTTTAAACTATGTTGAGTATTAATATTGTTTAAACTATGTTTTATTTAAAATATGTTGAGTATTAATATTGTTTTTTTTTAAGATTTTTTTTTTGAAACTTGTTGTCCAAGTTACTCGACGGCCATATTAACGGCTAGTTTTTTTTAAGAAACTCGTCCAAGTTACTCAACGGCCATATTAACGGCTAGTTTTTTTTTAAGAAACTTGTTATCCAAGTTACTCAATGGCCATATTAACGGATAGTTTTTTTCAACTATAAATGTCATTCATCTCCTACACTATCCTCCCTTCTAATCTTCTACACTATCTTCCCTTCTTACCTTACAAACATAACCACTATGTCTTCCTCAAACTCCCAATCTAATTCTCAAAACCACTCTCAATCCTCCAATACGAACCAATAAGAAAATGTCTTTCTTCCTCAATTTGGAACAAGTGATCCGTCGTAAATGCCTAACACTTCCCAAGATCTAAGGTATGTTCGCCAACAATTCCCACACTTGACAATCAATTTCAATCTCAAACCCATGGATATTACCCTCATTACCCAAACCAAGGATATTACCCTCAATTTGATGGGTATACGGGCTCATACCCTCAACCGGGGAATCCATATTATTCATATCAAACCAGTTTCGCCGGAGAAAGTTTGAGTACCACGCCAATGCAAGGTACATGGGGTTTAAATGATTTAAATCTTAATACGTCGCCGGTTGCATCTCCGGTTGTCTCTCTGACCATCGCCAAGGAACTCAATCTAGTTCTCACGAGAAGTAATACGTGCGGGAAGGAAAAGTCTACAAGAAAGAGGGCATCGACACCTATTATAGTTGAGGATGTAGCTGAGGCTGAGGAACTCAATCGGTTCTTACGAGAAGTAATACGCGTGGGAAGGCAAAATCAAATTGAAAGACGACATTGACACCTATTATAGTTGAGGGTGTAGTTGAGGATGAAGTTGATGACGACAAAGAAAGATATAAGAACTCAAAAAATTGGTCGTCCGTTGACTTCGTGAATCTTGCACGCGTTTGGTCCCAAGTGTCTCAAAACCTCGCTACCACGAACAACCAAAAAGCCGTTACATTTTGGTTCAAGGTGTGTGATCAATTCAACTCCTTCTATGTTGACCAATTGATGTGGCGATTGTACAGCGGTGTCAATTGTGCGTATAAGGGGCGGCTCAATAAGGAATGTTCAATTTTTAGAGGCATCATTCAAGACCTTGAGAGATGACATTTTACTGGTATTGGAACGGATGACTTCGTAAGTATTTTATTTATTTTTCTCATTTCATTAATGTTCAAAGGTGAATCATACTCTAAAGAATTTTCTAACTTGATTTCTAGGAACGTATGGCATACGATACATTCGCACAACTACAACACAAACCATTTACACTTGGGGAAGCGTACAAAGTTTTGGAAACTTGCCTGAAATGGTCACAAATTCATCACATCGGGCAACCCGGCCGCAACGTCGCTAGGAAGTCAAATTTTAACAATAGCCCGGGTAACTCCTCCAATACCGATCCTGAAACACCTACATCCAACACTCTAAATATCGTAATTCTGGATAATTCTATCGACATGGATGCACCACTATATTTTTGTGGGGATGTACGACCAGACGATAAAAAAAAATACAAGGCAAAAGAAGCGGCAAAGTCAAGTATAGGTTATTGGGGGGAAAGGATGCTTGAGACAATGACTAACATGATGAAGGCATAGAATGAGAGAGACGAGCAAAAGAAAGAGGAAAAGGAAACTAGAGCTAGAGCATGAGAGGAACTAAAGTTGGCTAGAAAGGCTGAGATTCAAAGGAGGTGTAAAGCGGAGCTAACTCAAAAAAAAATGTCGAAGATGCGCATATGGTTAAGGTGATGACAACGGACCCAAGTAACCTACTACCGGCACAAAGGCGTTGGATAAAGAGTAAATTAAAGAATATTCGAAGAAGTTAAGGAGCAGTATCCAAGTGATGACGACGTTTCTAGTGATGAAGACTGATGTAATCCTTAGCGTTAATAGTAGTTCTTAAGTTCTATGTAATTTTATTAGTTCAATAAAATTGCTATTAATCGTACGTAATCCTTAAAATTGTTATAAATCTAGTTCGTATTTGAACCTTCTGGATGTACTCTGGGATAATAGACTCTGCTTCTTACTTCTTTCTTACAGGACCTGAGATTTTCTTCTTCTCTTTATCTCTACCAAAACAATAAAACAGAAGAAATGGGTACAAAATCAAAAAACAGAAGCAGTAAACCAAGTTTCTTTAAAGTGATACAATGATGAAGACTTAGAAACATAATACATTACAACTTCAACATAAAACTCAACGGAAACAAAATACATTACTTTAGAAAATAAAAAAATAATGATGAAGACTACAATTACTCTGCCCTTTTTCGATTCCACAAATACGCGACAAGTTCATCTCGTAATTGGAAATGAGCTCCTTCATTTCTAATTTCATGAACCTTCTGGATGTACTCTGTCATAGTGTTGATCGCGTGTCTTGGATTTAAGTCATCCTTCCAATTCTTCAAGGATGTTCTAAACTCGGGATCAATGTCCATTTGTCTGATGTAAGTATGACGTTAATCCTTCGACGATCATTTTGTGCAGGATTATACATGCGTACATAACATTTCCTAGATCACTAGGTTTCCAAAATCGTGCACCATGTGCCAATATTTGAAACCTAGCTTGTAATACCCCAAAAACACACTCTACGTCTTTCCGAAATGCTTCTTGTATCTTCAAAAATATCTTTCGGCATCGTTAGACGAATTTCTTATGGTTTGAACAAGTGTATGCCATTTTGGATAGACTTCATCCGCTAAGTAATACCCCATAGTGTGCGGTACAGTGCTTATATTATAATTGCATGGCGACGCAACTCCATTAGATAAGTTGTTGAAAAGCCACCATTGATGCAAGACGTTCACGTCGTTGTTAGAACCGGGCACCCTAAAGAATGCGTGTCATATCCAAAGATCTTGCGATGCAACCGTTTCTAAAATTACTGTCGGGATTTTCTTATACCCGGTATATTGTCCTGCCCACCCGGTAGGACAATTCTTCCATTTCCAATACATTCAATCTAAACTACCTAACATCCCCGGGAAGCCTCGCGATCTATTCACTTCTAACAAGTGTAATGCATCATCTTCATTGGGAGATCTAAGGTATTGAGCTTTGAATTGTGTTATAATAGTTTTGCAAAATTCTTTCAAGCACAAAATACCCGTAGACTTCCCAATCCGAATGTATTCTTCTTGGGCGTCTGCACTCGTACCGTAACATAACATGCGAAGTACGCACATTATATTTTGGTGCGAGAATAAGCCCATCGTTTTAGCGGCATTTTCTCTTTGAATAAAATAGGGGTTCGAAGAAAGTATTTGATTATAAATACGTTGATACACACTTTCGCTCATACGGAATCGACGACGAAATGGGATACCTTTGAATCTTGGGTTGTCACCGAAGTAATCTCGATTAAGGCTAAACTCTCCCAATTTATGATTACAGTCTTTCCGCTTGTCAATCCTTCCCCTTTTACTACCTCCCTGCCTCTGTGATGATGTCGTCTCTTGCTCTTTTTCTTCTACTTCTTAGGGATGGCAATGGGGCGGATTTGGGGCGGGGGAGCCAATACCATTCCCATTCCCGCTTAGATTCCCACCTCCCATCCCCGCCCCGATCCCCGTTTAAATTAAACGGGGATCCCCGAATCCGCCCTACATAAATAAGTTTGATACCATCCCCGCCCCATTTAACTTATAAACAAACAAAAAAAAATTAAAAAAATTGTAACTTATGAACCACCATTGTAGATAAACAAATACAGAAACATGTTTTATCCAATATAACTTTACATACTTATTACAAAAACATGTAAATAGACCACTCAAACTAGTCTCATACACAGTAAAAGCACAAGAAACCCGATAGCAGCAATAGCAAGAACAAACTTATTCTACATTCCTTTTGATTCACATACTTCTACAAGAGCTTTGAGGAAGGGTCGGAGATGACATGCATTTTAACATTGAACAATCTTAGAAGCGCTCTAAATATCAAGGAAACAAAGATCACCGGCAACGAACCCTCAAGGAACAATCTTGTAAGCCTTCATCTTATCAATCCACGAGACAAACGCAGAAGTCGAATTCCTGAACCCCAAGAACCCGTGTTCCTACTCTTATTCATGTTATCCAGCACCGATTCGTCCGCCATAAACATCTTATCCCCAAACCACCACACCCCAACTTCTTCGATTTTAGTTAGACAAAGCTCTTTCTCCTTCACAATCTCATCCCATACCTTCCCTTTATCCTTCATCATCTCCTCCAAGCTCAGCCCTTGTTCAAACTCGGCACATTCTACCTCAAACTGCTCTCCCAAAATCTTTCACAGATGCTTCCACTTAAACACGTCTCCGTTACTGGAATTATAAGCTTCGTTCTTAGCGTAGGGATCCACAGATGACCATATCTGATGTTCCACAATCAAATCAGTATCAGATGCATCCAAGTACCCCTCCCAAGCAAGGTTTCCCCTCATACTTACAAATCGCAGTGTAAACAAAAAGTGTCCCAATTATATTCATCATACTATAAGGCACGAAGCCAAATTTTGTACCCGGACGATGAATCGACCACGTCAACCCCTCTTTCTTCTCTGCCTCCTCAAACAAAATATCCTCAAGATTGTAGTAAAAATTGGGGACGTCCAACCTGGGGAGATCCTCATGGAAAGGAGGTTCATGCTTGTGTCATTTTCACTTAAAAATTGTAACTTCATATGGATAACAAATTTTTTTTACACATACCCATCTTCGACTCCGAACATTTTCACTAATCTCTCCCAATTCTCTTCCGCTCCAGACATCTCTACACCACAAAAAACCATCAAATCCCACTAATGAAGCTCAAATAAAGATTCAAAACTTAGTCGGTCAAGGAACCGCATAAGAAAGTCAAACAAATCGAAGAAAATAGTAAAATCGATGTAGATGCAACCATAGAATATTGAAATTGAGTGAGAAACGAACCTGGGGACTCAAACAAAATCGAATTAGAGATGAAATCAGATCTTAGGGCAAAATTTGGGGGTTTCTCTTACAGGCCGTCGCGTTTGGGGGATTGGTTGAAGTCGAACGCGTATGAATTCCTTGTTCCCACGCAGGAGGATTAAACGACGAAATGTGGAGGAAATTTTGGGAATCTTTAACTAATGCTTGTTGCTTGAAATCAAAGAGCTTGCTTGCTGCTTCTAATCATTTAACATAGCTTAGCATTTTTCATAATACATAAGGGTATAATAGTAAAATTGTTAAGTTGATATTTAATGGGGTCGATGCAGGGCGGATAACGGGTTTTATATTAGCAGTCTCAAATCCGCCCCGATCCCCGATGGATTTTTGGTAGTTTATACCATCCCCGCCCCCATACTCGGTTAGCTCATACCAAATCTGCCGTGTTCGGGGCGGGGCCGGGCGGGGCGGGGCAAATTGTCATCCCTGCTGTTTCTCCAATCTCAATCATAATCTTGCTATACTAGTGGATCAACTCAATTTAACGTCGGAAGAGCTCTTCGCTTTCGGACGATGATGAAGACAATGACTCCAAAGATGAGAGTGATGGGTAAGACATGAATAGGTCAGCCATGATTTCGTCAGACATGATTCGGCGAAAATGATAACAAAGGAAGAAAATTGAGTTTTGAGATATAAAATGAATGAGTTGATTGTAGAAGATTAAGAGAGTAGAAGATGAATGGGTTTTATAGATAGAGAAAAAACTAGCCGCTTATAACCGTTGAGCATCTTGTTGTCCAAGTTTGATCAGGGAAAAACCAAAGTATGGAGGGGAACCATTGCACTTATTTCATGTAGGCTTTTGCCGCGCACTTCTAAACCGCGCGGCAAGACTAGCCGTTTGAATTTGTTTTAATCTAAGCCGCCCACGTGTTTTAATCTTGGTCGTTGTGTATACGCGCAGTTCAGAACTGCGCACAATAGGAACCACTGGAAGCTTGACAAGTGTCAACATCATATTGACTCGTAGGCTACGCGCGGTTCAGAAGGGCGCGACATTAATCCACCAAAAATCCACCTTATGGATGGAGAATCTACCCTCAAGATGGAAAAACTTGTGTCACGGGGATTTGTGACCTAGCTGCTGGGAGGATTTAAGGGTGGATTTAAGAATCCACCTGTCACGTCAGGGTGTACCTAGCTGCTGTGGATGCTCAAAGTATTTACAAAATAGTTAAAGAATATATACTCATCAAGCAAAGTGTTTTAGAAAATACTACCTCATAGAAACTCTTTAAGGAAAAAAGAAAACAAAATGAGAAATGACGGGGTGTGCGAGAGTAACACTGCATATTTCGAAATTGCCATGGAGTGACCATGGCTCACTATTGCCGTTGAAAGTTGGTTGGACCATACTCAGAATGAAGCGACATAGTGTAAACAAAAGATGCTTGCAGCATGATAATCGTGTGGCAACTAAGCCGTTTGAGCATATTACGTACACATGTTTTCATGCATATAAATGGCATAAAGTTAAAATGAGTATTGATGTTTATATCAATTATTACAAATCTTGTCTACATTATTGAACTATAGAAATAGAAAATATGGGATTTGTGAAAATTATGTATTATACCATTGTGAATAAATTGCCTAAAAGACATGACAAAGCTTTGAAATTGGTATTATCTTAATGTTTGCCTAAAAGACAAGTCAAAGCTTTAAAATTGAATGGTTAGTAGTTGATTATATTTTGTTAAAATTTTGAACCATTTATGATCTAACTAATTTATCAAGCATTCATTTTGGAAACCCTAGATTAGCTTTTCCATGTCGGTTACCTACTTTGAGATGCTCTTCTTTTTACATATGCTCTTCTTTTTACCTGCCTCTAAAGCGTTAACGAAAACGACATTAGCTCAATTTTCGTCGTTTTAAAATAAACGACATCACTAGACTGGAAATGTTGCACCAGCGTGTGAAGACCTCTCTCTCTCTCCAAATCCCTAAAATCTCATTTTCTCAAACACCTTGGACACAATGATGAAGAAATTGGAGGTCTCATAGTCTGCAACTGCAGTGAGTTGTGGGTGACCTTCAAAGTTTGTGAAGATGTCGGTACAACAGAGTGGTGGGATGTCTCCCTATCTTCCAAGATTGGTCGTTGGGTTGATTTCGGGAGCTCTCACTGGGGTTTTCGCTTTAGGTAACTTTCATTGTTATTTGGATATCAACGAGTGTGTGGGAACTAATTAGAATCCCAAAGGTTAAGATTGGTCCCAAATGTATTTTTTAATACAGGGTGTTTGAGATTTTGTACTAGTTATCCAACCCAGTAGTTTATTGATGGTAATATATTCTGCCCAAGTCGGAGCTATTCGATCTAATTACTGTAAGATTTCATGGTGTAGCTTAGACTGGGAGAACGATGTTATTCGAGGATAACCGTGGTTATCCTTTTATGAGCAGAATATGGAATTTCATAGCTCTGATCTGAATTGGTTTCTCGAAATTAGTTGGATTCTCCATGAAGACTCCAAATTGAGTGTTTAGTTGGTTATTTTGTTGAATGTAGGCGAATTATTTTGGGTTTGCCCCTTTTCTCCTCTATATCATCAATGGCTTGCTGGAACATTTTGATTATGTTTGTTATTTATATATAAAATTATTTGACATGTTTACCGTAATTCTTTTATTGTTGTTCTCTAATAGATCCTTTTTATTTGACTTAAACAGCTGGAGCACTCACAGGAGCAATCACTGGTGCATTAGCAGGTCGTGCTTCTGACAGTGGTATCTTCCGTGGAGCTGGACTTGGGGCTGTTGCTGGAGCTGTCCTCTCTGTCGAGGTTTTAGAGGCTTCCCGTGCATACTGGTGCTCAGAGAGATCTGGTACACGAAGCTCATCATCCATGGTTAGTGGACTAACTGAATACTCTTCGTCTTTTTTTCTCAACTCAAGACGGTGTCTTTCATTTCTAAATGCAGTCTTTCACCTTAATATCACCTGTGCTTAGGTTGTTATGTAAATGCTCCTGTAAAGTTAGTCATTGCGAATTGGAGAGATGGAAATTAGGCTCACTGACGATATACAGCTATATATTCGCTAATTAAAAGAAAAAAGTTTAATGTTGAACAATCACAATTTTATTAGATAAGTTATACACAGTAAATTAAATAATCAAAATGACAATCCAACATATCACATTTGACTGTACAGAACTGGAATCGAGAATTGATATTTCTGATCATCTTGATATGTTATAATAGATTGTCCTTTATATTTCTTGCATTATGCTATATTTTGATCCTTGCTCTCAACTCTAATTTTAACCTTTTGTTCCGCGACTTCCCAGTCAGACTTTGTAGAGGAGCTACTCCATGGGCGGTTTGTGCAAGAACAGTTTGCACCTATGTTCACAGCTTACCGCTGGCAGGTATGTATTCCTTCTCCACATAAACTGTCTGCCAAAACTTAAGTCATATTGTGTTAGTCTCTTCTACTTCCAAAGCATCAAATACTCCATATCTTCCTCACCCACTCACATTTTGTGATGCTAAGAGACCTCTCCTTGACAGACTTCATTTCGATAACATATACGAGGAGACTGGAGATAGTTTTAACTTTAAACTGCATATTAAGGCGGCCTAAATAACTTTGTTTTGCGCTGTAAATTATTTGTCGAGCAAACTAATTCTTGACATCTGAAAATCGGGCGAATTATACTTAATTGAGCAGGTAAGCATTGGCGACGGAAGTTATGATCAGATATATAACGTCTATGGCGACGTTGCATCAAAAGGGTTGTCAGGCGAGTCAATAAAGAAACTACCATGGCATGTGATCACAGATGAAAAGAAAGCAGGATGTGGAGATAGTGTCTGCTGCTCGATTTGCTTGCAGGTCTTCTATTTGTTACTGCATCTTTAGATTTATTTTTTCTACATCATACATTATTTTTTTAATCTAGGGAAGTTTCTCAATAATTACCTCTGGAAACTTTTAACAAGTAGTTACTAATTTTTTTAAAATTCCCTAAAGACCACTACTTAGGCACCTGATGGCTTAACTAATTATAATTGTTTTGTCTAACCAGCGGCTACTATTTGGTTATTTTAGGAGGAAGGTAAGAAATTTCCTAGATTTTGGTTAGAAATAAGCACTTGAAGGAGTTATATGAAAGTTGGGCTTTTTGGTTAGAAATAACCACTACTTAGGCACCTGATGGCTTAACTAATTATAATTGTTTTGTCTAACCAGTGGCTACTATTTGGTTATTTTAGGAGGAAGGTAAGAAATTTCCTAGATTTTGGTTAGAAATAATCACTTGAAGGAGTTATATGAAAGTTGGGCTTTTTGGTTAGAAATAACCACTACTTAGGCACCTGATGGCTTAACTAATTATAATTGTTTTGTCTAACCAGTGGCTACTATTTGGTTATTTTAGGAGGAAGGTAAGAAATTTCCTAGATTTTGGTTAGAAATAAGCACTTGAAGGAGTTATATGAAAATTGGGCCTTTTGGATTTTGTAAAATCCCTGAAATTAGCACTGAATCAAAGCATTTTTTTCACAAACTTGGTACCATACCCTCACATCTAAAAATAGACAACAAGATTTTGTTTGCTTATGAGCATGTTGTATTACTAAAAAATAAGCTGAAAGTTGCCAATTATTACTATTAGCTAAGCCATATATGGTCGTAATTGTATTGCTCTCCCGCTATTTGATATGTTTTTTGAGTAGCTAGTGTGCTACCTATTTGGCTATTTCTCATTTGTTATTTTTCGTTGTCATCTATTTTTCTCTAGTCTCTTATCTTTCATCTAATCTGTCATTAGTTTTCATGTGGCATATCATCTTGTTTTTGCGAAGTTGTCATTTATATGAATCGTCTGTCATTTGCTTTTAAGATTTCTCACTGAGATCTTTTTTGTCTTGAAATAAGTACTTATATACAGAATGAGAAATAGGAAATTTTAGGAAAATTCAAATTATAGTTACTTGCGCTTTTTTTTTTTGCTTTTTTTTTGCATATTAGTACTGGTTATTGCCCTTTAATTATTGTCTTACTCTTCAGGATCTCGAAGCTGGGGACACTGTGAGAAGCTTGCAGCAGTGCCGTCATACATTTCACTTAGCATGCGTTGACAAATGGTTAGTTAGACACGGATCATGCCCTGTATGTAGACAAAATGTATAGTGTAAAAGATTATATTGTGTACAAAGGACTCCCGAGCACATGTACATACGCTCTTTTGTCCTTATAGTGTTCCTTCTAATGGTTATTTACTTAGTTGTATATTTATGTATGAATGCTTAAGTGCAGTATTTGTAGTTTCTGAATCTGAAAGTAAAGGAGGTATATCTATGTATGCCCCTTACAGATAGTATACCAAATATTGCTGTTTGAGTATGTAATACTGTGAAGTGTGAACCTGTTACTGTGAGATACTGAACTTGTAAGAGTGTAGATTGTCTGCTATCTGCATAAAGCATCCATGAAACTTGTCTTCTCATATGGATTAAAATAACCTTCTGTAATGATGTTGTGCCAAGTAACTCCATTCCTGGTATGTTTTTGCTACTTTTGTACATTTTGAAGATGGTCTAGAGTCCGGACATGGCATTTTCTGAGGTGAAGCCAGTTTCTTTTTTGTTTCTTTTTGGACTTTCAGTTTGTACCATGGGTGCGGATTCCAGCATAAGAGCATCGCCAACAGTTGAGTGTGAGCTTTGACTGCTGCCACACAAGTCAGACGCATCAAACCCAAACTCACACTCTTTTCATTCTAGCAATTGGGCTGATGTGGATTTGTTTTATTAATTTTTCTGCAATCAAAACACCGCGTGATCTTTGTTGAACAATAAACACTTCGTTCCCTCCCCACACTGTTTCGTCATCTCTCTTATTTTTGTTTAAAACTCTTGAAAAAATTTATCACCATCATACCCAAAAAAATGTAAAATGCAAATGCCAGAGGGAGACCTACACCCAAGTTGTTACCCTAATTATAGTGACGAGATTCAAAAAAAGTCGTAATTCGGTCGAGGTCCGGAAGAAAAAAAGTTGTATTTGAAGAACAATAAGAAATTCAAAGCCAATCACATCCAACCGAATATGATATTCTACACATGTGGTTTATTACTGCTCTCTGAGACGCCGTGACGCACATATTTCATACTGGCAAGGATCTCACGATAAGTTTTTGTTTAATGGTGAGTTGGTATTTCGTATTGAACAAGTTTTTGTCGTACAACGTTATGAATTATTGATTTCTTATTGAACAAGTTTTTGATATTGCATTAATCTTAGATTTATTTTAACGCAATATTCTCAGAAAAAAAATATTTCTTCAAAATATTACATTCTTCAAACGAATGCATTATTGGAAAGTAAACTACTTTCTTGGAAATTAAACAGCATTCAACAAAGTTAAATGATATTTAATAAGCTGAACTGGTACTTGGTTTGCCATTCTTGTTGAGACGTTCCATGACCTTAGCTTGCCTTTGCTGATAGTATTGCAATACATGTCCAGAAAGATTACTCAGGTTTTTATCTATAATTTTGCGATTTTCCCTTTGCTTGTTCCAAATTCATTTTGGCTTGCCATTGCTGATTTTCTTTCGCTCTTATTCTTTCATTTTCTTCTTTCGCTTGCCTCTTCTCCAACCTCATCTTCGTAAGCATTGTCGCCATACTTTGGCCGGATGCAATAATCTTATCCACGCCCTTGTTTCTTGCAACGCTTTTCTAATTTTTTTTTGGTCGATGGGCCTCGCTCCGCCCTCATATAACGAACCATCTAATTCAGAATTTTGGGGAGCGAATTGAGGTGTAGGTGGGTCGTCGGGATCCTCCGATAGGTTGTTTGATCCGATCGAGTTCCCCGGAGAAGAATTATGCGATGCTCTGAACGCCACATTTCTAAGTAGATTCCTTGCATGGTTCAAACCATCATCTTTTAGGTTGGCTCATCGCGATTCTCGTGCTAAAATTTTATGCGCTTCACGATGTTTGAAGTCATTGCCGCCATTCATACTTTGATAGATCTTATGTGTATTATTTTCCTACAATTCCCAAAATTACCAAATACAAACAAATAACATGTATATCCAAGACAAATAAACGAAATTAAGTTAAAGTAAATTAGAACGTACCCGATCATCTACGGTTTTCCCGCTCTCGTACAAAAATTGTACTTGAGCAACTATCCCCTTGTAGTTCACACATTGTGCATTAAGGGGATACCACTAATTTTTGGTCGGCCCACACAATCGTCATGTAGGGTACTCGGGGTCTCTGTTAAAGGCAATGTTGACATTTTAATAGAAAGTGAAATCTTTTGTACGCCCCATAGTCTGGACAGAAGCTGTAACCCACACCCTTGCGAGACACGTGAAATCTGCATCTGTCTAATGAAGTTCAACATCATCCGTCTCATCTAAAAACTCATTATTATCCGACACTTGCACATTTTGTCTTTGTTTTGCGGGTACTCTTTTCTTTTTCCTTTTCCTTTTTCTTTCTCGGGCGTCGTAACGTCAATAGGTATTGGAGTATTTTGCGGAACCCATATTTAACTCGATAAATTCACCATTGAATAGGTAGCTCTGAAAGTAATTTGAAGGTTGAAAATCTTGAGGTTGAGTGACCAGATAGTGTTAATAGTACGGGCAAAATGCCTGAGGTTGTAGTTGAGAGAGTGTAAATGGATTTTGATACTATCCTCCAAAGGTATCCCCTTGCAACATGGTAAACGGATGTGGGTTATGCGATTCGAATTGAGATTGGAATTGAGATTGGTTGTGGTAGAGGTATGAAGTGAATTGTGATGATGGGTGTTGAGAGAATGGTGTTGAAGGAGGGTTCTGGAAGGATGGGGTCAACAATGTTGAGTTATTACTGCTGGTGTCGGAGTTTGCCATTTGGGACGATGATGTTTTTTGACTGCGCAGAGGTTCTTTTCTCTTCTCAGAGGATAGAAGAAGTAGCCAGGTTCATCTCAGCCTTCCATAATGGATAAGATGACTTTTAATTACCGCGCGGTGTTCTGATTCCCGGAGACAATCACCTCCTCTCCTTCTATTAGTCCACGTGTATTTGTTTCCAAAGAACCCCAAATTTAAAAACCCACACGCATCCCAAAGATCTAAGAATGGTTGAATTTGAAGATTAGTAAGAGGAATGCCCCCCTATTTTTCCATAAGAAGACAATGTGATTGAAATCACACCAATAACAAACCAGGGCAAATTGTGATTATCAAGAACAGTTGGGAAGATTTGCCATTGGACCAGTCTTTGGTCAAGGTAGGGGGAAAAATAGATAGAAGACAAAATATTTAACACCCTTTTCATAGATAGCAACATGGATACACTAGAATTCAACACACAAAACAAACACATTAACATGCTCGTCCCACATCAGAGCAAGGCCCCTAGACCGGCTAGAAGCAAGGACACCAACACAAGACAAATAACCAGGCCTACTATAGACACTTTGAACTTTAAAGATAGTGGATTTGGTTTCACATAAGAAAACCAAAGCAGGTCTTTGCAGTTGACCCAAATTGCTTAAATCGGGGAATGAGGAGGGAAGCTGAACTCCTTACACATTCCATACAAGAACCTTCATTGATTAATTACGGAGGGGGGGGGGGGCAGTTTCTGGCTGCCTGCCTTCGCCATAACACCATTGTCATCAGATCCTTGTTGAACACCACAATTTTTACAGTCACTATTCTCACCTTTGTCTGCCACCACATCTTCACTCTCCATGATCTCAATATAACCTTCTTCTTCCATTGGTTCCCTTGTCTGTTGTTGCTGCTCCGGTAATGGTTTCTCCACACTATGAATTTCATCATCAATTGATAAGTTTCGCCCAATCACACTAGTAGCTCACTTTTTTTCTTTCTCCTTCTTCTTGTTCTTCGGGGCCACCAACAAAATTGAGGTTTTAATGTGATCAAGCATACTGACAGAGTGATTAAACACATTGAAGACTTTGTGAGTATCATAGTCAAGAACAACTTTCTTGAAAGGTTGAAACTCCCAAATTTCTCAGTCTCCTTGTTAACAGTTGTGAAACTGGAGCTAGTGTTGAGCCTAATTGATGGAATTGGATCTTTGTGCAACACACTTTTACCCTGCAGAGTATCTTGGTTTTGATATTGTGAGCTTTGTCTCACTTTGTATCCAAACCCGTGTAGTTCCATTATTACATCATGTGCCTTTATAAACGATCATCTTGCAAACCAACTACCTTGTGCTCTAGTGGTGATGGTATGTAAACAACTATTATGTAGTGAAGGGGTTCAAATCTTACCACTGGTAGGGTTTGAGGTTGGTATGATCCCGTTGGTCTTGTATCAGCTTGCCCGGTTTGTGTGGCTTGCATGCTATTGCACGATCCCTAGAGGATAGTCGATAGCCTGGCCAGATGGCCAGCGGATACTCTCTAGCTATTTGAGCAAATTAGCCTTTAGACCCTACATAATGACCACGAATTGGTTTGTATACCTATTGATTATCTTTTTTAGCTTTTGGACCCTAAAATTTGTCGGAACTCATAAAATCTTTAGAAATACCAAATTTACCATTTATGTTTCATCTTTCCCAACACCCTTAAAACTACTCATCTGCCTCCGAATTCTATTTGAGCACCTGTAGCAGCTAGGTGCAGGATGAGGTGGCGAGGTGGATTCCCTCCTCCACCCTCTAAAATACCAATCCACCCTACAACAACTAGGTGGAGGAGCTGATGTGGCCACCCCAAACCCACCTTAAGGGTGGTCTCACCACCCTCTGGGTAGATTTTGGGTGGATTGATGCCGTGTAGTTCTGAATTGCGCGTAACCTTTAGACGAATTAAATGATGAGACTTGACATGCTTTAAGTGGCTCCCATGCCCTGCACTTCAGAATTGCGTGTAAAGTGTACGCTCATCATGGAGACACGTGGACGGCCAGGATTCAAACTTGGCTAACGGCTAGTTCATGCCGCGCAGTTCTGAACTGTGCGGCTAGAGCCTGCATGAAAATGACAATCATTTCCCTCTCCATACTTGGTTTTGTTTTTTGGTGATCAGAAGGCCTATAGTTTTGGGCATACTTGTTCAACAAGAACCTCAACGGCTATATTTTTTGGCAAACTTGTTTGGCAAGCATCTCAAGGGATTGTTTGTTGGCCAAACTTGTTTGACAAGAAGCTCAACGGCTAGTTTTTTTACCAAACTTGTTTGACAAGAAGCTCAACAGCTAGTTTTTTTACCAAACTTGTTTGACAAGAAGCTCAACGGCTAGTTTTTTTCATCTATAAAAATCATTCATCTTGTGCACTCTATTCTCTTACTCTTTTGCACTCAACTCTATTATCTTAATCTTATAACCTCTACTCTATTCTCTTGTTATCAATTTTGCCTAATCATGTCTGACCTAATTTTGGAGGACCTAATCATGTCTGACCCATCACTCTCATCATCGTCCGAAAGCGAAGAGCTCTTCCGACATTAAATTATGATGATGCATGAGTATAGTAAGGTTCTCATGGAGATGGGAGAAGCAGAAGAAAAAGAGCAAGATGCGACATCATCACGGAAGCGCGGGGGGGGGGGGGGGGGGGGAGTAAAAAAATGGGAAGGATTGACAAGCGGAAAGGTTGTAATAATAAATTGAGTGAGTTTAGCCTTAATCGGAATTATTTTGGTGCCAACCTAGTATTTGCCGGTATCCGATTTCGTCGTCGATTCTGTATGAACGAATGTGTGTATTAACATATTCATGATCAAGTTATTTTTGCGAACCCCTATTTTATTCAAAGAGAAAATGCCGCTAAGACGATGAGCTTATCGTCGCACCAAAAGATAACGTGCGCACTCCGCATGTTATATTGCGGTACGAGCGCAGACGCCCAAGACGAATACGTTCGAATTGGGGAGTCTACGGGTAATTTAAGTTTGAATTTTTTTTGCAAAACAATTCTAACACTATTCAAAGCTCAATACCTTAGATCTCTCGATGAAAACGATACATTACACTTGTTAGAAGTGAATGGATCACGAGGCTTCCCGGAGATGTTAGGTAGTTTAGATTGTATGCATTAGAAATAGAAGAATTGTCCTACCGGGTGGGCAGGACAATATACCGGGTATAAGAAAATCCCGACGGTGATTTTAGAAGCGGTTGCATCATAAGATCTTTGGATATGGCACACATTCTTTGGAGTATATCTAAAATGAAGTTGTGTCGCCATGCAATTACAATATAGGCACGGTCCCACACACTATGGGGTATTATTTAGCAGATGGAGTATATCTAAAATGGCAAACAATTGTTCAAATCATAAGAAATCCGTCCAACGATGCTGAAAGATATTTTGCAAAGATGCAAGAAGCATGCCGGAAAGACGTAAAATATGTTTTTGGGGTATTACAAGCTAGATTTGAAATATTGGCACACGGTGCATGATTTTAGAAGCCTAGTGATCTAGCAAATGCTATGTACGCATGTATAATCTTGCACAACATGATCGTCGAAAATGAACGTCATACTTACATCTGGCAAGTGGATATTGATCCCGAGTTTAAAAAAACCGTGGATACTTGGAAGGAGACGCTAAATCCAAGACACTCGATCAATACTATGACACAATATATCGAGAAGATTCATGAAATTAGAAATGAAAGTGCTCATTTCCAATTACGAAATGAACTTATTGCGCATTTATGGAATAAAAAAGAGGTGGAGTAATGTATTTTGTTTCGAAGTTTGTAGTTTTATGTTGAAGTTGTAATGTATTTTCTCTACTTGATTGAAGTATGTTTAACGGAATACTTACGATTGATAACAATTTTATTCAAATAATGAAATTACATTGAACTTAAGAACTACTATTAACGCTAAGGATTACATCAATCTTCATCACTAGAAAATCGTCATCACTTGGACACTGCTCCTTTAACTTTTACGAATAAAGTTTAATTTGCTTCTTCATCCAACGCCTTTGTGCCGGTAGTAGGTTATTTGGGTCAATTATCATCACCTTAACCAAATGCACATCTTCGATGGCTTTTTTTTCCTAGTTAGCTCCGCTTCACACCTCATTTGAATCTCTGTCTCTTTAACCAACTTTTGTTTGTCTCGTACTCTAGTTCTAGCTTCATTTTCATCTTTCTTCTGCTTGTCTCTCGCATTTTATGCCGCCATCATGTTTGTCATCATCTCAAACATCTTCTTCCCCCAAAAACCTATACTTGACTTTTTTCCTTCTTTTGCCTTGTACTTTTTTTTAGCCATCCGGTCGTACTTCCCCACAAGCATATAGTGGTGTATCCAAGTCGGTAAAATCATCCGAAATTATGATATTTGGAGTGTCGAAAGTAGGTGTAGAGAGATTGGTACCGGAAGTACTCGGGCTATCGTTAAAATTTAATTTCCTAGAGATGTTGCGGCCGGGTTGCCCGATGTTCTTAATTTGTGACCATTTTGGGCAATGCTCCAAAATTTTGTAAGCCTCCCCAAATGCAAATGAGTTTTTTTTTGTAGTTTTTTGAATGTATCGTATGCCATACGTTCCTAGAAATAAAGTTTCAAATTCTAATGAGTACGATTTACCTAACAAAATTAATGAAATGAGGAAAACAAACAAAATTACTTATGAAGTCGCCAGTTCCAATGTCGGTAAATGTAGGTTTTTGAGGTCTTGAATAATGCCTCTAAAAATCGAACAATTCTTATTGTGCAGCCCCTTATACGCGTAATTGACACCGTTGTATGATCGCCACATCGATTGGTTATTATAAAATGAGTTGAATTGGTCAGGCACCTTAAACCAAAATGTAGCGACTTTTTGGTTGTTCGTGGTAGCAAGGTTTTGAGACACTTGAGACCAAACACATGCGAGATTCGCAAAGTCATTGGACGACCAATTTTTGGAGTTCGTATATCTTTCTTTGTTATCATCAACTTCATCCTCAACTATAATAAGTATCGGTGCCGTATTCTTTTATACTTCGCCTTTCTACGTGTATCACTTCTCGTGAGAACCGGAGAGATGACCAGAGAGACAACTGGTGATGTATTGAGGTTTAAATTATTTAAACCCCATGTACCTCTCATCGGCGTGGTACTCAAACTTCTACTGGCGTGAGATGACAAATATGGATTCCCCGGTTGAGAGTACAATCCCCTATGAGAATCAAATTGAGGGTAATATCATTAGTTTTGGTAATGAGGGTAATATCCTTAGGTTTGAGATATAAATTGATTGTCGTGTGGCAAGAATAGCTTTCAAACATGGTGATCACGATATTGGGAAGGGTTATGCATTTGCGACGAATCATATGCGCCAAATTGGGTCATAAAACATTCCCTTATTGGTTCGTATTGGAGGATTGAGAGTGGTTTTGAGAATTAGATTGGGAGTTTGGGGATGACATGGTAGTTTTGCATATAAGCTAAGGAGGGAGGAGAGTGTAGAAGATTAAGAGAAGATAGTGTAGAAGATGAATGACCTTTATAGATAAAAAAACTAGTCATTGAGCTACTTGGTGAACAAGTTTCCACATAAATATAACCATATTTGGTGAACAAGTTGACAAAAAAAAACTAAGTATGGAGAAGAGAAGGAAATACATTCCATACTTGGTGTTTACAAGCGTTTAAAGAAATTCCCCATATAGTTGAGCTCATGAAAAAATTAATGGAACTAATTTTTTAATAGAGGAAAGGTGTTTGAGGAAATACCTAAACGAAAGAGATGAAAAAAAGACTAAGTATGAACCAATGCACACATAATAGAGGGCAAGGGAAGGTGTTTGAGGAAATGCTTAAAAGAAACTTACCAAAAAAAAACTAAGTATGGAGAGGGAGGCATTTCAAGGTAAAAGTTACAGGCTCTTGCCGTACTGCGTGGCAAGAGAAGAGACCAAATTAAGCTACGTGTCTCATCAAGGTTGCCACGCAATTCTGAACTGCGCGCCAAGAGCCTGTAACTTTTTCCTTCGCTTTCCTTCTCCATACTTAGTTTTTTTGGGTGATTTTTCTTTAAGGGAATTTCCTCAAACACCTGATGTTCCCTCTATTATGTGTGCATCTCTTCATACTTAGTTTTATTTTTTTCCTTTTTCGCTTAGGCATTTCATCAAACACCAACAAAATTTTGCAATATTATCATAATTAGTTGTTTTATCAGCTTCTCTTTATAGGGAATTTCATTCAAACACCTGAAAAAACCTAGTATTTGAAGCAAATACAAGTTTAAACATAATGCATAATCAATTCAACATAGTTTAAACATAACATATCAATTGTTCTGAAGAAAACATAACATATACTCGATAGTCTAAACAAAACATAATAAAACATAGCCTAAGTGGGACATCTTATCTTCGTTTGGCAGGCGCGTCTGGTATGGACGAGACTCTCATCATAAGTACATTGGACTTCTGGCTCTATCTGATAGTTGATAGACATATCAGATAGTCTCTCATCAGTGACTCGGATAATTTCCTGTGACCGACGCAGCTGTTCCTTTAACTCCTCTTTGCGTTAAAAGTATTGCCTCAAATCTTCATATGCCGCATACCGCATTCCTTGGTTTTGATGCCACAACTCATCCACACTATACCTAGGTGGATACGGGTATGGTACCTGCATGGCCGGGATTAGTAGCTTTCTACGTTCTTCACTGCTTCCAGCCATTTCTATGAACCATCCCAGATCCCCCACTTCCCCGTCGTATGCCTCAACACCATAGTTTTATACCTGAGAAGACGTGGCTAAACTCAAAGTAGGTGGCAGAGCAATATTGGGCCTCACTAGATCACGCCCGACCATCCAAATATTCCCGGCCTTCTTCACTAAACTACAACCGATCTTGGGATTTGGATGTACTAAATGCCAAAATGTCATGTAATCCACGTCAACAATAATGTAATTGTGTCCATCATAGAAATCTACTTCTTTTAGTCCCCGATAAAGCTGTCGATCGTACCGTGAAAATTTCATGATCTTTTCTAGGGGGTCATAAGGAATACAATCATGTTCGGTGTTCTGACGCATACATCGGTCTCCTAAATACCAAAGCGTACCGTTCCCGTATGGGACTAAAACTAATGGAACCTTTCTTTCATTAAGCTCTGTGGCAACTCTTACCTCTGGACGAAATATTTGTCTAGACCTCGCCCATGGTTGCCAATCAATGTTGGTTCTGTCCTTCCATTCTATCATTTCTCCGATCACAGCAAATGAATGATGGATTTTAGCCCCTGAACTAGCCTTTCATCTCTCCACACACCCTTACGAGGATAAATATGGTTGAAGTTGTTCACCTTCACCAGATATATTCCAACGCGACAGTACTCAAAGAACCAAAACTCTAATAGAGCATAGAAGTCTGTGATTGGTCTCTTCCCCTTCCCAGTCTTTAGAACTGAGACTTCATCTAGTCTCCAATACAAAGCCACCATGATCAGAGTACCCCAGTCGAACCTCGACGTACCTAGAATATGGTGGTCTGTCAAAGCTACAAGATAACCGGCCGGCAGAGATGTACTAGCATTCGAGAAGAAGATATTACCCATCATGTATGCAATAAATGCCCTCGCATACACGAGTTCCATGTCTTAGTTGCAACTGTTAGTTTGAGTATTCAAAGCGTCTCTCTAAGTTTTTAAATAAGCTAGAGTGATGTTACCGTACCTAATGTCGGCCGTTGTGAATCCGAGGAAAATGTTTGTGCTTCTTCGAATATCGAGTACTTATCGTCGTACGGGAGTTCAAGACCCACCCCAAAACTTATGTCCGTTAGCATGACAAAGTCTAACGGCGTAACGCCAAGCTCCTCGCAAGGAAAGTGAAAAGTATGGGTGGAAGGCCACCACTGTTCTGCGAGAGCATGAATTAAACGGCTATCCGTGTTTTCCGCCTTAATCCCTAAAAACTCTTTGAAACCCATATTGTCGACCAACCTCTTCAACGTGGGATACCTGGAAACCTATTGATACCACTTCAATACCTTATCCAGTGATCCCCTACATTGTATTTCATCTCAGTTATGCAAAAACAACACATTAACATATTACATTTTCATTCGGGCATTTCGTCGAACATTTAACAAATAACGTTAATAACACATAAATTTTACACAAAAAACTTACCGGCAATTCTTTCGATTCAATGGAAATATAGACCCAGTTGTTTGGGAGGATATCCACTCGGTACAAATTCTCGAGGGTTGGGGCGGGATTATTATCCGGCGTGAGGTGTAGCGACCACATATTTGTGACCAATTCTTTACCCCTTCGTTTAACTTTATCACTTGGCCTAGGTCTAGTATTATGAATAACATGACTAGGTCCCGACATTGTTAATCGATGGATAATGGGATTGAATTACTAGGAATATGTGGGGATTGGGAAACTTGATAAAGAAGTTGGGTTTGGGTGTTTAAACTAGAAGCAATAGCAATACTTGGCAATATGAGTGAAAGATTGTGGCAGTTCTGAACTGCGCGACATTAATTAAAATAATAATAATTACGTGGCTTAATCTGATTGGCTCTCCCTGCCCCGTAGTTCAGAACTGCGCGTGGGGATTGAACGTCTAGGATGTTGAGACGTGGCTTAATCTGGAACGTAGGTTGTGCCTCGCAGTTCAGAACTGCGGTAGCTAATATTCACCTTAATTTTTTGCTTAACTGCTGTGGGGTAGATTGGTTTTTGGGGTGGATTTGGGCAAATTCACCCTTCAACTGCTGCAGATGCTCTTAAAAGGTAGGGTTTATGGTTAATAATGAGGAGATGAAGATGTTATTGTATAATAGTAAAAATGGCTTTTTACTTATGAACTAAAAATCATTGTTAAGTGTAATTATAGAGTGAGAAACAAAGTTTTTTGGGAGAGAGAAGTTATTGATAGTTGATTTTGGTTTGGAGATTAACGATTTACAATTAGGGGTAAGCAATTTGAAGTTGGGTACGAGTAATTTCGAGTTGGGATGAGTAGTTTTGAGAATAGTGGCTTAGGTTTAAGTGGTTTTTTTTATTGGTGAAGAATAATTTTGAATTGTTAGGGGAGCGTATTATCAACAATTTATATTAATTCGAACTTTTTAGGGTCCAAAAACTAAAAATGCCAAATTGCCAATAGAGTCTAGAAACTAATTTGCCAACAAAAAAAAACAAAAAAAAACTTCGCCAAAATGTGGAACTCACTGTAAGCCCATTAGAAGAAGCCCACACGCAGGCCCATTCTATAACAACTCTCTCTCTCTCCTCTCTTTTTTCCCTCCATGAGAGTGAAAGCTTGAAATCATGGTTTCTTCAACCCTAAAAACCTTAATTCCCCCAATTCGAACTTCGCTCAAATCGCAAAACCTAAACCTAACCCTTAGATTCCTTAACTCTTCCCCCTCAATTTCACTCCCATCTCACAATCCCCTCTCTCGCGTCGACCACAACGACCTAATCAGGTCTTACTGCAAAGCGGGAATGATCGACGAAGCAGTCGCGTTTCTCCATCAATCACTCGAGGCAAACCCTAAACCCTCTCTTTTATCTTGTAATTACGTCTTGTCTTCACTAATTAAAGCTAATCGTTTCGAAAAAACCCAATCTTTGTATAATTTGATGAACTTATCTGGGATTTCTCCTGATTTAATTACGTTAAACATAATTTTAAACTGTTTCTGCGAAACCCAACAAATTAAACTTGCCCATCAAGTTTTGGATGAGATTCGTGCGAGAAATTTAGTTCCTACTGTGATTACTTATAATACCCTTATCAAGGGGTTGTGTAGGGAGGAGAGATTTGGGGATGCGTTTAGTGTATTTGAGGTAATGAGGGAAGAGGGGTTATGCCCGAATGATGGGACGTATGCGATTTTGATTGATTCTTTGTGTAATGCGGGGAGATCGGAAGAGGGTTTTAAAGTGCTTGAGGAAATGTTGAGGTTGGGTGTGAGGCCGATGTTTACGACGTATAATACGTTGTTGGCGGGGTTATGTAAGGAAAATAAGATTGAAGCTGCGAAAGTGCTTTTTAATAAGATGGGTAAAGTTGGGGTAAGGCCGGATGTGATTACGTATACCGCTCTTATTCATGTTTTATGTAATGGTGGAATGTTGAGCGATGCTAGAAGGCTGTTTTATCAGATGCCTGAGAAGGGTCTTCATCCTACTAATGTAACTTATATGACGTTGATTGGTGGGTTATGTAGTGAAGGGCATTGGCGAGAAGCTACGGAGTTGGTTAATGAGATGACGAACCGTGGGATTGGTTTGAGTGCAGATACATGCGCAACACTTGTGCGTGGATTATGTCAAGATGGGCAGTTACATAAAGCTTTGAGGTTGTTAGATTTGATGACACAAGAAGGTTTAAAGCCTAATGAGGTCACTTATAGTAGTTTGATTGATGGATTATGTAAAGTAGGGAAAATTGAAGAGGCGTTACAGCTTTTTCGGCTGATGGAAGAGCGAGGGGTTGAAAATAACAAAGTCGTTTTTAATATATTAATTGGTGGATTGTGCAGAATTGGGAAGATAGACGAGGCCATAAAAATACTGCAAGAAAATGTAGAAAAAGGTTTTAAGCCCGATATAATTACTTATAATACTTTAATGGATGGTTTATGCAAAAAGGGACAAGTTCAAGATGCTAAAGAGCTACTGCAAGAATTGAAGACAAAGGGTCTTGAACCAAATGTAGTGACATACAACACTTTGATCCACGTGGTATGCGGATTGGGTGATATTGAGAGTGCTAGAGATCTTATTGAGGAAATGAAAGTAAAAGATCAGAAGCCTGATGTAATCACTTATATTGCTATTATAAATTATTTGTCTGAGAAAGGGAGTTTCCAAGATGCTGAAATATTTCTCCAACAGATGTATGAGAACGGGATTGAAGTGGATACTGTGACATATTCATGTCTCCAAAAGGGGTACTTTAAGAGGGGAATGTTGGAGGAGGTTAATGACGTTCTGAAGAGAATGATTGAGAAAGGTCTGCAGTCAAATCTGGATTGCTATAAAACCATTATGCAGGGAGTATTTCAGGAAGGTGAGATTGAAAAGGCTGTTAAAGTGATTGATGAGATAGTTTCTGATAATGTTACTCCATGACTCCATCTACAGTCATAGTAGCTCTTTCCCTCTAAAATGTTGCTAAGATTCGCGAACTTCGCTGATATCCTTTATGTTCATCGGAAAGTATAGAAGCCAGAATAGCCTTTTTCAAGAAGTGATAGCTGCAAGGTATAACTTTTCGTCCCTTAATATGCTTTCCGTTGTTTGTATATTTGTATGATGCTCAATTTTGTTGTGGATTTTTTTTGTGTTATTTATTTTTTGAGGGAAAACGAGTTGAGATTTTTTATGTATATATCTAAATATAACTCAATTTCCAATTTGAGTTATCATTCTAGAAGAACAAGGAAAATATTAGGTGATCGTTACTAGTCCTTTTCTTAATTTTTGACGTTCTAACTAGTAATATGATGAGTCATATGACACCGTTGCTTGATAACTAATCTGGCACGAGAAATTTTTTCCATGATCGCACGCCTTAGTGGGATTTCAAGCGTGTTTTCTTTCTCAATGACATTTTTAGCGGGTCTTATAATTACCGACATAATCCTAAATGGATAATTTAGTACCTGTACCCGCATAAAGTAAGCCAATTCCTTACTTTTTCTCTGTAAAACTGCTAGCTTCTTCCTCTTTCTTTTTAACCTCTCCTTGGTGCAACCTTCATTCTAACATATATATAAAGTTATAAACTCCCCTTCTTGTTCCACTTCAATAGGTGTAGTGCTAGTCAGAGACAATTATGTTGAAGAGCTCTAATCCCCCTTTTGTAGACAGTTCTCTGTTTACGACTTTTGATTGCTTAAAATTGGATAAATCGCTAAATATGACCAGTTAAGAACGTGATCTATTTAGTTGATATGTAGAGGAAGTTACTGTTGTTTGTATGAATAGGTGAGCTGCAGCAGAGGAAGACTGAGAGAAGTAAGAAGAACAGGCTAACCAAGTTGAATAATGAGTAAGTTTGCTAACTGCACTTATGTAACAAATGTGCTATCATTAATTTGTTGGTACACTAAAACTGACGCAGTTATAAAACTGGATTATTCCTAATGCCACACTAAACTGCACTAAACAATTTCATGTTGTTATGCAGGTGTGTTGCTTCTAAATGCGGTTCTTCTACATGTGCATAGTACGCGAACGTGTTAAATACACCGTATGCCGTAAACTGAGAAGGTCATCTATTGTAGGTAGACAACAACACCAAACCTGTATTCTGCAAAGTAGTCCATGATCTAAGAAAATGACAGTAAACAGATTTGCAACTAATTGATGTAATGCAAACCAAAAACAGGAGATATACCTTTGAATGGTAGTGACTGAGTAAGTTCATGTATTTTATCAGACAAGTCATAAGAATGTTTAGGTATGTTTGGACTTTTGGTACCAAATATCTCTGAAATCCAGATATTTCAAACGTCAAAATCTCTTAGTTGTATATCTTCTAACTCCATTTTGCTTCTCTTGTTTTTATTTACAGAGTTGCGTGTTTTAGTTGTCCAAGCACAGGATTTGGATTGAATTAATGCAACCTGCAAACCTAACTTAATGGTGTACTTGGAAAACTTGTTAACAGATGATGCAAACCCTCATGACAGAGCGTGTGTTTGCAAAGAAAAAGATTTGAGTTGCTAATCTTAGGCACTTTAAGCATGTTCTCTACCAGATTATAAAGAAAATCAACATTCAGATTAAAGTCTCATGATTATGTATATTGGTCTTAAAACATAAACATGTGGCTACGACACACACGCATTCGGGAAAGTAGGCACAATTTTGAGATACACTGTGCCTGCTTCAAAATATAATTTTGGTGCCTGCTTCTTCCTCCAACAACGCGGCAAAAATTATGCTCCTCCGGGAAACTAGGACCGGAACTCCAAAGATAAATACAATTTAAATAAAAAGATGTCACAAAAAATGTCCATCCCTCCTTTTTTTTTTTTCTTTCTTCTTGTTCTCTTTTTCTTAGCAATCTCTTCTCCCCATTCTCACTAGTCATACCGAAATTCTTTTTTTAGCCTTTTTATTTTGCTAGGCTACCTTATGATACAAATATTTAAGTAGTGTGCCCAACTTACGTGCCCCCCAAAAAAACACACATCCCTGAATTTATTTTGTGCAAAGACCAAAAAACATGCCCCCCCAAAAAACACACATCCCTGAATTTATTTTGTGCAAAGATAAAAAAACATGCCCTCTCCTTCCTAGAATCTTTGTCATACCTCTCTCTTGCCGAATTCTCTTTGTCTCTCTGAGTTAATGAAACAGAGAGATTATGAAGTTTGGGAAAGAGTTCAAGTCACAAATGGTGCCTGAATGGCAAGAAGCCTACATGAATTATAACTACCTCAAAACAACACTTAAAGATATCTCATTTTCTAAGAAACCCCAAACCTCTGATGTTTCACTAAAGAGGAATGGCTCATTGTACAGAGCTTTTAGTGGTTTAACAAGAAGACACAGTAACAACTTCAAGATAGAAGATGAGGAGAACCATGTGATACAAGTTAATGAGGTTGGAGAACATTATCAAACCATGTTCTTTAAGTCATTAGAGTAAGGGGGAGAGTATGAAGTTGTGTTCTTTAGAAGGCTTGATGATGAGTTTAATAAGGTTTTGAGGTTTTATAAGGGCAATGAGAAGAAGGTTTTGAGTGAAGCAGAAGAGCTTGAGAAGCAAATGGATGTTTTGATTGCATTGAGAATCAAGGTGGAGAAGCCAGATGGGGTTAGCGTTGGAGCATCTCAAATGGGTGAGTGATTTTTTACCTTCTCAGTTTAAATTTTACTCAAATCACTAAACTTAGTCTTACAAATCCAATTTCAGTCCAATGTATTTGGTAAAATGTGATATTAATTGGCCAAGTTTCCCTCTAATTTCCCTTCCATCAAACCCTTTTTTTTCTTACCATTTTGTTTCCCTTTTGCCGCCTTTTTATGTTGCACCAATTTCTTTTTTATGTAGTAAAATGTGGAATGAAAAGAGTTAGTTTTGGTGCAACATTATTAGAGAAGTTACACTAACCAAAATTTGGTACAAACACAAAAGGGTATCTTCTAAGATGAAAGTTTAACAAATTTCAAACTTTCCTAGAGGTTATACTTTTCTTCCTCTTGTGATTTGTATGTGAATCAGAGCATCCCAACGCAAAGCGTCTCATAGATCATTTTGTTTGTATGTGAATCATCTCCTTATTGTGGAGATTGGCCTAGAATTTTTGTATCTCAAACTAAAAGTTCTAGCTAGAATAGATAATAGACTTACAGATTATAGCAACGAGACAGACTGACCATAATGAAATTTGTAATGAGCTCAACTTGGTTGCCATGGCTGCATCAAAATAGGTTTTTGGTTCCTATTTCTTCCTATAACAACAAGACACGACTTGACGTCTTTCGGGAGAACCCGGCTTGCTGGAAGTACGCATGCACCTATCTCTACGTGAGGCCCCTCTCAAAATATGACATGTGTACTTTTCCTATTCATAGTCATAGGAAACAAATCTAATATACTTATTAGTTGTATTTTTCTCTACTAAATCTACCCCTATCAACAACACCGTTTAAAGCAATTTTATAGCACATTCAACCCTTTCCCTATTTAATAATATAAAATATTAAGGAGATGATCCCTTTTGTCAAAAAATATTAGTAATATGGCATTTCTTCCATTTATAATAAAGGGTACACTTAGACAAAATAATCAATCGTGTTTCAAATAATAATTTATCTAAACTTCTAGAAAAGCATAAAACTACCCAAACATGTGTAAAAATTAAGTTCAACGAAGACTATCGAATTTGCAAATTTTTGCTTTCAGTGGGCACAATAATTTTGATCTTCTTAAGTTTGCTTTCAAGGTACATTTCTACTAAAGCCATATTGATTATGTAACAAGCACATGACTACTATTTTTAAATTTCCATTAATGCTTGGATGGTTTTGTGAAAAGAAAAGGGTATAAATGGGTCATTATTATGCATTTAACGGACTACGGAAAGATTAAATTTGTTGTTTATGAGTTGTTAAAAGACACGTCATATTTTCGGAGGAACCTCACATAGAGGTAGGTACGTACGTACCTCACGCAAGCGGGTTCCCGGAGACTTGGAGCAGTGTTTATGCTTTGGCTTTCTCATACCAAATCTTAGTAAAATTTTATTTCTGTCAACTCACATGCCAAAAATACTATGTACCCCAACAGAAGAGTATGCTATTCCGCTTTCCCATAACAAAACCATACTATTTTACTCCAACAAATTTCTCTCCAAATTCTGATTTGAGTATTTTTATTTTTTTATCAAAGAAGCACAATGTTATTTTATGAGAGAGAGGATTTTTATCAAAAATTGGAACCCACAATGTAAGAAAAGAAGAAAAAAGATATTTGTGTGGGGGTGGGGTGGTACCCTTGTTGGAGTGGCTTTTTGCAAAAATGTTAAAATTAGAATAATATACTCTTCAGTTGGAGGTGCTCTCACATCTGGAGTTTTTTTAATTTTTTTTCCCAACTCAATCTACCACAGGCACAACTCAACTTTGTAAACCCTTCCTTGTTTTCAAAAAGGCATTCCTTCAATGAAAGAAGAAAAACATCCCCATACACCTCCTTCCTAAAATCTTAGTCATACCTCTCTCACAGTTGATGAAACATAGAAGATGAAGTTTGGGAAAGAGTTCAAGTCTCAAATGGTGCCAGAATGGCAAGAAGCCTACATGAACTACGACTATCTCAAAACAGCATTGCAAGATATCTCCTTTTCTAAGAAACCCCAATCATCTGATGTTTCACTAAAGAGGAAAGGCTCATTGTATAGAACTTTTTCTGGGTTAACCAGAAAATATAGCAATGCCAAGATAGAAGATGAGGAAAACCGTGTGATACAAGTTGACGGGGTTGGGGTTAGAGGAGAACATTATCAAACCATGTTCTTTAAGTTATTAGAGGAAGGTGGAGAATATGAAGCTGTGTTCTTTAAAAGGCTTGATGATGAGTTTAATAAGGTTTTAAGATTTTATAAAGCTAAGGAGGAGGAGGTTTTGATTGAAGCACAAGAGTTTGAAAAACAAATGGATGTTTTGATTGCATTGAGAATCAAGGTGGAGAAGCCAGATGGGGTTAATGTTGGAGCATCTCAAATGGGTGAGTGATGTTTTCTCTTTTTAGTTTATATTTCACTCAAAATCACTCATCTCAGTGTGAAAAGTTAAGAATTACTCCAATGTTTGAGTGATTTTTTTGTTAGGTGCGTGATTGGTCAAGTTTTCCTCCTTTCCCCCCACATCAAACCCCTTGTTTTCTTTTACCATTCCTTCTTATATTGAGATTAAATTTTATCTTAAATTTGCCTCTTTTTTCTTTTGCTTAAACTTTCTCTGTACTGAAATGCTGGTGAACTAAAAATTAGGGTTTTGTGTAATAATATATTGGAATCGAAAAGCAAGTTGAAATGTAGAAAAAGATTGAGTCAGAGATAATGCACTCTAGGATTTGCGAGGCTGATAGTACTGGTTTAAAGAGCTTTACTGATTATCTACTATCTTTACAGATGAGAGTTAAACCCAAACTTTAAATTTTCCTAGAGGTTTTACTTTTCTTCTTCTTGTAACTCGTAGGACCCTTATTCTTAATTTGATGAATAAATTCTAGTCAGTTTATTAACAAAAAAAGGATAGAAATAGGAGAGATAGCTTAAGTTATTACACAAAAGCTATCGGGGAGATCGGCCTAGCAAAAATTTATCTCGGTCTAAAATTTCCAGCTAGAATAGAGAATAGACTTACAGATAATATTAAATAGACGTCTTAACCATAATAAAATTTGTAATGGGCTTGAAGTTTCAGATCAAAATGACATTTACCAATGTGACAGGATATTCACAAAAGAATTAGGTTATGGTATGCAGAGTGGGCCTCATGAACCAATTTAAAACCTATCTAAAGAGTATTAGAGTGAATGTCCCTCCAGTTTATTCCTCCTGGATTTCCATGAAATCTTTGTGTTATGACTTATGTGATTGCATCTGATTATTTTTTCTTCTCTTTTACTATCGTTGTGTGATAGACATTTTTCACAAAATTTCTATGCAAATTGAACAAGTTCATGTTGATTTTGTAGAAATGGCACATATGGATGTAATTACTGAAGTCGAGAGGAGCAAGGAAGAATTTTCAAAAGATGAGGACATGATACTTGAAAAGGCTGAGGAAAATATGAAGTTGGATAGTTCTCGACCAGATCAACTAGAAGTCTTGAAGCAGGTAAAGATCAATATCAAACCCGAAACTCCGTGGTCGACTCTACAAGGTATCCTCAAGGACTCAAAGTCCAAAAAATTAAATTTTAGTAAAGAAGAATTGAGAGAAGTAGAGGAACAACTGAAACACGCTTTTATCGAGTTCTACCAAAAGCTTCGACTTCTAAAAAGCTACAGGTAACTGTGTTTCTTCTGATGGTGGTTTTGCATACTCTCTCTCTAAAGTATCTAATTGATATTTTCTTGCTGACGAATCTACCAGCTTCCTAAATCTTTCAGCATTTTCCAAGATAATGAAGAAGTATGATAAGGTAAGACAAAACGCTAGAGCAGGTGTTTCAGGTTATCATCATCACATTATCAGATTCTATTTACTACTTAAAAGAATTGAAGAATCTCATAACCTTGTCCATGTTGGTTCATCGAAAGCAGAGTTCTTACATTCTTATTTGTTATTACTTAATATTGCAGATCGCTTCCAGATGTGCATCAAAGGCTTACTTAAAGACGGTCGATAAATCTCACCTTGGAAACTCTGACGAGGTCAGGTTGCTTAGTCGTCCATTTTTATGGAGCACAAAAAACATAAATGTTCTTTAGTCTGAAAGAGTATTATACAAATTGTGATATTTATCCAAAATTTTGAAATTTTATCTGTCCATATCTTTATTACAGGTCCCTAGACTCATTGAGAGGGTGGAGACTACGTTCATAAAGCACTTCTCAAATGCAAACCGCGGCAAAGGCATAAGAACATTAAGGCCCACAGCAAGAAAAGAAAAACATCGAACAACATTTCTCTTAGGTAGTATAAAAAAGTAAACCATTTTATTTTCCTGTATATTTGAGAAGAATTCCCTGAGAACTATCAAGGATGTACTAAAAGATTTTTTTATATCAATCTGTTCTTATTTATAGGCTTCCTATCTGGTTGCTCAGTAGCTCTAGTTGTTGCTATCATTGTGCTTATACATGCAAAAAACGTATTTCAAAGTGAGGGGCGTCATCGATATATGGAAAATATGTTTCCACTTTACAGGTAAGTGAATGAATATTTCATTAACTTTCAGCTTTATGTCCACTTTTTATAGACATTTCAGTTACCTTAATCTTTAGTCTTTACTTAATTATTCTATTTTTGCAGCTTGTTTGCATTTGTTGTTCTACACATGCTAATGTACTCTGCAGATATTTACTTCTGGAGGAGATACCGTGTCAATTATCCTTTTATATTTGGCTTTAAGCAAAGTTCCGAATTAGGATATAGAGAAGTCTTTCTTCTAAGTGCGGGTCTTTCTGTACTAGCACTAGCTGGGGTTCTGTCTAACTTGCAAATGGATATGGATCTAGAAACTAATAGCTTTGAGGCACTGACTGAATTGGTCCCTTTGGGTTTAGTCACTGTAAGATTCTTAAGCATCTTCACTAATTTGTATTCTTTCGTAAACGAAGATCCCTTATACACACACATTTATATAACTCGCACAATATCCAATAACACGAACTTTTATTGCAGGTTGTACTTATTATAACATTTTGCCCTTTCAACGTCATATATCGTTCAAGTCGCATCTTCCTCTTTGGTTGTGCATTTCGGTGTATTTGTGCTCCTTTATACAAGGTATTGTTATATAAAAAAAATCTGGACTTACTGGTAGAAATCACGCATATAACTTTTTTCTTACTAGTCTCACACTGGATTCATTATACGTTTTTACAGGTCACGCTTCCAGATTTTTTCCTGGCAGATGAGTTAACTAGCCAGGTATGATATCATACAACTCACTATATCAGTAAGAAACATCAGAAGCAGTTGGATAATCATCAATTTAGTGTTTCCTAGAATTTGAATAAATTTATTTTACAAGTTATGTGGTGAGATTTACGTTTCTTCTAAATACTTGCATTTATACCATGGTTCAAAATGTATTGTGAAAGACTAACATATCCAATTGGTTATGACTAATGCGACATATTTGCCAGATAAGTTCAAAAGGATGGAATGATAAAGTGTTGCAATATATCAGTTGAAGTGATAAATTTTTTATGTCAGATCTCTTTGCGAATGTGCCTCATGCCTGTGTTGGGGCAATGAAGGGAACATCGCCAGTAGGTGATTCTGAGAGTGTTGGACAGGACGGGAGAGCCACATAGAGCTTAGGTGGGCAGTTTTCCACTCTCAAAATCTCAAAAAACACTTCAGCTATTTTATTAGTTTAGTTGACATATTCTCACCAGAACCAACTTTCTTATCCAACGTTTAACATCTGCACCCACCCAAAGAGCAAGTGTGACCTTTTTAAGTTTTCCCTACACATTGATTCTAACCTGCTTTTTGGCCCAACCTCAAGAACAGTCCTGGCTCCACAATTGGTCTGGCCAGTAGGTCAGAAAATATTTTCCCATCATTTAGTAAGATCTTTAATGTAATGATAAGGAATAAATATACGGGTGTGTAGGCAATTTAGATCTCCAAAATGTTCTTGAACTTGCTTTAATCTGTTCACATAGCTAACAAGCATTCATTCGCTCTTATCAGGTTCAGGCCTTTAGAAGTCTAGAGTTCTACGTTTGCTACTACGGCTGGGGAGACTTCCAAAAGAGAAATAACAGTTGTCGAGAAAGTGACGTGTTTAATGCCTTTTATTTTGTTGTAGCACTGATACCATACTGGTACAGGGTCCTTCAGGTAATCCCAATGTATCTTCTGTTTGTGGTTATGCATATAATGATGTGTGTTTGACTCACCGGTTTGGCGGTGTTGCAGTGCCTCCGACGCTTGTTTGAAGAGAAAGAAGTAATCCAAGGATTTAATTGTCTGAAATATTTTTCGACAATTGTTGCAGTTGTGATGAGAACGGTTTATGAGACTAATAAAGGAATATCATGGAGGATAATGGCAGGTGTAACTTCAGGCATAGCAGCTCTCTATAGTACTTACTGGGATCTCAAGATAGATTGGGGCCTTCTACAGCGGCATTCCAAAAACCCTTGGTTGAGAGACAAGCTCCTTGTTCCTCATCAAAGCATCTATTTTGCAGTCATGGTAAGTATGAAGCTGTGCAAAGTACTAATTTTGTCATTTATGAAATGTCACGGCCCTTTAAGCTACAGGGAGGAACTATAGTTAAGCCAGTTTTTTTTTTTTGCTGGGCAAATTGGGGTTAAAGCAGAGCTCTACAACCAGGATGAATATATACATATCTATATATATTTGTATATATATATATACATATATGCATATATATATATGACCAAAGATTACAGCCTAGTGTACTTCCCCTGGCATCCTCTTCCATCATGCAACAATACTCAGCAGGGAGGGAGCTAGGAGTGAGGATAAGATCATCTATAGTAGTACAGAAATAGGCCATAAAGTCTGCATACCTTTCAAGCCAGTTTGTTTAGCCTGATCCCTACTTTGCGAGAAGTTCTATAATTCCGATATCATAAATTGTGTAATATATTGTTTCTTATGGAAAACCGGACAACAGGGGGTGGGAGGTGAATTACTCAATTTCTTTTGGTGACTAAGTTGCAATTTTGTAGTTTCAGTCATTTAAAACTTATGGGTTTCATATAAGATGGTAACTTGTTAGGGTTGGAGGAGACTGAAGATCGGGATAGAAAGAGAGAGAGAGATCGGGTTACTAACTAGAGGCGATGGAGAGAGCAAGATGGACAAGAGAATAGGAGAGGGGGTTTCTTATGCAGATATTTCTTTCTTTGCAATAATGACATCAGATTTCTGCCATTATCCTCCGTTGACCTAATCATTAGGGTGACCGTGCCAAAAAATTATCTTTACTTTGTGATTGCCTCTTTTTCACCTTCTCTGTTGCTTATGAGCATTGATATTTACCTTCTTGCAATCCCAGGTCCTGAATGTTCTACTAAGATTTGCTTGGCTGCAGTCGGTGTTAGGCTTTCACGATATTCCTCATGTTCACAGAACAGCTGTAACAGCAATAGTTGCCTGCCTGGAGATTATTCGGCGTGGAATATGGAATTTCTTCAGGTATTTTACATAATAAATAAATAAAAGCGAACTTAATGTCAGAAAGTCAAGTAAATTTGAACTGAAGCAGTCATATGCGCATGAGCATATATGAACATTATTAGTAAGGATTTTAGGGTTAGGATTATTAGTGTCTTGCCAAAACATAATAAAGGGTGTACTGACATTTTCCTATCAGGTTGGAAAACGAGCACTTGAACAATGTGGGGAAATATCGTGCGTTCAATTCAGTGCCACTCCCGTTCAACTATGGTGAGGATGAAGATAAGAATGAATAGACGTTTACAGCATAACATAGAGATCAAGGAAAGAAGATCAAGGAATTGAAAGACGAACTGGGATTATCAGTTAAGAAAATTTTGCGGGGAATTGGGAGGAAAGTTTACAAGTCACAGGGCATGGTGAAACAGAGCAGTTAGCAACTTTAACTAGAAAATGGCATTCTAACTGTGAATGCACAGATGTTTTTTCTTGTTTGGATTGGATCATGAAGCTTGATTGATGTGAAGATTCTCCAGTTGTTCGCGAGAAATATGGAGAGTGAAGTCTGCAGATGTTGAATTGGTGGAACTATACTGGGGTTTACTGATATTTGCAGATTTTGGTGGATGGTGGTTTGATTGTTACAACTATCTCCTTGGCTTCAGTTTCTCAGTATATACTTGAACACTGAGAACTCCAGTAGAAGCACAGCATCTCAGAACTAAAACTAAAGTTTCTGAAGATATGTTTGGGGGAAATCTGGAGATTACATAGTTCTAAGTAGTAGAGCTAGCTTTCCATGATGGGGTTATGGTTACCGCTTACTACTATGTTGTTGGTTTCAGTTAATCAAAGACATGAACTCTGATAGTTGCAATAGAATCAAATTCATCTCAGAACTAAAACTACATGTTTCTGAAACTATGTCAGAGGAAAAGATCAAGAGCACTATAAATAAATAAACTCCCATAGCTGATATCCCAAAGGCAAACACAAAAACCCCGTTTAACTTTTTTCAGTTATTTGAGGTTCTCAGGTTCTTCTGTAAAGGGTTCCTCTGAAACTGGCTCTTCTATGAGCCAAACTTCATCACTGAAGATCATACTTGTTTAATCTCTAGTGGGCCAAAGCCGAAAACAACTTATATATCTACAGTGATTACAGTGTCGGAAATAGTGGTGATATTGGGTTTAGAGAATCCACATTAATAGTAGAGGAGCTGACTACTTTGATATTCATCATGTGTTTAGGGGAACAAACAAGCTTGCTAATGGGATTGTAGATATTCATCCTCCTACTTATGTTGAGCTCCAGCGATGAGCATCGCTAAAGAAGATTGCTGGAGAAGACTGTAACACAACTTACTACAGAGTATAGCAATGAGATGCTTCTTAGATTTTAGTTGGTCTAGGGTCTGCTTCTTATGTAACCCTTGTATGGTTCAGACTTTCACTAGATAACTTGCTGTAGCTTGCTTTGGTGTTAGACTCTCCTGCCCTTGCTTGTTAGGGTAGGAGTTTGTCTGTGCACAATCGCGTCATTTGCCAACAAAACTCGGCTCACCAAGGTTTGACTGCCGACGCCCCTGAAAAGCCTACTTGGGAGCAGATTTGGTCTATGGATGTGCCTTTACGTATTCAGTTCTTCCTCTGGAAAGCCATCCACAACGGCATTCCTACCAAAGCAAATATCTGGCATGGTGAGGGAGATTGGGACCCCATTTGTCCGAGATGCGGCGTGGATGATGAGACCACTACACACGCCCTCTTTTTCTGCCCCAAAAACCATGATGTCTGGCATTCTTCTGACCTGGCGCTGGATTTTTGAAATTGGCAATTTACTGAGTCGGTCAGAAAAGTCATTCAAGATTGTTATGCCTTGAAAGGGGGCAATGCCAACCTCTCTCGCTTCTGTAGCAACCTCAGTTCTATCATGTATATCCTCTGGATCAGCAGAAACGAGATGATCTTTGAGCAAAATCAGCAACATACTGGGGAGTCCCTTAAGAGGGCAAATATTTCTCTCATCCCCATTAATGAAGTGGCTTCTCACATTCCTAAACCCATTGGGATCACTCCCCGGACTAGAAAAGGATGGCACGTCATTTTCGTGGACGCCGCCTGGAAAAACTCTGACAGAACAAGTGGAACAGGTTTTGTTATTAAATCACATATGAATATTGTGTTGTGCATGTTATGATTCAGTCCGCGCTTCAGACCCAGAAGAAGCTAAGGCGGCCTCAGTGATCCGAGGGATGGAGGTGGCGCACAGACTAGGGATGGATAAGATCCTCATTTTGACAGACTGCTAGCGTCTCGTTCATGCTTTCCGAGACAGACCGGAGGACTTATCATGGGGTGCCCTCACCTTGGTCCCAAACATTTGTGCCCTCGCCAGCCATTTTAGGGACTTCATTTTGGATTATGTTGATCGTCGTTGTAATATGTAAGCACATTATTTTGCAGCTAGGGGTGCAGTTTCCCCCCCTTTATTTTGTTCTGAGCCATCAGTGGCTAATGATCTTGTAAACTCGGTTTTGCCCAGCCGTTCGGCTGTCTTATTTTAATATATTTCTCTTTGCCTAAAAAAAAAGGGTAGGAGTTTGTCCCTACCTTGTATCTTGGTTTCTATTATTCCTTTAAAAAAAAAAAAAAAACCAATTACCTGTAAGCCCAAAAATAGTGTTGAACATTAAACATGCGTGACTGAGGGAAAATTAGTTTGTGGCTTGAATCTCGGGGCACAAAAATGTGTCAGTCTTCGGTGCCAATCTTAAGCTCCCTGCGCCCCATCTTTCTTGTTGCCGTGTTGAAAAAATTGTCCAAATTTTACAATTTTCTACTTCTTTTGAGTTTGCTTTATCGTTAATTTTGCATAAGCATAATAACCGAGATTCCCCAAGTGCGTGAATCTTTAACGGGTAAATCTGTACTCCCTAATCATTTAATTTCTCAATTCTTACTATCTCCCTATCTTCACTAGGGATGAGTGGTTGCAACATAAGATTTTGCAATCCAACAGTGCCTCAAAACTCAACTTTCTATCTTGAGTTTGTGATCAGGCACTCTTGCTAAGCCCTTCTAGAGTGTTCTAAAGCATAAATTGTGTGAGGTCAAAAAACGTGTGAGACTATCTAATCATGTTTTGCGTAATCAAGTTGATTGGGTAAACCCCACAGCATAAAACACTGCTACCAGATCAACCATCAATACGATCAACGGTGCAAACACTTTTCCCTTTCTCTGAAAACACCGCTCTCTACCATGGAAATATCTAAAGCAAGCCTAAATAAACGGAGAAAAATCACAAATGTAAAAATTAATTAAACAACTGTTCTTCTCTTCAACTTCCTAAAAAAACTACCATTTTCTTACCAGTAGTAGTACGTAGTTGGTGATGGATGACGCTACACCACCTGATGATGCAGTAGTAGTCACAAAGGTCAGTCCAACTTCGTCTTCTTCTCTTATCGGCATTTCGTCAAACACATCATCTCTGCTATTTGAAAACCCTAAGTTATTATTACTATCTACTATCAAAACATTTCATTAGACACAATGGGTTTACTTACTTTTTACAGTTTTATCAACCCCTTTCATTTGTTTCAAACCCTGACTTTAAAACTGAAGTTTCATGTGAGCGTCGGCCATTGTTGTAGTTGAACTTTAATGGAAGTACTGGCGGTTGATGATGGTTAGTGGTTACATGCATTATTGGTCGAAAATGGGAGTACCCTTTGCTGGGTTTGTAGAGAATGATTGATTTAAGGAACCCATAGTTATGGATTTGCAAGAATGATTTAGTAAACCCCAGAATTGTGATAGTTATGGGTTTGCGGGAATGATTTAACAAACCTCAGAATTGGGATTGTTATGGGTTTGCGAGAATGATTTAACAAACCCCATAATTTACATTGTTATGGGTTTGCGAGAATGTTTTAACAAACCCCATAATTGTGATTGTTATGGGTTTGCGAGAATGTTTTAACAAACCCCAGAATTTCGAGTATTGCCAACTATGTTTGTGAAGAAGTATGTTTTTACACTTTGATTTTAGTTTTGGTGCAATGATTGAAACGATTTCGAATTCAATATAATGGAATGTAGTCTGAAATATTTTTACAGTCAAGTTCTATCGTCTTTGATGTTTCCCCCAAATATGTTACAAATTAGTGAGATTTCATAAAATTGGGAATGAGGTAATATTGCAATGTATACCGTGTAATTTGTTCTTGCAATATTAGACCGATTGAGTAGAACTGTGTGGTTATGTGCATGGATCTGAATATCCTCTCATGTTTTGTTGAAAATAGTTTAAGAAATCCCAGAGTTGCAATCATCATGACTTATGATGGAGTAACTCTCCTTGCTTATATTAGTCTAGAAGTTCTCTGAGAATTTAATTTTAATGTTGTTTTAAGTCAAATTCAATTCTGGTGTGATGTTTAAAACCCTATTCTATTTCAGGAAAGTAACGCATATTCTAAATATTGGCTCGTATGTTCCAACATATAGTGATTTGTTTGTATGCATCAGAATTTATTTTACACCCAAGTTTATATTTGCAGTGTTTTAGATGTTTCCCATATTTTGAATTGTGGGTTTGTTGTTCATTTGTGTTGCATGAATGGTTTTTAGAGTTTGTTTGCTGATTTTTTTGTAGTTCTTTTTGCAGGAATTTAAAATGGTAGAAGTGGTAAATCCTGAGATTGCTGTTGATGCTGTGGCAATGGATCAGTCAAGAATAAATCCGAAACTTGAACGTACAGAGGACACCAAGCAACTTAACCAGACACTTTACTAAGATTTCAGATGTATCCGATTTTTTGGGTTTGTTGAAAGATGCTTCTGAATTTGAAGAGGAAGATGCTTCTGAATTTGAAGAGGGAGAGTTGCGGATTAGTTCATCCTCGTCAATTAATACTCAACTAGAATTTTGTGAAATTACTAGGAGTTTGGAGCGGGTGGAGTTGGTTGCTTCCAAAGGGAACACAAATCCTAATGGAGAAAACAGGTTGATGGAGGTGTACATGGCTACGGAGGTTTCCAAAAATTTAGAGCAGGTTGGATCAATCAACTTGATGCTTAAACCCGAGAAATCTTTAGAGCCTGTAGCAATCCAGAGCTGGCAGGTAAGAAGTTCTCATACACTTTGATTGCAGTCTTATTTTTCAGTCTAAGTGAATTTTGGTAGCGATGATTGAAACCCCTTTTCGAATTTAATATCAATATATCAAGATTTGTTGGAATGTAGTCTGAAATGATTGAAATGTTGTGACATGTATCGTATAATTTTTTCTTGCAATATAAGTTCCAACCTTATTTGAGTAGAATTGTGTGGTTACTCGGATGGGTTTAAAAATTCTTTGATGTTTTCCATAGTAATTTACCCAGAATTGCAGTCATTCCGAACTATGATGGAGTAATATATCTCCTGATATATATTAGTGTAGGTCTCCTGCACTTTTGTTTTAGTGTTGTTTTCAGCCAAATTCAATTCTTGTGCGATGTTTAAAATCCCCTTTTTGATTTTCTGAAAAAAAATCACGTCCTCAAATATTGGGACGTAAACCACAATTTATTGCAATTTATTAGAATTTTTGTTATGCTCAAGTTCTTACATCTCTTAAATTTCTTCAAATATCTGTCAAATTACTGAAATTTCATAAAATTATGGAATGAGGTAAAGTCCTATACCTACCATAAGTTTATACTTGTAGTGTTTCCAATATTTTGAATTGTGGATTTGTTGTTTATTTGCGTCGCATGAATGATTTTTGGAGTTCATTTCCTGAAGTTTCAGTAGTTCTTTTTGCAGGGATTTAAAATGGCAGAAGTGGTAAATCCTGAGATTGATGTTGAGGCTGTGGCAAGGGACGAGTCAAGAATAAATCCGAAACTTGAACGTACAGAGGACACCAAGCAACCTAACCAGACAGACTCTTCTAACATTTCAGATGTACCCCAGTTTTCGGGTTTACTGAAAGATGCTTCTGAACATGAAGGGAGAGAGTTGGCAAGTAGTTCGTCGTTACCAATTATTTCTCAACTAGAGTTTCACGAAGTTAGTAGGAGCTTTGAACAAGTTGAGTTGGCTGCTTCCAAAGGGAATGGAAATCCTAATGGAGAAAAGGGACCTAAGGAGGTCAACATGGCAACTGAGGTTTCCATAACTTTAGAGACGGTTGGATCATCCAATTTGATGCTTAAACCCGAGAAATCTTTGGAGCCTGTAGCAATAGAGGTTTCCAAAACTTTAGAGACGGTTGGATCATCCAACTTGATTCTTAAATCCGAGAAATCTTTGGAGCCTGTAGCAATGGAAAGCCAGAAGGTTACAGATCACCGGGAATTAGTCACGTTACAAGCAACTACACCAAATCGAAGAATTTCAGCTTTCCGAGATTTTCCTCCAGGTTGTGGGAGGAAAGCTCCATATCTTAGCAAAAAAGAATGTCAGGAACTGATTGTTACTTCCAAACTTAGTGCAAGTACTAGTGGAGAAAGCAGGCCAAGGAAGGTGTATATGCATAGTGATGTTTCTAGAAATGTAAGACAGAAGTTTATGGACAATGATGATATTGAGAGAAAAAAGAAAACAAAGGTCACTGCAGAAACCGGTGAAAAAATTGCACAGGAATGGGAAGAAGAGCTAAGATTGAAAGAACGTGATAGAGAAAGTGTACCATGGAGGCGGAAAGAACCGGCTTTGAAATCTCGACTTCCCAGTATGCATGAAGCTTTAATGAGCGGAGCTAGGAGGAATGAAGTTACGGTGCTGAGCAACTCTAAAAATATACCGAAGTAAAGAGAAGTATATATGGGAGGTAGTTCTCGGAATTATGGTAACGACATTCAACCAGTTCCCGCATTAAATAATGGTGGTAGCAAAGATCGTAACAGAATCAAAGAAATTCTGCGTAAATTCGATGAATTCTATAGGGAAGCGGAGAGAAAATTTATGGATCAAGTAGGTCGTAAGCGTTTTGATTTAGAATGCTTAAAGATAATTAAGGGAAAAGGGATTTCTCCTTACATTGGCAGGGAGGCGATCTTGGGTAATATACGTGGTGTCGAAGTTGGTGATAAGTTTCAGTACAGGGTGGAGCTTCATATTATTGGGCTTCATCGACCTTTGCAGAATGGTATAGATTCTATGAGGAGGGATAATACAGTTTTGGCTACAAGTATCGTAGCTTCTGGAGGTTATGTAGACTATGCTATGGATAATGGTGAAGTGTTGCAATATTCCGGTCGAGGGAATTTGTTTTGCTAAAAACAATTGCCCTGAAGATCAGAAACTTGTCGGTGGCAATCTTGCTCTGAAGAACAGTATGGATGAAAGAACACCTGTTAGGGTTATCCGTGGATTTAAAGACACGATGGACTCAAAGGGGAGGATGGTTTATACATTCAGCTATGATGGATTGTACAGGGTGGAGAAGTATTGCCAACAGAAAGGGCCGTACGGTAATAAAATCTTCATGTTCTTTGAGGAGAATTCCAGGGCAGCCACCGCTTGGTCGTAAACAAACAAGGAGTCTTATTAACTGAAATTGATGAAATACTGAGCACTATAGACGATATTTTTTCTCCATTGCTGATGTGTTGTGTTTTGTTTGGAGTAGCTAAGGTGGAGTTCTTCGTAAATATGGAGCTATAGATAACCTAACGAGACTTGTACGTGATGTCAAAAGAAAAAAAAGTCGATATAAGAAGATTTTGTTTGTACAAGAAAGTTTACATCTTTGCAATTTCAGTTATGTTGTGTAAAGATTCTGAAGTTGTAGATACGATATTAGCATTGGAAAATCTTTAATGAAACTGTATGAATTGTTAGTTTTGGCTAATGATCTTTTCTGTTGTTTTCTTTGCTATTGTGGTATATGAGTTATGTTGTCTTATCATTGTCTGCAAGTGTTAGTATTGACCAGTTTATACTATTTCAGTACAGTGCAGAACAACATCAACTGGGAAGTTTAGCTTATCTCATTCCCTATGACCTTTTAAATATAAGCGCTGTTTTCTGATAACTAGAGGGATATCAGTTTATTATGGTTTGATATCGTCATGAAGGTGCTGTTAAATCTGTACTTCGACTACAATGTTCCCAAAATTTGTAAAATGTGCAGGGGTCGTTGAGAACGCCCGCCTCTCCCTACAAATGGAGGCTCAATTAATTTTCTGAAGATCCCTGTTAAAATTTGTTAAGATATTGAAGACCATCAATACAAGGGAGCGTGTGTGGATTTCACGGCTAGGATTTTAACCAGTCGGGTCGGGATTCAACAAAAAGGATTGTTGTTTACGCTAAACTGATCCGGCAGTATTATCTCCTTGGGATGCATTAGAGTAGTTGAGATTGAGACTTGGTTCTTTAGTTTGAACTATTTCATCGATCAATTTTGGAAATACCGCACTAGAACATGTTTGAGATGTATCGTGTATTCAAAGCATTGGTACTCCCGTTCAACTATGGCGTGGACGAGGGCTAGAACGAATAAATATGTCAATGAATTTTTCAAGGGGCTATGACTAGGGGCAAATTTTGTTTCCAATCCCAAAGCCAATATTGGGTGCGGCCGCTTGCTGCCACACTTTAAATCGTCCAAATTTGAACACATAGTAGTACTTAAAAATCTACAATCTAATGGGGTTTATGATAACATATAACTCTTAATTTAAGGCTAACCGATTAAACATAAGGCGCACTAGCCCTAGGAAGTAAACAAAATCGAGGCATGAGGGTTTCTCACAAACTAAAACCATGGGTGTCCGTGTACCACTGTACCTAGAGAGCTTAAATCAAGGTAAATAATTTATCCAAATCTTAATTATCGTAATAAAATCTTTATTTTGGATATTATCTTTATTATTTTAGATGATAAACCCAAATTTATCCTACAATATATCTTTATTTTGGATAATAATAGGATATCTTTAGGGTTTTCAAGCCTATGTAGTACTCTTCGTCTCTTCCCCTATAAATACAACTCTCCCTTTCTCTCTTCCAACATCTTTCTCTCTCAATCTCTCTCTTCAAATCTCTCTCTTTGTCATGGCTCCAGTTAATAGTAACTCGCGTGATCTTATCGTTAGCTTTGGCGAGATGCTCATCGATTTTGTCCCAACAGTTTCTGGGGTCTCTCTTGCTGAAGCACCCGGGTTTGTGAAAGCACCCGGTGGTGCTCCAGCGAACGTGGCTATCGCTGTGGCTCGTCTTGGTGGGAAAGCAGCTTTCGTTGGGAAACTAGGTGATGATGAATTCGGTCGCATGCTAGCAAATATTTTGAAAGATAATGATGTGATCACTGACGGGATCTTGTTCGATGAGGGTGCTCGTACTGCGCTGGCCTTTGTTACGTTGAAATCTAATGGTGACCGTGAGTTCATGTTTTATCGCAATCCCAGTGCTGATATGCTCTTGACTGAAGCCGAGCTTAATCTCGACCTTATCAGAAAGGTATTAAAACTTTTAGGGGCAAATTTATTTATGTATTTTTGGACAAAATTGGCAAATTTATTTATGTATTTTTGGACAAAATTAATTTAATTTTATTTATTGTAGGCTAAGATCTTCCATTACGGGTCGATTAGCTTGATCACGGAGCCGTGTAGATCGGCACATCTAAAAGCGATGGAGCTAGCCAAGGAAGCTGGAGCCTTACTTTCTTATGACCCGAATCTTCGGTTACCATTATGGTCTTCTGCTGAAGAAGCTAAGGAGCAGATCATGAGCATCTGGGGAAGTGCGGATGTGATTAAGGTTAGCGATAACGAGTTGGAGTTCCTAACTGGGTGTGAGGTTGCGAACGATGAGGCAGCATTGTCATTGTGGCATCCAAGATTGAAGCTTCTCCTGGTTACTCTTGGTGAGAAGGGGTGTAGTTACTATACTAAGGTACAATACTTATCAATATTTGGTATAAATATACATGTTTCTTGTTTGGCGATCAGTAAATATTTTTGAAAATCCGTATTTGGCAGTATAGATATTGTAGATAATATTTTTGACTTCTTTCCTCACTTAAGTAGACTTGTTTAACAAGAATCTTATTTTTGATATGTATTTTTAGGATTTTCACGGGTCTGTTGATCCCTTTGTCGTCAAAACCGTGGATACGACTGGTGCAGGCGATGCATTCGTTGGTGCTTTGTTGACCAAGATTGTCAATGATGGATCAATTGAATATATTCTTAAGGTAAGTCTTCTATATTTTGTTTCTTTTTGGTAACAGTAAACATAGTTTATACTTTCCGGGTGCCATTGATGATTTATCGAACTCTTAAATTAGAGCAAATATGTTGTTTCGGGTGCTTAAATTCAAATATTATTTGTTGCAGGATGAAGCAAAGTTGAGAGAAGTGCTGAAGTTTGCGAATGGATGTGGAGCAATCACTACAACAAAGAAGGGAGCTATTCCTGCTCTTCCAAATGAGACTGAAGTCCTCAAACTTATCCAATGAGAATAGACTCGATATTCGTTTCTTCAAATTAAATTGTTTTATTCTCGTTAAGTTGTTTAGGTGTTTTTTTCTTCAACTTAGAGATTGTTTAGATGTTGAAGAACTGCTACGCGTTCTTTATCTTCTTTATATGAACGGTTGCTTTTATGGTTTTACTCAGTTGTGAAATTATCTGTATGTCTAAAAAGGGTTTGCCAATAGATTTTTGTTTGTGATAAATTCTACGATATTCTGCAAGCAACACAGGCAAGCACAACATACAAGTTATTACTTAATATCTTGGTACGAGCATTTTCAATTCAAAAGGGTAAATTCATGTTTGAATGAAACTTTTACGCCCACATCACTACAAATTAAAATATAAAGTGTATGCAACTACAAATTAAAATATAAAGTGTATGCAATTTAAACAAAGTCAGGTACGACTAATTACACGGTTAAATAAGTCGAACTGCACTGAGAAAATGAGGGAGGGACTACAAAGGTTGGTATTAGGTACATTACTCATGAATACAGTATTGTTTACTCCAATCAACCACAAGAAGAGCTTTCAAAGATTAAATAGGATTACCAGAAGAAGAAAAAACACAGTGGCGGGTGTGGGTTTCTGTAGATGTTTTTCTGCTTGGTGGTCATTAAACACGCCTTTTCTCTTTCGACACTGAAACTGCATGAACAGTGTTGTGGTTAGTTTCAAGTTTCGAAAATTTCAGAGTTTCAGTTTTATCAATTCATTTCTTCTATTTCTGCAGATCTTATTAATTTCTGACTTATCTAACAGTATAATATATTAATATCTCATGATTGCGCTTATGTTTCAGTGTTTACTAAAGTTCTGATTTAAGAAAAAACCCAGAATTGCGCTCATCGTAAGCTTTAATTGGGTAATATTTCATTATTGATGTTAGTCTAGAAGTTCTTCTACACTTTGATTTTAGTGTTGTTTTTCTATCGAATTTAATTTGGTGCAATGATTACAACCCCTTCCGAATTCAGAGAAAGAACCAATATCCTTGAAGGACATATCGAGATTTATAGAAATTATTATAAGTTTTTTACACTCAGTTCTCTCATCTCTGAAATATCTGCAAATATCTTACAATTAACTGAGATTTGATAAAAGTGTGGAATGAGGTTATATTGCAAAAGATACCGTAAGTTTAGTCTTGCAGTGTTTCAGATGTTTCCGATATTTTGAACCGTGGGTTTGTGTATTGTCCTGCAATGAATGATTTTTGGATCCTTTTTGCTAGATATTGAGTACTTATTGTGGGAACTAAAAATGTCCGAAGTGGTAAATCCTGCGATTTCGGTTAGGGCTGTGGCAACGGAGACTTCAGATCCAAGAAGAATTTTGGCTTTCCGAGATTTTCCTCCAGGTTGTGGGAGAAAAGCTCCACATCTGAGTAAAATAGAATGTTTGGAATTGATTGCTTCTTCCAAACTTAGCCGAGGTTCTAGTGGAGAAGACAGGCCAAGAGAGGAGTACATGCATAGTGATTTTTCTACAGAAAGACGGAAATTTTTCGACAAAGATGGTATTGAGAGAACGAAAAAAGCAAAGGCTTCTATAGAAAGTGGTGAAGAAATTCCAGTAAAATGGGAAAAAGAAAGAAGCCTGAAACAGCGCGATAGAGAGAAAATCCCTATCCGGACTCTATTTCATCCCAAGTTTCCATCATTCACTGATAAAGTTGGTAGATGCGGTGAAAGTTCTGGGGTAAATTCTAACGAAGCCAGTAGGAGTGTATCATGGGCACAAAAAAGACCGGCTTTGAAATCTCAAGTTCCTAGTACCCATGGATCTTTAATAAGCAGAGCTAAGAGGAATGAAGTTACGGTGCGGAGCAACTCAACATATATACCGAAGCAAACAGAAATACTTATGGGAGGTAGTTCTCGAATGGATATTCAACCAGCTCCCATATCTATTAACGACGGTAGCAAATATCGTAACAGAGTTAAAGAAATTCTGCGTAAGTTTGATGAAATCTTTAGTGATGTTTCGCGCAAAGAGGAAAGGAAATCTAAGGATCAAGTAGTCAGTAAGCGGATTGATTTAGTAAGCTTAAAGATAATCAAGGCGAAAGGGATTTGTCCTAACGTTAGCAGGGAGGCAATCTTGGGTAATGTACCTGGTGTCGAAGTTGGTGATAAGTTTCAGTACAGGGTGGAGCTTCATATTATTGAGCTTCATCGACCTTTGCAGAGCGGTATAGATTCCATAAGGAGGGGTAATGGAGTTTTGGCTTCAAGTATCGTAGCTTCTGGAGGTTATGTAGACTATGCTATGGATAATGGTGAAGTGTTGCAATATTCCGGTCAAGGAGGGAATCTGTTTGCTAAAGACAAGTGCCCTGAAGATCAGAAACTTGTCGTTGGCAATCTTGCTCTGAAGAACAGTATGGATGAAAGAAGACCTGTTAGGGTTATCCGTGGATTTAAAGACACAATGGACTCAAAGGGGAGGATGGTTTATACATTCAGCTATGATGGATTGTACAGGGTGGAGAAGTATTGTCAGCAGAAAGGGCCGTACGGTAATAAAATCTTCATGTTCACTTTGAGAAGAATTCCAGGGCAACCACCACTCCGTCGGAAACGTATGAGGAATCTTATCAATTGAAATTGGCTAAAGGCTGAACATTTTCTGTTGCTGCTACTTTTTTGCACTTTAAGGTGGAGTTCTTCCTAAATATGGACCATAGATATGTTGGATGTGAACTCGAATAGAAGTATTGTCAAAGTTGGGAATATTGTCGAAGTCGTTCGAGCGAGCTTCAAGTCGTTCGAACGATCTTTTTCATACTCACTGGAATTTTGGCCCAGGAGTCAATCTCGTTCGAACGAGATGTTATGTTCTAAGGTTGGAGACCAACTATCGCAAAGTCGTTCGAAAAAGCTTGGCATAGGTTTGCCTTAGATGTTATATTTTTGCCTCGAGATCCGTTCCACTTGTATTTTAAGTTCCCTACTATATAAAGGGGACTTAGGTTATTTTGTTAGCCTTTGGTGAGTTTAATCTTAAAGATGCTAGGGTTTGAAGAGACTCCATTAAAGCTTGAGAAGTTTGAGAGATCATTGTAACCTATTTAATATCATAGTGAATTGTTCGTGGGGAGTGATTTTTATCCGGAAGGGTTTTCCACTTCCCTTCCTATGGGAAACCTTTCTTGTATTCTTTATTGTTCTTGCTTGGTTAATTCTTCTGTTTGGGCTTATTCCGCGTATCGTTCTTGTCAAAGAGGAGAGAGTAGCTACCTCAATTCTCAAAAAGATAGCTACCAGGACTGTATAAGAGTTAGTCAAAAGAAGAAACCCCTAGAAGAATATATATTTTGTACAAGAAAGTTCTATTTCCTTGCGATTTCAGTGATCTTGTGTGCAGATTCAGAAGTTGCAGATATGAAGATATAGTATGTTATCTCATCCTCTGCGTTTGCTGAAAAAGTAGAAACTGTCTGCGAAAGATTGGGAATTGTAATTTTAACTAAAAGGTAATTCAAGTCAGTTTGTACTTCACTGCAATGTAGAACAGGGGCATCCACAGTTTGGCTTGATATCGTCATGAAGTTGCCATTAAATCTGTTCCGGACATCACCAAGTTGCCATTAAATCTGCCCTCGATGAATGCAGTGTTCTCAAAATTACGTAAAACATGAAAGGGTGGCTGAGAAGTTGGCTTACACTGTGGGAAGATCTTCTTATAAGTGAGGCTCATGATTCAACTACATTAAGAAAAGAAGTTCCGGGAATTATTAGACTGTCGAATGAACCATACCTTATACAAATTTCTAAGGTAATAACAAATGTGTTGTACAAGGATGTTTTGCGCAAAGCATAAGATATTCCTTACTTGTATAATGTTATTAGTCTGTAAGGCAAATGTTGCATCATAACATGCTACTCATCTCGTTTACACCTGTGAACATCTCTTCACTAAAAAAGAAAAATACTTTTAAATACAAGTAAAACACATTTAGTACGACTAATTGGATTAAAACAGGGTTAAACAAAACTAACTTACACAGTGAAAGCTTCAGAGTACAGTACTATTGCTCATAACTTATAAGCTTAAAGCTTTGTACAGTCAATTAATTGAAAAAAAGAAAAAGATTGTGGATCCCAATTACTACAAATGTTGATACAAGTTAAGTTACGTATCAAAGAGGGCAGTAGCCCTAATAAGCAGAAATGCAGAAAAAGAGGAAAGCTTTAAAAGCATGTATCTTTCTCTCAACTACAACCACTAAATAAGCTTTTGTTTACCAAAAAAAAAAAAAAAAGCAGTTATGAGGGAAGATGGGAAGAAGCTCATGGGAGAAAAAATATCAGATTCTTCATCTAAAGCTTAAGTAATGGTTTGTTCTTCCGTTTTTCATTAAGCTCTGTTTGCCAAACACATTTCTTTTCTTTCAAAGCAGTAATTCGACACAACAGAAACATCTGACCTTTATTCCACAATTCCAAAGCAGCTAAGCAAAGCAATGCGACTTGCGACTTGAGACTAAGCAACTATAGACTTTGACTATAGAAATTTGGAGATAGGATTGTAAATGGTCTAAACACGCAAAATTAAATCTTTGCATTTGATACGTTTTACAACGACAACAATATTCGACAAGGAATAACTTACGCTCCAAGCAAAGAATTCGTACAAAACATGCTATTATGAAGGCATCCGGGCTTGCTACATTGTCATTTGCATTTTTCATGTCATGGTCTGATATGCGAGTGTAGAAAATATATGAAATCCAATAGCTCACCTCATCACTACTTGTATCTCCTTTTCCCCTCTTCTGTTTTAGGCTGACTAAGACTATACTCAAAGACTCGTACTCGAGCGGCAGCGGCGGCACCATTGTTGTTTTTCGCAAGCCCAAAGATCCTAAATCCTGCCATCTGAAAAAAGAGAAACCACAACGAACTCAAGTCAGGTACTCTCTTACAATCTTAATGATAGGCATTGAAAGTTGTAGTTATGTTTAAGAACACGTCATTTCTATTGGCAGATTACATGAAAATGCTTGCCCATTGAGCATTTAGTAACAATAATTGTATTTGGAAACATATTTTTTAGTTTGTGGCTAATTTTTTACATTAAATATTTGAACAGAATTTAATAGTTCATAAGACAAATTTGTATCTGCGACTTGTTGCTTGCTATGACCACGTCAAAATCCTATTGAAATTACTAAATCAGTTTAGTATACATCAGTACTTCAAAGAGAGTTTCATCAAGTGTTCTTGCCAATTTCTCCACAATGGTAACTTAAGATATTACGTACCCGTAGTTTAAACTCGAGTTTCTTTTTGGTTAAGAGATAAGCCTTAGTTCCTCTCTAGGGAAGATGGTCTGAAAGACCATGTAGTAGAGAATAGTTGGTCATAAGGTTAATGTTATAGTTTAAGTATTGAAAGTACAGTATTACTACAGATCATAATCTTTGTATTTGTACAGTCAATTATTAAAGCACAGAAAAAGAGGGAGGGAGGCTGGTCCCCATTACTATAAACTTATGTTGATACAAGCTAAGGTACGTACTTGGTGCTCATGAAGATATTATAGGTAGAAAAGAGAAACGAATTGAAAGCTCCTGTTTACTCCAGCTAACCACAAGAAGAGCAGAAGAAGAAAAAAGCAGAAGTGGAGGGAAGTTTCCTGGTTTCTTACAGGGGAATGAATGTGAGATATATTGCTTCTTCTGAGCTATAATTGGGGTTTTGTGGCTGTTTTTTTTCTCGGCATTCGCCAAACGCGTCTTTTCTCTTTTAGATCACTGAAACTCCATCAACGGTAAGATCCAACTTCTTCAAACTTCAGAACTTTCAGTTTTATGAACTCATTTCTTCTCTATGCACATCTATTACTAACTTCTAACACTAGAATATCTCATGAATTATTATGATCACGCTTATATTTCCTTAATAATTAGAGCTATGCTGTCAAATTTTGACCATATGATGTATCGGGGCTAAATCCAATGGGGTTGGATAATCTGGTGAGGTTGGGGATTTTGGTGTCTCTTATATACAGCTGATGTTAGGTAGAGCTGAAAGATCCCAAATTTCCTATGTATCTGTTTCGTGAGAAGATATTTTCTTTACCATCTTGTAAAAGGTTCAGGAGAGAAGGGGATCATGAGGAAGAAAGAAATTAGAGATGTTCTTGGGTATTGATTTACTTCCAGATTAATTGCTTGAATGATTTTATATGCGTTGAGCATTAAACCATAGGTTTGTTTACTTGCGTAATGATTTACTTTTAAAAATTTAGGTTGAAAAGTCAGAAAAGGTGAAGCGAAACATCAAGAAATAGTATAATGGTTACTGGCGATGATGATACTGGACTGACTTCAAGAAAGCGATCATCGGAATCTGTTGTTCGTGGCATCTATAAGCAGCAGAGAGTCTCTGCATTTCACAATTTCCCAAGAGGTTGTGGACGCTTTTCCTCATTTGTTAATGTGACACCAAGCGCAGATGATCCAGTTGAGAACTTGAAAGGTAGGCCAGATATAACTTTGGAACCTGAATGTACAGTCTCTACCAAGAAGTCAGAGGTACCCAATTCGGCATCAGATACTGATTGGGAACCCAAGTTTTTTGATTTGCTAGAAGGAGCTTCTGAGCTTGAAGAGGGAGAGTGGGCTGAGTCAATTGATTATCTACCTGAATTTATTTATTCGTTGGAAGATTCTTATGAACTTGAAGAGAGACGGTCGTCAAGTATTCCGGCATCACGTATTGATACCCAACTTGAGGTTTCAGATTTGTTGGAAAGTAAATCTGAACTTGAAGAGGGAGAATTGCCAAGTAGTGCATCAGCAAGTAATTTTCGACTTGAGGTTTTGGACACGTTGAAATATGCTTATGAGCTAGAAGAGGGAGAATTGTCAATTGGTGTAGCATCACCAATTGATTTTGGTGTACTAGATATGCCGGCTAAGTCAAAAATTTCATATCAGTCTGAAAGACATTTCAAAACGAGTCAATTTCAAATAAAAGATAACAAGGAAAGTAGAGTGATTGAGTCAAACTGGTCACAGAGAAGGCAAAGAAAGGCTTTCAAGTCTCGCGGTCCAAAATTCTATGGAACTTCAATAAGTGGAATTAAGATGAATGAAGTTACGATGCAACAAAAGGGACGTTCTCAGAATTATGACGAAGAAGATAAAGGTAACCAATTGGTTCCATTATCAAATTTCGATAGTAGCGAAGCACGTAACAAAGTCATAAAAACTATTAGCCTGTTCCGAAAAACATTTTGGGACGTTTTACGAAAAGAGAATGCAAAATCCAATGAAGAAGGACGTCGTAATCGAATTGATCTGTTAGCTGCAAAGATTGTCAAGGCGGAGGGGTGGTGTGCAAACGCTGGAATTGAGGCGATCTTGGGAGATGTATCTGGGGTCAAAGTAGGTGATAAGTTTAATTTCAGGGTGGAGCTCCATCTTATTGGACTTCATCGACCTTTTCGGAATGGTATAGATTTTGTGAGGAGAGGAAATACAATTATTGCCACAAGTATTGTGGCCTCTGGAGGTTACGATGATTATACCAAGGAAAACGGTGATGTCTTGTATTACTCTGGTCAAGGAGGGAATCCATCAGCTAAAACTTTATTCCCTGAAGATCAGAAACTTGAGCGTGGAAACCTTTCACTGAAGAATAGTATGGATGAAAAAACTCCTGTTAGGGTTATTAGGGGGCTTAAAGACATGAAGGATACAAAGGGGAAGATGGTACATACATTCAGCTATCATGGACTATACAAGGTTGAAGACTTTTGGCAGGTAAGAGGGCCACATGGTAATGTTGTCTTCAGGTTCCGTTTGAGACGAACTCAAGGGCAACCTAGGCTTGGTCCCTGTCTCACTTATCATCAACTAAAAGACTGATTAGCCCAACACACTAATCAGGAAAAAAACTTGGTATTATGTTTTAGGTACTGATTAAAGGGTACTGCAAATGGCTCGACAGGAACTGCCTTGTAATTAAAGATGATATTGTGCAGATAATATATCCCCATTTCTATTAAACTTTGTCTCTCTTGAATATGCATTGTTCGCGCTATAGAATTCAGAAATCCGATGACCATGAAAAAGTTATCTTCTTTAAATTCTCATTCCGTGCTAGCACTCCTTGGAAACTCTAAAGAAGAAAGTAAAACCTAAGGAAGTGTTCCAAAGTGGTAAAACTTATAATCTTGGTAAATATAGAGAGACCTGGATGTTCTGTAACTGGTAATTCCCCAATACAACCCTTTAGAAACTCTATGTAAGCACAAACACTGGAATGAAAGAAAGAACGAATAATGGATTTCTGTGCCAAAAAATGGGTGGTAGCTACTCAGAGGGGGGTGACATTGGAAATTTATGGGACTGACATCAGGTAAAGAAAGGTATTACTAAATTCTAAGTTCTAACTAGTTATCCTTCTCACAGTAAAAGTAGTATTTATTCTTTTAGTTGTAACTCTTTTCATATAAAAAATTAACATAAGAAGTTGTCTTCTATGTAATTATGTAAACAGAAAGAAAACGTAGTAATGCAGCTATATTGCCCCAAAGAGCATTTTATACATCTAGTTGGCCCCAAAGAGCGTTTTTAAAATTTAATTTGAAACTTTACACAACATTTGATGCAATAATGTTATATCAATCTTTTTATAGTGATTTAAGTAGTGGAAAATAATTTAGTAACTCAAGTTGTTCTTAGACTAAAATTAACTGTAGGCTTTGAAAAGATTTGGTAGACCACGGAACGCAGAGGGGAAAAAAGATTTAACAGCATTAAACTTGATCCATTCAGAGACTTTAAAAATATTTCCCATAACAAGATGTTTTAACGTTCAAGTGCTAAGGACCAGTAACCCCAAAACAGAGAACATCACTACCATTTTTTCATATGTTCACGATAATCCAACCTACCCCAACTATTCCCTGTCTATGTAGTAAGCCATCTTCCCAATGAGAGGAATTAAAGTTCATCTTTTGAAAAAAAGAACTCAAATTTAAACTATGGGTATGTTATTCTTAAGTTAAATGGCTTGAAAGACCACAGGGAGTGATTAGTTGGGTAGATGGGAGTAAGGTGAACTTTAGAAAAATAAATAAATTGTATAGTTATATGTTTTGGGGCCATACTAGTCCTTAGCACAAAGTCAAAACTTGTAACTAGGGGAAATGCTTTTGAAGTCTCCGAAGAAATCAAACTTGAGGAATCAAGTTAAAGGCTGCCAATCTTTTTTTTCCCTCCGCTTCCTGTGGTCTACCAAATACTGTATACATGCCGCTTCCAAGGTACTAAAATATCTGGTCTAGACTCAGCTGTATGGGCTGATTAGCTTAGAGACCCAAGTGCCGCTGCCAATGCTGCCTCAGTATGTAACACCCCACCTGAGCGGGTATTGGAGAGGCCCCAATAGCGGTGATGGTTGCACTAATGGTTTAGTCCCACATCACTTAAGATCCTGCCAGGTGTATGGTCCTTAAGTTAAGATTCTACTCTACATACCACCGAGGCATTTTCTTGGGAATAAAAATCTCACACTGCTATAGATCCACAGTGGTTAAGTGGGAACACTATCGGTGCCTGTAGAGTGGGGTCGTGACACAGTATACCATGTTTTTTGCACCCATCTCCTCATAAGATAGTCATATAGATCCTCATAAAAAAAAAAGATGTAATAGAACTCAAGAAACTACTCTCAAGTCTCACCGCAAAACTCTACTTCTTTGTTTCCCAGATCCTTATTTTATGTGTTGTGAGGGCAAAAATTACACGAGAAACAAAATAGAACTCCACGTCACCATAAAGAGAGAGGAAGAAGAGAGTTGGCTTGCTACGGAACATGCATACAGAACATGCTACAGTCAGGCATATTTTACGTGCTAAGCAAAACATGCGTATAGAAAACATGCTCTTATAAAGGGGTCAGGCTGCTACAATGTAATTTGTATTTTTTTTCATGTCATGCTCTAGGTATGATATTGGTGAAAATTTAAGAAATCATATACCTCACCTCATCCCTACTTGTATCTTCTCTTTCCCCTCCTCTTTTAGGTCGACTAAGGCCATCTATACTGAAATACTTGATTTGAGTGGTGGCTGCGCCCTTTGTTTTCCACAAAGACCAAAGGTCCTAAATCATGCAACCTGAAAAAAGAGAAGGCACAACGAACTGAAGTCAGGTACGCCCTTACAATCTTAATGATACTGATGGAGAGTTAAGGTTATGCTAAAACAGAAGTCATTTCTGTTGGTATGTCACATCAAAATGCTTGACTACTGAGTATTTAGTAGCAATATTTGTATACATATTTAGAAACATATTTTTTTGGTTTGTGACCAGTTCTTTTTGTCAATATTTAAGTAGAATTTGCTTATTCAAATTTACAATTTTATATAAGCATACCTAGAAAGAATTGACAAATACTACTGTTATGGTTCTCATGGTACATCTTCATAAAATAAGTTTGCATCTGCGATTTTTCCGTGCATCTTGGCGTGATGTTTTAAGATCTCTCCTAAATCCAAATTGAATAATTACCAAGATCAGTTTACAAAATAGCATTACTAAAAAATGAATTTCCCAAAGTGTTCTTGCCCCATTACACCATAATGAATCAAAACTTAAGAAATAACATACCAGTAGTTTAGACTTGAGTTCTTTTTTCAAAAGATGAGCTTTGGTTCCTCTCATAGGGAAGATGGTGCGAAAGACCATGTAGAGTGAATAGTTGGCGTAGGATGGGGATGTGGTGATCTTTTGAAAGTTGTTTGTTTCGGTATTTGTTAGTTGCAGTAAACAGAAAGGTCCTCTCTGTTTACTCCTATCCACAAGAAGAGCTCTCAAAGATTAATGGGGTTACCAGAAGATACAAAAGCAGAGGTGTTTCTAGTTTCTTACAGGAGGAGTGTGAGATTGCCTCTTCTAAGCTTAAATTGGGGATTTTGCGAATGTTTTTCTTCTCGACATTTAACAAAAACGTCTTCTTTCTTTCAAATCACTGAAATAGCATCAACAGTAAGATCCAACTCCATCAAATTTCAGAGTTTTCAGTTTTATGAACACATTCATTCTCTCTGCACACCCTATTCCTAACTTCTAACACTAAAATATCTCATGAATTGATCGAGCATATGATTCGGCCTTTATTACAGCTATTCTGTCACATTTCCACCATATCACACATGGAGGAACAGCTAAATGGTTGTGTATTACTTTTTCTTAGGCATTAGGGGGGTTGCAAGTTCGGATCCCACAAAGGGGTGAACTATTGGAGGAGAACTCGACAACATGGATTCTATCCTATGCAACATGGACACTCCATATTCCTCAAAAAATTCGTGTCCAAACGTGTCGGACACACCGACACTCGTGTGGATACTCCAGCGGACACTTCTTGCTTAGATCATCAGTTTTTTGACATAACTTTAGAAAGTTTCCAATTCTTATATATGTTATTCAACCCTACTACCTCTTAACATTGTTTAATGTTTGCTATTAGTTGTAAATTAGCCCATAAGAAAATGCAAGAAACGTGAAGAATGATACTATCTTTATAAGTATAAGGCCGTGTCCCCGTTTTCACTTATTTTATAACCGCCGTTTCCAACACCTCGTACCCATGTCGGATACCGACACACGTACCCGTGTCAATGTTATATAGATTCTATCTAGTTTTCAGCAAGGGAGAAATTGGCTAAATTTTGGGGAGCTCATATATGTATGAGAAATCATAGATGAGAAATTGGGGTTTGGCTAATACCAAATGGGGTCGATAATCTGATGAGGTTGGTGATTTGGGTGTCTTGAGTAAGACAGGGGATTATGAGGAAGAAAGAAGATAGAGATGTTCTTCTAGTATACGTGTTTCCACTGCAAGACGAAGAAGAGTGTGTCCCTGTAAATATTTCTTTTTATTGTCATGAAAGCTCAAAAAAAAAAAGAGACGAAGAAGAGATGGTGGGAACGGCGAAGATGTTTTGGCAGAGGGAGTTTTTTTTTCTTTCGATGGAACAGAGTGTAATTAAGAAAAGAGGAGTTAGAAAGAAGGTGGTTGGATTTTCTTTGCTGAGCATAGAATGGCCCTCCCTCCTCCAAATCTTATTTCCTTTTTCTTTTCCTGCTTTTCTTCCAGAATATCTGTAACAGGACATGCTCCTACTCTTAGTCCTTCACCCTCTAGAAGAATCAGTAGAAAAATGTATAGAGATATTGTTATTGTGTGAATATTTCTAGTCCCGCATTACTGTAATTCTATAATAACAACTGAAAGAAAAAAAGTAATGCAAAATACATATATTGAGGACAGAAAATTTTGCAAGGAAAATGTGCATTGTGACGAGAGAGCAGGCAAACGGTTCTAAGCAAGTAAAGTAATTTATAAGTAGCACCAGACATACCTAGGGGGTTTCCCCCCAAGCAAATCCTGAACTTTGGACTAAGAAGGGTTGAAGATAGAGACCCATAGCTGCCAAAGCTTTCTAAAGCAGAACATATCCTCTCGTCAGCCTATCAACCGCAACAAAATAAGTCAAGTCTAAGTTATATGGCCATAAAACCCACGTTCAATAAAGAAAACATAAAAAGAAAAGATACCTAGCCGTACTAATATGTAACTGCGATACTAACTTGCATGGTTTTCACAGTATCTGTTTCAGGGTTCGAAGACCTATGCCATGGAGGAGGGATACACAACCATTAAACAGTCAACTTCTCTAATCTCTTCTGCAAATTACTGAAATTCCATTAAATTATAGAATTACATAGTATCACACCATATACTGTAATTTTTTTTTTCTAGCAGTGTCTCACATGTATATTTTGAAATTGTTCTTGTATATTGATTGACTTCAGACTTCGCAGCTTAAATGATATTGGGCATTAAACCATGGGCTTGTTTACTTGCATAATGATTTACTTTCAATCTTGGGAGAGGATTCGCCTACACTCCCTTTGTTGCTACACACCCGCTACACTCTCTCACAGCCACCCATCTCTCCACATCTCCTCTCCACATAAGCAACCAAAAACAACTCTCTCCCTCTCACTCTGCCTATGTGGCAAAAAAACTCTCTCTCCACTCGCCTCACTTGATTCAAATTTGAACGCCTCACTTGATTCAAATTTGAATCACTCGCTCTCTCTCTCTTCCGGCTTCCCTCCAATCTATCCTCCATTGAATCACACACTCTCTCTCTCACACTAATTTCTCTGTCAATTTCTCTCTCATTCCTCTGTATCTCTCTCACTCCCCATTTGTGTTCTACGAAGCTAGCTTCTGTAAAAAAAAATCAACTTTTCTCGCGCAATGTCGTTACGCCTTTGACCAAATTGTCCACAAAAATCGACAAAAAGGAAACAATGTGTAGAATTCGACAAAAAAGAAATTTATTGTCGAATTTATTGTCTAAGTCAAATTTTAACAATTCGATAATTTATTGTCGAATTGTTAGAGGATGCGACAATAAATTGTCGAATTGTTAGAGGTGTCAACAATAAATTGTGGAATTGTTAGAGGATGCGACAATAAATTGTCGAATTGTTAGAGGATTCGACAATAAATTGTTGAATTGTTAGAGGATTCGACAATAAATAAAGCTTTGTTTTTTTTTCGAATTATGTGAATTCAACAAAAAGGCTTTCTTTTTGTCGAATTCTGCCAATTCGACAAAAAACTATGTTTTCTTTATTGTCAAATTCTTTATACCTAATTATGACAGATAGGTTCTGCTGTTTGGGATGAAATTCACAAAGAGACTGAGTTGACAGAGAGAGTGAGTTGTTGAGCTTAGTGGAGACCGAGACACGATGAGTGAGTTCGAGACTGAGCGAGAGAGAAAGAGAGCGACGAGTTATCGGAGCGATGCAAGCAAGAAAGAGAGTTGAGTGACAGAGTTGAGAGAGAGAGAGAGTCGAGTGGAGAGAGAATGAGTCGAGTGGAGAAAGAGAGTTTTTTTTGTTTTTGTTTCAAATTTTAAATTTTTTACTCGACACGTCAACGCTGAGTGGGAGAGAGATAGCTGTCGAGTTGGCAAAATGAGAGGCTACGAGAGAGTGTAGCGGGGAGAGAGTGTAGGCAAATCCTCTCCCTTCAATCTTTGCAGATTGAAATGCCGGGAAAGACAAAATCTTATGAAAGAGCAAGAAAAAGTATTTGGTTAATGGCGATGATGATACTGGACTGATTTCAGGAAAGCGACAATTAGGTAATGTGGCTCGCGGCATCTATAAGCAGCAAAAAGTCTTTGCTTTCCGAGATTTTCCAATAGGCCATGAGCACTTTTCTTCATTTGCTAACGTGACATCAAGCGAAGATGATCCGGTTGAGAACTTGAAAGGTAGACGAGATGATGCACGCATGAGAAATTGAGTCCATTCTAGTTGAGTTTGGCCCATCCAACTTAATGCTTGGACATGAGAAAGCTGTGGCGCATGTATCAATGAAAACCTCAAAAGTTACACATCAGCAAGAATTAATGAAGTCACCAACATTGGAACCTGGAAGTACAGTCTCGAACAATATGCTAGATGCACCCAGTTTGGCATCATATGTTGACTGGGAGCCCAAGTTTTTTGATTTGATGGAAGGTGCTTCTGAGCTTGAAGAGGGAGAGTGGGCTGAACCAATTGATTATCTACCTGAGTTCTATGATTTGTTGGATGATTCTTATGAACTTGAAGAGGGAGAGTTGCCAAGAAGGTCGGCATCACCAATTGATATTCAAGTTGAGTTTTCAAATGCTTTGGAACGTGTGTCTGAGGTTGAAATGGGAGAGTTGTCAAGTATTCAAAGGTTTTTTCAAGTCTACAAGAGGGCTGCGACAAGGGGACCCTCTCTCGCCGTTGTTGTTCATCATTGCGGAAGAAGTATTATCTAAGGGGTTAGCGAAGTGCTTTGAAGCCGGGGAGATCGGGTACTTTTAAAACATCTAGGGGCTGCCTTCCAATCACACATCCGCTGTACGCGGATGACTTTATTGTATTCCTTAATGGAAGCCAATACTCTATCAAAGGACTGCTGAAGTTTCTGAACCGATATGAAACTTGCTCAGGGCAGCTGGTCAACAAAGCGAAAAGCGGTGTCTTTGTGCATCATAGTACGACAGCAAGTCGGAAACAAATCATTCAAACCAGTAGTGGTCTCCAACACAGGCTCTTTCCCATGATCTATTTGGGGGCTCCCATAAGCTATCGCAAGGTACGGTTCTCCCACTTTGAAACCCTCATTTCCAAAGTCCAACAGAGAATTGAAGGTTGGCATGGAAAGCTCCTATCCCAAGGAGGAAAGCTCATTCTGATTAACCACATCTTGAACTCCATGCCTATTAACCTCCTAGCATGCATCAATGTCCCAAAATCGGTTCTCCGCAAACTTAAGAGCATGTTCTCCAACTTCTTTTGGGGTAAGTTTGAAGGCAAAAACAAGAAACACTGGGTGTCATGGGATGACATATGTCTACCCAAAGAGGAAGGTGGGCTAGGCATACAGAAGCTAGACGATATAAAGCATAGCTTGCAGCTCAAAAAATGTTGGAATGTGCTCTACACAGACTCACTATGAACACGGTTTTTTAGAAGCAAGTACACGATCAATGACGATTTTGCACGGCTCCGATCCCGTTCATCTACCATGTGGAAAGGCATTAGAAATTTACTTGCAACAGTCTAAGCCAATACTGAATGGAGAATTGGTACAGGTAACTGCAGCTTCTGAATGGACAACTGGATCGGGGACGGCAGCCTTGCCGACTTACTGGAGGTCTCAAACGATCAAGGTAAAGGAGGTTATAGTGAATGATGGAAATTGGCATTGGAATAAACTGCAACACGAGTTACCTGGACATTGGAAAACGATACTTACGAACAAGTTCTACGTTAGCGAAGGGCATGACTTGCCGTTGTGAGGGCCCTCCGAGAGTGGAAGCTTCACGGTCAGATCAGCTTGGCAGTTCTGGAGAAGCTCGGCAGACCCACAACCGCGAATGGATTGGATTTGGTGTCCGACTCTCCCCACCAAAATTCAAGTGTTCGGCTGGAAGTTGTGGAAAAATATCATCACGGTGGATGCGCTAGTACAGAAAAGAATTCCCTTCGTCTCAAGATGCAACTGCTGTAGCTCGGGTAGCATTGAATCTTTGAATCATCTGCTAGTAAGTGGAGATATTGTACAACAAGTATGGCAGTTTTTCGCAATAGCATGTGGTGTTCGAAAATATCAGCCGAGCTTTTGGGCAAAGCAAGGGCATGGCTGTCGACAGCGAATAAAGGTTCGCAAATGGGCATTATCCGAGGGGTTATACCGGCTATCATTGGCTGGGAATTGTAGAAAGCACGGTGTCAACATTGGTTCGACGACGTACGTACGAATGCACATACCATCGTCCACAGAATATGCAAATGGCTGCAAGAGAGTATGATTAAGACCAGAGTAACCAAAAACTGCAGCTTTGGGGATACGTTGTCGCTACAAGTACTACAGGTGCACAAGATTCGCATCAAGCACAGAGCAAGTATATCAGTAAAATGGCAAGCACCATCACCAGGGTGGTTCAAACTTAACACTGACGGATCCTCTTTGAGCAACGGTTTAGCAGGGGCTGGGGGCATCATACGTGACTTACTTGGAGAGATGCAACTGGGTTACAATGTGGCACTAGGCAATGGAACAAACATGATAGCTGAACTATATGGCCTTCTGCATGGACTACTATTATGCAAAGCAAACCACTGGTTTCCGCTAGTGGTTGAAATGGACCCTGAGGTTATAGTAAACTGGTTCAAACAAAGAAACCTCTGCCCCAGGAAGTTTCAAGCAATATGAAAGATAGTCTTACAACTCAACCAGGAACTGCAGATCACCATGGTGCACACAAAAGGTAATGGATCAACAGATGGTCTATTCAAGTTGGGAAGTGCACAACTGAACCTCCTATTCTGGTCTGTTGTTGCACTACCCAGACAAGAGCCTCCTATTTCCTGGAAAAATTAGGGGTTGCTGCTATTAGACATTGAGGTTCATGTATTGATACGAGGTCAGGCTTTACATCCCCCTCTTGCTATTTCTTGCTTATTAAATAAAAACCATATTTGTGCACAAAAAAAAAAAAAAATCTACCCGAGTTTTTGGGACACGTTGAAAGGTGCTTCTAAGCTAGAAGATGGAAAATTGCCAATTAGTGTGGCACCACAAGCTGCTTCTGATCTACTAGATATGTCGGTTCAATCAAAATTTACTGATAAATCTGAAAGACATTTCAGACTCAATAAATCTCAAATAGAATATTCAAAGGAAGATAGAGTGACTGGATCAAGCTATTTATGGAGGTGGCAAAAAACAGCTTTCAAATCTCCATGTCCAAATCAGTATGGAACCTCAACAAGTAAAGTAAAGAAGAATGAACTTGCGGTGCAGCACAACCTTAAATCTATGGGAAAAAGAGAAATATCTATGGGACGTCCTGAGAATGCTGATGATGAAGAAGATGAAGGTAACCAATTGGCTCCATTTTCAAATAATGATTGCAGCAAAGCTCGTAACAAAGTCAAAGAAACTCTCCGCCTTTTCCAAGAAAGATTTAACAATTTTTCATGGAAAGAGAAAGTAAAATCCAAGGAAGAATGTCGTAATCGAATAGACTTACTAACCACAAAAATTATTTAGGCAAAAGGCAGATGTGCAAACGTTAATACACCTGCAATCTTGGGAGCTGTACCAGGGGTTGAAGTTGGTGACCGCTTTAATTACAGGGTGGAGCTCCATCTTATTGGACTTCATCGACCTTATCAGAATGGTATAGATTTCTTGGGGACAGGAAATGAAGTTTCCATGGATAATGGTAACGTCTTGGAATATTCTGGTCAAGGAGGGCATTCATGAGCTAAAAATATGATCCCTGAAGATCAGAAACTTGAGGGTGGAAACTTTTTACTGAGAAATAGTATGATAAAAAACACTCCTGTTAGGGTTATCTGAGGATTGAAAGACACGATGGATGCAAGAGGTAAGAAGGTTATGCATTTAGCAATGATGGAAACCTATTGGCGGCAGAAAGGGCCGCATTTGAGAAGAATTTCAGGGCAACCAAAGCTTGGTGGAAGTATGAGTAACCATCAACTAAAGCTGAGTTAGGTACCGATATAAGGTAGCAATTATAGATGGTGTGTCAGGAACTTCCTTGCAGTTTAACACGGTATTATGCACAAATTTGGAAATGGGAATATGTATTTCTAGTGAATTTTCATTCTTTCTGTCCAATATACAACTCAGAAATTCAATGACAGCTGAAAATGTACTTTCGTCGACAATGTATAACTTGAATTCTGTGATTTTCTTAACAACATTGATTTGGATAACCTTAACCTTCAGGAATTATGGTTGCCCCTATCTTAATCTAAAGCGCCAACATCTACTGTACTTATTTAAAAGTAAGGCACTTCAGTATATAAACACTTACATGTACTCACTCCTCTGGAGAACATCTCAATTCCACTGTAGTACAAACATAAACATGATCGTTATTCAGCAAATGCAATCAAAGATTTGCGAAATTTCGTGAGTTTTAGTTTTTAATTTCGTGATTTGATATATGGATGAAGAAATAAAGTTACATACCATCAAATAGCTGATGAAGATTGCGGTACAAGAGGAGAAGGAGGAGGTAGGGATGATCCAGTGGTGGCGGGAGCAGAGATGATTGGTTGAGATTTCATAATGGTTTTCTCTCTTGAGAGAGAAAAAGAGGAAGAGTTTGATTTTGCTAAATTTGAAAATAATAACGGGGGGCTTTATTGGCACACCCCTTTTTATGACTGAGGGCAAATCAGTACTTGCCAATATCAGCACCTGATTTGGTCCCTCTAAATTTCATCAAACACTAGTTTGTTGTTCGTCTAAATCAAAACCCTAATTCTACTCTTGGATTGGATTGGATTGGATTGGATTAATTTGAGTTTAATATTCTCTAATAACAACCTTAATTCTAACATTAAAGATCTCATCAACTGTCTTCAATTGTATCGTTAAATGCACAGCGTAGCGTAGGTATTTGCTATGACATATTTTCCAAGTAAGAATGTTGAGTTTAAGTTCTAGAGTTTTCTTTCGAGTATAAGTATTGCCCGCTCCTTGGAATTTTAGATGTGAATTCAACAAGATGTTAGTAAATAGTAAGTGATAAATGTAGTCTCAATACAAGAAAGAAACAATAAATAAAAAAAATCCGTAGCAATGGTGATAAGGAGAACCAGCAATCATAAAGACGCGGGCGCAGACACAGCGATGATAAGAACATGACCACTCTAAAATGTGCATGTGCTTATATCCACTGTAATAGCCTAATTTCGTATTTCGAACTTAGTTTTTACACAAATGATAATCGAAGCGATTAGATGAACATTGAACGAATACTAACACAAAGTTTAGCGTGAAAAACTTTTGAATAGGTTAAAAACCACGACATCTCTTGAGGATTTAGAAAGAGAGATATTATTGAATATGCCATTACATTATCGATATAATGGCCTAATTCCGCAAGCTCGAGATGGCTCGGAATTAGCTCTTACACCAATGTTCCTGTGACAAAAACTAATGTAAAGTAAGGAATGACACAGGTGATTTAGCGTAGAAAACCTCTGAATAGGTAAAATACCATAACCTCGGGTTGTGGGTTTTAGTAACAGTGACTTGTATTGCTTGAGACTGATATCTTATTACAAGTGACCTCTCGAACTAAAAATATTTGATCTTGAAAATAAAAAATTAGATGTTTGAGAATCTAGAAAATATGGTTCTCTTGATGATTTCTCGTATCTTTTTCTGGTCCTTGTCTCTTCTTGAACTTTTTCTTTATATAGACCTTTCCCGCAATTCGTTATCGTGCTGAAGCACGCTCTCCGAATAATGTGATAAGTGGCGGTTGACTGAATAACTATTGAGTTCGTGAGAGACAGGTGTCTTTGACTTGTTCATGCTTTTTTGTTATGCTCGACCCACGTTCTTCATCAATTCGTGGTGTAGGTGTCAATGCTGACTGTTTATGTTATGTGTACAATGCGTGAGTCTGATATGGAGGTAGTTCAAATTTGAAATAGTTCGAATTGGGTTAGATCGAGGGATAAGTCCCTATAATCGCCCCCTCACAACTGAAGTCACGAGTGGCTTTGGTTGAGAAAGAATTTGTGGCTATATGGTTTTTGGAAGTTGAAAAGAAATGATGCATTAATATGGATTTGAATGTATGGAAATGTAGTCTCACTATTCCTCTAGGGGACAACAATAAACGTACGCTAGTTTGGGCTTGATACTGTGTCGGAGGAGGGAACCGCTCGAATCTCTCTGAGTTCATCTCTATCTCTCTGGTGCAATTGATCGTTCCTGATCGTCTCTAGACGATGGTTATGCAAGAGGCAGTGGAAGAAGAGTAAGTGCTCGAAGAAGAAGATCCCTCTTGGGTTACCTCCTCCCTTCTATTTATAGGGAGGGTTTAATCCAGGGGCACCCCTGCTCACGTGCCCAGGGAAATTCCTAGGCTATCCCTTCAGGGTCGTGGGCTTGGGTGGTTATTGTTATAGTTCTATAGTCGTTTGATCTAGGAGGATCTAGTATGTTTTTGAAGAATTGTCAATGTCGTTCGAACGAGTTGGAGTGTCGTTCGAACGAGTTGACATGTTCACTGGAATTTTGGCCCAGAGCCATATTTTGTTCGAACGACTTTCAGTGTCGTTCGAACGAGTTGTTATGTCCTCTGGAATTTGGCCCAAAAGCATATTTTCGTTCGAACGAGTTGTCGAACGGCTATCATAATTCCAGTTCTACCTTTTAGAGTTGGATTTCGAGTTTGATTGCAACCAGGACTTGTAACCTCTATAAAAGGGCAAGCCTAGGCTAGAGTTAATTATCTAGAGTTTTAGATCATTACTCTATGTTAGATCTGAAAGAGTTCTGAAGGAACCTAGGGTTTTGAAAGTTTTTTTCCTGTAATTACATCGTTCTTGAGTAATTCTTGAGTAATTGATTTCTCTATTTTTCCAAACCGATTGGTGTTCTTCGTATCTCTCTTCTAACACATGCTTCTCAATCGTATTGTGGATTAAGTGGTATCAGTTTTCCAGTTTCGATTCTCGAGGGGTTAATTGTGGTGTATGGTCTCTACACGTGATCATCTCAAGCAAACGAAGGAGAAGCTCGTGAGTCCGTTGAAGATCCATCGCAAACCTAATTCGAAGAAGAAGAACTATTTGGAGATGGGTGATCCCAACGAGAGAATCACGATTTTGGAAACGACAGTTTCCACCCTAACTTCTACTGTAGGGGAGTTAGTAGAACAATTACGTCTTACAAACCTCGCATTGGATTCCGTTTTGGCGAGTCGGCGAAGCCGTTCGAAAAAAAAAGGGGTTATGGAGGTGGATGGTGACGAAGACGTTCCGGTATTCGATGATTCTAGTGATCCCGAGTCCGTCAAGGAGCGCCCAAGTTCTAGTAAGTAAACAAATCTTATGCGTAATCTTCGTATTGGCTTTAAGATTGAGATTTCGGTTTTCGATGGTTCCGTCGATGCCGAGAAATTAGATAATTGGTTAGATAGGTTGGAGACCTATTTTTCCATTGATGAATATTCAAATGCTTAGAAAATTTGTTTATCTTCTTTGAAATTTACAAGTCACTCAATAACATGGTGGAAATCCTATCGGAAACGACATGATGTCAGAAGTCTGAGTTGGAAGGAATTCAAGGTTTTGGTGAGGAAACAATTCTATCTGATTGGGTATGAACATGAGCGATGGTATAAATGGCATAATTTGTGCCAAAAGTTTGGGCAATCCGTACAACAATTTACTACAGAATTTTATAACCAAGCGTTTATTTTGGATGTTGACGTGGATGAGTACGACGTGTTCATGAAGTATATGGGGGGTTTATCAGAGTCCATTAGAAGAGAATTAAAGCTCTTCAAGGTGGAAAATATCGAGGACGCTACCGTTAAAGCAATTGTCATTGAAGGCAAGTACTTGAAGAGCGACAAGAAAGACGACAAGAACAAGTCGGGGTACAAGGCTAATTGGAAGTTTGATCAGAAAGGGGAGTCCAAAGGAGAGGGGTCTTCATTCAAAGGGACTATCTGTAGTCATTGCAAGGCTAATGGGCACAATTTCGATACATGTTAGAAACTTTACCCGGAGCTTCGGCCGAAGGAGGAGAAGGGCAAGAAAGAGAAACGTGCACTAGCCGCATCGATTGTGGATCTTCTGAATTTAGATAAGCCAAATCCTAAGATTACTTTAATGTTTAAGCAACCTCTAGTTATCGACGTGGTGATTCAGGAAGAGCTTTTCTTTGTCAGCATTCAAGTGAAGCAGAGCTTAGTCGAGGCCATTATTGATCCGGGTAGTCAAAAGAATTTAATTTCGGAGGCGGTGGTGAAGAAGATGGGTTTGGCTACTGTGGCTCATCCTAAGCCGTATGGTTTGGGTTGTATTAAGAAAGATGCAGAGTTGAAGATCACTAAGCAGTGTACGTTCAAGTTTGCGATTACTGAAAAGTTTATTGACGAAGTGACATGTGAGGTCGTTCCGTTGGACGTATGTCAAGTCATCTTAGGTAGCCCTTATCTTTGGGACCGAGATGCAATCCTTTACCGCCGTGCTTGCAAGTATCGTTTGGTGAAGGATGGGACTGAGTTTTATATTAATGCGTGCAAGGAACATATCACTACCAGTAATTTGGTAACGGCGACTCAGGTAAAGAGGCTGGTTAATGCGAGTGACAATTTTTTGTTGTTGTTGGTGCGACCGGTTCATGAGGGTTCATCGGCTACAGTATTGTCTACTTTGGCAATGTCTCCTAAGCAACGAACTGATATGGGCGAGTTACAAGAGGAGTATGGAGACTTGTTTCTGGGCATAGAAGGGATGCCGCGCAAGAGGGATGCAGAGCATGATATCACCTTGGTGAATGGTGAGCCATTACCCAATATTGGGTTATATCAGATTTCTATTACTGAGTCTGATTAGATCAAGAAACAGGTACTTGAACTTCTGGAGCAAGGAGTTATTAATCCGAGTTGCTCGCCTTGTAGTTCGCCGGTGTTACTGGTGCCGAAGAAGGATCAGTCTTGGAGGATGTGTGTGGATTATCGGGCGTTGAACAAGATCACGGTGAAGAATCGTTATCCGCTTCCACGGATTGACAAGCTTTTAGATGAGTTACAGACGGCTCGGTTTTTCACCAAGTTGGATCTTAAGTCGGGTTACCATCAAGTTTGAATCCGGGGAGGAGGATACATGGAAGACAATGTTCAAAACCAACCAAGGCTTATTTGAGTGGTTAGTGATACCTTTTGGGTTATGCAATGCTCCGACGACATTTATGCCGCTAATGAATGAGGTACTTCGTACGTTTATTGATGATTTTGTGATTGTATATTTGGATGATATCTTAATATATAGTCGTACATAGGTGGAACATCTTGGGCATTTACGCAAAGTGTTGGGCGTGTTGCGATCACAACAGCTTTTTCTTAACGGGAAGAAGTGCGAGTTTGGGAAACAGGAGCTAGTCTATTTAGGTTTTATTGTTGGTGGCGGCGAGCTTAAGGTCGATCCAGAGAAGGTCTCAGTCATTACAAATTGGCCTAGATCCCGCACAGTAACGGAGGTGAGGAGTTTTATGGGTTCTTGTCAGTACTTACGGAAATTTATTCGGCATTTTTCACAAATAGCCGCACCGTTGCATTCTTTGACGAAGACCGGGGTACAGTTTGTGTGGGAAGATCACCATGAGAAGATCTTTCTGTTACTGAAGCGGAAGATTACGGATGTACCAGTGTTAGTATTGCCTAATTTGCAGCGGCCTTTTGAGGTCGAGATAGATGCATCAGACTATGCTTTGGGCGCAATCCTTTTACAGGATGGGAAGCCGGTTGCTTACCATTCTGAGATGTTTACAGGAGCAGTACGCAACTATCCTACCTACAATAAGGAGTTCTACGCGTTATATCAATCAGTGAAGCATTGACGGAGTTACTTATTGGGGAAGGAGGTTGTGGTACATTCCGATCACAAACCGTTACAGTTCTTATCTACGCAGTCCAAGCTTCAGCAAGCTCGCCATATGAAGTGGATGTCGTACCTTCAGCAGTTTACCTTATTGATCAAATATAAGAAAGGAGTGAACAACAAGATGGCTTATATGTTATCTCGACCCCCATTGCCAACTATTTCCGCTTTGTTGGTAGCTATGCAGATCCAGCCGATTGTTCCTTCTGAGTACGTTTCAGGGTATGACGAAGACAAGGAGCTCAGTGTGATTCGCGAGAAGTTACTGCAGGGTAAGACGTACGAATATGTTCTGAAGGATGGTTTAATTTACAGGGGCAGTCTACTATGTATTCCTGAGGGTGGCGACCGTTTACAGTGGATTCGAGAGGCATATTGTTCCCGGGTGGCAGGTCATTTCGGGGTTGAGAAGACTCTTTTGAATTTGCGGCGTTATGTCTATTGGCCAAAGATGCAGATGGATGTTGCTCGTGTGGTTCGTGGTTGCGTATTATGCAGTACTTCGAAACCTTCCAATAGGAAGATAGGATTGTACTTACCATTGCTAGTTCCTAGTCGACCTTGGGAAAGTATTTTGATGGATTTTATGGGTGGTTTGCCCATGACAAGGTGTCAAAATGGCTATTTGTTTGTGGTGGTGGATCGATTCAGCAAGATGATTATTCTTATTCCATGCCAGAAGATGGTCACAGGGGAAGGAGCAGCATTGCTTTTCAGAGACGTTTGGAGGTATTTTGGGCTCTCTTCTTATATTATTTCTGATAGGGATAACCGCTTTTTGGGACATTTCTGGAGATCGTTATGGGGGATGATGGACACTAAGTTGAAGAGAAGTACCACTTTTCATACGCAGATAGACGGGCAAATAGAGGTTGTTAACTGCACTTTGGTACATATATTATGGGGATTCCATTCTAAGCATCCTAAGACTTGGGATGAGAGTTTACTGTATCTTTAGTTTGCGTTCAACCGGGCGATTCATGGTTTTACATTGAAGTCTCCTTTTGAAGTTTGTTTGGGGTACTTGTCGCAAAGCCCTTTTAATTTAACGTTTAGTCTTAGAGACAAGATGGTGTCAGAGAAGGAAGAAAAGGAGCAGGTTAAACCTCAGCGTTTCATTGAGAAGATCAGCAAGGTTCATGAGGTGGCTGAAGCTCATTTGAAGAAGACTCAAGCGAAGTATAAGGCTCGCCACGATAAGCATCGGGTTGAGTGTACTTTTCTTGAGGGCGACCTCGTTTGGTTGCATTTGGGTAAGGAACGGCTTAAGGGGGAAGGTAAGAAGCTCAAACCTATCCGTTATGGTCCGTTTTTGATACTCAAGAAGATTGGTGACAATGCATTCCAGTTGGATTTTCCACCTTTCATGAAGATGTATTCGGTGATTAATGCCGAGCATTTGAAGCTATTTGAGCCGTCTCTTTTGGATGAAGATTCTGCAATCGATACTCACCTACCGTCAGTTGATGACTTATAGATGGAAAAAAAAGATCCGTTGCCGGAGGATGGTATTCTAGAGCGGAAGGTTCATACTACAAGACAGGGTGCTATTGATTCATTCCGAGTTGGGAAGAAGGGTCAGCTGCCGAGTAAGTCGAAGTGGTACAACAGGGAATTAGGCATTGCCGCCTTCCCACATCTCCAGTTCTAGCTTGAGTAGGATCTCAAGACTCCTAAATGGGGGAGCCATGATCCAGGAGGATCTAGTATGTTTTTGAAGAATTGTCAATGTCGTTCGAACGAGTTGGAGTATCGTTCGAACGAGTTGACATGTTCGTTGGGATTTTGGCCCAGAGCCATATTTCGTTCGAATGACTTTCAGTGTCGTTCGAACGAGTTGTCATGTCCTCTGGAATTTGGCCCAGAGGCATATTTTTGTTCGAACGAGTTTGGGTTCGTTCGAATGTGTTGTCGAACGACTATCGTAATTCCAGTTCTAGTTTAAGAGTTTTAAATACCTTTTAGAGTTGGATTTCGAGTTAGATTGTAACTAGGACTTGTAACCTCTATAAAAGGGCAAACCTAGGCTAGGGTTAATTATCTAGAGTTTTAGATCATTGCTCTATGTTAGATCTGAAAGAGTTCTGAAGGAACCTAGGGTTTTGAGAGTTTTTCTTCCTGTAATTACATCGTTCTTGAGTAATTCTTGAGTAATTGAATTCTCTATTTTTCCAAACCGATTGGTGTTCTTCGTATCTCTTTTCCAACATAGGCTTCTCAATCGTATTGTGGATTATCGTTGTCCTCTGCTTGTCGTTTGGAAATACTCGTAGAATGACCTTGTTGGAGTCTCCGAATTCTGAGTGGTGGACGTAAGACGACCTTTCTCGTAGAGTGACCTGCCGCTTCGTTGTTAACCTTGCTGGGGTGTCCCTATACGGAGTGGCGGTCGTAGGACAACCTGCCGCTTCGTTATTAGTGAGAGCGTGCTCCTACAATCGCTAGTCGGGGAGTGCAAGGCAGTCAGTCTGCATGGCTGGTATTGGGGTTAGGGCGATGCTCAGTTTATCAAGGATTTCGACCTAAATTACGTGGAGTTTGTCACCGATGATTCTTGCTAAATACGTGAGGGCGTCCGAGTGTCTATTCTCGCCACGGTAAATGTGCTCAAGGTTGACCTTTCGGAACTTACTTAGTCAGTTTTAGAGTTTCCATGTAGCCAGACATTCTGTCGTTAGCCTGGGACATCTCGCTATGCTGGTTAACAACGAGCTGCGAGTCGGTAAAGATGAAAATTTCTTCCACGCCCAGAGCCAATGCTGAATTTACTCCACATAACAATGCATCGCATTCAGCTTCGTTGTTACTGAGAGGGAAGTTGACCCGTATGGCTTTCTCAATTTTCTCACCAGTAGGAGTAACCAAAACTATCCCTAGACTTGAGCTGCCCGCGTTGACAGACCCATCAGTATACAGCCGCCATCCTTTAGTATATGCCAGTTCGTCGATATCGGTGTGGGTGTCATGGTCGTCGTCCTCGTCGTTATGCTAGTTGCCATCAGCAATGGGGAGGTCCGTAAGGAGGTCAGTAACCGTCTAGCCTTTAATTGCGACCCCGTGGCTCGTAACGGATGTCAAACTCCCCCCCAGAGTAATTGCCTATTTGGCGATCCTGCGCATTTTATCTTTCTTGGCAAAAATCTCTCGTAGTGGTTAGGTAGTGACGACCTTGATTTTATGGGTCTGGAAATATAGTCGGAGTTTCTGTGAGGCATATATCAGGGCGAGGGTCTGTTTCTCCATAGTTGAGTACTGCAGTTCTGCTCCTAGGAGGGTTTTACTGACGAAGTAAACTGGTTTCTTGGTTCGGTTTGCCTTACGAACGAGGACCGCGCTGATGGATTCATCTATATTTCTGAGGTACAAACCCAGTAACTCGTGTTTGTTGGGGACTCTGAGGATGGGTGGGGTAGCTAGGTAGCGCAACATGTTCTGGAAGGCTGCCTTACACTCATCGCTCCACTGGTATTTTTTGTTCTCGCGAATGCATTGGAATAACGGGCGGTATTTGTAGGAAGCTTTGTAAATGAAGCGTCCGAGAGCCGCGATTTTTCTGACAAGGGCTTGTACTTGTTTAAGTGTCGGTGGCAATGGTATACAGACGAGAGAACAAATTTGATCAGGGTCAGCCTCAATGCCGTGTTGGGTAATTAGGTATCCGAGGAACTTCCCCGAAGAGACCCCGAAACTGCACTTCTCCGGGTTAAGGTGCATCTTATAGAACCGCACCTTTGTGAAGACCATCTCAAGGTCGGTAAGATGGTCGCCGCTCAGTCGACTCTTGACGAACATGTCGTCAATATAGACCTCAACTATTTTGCCCAACAGTTCTTCAAACATCGTGGTAACAAGGCATTGGTAAGTAGACCCCGTATTTTTCAGGCCAAAGGGCATGACTGTATAGCTGTATAGGTTCTGTTCTTTGGTAAAGGAAGTGCACTCTTGATCTTCGACTGCTAATGGTATTTGGTTGTACCCGGAGTAATCGTCCATGAAGGACAACCGCTCGTGGCCGACAGTGGAGTCGACTAGTCTGGTGATGAGGGGCATCGGGAAGCTATCCTTTGGGCAGTGCCGATTAAGGTCGGTAAAATCAATACATACTTGGGTCTTCCCATTCTTTTTTGGAACGGCGACCACGTTAGCTACCCAGCGTAGGCAGTCAACGGGTTGGATAAAGCCTGCGTACAACAACTTTTGGATCTCGTCGTTGATGTCCCCGCGTAACCTCGGTGCTGTTCGGCGTGGTTTCTGCTTAACGGGGCTAGCTTTGTTGTGAACATGTAAGTAATGACCAGCCACCGCGGGGTCTATACCCTGTATTTTGTCGAAGGACCAGGCGAAGATATCTTTGTACTACCAGAGGAGTGTGATAAGGTTTGTTTGCTCATCACCTGTAAACAAGAAACTAATATATGTTGTTCTTGTGGGGCCATCGATAACAATTTGAACGACTAGCTCCACGAGAGGCGGGGTCCATGCTCTGCTAAACGTGTTTATAATTGCATCGTTCTGGTTATGTGGTATATCTTGAAGTGTTAATATATCTGGGTGGCGAGGAACGGGGGACGAGTCCACCGTCATGGGCTCGTTCCCTATTCGTTATTATTCCTCTATTGCAACATTCTTCCTTTTTTTCTTGGTGTTCTCCTGAGTTATTAAGTTTTGTAGTGAGTTGGCGTAATAGACACGGGCCGCGACCTGGCAGCCTCGTATCTGGTAGGGGCCAAACTTTGTTGGGAAACATATTACCTGGTGGCAGGAAGAGGGGACGACCTTCATGGCGTAAATCCAGTCGCGTCCCAGAATGCCGTTGTAATGAACTGTGGGGCTGTTGATGACGATGAACATTTTAGGTTCCACGACTGGGCTGGCCTATACTTGAGTGACAAGCTCCCCCATAGCTTGTTCGGTAGACCTGTTGAATACAGAAATCTCTATTTTATAGGGTGCTAAGCAATCTTGCATGTTCATGTTACGAAGGGCGTAATAGTAAAGGATGTTAGCACCACTGCTAGAATTGACCAACATTAGCTTAACGAGGATGCTACCAATTACGATCCAAATGATGAAGGAGTCGTCGTGCGGATGAAAGACTGAGCTGAGGTCATGGTCAATAAAGTAAATGGCCTGTTCGGGTGAAGTGCTAGTGGCTGCTTCAATGCCGTGAGCCGTTTGCTGATTCTTGGTGAGGCAATAATACTGCCACATGGAATTGGAGACGGCATACCGAGACGGAGTTCTGTTGAGGTCCCCCAAGATTATTTCACATATTGCTAGATGCCCCGGTACCCGTACGCTTATTGAGGGTTGGTTGAGGGGTTGGCGAGGTGATCTGCCAGCGAGCAGGATGGGTCTTTTGAGGTAACGAGTATAGCGACCGAGGCAGAACCACTGGTTGTGGAGGTATTTCTCGATGAAAGCCAGCGAGAGTTGTTCAAATATGGATATAGAATTGAGGTCGAGACTCTAAAACCAGGCGAGGGCCCCATCAGACAAGGTCGAGGGGAACAGACGACACATGTGTTCATCAATTTGATGCCGTAAGTCGATGTTGTATTAAAACTTGGAGAGGTGTTGACCAGGATCCTGGCAACCTATGAAGGCCTCGATCTTCGGTCGAGAGTAGCTTTGGCCCAGTACGTAGCTCCGTATGGCCGTGGTGAAAGGGGTATTATGGATCCGGTGGAGCGTTTCCTTGGTTAACCGCCTAGTTGGATCAGTGCCTTGCATGGTCCAGGTTAGTGCCTCCGCGGACGCGGATGTTAACGGTTGCTGGTCATGGATGGCCATGATCCATTTGTGGACGACCTCACCCCTGGTGGATGACTCGTTAAAATGGCTCTCGTAGTTTGGAGTGTAGGGTTGTTCTAACAAAGGTATTCCCAGATACCGGTCGTGAAACCTCTAATTATATGCATGGTACCGGTCGTTGTAGGAGTGGTATCCGTGGCCAAGGGGGTAGGAGGGGTCATTAGGGCTGTAAGGAGGATGCCATGGTGGGTCGTAGCTGCGGTGGGCCCGTGCCAAGGTGAGTCGTGGGGGGTAGTGGCACAGGCGGTCCCTGGGGTGGCGCGTAGGGCTGGTGAAGCAGTGTGGTCTGGTGCCCGCCTGCTGGGTCGTGGTTTGGGGGCAGTGCATCATCCCCATGCGCTGGCTCATGTGGGGTGGACTCACTTACCGACGTGGAGGCCACCGGGCTGCCTGGCGGCGGGTGAGTACCAGCGACTTGGGTATCGTGAAGTGTATCATTGGCAAGTTGAAGCTGGTGTATCTGGTCGTCCTTGGTAGACATTTTCTCCTGCAGATGCAACAACGCCGCCCTCATCTCAGCCATAGCTTGTTCCCGAGACTGATTGCAGGTAGAAACTACCATCGTTGCTCAGAAGATGCTTCAGTGGGGAACGCAGACGGTGCCAATTGTAGTCTAACTGTTCCTCTAGGGGACAAAAATTAATGTACGCTAGTTTGGGCTTGATACTATACCAGAAGAGGGCATCGCTTGACTCTTTCCAGGTTCCTCTCTGTCTCTCAGGTGCAACTGATCGTTCCTGATCATCTCTGGATGATGGTTACACAAAAGGCAGTGGAAGAAGAGTAAGTGGTCGAAGAAGAAGATCCCTCTTGGGTTACCTCTTCCCTTCTATTTATAGGGAGGGTTTAATCTAAGGGCACCCCTGCTCACGTGCCCTAGGAAATTCTTAGGCTATCCCTTCAGGGTCGTGGGCTTGGGTGGTCATTGTTACAGCTCTATAGTCGTTGGCTTCTGCTTATCGTTCGGAGACACTCGTAGAATGGCCTTGCTGAAGTCTCCGTATTCTGAGTGGTGAACATAAGATGACCTTACTCGTAGAGCGACCTGCCGCTTAGTTGTTAGCCTTGCTGGGGTGTCTCTATATGGAGTGGTGGTCATAGAACGACTTGCAACTTCGTTATTAGCGGGAGCGTGCTCCTACAGGAAAATGTGTATATTTTTATGGGGGGATGTTTTACATTGAATGATGATGGGAATATTGATGTACGCGACGCTTGGGGTTTCGAGAGTTTCTTCTATTTTGAATGATGACGCTTGGGAAATGTACATGCGCATTAAATATTTGGATTATATAAATAGTACCTGTACCAAGGATTCTGGCAAAGTACGATTTTTGTTACAAAATTCTCAAGAAGCCTAAATTGACAATGGTGAAGACTCAGGGAATGGTTTACGAAAAGAGAGTTTCTGCTGAGATGCAAAAGTTTAAGTTGAGATATTTTGGTGATCAATCCTGTAATGGCCAAATTCCATAAGCTCAAAATTGCTTAGAATTTGTTATCACACCAATGAACCTGCGACAATATTCTAATGGAAAGTAAGAAATGACACAGGTAATTTTAGCGTGGAAAACCTCTGAATAGGTAAAAAACCACGACCTTGAGTGGAGGATTTTTGTAAAAGTATATTTATTGCTTGAGGCGGATATTTTATTACAAATGATCTCTAGATATAGAAATGCTTGAACCTTGTAACTAAGAAGTTTGAATGTTTTTGAGAATCTTGATAAGTAGTTTCATAGTGATCTCTTGTATAATTTTTCTAGTCCCTGTCTCTTCTGGAACTTCTTCCTTATATAGGCCTTCTCCTCAGTTCTTCATCGTACTGGAGTACATTTTCTGAACAATGTGGTTAGTGGCAGTTGACTGAGTAACTGACGAGTTAGTGAGAGACAGATGTCTTTGACTTGTTTAGGCTTTTCAGTTTGAGTTCGACCCACGTTCTTTGCCAGTTCGTAGAGTAGGTTGAAATGTTGACTGGAGAAGTCATTGAAAATGCGTGGGTCAGAGATGGAGGTAATTCGAACTGGCGATTGCTTGATTTTAGGTGAGATTGAGGGATAGGTCCCTACAATCGATTCTAATACGACAATGGTATTTATGAGATCAGGGGTAGTCAGAAGCTCTCTCAAGTTTGTAAAAATATCGTCTCTGCTATCCTAGATACTTCTGACAGATTTGCTGCATAGCAATTACAGGAAGTTGATTACCTCAACAATCAACCTTCCACGGAGGAGCCCAGAGAATATATTAACATTGATGGACCTAGCAGAGGTACTTTAATTGGTACTAAGCTGGTTTAACACAAAAAAATGCTTTCATTCAGTTCTTGCAACTAAATCAAGACTGTAGGGACCAGATTTCGTAAAGCTCGAACTAGCTTGAAATCGATCCTTACACCAAGAACTACTATGCCAAGAATTAAATAAGAGATAACACTTGACATAGGGGTTTTAGTGTGGAAAACCTGTAAATAGGTAAAAACCACGACCTCGAGTGGAGGATTTTGTGAAAGTAGTATTATTGCTTGAGAAAGTGAGATAATCTGATTATAAGAATTAATTTAAGATAAAATAGCTAGAGATCAGATAATTGTATGTATCGAATTCTCTGTTGACCTCCTCTTTTTCCTTAGGAGCTCTGCCTTTTTATAGACCCTGTTCTCAGCTTGACATCGTGCTCGAACACGTTCTCCTGAAAGTGGGAGTCATGGGCAGTTGAGTGTGTAACTTCTAGCTCGTGGGAGACAGGTGTATGTTGACTTATCATGTTTATATCTGTTGTGGATGATCTACGTTCTGCTTGAGTTCGTGGTCGATGTGTAACTGTTAACGTGTTTATTTATACGTGAGTCTGGTACTGGGTAAGATCGAGTCTTCTAGAGCTCGAGGTATAGATGAGATCGAGTGTCCATAACTCAAGGGATAAGTCCCTACAATCGCCCCTCACAACTGAAGTCACGTGTGGCTTTAGTTAAGAAAAACCCTAAAACTCAGACCTTGTGATGACGTAAGCGACGCTTGAAAAATAGAATGCTGTATTGAAGAGTGTGTTGTGATTATGATGCATGAGTGTTATGGGCAGACTGTTAGTTTTCCCGAGCAGATGACTGTTTGGGGAAACAACTTGCATTAAATGCGGTATCGCTATAAATAGTGGTCAGAGTTGATCGTCGAATAACCTGCAACACATCTTCGCTTTGCAAAATCATGGTGAAGATGAAGAATCAAGTGTATCATACCCGGTTTTCTTTCATCATGGAGGGATTCTGAATATGGTTTTGTGGTTATCAGAGTAGGGAGACTTCCTTTGCTGTTTTGTTGAAGGAGTATTGTTTGAAATATTTCTGGGTATTATGTAGCGTCCGATTTAGCGGCCAGGGTGTATGTGATGCAAAATCCCTGGTCTCTATTGATGTTTCGATTTCTAAGGTTGGAGTCCTCTTTAATTTCCACGAACTCCGGGTTAGTGGGGATAAGGAGGAAGAGACATCGGTGGTGGAGGTGGAAGATGGATCGCTTCTTTCGGTGCCATCACTTTTCTTTTAATTCTTCCTGCAGGGAAATGAAGGGGAAAAAGGTTTTTGACCTGTTGCAATCTTACAATTTTTGAGCTCTGGCTGAGGTGTCTCTGGAAGATCAGCGCTATCTTGGCAACGAGAAAAGAACTAGAGACTTGTCCTCGTGTTTGAGAAAGTATTTGTAATATCGTGCTTCGAAAAGCTTTATTCTGTAATTATAAAGCAACGCTGTAGGAGTAGTCTTGTAACCAACTTGTTAGATAAAAATCGAGCTTAATAAAAGAATATTTTGTTTGTTTCTTACTAGTGAAAGGCAGAAATAGGCGACATGTTATCGAGTTGTACATAATATGGGAGTGAATAGTTGGTAGGATAACATACTTTATCCTACCTCATAAATGAATCGAGCTTAACAAATGTAAACATAAAGCTCGAAATATAAACTTTAGAGAGCTCGATTAAGCACGAAAAAATAATAGTAAGTAGCTCCAACCCGCGAAGAGTTGGTTATAGAAACTGAAACACGTTGCGTATAGTCAATCGAAAAATTAGTCTTGTTAACTGAACAATATAAAAGTGTGACTTGTTTTTAAGAAGGTTATTCATAAAAAAAAAATGGTGAAGACTCGTTCTTAGAGGGCTGTTGAAGCGCGTGTGTTGAACAACTTGCGTTTAACATTCAAGATTGATGAAATAAGGGAAGCTATTTTCGGGCAGCAAGGTTATGATGCGGTTCTGCTCGATACCCGAGCGAACTATGAGGGTAAGACTGATGTAGAAAGGGGCGAGGAAATGAACCACGTGTACTGGTCTGAGTCCATGTGTACCTGTTTGCGGTCTGCTGAAGATCGTAAAAAGTTTTTCCTGATGATGGCCAGGGAGGAGATCATCAATGAGGATAAGGATATCGCCTCAGGGCTACTGAAGGCTTGTGGTATTGTTGGGCACACCGGTTGCTTCAAATGCAAGTATCTTGGGGATTGGAGTGATTGACTGTTGTATTTTTGAATTTTTGAAATGTAATTGCCCGAATTTACTTGAGGAAAAATCTGTTCACGAAAATAGGCTATGACTAGGATTGTTGTTGAAACTGAATTTTTGAATTTGTGTTGCTAACTGATATTGACGTTAAAGTCAAGGTGTATAAGTAGGGCAAACAAATGTAAGTGAAATTTTTAAGTAGAAAATTCAGAATCATAAGTTTGGGGTATTGTGAAAAGAGTGGGACCAAGAGGCTGAGAGATACGCTAAAGTATAATATTTGGTGTAATGATGGGAAGGTGTTTTCACTAAAGCGGTACGACACGTCTAACAGGTTTAGACGAACAGACAGCTCGGTTCAGGAATTGAGGACTGCTTACTGGAAAACTCCAAACCGCCAGCGGTTCGGGGAAAGGTGCATAAGTACCCCCTCTCCTCCCCCTCCGAATACAGAAAACCAGGAAAAGAAGAGAAGGGTTAGAGAGAGAGAGAGAGAGAGAGATCTTAACTGACGATTCCATTACCGCTGAAGAAGGAAAGGATAAGAGGAAGGCAGTGACCAGGAGTCTCAATTGCAAACTATGAGAGGAGGCTGAGATTGAGGACGTTTTGCAGAAGTTGCAGAAATTGAGCAAACTGGTGCGGACCAACACTGCAGACTCTCACTCGGGTGTTGAAGGTAAGTATGTCTTTGGGTTTATAAGAGTTTTTGTATAAAAATCTTTATTGTGTCGGGATAAGGATGTAATCCCTACCCAAACATAGAAATGAAATAAAAATAACAATGAGAATAATGACTGTGGGGCGATACAAATCGTTTTGGTGACAGTTTAGTGATTGTATAAGTGATCTAGTAGTGCGAGATAAAAATTGATATATATACCTCGACCCTCTGTAGGTTTTGTGGGATCAACGTCTTGTAAAGTAGACCCTTTACTGTAGATAAGTATGGTTTTGACTTCCGGTTGTGCAAGGGTTGATGAAGTAGACCTCGTAGGGCACTTATCTCCTGTTATTGGAGTAGGGGATGAGGAGGATACTGTAGCCGAATTGGTAGAATGGCCTCGTCTAAAGGGTTCTCTAGTTGAGTACCCAACAGTTTCTAGTCGGTTTAGGGAGTTCTGTAAGGCCAAAAGTAGTATAGATGGGATTTGGGGGCACGCTTTCGGATATTGGGGTAATTTCTTTATGACTTGCAGTGTCAGTCAATGAGGGGATTACCTGTATTTGCTGCCTGATTTGGCTAAAGAAAAGAAGTACAGGCGTTTGGGGGACGAAGTATCCTTGGAGTACGTTCAAGGTGTGGTGAAGGATAGTCGAACTGATGGGTTTTATTGCTATTTAGCCCAGTTCGACTATGAGTTGATGCTGCCTTTGAGCAATTTCGCTAAGAGTGTTATGAATATGATTGGGGCTTGCTCGACGCAATTGAATTACAATTTTTGGGAAGTTATCCTTGTATGCGAAACCCTTAATGAGAGATGGGCTAAATCTGGTAGTGAGAGGAGGATAACTGCCAAGGATTTTATGGAGTATTATGCTGTGAAATATGTCACAACAACTGATGGTGCATATCATTCTTCTAGTTTTTCAAGACCATGCTTCTTCGACCTGTCTTTAGCAGGGCGAGTGTGGAATGATAACCTTTTATGAGTATCTGGTAAATGTCTTCAGCGCTCTGATGAGGAACCCCTGGAACTTAATTATAGAACTATAACAAAGGGTAAGTATGCCATTGAAAATTGAACTATCATTTGTATGTTGAACTATATTTCTATAGTTGATTTGTATCTTACGTTGCCGATTTTTTATGCAGGAATTAATTGCAAAGTGTCGAGTAAGGAATCTTTTATAGACGCCGTTTCCAGGGAAGGCACTGAGCTCGAAGCTGTTCTCAAAGAGTTAGGGATAAGTAGGTTCAAAAGGGTAGCTAGTAAGGACGACAAGGTCAGGAGATCTCAAGCAAAGAGGAGAATGGCTGCGAAAACTTCAGGCTCATTGGAAGAGAAATTGTCAACTCCTGAACTTAATATACCTTTGAAGCTCGCGCGGCTCAATGAAATGCCAGATGGGCCAGTGGACATGGCCACTGTCTCTAGCACTATTGTACAGAACCTGGCAAAGAGGAAGGCTGTAAAAAGGGGGGCTGCTTCTCGTTCTGTTACGTCGGACAGTGTGGACGATAGCAGTAAGAGGAGGAAGGTAACTTCTCCCACAATGTCGCAGGTGGTGCTAGAGGAAAGCGATAAGATCGCTTAGGGGGCAGACTTGAGGCTGCGTTTTGAGGTTGAAGTCGGTCTCTTGGAGGAACAATGTCGAGCTAAAGCTCGAGAGAAGATGGTTGCTGTTATGGATGATGAGTTTAAGAAGGTTAGTAAATAGTTAATTTTGTCGAGCTGTTTTGTTGCTCGAGCTGACTTATTTCTTTTTGCAGTTTGCTCGTGCTCTGAGGGGGGTTCAGCTTGGTTTCCAGGATAGGTCGATTGAGCTGGAAAAGAGGATCTCCCAGCTCGAGGGGGAGAAAACCAGTTGGAAGAGAACCTGACTCGGGAGAGGGAAGCTTTCTAGTTGGAGCTGTAGAAAGAAAGGGAAGCTGCTGCCCTAAAGCTGAAGAAAGTTAGGGCATAAAGTGTAGCCAAAGCGGAGCGATTGGTTACCGCGTCCGCTACTTCTCGGAACAACCTTGCAGGGATGCTCTACCAGCTGAGGTATACAAAGGCAGAGATTATGGCATTCAGCAAAGGGAATTATGAGGAGAAGGAAATTATGGATGAAGAGGAGGTTGAGGAAATGGAGGATGGTCTGAATGTTGCCGAAAAGACCGCTGCTGATAATCAGGAAACTATTATTCAGGTAGGATGATCATGTAATGTAACATTGGTTATGAAACATGAGCTCGAGCTTTGTAATATTTTATTACTGTTTGATGCTAACAACATTTTTCTTATGAAACTCCGTATTGTAGGAGATAGAAAGCTCGCGCCTCAGAGTTGTGGATTTAGAGGGCCTGCTTGAAGTGGAGAAAAAATCTTCTGTTGAATTATAGGTTAGATAATTCAGATAAATTAATAACTAGATGAACAAGAATTTAATAGAAGAAAGGATATGTACCTTGTATGTATATTCTAGTTCAGGATGTTTGTGTATGTACACTCTGTCTTGCGACCAAAACTTGTTATGGTCGGTAGGCCAATGAGAAATTGGCTGTTTCAAGCTTGTAGGTATCTGTACTGCAAGTTTGTTAGTATGCTTCTGTCGATCTGTTTCCCAATTAGGTACTGATGTTATGAGTCCCTGCTAACTGTTATGCAGAAGGAGCTTGACGTTGCTAGAGAGAGAGAGAAGAAGACTCTTTTGTATAATGCTGAGTATGCAGAAGAATATGAGGCTTTGATTTCTCAGTATGAAGATCGATTGGATGATAATGTGAAACTTTCTTTGAAGCTCGAAGAAGCTAACAGACAAGTCGAGGATAAGACTGCAACAATTTTTAGTAGGGATTCGGCTTTGAACCAACTTACCAGTGAACTTGTCGAGTTGAAGGAAAAGGCTGTGTCAGGTTCTCGGCACGAGGCTGAGTTAGCCGAATACCGTATTAGATTGTTAAATGAAGAGATATCTGATATGAAATGTAACATTCGTGCTCTGAACGAGCAGTTGTTGAAGAGAGAGATCGACCTGGATACTGCGAGAACTAACTTGGCTGTGTCTGAGGCCAATTTTGAAAAATTGAGCAGTAGTATTGTGGGAAAAGATCGAGAATTGTGTAACTCTGCACAAATACGTGATAGTTTGATTTCCAGGTTAAATCGTTTGAAGGCCGATTTACGTCGTTTAAAAGGAAGAAAGGCTCAGAGCAGGGCTGATTTAGCAGAGATTCGAGCCAAAAACAAAAGTTTGGTGGACGATTTGGCCCACGCTCGCAAAAACGTGAGGAGGGCTGTGCAACGTGAGAAGGAGACGAATGAAAGAATTAATCAACTCTGTGCGCGAATTTCCGAATCGGAGCGGGAATTACGTGTACGTGAAATGAAATATCAAAAAGATCTTAAATTTGAATTGGATAAAAGGGATGGTGAAATTACTTCTGGTGAGGAGAGTTGAGAGATGAAGGAATTTCTTCGTCGAAAAGAAGAGTTAGTGGAGAATATGCGTATTGATCTCACAAACTCTCTGCAGAAGTCGATATATCCTACAAGGTAGATGAGTGAACGTATTGATCAATTAACAACAGAACTGGCTGAATCGAAAGCTCGTCATTGGAAGGATAACAAGCGCGTTGTTGTTACTCACCAAGCCTTTAAGGAACTAGTAGTTCACGAATAAGAAAAATGTGATGGTGAAGCTTTGCATCAACGGCAATTAAGCCCATTGGTTATATTTTTTGTCGAGGAAATAAAATTCCTGCAGGTTGAGAGAGATTTGATGCAAGATTGTTTCTCTGGAAGGACTTGTGTATGCAAACTCGATATCTCGAGCATAAATCCAATTGGGGTTATAGATCGTGGTATTAGGACCACGACGGCTGAACATATAGCTTAAGGGAGAGAAATTGTTGTTGAACGAGCTCCAGAATATATGGCATCCAAGACTGAAATAGGGGGAAGCTCGAGTGTTGTCTCACCTACTCCTATTATAGGAGGAAGGTCGACTGCTCTCCCATCAAGAAAATCCAGCAGAGTTAAAAAGAAATAGACTTGAACTCTGATAACGAGTACCTTTTGTATGTAGTAGATGTTGATGCTTCAGTGCTCGATGTAGAACTTTGAGAGGAGTGTTGTAATTTGAAATGCTGATATGAGAAAATAATATTTCCACACCTACAGTAGATGTTATTCTCTGGTTTGACCCATTGAATTAAAAGAAGTCCGTGGGTGTAGAAGTAAGTATTATCTGTGCTTCAACCCTTGGACTTCAGGGTGGCTTAGCGGTAGCGAGCTAGTATTATCTTTGCTCGTACTATAAGGCGGTCACCGCAGGCTAAGAGGTTCTTTATGGCCTCCGCCACGGATCTGTGTTTCCTCAGGGGTTCGGCTAGTATTATCTATGCCTTGATACCATATTGGAGAGTTGGGCTTATCGGCAGTAAGCAGCGTCTCACTCGTGCTTTAGGCCTGATCCTACAGGCTGAGGCTCTTTATGTCCCCAGCCTTGGAGGTTTTGAGTCCTAAGGGGTTCGGCTAGTATTATCTATGCCTTGATACAATATTGGATATTGGAGTAAAGCGGCAGCGAGCAAGTTTTTTCCTTACTCGTGATTTAGGCTTGTTATCTTTAGGCTAAGAGGTTCATTATGGCCTCCACCTACGGATGTATGAGTATCCTCAGGAGTTAGGCTAGTATTATCTATGTCATTACCAATGTTGGATGTTATTTACCTTTAGGGATTGAACTGGGATAAACTGTGCTTTTACCCTTGGAGATGATGGAGATGAAGGGGAACTGTATAGTAGAGATTCTTGTGATAAAAAAGAGATTTCATTGATTGAAAAGAGTTTGTACATACATTGGGGGTGAAATCTCGATGTGGATTCAATGTTGCTGAGCGACGGAGGAGTTGTTTAGCGTCGATATAACTTCAATCTTCTTGTATTCCATGGATTTGGAATTTTGTCACCAGCTTCCGTTATGAGATAGTATGAACCCAGACCAGTTTGACCTATGACCATGAAAGGACCTTCCCAGTTCTCTGCTAGTTTCCCAGCATGTAGATCTTTTCTGTTATCTGAGATTTCTCGAAGGACCTAGTCGTTGATAGCGAACTCCCGAGTGTGAACTCGCTTGTTATATGAATTTTCCAGTGTTTGATGATATCGACCAAGATTTGCGATAGCTCAATCTCGTGTCTCATTGATCTAATTGAGGTTGCAAGCCAATTCGAACTCGTTTTCTTCGCCTATGAGCTCGTGGTCTCTCACAGGATGGTGGTACTTCGTTGGGATGACTGCTTCAGTTCTATAGGCAAGCAGAAAGGGAGAGCACTGTGTTGACTTCCGGGGCGTAGTTCGATAAGCCCATAAGATATAAGGTAATTCACGTATCCAGTTTCCCTTCTTCTGTAACATAAGGCGCTTTTTGAGACCATCCACGATGATCTTGTTTGTGATCTCCGCCTGTCTGTTTCCCTGGGGGTAGTATGGGCTTGATGGAGAATGGATTTTGTTGTGTTTGTTGAGAAATGCTACGACCTTTGCTCCAACGAACTGATGACCGTTATCGATACAAAACAAATGTGGACAACCAAATCTTGTGATGATATGTTGCCAAATGAAAGAAATGACCTCTTCTTCTCGAGTTATGCATAGATGAACTGCTTCAACCCATTTAGTGAAGTAATCCGTGACAACAAGGAGAAATTTCCTATTACCCGGAGTATTGGGGAATTCACCAATTAGATCGAGTGCCTATCGCTTGAACGACCAGTACACCTTACTGGCATGGAGTTCGAGGGCAGGGGCCCGAATTTGATTTCTATTACGCTGACATGCATCGCATTTCCATGAGTATTCTTCAGCTTGCTTCCGCATCCCTGGCCAGAACACTCCTTGGGTAATAGCTCTGTTAGCAAGAGCTCGTCCTGTGGTATGGGATCCGCAGATTCCTTTATGTAGATCTCGAAGCATGTTGTCGGCAAGTTCCTTGAGAGGTACTTGAGGTATGGACCAGTGACTGAGCGTTTGTAGAGATCACCGTTTGGTTGGATTGTGTAACGTTTTGAATTCTCGATGATGTGTCTGCGCTGCTGTGGATCATCTAGTAGTGTCCCGTTGCACGAGTTATCCTGACCGAGATAAGTAACGAAAGGTTTTCTCAAATCATCTTCTGCCATCTCATCGCCCCTAATGTTAATCGCGTATATTGTAGTACGATTAATATTGGGGCTAAAAATAACCTCGATTTGAAGGTGTCGTGATTCTGTACCCAATACTCCGGCTAATTAAGCCAAGAAGTCAGCGTGGCGATTCTTTCCTCGAGGGAGGTATTCGAGCGTAGCTTTGTGAAATTTGCTTAGTTTTTCTGCAACCAGAGCTGCATAATCGACCATGATGCCGTTCTTCTTGTAATGTTCTGAGTAGTGATGAACGATTAGAAGAGAGTCTGTGTAGGCTGAGATTTCAGTGATTCCGAGTTTGAGAGCCATGTCCAGACCGTGAATGAGTACCTCATACTCTGTAACATTGTTCGAGGCTTCGAAGTCAAGATGGATTGATTTCTCAATTCTGTCGTTGGAAGTTGTAATGAGAACGATTCCAATTCCCGACCCTGCGGGTCTTGTTGAACCATCGGTGAGGAGCCTCCACCCTTTATGAGATATCCATGATGCTCGATCATCAAAAGATTTGGAGGGTGAAATCTCATCTACTGCATATTCGGCGAGATCTGGATCATGTTCTTCCCAGTCAGGATCTAAAACTGGAAAGTCTGCTAGAAAATCAGCGACTGCTTGACCCTTTTCGGAAATTCGCTGCTCGAATTTGATTTCATGCTCCCCCAAACTGACGGACCACTGTTGTACTCTTATGGATTTCTCTTTTTTAGACAATACTTCCCAAAGTGGGTAGTTCGTCATGACTTTGGCAGGATGTGCTTGAAAATAGTGTTTGAGTTTTTGTGCGGTGTAAACGAGAGTTAAAAGTAATCTTTAAATTTTAGAGTACCTCGTTTCCGCTGGAGTAAGTGTTTTGCTGATAAAGAAGATTGGTTTCTTAATTTTTCCTTCGAGCCGAATGAGAACTGAGCTGAGAGATGTATCTGTAACTGCGAGGTAGATAATCAGTTCCTCATTACCTATCAGAGTGCTCATGATTGGAGCCCTCCCTAGGTAAGTTTTGAGTTCCTGAAAAGCTGCTTTGCATTCTGGTGTCCAGTTGATATCTTCATTCTTTGAACCTTTGCCTCGTTGAGTAGAACCTCGGAGTAGCATAAATAACCATTTGCATCGGTCTGAGGATTTGGATGCGAATCTGTTGATTGCTGCAATCTTTCTTGCGAGCTTTTGTACATCCTTCTTTGTTGATGGTGAAGGTATGTCCAAAAGAACTCGAATTTGATCTGGATCTGCTTCTATCCCTTTCTTGCTAATAAGATGTCCCAAGAACTTGCCTGAGTGAATGCCCTGCTGTGATCGGGAGAGTGATCTTCCCAACTCGTTCTTCTTTGGACCCATTAAATCCACTGATGTCTGTCTTACTTTGAACGGCCTGATCTGAGAGTCCCATCTGCTTAATTGTGCTTTCGAAAAGGATCTCAACCCCACTTCCTGTGTCTACCATCATGGTGTGCATTACGAAGTTCCTCATTTTGAGCATAACTATTAGTGCGTCATGATGAGGATACTTCACATGTCCTATGTCACAGTCCTCGAAGGTGATTTCCTTTCGACGACTGCTTGACTTTGGGAGGAGCTTGTCTTCCTTGTCTTGGACAGCAAGGTCACAAAACTCGCCCAACTTCCTTCACTTGACTCTGTTGGAATTGGAAACCTGATTGATCTCGATCATATTGCTGCAGTAGAGATGATATAGATGCTTCTCCTCTGCTTGTTCTGTTGCTTGAGCCACGTCATCTTGTTTCAGATAGCTCCCGTCTTTATAGCTGGGAAGATCGATGATGTATTCGAGCATCCTCCCTTCCTTAAAAATGATATCCAGGAGCTTTTTCAAACCATAGCAATTGTCGGTGCTGTGGTGCTTAATCTTGTGATATTCGCTATAAGGTCGACCTGCTATTGGATCAAGATGTCGAGCTGGACGAAAACATTTATCTTTCTGGAGAATAGGATAGATCATGAAAAGCTTGGCATTTAGCTTTGGTATGATTGTTCTGAATGGTTTCTACGACCTCTGATTGTTATCTCTTTCTGGCTCTGTCTTTGCTCGTTTAGGATTGCCTGGATCGCTCGAGCTGCGGTTGTTGTTGAAATCTGTAGAAGGAACCTTGGTGTTGTGGACTGCCTTTACAGGTTTATTTAGTTCGGGCATCATCCGCTCCAGATCGATGTAATTTTTGACTTTCTAGATCATATCTTCGAGAGTCTTGGGCTTCTTCAGGAAGAGATACTCTTTATCTTTGCAATTGAACTGTAGGGCATTTGTGAATGTGGACACGGCTGTTTTCTGATCTAGATTATTGACCTTTCGAGCCAGTTTGAGAAACTTCTTGAAGAACTCTTCAAGCTTCTCCCCATGTTCTTGTTTGAGACTTATAAGAGAATATAAATTTTCTTTTTTGTCTTTATTGTGGGCATAAGCCTTGATAAAAAATTTCTGTAACTGCTCGAAGGTATGAATCGAACCTTCCTGTAAAGAGTGGAACCAACGGAGAGGTTCATCCTGAAGACTGGTAGCGAAGAGCCGATAAAGGATGTGATTCAGATTAGAATACAAACCCAATGAGTCGCGGAATTGTTGAACGTGCTGATCAGGATCAGTTCCTTTGTATTTGATGATCTTGGGTGTATGAAAACCTATTGGGACATTCATATCAAATAATTCTTTAGCAATTGGACTACCTTGTAATTTGTGCGGGCCATCCTTCGCGTCTAAAGCTGTTGCTTCGATGATCTCCCTGATACGCTGGTCCATGAGTTCCTGAGAAATAAAATACTGAGGGATAAGAGCTGCTGGAACTGTCGGAATTGTTTGACGTATGAGTCTGGGAATATGGTCACTTGTTTCTTCGCTCACATGTTCAGGAAGTGGGGCTCGGTAAGGAGGTCGCACGACTTTCTCGGGCTGCTTGGAAGGTCTGCGATCTCTGCTGATATCTGTCTGTGCCTCCTGTCCCAAATGAATTGAGACTATCGGTGCTTGTGGATCCTCACAATGAATCCTAGAAATGTCTGTACTATGTACCTCATGTGCCTCTAACCTCTTGTAAACGGGAACCCTTGAGATTGTTGGCACTTTTTCACGCTCTCTCAGGGCTGGTGGTGGTTGGTTGTGCTATAATACTTTCAGAGCTGTTTGAAAAGCTAACATCTGAGCTTTTTGCTTCTTTGTCTCTAGAACTCGAGCTTGACACTCTCGTTCTGATTCCTTCTCGCAGAGTTCTCGATCTTCCAATAGTTGGTGCTCGAGTTAACTCTGTTTCTCGGCTTTGGCAATTAAGCTCGCCCGAAGCTCGGTAACCCGATCAGGTTCCCTCGAACTTTCAGGCTGAGCTCCCGAAGATTGACGTGTTTGAACCATAATTGAATACTACTCGACTGATGAGTATCAATCGTGGCTCTTAAGTACGTGGAAAAATCGAGCGTTCCTACAGACGGCACCAAATGTTGGGACCAGATTTCGTAAAGCTCGAACTAGCTTGAAATCGATCCTTACACCAAGAACTACTATGCCAAGAATTAAATAAGAGATAACACTTGACACAGGGGTTTTAGTATGGAAAACCTATAAATAGGTAAAAACCGCGACCTCGAGTGGAGGATTTTGTGAAAGTAGTATTATTGCTTGAGAAAGTGAGAGAACCTGATTACAAGAATTAATCTAAGATAAAATACGTAGAGATCAAATAATTGTATGTGTCGAATTCTCTGTTGACCTCCTCTTTTTCCTTAGGAGCTCTGCCCTTTAATTGACCCTGTTCTCAGCTTGACATCGTGCTCGAACACGTTCTCCTGAAAGTGGGAGTCATGGGCAGTTGAGTGTGTAACTGCTAGCTCGTGGGAGATAGGTGTATGTTGACTTGTTATGTTTACATCTATTGTGGACGATCCACGTTCTGCTTGAGTTTGTGGTCGATGTGTAACTGTTAACGTGTTTGTTTATGCGTGAGTCTGGTACTGGGTAAGATCGAGTCTTCCAGAGCTCGAGGTATTGATGAGATCTAGTGTCCATAGTTCGAGGGATAAGTCTCTATAGAGACGTTTTTGCGTGGTCTTTCAAAGAAATGCCTGGGGTCGATCCGGCCAAGACATGTCACAAATTGGCCATCAACATTAACGCCACGGTGGTCAAACAGAAATAGCGACGTCTATCACCTCATCTTCAAAATGAAGTTAACACTGAGATTGAGAAATTGATAAAAGTGGGACTCATTCGAGAAGCCAAATATCCAGACTGGATATTCAATATTGTCGCTGTCCTAAAAAAAAATGGAAAAGTCCCAGTTTGCGTAGATTTTACCGATCTGAACAAACATACTCCAAAGGACAGTTTCCCTCTTCCCAACATTCATCAGATCCTCGATTCTACAGCAGGCCATGACCTTCTATCTATGATGGATGCTAGTTCGGGATACAATCAGATTTCACTTTTGGAAGAAGTTTAAGAAAAGACAACTTTCATCACTAAAAGAGGTCTTTATTACTACAAAGTCATTCCCTTCAGACTTAAAAATCCAGGTGCCACGTATCAACGGTTGATGACTACTATGTTCAAGGCACATCTAGGGAAAGTCGTTGAAGTCTACATCGACAATCTCTTGTGCAAGAACGTATAATCAGCCAATCACATATTAGATCTCAACACTATATTCAACATTCTTCGATCTTATAGAATGCAAATCAGCTTTTGAGATCCCAATCTCTTCTGCAACTTCTTCCTTATATAAGCCTTCTCTATAGTTCTTCATCATGTTAGAGCAAATTTTTCGAACAATATGGTTAGTGGCGATTGACTGAGTAACTGACAAGTTCGTAAGAGCAGGTATCTTTGATTGGTTTAGGCTTTTCGGTTTGAGTTTGACCCACATTCTTTACCAGTTCGTGGAGTAGGTTAAAATGCTGACTGAAAAAGTCATTGAAAATGCGTGGGTCTGAGATGGAGGTAATTTGAACTAGCGACAACACGATTTTAGGTGAGATTGAGGGATAAGTCCCTTCAATCATCTGTGTCGAGCTCTTGCAACTAAAATTATAGTGAAAGAATGCCTTACAGTAAAATTCCTCCTCAGCTTCAGCCGCTTCGTCTTTCGACATGCCTTAATAAGTCGGAGGAATAGGAGCGGGTATCGACATCTCCAAGGATTGATCGCCAAGGTATTTTAACTTCAACTTCTACATTTCAGACGTAATCCTCTCTTCAAGGACAATCTTTCGAGTCTTTACCATTTGTAATATTTTAGAGAATTTGACAAATTACGAGCGTACTATGCTTCAAAGATTTGATTCAGGTATTATTTATATAACCTTACATTTATTGTGTAGGTACATTTTTCCAAACGTCATCATTCATTAGAGATGCATCTCTTCAAATCATAACCGTCACATACATCCGCATCCACATCCTCTTTTAATACATGTCATTTCCCGTAACCCGCGTAACTTTTATACAGTCAAAGCCATCATTACTCCATTACAATTATCAAGAGCTTCAACCTAAATACCAATTACACACAGATCCTTTCTCAGCCAAAGCCACTTGTGACTTCAGTTGCGAGGGGGCGATTGTAGGGACCTATCCCCCGATCTCACCTAAAATCAAGCTGTCGCCAGTTTGAATTACCTCCATCTCAGACCCACGCATTTTCAATGACTTCTCTAGTCAACATTTCAACCTACTCCACGAACTAGTGAAGAACGTGGGCTGAACTCAAACCAAAAAGCCTAAACCTGTCAAAGATACCTGTCTCTTGCGAACTCGTCAGTTACTCAGTCAACTGCCACTAACCACATTGTTCAGAAAACGTGCTCCAGCACGATGAAAAACTGTGGTGAAGGCCTATATAAGGAAGAAGTTCCAGAAGAGACAGGGACCAAAAAAATTATACAAGAGATCACTAAGAAACTACTTGTCATGATTCTCATAAACATTCAACCTTCTTAGTTATAAGGTTCAAGCATTTCTATATCTAGAGATCACTTGTAATAAGATATCCGCCTCAAGCAATAAAAATACCTTTACTAAAATCCTCCACTCGAGGTCGTGGCTTTTTACCTATTCAGAGGTTTTCTATGCTAAAATCACCTGTGTCAATTCTTACTTTCCATTAGAATATTGTCACAGGTTCATTGGTGTGATAGCAAATTCCAAGCCATTTCGAGCTTATGGAATTTGGTAATTACAAGTCCTTAGAGATTCCCACTGATAGACACGTAATATTTGCGTGTACAACTCCTAAATTTATATCTACCTAATCATTTATTAATTAAATGTGACACTAATAGTATTTTTGTTTGTATTTACAGAAATCGGTCACATGATAAACAAGTCGTACATTTTTCTAATTTTTAACAAAGAACAAAGGTGATGCACTCCAACAATGATTCTCATTTGAAGTTGTCAACCAAAGGCCTATGGAAGCCCATTGAAGAGAATTAAATGTAGAGATTATTCTCATGGGTTGTAATATCTATGCATGATCTAAAACATTGTTTAGGGGATTTTACATTAATGGTCATATTTTGTAACCCTTCTTATACTCTATAAATAGGAGGGGAATCCAACCCATGAGGGAGGATCTTGGAGAGTGTAAATATTAAGGTTCAATAAGTAATAAAGTTCTTGTTCTTCTCTTCTTCTTGTCTTTTACTATTATTATAATAATAGTATAATAGCAATGATCAAAGGGTTGAGTAGCTAAACCTCTTAGCCAAGGCTAGAAGAAGCTCCATCCAATGTAGCCTTAGTATTGATTGTGTAGTTTAGTTAGAGTAATTGCATTCTTTTTATCCCGGCATAATACATATTCGTATTCCTTCGTCCTATGCTTGACCATAGCTAGGATTAGGAGGAATAATGAATCTAAGTAAACCATCTTGTTTGACCATAACAAGATAGGTTAGGAACATGGTGAAGAGAACATAATCCATGCTTATCAACCGAACCATGGTTGAGTAAGTTGGTTTATGGATAGTTCTCAATCAATAATTATCTTATCTCATGATGTATTGCATATACCTGACCAAGAATATGCAATACGAGAATTCGTGAATACTTTAACTAGGTATACTATCTCAAGGTTACAACGGATGGAGTGGAATCACGCCTTGGTTTCCTCTCCAATCGTACTAACATCTATTCTAGTTTGTATTTTATGTTAATTTCTTCAATTATAAACATCTAAAACTCATTCTTATTGGATAGAATTAATAGCTCGAAGCTAATTCGTACCTACATGTCTTTTGGGATACGACCCCGCTTTCTCTTGTACTCAATGGTAGACCATAAGCTTGCGGGTCTTTTAAGACGATGGTTTATAATCGATCAAGTTTTTGGCGCCGTTGCCGGGGACTTTAAAGGTGCGTTTTATTTTTTTTGAGTAGTTAGTTTTAAGCCGATTTTTCTTCCTTTATCTTTCTTTTATCTTTCTTATTGTTTTATCTCATGAGTACTCAAGTACAAACATCCACCATTGTTTGGAACTTGGTGCCTACATAACAGCTAAGCTAATTTTTTCCCCTACTGTTGTTTCTTATATCTTTTCGTTTGTAATCTGCTAATACTTGAAACCAGCATTAATTGTTGCTTGGTGGTCGAGTGCACTTGGGTCAACATTGGGTTAGACTTAAGTGTGAAGCTGAATCGTTTAGCAATTGTTTAATCGAGATTTTTTTTGTGGGCCTTAATTCTTATCTTGATTAGATTATTTTATCTCGATCAAAATCTTACTACGAAATGCTCAACTTTGAGGTGCTTGACTAAAAAATTGCCGTGGATCCAACGAACTTAAGCACGAGCTTTCGTTTTTAACGAACTGTGGTGGGCCTTAATTCTTATCTTGAGCACGAACTGTGGTGGGCCTTAATTCTTTTGTTACGAGTTGCTTTTGTTATAGCTTGAGCACAGGTTGGTTTTGTAACGACCACGAACTATTTTTATAATTTATAACTTAAGCACGAATTGCTTTTGTTACGACCACAAAAGGCTTAACACGCTTGAGCTTGAGCACGAGTTGTTTTTGTAAGTTTTGCTTAAATTGGGATGTGATAAAAGCCCATTTTTGTTAATCTTGATTGTTACTCTCTATTGTTGATCAAACACAAGCCGATTACACTTTGACAATTTTGGGCACCGATAAGGGATATAAAAAAAAGAAAAAGACAAAAAGCATAGAAAGCGCTGAATGGAAAATACAAAAAGCTTAAAGCTCGCTCAATCTTTTGCAATTTCCTTCTTGTACCCCCTAAGTGAAGGGGCATTTTCTTCTTTCACCCCCTAAGTAAAGAGGCGGCCACAGCTATACTGGGAAACACTTTCTGTAGGTTAGTATTTCTTTAACTTGACATCTAGAAGGGGTACATGTAATATAGCCTAATTCCAGTACAAGGACTTAGCCTTTACACCAAATGTGTTTAAAACGTTCAAGAGTAACAAACAATAGGCAATAAGATGATTTAGCGTGGAAAACCCTCGAATGTCTTAAAAACCACGACCTTTCCTGAGGATTTTGAGAAAATGCTGATCTTATTAAGCTTGCTAGTCAATTACAATGAATGTCTTGAGAATATGGGATGATAGAGTAGGAGCTTTTCTACAAGAATCATTCTGTCCCTCATCTGCAGTTCTTCAGGTCCCCTTATAGGTCTCCTAATATGACTGTTTGATGACCATAAAGTCACTTAATGATGGACATTACAAAGTGAGTGTGAGATATTCTTTGACCAGATTGTGTAACATTTCAGCCTTTGCTGCTGTACAACGGCTCTATTGCTGACTGTGTATCTTGCGCAGGTCAAACTTCTGGTGTAGAGGTCAAAAGTAATATCTTGAACTGGGGAAAGTTTGGTGACATCTTTAGTAGTGTTTCCTGTATGTTGATGAGATCGAGGGTGAGGTTTAATTTCAAGATACGAGATAAGCTATTACAAGATGACTCTCAACCAATAGCATGAGTATTGCTAGGGACGAGTGGTATTGGTTGAAAACTCATTCTGTATACGGTTGTGATTGTGCCACGTGTCTTGTTGCCGAGGTTAAAAGTTTGTCTGTAGCTCAGAAATGAAGCATGAGGTCATGATGCAGAATAAACCACTACAACTGCCCCTTTTCAGCCAATAGTATGAGAATGATTGTAGGTGATTGGTGTTGGTTGAGAAGAATCAATAAATACTGTAGTTATATCGGGTTGTATTTCCTATGTCAATGCATAAATCTCTGCTGGTGTCTGCTAGGTTTTCAAGAGCCAATAACTGTAGTCAAATATTGTTGCCTGGGGAATCCCTTTGGCGTTGGGAATTTGTAGAGTCTGCTTTGAATGCTGATTAGTGTATAAAAGGTACTCTTAGTTGAGCTTTGAGGAGCAAGCCCTTCATTTTTGATTTCTTCTTCACTATTTTCTTGCTGTGACAATGGTGACAACTAGGACTCAGGCCCGAGAGTTTAGGATCCAGAGGAAGATGGAGGAATTGTGTATCAGGTATTTTGGTTATCAACCGTTGCATCTGCCTACTCCAATTCCTGTGTCTCCCACTTTTTATCGTATGTCATATGAAGAGGTGGTAGAGGCAGATGATGATTACTACTAAATGGTACGTTTTCATTACTTGGTGACATCTGGGGCTGAACGTCATAACAGTCTTCGTCTACTGGCAGAGGAGGCTGTTACAACTGAAGATGAAGCGGCAGGCATTCGGCCGAGGGAGTCGCACCGATACCCTGCTAATGAGTTGGTCTTGTTAAAGAATTGAGGCTCTCTGTCTGTCTCTAGCATACGGAGAGGTGAGGAGGATACAGAGGATCATTTTATTCCATGGGCCATAGTTCTTTGGCTATGAAGAAGATCCTTCATCTGTGAAATTTTTCTCTGACTTCCCTGTATCTTAGAGTATGGGATCAAAGTTTGGTGTCTGCGTCTTCTGTGAACTGCTCGAGCCTTGAAAAGGATTTCGAGCTAATACTTGATGTAAATTGAAAAATCTTTGTTGTAAATTATTCTGTAAAAGTAACTTTTGGACTAAATAAAATGTCTATTTTTTGTGATGATACTGTGTCGTCGTCGTTGTTTATTTTGCTGTGTAGATTAGATAAGTAGGTGTTTATTGTATGAGGGAAAAAATGATTGTGGGAGTTGAGGCAAGGTTTTAGAGAAGGTCGGGATGTCCTTTCGAATTGGACTCTTCATCTTTATGCGAGCTGCTTGTATTGCCATGTACGCATCTGAGGGGTTATTTTGTACTGTGAGGTAATGAGCTGTCACGATATTCTGCATAGATATTATGTTGTTCCTGAGATGTTCGTGCCAATATATTTGGCGGAAAATCTGTGGGGTGATTAATTCTGTGGAGATCTTCCTTTGTCTATAAGTAGAGATTCCTTGCCGATGCTACTTGTATTGTTCTGGAGTTGTGTTCGAGCATGGTGAGGAATCGGTCTCAGCGTACTCAGCAGGCGGCGGATGGCCAGTTTCATATCAAGGTTGTTGAACTCTGTGAATGCTATTTTTGTCATTTGCCGTATGATGCTGCTCTTCTGGAATGGCTATTGAATCTGGTTAGCTTAGATAATGAAGGCAGGCGTATCGAGAAAGATCGCTTCGTCTGGTGCAGTATTTTCTGTAAGTCTCTGTTCGATCCCCGTGTGCGAGAACTGACTATTTAAGAGCTCACATGCAATAAGATCGTGGAAGAGGATGAAAGGGCGACAAATGGGGAGTTAATTCTATGTGGGCAGCTGAACCATCGGGGGTGCTTCAGATGTGACTGGGGAGCTCGGTGAGCTCAAGGTTGTGAGACTTGTGGAATGTAATTTTTTTTGTGGTAGTGCTCTGTAGTGAATAAAATATAACTCGAGAGATCGTAAGAGAATAATGTATGTGATGTTCCGATCTGATTGAATATAGTATTTAGTTATATTTATTGTGTACGGATGCTGTGTGAGACAGCCGTAGAATTTTAATAGCTGTATTGAAATCGTCGAATTTTGAAAATTGAGCTATTTTAGGATAGTTTATACGATCTTGGTAGAGTATAAGTAAGATGATTGGTTCATTTTGGTACTAGACTGAGAAAAGTTGTGGGGTTGGTAATGGTAGATAACAAAGATAAATATGATGGTGGAAAACGTTATCATAGAAGTCATGATGATGTTGTGAAACAAAAAGACGTGCCTGTGGCAATAGTGAAGATGACTGACACGTGTCAGCAGGAGCCGCCATTTCAGAAACCGAGGGAGAGTATAAAAACTTGTCTCTTTCTCCCTCATAAATTGTCTGCAGTTTCAAAGAGAAAAATACTGGTACTCATCTTATTGTTAAGGAGATGAGGCATTTGAGTGTTGATTGTGTTTTGATAAAGACATCGTCATCGAGTTATCTGAAGTTGTCGGAAAAGCGACGGGAATGCTCATATTCGAAGAGGTGTCCGGGTAAAGCAGAGGATTGTTGCTCAGCAAGTACAGGTTAGTGATAAAATAATTCTGGCTGTTTTGTTCTTGTAAATACTCTGCATAGTAATTTGTAATCGTTAGTACTATGTTTAGTTTGTTTTTAGCAAACTAGGGTTTTCAGAGGACAAAAATAAGAATGAAATAGAGTCTGTAATGGAGGGTTTGTGCATATGTTGTTTTAGAGAGAGGAAAATAATATTTGTTGGAGATAAAGAGGGAAATTTGAAATGATTTGATTTTTGTTATTTTTGGGATTTTAGGGAAAATAAACGTGTTGACTTGGTAGAGGGTGGGTCTATTTGTACTGTTTGGAACGTAGTGATAATTATAAAATATGTTTCTATATCTGTTGGTTCGGTATGTGTTATAAACCTGTTATTCTTGCTAGTAAGTTTGTAGTCTCGTCTGATTATGTGGAAACATCGTCTTCAGGGAGAGGGGGCGAGTGTAGCAGAATGGAAACAACTGTTAATAGTGTAGGGATGATGATAGAGGTGGTGGGGCCCAGTATATCTGAGGGTGTAAAGGAGAGGGAGGATGAAAGAGAGAGAAGTTTTATCATATACCCAGAGGGGGTGGATGTAGGAAAAAAGTATTTGAGAAATAAAAAGAAATGCCCAAGAGAGTGGGGCAGATATGTTGAGGAGCAAGGTCTCTGGTTCAAAGCCTATGTCTCCAAGAAAGGGAAGGAAGCAACGTCCTACCAAGTTCCCTGTTTAGAAAAATGGAAGAAAGAGACAGGTATTGGTGAGGGGGTTAACCTCTCCTATTACAATGGGCTTGGGTTAGCGAGCCCAAGTGGGGGGCTTTTGTGTTTCTTAAATTAGGTCGAATACGGCCTTAGAATTTTGCTGACCTATTTTTAGAAAGGGGTCATGAATGCTTTACAGTGCTGCCCTGCCCAGCTAAATGGGAATATATATGAGATGATGAGGGTGTGTGAGGCGCTGAATGAAAAATAGAGGAATGAGGGGTCTGCGAAGAAGTTCGCAGCGAAAGATGTTTTGAATTTTTATAAGTTTAAGTATATGGAGGGTCGAAATAGTGGCTCGAGCTGAACCATAGATATATTAATCTGAGTAAGTAATATTGACCAATCTTTGAATAGTTGATAGCTATGTTTGCATGTTGTGTTCCTGATATTCTGTTCCTTTTGTTATACAAAACCCAAACCGTTGGCTACTCCAGATAAAACTAGTCTGTTCGATTGTGCTGGTCGCGACCAGGACAAGCTCATGGAGGTACTTAGTGAATTGGGTATCCGAAGGCACAAACGAGTAAATTCAATAGTTCTAAAATTTCAGCGAGCTCAAGAAAAATGAGCTATGGTCGAGAGGAAGGCTATTGAGGCCGTGGCTGACTTGCTTAATCCTCCACCTTTTGTGCCTTAGACTCTCACGCGGCTTACTCGTAAAGGCCGAAAGTCAGCGCAGTAAAGTAGTTGGGTTGTATACACGGAACAAGGGATCGCAAAGCCTACTGCTGGTGAACTTCCAGAAATACTTGAAGTGGGCGTGTCTATACTAGGGGATGTTGAGAAGAGCCTGAAGAGGAGGCAGCCTGTGGATGAGGACAGTGGTTGGACGAAATCTCTTACTACTGCCAAGATGCAAGAGTTGGAGCAGAGATACTGTCAAATGGTTGGGATAAACTCGCAGAAGCTCGAGGATGAGTATCTCAAGCATACGTTCGCGGTATATTTTGCTAAAAACTGTGTGCTTGACGTTGCTTTTGAACTGATTTAAATTGTTTGAACTGACTCTTCTGTTTTTGTTATGTTGGCAACTGTCAACTATGCTGAAGGGGGCCATACAATGTCTGGACAAGAGAGGCCTAGAGTTTGATGCTTTGATGGCGAAGTTTGAGGCTCAGTCAGCTCGTATGAAGGAGCTCGAGAGTGACCTTCTGATCGAGAGAGAGAAAAGGGCTATAGATGCTACTGCAGCTGTAGTAAAGTACAGTGAACTGTCAAAGCATGACAAGCTTATGTCTGATACGGTTGTGGTAGCTTTTGTGGAAAGAGATCACTTCGTCAATTCGTACTACTGTTTTGGGTTGAGTGTTGATGATGTGGCTTTGGCTCAGAATGGTAGGTACTTTGAGATTGAGATCCTTGCTGAAGAGGAAGAGGTGGCTGGTGATGCTGCTAGCACATCTAAGAAGATGTCCAACCTTCCTTCAGGTAATTCAGAGGCAGTCCATACTATTGAGCAAATGGTGGATCCTCTGATGAATCGTATTGAAACAGTTCTCTCTCCAAAGAAGATGCTGAAATCTCCTTCTGAGGTAGACATTAACAAGCCTCTTTAAACGTTCTATGGTATCTCATCTTCTATTTTTCCAGCTTGCCTGGCTTGGATGTGATAGTACTCTGTATAATCGTGAACTGTTTTTCTGTTTGAGTGATATTTTGAAATATTTTTTTTGTGAATGTTGGTATTGAAATATGGTATCTGTAATTTGTGTAGGAGATAGAGCGTTTGAGAAAAACAAACTTTGAATTGGAGAAGTGGCTGGGTAAAGTGAGGGACTCCGAATGTTGGTATTTAACAGGTACTTAATAAAACTGAATACGAGATAAGGCAATTTAAGTTAAATTTAGAGAAAACTTTTAGAGAGTTATATGACCTACAATGTAAATATGCTAAGATAAAAGTGGAGAGAGATGAAGTGTTTAGAAAGGAAGAGGAAAGGGGGGTAGTAGTTCAAAAACCCAAAGAGTTGGTTTGTTTTAATGACCCGAGTGATAGGGCGAGGTGTCAGAGTATGCTATTAGTTCTGACTCTATATTTTGAGGTCGAAGTAGATAGTGAGCGAGGGTTAAATGAGGCGTATCTTGAGCTCTTGAAGGAGAAAGGTGTAGTGCCAGACCAGCTCGAGTGATGTTTTTAGCTCAAAAGCCACGCAACCGTCATAGCTTATAAGCGAAAAAATGCTCAGCTCGGGCTAGTGTGTTTGTTGCATAGGGGTGATGTAGAACCTTTATTTGATGTCTTTGGCTTTATGTAGGATCAGAGGGCCATGAGGATTGTATTTTTTAGGATAAGGAAAGAGAAAATAACGGTTCAAACACAATTAAAGGGTAAGGTAAAGGGGTTACAGGATGAGTTATCGTAGCACGTGGAGCAGAAAATGCCTTTAGCAATGCAGCTGTCGAAAGAAGTGGCTGCCCAAATAAAGGTAGAGGCTGAAATGAGGGCTTTAGGTCTGCTACTAAAAATACGCGTCAGCGGTTGTATGAAGTACAAACAAAATTGAAGGAGCATCTAATCCCCTCGCAAGTAAAAGGTACTGCTCGAACGAAGTATGAGCGTCATATAGACAACATTGTTGAGTTTTGGGGGGGGGGGAACTAGTTAGAGTAGAGAACGCATTTAGGAAGTTCGTAGAGGAATGCGGGAAGGATTTTGAAGTGGAGAATTTCAAAGTAGAGAACCTATGGTTTCGTCGAGGTGTTGGTGACCACTCCCGCCCGTGGTAATGGGAGGAATCATCAGAAAAGGAAGAGGTTAAACCTCTGATATCTCGAACGCGGCGCAAATAACGTCAACAAGATGTCGTGACTTTTACCACACCGATAGATGTGCAGGTGTCAAGTAGGAAGGTAGGGAGAGACAAGCTACAATTGTCTCCTATTTGGAAGAGTTATAAATAGACTGTTCTTGATTTTACGTGACTAGCTCTTCGTAATGTTTGATGAGAAATGTAATCTGTGTTTTTTGTTAGAACGGAATGATGCTTCTGATTTATTCAGATACCACGTTTTTTATGTAACCTTGTGAACTGTTATATGTACTCTGTTGTTATGAAGAATTATTATAAATGTAATATGTTGTGATAACTTGATCTGGCTGATGTACAAAGCCAGTGCGACATGCTACCCGTAGAAAATAATCAAATGCGTGCTGAGCTAAGATTGAGTTGAGAGGCCGAAAAATTTGCTATTGCGGCTAAAGAAAAATATAGGGCAGAGATAAGTGGAACTCTTCAAGAGAAAGAGGCTGCGATGCCTGCCTGTTTGAGGAAGATAGAAAGTTTAGAGGCAGAGTTAAAAAAAAAGGACGTGGAAGTTGGAGGTGAACTTGGCCGAGTTAGTCGACAGGGTGCTGAATAATTATCTGTGCGTGTGCAAATTGCAGAACTGTGGATCGCGCTAGAGGCTGAAGGAAATACTGTGAAGGAGCTGCAGTTTCAAGTGAATGTGCGTGAAGCGGTAATAAGCAAGGTTAGAGCTCGTACTCGCAAGTATGAAGCACTGTGGTTGGTTACTGGTATGGTAGGACAAAAAATGGAGGAAGCTTGTGCTCAATAGAATGAAGTCATAATAAAAGACTGGAACAAAATATGTGATCTGGAGCAGCTATTGCAAAAGCATTATCTGAATGTCTTGGAATACCAATCCGAATATAACAGACTTTGAAGTGCAAATACGAAGCTGGAGGAAGATCTGCTATGGTTAGAGGTAAGGTACAATTCAAAGCGGGTAGAATGTGAAGGTTATGAGAATTCAATGTCTCTGATTTATCATATGGATGGATTCATGACTGTGTTGGAAGCTCAGAATGCTGATGTGTGTCGTACAACAAGACGAGTAAAGGATCGTTGTAAGCAACTGGAAGGCGAACTGAAAGAAGCGCAATGTAAGCTGAGCGAGCTTCTTCTCAGTAAGCAGGTAAAAAGTGAGGCCGATAGTAGTCATGAGAGAGAGTTGGTCGCAGTAATCTCGTTTTTTACAGGGGAATTGAAGAGGGTGGAAGCGGAGAGTAGGAGGGTATATGATGGTTTGATCTCCCGAAGTGCAGAATGTGAGATGGAGGTAATCCGATCTGAATACATAGAACCTATGATTTCTAGGATTGGATTGTTTAAATAGAGGATGGTTAGAGAGGGAAAGAAGATTGTTATTGGGAAGATGCCAGACTTTATGCGGCATGAGTTGCAGAAGGGTTCACTAGAGGACGTGACAGGTCCTTCTAATGTGAGACATGAGTTGAGCGATAACTCTAGTGAAGAATGAGTATTATGATTATGTTGTATGTATAAGAACAATGGATAGAAAAGAAATATAAATATAAACATAAATGGTTAAGGACGAGTAGTAAACTGTACTAACCATGTAAGGTACCACTGATAATGTCTGTAAAACAGCGCGACATGTGATCGGTTAAGCTCACCTGGTAAACTATCCGTGATGCATGAGTTGATCAGTGTGGCCGAGGCAACAAAATGATCTGTAATCTGTACATAACAATATTTGTAGGGTAATCGTACACAAGTATTCCATTGGTATAAGAGTGGTGTACAACGAATACATTAGATAGATCGGTTTGGCCGAAGTAACAAACGATATGTAATCTATGTATAGAAAATTTGGAGGGCAATCGAGCACAAGTATTTCATTGGTGTAGGATTGATGTACAACAAATGTATTAGATAGATCAGTTTGGCTGAAGCAACGAATGATCTATAATTTGTGTATAGAAATTTTGTAGGTCAATCGAACACAGGTATTTCATTGGTGTCAGATTGGCGTACAACGAATGTATTAGATATATTGGTTTGGCCGAAGCAACAAACGATCTGTAATGTATTTAGATAATCGATTTGGCCACAACAACAAATGATATGTAATCTATGTATAGAAATTTTGTAGGTCAATCGAACACAAGTATTTCATTGGTATTAGATAGACGTACAACGAATGTATCAGATAGATTGGTTTGGCCGAAGCAACAAACGATCTGTAATGTATTTAGATAATCGATTTGGCCACAACAACAAATGATATGTAATCTATGTATAGAAATTTTGTAGGTCAATCGAACACAAGTATTTCATTGGTATTAGATTGACGTACAACGAATGTATCAGATAGATTGGTTTGGCCGAAGCAACAAATGATCTGTAATGTATTTAGATGATCAATTTGGCCGTAACAACAAATGACCTGTAATCTGAGTATATAAATTTTGTAGGTCAACCGAACACAAGTATTTCATTGGTGTCAGATTGGCGTATAGCGAATGTATTAGATAGATCAGTTTGGCCGAAGAAACAAATGATCTATAATGTATTTAGATGATCGATTTGGCCGCAACAACAAATGACATGTAATCTGTGTATAGAAATGCTTTATAGGACAATCGAACACAAGTATTTCATTGGTGTCAGATTGGCGTATAGCGGATGTATTAGATAGATCGGTTTGGCTGAAGCAACAAACGATCTATAATGTATTAGATGATCAATTTGGCTAAAGCAACAAATAATCTATAATCTGTGTATAGAAATGCTTTGTAGGGCAATCGAGCACAAGTATTTCAGTGGTGTCAGATTAGCGTATAATGAATGCATTAGATGGATCGGTCTGGCCGAAGCAACAAACGATCTGTAATGTATTAGATGATCGATTTGGCCAAAACAGTAAATAATCTGTAATCTGTGGATAGAAATTCTATGTGGCATAGTAGAAAATACTCAGATATCTTCATTAAAACCGTAATCTTTTATTGATGTGAACTCATCATGATAGTTTGGTTGAGAGAAAAGTGTACTGTGATTGGGGCGTTATCGACGATACAATTTCAGTCTCCTTGTGTTCCAATGATTAGGTACGTACTTGCCATGCTTAGTGGCGAGGTCGTAAGAACCGAGGCTACTTTTTTCGATAATGACAAAAGGACCTTCCCAGTTTTCTGATAATTTCCCAGCGTTGAGCTCTTTGCAAAGTTTTAGAATCTCAGAGGACCAGATCCTTAATTTCAAACTCTCGATGTCTAACGCGCTTGTTGTAAGATCGGTCTAATGCTTGATGATACCTTCCCAATTGCATGATTTCTTTGTCTCGAGTTTCTTCTATCCAGTTCATATTATATGCCAACTGGAACTTGTTTTCTTCATCGGTTATGGTATGGTCGCGAATAGGGTGATGATACTAAGTAGGGATGATTGCATCGGTACTGTAAGCCAGGAGGAATAGTGTGTAGTCAGTTGAAACTCAGGGCATAGTTCAATACACCCATAACACATGTGGTAGCACCATGAGCAAATTTCTTTTCTTTTCTGATAGGCACTTTTTGATTCCATCTACGATAGTGCGATTAATGATCTCAACTTGGCCGTTTCCTTACGGGTAATAGGGATTTGAAGGGGAATGTATGATGTTATGTTGATTGAGGAATTTGACGACCTTGAAGCCAATGAACAGGGGTCCATTGTCTATTCAGATGAGATGCGGGCAACCAAATTGAATAATGATGTTTTCCCAGATAAACCTGATGACCTCATCTTCCCGTGTGCGGCACAGAAGGACTGCTTCTACCCATTTAGTGAAGTAATCCATTGCGACTAAGAGATGTTTTCATTTTCTTGGTGCAGTAGGAAACTCGCTAACAAGGTCGAGGGCCTATCCTTTAAATGGCCATACGGCGTTGTTGGAATGTCATTCTAAAGCTGGAGCTCAAATTTGTGGACCATGACGTTGACAGGTATCGCATTTTCTTGTGAGCTCAATTGTTTGAGCTTTTATTGTAGGCCAGAAGACGCCTTGAGTAAGAGCTCGGTTAGTTAGGGATCTTCCTGCTGCGTAGGAACCACAAGTTCCATCATGTACCTCTTGTATGAATTTCCGAGCTTCTTTATAAGATAAGCATTCAAGATATGGCCCTATGACTGAAATCTTGTATAGGAGGCCATTTTTGACGATGTAGGGTTTTGCGTTATCAAGCAGGCGCCTTCTTTCCGTGGGGTCTTAAGGGAGTTCCCCGTCGAATTTGTTCTTAGTACCAATATACTTGAGGAAAGGTCATCTCAAATCATCCTCATCCTCTTCAACGCCCCCAATATTAATAGAATTTGAGCTGATGATGTTAATGCTGGGGGTTGATATTACTTCAATCTTGAGGTACCGGGCTTCTGAGCTGAGCATTCATGCGAGATATGCGAGGGAATCAGAATGTTTATTTTCTCTGCGTGGTAAATGTTCGATGGAAATTTTCTTGAATCTACTCATTCTGTCGGCTACTGCAGCTTCGTAGTCGATTATTTTCCCATTCTTCTGAAATTTTTATTTGTAATGGTTTACAATAAGCAGAGAGTCTATATATACGGACAGCTCGGACACTCCAATATCTAGAGCCATGTCTAAACCGTGGATCATTGCCTCATATACTGCTATGTTGTTTGTAGCTTCGAAGTTTAATCGGATTGCCTTTTTAATCCTATCATAAGAAGGCATGACCAGTACAATTTTGATGCCTGATCCTGTGGGTCTAGAAGATCCATCAGTCAGCAGACGCTATCCCTTTTACGTTATCCAGTCTATCCTTTCTTCGAGTTGTTCTTCATGAGTTTCTTTGCTGTCTTCTTCCTAGTCAGGATCTTCTACGGGGAAGTTGGCAAGGAAGTCCGCTATGGCCTGGCCCTTTTTAGAATGTCTGGGCTCGAATCGGATGTCATGCTCACCAAGAGTGACTGACCATTGTTAGACTCGTCTTGATTTTTCTTGCTTTGGATAATATTTCGTGTAGAGGGTAGTTTGTCACCACTCGGACTGAGTGGGCCTGGAAGTATTGTATTAATTTTTGTGAGGTATAAATGAGAGCCAACTGCAGTTTTTCGACCTTGCTGTATCGAGATTCTGCTGGAGAGAGTTTTACTGATGAAATAGATGGGCTTCTCAATTTTCTCCTCAAGCCGAATGAGGACGAAACTTAATGATTCTTCAGTAACTGCGAGATAGATGGTGAGCTCTTCTCCTTCGCTAGGTGTACTCATTACTGGTGGTGATCCCAAGTAGAGTTTTAATTGCTGAAAAGCTGCTGCGCACTCTGCTGTCCATTCGATTTCATAATTTTTCTTAGTTTTTTATTTTGTCATCCCCTCACGTAGTAAGTTGAACAACCATTGACAGCGATCAGATGATTTTGAAATAAAATAATTTATTGCGGTAATCTTCTCTACTAACTTCTGGACGTCTTTCTTTAATCTGGGGGAAGGCATGGATAACTGTGTACGGATTTGATCTGGACCGGCCTCAATACCGCGCTTGCTGATCAAGTGACCCAGGAATTTCCCTGACTGAACTCCAAATTGGTATTTGTCAAGGTTGAGTCTCATCTTGTAGAGACAGAGGATATCAAAGGCCGATTGTAAATCTGCAATGTAGTTTTCCTTCTTGAAACTTTTGCACAACATATCATCTATGTAGACATCCATTATTTTCTGAGGTGATCCTTGAACATTTGGGTCATCAACCGCTGGTACGTTGCTCCAGCATTCTTGAGACCGAATGGCATGACTCTGAAGCAGTATAGGCTGTGCTCTGTAATGAAAGCTGTCTTCTCTTGGTCTTCAGGTAACATAGGTATTTGGTTGTAGCCTGACACGACGTCCATCATAGATAGGAGCTTGTGCCCTGACGTAGAGTCGAGCAGATTATTGATAACTGGGAGTGGGAAGCTATCTTTCAGAGTATGCCTGTTCAGGTCGGTAAAATCCACGCATACCTGGATCTTCCCATTCTTCTTTGGTACTGCTACGATATTCGATATCCACTCTGGATAGTTGGCCTTTCGGATAAAACCAACTTTGATAAGTTTTTTGATTTCCTTGTTGACCTCACCGCAAAGTCTAGGTGCTAAAGTCCTCTGTTTCTGCTTGATGGCCACGACTTTTTCCTTCAAGTTGAGTTTGTGACAGGCCAAGTTCGGGTCGATACCCGGCATCTCATGAAAAGTCTAGGAGAAGATGTCACTGTTGTCTTTTAGGAACTGGATGAAAGTGTCGCGCTCTGCAGGGGGAGATGGGTTCCAATATATATCCCCCGCTTGGGCCTACTGATTTCAATGTATTCTATAGTCTTTGTGTCGGGCAGATGTTGCCCGATAGTGTTAACTGTATAGTTTTCTGTAATGTTTCATGTTGTCTTCTGTAATTGCTATGCGAGTTGATGTTCAGATGGTGCTGGTTCAATGATGGCGGAGTTTTTGCATGCTCAAGCTAATTTATGACTTCCTTTTATTTCGTACACGTTACCCTCCCACTCAAAACGTAATGCCAAGTGGTAGGTTGATGGGATAGCGTGCATATTGTGTAACCAGAACCGACCCATGATCCCTAAATATCGGGAATTTGTATTAATGACGTAAAAGACAACGTCTAGTGTCACTGGCCCTGCGGTGAAGGGGAGCACGATCTTCCCCACGCGTTCTTCCTTGGACCCGTTGAAGCCACAAATATCAACGTCCCTAGGCTGAACCTTATCGGCCAGACCCATATGGTCTATCGTGCTCTAAAAAAGGTGTTCAATGGTGCTGCCCGTGTCAACCATCATTGTATGAAGCACCATGTTTTGCATTTTTAACATGATTACCAAGGCATCATAGTGAGGATAGTTGACGTGCTGAACATCGCAATCGTCGAAAGAGATTCTAGTTCGCTGAGAGCTGGATACTAGGATTAAACGAGCTTCTTTATCCTGTATGGACAGATCATGACATTGTACGACACGCTTTCGCTTGCTTCTGTTTGACTCTTTCACGACCTGGGTCTCTACGAGATGGTAGAGGGAGATATGGTACAAATGTTTTTCAGCTGCGGGCTCCTCAGTTTGCATAGCTGCAGTGGGCTTTTTGTAACTCTCATTCTTATAACTCTCCACATCCACTATGTTTTCGTACATTCATCCATCTGCGAAGATATACTCTAACAACCTTTGTAGGGCAAAGCATTGTTCTGCTTTATGATGTCAGACCTTATGGTGGATACAGTACAGTTTGTTCTCGATCGGCTATTGGTACTGTGCATTTCAGAAGAACCTGTCCTTCTGCAATATAGGATATATGCTAGTTATAGTCATATTCATCTTCAGAAGGTAAGGGTGAGGCAAGTTACTTCCCTTTCGAGGTCGCTCGTCGTTGGATTTGGCTCATTTTCTGTCTCCTCCTTGGTCTGATGTCCGATTAAAATCGGGATGGTTTGGCTGATCTTGAGCTGTTAGCATTAATTTTTGAGGTTTCTGTCTATCGAACACTGTCCATTCTAGGTCGATGTATCCGTTGACCTTTTCGATCATGTCCTCCAATGTGGTTGGTTTGTTGAGGATGAGGTAGTCCTTTGATAGGCCATCGACTAGTAAGGCGTTGGTGAAAGCAAAAATAGTGATCTTCTGGTCTTGATCCATTTTTCGAGCTAATTCTAGGAACTTTTTGGTAAACGTCTTGAGTTTTTCTCTTGGCATTCGCTACATACCAGCTCTAGGACATATAAAGTCGTGTGGACTGTGCAAATAGATGCTGCTCTAAATAAAAAAATTGCTGTGGTTGGATTGACCTATCGTTGAGTTTAATATTCTTTTTCATTACAACACTGGTAAAGGTAAAAACAGTTAGAGACTTGCGGGATTTTATCACCTAAAAAGTTATCCAACAAGTGGGACCACCTATTAGGGATACGAAGAAATTTGTATCACACAAAAATTAAACGTCCTGGACCTTAAATTAACTGATAAATAAAAGGAGTAACAAGATTCCCATGGGATTTCATCACCTAACGGATAGATGTATCGGTCCGGGGTACAAACATGGGTTCATAGGATACGGCCCCAGCCTAGTGCTGCGAAATACTGGTTGTAGGTTTGAGACGTCACCGTTTTGAGTGCTGACGTATGATAAGGCGACTCGCTCGAGCGTGAGGACTGAACATCTACTTTAAGCTGGTACTAGCATAGTGACGCAGGGGAGTATAGGAACCAAAGCCTTTTGCCATCTTACCCATTGTGAACATAGAAGAATATAAGGGAAACCTATTTATTACTTCTAAAAAATGTTGATGTGCTAGAGTTTAGGTTTGATTGGTTGTTTATTGCATTGGGTGTTGCTTTTATTTTAAAATGTCATACATGCAAGAACATTAGAATCCATGCAGCTCACAATTCGATATCCCGCAATAACCTCAAAATCATTTTTAATCATGGGATCACCAAAATTCTCAATATGTGGAATCTTTCTAACATCATTCTTAAATGCAGGCCCATCAATCTGTTCAGTCATCCAATTAGTTCCCACCCGCTCCACCCACACCATCTTTGGATGACACCCATTCTCTCTTCATGCAACAAATGATGCAATTCCAATAACAAATATTGGTGAATCAAACTTCTACGACCCAATCTATCTCTAGATTAAAGACTTAGATAACTCAGTTGTCAACGATGTAGAGTGAAATAGAGCATGAAAAACTTCTAAGCAATGAAGAAGAACAATCCGAAGTTAAATCCCCTTGTGATTTCGAAATGGATAAATTTAAGCGTAATTAAAGAATATTTTCTCTGTGGGGTAAATGAATATCATATTGCGAGACAGATTTAGAAGGTGAACATTTTAAGGTCGACGATCCTATGTCATAAGAAGATCTTGACGTAGCCCTCTAAATTTAACCATCGATGTTATCATCTATCATTTTATTTGTCAACCCAATAAATTCTTTCGAGGAAACTATGGCCGAGACTGAATATTTTTCCCTTTCCTCTAATGATTTTTCTGACGATGATGATGATGAGATAAAATATGAACATATGGAATCACCGTCTCATTATATGATAACATGCGAGGAATTTGTAGATGATGATATTGGCACCAAAGTCAAGAAATTGGATATTGCCGAACCTGTTGCAGATGTTATCAACTTGTCATTTCCTTCTCAGTCTTCTTATGAGTAACCTCAACCTTGCCATGTGCCGCGTCCACTAAACACAAATTGTAATGTTGAAAACCAATGGGTGGACGACCCTTCTTTACAAGATATATCACTATTATTGGGGGCTGATTCTGTCTTGGTTACTCCTTCACCAACCACACCTATACATACCTATGCCTTCATCTCCATTTCACAAGCCACTTGGGGGTACCATAATTGTTAATGAATTTGAGGATTTGTTACGCGATAACTCTAGTTGTACCTACTCTATTGATCAATGTATAAATTATTTCAAGTACTGGGATGACCCCATAATTCTTAAAATAGTGCAAATATTATTACCTGCAACTGAGTCATACAAACTTGAGCCTGGCCCACAACCACCCGATCGACATCAGTTTAATGGTTCAAGTTACTTTTTGGAAAATGATGAATATCAAGATAAATTTTTGGTGTATGGGGTTATACCTTGTAAAATATCTCCAAGTGATCTAGGGGGATTAAACTCTGAGTTAATTTTATGTATAATGATTGCATAAGCACAATTAAGTGCAAATAAGGAGAACAACTATTTTTCTATTATATGGTTATTCAAGGATAAGAACAATTTTGGTGTTCCTCGGTTATTTAAAGAGAAATTGTAACCTGAATAGTTAATCAATTATTGTACTTTGTACCCCTTTAGACCTATATCATGATATTCAAGTTTGGGGGTACATTCGTATGGCTGAAGAAGGTAAAACTTAGCGCTTCATGGGAGGCAACCCAAGTTACATTCAAGTGAGAAGTTCCAGTTTTTATTTCCCATTCCAAGTATTTAAATTTTTTCTCAAACATTGAGGACAATGTTTTATTTAAGTTTGGGGGCAGAAAAACTATTTTTTATATACTTTTTAATGAAAAGTAAAATAATGATTCTTTGGCAATGTATGATATATTTTTGGCAAATTTCCAACACTTAAACTAATTTTATTTAGGTAAAATGATATGTTGATTGGAAAACCCAAAAAACTTAGATATTTTACCAAGTGTACACTATAATATTTATTTACCGTGTTCTTAAACTTGATATACTACCTTGTGATTATCGAAAAACTTAAATTGTTCTTGGTATATTTTCAAAACTTGCACTTCACTATAGTAATACTACCAATACCTTCAATAGGGTTTTTGACCAGAATATGGAAATTTTAGTATTTATGTTAGGAATAATTTGCTCCAAGAGAGCCAACTGCCTAAGAATAAGTTCATTCGTGATAGTATAAAAAAAAAGCCAAACTTGATCTAAAACTTTCACGCTGCAAGGCATACTCGCATGATTAAGAACTGAAAGAGGAAAAATTATCACCAATCTCGAGTATGACCGTGAGCTATGTGAAAAGAGCATGAAAAATATTACTTGTGAGAATCCTGGGTCTTGGTCAAGAAGGGGCTCCAAACCCTGGCAACCTTAGCCAACTGGTGGGGATTGTTGACCAAAACTCCTTATTATGGAGGCTTCACTAAGATTCCATGTATGAAAAGAAAGAAAAAGAGGCTTGTAAAAAAGAATACCAGGAAGACGAATTGACTAAGGCTCTTGTCGAACTAACCGATGAATTTATTCCAATAAATACTAGACTACCAAACACTGACTCAACTATTCTATACAATGTATTGTGTTGTAATACTATCTTCACTACACTGAGATATAGCTATGAAAAATATTTGAATCTTTATCTGAGCATGAGCTAATATTTCAAGTTTTGGATTTTAAAAATAATATTTTATGGTACCTTGGGAAATATTGAGTTTTAAGGAATTTTTTGTCATAATATTTTCTTGTTATAACAAAATAAGGATAAGTTGACAAGAAATAAGTTATTTATAATCTAGAATTGCCAAAGTGTCATTTTGGATTTTTGTAGATATAATCATTGTAAACCCTCACCAGATAACACTCGTCCACCAGGGGGACCTGGGGCTTTAACGGCTTGTTGCATACGCTAAATACAACCGCTTGACATGTAAAAATGGTTTTTGTTTACTTTTGCTCGAGGACTAGCAAAATATAAGTTGGGGGGTATTTGATAGACACGTAATATTTATGTGTACAACTCCAAAATTTATATCTACCTAATCATTATTAAATAAATGTGATACTAATAGTGTTTTTGTTTGTATTTACAGAAATCGGTCACATGATAAATAACTCGTACATTTTTCCAGTTTTTAACAAAGAACTAGGGTGATGCACTCCAACAATAATTCTCATTTGAAGTTGTCAACCAAAGGCCTATGAAAGCCCATTGAAGAGAATTAAATATAGAGATTATTCTCATGAGTTGCAATATTTATGCATAATCTAAGGCATTATTTAGGGGATTTTACATTAATGGTGATATTTTGTAACCCTTCTTATACTCTATAAATAAGAGGGGAATCCCACCCATGAGGGATCATCTTGGAGAGTATAAATATCAAGGTTCAATAAACAATAAAGTTCTTATTCTTCTCTTCTTCTTGTATTTTACTCTTAGTGTAATAATAGTGTAATGGTAATGATTAAAGGGTTGAGTAGCTAAACCTCTTAGCCAAGGCTAGATGAAGCTCCATCCAATATAGCCTTAGTATAGATTGTGTAGTTTAGTTAGAGTAATTGCATTCTTTTTATCCCGGCATAATACATATTCGTATTCCTTCGTCCTATGCTTGACCAAAACTAAGATTAGGAGGAATAATGAATTTAAGTAACCATCTTGTTTGACCATAACAAGATAGGTTAGGAACATGGAGAAGAGAACATAATCCATACTTATTAACCGGACCATGGTTAAGTAAGTTGGTTTATGGGTAGTTCTCAATCAATAATTATCTTATCTCATGATGTATTGCATATACCCGACCAAGGATATGCGATACAAGAATTCGTGAATACTCTAAGATACTATGATCCCAGGCCAGTTAGACCAGTGATTAGGAATGGACCCTCCCAATTTTCTGCCAGTTTCTCGGCATGTACCTCTTTTTTGTGTTGAGGGATTTCTCTAAGGATGAGATCATCGATTTAGAAAGTACGGCTTCTGACTTCCCTATTATACGAACTGGCTAGCATACGATGATATCGACCCAGGTTAACAATAGCGCGTTCCCTAGTCTCATCAATCCAATTGATGTTATAGGTCAATTCGAACTCATTTTCTTTATCGGTAAGCTCGTGATCTTTGACTGGATGATGATATTCTGTAGGAATGACGACTTCTGTACCATAGGCGAGGAGAAATGGGGTACAACCGGTAAATTAACGTGGAGTGGTACGGTATGCCCATAAGACATGAGGAAGCTTTCATATCTAGTTTTTTTTTTCTGTGAGTGAAGCCTTTTATTGAGTCCATCCACGATGGTTTTGTTGATGATTTTGGCTTGGCCATTGCCTTGAGGGTAGTAGAGATTGGATGGTGAGTGGATAATGTTGTGTTTGTTGAGGAAAATTACGACTTTTTCTCCAACGAATTGTGGCCCATTATCAATTTGAATCAGGTGGGGGTATCCAAACCATGTGATAATATGTTCCCAGATAAAAGAGATGACCTCTTCTTATCTAGTTCGACAGAGTAGAACTACTTCTACCCATTTTGTAAAATAATCTGCAGCTATGAGTAAGTATTGGCGGTTACCTAGAGAATTAGGAAATTCACCGACGAGATCGAATGCCCATCTTTTGAATGGTCAGAACACCTTGCTTGCATGTAGTTCGAGCGCAGGGGCACGAATCATGTGTCCGTGTTGTTGACATGTATCATATTTGCATGAGTACTCCTCTACTTGTTTGCGCATGCCTGACCAGAATACTCCTTGAGTAATTACTCTGTTTGTGAGTGATCGACCTGTGGCATGGGAGTCACAAGTCCCTTTATGTAAATCTCTGAGCATTTTGTCTGCTTTCTTTCTGGAGAGGCACTTGAGATAAGGCCCCATGACTGAATGGCGATATAGAAAACCATTTTGATTTGTGTAGCACTTTGAGTTTCTGATCAGCTGTCGACGCTCTTTTGATCTGTTAAAAGGGGCCCTTTGCATTCGTTGTCGGTGCCAAGGTTGGCAAGGATGGGCTTTCGCCAATCACCGTCCTTCTCTTTATCTTCCCCAATGTTGATCGTGCATACAAAAATATGATCAATGCTGGGGGTCGATATCACCTCGATCTGGAGATATCTAGCTTCTGTACCCAAGACACCAGCTAGATAAACCAGGGAATTGGCATGTCTGCTTTCACCTCGAGGATGATAATCGAGAGTTGCCTTTGCAAACTGGCTTATCCTATTTGCAACGAGGGCTGCATATTTGATCATCTTGCCATTCTTCTTGTATTGCTCAAAGTAATAGTAGACGATGAGTAGAGAATCTGTGTAGACTGAGAGTTCCGGGACGCCGAGCTCAAGTGTGAGGTCGAGTCCATGAATAAGAGCTTTGTATTCGGTGATATTGTTTAAGGCTTCAAAATCTAAGTAGATTGATTTCTTAATTCTGTTGTTGGAAGGGGTAATCAATATGATTCCAATTCCTGACCCTGCGGGTCCTGCTAAATCATATATTAGAAGTTTCCACCATTTCCTTGTAATCCATTCAGCTCGCTCATCAAATGTTTTGGTGGGTGGATCTTCTGTAATTTCTTCTACAAGATCAGGATAGTGCTTCTCCCACTCAGGATCTTCTACTGGAAAATCCATGAGAAAATTGGTAATGGCCTGACCCTTTTTTGAATATCGTTGTTCGAACTTGATATCATGTTTTCCCAAACTGACTGACCATTGTTACACTTTCTTGGATTTTTCTTTTTTAGACAAAACTTCCCAGAGTGGGTAGTTCGTTATGACTTTGACTGAATGACCTTGGAAGTAGTGCTTAAGCTTCTGTGAAGTATAAATAAAAGTTAGAAGGAGTCTCTCGATTTTAAAATACCTCATTTTTACTAGAGTGAGGGTTTTACTGATAAAGTAGATTGGCTTCTCGATTTTCCCTTTAAGTTTAATGAGAACTGAGCTGATAGAAGTATCTATAACTGCTAGGTAAATGACCAGTTCCTCATTATCTACTGGGGTGCTCATTACGGGAGACTTTCCCAAATAGGTTTTGAGATCCTGAAAAGCTGCCTCGTATTCTAATGTCCATTGGATCTCTGCATTGGGCTAAACTTTTTCTCGTTTGGTACAACTACAGAGTAGTAAGAACAACATTCTTTATCTTGAGGTGTGAGATCGCAGTATTCTGGCAGTCTCATGTGCTTGAGTCGGCAAGAGTTGTTGATCTGATGAATTTCAATCATGTTGTATGGTACATATGGTATAGATATTTATCCTCAGCTTGATCTTTGACCTGGAAGACTTTGAGTTGTTTCTTATAACTGCCATCCTTGTATGATTCCAGGTCGATAATGTATTCGTACATCTGTCCCTCCTTGGAAATGAATTCCAGCAACCTCTGTAAAGTGATCGATTATAAACCGATGTCTTAAAAGACCCGCAAGCGCACGGTATACCGTTGAGTACAAAGGAAAGCGGGGTCGTATCCCAAGAGACTTGTGGTATGAATTATGTTTCGAGCTACTAATTTTATCCAATAAGAATGAGATTTGGGTTTTTATAAGTTAAGAAATTAAAATAAAATACAAACCTGAAAAGGTATTGATACGATTGGAGAGGAAGCCAAGGCGTGATTCCACTCCATCCGTTGTAACCTTGAGATAGTATACCTAGTTAGAGTATTCAAGAATTCTTGAATCGCATATCCTTGGTCGGGTATATACAATACATCATGAGATAAGATAATTATTGATTGGGAACTACCCATAAACTAACTTACTCAACCATGGTCCGGTTGATAAGCATGAATTATGTTCTCTACTCCATGTTCCTAACCTATCTTGTTATGGTCAAACAATATGGTTACTTAGATTCCTTATTCCTCCTAATCCTAGCTATGGTCAAGCATAGGACGAAGGAATATAAATATGCATTATGCCGGGATAAAGAGAATGCAATTACTTTAACTAAACTACACAATCTACACTAAGGCTATATTGGATGGAGCTTCCTCTAGCCTTAGCTAAGAGGTTTAATTACTCAACCCTTTGATCATTGCCATTATACTATTACTACAATAAGAGTAAAAGACAAGAAGAAGAGAAGAACAAGAATTTTATTGCTTATTGAACCTTGATATTTACACTCTCCAAGATGATCTTTCATGGGAGGGATTCCCCTTATATTTATAGAGTATAGGAAGGGTTACAAAATATTTCCATTAATGTAAAATCCCCTAAACAATGCCTTAGATCATGCATAGATATTACAACTCATGAGAATAATATCTACATTTAATTCTCTTCAATGGGCTTCCATGGGCCTTTGGTTGACAACTTCAAATGAGAATCATTATTGGAGTGCATCACCCATGTTCTTTGTTAAAAACTGGAAAAATGTATGACTTGTTTATCATGTGACCGATTTCTATAAATACAAACAAAAACACTAGTAGTGTCACATTTATTTAATAAATGACTAGGTAGATTTAAATTTTGGAGTTGTACACGTAAATATTACGTATCTATCAAATACCCCTGAACTTATATTTTACTAGTCCTCGAGCAAAAATAAACAAAAAATATTTTCGCATGTTAAGCGGTTGCATTTAGCGTATGCAACAAGCCGTTAAACCCTCAGGTTTCCCTGGTAGACGAGTCTTGTCTCGTGAGGGTTTACAATGATTATACCCACAAAAATTGAATATAATACTTTGGCAATTCCAGATTATAAATAACTTATTTTCTGTCAACTTATCCTTATTTTGTTATAACAAGAAAATATTATGACAGAAAATTCCTTAAAACTCAATATTTCCCAAGTGTACCATAAAATATAATTTTTAAAATCCTAAACTTGAAATACTACCTTATGCTCAAAAAAAGATTCAAATATTTTCTTTAGCTATATCTCAGTGTAGTGAAGATAGTGTTACAACACAATACATTGTATAGAATAGTTGAGTCAGTGTTTGGTAGTCTAGTATTTATTGGAATAAATTCATCGGCTAGTTCAACAAGTGCCTTTGTCAATTCGTCTTCCTGGTATTCTTTTTTTTATAAGCCTTTTTTTTCCATACATGGTTTCTAAGTGAAGCCTCCATAACAAGGAGTTTCGGTCGATAATCCCCGCCAGTTAGCTAAGGTTGCCAGGGTATGGAGCCTCTTCTTGACCTAGACCCATGATTCTCACAAGTAACACTTTTCTTGCTCCCACATAGTTCATGGTCATACTCGAGATTTGTGACAATTTTTCCTGTTTCAGTTCTTAATCATGCGAGTATGCCTTGCGGCGTGAAAGTTTTAGAGCAAGTTTGGCTTTTCTCTTATACTTTTAGGGATGAACTTATTCTTAGGCAGTTGTCTCTCTTGGAGAAAATTATTCCTAACATAAATGCTAAATTTTCAATTTTCTGGTCAAAAACTTTGTTAAAGGTATTGGTAGTATAACTATAGTGAAGTGCAAGTTTTTAAAATATACCAAGAATAATTTGAGTTTTTCGCAAATTACAAGGTAGTACATCGAGTTTAAGAATATGATAAATAAATATTCTAGTGTATACTTGGTAAAATATCAAAGTTTTTTTTGGGTTTTCTAATCAGCATATCATTTTGTCTAAATAAAATTAGTTTAAGTGATAAAAATTTGCCAAAAATATATCATACATCGCCAAAAAGTCATTATTTTACTTTTTATCAAAAAGTATAGAAAAATAGTATTTCTACCCCCAAACTTAAATAAAACATTGTCCTCAATGTTTGAGAACAAAATTTAATGCGTAAAATGATAAATAAAAATTAGAACTTCTCACCTGAATGTGCCTAGGGTTGCCTCCCAGGAAGTGCTAAATTTTACCATCTTCAGCCAGATGAATGTACCCCCAATATTGAATGTCATAATATAGGTCTAAAGGGGTACAACATACAATAATTGATTAACTTTCTAGGTTGCAAGTTCTCCTTAAATAACCGAGGAACACCAAAATTGTCCTTATCCTTGAATAACCAGATATTAGAAAAATAGTGGTTCTCCTTATTTACACCTAATTGTGCTGATGTAATCATGATACATAAAAATAACTCAGAGTCCAATCCTTCAAGATAAAGATTTTCCTTATTTAATTTATGGGGAATCTCATTTTGAGATATTTTACAAGGTATAACCCCATACACCAAAAATGTATCTTGATATTCATCATTTTCCAAAAAGTGACTTGAACCATTAAAGTAATGTCGATCGGGTGGTTGTGGGTCATGCTCAAGTTTGTATGACTCAGTTGCAGGTGATAATGCTTGCACTATTTTAAGAATTTTGGGGTCATTCCAGTACTTGAAATAATTCAAACATTGATCAATAGAGTAGTACAACTAGAGTTATTGCGCAACAAATCCTCAAATTCATTAACAATTATGGTGCCCCTAAGTGGCTTGTGAAATGGAGATGTAAGCATAGGAATATGGAGGGTTGATGAAGGAGTAACAAAATTAGCCCCCAATAATAGTAATATATCTCTTAAAGAAGGGTCGTCCACCCACTGGTTTTCAACATCGCAATTTGTGTCAGGTGGACGCGGCTCAAGGCAAGGCTGAGGTAACTTATAAGGAGACTGAGAAGGAAATGATAAGTTGATAACATCTGCAACAGGTTCGGTAATTTCCAATTTCTTGACTTCGGTACAAATATCATCATCTACAAATTCCTCGCATGTTATCTTATAATAAGACGGTGATTCCATATATTCATATTTTATCTCGTTATTATCATCGTCAAAAAAATTATTAGAGGAAAGGGAAAAATATTCAGTCTCTGTCATAGTTTCCTCGAAAGAATTTATTGGGTTGACAATTAAAATGATGGATGGTGACATCAGTTGTTGAATGTTGAGGGCTGAATTTGAAGGTGATTGAGAAAGAATTGTATTAGACATGATAATTGCTTCTTCAATATGTTCTTGTGACATAAGATCGTCAACCTTAAAATGTTCATCTTCTAAATCTGTCTCGTAATATTGTATCCATTCATCCTACGGGGAAAATATTCTTTGATTACGCTTGAATTCATTATTTTCTAAACCACAAGGGGATTTAACTTCGGATTGTTCTTCTTCATTGCTTAGAAGTTTGTCATGCTTTATTTCACTCCTTGTGGTTGACAACTGAGTTATCTGAGTCTCTAATATAGAGACAGATTGGGTCATAGAAGTTTGATTTACTAATGTTTGTTGTTGGATTTGTATCATTTGTTTCATGAAAAGAGAAAGGGTGTCTTATAAAGATGATTTGGGTGGGGTGGGTAGGAACTGTTTGAATGATTGGACGGACTTATGGGCCTGCATATATGAATAAGATTGGAAAGGTTCCATGTATTGAGAATTTTGGTGATCCCATGATTGAAAATGATTTTGAGGTTGTTGCGGGATGTAGAATTATGAGCTGTATGGATTCCAATGTTCTTGCATGTATGACATTATAAAATGAAGACAACACCCAATGCAATAAACAACCAATCAAACCTAAACTCTAGCACATCAATATTTTTTTAGAAGTATTAAATAGGTCTCCTCTATATTCTTTAATGTTCAAAATAGGTAGGATGGAAAAAGGCTTTGGTTCTTATACTCCCCTATATCACTATGCTAGTACCAGCTTAAAGTAGATGTTCAATCCTCACGCCCGAGCGAGTTATCTTATCGTACGTCAACACTCGGAATGGTGACGTCGCAAACCTACAACCAGTATTTCGCGGCGCTAGGTTGGGGCCGTATCCTATGAACCCGTGTTTGTACCCCGATCTGATACACCTATCCGTTGGGTGTTAAAATCCCGTGGGAATCTTGCTACTCTTTTTAATTTACAATTATTTTGAGGTTCAGGACGTTCAATTTTCGTCTGATACGAATTTCTTCGTATCCCTAATGGGTGGTCCCACTTGTTAGAGAGCTTTTTGGGTGATGAAATCCTGCAAGTCTCTGACAGTTTTTATCTTTACTTGTGTTGGAATGAAAAAGAATATTAAACACAATAATAGGTCAATCCAGCCACAACAATTTTTTTATTTAGAGCAACGTATATTTGTACAGTCTACATGACTTTATATGTCCTAGTGCCGGGGAGTAGCGGATATGTACCCCTTCTAAATATCAAGTTAGAGAAGTACCAATCTACGGGAAGTGTTTCCTGGTGTAGCTGTGGATGCCTCTTCACTTAGGGGGTGAAAGAAGGAAGTGCCCCTTTACTTTGGGGGCACAAGATGGATTTTTTAAAAAAAATTCCGCGCTTTAAGCCTTTCGTATTTCCGCCTTCAATACTTTCTGCGCTTTCCGTTCTTTTGTATCCCCTATCAGTGCCCAAAATTGTCAAAGTGTAATCGGCTTGCGTTTGATTGACAATGGAGAGTAATAATTAAGATTAACAAAAATGGTCTTTTATCACATCCCAATTCAAGCAAAACTTGCAAAAGCAACTAGTGTTCAAGCACGTTAAACCTTTTGTGGTCGGTAAGAGGCTTGTAAAGAAAAAAAAAGCTCGTGCTCAAGCTATAATAAAAGTAACTCGTAACAAAAGAATTAAGGCCCACCACAGTTCGTGCTTAAGATATGAATTAAGGCTCACCAGAGCACGTTAAAAACCAAAGCTCGTTACTTTGGAAACCAATAACCGAGCTTGTAAAAAAAAATTACAGGTCATGCTCAAGCTCACATTACCTCCACACCAATAACCGAGCTTTATTTCTTTCTCGTGCTCATGTTCTTTGGACCCACAACAATTTTTATTGTCAAGCACCTCAAAGTTTAAGAATTTTTTTAGTCAAGCAACTCGTGCTTGCAAAAAAAAAAAAAAAACTCGTGCTCATGTTATAAAAACAGTTCGTGGGAAACCAAATAAGTTCGAATTAAGGTCTACAAAACAGTTCGTTAAAAACTGAAGCTTGTGCTTAAGTTATAACAACTAAAGTGGGCACATGCAAAAGAATAGATTAAGCACGCCAAATTTCAATGCTAGTTGGTGAGTTCGAATAAGTCTAGCCCAAAACCAAAAATAATGGATATCAATTGATGTTGTTGAAATATTCAATCTCAAATCAAGTTTGAAACGTAAGAAAACATAAAATCACTCATGTTAGGGAAATTAACTATGTTACCTCTGTAGTAGTTATCGAGAGCAGAGATTAATAGAATTAAGCAGTAACTGTGGCAAGATGAACTGGAGATACCGAAGTGATGATCTGGAGATGCTGAGTCGAGGACTGGGTCTCTATCTTTAAGACATTTTGCCGTACTGTTCTTTGCAAATAGTTGATTGCTGCGTCGCCTCCAGGATAAAATAACAGATTAAGAACTTCTCTTGCAAGGAAGAAGGACCTTTGTATGATTTGAACTTTCAATTGGTTTACTCGGATTTTAGACTCGTGATTATTTTGAAGAGAGGAGAATAACTGTGTAATCGATGGATTGATAAAACTGAGGCCCAGTTTCTCTTTATATAGGGCAAGTTCGAAATGGTAACAAGAGTTAATGGTGGGACACGTCATCAAAAATGTTTGAAACGGATGTGAAATGTTTATACCTAATTACGAAACAGTTATGTTTGAGGAATTCAAAAAATGGAAAAGTTCAGTTCGAATATGCTCGGCTCGAATTTGGTCTTCTGGGAACTCCAGATCGAAATAGACTCAGTTCAAATTTGCTCTTCTGGTAACTCCAGGTCGAAAAGACTTGGTTCGAAATGATCCAGGTCGAGATCGAATGGACTCAGTTCGAATTGGTCCAGCTGGTCCAGGTCGAATAAAATTGGTTTTGACAAAATCAATTCTTTCATAGAAGCCCAAGTTCGAGGCCCAAGCTCATGAGCCAAACAAAGTTTTAAACCTATTTTTTTCGGCCCCGCCCCCACGTATCATAGTGAATAAAGGACCTAGGTTATATCAAGGAAGCAAACTACTCTTCCAAGCAATGTGGGACTAAAAATGCCACATATAGTTTTGGAGATATAAAACCCAACAACTCACACCTCATGCATTAAGTATCAAACAACTGTTACTGTTTGTACTCGTGTGCTCGTACATCCGAAGCCAAGAAAAGTAAGGAGAATAAAGTTTAGAGAGAAGAAATAAATAAATAAAATCGGCTTAAAAATAATAACTCGAAAAAAATAAAAATGCACCTCGGTCCCCGACAACGGCGCCAAAAACTTGATCGATTATAAATCGACGTCTTAAAATACCCGTAAGTGTACAGTGTACTATTGAGTACAAAGGAAAGTGGGGTTATATCCCAAGAGACTTGTGGTGCGAATTATGTTTCGAGCTACTAATTTTACCCAATAAGAATGAGTTTTGGGCTTTTATAAGTGAAGAAATTAAAATAAAATACAAACTAGAAAAGGTGTTGATACAATTGGAGAGGAAGCCAAGGCGTGATTCCACTCCATACGTTGTATCCTTAAGATAATGTACCTAGTTTAGAGTATTCAAGAATTCCCGTATCGCATATCTTTGGTCAGGTATATGCAATATATCATGAGATAAGATAATTATTGATTGGGAACTACCCATAAACCAGCTTACTTAATCATGGTCCGGTTGATAAGCATGGATTATGTTCTCTTCTCCATGTTCCTAACCTATCTTGTTATGGTCAAACAAGATGGTTACTTAGATTCATTATTCCTCCTAATTCTAGTTATGGTCAAGCATAAGACGAAGGAATATAAATATACATTATACCGGGATAAAGAGAATGCAATTACTCTAACTAAACTACACAATCTATACTAAGGCTACATTGGATGGAGCTTCCTCTAGCCTTGGCTAAGAGGTTTAGCTACTCGACCCTTTGATCATTGCCATTATACTATTACTACAATAAGAGTAAAATATAAGAAGAAGAGAAGAACAAGAACTTTATTGCTTATTGAACCTTGATATTTACACTCTCTAAGATGATCTCTTATGGGTGGGACTCCCCTCCTATTTATGGAGTATAGGAAGGGTTACAAAATATTTCTATTAATGTAAAATCCCCTAAACAATGCCTTAGATCATGTATAGATATTATAACTCATGAGAATAATATTTATATTTAATTATCTTCAATGGGCTTCCATGGGCCTTTGATTAACAACTTCAAATGAGAATCATTGTTGGAGTGCATTACTCTTGTTCTTTGTTAAAAACTGGAAAAATGCACGACTTATTTATCATGTGACCGATTTCTGTAAATACAAAATAAAAACACTATTAGTGTCACATTTATTTAATAAATGACTAGGTAGATATAAATTTAGGAGTTGTACACATAAATATTAAGTGTCTATCATAAAGTATAACAGTTGTCAGTAGAATGATGGTTTACCTTGTGATGCATGCAGTACAAGCATCTCTCGATTGGTTCTAATGGTTGAGTGGGACGGTATAACATGTCCTTTGAGAGAATTGGAAAAATTATGAAGATTCGAACATTCATCTTCGGGAGGGCCGGTTTAGGTAATGTTCCACTTTTTTGAGGATTGCTGGTGTTACCCTTAGAATGCTTTTGATCACCCTAATACTCCTTCGGTTTATTGTTTTAATCTATAGATGAACCTTCGTGGTTAGGACAAATTTAGTAGATTTATGCCTTCCGAACATCATTCTTTCCAGGTCGACATAACCATTGACCTTAGTGATCATATCCTCCAAGGTCGCAGGTTTATTGAGGAAGAGGTGATCTTTGGCCTTACAGTCAAGCTGGAGTATGTTGGTGAAAGTAGTAACAACTATTTTGTAATTGAGATTATCTACTTTACATGCGAGATCCAAATACTTCTTTTCAAAAGCCTCGAGCTTCTCTCTGTGTGACTGTTTAAGACTAATAAGAGAATATAAATTCTCTTATTTGTCTCTGCTGTGAGCATACGTCTTGATGAATTGTTTATGCAACTGATCGAATGTGAGTATGGAATCATTAGGTAAATAGTAGAACCACCGAAGCGGTTCTTCTTGTAGACTTGTTGTGAATAAACGGCAGAGGATGTGGTTGAGATTGGAATACAATCCCAATGAGTTACGGCATTGTTGAATGTGCTCCTTTGGATCGGTGCCGTTGAATTTATGAATTTTTGGAGTATGGAAACCTTTCGGTATTTCCTTATCAAATAGTTCTTTGGCAATTGGACTTCCTTGTAACTTGATAAGGTCGTCTGTAGTGTCCAAAACTTGTGCTTCAATCAACTCCTTGATGCGTTGATCTATATGCTCTTGTGTGACATATTGACGTGTCAGTCTAGTGGCTTAACGAGGAGGTTGAGGATTATGAGTAACGGTACCCTCACTCAAACGATCACGTGCTGGAATTCAAGGTTGAGGTCGCTGTTCATCCTCCTGACATTTGGAAAATCGGTGACCTCTACTAATTTTGGACTGAACATTACCACCTAAATGAATGGAAGGTTGATGTTCGTGCTGAATATTTCTGGAAATAGCTTTACTGGTAGCCCTTCGAGGTCCCAATCTATCCTGCGTAAAAACCTGGGAGGTCTCAGGCACTTGATCGCGATCTCAAGTTTGAAGAGCCTGTTGAGTATCCTTCAGAGCTTGTAATATAGTCTACATGGTTGTCATCTGGTCTTCCTGTCGTTTGAATGTTGTCAAACAAGCTTATTACTCAGCTTCGAGCTCCATCTCACGAAGCCCTAGGTCAAGAGTTAATTGATATTTGAGCTCATTACGCTTCTTTGTTTCAGTGTGAAGATTCGCCCGTAGTTCTGTAAGTTGCTCCGGCTCAACTGAAAGATTGAGCTAGATTCCGGTTGCTGGTCGTCTGGAAGTGACCATGATTAAAATTAATAGTAGAATGAATGTATGCCTTAGGATATCGTAGAAATGTCTTCTTTCCTATAGACGATGCCAAATGTAATAGCTTAATTTTGTAAGCTCGAGATGGCTCAGAATTAGCTCTTACACCAATGTTCCCATGACAAAAACTAATGTAAAGTAAGGAATGACACATGTGATTTAGCGTGGAAAACCTCTGAATAGGTAAAAACCACGACCCCGGGTTAAGGGTTTTAGTAACAGTGACTTTTATTGCTTAAGGCTGAAATCTTATTACAAGTGATCTCTCGAACTAGAAATGCTTGATCTTGTAAATAATAAATTTGATGTTTGAGAATCTATAAAATATGGTTCTCTTGATGATTTATCGTATCTTTTTCTAGTCCTTGTCTATTCTAGAACTTTTTCTTTATATAAACCTTGCCCGCAATTCGTTATCGTACTGAAGCACGCTATCCGAATAATGTGATAAGTGGCGGTTAACTGAATAACTGTTAAGTTCATGAGAGACAGGTGTCTTTTACTTGTTCATGCTTTTATGCTGTGCTCGACCTGCGTTCTTCATAAGTTTGTGGTGCGGGTGTCAATGCAGACTGTTTATGTCACGTGTAAAATGCGTAAGTCAGATATGGAGGTAGTTCGAATTGGAAATAGTTTGAATTGGGTTAAAGCGAGGGATAGGTCCTTACATGTAGCAATGTTGATAAGGAGAACCAGTAATCATAATGACGTGTGCGCAAATGCAGTGATAATAAAAACATGGCCACTCTAAAATGTGCATGTGCTTCTAAACACTATAATAGCCTGATTTCGTATTTTGAACTTAGTCTTTACACTAATGATAATCAGAGCGATTAGATGAACAATGAACGAATATTAGCACAAAGTTTCGCATGGAAAACCTTTGAATAAGTTAAAAACCACGACCTCTCTTGAGGATTTAGAAAGAGAAATGGTAATGATAGTTGCTAGCTATTACACAGGATGCTCTGAGTATTTTTGTATAGTGTTTGTGTAAGAATTCATCCGTAGTTTATCTAGAATTCTCTGGCCCTATTTATAGGTCTTATAATATGACCGTTTAATGACCATTATTATTCTTAATGATGGACGTTACTGAAAATTCTTAGTCGCTTGAGACTAACCAATTTCGATTGTTTTAGGTCTAAATCGAAATGGTCCTAATTCCTTTGAATTAATGGTCTGTGCTTAACCTAAATCAAGTTGATTCAATGAACTAATGTCAAACAAGCAGTTGGAAACATAAAGACACGGACAAATATTTTTAACCCTGTGGGAAATTTCTTAGGAGAAAAACCCACAGGTCGCTATTGAATCACTCGACAGCTAAACAATCCACAATGAAAAAGAATTACAAGAGTATGACTACTTACAAACTCGATAAACACATCCCGTAGTTACCTCTCTTCTAATCAAGCTCCTAGCAACCAATTCCTCATTTTCGCAATGCCTCGCCTCGGATAACGTACCAAAGCTTCAAAGCTTGTATCGCTTAAGTACTTCAATCCATAATTAGGGTTTCTTGATCAATGATGATTGATTCAAGATATGAGTGTTTTAATTCTCTCTTGAATCTCTTAAGAGTAATCTCTCCTCACTCTAAAAAGTAATTCCTTGGAAAAATTGATTTTCAAAAAAGTAAATTTTGAAAAAATGAAAGTTGTCTTTTATTAGAAAATAGGAATCACGGTCTCTGTTCGAATAGAAATAAATATATTCAAATAAAAATTAGGCTGAGCCAATCTATTCGAATAACACATAAATCTATTCGAATAAAAACCAGACTGAGGCATTTTATTCAAATTCAATGAAATCAATTCAAATAGAAATGTTCCCAGTTCTATTCGAATAAAAAAAATTCCATTCGAATAGAATTTTTGTTTTCTTAAAAAAGACATACTTATTACCTGGGTTTGATATTTAAAAACAAGGAGTTAGAAACCCACTTACCTGTTCAGTGCCAGTCCAGCTGTAGTCTCTCCATATGTACTCACTGGCGTCAGATAACCATGAGATAGTGTTGACCCCTACTCTAGACACTAAATGAAACAAACTCCAAAATGGATGTTTCAATCTCCCCCTTTGGTTCATTTTGTGTTAAAACTAGAACTATGTAATAAGCAAAAAATTACAAACTCGATGGAATGACTCACTCACTGAACATCCATTCATAAAAGCATATCCTCTAAAATCCCTGCACACTAAACAAGATACATCACGTAACCGTTCATATTAAAAATAAAGAATTCAGAGGACACATAGTACTTATTTGACTTACCTGAAGAACTATCTCTCCCACTTTTTGGCACAGAAGAAAAAAGGGTAAATAAATAAAAAGAGAGAGGAAATTGAAATTAAATTAAAAATGCCAAAATGTATAACAGTTATGGAAGAATAGATATCATGGAATAAAATAATCATATAGCAAAAGCTTTATAGAGTATCCATGCAAAAAAAAAACTGTTAATTCATAGCAAAGTCAGATAGAGCATCTTCATAGAATATACATGCAATAAAGAGAGAAGACTCAAAAATAGTCACGAAAAAGACAAAACACAGAAATATTACTTTAAAGTGCAAAAGATAAACCTAAAGTCTCATACAACCTAAGACCTCTCATCTGTATCTATGGCGGGAGGACCACTCGACGAGCCTTGCACTATACGGCTCAAGCCATCCACAAAAGTCTGGAAACGGCCTTGATCATCCCTGAAGAGCTGAAACTGAGACTGTATTTGAGTGTCTAGGCTAACAAACTGAGTCTCCATCTAAGTGTTCAGGCTAACAAAATGAGTTTCCATCTGAGTGTTTAGCCTTCCAAAACTGGACTCCATATAGGTGTACATAGAAGCAAAATTATGCGGGACCAATCTAGTATAGGCAGCTGTAGAACCATCAGGCATGGAAGTACCAGCAGGCCTGAAAGCAGAGGGCCTAACTGCTCGCCTAGCTGCAGCAGGTGCAACCTCAGTCTCCAAGTCCTCTGCATTCTCCTCGGACTCAGACTCCGACTAGGAAGCCACCATATGCTTTCTACTTTTTTTTTCCAGTAACGAGAATTAATCACTTCGTTCCCCTCGTCCGCCTCCTCATCCGCACGGATAACATACCCCATCCCAATCAGAAGCTGAGAAATAAACCTGCTGTATGGCAAAGCCCGTGCCTGAAGATCTGGGTTAGACGTAAGAATCATCTCTTGCATAATAATATGCACCAAATCAACAATGAACCCCTTATGGTAAATATATACCAAATAAAGCATATTACCGACTAGAACATTCTTATTCCCTAGTTGGGAAATAATGTTCCTATGAGCAATCATATGATAGGGGCATAGTACTTCGCTCAGATTCTTACGCCTGAGCTATATGCCTTTTATCTTCCCTACGACATGAAGCCCCTCCTCCATCTCCTTATTGGAGGGAAATGTACTATGAACCGAAGGCCACTCTGAATGTTCCTCATCTTCACAGGCAGGCTCACCCAGACCAAAAGTGTGTCGGATGTCATCCGATCTAATATGATACTCGAAACCATCAATGGACACTCAGAAACTTCTGTCATCTCCTGTGCCCTGCACATCGCGGAGAGAGACATAAAAAATCACACCAAATGTGGATAACACGACATCTAAGGACAAATAATCCCAGTCTGACCAAGTTCAGCGAATACATTAATAACCTGCGAGATTGTGGAATATTTCTGACTCAAGTCCTCTTCATCAAGTGAGACCTCCTTCTGATAGTTCCGAAACTTAAAACCAGACCGCGGGGTAGACCAATGGGGGGTGGGGGGTTAGGATGCATACTATGATTCCCCCCGTCATTGTCTCGTGAATGTCCACGGGACCCCCTAGCACCACTAGATCCTCCACGTCCATAAGCTTGATGAGCAACATTACTTGGACCGACGTTCCTCGCCTCGTTCGACCCCGTTTAGCCGTACTGCTCGGAGCGGGAACGGGGGACGCAGCCTCAGGGCGTTTCTCCTTAGCCATGAAAACCAATGCCCAAAGTACTCACTTAACCTGCAAGAAAATTACCACCACTTCCCCAAACCTAACCAACACGGTTAAGAAGGGAACCCAATGAATCATACAACCAACTTTTCACCACTGTAAGCAAGTAATCACCAAACAAACAACCCAAAACCCTACAAAAAAACCACAATACACTCCAATATGCCACTTCCACTTTCAAATCCAAACCCAAGTGACAGTTTTAATTACCAAATAACAAATCCAACACCAATTGACAGTTCCAATTCGAAATTCCAACTCCAAATCCAAGTGACAGTTCAATTCGAAACAGCAAAACCAAATTTAAAGCATAAATTGAAAAATTGATCAACAAACTTGAAGGAGAGAGAGTAGATCAAACTTACCAAAGTGGAAGATGAGTCCAATCACAAAATTAGGGCAAAAGCAGCCGAGATCAAACCACTAATTGGACCGCCAAGTTTTGAGCCATGAAACCCCAAACTCAATTATGAAAATGAGGTAAGAATCACAATGAAATTCGAGTATGGAATTCATACTTGGGAGGATTCGAGAGAGAGAGAGAGGCAGTGCAAGTTGTATTCGAACAAAAAGAGAGAGAGAGTGAAAAAAGAAAAATAATTTGATATTAAAAAAAATAGACTCTGCGAAATGTATTCGAATAAAAAAAATTCTATTCGAATAGAAAAAAAATTGTAGAGAAATAGTCGAATAGGGATATTCGAATAAAAGTTGAGTTTTAATAAAACAATAAACTGGGGAAAAATATTTGAATAAAAAAAATTCAATTCGAATAAAAGTTGTGCTTTAATAAAAAAATAAACTGGGAAAAAATATTCGAATAAAACAAAAAATCTATTCGAATAAAAATTGTGCTGAGGCAAAATATTCGAATAAATAATTTTTTATTCGAACAGATTATTTTTATTTTTTTTCAACTAGAAACAAAAGGAAGTAAACGACAAAAAAAGAACTCCCCCTGTCTACTCTACACAAAAGACTAATCACAAGCTATATGAATATCAGATAGATAATCATTTTATAGAAATGCCAGTCAGAATAAATATTTACTCAGAATGTGTGTGTGCGCAGTCAAGGTAAAATAGTACCATGCATTCAACAGATCTAACAACCAGAAATAAGATACTATAAGGAAAGTTGTTTCAACTTAGGCCTCTCATGGTGGTCACTCAAAATTACTGAGAATTGGCTAGCTAGCACTCTGTATGAAATATGAATATGAATATAGTGTAAAAAAATCATATTTCATCAGAAAAGTGAAGCACTGTGAGCTAGAAGATCTCATGGAAAAGAAACCCATTTGTCACGAATGGTGTCAAGTTTATACTAAGTTTATACTAAGTAAACGACTAAACCAAACTCAAGATCAAATAGGTCTTTATATAGGTTATAATATATGCACGAGTAGACATATGATGGAGTAGGTGTTTTTGCTGGCATACTGAGACTCCAGTTACACTACTGCTATATTTTTCTTGAAACCAAATTCACCTTCTGTTGTCCTCTTTCTTATGAAGTACACACATAAACATACCTCTTCATATCCCCTTTATTGAATTTTGATTGAGATAATAAAAAGTCATTTGGAGATTCATTGTATTCTTCATATCCCCTTTTCCTTTTCCTTTTTTTTTCACTGAAAAGTCTCAGAACAATTGGGTAAAAAAAAGAGTTTTGGAAAAGAAATGAAAGGGCATATTTTAAGGCTCAACGGGCTGCAAGTGGATAAAACTAAGGTTAAAAATAATGAAGGCCAAAAATGGGTGAAGAAAAATACCTATTATCATATCTTCAGTTGGACACAGTCACTTTTTTGTCTCAAATAAAAACAGGAAGGTTTCACTAGTATAACTTGACTTTGATGGTACCATTTGACAATTGGGTAAGGAAACAAAATGAGATCATAAACAACAAGATCAAAAAGAATAGTAAATGTCTTAACACTCGAAGCTTATAAAGAAGGCCAGATCCTCACATAACATTAGGTACAGTGACTCTACATGTATCCTAAAGTATAAGATCAATGAGTGTTTATCTATCTGAGCATGCGATAGTTAGCTGCCGTAAAAGAAAGTAAATCTAAGTAAACACTATACTGAATTGTTCTAACACGGAATTAGAAAACTTATTTGACTAAGCATATATCACTGTGATAATCTAACCAAAAGAGTATAAAGAGGAAGTAAGAGACATACCTAATCAATAGAGCAGACACCAATTGATTGTCTCAGAAGCTCAAACCTCATAGCATCTAACAACTTGGTGAAAAAATCGATTAACTGATTCTCTGTAGGAACATACTCAACACTGACTATCTTGCGCTCAACAAGATCACGGATGAAGTGGAAGCGAATGTCGATGTGCTTGGTTATGGAATGTTGTTCAGGATTCTTAGAGATATCGATCGTACTTGTATTATCCCAAAATACTGACATCGTCCCCTGGACTATTCCATAGTCATGCACCATCTATTTCATCGAGATCAATTGAGTATAACAATTATCCGCAACAATATACTCTGCCTCTGCTGTGGATTGAGAAATACAATTCTGCTTCTTGCTTTTCTAAGCCACAAGATTATTCCCAATATAATAGCATCCACCCGAAGTACTCTTCCTATTATCTGCATTACCCGCCCAATCTGCATCGGAATACCCAATTACCTCCGAAGTTGTGTCATGTGAGTACCATAAACCAAAATCAAAAGTCCCACATACATAACGAATAATATGTTTAACGACCTGTAAATGGGATTTTTTAGGATTACCTTGATAACGAGCACATATACATACACTAAACATAATATCAGGACGAGTAGCAGTAAGATAAAGTAAACAACCTATCATACTTTTATACATCCTTTGTTCAACACCCTTACCTACCGAGTCCTTACATAACTTTGTAGTGGTACTCATGGGTATCCTGGCATGCTTTGCAGAAGAGAGACTAAACTTCTTCACAAGATCCTTGGCATACGTGGATTGAGAAATAAATATTCCTTTCTCCACTTGACGTATTTGGAGACCTAGGAAGTAAGCTAGTTCCCCAGCCATGCCCATCTCAAATTCACTTTTCATTAACGCTGCAAAAGAAGTGGTTAGTGAACTCGAAGTAGAACCAAGCACAATATCATCTACATATACCTGTGCAATGAGTATCGCGCCTCCCTTCTGTTGGATAAATAGTATTTTATCAACTCCCCCTCGAACAAAACCCTTAGCTAAGAGAAAATTAGAGAGGGCTTTCTTCAAATCGTAAAGGGCCTTCTTCAAGTAGAATACGTGATCGGGATGATGAGGATCTTCAAACCCTTTTGGTTGGGCTACATACACTTCTTCCTCTAAGAGGCCATTCAGAAAAGTACTATTCACATCCATCTAATACAACTTAAATTTTTGATTGTAAGCAAGAGCAAACAGTAAGCGAATAAACTCAAGCCTTGCAGTAGGAGCAAACGTTTCAACAATGTCAACTCTTTTTACTTTATTGTACCGTTGAGTGACCAATCAAGATTTCTTTCAAATTACATTCCCAAGTTTGTCATATTTGTTCTTAAAAACCCATTTAGTTCCAACGATATTTGTACCTGATGGACGTGAAACCAAATCCCAAGCATCTTGACATCAAAACTGGCGAAGCTCATCTTGCATTGCATGTAGCCAATATTCGTCTGAAAGAGCTTCCTTTACCATAGTTGGTTCGACCACAGAAACATAACAAACACAGTGCACCATCTCATGGTGTTGGCTTCTAGTCTAAACCCGAGAGGTAGCATCCCCGATGATATCGGCATTTGAGTGATCCTTATAAACTTGTTGCCATCCGGGTTGCGGTACACTTGGGGTGGGAGGGGGTGGTGTAGCTGGAAGTGGTGGAGTAGGGCTCAATAAAAGAATATCACTAGCTGATGTTTATAGATTTTCCGTTGTACTATCATCTTCGCTCACATCTGCAGGACCAATGGTGCAAGTATCATCCACAACCACATTACAAGACTCTATCATCATGTTGGTCCTCAAATTGTAGACTCGAAAAGCTCTATTATTTATTGAGTAGCCCAATAAAATACCTTCATCACTCCGATAGTTAAATTTCCCAATGTTCTCCTGATCTCTAAAGATGAAATATTTACTCCCAAAAACCCAGAAGTAGTTGACATTCGGCTTCTTTCCAAACTATAGTTTATAGGGTGTGTTTAGAGTAAGTAGATGTAGATACACTTTATTAATAGTATAACACGCAGTATGAATAACCTCCCCCCAAAAGTGTGCCGGAAGATCCTTGCTGTGAAGTAAGACTCGTCTCATTTCTTGAAGAGCTCTATTCTTCCTTTCTATAACCCCATTTTGTTGTGGAGTGATTGGAGCAGAGAATTCATGCTTAATCCCATTAGAAGTACAATATTAAACCACCCCAGTATCCTTAAACTCTCCTCCATGATCACTTCAAATTTTATCAATAGAGCAATCTTTCTCATTTTGGATTCGAAGTGATATATTGTGGAATTCTTCAAAAGTATTAGACTTCTCTCTCAAAAGTGCTATCCATGTATAACAAGAGAAATCATCCACCATTACCAAAATATACCTTTTACCTCCCAAGGATGCCATTCTCATAGGACCCATCAAGTCCATGTGTATTAGCTCAAGAATCTAAGTAGTAGCAATATTGTTAGACTTCTTGTGAGAGTTCTTTATTTGCTTGCCAATTTGACAAGGACCGCACACCACGTTGCTCAATCTTCCCAACTTTGGTACTCCCCGAATAAGCTCTGTACTTATAATCTTGGACAAATCATTGAAGTTTATATGTTCCAACCTTTGATGCCATAAGTCCATATCACTCAGTTTTTCTTTGTTACACAGTATAGCTTCTTGTTGAATATCATAATAGTTATCAGTGGTTTTAGCGGCATGCATCACACGTTGTCCTTGAGAGTTCAAAACATCACATCCACCTCTGGAAAATGTAACAGTGTGATCTGTATCACATAGTTGACTGACACTAAGAAGATTTGCCTTCAGCCCCTCAACCAAGAGAACATTATCAATTACTGGAGTACCAAGTCCTTCGGCCTTTTCCTTTCCTACCACAGGAGGTGTGCTTCCATCACCAAAAGTAACATCACCTCCCTAAATATTCTCTAGGTGACTCAGCTTGGACCCATCACCAGTCATATGACGGGAACACCCACTATCCATATACCATTGAACTGACTTGAATGCATTCAAAGCAGTTAGTACAACATTACACCTCATCTGAGGTGCCAAATCCATCTTTAAGACCTAAATGCTTCAAAAAGTTATTCGACCTGTAGTTTCCTGTGCAAACCATCTATACATATTCTCACTTTTCACATTATTAGTAATCACATTTGAATTATATCTAGATCTATTGACAGGGCGAGCATATGGTTGATAGGGTTCAACAAATCTATAGTAAGATGCAATATGTCCCTTTCAACCACATATACTACAGTAATAAATTTGAGAGTAAGAGACCCGTTTGGGGTAATTATGAGTAGTGGATGTCATGTTATGTTTGGGCACCGAAGTAGACGCAGTTGCTTTCATAAATTTTATGATTTGAGGAGTCTTGGCATTAGGAAGAGGTTTCTCATATCCTAGACCCCTTTTGTCACTATCCGTCTTTCCCATACATAATATTTTATCAATGTTCTTGGCCCCATGACAGAACTTCTCAAGTTTTTGCTGAGAGAACTACATCAAGCTTGGCCGAATAATGTTCGTCCAAAGTTGATTTTATTTTTCCTTTGCATCATTAACTTCTTTTTCTAGAAACACAACTTTTTCATGTAGGCCTTGTTTCTCATTCTCAAGAACCTCTATCTCGTGACTCGTACTCTCAGTTTTGCCTTGAAGTTCGCACGTAAGTGTATTAACTTGGTTTTTCAAGACTTTGTTAAGTTTACTGAGTTTCATACACTTGGCGAGAGTCTGAGCATACAAGTCCTCAAGATGCGTTTCCTCAAACTCATTTTGTTCTTTATTACTCTGATTTTCATCAAAATTTTCAAGTTAAAAAGCGTCAAGGCTATTATTGCCACAATAAAAAATCGTAGGATATGCACAATATGGTCTATTATCAACTACTTGGGGATTACTCTCAGTGTTATCATGTTCATTATCACTGTCATCCCAAGTAACACTGATATTCATAGCTTTATGAGTTATTCCAGATTTCTTATTAGGACAACTATGGGCATAATGACCAAACTTATGACATTTGTAACATTCAACTTGACTAAGGTCAGTATCATTAATGGTCTGCCGATTATAAGATTTGACCCGATCATGAGGTCTTGGTTTATAATTCATAGATTGCCCTTGTTTCAGAAATTGACATTTTTTCAATATTTTTGAAATTGCTGACTAATAAGGGCAATTGATTAATCTATATCTGAACCTTCATCATCATATGAGATATATGAGTGATCAACCTCTTTGGAACCCGTAGAAGAAGAGGAGTAAGATGAAGATGTGAAAGCAACACTCTTATTCTTCTCGGGGTTTTCCATTCTCATCTCGAGTTCAAACGTTCGCAATTTTCCAGCCAATGTATCGGGTTTCATTTTTTTAAGATCTTGTGCTTCCTCGATAGCATCACGTCTGGATTTAAAGCTCTTAGGAAGAGATCTTAGAACTTTGCAAACTATTTGAACGTCGGAGTATGCTGCTCCTAATGCGGCACTAGTATTTATAATATCACTTAGTCTCACATAGAACCCGTCAAAGGGTTCATTTTCACTTATTCTGATATTCTAAAATTGCGAAGTAAACATTTAAAGCTTACTTTCTTTGACTGTATCATCGCCTTTATGAGTTCGAACTAGGATGTCCTAAACTTCTTTAGAAGTGGTACATACAAAGATATGTCGAAACTCACTTTGAGTCACAGCCATAAAGATCGCATTGAGGCCTTTAGAATTATAACCAACATTATCATTTTCTTCTTTTGACTATTGGTTCCTAGGTTTAAGGACCTCGATAGCACTCCCTGGTGGACCTTGTATCACAGTAGGGGGTGTCCATCCATCTTCAAAAGTAATCCATACATCTTCTCCGATTGATTGTAAGTAGGCAATCATTCAGACTTTCTAGTATGGGTATTCTTTGCCATCAAAGAGTGGAGGGCAATTTATAGGACCTCCAAACTTATCGGAACTCATTATTCTCAAGCGAATTATCTGGCATCCATGCTTAGGTTGTTAAACCTCAAAACTTGACCGCTCTGATACCAATTGAAGATTCTTAGTCGCTTGAGACTTGCCAATTTCGATTGTTTTAGGTCTAAATCGAAAGGGTCCTAATTCCTTTAAATTAATGGTCTGTGCTTAACCTAAATCAAGTTGATTTAATTAATTAATGTCAAGTAAGCAGTTGTAAACATAAAGACACGGGCAAATTTTTTTAACCCTCTGGGAAACCTTTCTCAGGAGAAAAACCCACAGGTCACTATCGAATCACTCGATAGATAAACAATCCACTATAAAAAAGAATTATAAGAGTATGACTACATACAGACTCGATAAACACATCCCGTGGTTACCTCTCTTCCGATCAAGCTCTTAGCAACCAATTCCTTGTTTTCGTAATGCCTCGCCTCGGATAACGTACCAAAGCTTGAATCTCTCAAGTTCTTCAATTCATAATTAGGGTTCTTGATCAATGATGATTGATTCAAGATATGAGTGTTTTAATTCTCTTTTGAATCACTCAAGAGTAATCTCTCCTCACTCTAAAAAGTAAGCTCTTGGAAAAATTGATTTTCGAATAAGTGAATTTTGAAAAAACAAAAATTGCCTTTTATTAGAAAATAAGAATCACGGCCTCTGTTCGAATAGAAATAAATGTATTCGAATAGAAATTAGGCTGAGCCAATCTATTCGAATAACACATAAATCTATTAGAATAAAAACCAGACTAAGGCATTTTCTTCAAATATAATAAAATCTATTCGAATAGAAATGTTCCCAGTTCTATTCGAATATAAAAAATTATATTCGAATAGAATTTCTGTTTTCTTAAAAAAAACATACATATTACATGGTCTTAATATTTAGAAACAAGGAGTTAGAAACCCACTTACATGTCCAGTGCCAGCCCAGCTGTAATCTCTCCACGTGCACTCACTAACGTCAGATAACCACAAGATAGTGTTGACCCCTACTCTAGACACTAAATGAAACAAACTCCAAAATAGATGTTTCAATCTCCCCCTTTGGTTCATTTTGTGTCAAAACTAGAACTATGTAATAAACAAAAAATTACAAACTCGATGGAATGACTCACTCACTGAACATCCATTCATAAAAGCATATCCTCTGAAATCCCTGCACACTAAACAAAATACATTACGTAATCGTTTATATTAAAAATAAGGAATTCAGAGGACACATAGTACTTACCTGACTTATCTGAAGAACCATCTCTCCCCCTTTTTGACATAGAAGAACAAAGGGTAAATAAATAAAAAGATAGAGGAAAGTAAAATTAAATTAAAAATGCCAAAATGTATAACAGTTATGGAAGAATAGATATCATGGAATAGAATAATCATATAGCAAAAGCTTGATAGAGTATCCATGAAAAAAAAGCCTGTTAATACATAGCAAAGTCAGATAGAGCATCTTCATAAAATATACATGCAATAAAGAAAGCAGACTCAAAAATAGTCACGGAAAAGACAAAACAAAGAAATATCACTTTAAAGTGTAAAAGATAAACCCAAAGTCTCAAACGACCTAAGACCCCTCATCTGTATCTGCGGTGGGAGGACCACTCGACGAGCCTTGCACTATACGGCTCAAGCCGTCCACAGAAGTATGGAACCGACCTAGATCATCCCTGAAAAGCTAAAACTAAGACTGTATCTGAGTGTCAAGTCTAACAAACCGAGTCTCCATCTGAGTGTTCAGGCTAACAAAATGAGTCTCCATCTGAGTGTTTAGCCTTCCAAAATTGGACTCTATATAAGTGTACATAGAAGCAAAATCATGCGGGACCAATCCAGTATGGGCAGCTGTAGAACCATTAGGCATGAAAGTACCAGCAGGCCTGGAAGCAGAGGGCCAAGCTGCTCGCCTAGCTGCAGCAGGTGCAGCCTCAGTCTCTGAGTCCGCTGCATCCTCCTCTAACTCAGACTCCGACTAGGAAGCCACCATATGCTTTATGTTTTTTTTTCTAGTAACGAGAATTAATTACTTCGTTCCTCTCGTCTGCCTCCTCATCCGCACGGATAACATACCCCATCCCGATCAGAAGCTGAGAAATAAACTTGCTGTATGGCAAAGCCCGTGCCTGAAGATCCGGGTTAGACGTAAGAATCATCTCTTGCATAATAATATGCACCAAATCAACAGTGTACCCCTTATGGTAAATATATACCAAATAAAGCATATTACCCACCAGAACATTCTTATTCCCTAGTTGGGGAATAATGTTCTTATGAGCAATCATATGAAAGAGGCATAGTACTTCACTCAGATTCTTACGCCTTAGATATGGGCCTTTTATCTTCTCTGCGACATGAAGCCCCTCCTCGATCTCCTTATTGGAGGGAAATGTTCTATGAACCGGAGCCCCTCTTCCATAATTAGGGTTTCTTGATCAATGATGATTGATTCAAGATATGAGTGTTTTAATTTTCTCTTGAATCTCTTAAGAGTAATCTCTCCTCACTTAAAAAAAATAAGCCCTTGGAAAAATTAATTTTCGAAGAAGTGAATTTCTAAAAAACTAAAGTACAGAAATCACGGTCTCTGTTCGAATAGAAATTAATGTATTCGAATAGAAATTAGGCTGAGCCAATCTATTCGAATAACACATAAATCTATTTGAACAAAAACTTGACTGAGGCATTTTATTCGAATACAATAAAATCTATTCGAATAGAAATGTTCCCTGTTCTATTCGAATAGAAAAAATTCTATTCGAATAGAATTTCTGTTTTCTTAAAAAAACCATACTTATTACCCGGGTTTGATATTTAGAAACAAGAAGTTAGAAACCCACTTACCTGTTCAGTACCAGTCCAGCTGTAGTCTCTCCAAGTGCACTCACTGACGTCGGATAACCACGAGATAGTGCTGGCCCCTACTCTAGACACTAGATGAAACAAACTCCAAAATGGATGTTTCAGTTACAATATATATTTGATAGTCTTTGAACTGATTGTGTAACGGTCCAATCTTGCTGTCTTGTAATGACTTCATTAATGACAGAGTGCATGTTGACTTGAACTGTTGATGTAAAAGTCGAAAATGATGAATAGAACTCTGTAGCTGTTTCGTAATGTGCCATAAATGTGCCACGTGTATGTTGACGAGGTCGAGAGGTTGTATGATGGTCAAAGATGGAGCTTGAGTTCAAGATGTGGAATAAGCCACTACATCCACGAAATACAGACAATTATATAGTTGATCTGCATGTGTTGAGATGCATGCCTAATTAAGTCCAATTTATTTTGTTATGTTTTTCTTCTTTTCTAAAAGAATAATACCTCAACGCACATCACTCTAATGTCAATCATAATAGTCGACATGGGGATCAATGTCTCTCCTTTTATTAAGAAACAAATACAGTGTGTAAGCCCAAATATTATACCCCCCATCCAATTATGCTATATGTCAGCATTAAATTAATTTTTTTGATCCATGCATGCCTAAAACATATTGAACTTATACCTATATCTATTGTCCCCATGTTCCGAATAATGAATGTGGATATATCAGACTTGCATACAAAAATCAGAGAGGAGAAAATTAGCTGCAATAGTGATTATATGAACAAACAGTGATAATAATTAAGGTCATGCAGCGTAGATAATAGGGAAAGAAAGAAATGACATAGTCTGCAGAAACTTTCAAGTCGCTCCTGAAAGTATGTATCTGATCATAATTTTTTGAAGAAGTTAGGGTGAAACTGTCTTAGCTAGCCTTGATCCTATAACCTTGAAGACACTAATGTTTACAGAAATTTTGTGGCTACAAGTGGCATTCAATTGCTTGAACTTGGAAGCCTCGTAAGTCCTATTTAGGTTCTATGCAACTTGGAAAAGCACGTTGATGAGTGGTATGTACTCAATACTGATGGTCCTTAATTTGACTACTCAGTGTACTCATGGTGGCTACGGACAGTTGTTAGAGAGCACATTGGCCAGTGGTTGCTAAATGGGACTGGACCCCAAGAACATTACTTTTCATGAGTTGCAGGCGTCCCATTTTGGGTTTGCGCCATTTTTTCTTTTCATTTTAAGTATCCACAAAAGGTGGGGGTTAGGTCGAACCCTACCTATATTTTTAGGTTTTGGCCTTGCATCTGTTAGGAATACGGCTCAAAAACTGTTGAAGTCGTTCGAACGAGTGGGAAGTCGTTCGAATGAAAATAGCGCTTGGGCCAAAATTCCAGGGGATTGTCTAATTCGTTCGAACGACCTCATGACTCGTTCGAACGACTTTGGCTTTGTTTGTTTGTTTCTAAATTCGTTTTGAAGAGGATTTGATCCAAAGCGATGGATTATCTCGTGATGCGTATTTTGGAGATGACCTAATGAAAAGTCTATAAATAGAGAGTGTATGTTAAAGGCATGAGAGAGAAAATGGATAAATCTAGGGTTTAGCTCTGGAGAGGTTTATTGGATTTTCTTTCTAGGGTTTCTTGCTGGGATTATCTGTAAGGGTAGAGGTGAGGTTTGAGTGATCTCTGTAACCTTTTGTAACCCTTAGTGTGATAATAAATTCGTCGTGCTTGTATGTGTGGATTGAATTCTCTTTGGTTAGGGTTGGTTCTTTGAGTTCTTGCTGATCGTATTGTGCTTCCGCGTGCGATTTGCCCCCTCGGTTTTCCTAACATCATCATCTATCATGTCGTTCTTTAATCATCTATTAGGGGGATTGCATTGATTTTGTATTAGTGCATTAACCCACGTTCGACAATATATCATCCAACCATATTAAGTATTTCCAATATTTGGTCGTTTCTCAACACAATCCTCAAGGATATATAGTCAATGGTTTGTTGCAGGAATGCCATGGTGTGATTTATTCATACAGTACGAGTAAAGCTAGAGTAGAAACACGATTATGTTTTTTTTTTGTATGTGGGTATGAATTAAACTACTTGAAAGAGCACCGTTAAACTACTTATAGGGACAGCAACATAATGGTTTTCTGTTCTTTCTTCTAAACGGGGAGTTGTTATATATAGACCATATAGATGGATGTAAAGAGGTGTTATCCAATAATTTTAGCTATATTAATTTAGCAGTAGACGTCAAATTTCTTCTCTTAGCTATGAAAACAAGTGTGTGTCGAGGGTGATAGGGAGGGCACTCCTAAAAGATGCCAAAGACCTTATTTAATAAAACGGGCAAAGGAAATCTTTGAGAAAAAGGATGTAGATTTCAGCGCACGACGACAACTGCTTGTGTAAAAAGAGGCATTATGGCTCTGGCAATGACCTAAGAAGAGGGGGAGGGGAGTATTTCCATGATACAGACGTCCCGTGGAAAAAATCAATAAAAACTGCAAATGTACCCTATTGGTTGATGCCTCCAAAGCACAATTAGCATTAGTCATGGATAAAGGACTAGATCAATTCTGATAATGATAGATAGTTGCAATATGGTCCGAGTGTATAATAGAGGTGGATGACCTAAGTTTAACGGATTAATTAGGACTGTCTAATCTTTAGCCGAAGGAAATTTGGATCTATACCCATGGGCCATGGCCAAAGTTCAAATATTCTATTATCACGACTTAACATTTTGCTGCATTTAATACAAAACAAGTAATATCACAATTATCCAGATATCTGCGATATATTAGAGATATTTGTCATTTATAATCCCTAAATATCTAAAATATCTCATATTTTATCATTAGGACTAGGGATGGCAATTTGACCCTCCCCGGAGATCGGCCCCGCCCCGAACGGGGCTAGTTTGGGATGTATTAACCGGGTATGTGGGCGGGTATGTGAAGTATAACACAAACCCGTGGGGAAGCGGGGCGGATTTGGGGTTGCCTCAAAAAATCCTCCCCCGATTTGAATAGTTTATTACTATTACCCTTAAATATATGAATAAAAACCTATATAAAAGAGTTTTTTTTATTGAAAAAATAATTTTATTTGTTAAATGGCGAGGAGATGGGATTTAGTTTTGGAATGTGGGGGGGATGGGGTTCCCCATTTAACTTAAATGAGTTTTGGGGCGGGGATGAGAGTGGGGAACTTAGGCGGGGATGGGAATGGGATTAGCTCCCCGCCCCGAATCCGCCCCATTGCCATCCCTACATAACATACATGGTGCATATTTGCTTGTAGGTATTATATTTACCACTAGTAGTTTTCCGATATATGAACCATATAGTTGGTGAATATATAAGTTGCCATATATTTACCAACTATACTACCCGTGGCTCGCCACGATGAACAACGTCGACGCGCCTTCGGCGCTATCTATCTATGTTACAAAGGCGAGCCTTCGGCGCTATCTATGTTACAAAGGCAAGCCTTTGATGCCTCAACTCCTAGGACAGACATCAATGAATAATATTTCCAGAAATTTCGGTTGTGCAAAGCCTTAGGGAACCTTGTGCTCTAGTGGTGATAGTGTGTAAAACACCATCGGGAGGTCAAGGATCCGATTCTTATCTTCGTGTGGGCTTTGAGGTTTGTATGAGCCGGTCGCCTTTGTGTCCAAGTATTTGATTCTTACCAAAGTTGCCTAGAAGGTACAGAACTAGGTCTGCCTATTTCTTTGCTTTGAAAAGAAGATACTACTAGATCAGTAGACTATCCTAAAAGGGTAGCTCAACTCTAAAAATAATAAGACTAAACTCTGGTCGTCTTACGGGATCGTAATGGTGGAGTCTATATCATTAAGAAACGAGAATACAACGTCAGAGACTTTCTTGAGAGGGACCTTAGGCCACAATTAGATGCTCACGGTCTAGAAGGAACTATGGCATTGGCAGTTGGCAAGAGCTGAAAATGAAATAGATCAAACTAAAAACACAGTCAGACCAAAAATAAATGTAAATTTATTTTAGTCCCATACCCGAGATATCATTATCAGATTGAAAGATTCAGAGAGACTAGATATGAGCTAGATATCATATGATTTATCAAGAGGCATAGTGCGTACAATGAAATATAAGGAAATTTTAAAATACAGATTTCCATCTCTCCAAGCACATCCTAAGAAAAAGGAAAACGTTGTAGTGTAAGGTTAGAAAAGAGCGCGGGGGAACTGAAGGCATAATTGTTTGTTATGTAGAACAATATATATCAATCCCTGATTCATGAATGTGTGTTATGCTGGGACTGTTGTGAGAATGAACTTCACTTATTTTTCTTTTATAGCTACTCTAAACAGGTTTGGCAGGAGCTCCTGAAACATGGGCCTTGTTAGAACTATGGGAGACATTACTGCCGAGTTGTAGTGGAGCATGCAATTTGTAAATGCTAGTATGGATAAAGTTTTCAAGTGTTACATCCACCACTAGTGCAGATTGATTGAGAAGTTGCTTGGCTAGTAGAAGGGCAATTGATCAATAATAAAACCGACCTCTTGAAATGAGCTGCAAGCGCACGGTCGTTGAGTAGAAATGGTAGCGGGGTCGTATCCCAAGAGAATTGTAGGAGCAGATTATGTTTCGAGCTACTATAAAATTTTATCTAATAAGAGTTTTTGTGTAGGTTTTGAAATGAAGAAATAAAACAAATTGCAAGATAAATTGGAGTGGAAGCCAATGCATTAGTTCCACTCCATCCTTTGTAACCGTGAGATAACATATCTAATTAAAATATGTTACAAATTTCTGCATCGCATATCCCTGGTCGGGTATACACAATATGTAATGGCCTAATTCCGTAGCTCGAAATTAGATCTTACACCAAATGTACAAGCGACAAGAATTAGTGTAATACAAGAAATGACACGGGTGATGTAGCGTGGAAAACCTTTGAATAAGTAAGAAAACCATGACCTCGAGTTGAAGATTTAGTAACTGTAACTTCTATTGTTTGAGGCTGATATCTTATTACAAGTTATCTCTAGAGCTAGAAATACTTGATCTTAATTGAAAGATAAAAAATATTGTGGTTTTAGAATATTGAAATTCTTGTTCTATCTTCTCTGGAACTCATCCGTTTTATAGACCTTACTCTCAGTTCGATATCGTGTAGAGGCACGTTCTCCTGAAAATAGGGCAGGTGGTAGTTGAATGTGTAACTGCTAGTTCGTGGGAAATAGATGTATTTGACTTGTTCATACTTGTTGTAGTGCTCGATCTACATTCTTTATCAGTTCGTGGTCTAGGTATCAATACTGACTGTGCATATCACGTGTATAATGCGTAAGTCTGATATTGAGGTAGTTCGAGTTTGGACTAGGTCGAGGGATAGGTCCGTACACAATACATCATAAGATAAAAAATTATACTTTGGGGATTGCTCATAAGCCACCATACTCAACCATGGCCCAGTTGATATTAATGAGTTGTATTATCTTCTCAATATTCCTAAACTAACTTGTTATGGCCAAACAAATAGTTTACTTGAATCCTTTACTCCATCGAGTCCTAGCTATGGTCAAGCTAAGATCGTAGGAAGAAGAATATGCATTAAACCGAAAAGAAAAAAAAACTACTTTAACTAAATTATACTATTCTACAACTAAGGCTACATTATGTTAAAATTTCTCTAGCCTTGACTAAGAGATTTAACTACTCAACCATTTGATCATTGTCATAATACTATTACCATAATAAAAGTAAAAGACAAGAAGAAGAGAAGAAAAAAATCTTTAGTGCTTATTGAACCTTGATTTTACATTCCCCAAGATGTCTCAAATGGGTGGAATTGCCCTCATATTTATAGAGTATAGGAGGGGTTACAAAATATCAACATAAATGTAAAACCCCTTAAACAATGCCTTCTATTATGCACAAAATATAAGAGCTTTAAAACTCCATACTCTATGCCTTGGCCCATGCACAAAATTATATGACTTGATGATCTCTATCAATGCCTTTTCAATGCTCCTTATTGGACTTTTGGTTACAAGACATTCTTCTTTGTTGAAAACCACAAAAACGTACGACTTCTTTATCATGCGACCGAATCCTGTAAATGCAAACAAAAGCGCTATAAGTACTACATTTAATTAATAAATGCCTACTTTAATATGAATGTAGGAGTCGTACATGTATATATTACGTGTTTATCAATAGTCTTAGAAATTACAGGTTTGGGATTAACAACAATGTGCCTGGGGTTTATGCTATTATGCTCATAATTATTTTCTTTTTTGAGATTGAAATTGATGCTTTCATTTTTGATATAAAGAGGATTATAAAGGAGGTGGCCTGAGGTAGTTGTTGCAGTTTTTAGGAGTTTCTTGCTGGCTGTGGTTCCTTTGTCTTTCAGTTTCCTTTGTTTTTCCTTTCTTTATTTTTTGTGATGTTAGGCTCTCTGTACTCTCTGTGCCCTTGTGAGTATTGAGTTGTCCCCATCCTTTTTTCTGTTTTGGTTTCTTTTCCTTTATAAAGTTCATCTTTCAATTTTTTTTTCATGAATGTGCTCTCGCTATAATTGTTCAACCATAATGTAGGAGAGCATATTTATTTTCCAATATGCTCTAATATACATTTACATCACAAAAAGGGCATTAAGTCTGACGTGATGACTACGAGTGCAGAAGCGAGATTCGTAAGAAAATCACGTGTTTGTTAAGTTTGAGAGAAACTACAATTTTCTACTAAAAAACTTTAACTTTCATTAACATAAATTAACTGAGATTACGCGACCCTCTCCCCTTATAACTGTTAGGTTACAGCTCAAAACAGGGGAAAGTCGTTCAAACGAGTGGGGAAGTCGTTCTAACGAGTCATGAGGTCGTTAGAACGAAAAAGGTTCTGTTTGTTTGTTTCTAAGTTTATTTTAAAGGAAATTTAATCCAATGCGATAGATTATCCCGTGATGCGTACTTCGGAGATGACCTAATAGAAAGCCTATAAATATAGAGTGTATGTTAAAGGCCTCTGTACAGGGAGAAAGAGTTAGAGAGAAAAAAAATGAGAAATCTAAGATTTTGCTCTAGAGAGATTTCTTGGGTTTTCTTTTTATGGTTTCTTGCTGAGGATTATCTGTAAGGGTAGAGGTGAGGTTGAGTGATCTCTGTAACTTCTTGTAACCCTAAGTGATAATATATTCGTCGTGCTTGTCTGGGGTGGTTTTGATCCTTTGGGGTTTCCACCTAATTTAAACCTTGTGTATATAATTATTGCCTTTGTTTGAATTCTCCGTGGTTAGAGTTGGATCTTAAGTTCTTGCTAAATCGTATTGTGCTTCCGCGTTGCGATTTTCCCCATAGATTTCCCAACAATAACCAACCTAGGTTTCCCTAGAATCAGTCTTACAATATCTCCCTTAACCTATCCAATTAAGAACTAGCCTAAAAAATAGAAACTGCTAATAACCTACATTGAACCTCTCCAACAGAGGCTAAAACATAAAATTAAACATAGGTCACATGGGGGTAGACGACCCTATAAGGGGCGTGCCACGTCAAAGTCTCTCTTCTTCTTAATTTCTTTTATTTATTTATTTTTATTTTTATTTATGTCCGGAAGTTCGAGGCTCACCATGGTACCTCTGCAACCGCACGCTCCATTTTAAGTCAAGATAAATTTTGGCGGATGACCCCCGGTGCGACGCCTCAGCAGATCGAGCCAATATTTTGTAAATAGTAACTTTAGGATGTAATAAAGCATTGTAAAATGTTTTGTTTATTTTTATAAAGTTTAGGTTAGCCAAAAGGGGGAGTACGTTTCGTCTCCAACTTTAATGTTTTCATTTGATTGTAAGCTATTTACTTATTAGCTATTATGTAGAGGACATGACTCCGATACACCCGAGAAGAAAATAAAGTTTTGTAATTGTTGTTGATAAATGAATGAAAAGAAGTTTGCAATAACCATTTGTACAGTGTTTGTGTTGCCTAGATCTTATGTGATATTATGTTAAAAAGACGTTTGAAAGAGACGAATAATTAGGCTTACTTGAGGCACGTGCCTTAAGTGCCGCATGTACCAAACTTGTGTTTAAGTAGGTCCGTGGTGTTGGGTTTTGAACTAGTGACCACTCTCTCCTCTCTCCTCCAAGAGGTGGTCCTAAACCACTAGCTCAACACCAAAGAGGTCAAGTCTCCCTTCTTGAACATGTATCATGCAAAGTATGCAGAGAGAAGTTAAATTTTGATGTTTGTAAAAGAACTTAAAACTCGTCTGATTGATAGAGTAAGCATAGACTTTCCCGATATATCCCCACAAGTTAAATATTTTATTTATATTGATAGAAAAGCGTTGATCACGATTACATTCGAAAATATTAGTTTAGGACTCTATACTATGTAATAACCTCTTTAGATTATAGAGGTTTTAGTGTATGTAATCTTCTTCAGTCTATTGTACCGTTAGAGAAAACATTGCACATCAACTGGGACTAATGACCTAAAAGGAAATAAGGCCAAGTTTCAATGTTATCTCTACTAGAACATATAGTCAACATACCCTCTTAATTTATAGATGGTTATATATAGGGGGACTAAACCCTTCTTGCAATCAAGTAACCTCCCCCTCTCCCATTTGAATTTCAAATCAAGGAGGAGATGAAGTTTGGGAAGGAGTTCAGGTCTAAAATGGTGCATGAATGGGAAGATGCTTACATGAATTACAACTACCTCAAATTGATATTGAAAGATATCATTAGTTTCAGGGAGAAGTCGAGTGATGTACCGAAGAGGAGGGATTCTTTGTACAGAGACTTTAGTGGAATACGTAGAAGAGTTGGTCATCTCAAGGAACATGTTGAGGAGGAGGATCATGTGATACTAGTGAACGGGGTTGAGTCCGATGGACGTCACAAGACCATGTTCCTAATGCTGTCTGAGGAAGGAGGGGAGTACGAGCTCGTCTACTTTAGAAGGCTGGACGATGAGTTAAATAAGGTTATTAAGTTTTATAAGGCTAAGGTGGAGGAGGTTTTCAATGAAGCCGAAGAGATCGATAAGCAGATGGATGCTTTGATTGTGCTGAGAGCAAAGGTGAATAAACCGGAACAACTTTCTCAGACAATAACTACTACGGGAAAAGTTCATTGCAAAGTACAGGACCATCATATCATGGATGTAACAAATGAAGTTGACCAAATAAGCAGCAGCAGTGCCCGAGCAATAACTCATACGGGAAAAGTTTGTTGCGAAATACGGAAGCATCATATCATGGATGGAATGGATGAAGTTGTTCAAATAAGCAGCAGTGAAAACGAAAGCTCAAAAGATGACAAAGAAATATGCAACGAGCCCGAAACAAGAAGATGGAGTCTCATCCGTTCTACAACGAAAAATCATTCACAAGTGCTGAAGAATGTAAAGATCAATACCCAACCTGAAACTCCATGGTTGACTTTAAAAGGACTCATCAGTGATTCAAACACTAAAAGCTTGACTTTTAGCAAGGAAGAGCTCAGGGACACCGAAGAACAACTGAGACTCGTGTTTATCGAGTTCCACCAAAAACTCCTACTTCTAGAAAGCTACAGGTAACATTTGTCCTAGCGAGAAATTGTTCTATATTTTTTCTCTTACGTAAACATGTAAATATTATATCTTTGGCCCTAGTTAGCGAAAGAGTAGTTATCGGGGTGAGAAGTTTCAAAGCCTGTTCACCTATCAAGCAGATCGAAGTGGGTTTGTGAGCCCTTCAGGCTTCAATAGCAAGAGTGTGAGGCATGAGCTTCTTTATTACAATTTCTACTACTAAATTTTAATCAAAATTTTTGTAAATACGGCCAGTTCTAAGTAGAGGATTGCGGCACATGTAACAGCATCATTTGATTTTTCCGCAAACACATTCACCAGTCTTTTGCGGCCTGTCAATACCATAAATATGTTCAACCTTTCAACAAGCGCCTCCTGCATGCCTCTCATCACAGCTCTCTCTTCTGCATCTTAGGGATGGTGGGTTTGAGTAAAGTTGGATTGAGATTTAATAACAAAACCACTGTTTGAAAATATTATCTCACCTACTCTGTAAAAGGATCAATGTTTTTCTTATACTAACAGTTTTTGCCTGTCTATTTACCTGCAGCTATCAAAATCTTTTGGCATTCGCTACGATCATGACAAAGTATGATAAGGTGAGATACTACTTATAACTTAAATTTGGTGTTATACCCACTATTGTTCGAACAATGAGCGGTTTTATGACAATCACGGGGTGAATTTTTTTGAGTTTATCCCCTGATTAGGAGGGTCAGTTGGCTTTACCCTAATTAGATTGGAAAATTTTGGTTTTATATAAGAATTTTGTAGTATCACCAAGGTGGTTAATTAACACTAATCCGAGCTTTTAAGTTCTCATTGATATTTATATAATACTGCAGATCACGTCCAGAAACGCATCTAAGGCTTACTTGAAGATGGTCAACAGTTCTTATCTTGGGAGCTCTGATGAGGTAAACTTTAGTCGAAACGGATCGACTATTTTTGCTAACATGGGAAAGATAAATAATGTTATTTTCTAGACATGAAAAACGACGGGACAGTAAAACAAAATTATGCCTTGATTAAACCTATATATTTTGTTACAGGTGACTAGGCTCATGGAGCGCGCGGAGAATACTTTCATTCATCACTTCTCAAATGCAAACCGTACTAAAGGCATAAGAGCATTAAAGCCTAAAGCTAAAAAAGAACGTCATTGGATATCATTTTGCTCTGGTAAGAAACATTGAAACGGGATCAAACTTCTTGACCTAACTCCAGCGAACTTTTTCTTATTTGTGTGTATATTTCAGATTTTCTCTAAGATAGTTACAAATTTGTGAGAAAATTTTCTTGGAGTTACTATGGGTGTTTTCTTCCGTATTTACAGGCTTGTTGACCGGTTGCTCCATAGCTCTGATTGTTGCTCTCATTTTGCTTGTACAAGCAAGTTACTTATTTCAGAGTAAAGAGAACAATTTATACATGAAGACCATGCTTCCTTTATACAGGTAAGTGAAATTGTTAGGCCAGCTAGGCTCGAGGGCTGTCCCTCTTGCTAAACATTTCTTGCAATGTTTTAAGCAAACCTAAAGTAACAATCTTTATGTCGTTTATGTAGTGTTAATCTATAGTACTTAATAAAAAAATTGCGGCATATGGTGCCTAAAGCATTATATGGTTGACAATTGGATAATTTACCAAGAAATTTGATAATTTACTTATTTTTATTTTCTTTCGGTTCTGATCCGTCTTTTAATTTTGCAGCATGTTCGGATTCGTTATCCTGCATATGCTAATGTACTCTGCAAATATATATTTTTGGAGGCGATACCGTGTAAACTATCCGTTTATATTTGGGTTTAAGCAAGGGCGTAGCATAGGGTATAGAGAAGTTTTTCTCCTAAGTGCAGGTCTTTCAGTACTCTCACTTGCTGGGGCTATTTTAAATTTGGATATGGAAATGAATCCTCGTGCTAAGAGCTACATGACACTGACTGAACTAGTTCCTTTGGGACTAGTCATCGTAAGATTCTAAAACATAAACTAAAATTCTTAATTCTTAATTCTTAGAGCATCTCCTAAAGTACCTCACTCACTTGGTTTTTGAGGTGCCACGTAGGATTCGTCCTCCAACAATACCTCACTCACTTGATTTTTCTCCTCAAAAAGCAAGGTTGACGAGCCTTGCCTTCCAAGGTGCAACCTTGTCTGTTTGTTTTCAAATCGGGCGCTAACAGTTAGGACCCTGATAATAAAAAATAAAAATAAAAATTCAAAAAAAATGAAATGGACGCTCAACATTTAAACGCATGTTAAAAAAATCAACTGAGGTACTGTTGGATGAAATTAGACCTCACTCTGTTGGATTTTGATTTTTTCCACCCAACTTAGTGAGGTACTTTAGGAGATGCTCTTATAGAGAATCTCCCCATCTTAGCATCTGAAGTTTCCCAAACCATAATAACAAATCTTTATTCTAGGTCGTAATGCTTATAACATTTTGCCCGTTCAATATCATATACCGTTCAAGTCGCTTCTTCCTCATCCGTGCTGTATTTCGGTGTATTTGTGCTCCTCTATACAAGGTAAAAAGATTAATGAACAAAGCCTAGACTTAAATATCGTAAAATTGCATTGCAAAATCACATTATTCAATGTACTTCACTTTACTTTCATTTAACTTTGTGCAGGTAACTACCATAGACATGATATTGGCAGATCAGCTAACAAGCCAGGTTCAAGCCTTTAGATGTCTAGAGTTCTATGTTTGTTACTACGGCTGGGGAGACTTCCGAAGTAGACAGAACCATTGCAGCCGGAGCAATGACGTCTATAAAATTTTTCATTTTGTTGTAGCAGTGATACCATATTGGATTCGGATGGTACAGGTTAGTCAGACCCCATTAATTCCTTGAAGTAACTTTATTTTGTGTTTTCTCCTATTTATTGTATACGTGCATTGTTATGTGAATCACAAGAGTAACATTCTTATTACAGAGTATCAGAATTTGTATTGATGACAACGATATGCTATGGGGATACAACGCGGTGAAGTACTTCTCTACAATAATAGCAGTCATACTGCGGACGGGATATGAGTTCAAAAAAGGGAACACATGGTTAATTTTGGCAGTAGTGAGCTCAGCCATATCCGGTGTTTACAGTACTTATTGGGATCTTGTGGTAGACTGGGGCCTCTTACAAAAAAAATCAAAGAACCGTTGGTTGAGAGACAAACTCCTTCTCCCGCATAAAAGTACCTACTATGGAGCAATGGTAAGCGAGGAGCATTATCATTGTCATTTAAAAACATTTTCCGTACATGACTATATATAAATTTCCCGTATTTTCCTAAGTGCAGGTGGTGAATGTCATATTAAGATTTGCTTGGCTGCAGTCAGTGTTAGGAGTCCACTATCTGCTCCACATCCACAGAAAAGAGCTAACTGCTGCAGTTGCGTCCTTGGAGATCCTTCGTCGCGGAATATGGAACATCTTCAGGTATTTAATATTTTTAAAAGATCTAGATCACCAATTAATATTAACCTGAGCACTATAGTATATGGAATTAACAAGAGATAAATATTAATTAATAATTTCTTATATGCTGCATGATCAGGGTGGAATGCTTACATTTGAGTAATGTGGGGAAGTATCGTGCATTCAAAGTAGTGCCACTTCCGTTCAATTTTGAAGATGTTGCCAATACGAATAATGAAATGGACTCAGATATCTAATATTGTGAAGAGATTCACACAAAGAAGTGGTTATGTGCTTAATTTGAGTAGAACTAAGTTCTCACGGCTATGAAACAGAAATTGGGCGTGTATACATATCATGTATATTTGGGACAACTGTTTATATGATTGTAGTTGGCTTTGGTAGCCTTTATTTGTATCTCAGGCGGATTTGAGGGGGGGGGGGGGGGGGGGGGGGCTTTTAAGCGCACGGTACACCGAGCGTTTGCGGGTCTTTTAAGACGTCGGTTTATAATCGATCACCCACGAGCTCCGAAATTATCCCTCGAGGAAACAAAGGGTGGAGTGGGGGTGCCGGGGGTTCGGGGATGGATCCCCCAAATTTTTTTTAAAAAAATTTAAGGTGTTGTTGATGTTGGTCATCAAAATTTGAAGGAAACCGAGGTCGAAGGTTTGTGTTTGATGAAGAGATTGATGAGGATTATCAGGAAGTGTTTATTTGAATAAGAGAGAAGAGAGAAGAGAGAGCCAAAGAGTCGGGCATGATGAAGAAGTGTTACTTTGTGGATCTGGGTTTCAACACAACTGGGTTTGGGTAGTTGGATGGAGGTAGGAACTGGCTGTTACCTTTTTTTTTTTTTTTTTTTGGTTGTGGCTATATATATATATAAGGAAATCTGCAAAAAAAAAAGTACAAGGGTAAGCGGGGTCGTATCCCAAGAGACTTGTGGTGCGAATTATACTTTGAGCTACTAGTTTTATCCAATAACAATGAATTTGTGTAGGTTGGTTTTCAAGTAAAGAAAATAAAATGCTAGAAAATATGAGTTTTATGAGTCGGAGTGAGAACCAAGGCTTAGATTCCACTCCACCCTATGTACCCATGAGATAACATAAATAATTAGAGTAAATTATGAGTTCCCGTATCACATATCCTTAGTCGGGCATATGCAATACATCAAAAGATAAAAGAGATTTATGATTGGGAACTACACATAGACCACCTTATTCAACCATGGTCCGGTTGATAAGAACGGGTTATGTTCTCTTCTCCATGTTTCAAACCATCTTGTAATGGTCATACAAGATAGTTTTTTTAGATTCTTTACTTCATCGAATTCAAGCTATGGTCAAGCTAGGATCGTAGGAAGAAGAATATTCATTAAAACGAAAGAAGAGAAAGTAACAACTCTAGTTATACAATGTTATTCTATACTAAGGCTACATTGGGTGGAGCTTCCTCTAGCCTTGGCTAAGAAGATTAGCTACTCATCCCTTTGATCATTGCCATACTACTATTACTACGATAAAAGTAAAAGACAAGAACAAGAGAGAAAGAATAACCGTTATTACTTTAAACTTTAATATTACACTCTTCAAGATGATCTCTCATGGGTAGGATTCGCCTCCTATTTATAAAGTATAGGAAGGGTTACAAAATATCACCATTAATATAAAATCCGCTAAACAATGCCTAAAATCATGCATAGATATTATAACTCATGGGAATAAAATATATATTTAATTTTCTTCAATGGGCTTCCATACATGGGCCTTTGGTTGACAACTTCAAATGAGAATCATTGTTGGAGTGCATCACCCTTGTTCTTTGTTAAAAACCAGAAAAATGTACGACTTGTTTACCATGTGACCGATTTCTATAAATACAAGCAACAACACTATTACTGTTGCATTTATTTAATAAATGACTAGGTAGATATAAATTTAGGAGTTGTACACGTAAATATTACGTGCCTATCAAACCCCGAAGTTATATTTTGCTAATCCTCGGGCAAAAGTAAACAAAAACTATTTTCGCATGTCACGCGGTTGCATTTAGCGTATGCAACAAGCCGTTAATCCCCCAGGTTTAGCCTGGTGGACAAGTGTTGTCTCGTGAGGGTTTGCAGTGACTATAGCCACAAAAGTCAATAATAACATTTTAAATAATTCTAGAATACACATGACTTATTTCCTATGAACTTATCCTTACTTAGTTGTGACAAAAATATAGCAATGAAAAAAATCTTTAAACTTGCTATTCTCCCAAGTATACTAAAGAATATTTTAAGCTTATCCGAAACTAGAGGTACTACCTCAAGATTAGAAAGAGATTCAAGTATTTTGCTTTAACTATATTTGAGTATACAATGAAAATAGCTTTATCGCCTAATACGTTGTCTAGAATAATTTACTCAATTTTTGGTAGTCTAGTTCTTACTGGAATAAATTCAACGGTCAGTTCGACAAGTGCCTTAGTCAATTCGTGTTCCTAGATTTTTTTTGTTTGTAAGCCTTTTTCTTTTGAGTACTTTGTTTCTTAGTGAAGCCTCCATAATAAGGAGTTTTCGGTCGACAATCCCTGCCAGTTGGCTAAGGTTGTCAGGGTGTGGTGCCCCATCATGACCTAGATTCAGGATTCTCACAAGTAATATTTTCTTATGCTCATTTCACATAGTTCATAGTCAAACTCGAGATTGGTGATACTTTTTCCTCTTTCAGTTCTTAATCATACGAGTAGCCTTGCAGCGTGAAAGTTTTTAGAACACATTTGGCTTATTATTTTTTCTTAGGAATAAACTTATTCTTAGGCAGTTGTCTCCCTTATAGCAAACTATTCCTAACATAAATGCTAAATTTCCCTTATACTGAGCAAAAATTTATTGAAGGTATTAATTGCAAAACTACAGTGAAGTGCACGTTTTCAAAATATGCCAAGTTAACTTGAATTAGTCGCTAATAAAAAGATAGTACATCTAACTTAAGATATTCTAAAATATTCTAGTGTATACTTGGTACAATTTCAAAATTTAAATTTTTCCATAATATTTATGTCAAGGTAAAATCAGTTTAAGTGTTTGGAAATTCATAAAAAATATATCATAAATTGTTAAAGTACCATTATTTCACTTTTCTTCAAAAAACATATCAAGAAATGGTTTCCTACCCCCAAACTTAAATCAAGCATTGCCTTCAATGTTGGAGAACAAGAAAATAAATGAAAGATGAAAACTGAAATGTCTCACCTGAATGTGTTAAGGGTTGCCTCCCAAGAAGCGTTAAGTTTACCGTCTTCAGCCAGGCGAATGCACCCCTATACTTAAATATATAAATAAGGTATGTAAGGGGCACACGTGATCAATTATAATAATATGGGTCAACTAGAAAAGTTGTCTCTTCATCGAAAGTATAAGATTCTAAATACCGTTTTAAACGTTGCCCGTTGACCTTCAAAGTGTTGTCGTCTTTAGGATCCTCTACCTCCACGGCTCCATGAGGATAAACAGTTTTAACTATGAAAGGGCCGTACCAACTGTAATGGCCAAATTTTGTAAGCTCGATATGATTAGGAATTAACTATCACACCAATAAACCTGTATCAATGCTCTAATATAAAGTAAGAAATGGGCACAAATGTTTTTAGCATGGAAAACCTCGGAACAGGTAAAAAACCACGACCTCGTATGAAGGATTTTTGTAAAAGTATATTTATTGCTTGGAGTGGATATCTTTATTACAAGTGATCTCTAGAATATAGAAATTATTTTGATCTCGTAAATAAGAAGTTTGTGTAATTTTTCTGGTTCCTGTCTCTTCTGGAACTTTTCCCTTATAAAGGCTTCTCCACAGCTCTTCAACGTGCTAGAACACGTTTTCTGAATAATGTGGTTAGTGGTTGTTGACTAAATAACTGACGAGTTTATAGGGGGCAAGTATCTTTGACTGGATAACGTTTTCTGGGTTTAACTCGACCCACGTTCTTGAGTAGTTCGTGGGACTGGTTGGAATGTTTGACTGGAGTGTTAAGTGCTAAAATTACGTGAGCCTGAGATGGGGGTAAATCGATCTTCGCGAGCTCGATTTTGAGTAAGATCGAGGGATAAGTCTTTAGAATCGCCTCCTCGCAACCGAAGTCACGAGTGGCTTTAGTTGAGAAAAAATGTATGAAAAGTTTAAAATTCGAAACGGAGTAATGATGACGTTTGACTAGGTGGAAGTTACGTGATATTGGGAAGTGATGGGTATTAAATGATGATGCGAATATATGAGACGGCTGCGTTTGAATAGTCACATCCGTAATGAATGATGACGCTTGGGAAAACGGACTTGTACAATAAATTTAGGGTTATAGAAAGAGTACCTGTAGCAAATCTTTGGAACTATTCCTGCATGCGTAACTTTTTCTGAGAGGGTAAAAACTCAGAGTATGGTTCTTGAAGAGAGGATTAAGTCTAAAACACAGAGGTTGAAGTTGAATTACTTTGGTGATCGATCTTTGGAAATGGCCATCCCCTCCCCTATTTCTCCGACGTACCAAGGCTTGTCGGGAGAGGAAGCGGTTGAAGCTGAGGAATATTTCTACTATAAGTGGAGATTTCATGTCTTCATCTTGACAGGTGAGGAATGTTGGGCCTGTCTCCGCACCCTTGCGAAAGACAGGGTTAGGGATTCATATGCAGGGAAAGGTGTATCTGTGGGGCAGATATGCTAATTTCTTGTGTCGCCATGGATTCTAAGGTTAAGCCATCTTCATCTCTACCAACTCTTCGGTGGTGGTGGTTATAGAAGAGGCGGTGATGGCAGTGGAGGAGGAGGACGAGAAGTGGGAGTCTGTTGACGTATTTCCATCGTGTTTTTACGCTCAGAAGACTTTCATCTTATTTTGTGGGGGCCAGCACTAAGTCCACTGCTTGCATAGTTTTTTCTTAGAGTTTGACTGGGCTTCAACTAAGCCATGTGAGAGAAGATCTTTGTTGGTTCCAATGTCTTCTTTGCATCAGGGTGAAGAATCACTGAATTAAGAAGAACTGGAAGACATGATTCCTTAGCTTGCCTGAATGACCTGTGACTTTTAACAAACAGGGAAAACATATTATCTGTAAAGTACCTGGAGTTTGGTGTTGGATGGATGATATTCTGTTATACCCATGAGGTCGATGTGGTAAAAACTTGTTATCTGTAAATCGTATGTAATATCTTTGACATGAATAAAAGTTGATATTTACTAAACTGTGTATAAAAAAATTTCTTTGAATCGAACTGAATTGTGTTGGGTGTTGGTTGAATAACTGTTGATAAGTGATGAAACAATGTTACAATGTTACAATGTTGCTCGAACTGAGATGAATATGTGCTGATAATGTCGTACTGATATAAATGATTTATGTTTAATAGGTGAGGGATAGAAATTATAGGAAATATATAAACTCGAGCTGTTACAGGTCAATAGGAACACTACTCATGGTAGCGTAAGGTTGAGTGTAGTAACTAATGTGTGTACTAGTGAGGGTATAAGTTATAATAATTGATTCCAAGATTTTGGGTTTATGTTACGAGATACAAGGTAAAAATCACGTATTTGAGGGGAAAGTGTGTGAGAAACGTATAAATATAGGTAGGCTAAAAGAAAAACGAAGGAGAGATTAGGATGGTACAGCTCGATCTTAGAGGTTTTGTCTTGCCGTAGAAGGACGATCGGCTATAAAGATTGCTTAAGTACGTGAGTGGACCTTTGGTTCGTTTGTTATGATGCTGAGCTATCGGTGAGGGGATGTGAGCTCGAAGGTCAGATGTAAGGAGTAGGGAGCTGGAGAATGCTCGTTATTTCTATGGCGTGTATTGGTGAGGGATTAGGTAGATCGAGAGAAGTTGACTGGATTGATTGCTGAAGTTGAGATCGAATTTGAAGATTCGAGGATCGACGAATAATGTGATTAGATGATGTTTGTTTAGGTTATCAAGGTTGTGATGGATGTTGTGTAAAGTGTGTCTTATGAATAATATAATTGTTTTGAATGCAACATAAATAATATAAGTTAATTAGATCCTATATAGGGGCTAATCTGTTTCGAGATTGTTTGAGCAAATAATTTGAATAATTTTGAACATGTGTACTGTTTAAAAAATAATGTCAATCACTATAAGTATGATAAATAAGGACAAAGAAACAAAAATATGAAAATGCAGAAGCTTCTAGTTTTGTTTTGTATGCAAAAGGAAATAAAACTCTGACATCGTACATAGTGAGTCATCATGAGTATGGGAAGATAAGGAAAGGATATGAAAATAGGGAGAAAAAATATTTATAAAATGAGGGGAGTAATAATGATGGAAAGGTTATTTTATTGAAAAGGTACAAGGCGTCTGACATGGAGAGTGAAAAGGATGCCTCAGTTCTAGAATTTAGGACGGTTCGTGCGAGGAGCAATAAATGCCAGGAGGTTGAGAGAGAAATGATAAATAGTTCTTTTTCGTCTCCAATCAAACGTTTTACAACTTGAAAATTTTTGGAGAACACTCAGAGAGAGAGACGAAAGATCAGGGGATTCGATAAAGAGTTATCCGAAGGTGATAAACAGTTGAAGATGGCAAAAGATTATGGATCTCGTAGGTGGCAATACAATAGCATTGTGAGGGGAAAACTGGACTCTACTGCCGATTCTTATTTGGATACTAAAGGTTAGTGGAGATGTATGCGATATATGTTGAGATATTTCTATATGTTAAAGATATATGTTATACGTAAGCGATTGATCAGAGATATATGTTGAAGATTGGTATCTTATCCTCTGGGTTCTGATGCCTTTAGAGAGTTTTGCAAAGCCAAGGCGGCTGTAGGAGGGAAGTGGGGCAATTGTGTAGAGTTTGCCGGTAGGCAGTTTAGGGGTTATACGGTTGCGGAGGCTGAAGAATATTTTTATCTGCTGGCAGATTTGGAAGTAGAAAAATGAGATAGGGGTATAGATGACTCAATCTTGTTAGAATATTTTGATGGGGATGTTCAGAATGACCTCGAGGAGGGTTTTTTGTGTAACCTTTCTCAATTAGAGTATGGTCTGACTCTTCCCCTCACCAATTTGGTGAAGGGGATTATGAATGAAATCGGGGCATGCCTTGTTCAATTGAATGGAAATATGTGGGAGGTGATAACCGTGTGCGACCATCTTAATGAAAAATGGGAAAAAGAGGGGAAAATGAAGAGGATAACCCTGATGATATTTTACAGTTTTACGGAGTGAAGAATTTTAATGCCAGTAGGGGATCATATTTATGTGCGAGTGCAACTCGGCCTTATTTTTTCGATCTGAATTTGGCAGGTCGAACCTGAAATGATAACGTCATATGGGTGAAGGGTAATGCCTTCAGAGAGATGACGAAGAACATCTGGATCTTCAGTTTAGAACTGTAAAACAAAGTAAGTATAGACATGCATAGATAGAATTATTGCTACGTTTTGTTGACAGCTGTAGTTGATAGTAAAGATGTGTTATTGCAGGTGTGAAGTCCAGAGTGGAAAGGAAAGAATCCCTGTTGGATGAAGTTGCAGAGGAGGAGACTGAACTTGAACTTGTGTTGGAGGGACTCAGCCTGAGTAGAAAAAAAGGGTTAATAGTAGGTCGAACAAGGTTAGAAATGCTCAGTCTACCACGTTGATGGCGGGGGTCAATGAAGGAAAAAAGTAAGCAAGTAGTGAGGCGGTTCGAACTAATTTGTCCAAGACTCCTAAATCGGGCAGTTCGGCTCAGCCGAATCTCACGACGAGCAAGATAGGTCAAAAATATCCAAAAAAATGGATGTTAAAGTCTTTACCGGCCTCGGGCACCACGGAAAGTGATGAGGTTACAAAAAAGAAGAGGAGGAGGGTCGAATCCTCTGGGGAGAAGGTCACTGAGGTACGACCTACTGCGGTGAATAACCTTAGGAAGGTCGAGGAAAGGGCCAGGTTGGCGTCTCTTCATGGAGAAGAATATACGAGCAAGATGGTAAGCTTTATTGATTGGGAAAGAGTTACTTTATGTGTTTCGAGATAATCACTAAGATTGATTTGTTTTATGTAGGTCGCTCATCTCGTGAAGGGGATTTGGCTCGGTTTTGAAGAAGAAAATTCTGAGCTGAAGAAGGAGAAGAGCGAGTTGGAGAAAAAACTAGCTCAAGACAAGACTGAAGCCATAAAGGAAGTTAGGCAGTTGAAGGCCTCTCATGTCGTGGCAAAAGCCAATCTAGACGAGATGGTTGAGGAGCGTGACAGACCGGATCGTCACTTGATGCTGAAGGGTTATTCCGAGGAGGAGGTGGATGCCATTAAGGCTGACACCTATGTTGAGGAAGGAGATGATGGGGAAGCAGAAGTGGTGGGGATCGTGGACGGTCTGGATGGTGTCTCCCGCCAAACAATGCTTGAAAACCAAAGGGATGGTGTCAAACTCCTAGAGGGTGGTAGCGAGAAGCTAGGGTAGAAACGCATATTTGTTTAAATATTTTGTAAGCTGTTGAATTGGATGTAGGAAGAAAATTCTGTAAGTTGACTTTGTGTTATAAAACTTTTTTAGGCACTTAGAGAAATAAGTCTCAGAGTAAAAGATCTATAGTTTAGACTTGCCAGGGAAAGAGAGACCTCTAAAGCCTTGTTGTCTGCGCAAGCAGAGCTGCAAATTAGATCGGAATAGGTTTTTTGACTTTGATGTTATACCAACGTTAAGTTATCAAGTAAATAGGATAGAAATGCATGGCAAAAATCTAACGCTATTAATGAAGAATAATACATAGAAAGTATGTATCTTGTACGCCAAAAGAAGATTGATGAAGTGTTCATCTGAGAATGAACTCCAAACTTTTAGTCTAAAAGTTTTTGGAAGCAGATGTTTAGAAATCACAGAGTCTCTTAGAAATGTATTATGTATATATTCAAAGGTTTTCCTGAATCAAACTGTACTAAAACTTGTTATATTTCCCAGGTCAAATTAGATTCATCTCGCTCACGTGAGGACAAAGTACTCATTTGTAATCGGGAATTTGCGGAGCGGTTCGATAGGATGAAGGAGGCGAACGAGAACAGAGAAGATCAATACATAAAAGTGCATTTCAGACTTGTGAAGTTGACCCAAGCCATTTTCGACCAGACACTTCAGGTCGAAGAGAAAGATTCTGAGATAGAGAAGGGATTAAAAGAGCTATCTGAGGTAACAGATCGTGCCGAGAAGCTTCAACGTCAAGTTGACGCATTGGTTGTAAAGGGTAAGCAGGCCGACATGGCTCAATATCGTATTCAGGCACTGGAACAATCAGAGGAACAATTTCGATATGATCTTCAGAACTGTAGGAACGGGCTGGAGCGAATGAGACGAAAATTCATTGAAAAGGACGATGAGCTGAGGGTAGCTCGAGAAAATCTATCGGCTTCGGAAACCGTAGCTAAACATTTGCAAACAATCCTCCCCGCCAAGGATATGGAATTTTGGGAATGCAACGAAGGTGCAACGACTTAAACGAGAGGGTTGCGCGACTTAAAGCCGAGCTAGCACAAGCTATTGCGCGTGCCAATAAAGCTGAGGCTAGAGTGCCTTTAGGGGGATGTAGAACTAAGGTTAAGGCTTCTTTAGTTCGAGGGGATGTAGTTAGTCTCTCAGGTCGAATTAGAGAGCTAGAGAGTGACGTATCTTGTATTCTGGGGCATGTATAGAAGGGAAATGCAAATTTGAGGAAATGCTAGCATAAGTAGGATGCTGCTCTTATCAGGGAGAAATTTTTGGAAGGGGAGATCAAAGAAAAGGACTCGCTGGTGAAGAGGAAAGAAGAATTATTTGACGATATGCCAGCAAGGGAAGAACTAAACGCAGAAATTGGGAGACTTCATGCTCGGGTGGTAGACTTAGAAGCCATGAACCTTGCTGAATCAGCGAAGTATATAAACAAGTTGGACGAAAATGTAATCTATCATGCTAGAGTCGATAAGGAAATAACTGAACTGAAGAATGAGTATGCTAGGTTAGAGTCACGCCTTGAAAATGTGAGAACGAGATTTGCAATAATGGTCATACCTGATGCGTCACGCTCAGACCTGATAAAGGCAAGTATTGCATATTTTGTAAATGAAGTATAAAGACTAGAGTCAGAATGAGATACCTTGTTCAAGAGGCTGTCAGATAAGGGATGCATTTGTAAAGTTAGGATAGATCGAGGGAACTGTCTGGGCGTCATGGAAACCCAATTGGGCCCTCGAAATGCTTAACAAATAGTTTCGGGTAGGGCTAATGTGGCCCACAAACTGGAAGCTCGACCTCTTGATGTGGGGGGAAACACTGCTGACACCCCATCAGCAGAAAAGAATCCTCTGTATTATGAATTTGACCAGAAAATAAATAGTATCTATCGCAGATATATTGAAATAGATTAAATCTAGTATGACCATTTCCTTAACAAGTATTTGGTAGGGTCTTTAATATATAAAAAATATTACATTCGCTTTAATCGCAGAAATGGGTTGAGTTAAACCAAGTTGAAACTTGATCTCAACTATAGAAATGTCACAAACATATTGAAAGAGATGAAAGCTAGTATGACCTTTACCTCATCTTATGCCTGGCTGAGTCTTTGATATGAAACAAGTTTTTGCACTTGCTACAATCGCAGAGATGTAAAGAGTCAGCTAAACCAAGTGTTATCATTGATCCAGTCTATTGAAATGATCCAAACAAGTTGAAAAAGATGAAGACTAGTATTACCTTTGCCTCATTTCTTGTTTCGCTGAGTCTTTGATATGAAACAAGTTTTTACACTTGCTACAATCACAGGGATGTAAAGAGTCAGCTAAACCAAATGTTATCCTTGATCCAGCCTACTGAAATGATCCAAACAAGTTGAAAAAGATGAAGACTAGTATTACCTTTGCCTTATTTCAGTACTTGAAATAATTCAAACAATGATCAATATAGTAGGTACAACTAGAGTTATTGCGCAACAAATCCTCAAATTCATTAACAATTATGGTACCCCCAAGTGGCTTGTGAAATGAAGATGTAGGCATAGGTTAGGGAGGGTTGGTGAAGGAGTAACCAAAACAGAATCATCCCCCAATAATAGTGATATATCCTGTAAAGAAGGGTCGTCCACCCACTAGTTTTCAATATTATAATTTGTGTCAGGTAGACGCAGCTCAAGGCAAGGCTGAGGTGACTCATAAAGAGACTGAGAAGGAAATGACAAGTTTATAGCATCTGTAACTGGTTCGGCAATTTCTAATTCTTTGGCTTTGGTACAAATATCATCATCTACAAATTCCTCGCATGTTATCGTATAATGAGACGGTAATTCCATATGTTCATATTTTATCTCGTCATCATCATCGTCAAAAAAATCATTAGAGGAGAGCGAAAATATTCAGTCTCGGTCATAGTTTCCTCGAAAGAATTTATTGGGTTGACAAATGAAATGATGGATGGTTACATCGATGGTTGAATGTTGAGGACTGAATTTGGAGGTGATTGAGAAAGAATTGTATTAGACATGATAGTTGCTTCTTCAAAATCTCTATGTGACATAGGATCATCGACCTTAAAATTTTCATCTTCTAAATCTGTCTCGCAATATGGTATCCATTCACCTCACGGAGAAAACATTCCTTGATTACGCTTGAATTCATCCATTTCTAACTCACTAGGGGATTTAACTTTGAATTGTTCTTCTTCATTGCTTAGAAATTTTTTACTCTATTTCACTCCACGTAGTTGACAACTGAGTTATCTGAGTCTCTAATCTAGAGATAGATTGGGTCGTAGAAGTTTGATTCACCAAAGGCTGTTGTTGGAATTGTATTATTTGTTACTGAAATTGTACTGATTGTTACATGAAGAGAGTAAGGGTATCGTCTAAAGATGGTTTGGGTGGAAGGGGTGGGAACTGATTGGATGACTGAATGGACTGATGGGCCTACATATATGAATAAGATTGGAAAGATTCCATGTATTGAGAATTTACGTAATCCCATGATTAAAAATGATTTTGAGGTTGTTGCGGGATGTCGAATTGTGAGCTGTATGGATTCCAATGTTCTTGCATGTATGACATTTTGAAATAAAAGCAACACCCAATACAATAAATAACCAATCAAGCCTAGACTCTAGCACATCAACATTTTTTAAAAGTAATAAATAGGTCTTCCCTATATTCTTCTATGTTCACAATGGGTAGGATGGCAAAAGGCTTTGGTTCCTATACTCCCCTGCGTCACTATGCTAGTACTAGCTTAAAGTGGATGTTCAGTCCTCACACCCGAGCGAGTCGCCTTATCGTACGTCAGCACTCGGAACGGTGACATCGCAAACCTATAACCAGTATTCCACGGAGCTAGGCTGGGGCCGTATCCTATGAACCTGTGTTTGTACCCCAGTCCAGTACACCTATCCGTTGGGTGATGAAATCCCACGGGAATCTTGCTACTCTTTTTTATTAACAGTTATTTTGAGGTCCAGGACGTTCAATTTTTGTGTGATACGAATTTCTTCGTATCCCTAATGGGTGGTCCCACTTGTTGAAGAGCTTTTTGGGTGATGAAATCCTACAAGTCTCTAACAGTTTTTACCTTTAATAATGTTGGAATGAAAAAAAATATTAAACACAGCAATAGGTCAATCCAACCACAACAATTTTTTTTATTAGAGCAGCGTGTATTTGCACAGTCCACACGACTTTATATGTCCTAGTGCCGGGGAGGAGCGGATATGTACCCGTTATGAATATCAAGTTTTAAGAAGTACCAACCTACGGGAAGTGTTTCCCGGTGTAGCTGTGGCCGCCCCTTCACTTAGGGGGCGAAAGAAGGAAATGCCCCTTCACTCAAGAGGCACAAGAAGGACGAATTTGATGATGCTTTTAGCTTTGCGTATTGTCCGTCTCGTTTCCAACTTTGTGACTATCCTGTAAAATAAGAAAAAAATGATTAGTGAACTTGCGACAACAATATTAATTCAATTTCCAAGTTTATTATAGTCTATGATGTCCTGATTTTCAAATGCGCATATCTTTCAGCTTGATTGAGAGAGAGCATTAAATAATATTAATTCGGAAAGATAATTCAAAAAGGAAAAATATTTAAGAAGAAAGTTTTCTAGAATTTAGCATTCCTAACGCTCAAAACAAGTGATTAATGAACAGCGGCGTCATTTACTGAGATTGTTTTTACTGTTATTTTAAATGGCTGTAACTCTCAAACGACTAAACAGAAAAATATGATCTATAGCAATTCGGAAAGGGTTTTGAATTATCTGAAATTTTTGTAGCAAATGTATTTCCCAATTGCGAAGTATAGATAATCAAAAACCGTAAAATATTCAGGGACAGACTTCGCACATACAGTAATGTCAAGAGAGTTTGAGCCAATCACTTTGTTTCCGGATCCAAAAATATAAAAGAAAAATTGGCTTAAAATAAAATAACTCAAAAATAAAATGCAACTTTGCAAGTCCTCGGCAACGGCGCCAAAAACTTGATCGATTATAAATCGACATCTTAAAAGACCCCCAAATGCACGGTGTACCGTTAAGTACAAGGGTAAGCAGGGTTGTATCCCAAGAGACTTGTGGTGCGAATTATGTTTTGAGCTACTAATTTTATCCAATAAGAATGAGTTTTGGGTTTTTATAAGTAAAGAAATTAAAAAAAAACACAAACTATAAAAGGTATTGATACGATTGGAGAGGAAACCAAGGCGTGATTCCACTCTATTCGTTGTAACTTTGAGATAGTGTACCTAGTTATAGTATTCACGAATTCCTGTATCGCATATCCTTGGTCGGGTATATGCAATATATCATGAGATAAAATAATTATTGATTGGGAACTACCCATAAACCAACTTATTCAACTATGACCCGGTTGATAAGCATGGATTATGTTCTCTTCTTCATGTTCCTAACCTATCTTGTTATGGTCAAATAAGATAGTTACTTATATTCCTTATTCCTCCTAATCCTAGCTATGGTCAAGCATAGGACGAAGGAATTCGAATATACAATATTCTGGGATAAAGATAAAGTAATTACTCTAACTAAGCTACACAATCTATACTAAGGCTACATTGGGTAGAGCTTCCTCTAGCCTTGGCTAAGAAGATTAGCTACTCGTCCCTTTGATCATTACCATACTACTATTACTACGATAAAAGTAAAAGACAAGAAAAAGAGAAGAACAAGAATTTTATTGTTTATTGAACTTCTATTTACACTCTTCAAGATCATCCCTAATGGATGGGATTCCCCTCCTATTTATAGAGTATAGGAAGGGTTACTAAATATCACCATTAATATAAAATTTCTTAAATAATGCCTAAAATCATGCATAGATATTACAACTCATGAGAATAATATTTATATCTAATTCTCTTCAATGGGCTTCCATGCATGGGCCTTTGGTTGACAACTTCAAATGAGAATCATTGTTGGAGTGCATCACCCTTGTTCTTCGTTAAAAATTGGAAAAATGTACGACTTGTTTATCATATGACCGATTACTGTAAATTCAAATAAAAGCACTATTAGTGTCACATTTATTTAATAAATGACTAGGTAGATATAAATTTAAGAGTTGTACACGTAAATATTACGTGTCTATCAATACAAAAGATAAAGATAAATGATTTTTCATATATCCTGAGGGAGTAGATGTAGTAAAGGAATTTTTGAAATACAAAAAGAAATTACAGGGAGAATGTGGAAATTATATGATGGACCAAGGTCACTGGTTTAGGGCCTATGTCCCAGGAAAATGAGAGGAGGCAGTATACTATCAAGTCCATTGTTTGGAGAAGTGGAAAGGGGAGAAATGGATTAGTGAGGATATAAAATCTCGTATTATAATGGCCTTGGGTTAGCAGGCCCCAACGATGGGTTTTTATGTTACCTGAATCATGTCATTTATGGCCTTAAAATTTCTCTTGACCTTCTTTCAGAAAGCAATTATGAATGTATTGCAGTTCTTCCCTGTCCAACTAAATGGGAATGTGTATGAGATGATGAGGGTATGCGAGACTCTAAATAAGAAATGAAGGAGGGAAGGGACTGCCAAGCAGTTCGAAATTGATGATGTGCTCAAATTTTATAAATGAAAGTACGTCAAAGTCAAAATGGTGGTTACATGTATAGATATTCGTCTAGGCTGAAATTTTTTAACTTTGAATCTGCAGGTAGACCATGGAATGACCATCTCGTATGGGTAGGGGGCAACTGTATGTAGGTTCCAGATGAACCAACGCTTGTCCTGAACCATTAATCCACAATACGATTGAAAAGCCTGTGTTATTAGAGAAATACGTAGAACACCAATCGGATTGAAAAATAGAGAATTCAAATTACTCAAGAACGAAGTAATTACAGGAAGTAAAACTCTCAAACCCTAGGTTTTCCCAGAACTCTTTTCAGATCTAGCATAGAAAAGAAAATAACCTAGGTCCCTTTTATATACTAGGGAACCTAAAACCCTAAAAGCAACGCATCTCGAGGCAAAATACCCCTAAAAAATACAATCATCGCCTAAAAGAAAAAGGTTGAATCGTGCCTCTGTTCGAACAGAATAAGTTTCTGTTCGAATAAAATAAAGTACATTTGAATAGACAAAAATCTATTCGAATAAAACCTATTAGGCATAAATGTATTCGAACAGAAACATGTCTGTTTGAATAAAATTCATCAGGCAGAAATGTATTCTAACATAAACAAGTTTGTTCGTATAAAACCCATTAGACATAAATGTATTCGAACAAAAACAAGTCCGTTTGAATAAAAACTTGAAAACTTTTATGTCTTCGTTAGATCCTCCTGGATCATGGATCCCCACTTTAGGAGCATTGAGCCCTGCTCAAGCTAAAGCTGGAGATGTGGGAATGCGGCGATGCCCAATTCCCTGCTGTACCACTTTGACTTACTCGGTAGTATACCCTTCTTCCCAACTCGGAATGATTCAATAATATCTCGTCTTGTAGTATGAACCTTCCTCTCTAGAATACCATCCGCCAGCAATAGATCTTCTCTTTCCAATCATAAGTCATCAACTGACAGTAGACGAGTATCGATTTCAGAGTCCTCATCTAGAAGAGATGGCTCAAACAGCTTTAAATGCTCGGCATTAATCACCAAATACATCTTCATGAAAGGTGGCAAATTCAACTGGAATTCATTGTCACCAATCTTCTTGAGTATAAAAAATGGACCATAGCAGAGAGTTTTGAGCTTCTTACCTTCCCCCTTAAGCTGTTCCTTACCCAATTACAACCAAACGAGGTCGCCCTCAAGAAAAGTACACTCAACCCTATGTTTGTCGTGGTGAGCCTTATACTTTGCTTAAGCCTTCTTCAACTGAGTTTCAACCACCTCATGAACCTTGTTGATCTTCTCAATGAAACGCTGAGCTGTAGCCTACTCCTCTTCCTCCTTCCCTGACCCCATCTTGTAACCAAGACTAAATGCCAAATCAAAAGGGCTTTGTGGCAAGTATCCCAAACAAACTTAAAAAGGAGACTTCAACGTGGAACCATGAATCGCCCAGTTGAACGGAAACTGAAGATACATTAAACTCTTATCCCAAGTCTTAGGATGCTTAGAATGGAATCCCCGTAATAAATATACCAAAGTGCGATTGACAACTTCTGTTTGCCCGTCTGTCTGCGGATAAAAAGTAGTACTTCTCTTCAACTTAGTATCCATCATCCCCCATAACGATCTCTAGAAATTCCCCAAAAAGCGGCTATCCCTATCAGAAATAATAGAAGAAGGGAGCCCGAAATACCTTCAGACGTCTCTGAAAAATAATTGCGCTGCTCCTTCCCCTGTGACCATCTTTTGGAATGGAATAAGAACAATCATCTTACAGAATTGATCTACCACCACAAACAAATAGTCATTGTTACACCTGGTCATGGGCAAGCCACCCATAAAATCCATCAAAATACTTTCCCAAGGTCGAGTAGGAATTGGCAATGGTAAGTACAGTCCTATCTTTCTATTGGAAGGCTTCGATGTGTTACATAGCACGCAACCACGAACCTAACGAACCGCATCCACCTCCATCTTCGGCCAATAGACATAACGTCGCAAATTCAAACTATTCTTCTCAACCCCAAAATAACCTGCCACCCGGGAACAATGTGCCTCTCGAATCTACCATAAACGGTTTCTACCCTCAGGAATACATAGTAGACTGCCCCTGTAAATCAAACCATACATCAGAACATACTCGCATGTCTTGCCCTGCAGCAACTTCTCGTGAATCACACTGACCTCTTTGTCGTCATCATACCCTGAAATGTACTCAAAAGGAACAATTAGTTGTATCTGCATAGCTACCAACAAAGCAGAAATAGTTGGTAATGGGGGTCGAGATAACATATCAGCCATCTTGTTGTCCACTCCTTTCTTATACTTGATCAATAAGGTAAACTGCTGAAGGTACGGCATCTACTTCATATGGCGAGTTTGCTGAAGCTTTTACTGCGTAGATAAGAACTGTAATGGTTTGTGATCGGAATGTACCATAACCTCATTCCCCAATAAGTAACTCTACCAATGCTTAACTGATTAATTTAATGCGTTGAACTCCTTATCGCAGGTAGGATAGTTGCGTACTACTCCTGAAAACATCTCAGAATGGTAAGTAACTGGCTTCCCATCCTGTAAAAGGATTGCCCCCAATGCATAGTCTGACACATCTGTCTCGACCTCAAAAGGCTGCTTCAAATTAGGCAATGTTAATACTGGTGCATCCGTAATCTTTCACTTCAGTAACAGAAAAGTCTTCTCATGGTGCTCTTCCCACACAAACTATACCCCGGTCTTCATCAAGGAATGTAACGGTGTTGCTATTTATGAAAAATGTCGAATAAATTTATGTAAGTACTGACAAGAACCCATAAAACTCCTCACTTTCATCACTGTGCGGGGTCTAGGTCAATTAGTAATGCCCGTGACCTTTTCTGGATCGACCTTAAGCTCGCCTCCACCAACAATAAAACCCAAATAGACTAGCTCCTATTTCCCAAACTCGCACTTCTTCCCGTTAAGAAAAAGTTGTTGTGATCGCAACACGCCCAACACTTTGCGTAAATGCTGAAGGTGCTTCTCCCATGTACGACTATATATCAAGATATCATCCAAATATACAATCACAAAATTATCAATAAACGCACGAAGTACATCATTCATTAGCCGCATAAATGTCGTCGGAGCATTGCATAACCCAAAAGGAATCACTAACCACTCAAATAAGCCCTGTTTGGTTTTGAACGCTGTCTTCCAAGTATCCTCCTCCCGGATTCTAACTTGATGGTTACCCAACTTAAGATCCAACTTGGTGAAAAACCGAGCCGTCTGCAACTCATCTAAAAGCTCGCCAATTCACTACGGCTAGTGCACGCTTTTCTTTATTGCTCTTCTCCTCATACGGGCGAAGCTCCAGGTGAAGTTTCTAACAACTATCAAAATTATGCCCATTAGCCTTGTAATGACTACAGATAGTTCCCTTGAAGGAAGACCCCTCTCCTTTGGACTCCCCTTTCTGATCAAACTTCCAATTAGCCTTGTAACCCGACTTGTTTTTGTCGTCTTTCATGTCGTTCTTCAAGTACTTGCCTTCAATGGAAATTGCTTTAACGATAGTTTCCTCGATATTTTCCACCTTGAAGAGCTTTAATTCTCTTCTAATAGACTCCGATAAACCCCCCTCGTATACTTCATGAGCATGTCGTACTCATCCACGTCCACATCCAAAACTAACGCTTGGTTATGAAATTTTGTAGTGAATTGTTGTACGGATTGCCCAAACTTTTGGCACAAATTGTGTCATTTATACCACCGCTCCTGTTCATACCTAATCGGATAGAATTACTTCCTCACCAAAACCTTGAATTCCTTCCAATTCAGATTTCTAACATCATATCATTTCTGATAGTATTTCTACCACATTAGTGAGTGACTTGTGAATTTCAAATAAGAGAAGCAAATTTTTTAAGCGTTGGAATATTCATCAATAGAAAAATAGGTCTCTAACATATCTAACCAATTACCTAATTACTCGGCATCGACAAAACCATCGAAAACTGGAATCTCAATCTTAAAGCCAATACAAGGATTATGCATAGGATTCGTTGACTTACTAGAACTTAGGCACTCCTTGACGGAATCAGCATCACCAGAATCATCAAATACCAGAACGTCCTCGTCACCATCCACCTCCATAACCTCTTTCTTTTTCGAACGGCTTCGCCGATTCGCCAAAACGGAGCCCAATACGAGGTTTGTAAGACGTAATTGTTTAACTAACTCCCCTACAGTAGAAGTTAGGGTAGAAAAAGTCATTTCCAAAATCGTGAGTCTCTCGTTGGGATCGCCCATCTCCAAATTATCCTTCCTCCTCGAAGTTTGTTTGCGATGGATCTTCAACGGACTCATGAGCTTCCCTTCGTTTGCTTGAGACGGTCACGTGTAGAGACCATAAACCACAATCAGCCCTCAAAAATCGTAACTGAAAAACTAATGCCACTTAATCCACAATACGATTGAGAAGCCTGCGTTAGTAGAGAAATACGAAGAACACCAATGGGATTGGAAAATAGAGAATTCAAATTACTCAAGATCGAAGTAATTACAGGAAGAAAAACTCTCAAACCCTAGGTTCTCCCAGAACTCTTTTCAGATCTAACATAGAAAAAAAAATAACCTAGGTCCCCTTTCTATATTAGGAAACCTATAACCCTAAAGGCAACACATCTCGAGGCAAAACACCCCTCAAATATCCAATCACCGCCTAAAATAAAAAGGCTGAATCGCGCCTCTGTTCGAATAAAATAAAGTGTATTCGAATAAACAAAAATCTATTCGAATAAAACCTATCCGGCAGAAATGTATTCAAACAGAAACAAGTCTGTTCGAATAAAACTCATCAGGCATAAATGTATTCGAATAGAAGCAAGTCTGTTCGAATAAAACCCATCAGGCATAAATGTATTCGAACAGAAGCAAGTCTATTCGAATAAAACCCATCAGGCAAAAATGTATTCGAATAGAAACATGTCCGTTCGAATAGAAACTTGAAAGCCTTCATGTCTTCGTCAGATCCTCCTGGATCAACCATAAATATTATAACCCGTGTAAGTAACATTGATCAACTCTGGCCAACCATTATCATATCTTCGAGCTGATAAATATTGTATTGTTCCTTGTTTTGTCAGATCCCAATCCTTCATCGGTACCTGATAATACCATTTTGTTTGACTGCATAGCTCATGATCAGGTCGAGTTAAAGCATGTACTTGGTAAGCAAGGTATCTGGAGGGATAAGAGGGTAAATTCCATAGTACCCAAAGTTGAGCGAGCTCACGAGAATCAAGTTATGGCTGAGAAGAAAGCCTGCTTGACTGTTGATGATGTCACTAGTCTTCCTTCTCCTGTGCCAGAAAATATTAACGTGAAACACAGTACTTGGAGGTCAAGAAAACCAGCTTTGCAAACTACGTCTGCTACTGTGGTGGTGATCTCAGACCAAGAGATTACAAAACCTGCTACTAGAGATGTTGAGGAGAGGCAGGAAGTGAGTATAGTTACTTCTTTAGAGACTGAGAAGAGCTCGTTGAAAAGAAAATGGCACGAGGACGAGGGTAGTGCTCTTACTAATACCCAGGCTGCAGCTATGATGAGAGAGCTAGAGAAAAAATATTGCATGATGGCGGGGACTAATCCGCAGCAGCTCGATGAGGTATACCAAGAGAAAACTTTTGTGGTATGTATTGAAATCTTTGATGTGTTGTATTTGGAAAGTGATTTGTATTTTTGAACTTTTGTTTTGCAGCTCTCGATGCTGATGAAGGGGGCGACGAAGTTCATTGATAAGAGGAGCCAAGAGTTCAGAGATCTTACTCTGAGGTTTGATGCCCAATCAGCTCAGATGAGGGAGCTCATAACTGAGCTTGAGCTAGAGAAAAAGAAGAGGGTTGAAGATGTCAAGGCTGCTGAAGAGCAGTATACATTATTGTCCGACCATGATGATATTATGTCACGATCATGCGAGCATTGAAGGCGGAAAGAGATTATTTTGTCCAATCTTATTACCCTTTTAAGTTGACTCGTGCTGATATAGAGCTGGGTCGATCTGGCAGATACAATGAGATAGACTTTCCTGCAGAGGTAGAAGATGAAGTTGTGGCTTATGTTGCTGATCCAACCAATGTAACTGCTACACCAACTGAACCAGTTGTAGCTGCTAATAAGACATTGGATCCTCCATCTGAGGTAAAAATTAGCAAGAATCTTTAACCAATCTGTAGAATTTTGTTTCAAACTATTCAGTTTGCTTAACTTTGATGAGATTGCACTCTGTATGGTCGTAAAACTGTTTAAGTTTGATAGACACTTTTTAATATGCTTTCCTTGATTGTTTGTATGATAACAAGATATTTGTAATCTGCGTAGGAGGTAGATCGAATGAGAAAAACTATTTCCAGCCTGGAGGGATTGTGGGTAGAGTGAGGGATTCGGTGGCTCGTGCTCAACATGTATTAAATAAAATTGAGTATGAGAGAAGGCAGTTTAAATCTAACTCAGATTAAAACTTTAAAGAATTATATGACCTTCAGTGTAGATATGCAAAGATAAAATTAGAAAGGGATGAGGTGTTAAGAAATGAAGAGGAAAGGGGGTATTAGTTCAAAAACCAAAAGAGCTAATCTGTTTTAACGATCTAAGTGATAGGGCTAGGTGTCAAAGTCTATTGATAGCTCTGATATTATATTTTGAGGTCGAAGTAGATAGTGAATGGGGTTTAAAAGAAGCTTATATAGAGCTTTTAAAGAAAAAGGGTGTAGTACCTGACCCAGCTCGAGTAATGTTTCTAGCTTAAGAAACACGTAATCGCCATAGTGTAGATGCAAAAAAATATTCAGCACGAGCTGTGGTATCCGTTATATGAAGTGATGTAGAACATTTACCTGATATTTTTGGCTTTATGTGACCGAAGGGCAATGAGGATTGTATTTTTTAGGATAAGAGAATAGAGGTTCAGCAAAAGTTAGAGGGTAAGTTAAAGGAATTTCAAGATTTATTTTCGCAACCTATAGAGCAAAAAATGTCTTTAGCGACGCAATTGTCAAAAGAAGTAACTGTTTGAAAGATGGTTGAAACTGATGTGAGGGCTTTATGTGTATTACAAAAAGAAATGTCCAAGCGTCTGTATAGGGCGCAGATGCAGTTGAAGGAGCATCTGTATCCGTTATGAGCAAAAACCACAGCTCGAACGGAGCATGAACTTCATATAGAAAATGAAATTGATTTTTTTGGAGGGGAGCTGGCCAGGGTAGAGAACGAATTTAGAAAATTTGTAACTGGTTGTGGGAAAGATTTTGATGTAGAGAATGCAAAAGCAGAAAATATGTGGTTTGTAAAAGATGAGGAGGGGGGGAGGGGAAGGTTGTTGAAAAATCTATTTCTAGGCTGAGAGTAAATATCCCAGAAAAGGACGAGGAGGAGGTCGAGAGCCTGATACCCCGATCGCGATGAAAACAACTCCAACAGGAGGTGGTAACCTTTATATCTCATATAAATCTTCAAGTAAAGAATTTAAAGAGTTCGAGAAACAAGGTGTAATCCTCTCGTAGCTCAAAAAAGCGAAAGTATATTAGTTCAGTTATTTACCGAACTTGCATGTGCATTAGTTTTTTGTAAACTGTTTTTGATGTTGAATGAAATCTATTCTTTGTGATGACCATATAAATAGATCAATGTATGGATATTACTCAAATATTATGTTCTTGAGTAAACTTTTGTTCACGGTGATATGTAATCTCTTTGAATATGTAAAGTAGGATAAATGTTAATTACTGTGACAGGTGGAACTGGCAGCCGTTCAGAGCCAATGTGACGCGTTACGTGTTTGAAACGAATAATTGAACATTGAACTAACTTTGTCTTAAGGGGCACTAAGGAGTGCTACTGAGTTAGAAGAAGAAATGAAGGTGAAGATATCAAAAGATCAAAATAAAGTAGTTTGTTTGACCGATAAAGTGCAAGATAAAGAGGCTGAACTAGCCAATGAGCTGAGAATGATGGAGGGATTAAAAGAAGTTATAAGGAAAAAGGATATAGAAATTTTGGGTACTTCGGGACAAATTAACCAACAAGGGGCGGAATTGATATCTGCGGGAACTCAAATTACAGAGTTGTTGGTAGTGTTAGAAAAGGAAGCAGATAATGTAAAAGATTTGCAATACCAGACAAACATGCTCAAAGCGAAGAGAGTTGGTGCTCGAGCAGCTATCAAAGAGGTAAATGATCGTACTCACAAATTTGAAGTATTGTGGTACGTGACGAACATGATGTTAAAAGAGATAAAAAAGGCCTACAGTAAACAAAATGAAACGAAAAATAAAGATTGGATCACGATTTGTGCTTTAGAACATAACGTTCAAACGATGACATTAGACATTTTGGAGTATCAATCAGAAAATGGGGAATTGCATGATGCAAAGACAAAATCTGAGGCAGATCTTTGCAAGACTACAATAAGTCTTGAGGAAGAAGTGTTATAGAGGAAGTATAATCAAGCTCGTACAGATGAATCAGTAGGCTTGGTGACTAACATGGATGCGTTTATGGTGATAATGAAAGGTCGTAATGATACGACGTTGAGTAAAAAATGAGCACTGGAAGTACGTTACAGAAGTTTGAAAGATATACTGAAGGAGGCTAAAGAACAACTTGTAGGGTTTGTTCTTCCTGATAAGGTAAAATATGAGGCAAGTAATGTTCATGAGAGAGAAATGACAGCAGTATTCTCCTTCTATGTATCCGAGTTCAAGAGATTGGAGGCGGAAAGCCAAATTGTATATGACAAGCTAGTTGTTGATGGTGTACAGTGTGAGATGCGGTTGATACGATCTGAGTATCTGGATCCTATGATGACAAAAATTAGTGTTCTTACAAAGAATAAGGTTAAAGAAGGAAAATAAATTGTGAATGGGAGGGTACCAGAGTTCATGCGTCTGCAACTTCATGGGGAAAGTTCGCATAGTGTTGTACAACCTGATAACTCAAGTGACAGTTTAAGTGATAGCTCGAGCCACTGATGAGGCGCATGACTATTAGAAGGGATTATTCGTACTATACCAGTAAAAATATAGTAGATAGAGTATAACAATGTGGGACTGTTGATAAGAGTAATGATTTGTACAAAATTGTACTAACCTTGCGATAAATCGATTGTGATGTATAAGCTTAGTAGCCATTTTGCCGTATAATAGAGAGTTAGTTTGGCTGAAGCAACAAACGCTTAATATATTATAAGATCGGCTTGGCTGAAGCAACAAACGATATGTAGTGTAATAGAAGATCAATTTGACTGAAGCAACAAACGATCTGTAATGTAATAGAAGATCAATTTGGTTGAAGCAACAAACGATCTAAAAAATAGAAGATCAATTTGGCTGAAGCAACAAACAATCTGTAATGTAATATAAGATAAATTTGGTTGAAGCAACAAATGATCTGTAATATATTAGAATAGGATGAACCTACTGGTAAACTGTGATGTTTAGACATGTAATCTGTATATAGAAGTACTTGTATAATATATTAGAAAAGTACTGTATTGTAGAGTAATCAAACACAAATATTTCATTATTGTAAGATTTATGTAGAAAGAATGTTAGATGGAATACTGTATGAAATAGTAGAAAGTACTCTGATGTATGGCGATCAAGCATAAATATTTTATTAATGTAAGACCGATGTACAAGATGATAGATTTATTTAGAAAAGTATACTATAATAGATTATTATCTTCGATAGAGCTTCAATCTCCTCGTGTTCTAAGGATTAGGCACTCGTTCCCCAAGTTCAGTGGCGAGATCGTAAGAGCCAAGTCTACTTTTTCCAATAATAATAAAAGAACCTTCCTAATTTTTGGTGAATTTTCCAGCATTAACTTCTTTTCTATGTTTGAGGACTTCTCGGAGGACTAGATTTTTAATTTTAAACTCTCTATGACGAACTCATTTGTTATAAGATCAGGCTAAAGCCTAGTGATATCTTCCCAAGTTCATAATTTCTCTGTCTCTAGTTTTCTCGATCCAATTCATGTTACATGCCAACTGGAATTTATTTTCTTCATCTGTCATGGTATGGTCGCGCAATGGGTGATGAAATTGAGTAGGGATTATTGCTTTAGTATCGTACGCGAATAGGAATGGCGTACATCCAGTCGATACCTGAGGTGTTGTGCGATATGTCTATAATATATATAGTAATTCTTAGACCTAATTACTCTTCTTCTCTGTTAAATACTTTTTGATTCCGTCAACGATAGTACGATTAGTGATTTTAGTTGACCATTTCCTTGTGGGTAATATGGATTAGAAGAAGAGTGGATGATATTGTGCTGATTGAGGAACTCAGCGACTCTAGAGCCAACGAACTTAGGTTCATTATCGATTCGAATAAGATGGGGGCAACAAAACCGTATTATGAAAGTTTCTCATATAAACTTGATGACTTCGTCTTCACGTGTACGACACAGGGGAACTGCTTCCACCCACTTGGTAAAGTAATTCATTGCTACTAGGAGGTGCTTCCTCTTGCCTACTGCAGTGGGAAATTCTCCTGCGAGGTAGAGGGCCCATCTTCTGAACGGCCAAACAACGTTGCTAGAATAGAGTTTCAAGGTTAGAGCTCGAATTTGAGGCACTTGCTTGCATATTCAATGGCTTGAGCCTTCATTTTAGGCCAAAAAACACCTTGAGTAAGAGCTCAATTTTCTAAAGATCGTTCTGCTGTATGGGACCCACAAGTGCCTTCGTGAAGTTCATACAGGAATTTTTGAGCCTCTTTAGTCGATAAACATTCGAGATAAGGTCTTGTAATTGATATTTTATAAAAGAAGTTATCGGCTATGACGTATCTCTTAGCATTATCAAGTACACGTCTTCGTTTAGTAAGATCTTTAGAGAGTTCGTCATCAAACTTGTTTTGGGGTCCAATATATGTGAGAAAAGGTCGTCTCTAATCGTCCTCATCCTCTTCAACGCCCCCAGTATTAACAGAATTTGAGCTGATGATATTAATATTGGGGGTGGATATTACTTCGATCTTGAGATATTGAGCTTCTATGCCGAGAACTCCTGCCAGGTAGGCAAGGGAATCAAAATGTTTGTTCTCTCCGCGAGGTAAATGTTTAATGGTAGCCTTCTTGAATCTGCTCATTTTGTCGGCTACTGCTGCGGCGTAATCAATCATTTTTCTATTTTTTTGAAACTTCTCTGTATAATGGTTGACGGTGAGTAAAGAGTCTGTGTACATAGATAACTCAAAAACTCCAATCTCAAGAGACATATCCAGACCATGAATTAATACCTCATATTCAGTTTCGTTGTTGGTATCTTCAAAATTGAGTCTGATTATTTTTTTAATTTTGTCATTGGAAGGCATAATAAGGACGATGTCGATGCCTGATCCTGCAGGTTCAGTAGAACCATAAGTTAGAAGACGCTAACCCTTTTAAGATATTCAGTTTGACTTTTCTTTGAACTGTTCTTCATTGATTTTTGTACTATCCTATGTTTTTCCTAGTCATGATCTTCTACTGGGAAGTCTGCAAGAAAATCTGCTACTGCTTGACCTTCTTCAGAATGCCGTGGTTCAAAATATATATCATGTTCTGCATGAGTTACCGACCATTGATGTACTCATCGGGATTTTTCTCGTTTGGACAAGATTTTGCACAAAGGATAATTTGTCATTACTCAAGCTGAGTGGGCTTGGAATACTATTTTAACTTCTGTGATGTGTAAACGAGAACTAACAGTAATTTTTCGATCTTGGTATACCGGAATTCTGCTGGAGTGAGAGTTTTGTTGATGAAGTAGACAGGCTATTCTGTCTTCTCATCAAGTCGAATAAAGACATAACTCAAAGATTCACCGGTAACGGCAAGATATATGGTGAGCTTTTCTCCTTCCTTAGGTATACTCACCACTGGTGGTTTACCCAAATAATGCTTGAGTTCCTAAAATACTGTTTTACATTCTGGAGTCCACTCGATCTCAGGATCTTTTTAAAAAAAAATTTTGTTGTCCCTTCACATAATAGGTTGAATAAACATCAACATTGATCTAAAGACTTGGAGACAAAACGATTTATTGCTGCTATCTTGCCTACTACCTTCTGTACGTCTTTTTATTTTTTTGGAGAAGGTATAGATAATAGTACACGAATACGATCTGGATAAGCCTCAATGCCTTGTTTGTTGATCAAATGTCCCAAGAATATGCCTGACTGAACCCTAAAATGGCACTTATTAGGATTGAGTTTCATTTTTTAGAAACGGAGAATTTTGAAATTTGTGTGTAAATCAGTGATATGGTTATCCTTTTTGAGACTTTTACACAACATATCATCAATGTAGACTTCCATCATTTTTCCAAGATGGCCTTTGAACATCTGTATTGCCAACCTTTGATAAGTGGCTCCAACATTTTTGAGACCGAAAGGCATAACCTTGTAGCAATACAGACCATATTCTGTAATAAAAGTTGTTTTCTCTTAATCGTTGGGTAACAGAGGTATTTGATTGTACCCTGATGCGGCATCCATCGTGGATAAGAGTTCGTGTCCCGTAATAAAATCGAGCAGATGGTTTATGATAGGAAAAGAAAAACTATCCTTTGAAGTACGTTTGTTGAGATCCGTAAAATTCACACACACTCTAATCTTTTAATTTTTCTTCGGTACTGCTACAATGTTTGAGATCCATTATGGATAGTTGGCTTTTTGGATAAAACCAACTTTAATGAGTTTATCAATCTCTTTGCTGACTTCTTCTCAGAGTCATGGTGCTAAAAATTTTTGTTTTTATTTGATAGCTTCAACTTTATCTTTCAAATTAAGCTTATGACAGGCCGTATGGGGATCGATGCCTGACATTTTGTAAAATGTCTAAGCGAAGATATCATGTTGCCTTTAAGGAAATGAATAAGAGCCTCTCATTCTACTATGGGCAGAAGAGTGCCAATGAATGTTCCTCACTTGTCCCCATTGATTTTGACATACTCTGTAATTTTTAAACTAGGTAGCTAGTTTTCGGTAGAGTTCACTGTAAAGTTTTATGTAATATTCTATGTTATTTTATGTAATGTTTATGCGAGTTGTGGTATCGATGGTTCTGATACTATGGTAACAATATTTTCACAGGTTCGAGCTAGCTTCTGACTGCATTTAATTTTGTAAATACCGCCATTCCATTCGAATCGCAGCGCCAAATGATAGGTCGACGGAATAGCTTGCATATTATGTAACCAGCATCGCCCTATTATCCCCAAATAATAGGGTTTTGCATTAATAATGTAAAATACAACATCAACTATTGCTAGTCCTGTCGCAATAGGAAGTATGATCTTTCCTACGCGTTCTTTTCTAGAATCGTTGAATCTGCAGATATTAATATTACTAGGCTGCACTTTGTTAGCCAGCCCCATCTGATCAATTGTGGTTTGAAAAAGTAGTTCGATACTACTACCAGTATCTACTATCATTGTATATAGTGCAACATTTCTCATTTTCAACATGATCACCTATGGATCATGGTGTGGAAAGTTGACGTGACAAACATCACAATCGTCAAAAGAGATCCCTGTACATTGGGAGCTGGATACAGGAAGTAAACGAGCTTCTTTATCGTCCATGGACAAGTCGTGATATTGGCCGAGACGTCGTCTTTTACTTCTGTTCGATTGGTTAATAGTATGAGTCTAAATGAAGTGACTGAGGGATATATGGTATAAGTGTTTATCCTATGCTGTTTCTTCAACCTGTATAGCTTTTATGGGAAGTCTATAACTCTTGTTCTTATAACTTTCAACATCCACGATGTATTCATGTATTCGTCCATCTGTAAAAATGTACTCCAACAGTCGCTGTAATGCGAAGCAATGCTCTGTCTCATGATGCTGGAATTTGTGGTGAATGCAATATGGTTTGTTCTCGATGGATTGGAGATATTGTACATTACGAAAAAGTTTATCCTTCTGAAGTATAGGATAAATGTTGGCTATGGTTACAGTCATCTTGGGAAGAAAGGGCTTTGGTATATTACTGCCCTTCCGAGGTTGATCTTTATTAGATTTATTCGCTTCCTGTCTCCTCCCTGAACTACAGCACGGTTAAAATATTGGCCTGTAGATTGATCTCTAGCTGTCAATGTTGATTTCTAAGTTTTTTGTCTGTCGAACACCATTCTTTCGAGATCGATATACTCATTGACTTTTTTGATCATGTCCTCCATATTCATAGGTTTGTTTAGAGCGAGATACTCCTTCGCCCTTCCATTGGCGAGTAAAGTATTGGTGAAGGCCAAAATAGTAATTTTTTGATCGAACCGATCCACCTTTCGAGCCAACTCCAGGAACTTCTTAGTAAACATCTCGAGCTTCTCTCCTGGTACTTGCTTAAGGCTGAATAAAGAATATAGATTCTCTTCTTTATCTCTGTTGTACGAGTAATTCTTGACGAAGAGTTCCCTCTGTAATGGCCAAAATCTATAAGATCGATATGATTAGGAATTAGCAATCATACCAATAAACCTGTATAAATACTCTAATATAAAGTAAGAAATAGACACAAGTGTTTTTAGCGTGGTAAACCTTGGAACAGATAAAAAACCATGACCTCGTATGGAGGATTTTTGTAAAAGTATATTTATTGCTTAAAGTGGATATCTTTATTACAAGTGATCTCTAGAATATATAAATGTTTTTGATCTCATAAATAAGAAGTTTGAGTAATTTTTCTGGTCCCTGTCTCTTCTGGAACATTTCATTTATATAGGCTTCTCCACAGCTCTTCATCGTGCAAGAACATGTTTTCTGAATAATGTGGTTAGTGGCGGTTGACTGAATAACTGACGAGTTCGTGGGAGACAGGTGTCTTTGACTGGATAATGTTTTTTGGGTTTAGCTCGACCCACGTTCTTGAGTAGTTCGTGAGACTGGTTAAAAAATTTGGCTAGAGTGCTAAATGTTAAAAAATGCGTGAGCTTGAGATGGTGGTAAATCGAGTTGTGTGAGTTCGATTATGAGTGAGATCGAGGGATAAGTCCCTATAATCTCCCCCTCATAACCAAAGTCACGAGTGGCTTTGGTTGAGGAAAATTATGTAAAAAGTTTGAAATTTGAAACAAAGTAATAATGGCATTTGACTGGGTGGCAGTTACGTGATATTAGGAAGTGATGGGTATTAAATGATGATGTGGATGTATGTGAAAATTGCTTTTGAATAGTCGCATCCGTAATGAATGATGACGCTTGAGAAAACGTACCTACACAATAAATTCAGGGTTATATAAATAGTACCTGTAGCAAATCATTGGAACAATTCCTGCATGGGTAATACCTTCTGAGATGGTGAAAGCTCGGAGTATGGTTCTTGAAGAGAGGACTGCGTCTACAATACAGAGGCTGAGGTTGAAATACTTTGGTGATCGCTCTTTGGAAATGGCGATCCCCGCCCCTATTCCTCCGACGTACCAAGGCTTTTCGGGAGAGGAAGCGGTTGAAGCTGAGGAAGATTTCTACTATAAGTGGAGATTTCATGTCTTCGTCTTGACTGATGAGGAACGTTGGGCCTGTCTCCGCACCCTTGCGGAAGACAGAGTTAGGGCTTCATATGCAGGGAAATGTGTATCTGTGGGGCAGATATGCTGATTTCTTGTGTCGCCATGGATTCTAAGGTTGGGCCATCTTCATCTTTACCAACTCTTCGGTGGTGGTGGTTATAGATGGGGCGGTGATGGAAGTGGAGGAGGACGAGTAGTGGGAGTCTGCTGACGCATTTCCATCGTGTTTTGGCACTTAGAAAACCTTCATCTTATTTTGTAGGGGCCAGCACTGAGTCCATTGCCTGCATAGTTTTTTCTTAGAGTTTGACTAGGCTTCAACCCAACCATGTAAGGGAAGATCTTTGCTGGTTTCAATGTCTTCTTTGCATTAGGGTGAAGAATCACTAAATGAAGAAGAACTGGAAGACATGATTCCTCCGCGTGCTTGAAGGACTTGTGACTTTTAACAAACAGGGAAAACTTATTATCTGTAAAGTACCTTGAGTTTGGAACTGGATGGATAACATTCTGTTATACCCCTGAGGTCGATGTGGTAAAAACTTGTTATCTGTAAATTGATGTAGCATCTTTGACATGAATAAAAGTTGATATTTACTCAACTGTGTATAGATAAATTTCTTGAATCAAACTGAATTATGTTGGGTGTTGGTTGAATAACTACTGATAAGTGATGAAACAATGTTGTAATGTTGCTCGAACTGAGGTTAATATGTACTGACAATGTCGTGCTGATATAAATGATTTATGTTTAACAGGTGGGGGACAGAAATTGTAAGAAATATGTAAACTCGAGCTGTTTCAGGTTGATAGGGGCACTACTTGTGGTAGTGTACGGCCGAGTGTAGTAACTAATGTATGTACTAGTAAGGGGATATGTTATAATAATTGATTCCAAGATTTTGGGTTTCTGTTACGAGATACAAGGTAAAAATCACGTATTCGATGGGAAAGTGTGTGAGAAAATTATAAATATGGGTTGATTGCTGATGTTGTGGTCGATTTTAATGATCTGAGGATCGACGAATAATGTGGTTGGATGATTTAGTTCAGGTTATCAAGGCTATGATGGATGTTGCGTAAAGTGTGTATTATGAATAATATAATTGTTTTAAATGGAACAAAAATAATATAAGTCAATCGGATCCTCTATAGGGGCGAATCTGTTTTGAGACTGTTTTAGCAAACATTTTGAATAATTTTGAACATTTGTACAATTTAGAAAATGACGTCAATCGCTATAAGTATGATAAACGAGGACAGAGAAACAAAAATATGAAAATGCAGAAGCTTTTAGTTTTGTTTTGTATGCAAAAGGAAATAAAATTCTGACATCGTGCAGAGTAAGTCATCATGAGTATGGGAAGGTAAAAGGAAAAAATAGGGAAATAGGGAGAAAAAATAATTAAAAAATGAGGGGAGTTGTAATGATGGAAAAATTGTTTTATTAAAAAGGTACAAGGCATCTGACAGGGAGAGTGGAAATGATACCTCGATTCTGGAATCGAGGATGAATCGTGCGAGGGGAAATAAATGTCAGCCGCTTGAGAGAGAAAGGATAAATAGTTCTTCTTCGTCTTCAAACAAACGTTTTCCACTTCATAAAATTTGGAGAGCACTCAGAAAGAGAGACGTAAGATCAGGGGATTCGATAAAGAGTTATCTAAAGGTGATAAACAGTTGAAGAGGGCAAAAGATTATGGATCTCGTTGGTGGCAATACAGCAGCGCTGCGAGGAGAAAGCTTGATTCTACTGTCGATTCTCATTCGGATACCGAAGGTTAGTAGAGATGTATGCGATATATGTTGAAGTATATATATATATATATATATATATACATAGATGGAAGAATGATAAATACCATAACCTGTTTGTAGGTCGAGCGTGAGAGGCATCTGCATAGGTCAAAAACGTGCTTGTAGAATTTGTTTTTAAGATGGATAGTTCGCCTGTTAATGAGGTATCAACCTCTGGTCGGACGAATGAGTTTGATAATGAAGGCAAAATAGGGTTGGAACAATTTCTGGGTTTCCCTGGTCAATTGGTATCTTATCTTCTGGGTTCTGATCCCTTTAGAGAGTTTTGTAAGGCTAAGATGTCTGCTGGAGGGAAGTGGGGTAATTTGTGTAGAGTTTGCCGGTAGGCAGTTTAGGGGTTGAATGGTTGTAGAGGGTAAAGATTATTTTTATCTGCTGCCAGATTTGGAAGTAGAAAAATGAGATAGGGGCATAGATGAATCGATCTCGTTAGAATATTTTGATGGGGATGTTAAGAGCGACCTCGAGGAAGGTCTTTTGTGTTACCTATCTCAATTAGAGTATGGGTTGAGCCAGCCCCTCACCAATTTGGCGCAGGGGATTATAAATGCAATTGGGTCATGTCCTGTTCAATTGAATGGGAACATGTGGGAGGTAATAACCGTATGCGACCATCTTAATGAAAAATGTGAAAAGGAGGGGAAAATGAGAAGGATAACCTCTGAGGACATTTTATAGTTTTATAGGGTGAAGAATTTTAAAGCCAGTGGGGGACCATACTTCTGTACGAGTGTAACTCGGCCTCGTTTTCTCGATCTGAATTCGGCAAGTCGAACCTGGAATGATAACGTCATATGGGAGAAGGGTAATTGCCTTCAGAGAGATGATGTAGAACCTCTGATTCCTCGGGTTAGAACTGTAAAACAAAGTAAGTATAGACATGCATAGATAGAATTATTGTTACGTTTTGTTGACAACTGTAGTTGATAGTAAAAATGTGTTATTTACAGGTGTGAAGTCTACAGTGGAAAAGAAAGAATCCTTGTTGGACGAAGTTGCGGAGGAGAAGACTTAATTCTAACTTGTGTTGGAGGGAATCGGCTTGTGTTGAAAAAAAAGGGTTGATAGTTGGTCGAACAAGGTTAGAAAAGCTCAGTCTATCAGGTCAATGGCGAGGGTTGATGAAGGAAAAAAGCAAGTAAGTGGTGAGGAAGTTCAGACTAATTTGTCCAAGACTCCTGAATCGGGCAGTTCGGCTCAGCCGAATCTCACGATGAACAAGATAGCTCAAAAATATCTAAAAAATGGATGATAAAGTCTTTGCCGGCCTCGGGCGCCACGGAAAGTGGTGAGGTTGCAAAAGAGATGAGGAGGAGGGTCGAATCTTATAAGGATAAGGTCGTTGAGGTACGACCTGTTGTGGTGGATGACCTCAGGGAGGTCGAGGAAAGGGCCAGGTTGGCGGCTCTCCATGGAGAAGAAGATACGAGCAAGATGGTAAGTTTATTGATTGGGAAAAAGTTACTTTATGCGTTTCGAGCTAATCACTAAGATTGATTCATTTTATGTAGGTTGCTCGTCTCATGAAGGGGATTTGGCTCAGCATTGAAGAAGAATAATCCGAGTTGAAAAAGGCAAAGAGCGAGCTGGAGAAAGAACTTGAGCCAAGACTGAAGCCATAAAGGATGTTAAGCAGCTGAAGGCCTCTCATGCCGTAGCGATCGGCCAGCTACAGATCGAGGCAAAGGCCAATCTAGACAAGATGGTTGAGGAGCATGATAGACTGAGTCGTCACTTGATGCTGAAGGGCTATTCCGAGGAGGAGGTGGATGCCATTAAGGCTGATACCTATGTTGAGAAAGGAGATGAGGAGGAAGTGGAAGTGGTGGGGGTCCTGGACAGTTTGGATGGTGTTTCCCGCCAGACGGTGCTCGACAATCAAGGGGATGACGTCGAGCTCCTTGAAGGTGGTAGTGATAAGGTAGGGTAGACACGTGTATTTGTTTTTAAATATTTTGTAAGTTGGTGAATTGGATGTGAGGAAGAAATTTTTGTAAGTTGACTCTGCGTTTTAAAACTTTTGTAGGCACTTAGAGAAATAAGTCTCAGAGTAAAAGATCTAGAGTCTGGACTTGCCTGTAATCGGGAATTTGCAGAGCAGTTCGATAGGATGAAGGAGGCGAATGAGAACAGAGAAGATCAATACATAAAATCGTATTTCAGACTTGTGAAATTGACCCAGGCCGTTTCGGACCTGACTCTTCCGGTCTAAGAGAAAGATTTTGAGATAAAGAAGGGATTAAAAGAGCTATTTGAGGTAACAGAGCGTGCCAAGAAGCTTCAACGTCAAGTTGACGTATTGGTTGTGAAGGGTAAGCAGGCCGACACGGCTCAATACCGTATTTAAGCGCTGGAATAATCAGAGGGACAATTTCGTTATGATATTCAGAACTGTAGGAACGAGCTGGAGCGAATGAGATGAAAATTTGTTAAAAAGGACGACGAGCTGAGGGTAGCTTGAGGAAATCTGTCGGCTACAGAAGCCGCAAGTGAACATTTGCAAACAGTCTTCTCCGCCAAGGATATGGAATTCTGGGAACTGCAACGAAGGTGCAATGACTTAAGCGTGAGGGTTGCACAAATTAACGCCGAACTGGTGCAAGCCATTGCACGTGCCAAGAAAGTCGAGGCTTGAGAGTGTTCAGGGGGAAGTAAAACTGAGGTGAAGGCTCCTTTAGTTCGAGGGGATATAGTTAGTCTCTCATTAGAGAGCTAGAAAGAAGAATTATTGAAAGATCTACCGGCTAGGGAAAAGTTGAACGCAGAAATTGGGAGACATCGTACTCGGGTAGTAGACTTCGAAGCCATGAACCTAGCTGAGTCAGCGAAGTACATTGCCAAGTTGGAAGAAGATGCAATCTATCATGATAAGGTCGATGTGGAAATAATTGAACAGAAGAATAAGTACGCTAAGCTAGAGTCATGCCTCGAGGGGTTGAAGGCGAGATTTGTAATCATGGTAGTACCTTATGCATCTCGATCTGACCTGTTTAGGGTGATTGTTCCATATTTTGTAGATGAAGTAAAAAGACTAGAGTCAGAATGAGATTCCTTGTTCAAGAGGCTGTCGGATAAGGGATGCATTTGTGGAGTTAGTATTGATTGAGGGAACTGTCTAGGCACCATGGAGACCCAACTGGGACCTCAAACTGCTGAATCAATAGAATAAGGTAGAGCTGCTATAGCCCAAGAACTGAAAGAGAGACCTCTTGATGTGGGGGAAGTACTGCTGACACTCCATCAGCAGAAAAGAATCCTCTATAATTGGAATCCGACCTGAAAAATAAATAAGATCTGTTGCAGACACATTAAAATAGATTAAACCTAGTATGACGATTGCCTTATCTTGTGTCTGGTGGGGTCTTTGATATAAAACAATTTTTTAACATTCGTTTTAATCGCAAAAATGGGTTGAGTTAAACCAAGTTGAAACTTGATTTAAACTATAGAAATGTCACAGACATATTGAAAGAGATGAAAGCTAGTATGACCTTTGCCTTATCTTATGCCTGGCTGAGTCATTGATATGAAACAAGTTGTTACACTTGCTACAATCGCAGAGATGTAAAGATTCAGCTAAACCAAGTGTTATCCTTGACATACTAAAATGATCCAAACAAGTTGAAAAAGATGAAGACTAGTATTACCTTTGCCTTATCTCTTGTTTGGTTGAGTCTTTGAAATAAAACAAGTTTCTACACTTACTACAATCGTAGAGATGTAAAGATTTAGCTAAACCAAGTGTTATCCTTGATCCAGCCTACTGAAATGATTAATTGTAAGCTAGTATTATCGATGTTTTAATCTGTAGAATGTGGACGAATGTTCGTGAAGAGAAAGATATTGTAAAACTTCATTGATAAGTTCAGAATTTATATTAGAAGGAGATAAGAATCTCACTTTTGGAATTGAAAAACAAAAAGTGAACAATGGAGAAATGGAGTACTAAGACGCCTAACGATAGTACCATTTCAGTCGTCTAGTGTTCCAAGGATTTGAAATGGGGATTCCCTCTTCTGTCATGAGATAGTATGATCCCAGGCCTGAGAGACCTGTGATAATGAATGGACCCTCCCAATTGTCGGCTAATTTCCAAGCGTGAGGCCCTTTGCGATGTTGATGGATTTCTCTGAGGACGAGATCTCTGATTTAGAAAGTACGGCTCCTGACTCAGTTATTATACGATCTGGTAAGCATATGATGATATAGACCTAGGTTAGTGATGGCACGTTCCCTAGTCTCATCTATCATGTTGAGGTTGCAAGCCAATTCGAACTCATTTTCCTCGCCAGTCAGCTCGTGATCACGAACTGGATAATGATATTCAGAAAGAATAACAGCCTCAGTACCATAAGCAAGGAGGAATGTGGTACACCCAGTGGATTATCAGGGAGTAGTTTGATACACCCACAGAATGTGAAATAATTAACGAACCCAATTCCTTTTTTTTTGTGAGTAAAGCCATTTTTTAAGTTCATCCACGATGGTTTTGCTGGTGATTTCGGCTTGGCCATTGCCTTGAGGGTAGTATGGATTTGATGTTGAGTGGATGATATTGTGGTGATTTAGGAAGGATACGACCTTTACTCCCACAAATTGGGGCCCGTTATCGATACGAATTAGGTAGGGGCACCCGAATCAAGTGATTATGTGGTTCCAGATAAAAGAGATGACCTCTTCTTCTCTTGTTCGACATAGTGGAATTGCTTCTACCCATTTTGTAAAGTAATCGGTAGCTATGAGTAGGTGACGGCGATTACCTGGAGAGTTAGGGAATTTTCCGACGAGGTCTAGTGTCATCTTTTGAATGTCCAGAAAACCTTGCTTGCATGGAGTTCGAGCGCAGGGGCGCGTATCATATGTCCATGTCTCTGGCAGGTGTCGAACCTATAGGAATATTCTTCTGCTTACTTGAGCATGCCAGGCCAGAATACTCCTTGAGTTATAGCTCGGTTCACTAATGATTTACCTGCGGTGTGGGAGCCACAAGTTCCTTCGTGTAGTTCGCAGAGCAGTTCGTCTGCTTTTGACTTTGAGAAGCACTTGAGGTAAGGCCCTGTAACAGAAAGGTGGTAAAGCATGTCGTTTTGAGTAATGTAACGCTTCGAGTTGTTGATCATCTATCGGCGTTCTTTTGGATCTGTTGGGAGTGGTCCGTTGCACTTGATGTCGACACCGAGGTAGGCTAAGAAAGGCTTTCGGCAATCGTCGCCTCCCCCTTTATCGCCCCCAATGCTGATCGTGCATACAAATATCCAATCAATGCTGGGGGTTGAAATGATTTCGATCTGGAGAAATTGAGCTTCTGCACCCAAGACCCCGGCTAGATATGCCAAGGAATCAGCGTGTCTGTTCTTACCTCGAGGAAGATATTCAAGAATTGCTTTTGCGAACTTACTTATCCTATCTGCAACGAGTGCTGCGTATTTGATCATCTTCCCGTTTTCTTGTATTACACGAAATAATGACAAACGATGAGTAATGAATCGGTGTAAACTGAGAGTTCGGGGACATCGAGCTCAAGTGCGAGGTCGAGTCCGTGAATGAGAGCTTCATACTCCGTGACATTATTTGATGCCTCAAAATTCAGGCGGATTGATTTCTCAATTATGCCATTAGAAGGTGTAATCCAAACGATTCCAATCCCTGACCCTACGGGTCCTTCTGATCCATCTGTGAGAAGCCTCCACCCTGACGTAGTGATCCAGTCAGCTCGTTCGTCGAATGGCTTCGGAGTTAGATTATCTGGCATGTTTTCGGTAAGATTTATTTTGTTACGAGCACGAGTTGCTTTTGTTAAACACGAACTGTTTGTGGGCCTTAATTCTTTTCTTAAGAGTTGTTTTCTTTTTCATTGGGGGGTCCCACTTGAGCACAAACTGTTTTTGTTATATCATAAGCACGAGTTGCTTTTGTTATGAGCACAAACTTGAGTACGAGTTTTGGTATATAATTTGGAAGCCTTTTACCGACCACAAAAGGTTTAATGTGCTTGACCACGAGTTGCTTTGCAAGTTATGCTTAAATTGAGATGTGATAAAGACTATTTTTGCTAATCTTGATTATTACTCTCCATTGTCGATCAAACACAATTCGATTACACTTTGACAATTTTGGGCACCAATAAGGGATACAAGAAGCACGGAAAGCCGTGAATAGAAAATACAAAAAGCTCAAAGCTACTTCAACAATTTCCTTCTTGTGCCCCAAAGTGAAGGGGCACTTCCTTCTTTTGCCCCCTAAGTGAAGAGGCAGCCACAACTACACCGAGAAATACTTCCCGTAGGTTAGTACATCTAGAAGGGTTACATGTCCGTTACGCCCCGGCACTAGGACATATAAAGTCGTGTGGACTGTGTAAATACACGCTGCTCTAATAAATAAATTGCTGTGGTTGGATTGACCTATTGCTATGTTTAATATTATTTTTCATTCCAACATTAATAAAGGTAAAAACTGTTAGAGACTTGCGGGATTTCATCACCCAAAAAGCTCTCCAACAAGTAGGACCACCAATTAGGGATACGAAGAAATTCGTATCACACGAAAATTGAACATCCCAAATCTTAAAATAACTGCTAATAAAAAAGAGTAACAAGATTCCCGCGAGATTTCATCACCCAACGGATAGGTGTACTGGACCGGGGTACGAACACTGGTTCATAGGATACGGCCCCAGCCTAGCGTCGTAAAATACTGGTTGTAGGTTTGCAACGTCACCGTTCTAAGTGCTGACGTACGATAAGGTCACTCGCTCGGGTGTAAGGACTGAACATCTACTTTAAGCTGGTACTAGCATAGTGACGCAAGGGAGTATAAAAACTAAAGCCTTTTGCCATCGTACCTATTTTGAACATAGAAGAATATAGGGGAGACCTAATTATTACTTCTAAAAAATGTTGATGTGCTAGAATCTAGGCTTGATTGATTATTTATAACACCGGGTGCTGAATTTTATTGAAAATTAGTTATACATGATCAATTAGATACGTGAAGGAAAACGTTTAGGAAGCTTACCGAAACCTTTACCCATTTCTAGCCCACCACCTCAGCCTAAGCAGAGAGGGCGTCCACCTCGCCCAGTCAATACAATAGAGGACTTAGGAGCATCAATTTTGGAGGAGGGTAATTCATCTAGAGTTGACCCAATTAAACTTATTATCGAGCTAGAAGTCGAACCCCCAATCATTGCTGCTGCCAAATCTCTTAGGGACTATTGGACCCCAGTGGTGAGTGATATGCCTTCGTGTATTGTATTACCAGTTGTCACGACAAACCATTATGAAATCAACCCTAGTGTGATCCAAATGTTACCTATCTTTCATGGGCTTGATTCTGAGAGCCCTTATAAGCACGTCCATAAGTTTAAGAAAATCTATGCGCTCTCCAAATACTAACATTTTACTGAGGATTTTGTCCGCCTTCGTTTATTCTCATTCTCACTAAAAGATAAGGCAAGTTATTGGCTTGATTCATTGGCACCAGCATCTATCAATTCATGGGATCAAATGGAGACCAAGTTCAAAGCCAAATGGTTTTTTATGGGAAAAACCCTCGCTCTTAGAAATATAGCTGTTGAATTTGTTCAAAATGGGAGTGAAACATTTTACGAGGCATGGGAGAAGTATAAAGATCTTCTTTCACAATGTCCCCATCATGGTTTTAAGAAGCAACATCTAGCCCAGATCTTCTATCGTGGAATAACTTCTGAGAATCGTTATAGACTAGAATCCATGCATAGTGGCAAATTCTAGGACCTTGAACCTGATAGAGCTTATGAGGAGTTTGAGACATTGGCTGAGAACTCTCAGCAGTAGGATTTTAATCTACATAGAAATATTTGTACAACCAAGAAAGATGGCTTATACGAAGTGAGTGAGGAAATGGCCATCAAAGCCTAATTAGATACTCTTACCTAAAAAATCGAGGCTATGGCTACGAATCAATCTAAGGGTAGTGTGAGCCAGGTTCAGTAACAGGGTTGCACCGTTTGTTATGATGTAACCCATGTGTTGAAGAAGAAAGTCCTCAAGCTTTTGGACTCGGGTATCATATACCCCATTTTGGATAGTAAGTGGGTCAGTCCCGTTCAGGTTGTACCTAAGAAATTAAGGATTACTGTAGCTGAGAATGAGAATAATGACCTAATCCCCACCCGTATGACCACCGGGTGGCGTATATGTATCGACTACAGGAAATTGAACACGGTCACAAGAAAAGATCATTTTCCTCTTCCTTTCATTAATCAAATGCTTGAACGCTTAGCCGAAAAAAGTCATTACTGTTTTCTTGACGGTTATTCTGGATACAATCAGATCTCTATTGCCCCAGAAGATCAGGAGAATATAACTTTTACATGTCACTACGGGACATGCTTATCGATGTATGCCATTTGGGTTATGCAATGCACCCGCTACATTCCAGCGTTGTATGATGAGCATATTTTCTGCTATGGTTGATAAATTTCTTGAAATCTTTATGGATGATTTTTCATTATTTGGATCGTCTTTTGATGAATATTTACACCATTTAGAACTCATGCTTGAACGATGTACACAAACCAATTTGGTGTTAAACTGGGAAAGTGTCACTTCATGGTAACACAAGGGATAGTTCTTGGACATATTATCTCCAACAAAGGGATTAAAGTCGATAAGGCCAAGATTGACATTATCTCTTCTTTACCTCCACCTCGGACGGTTAAGGCCATTCGATCATTTTTGGGGCATGCTGGGTTTTATCGTCGGTTCATCAAAGATTTCAGTAAAATTTCTCAGCCCTTGTGCAATTTACTTGCTAAGGACACTAATTTCAACTTTGATGATGCATGTTTAGGAGCTTTTGAGAAGCTTAAAATTTTATTAACTTTAGCCCCTATCATCCAACCTCCCAATTGGGAAATTCCCTTCGAGCTCATGTGTGATGCTTCTGATTACGCTGTTGGGGCAGTTTTAGGGCAAAAAGTAGATAATAGACCTCATGTTATTTACTATGCTAGTCACACGCTCAATAGCGCACAGTTAAATTACTCCACCACGGAGAAGGAGTTATTAGCCATTGTGTTTGCCTTGGAGAAATTTTGATCATAGATTGTTGGATCCAAAACCATTGTTTACATCGACCAGACGGCCTTAAAGTATTTATTATCTAAAAAAGACATTGAGCCTCGATTAATTAGATGGATTTTTTTATTACAAGAATTTGATATCGAAATTCGAGATAAAAAAGGTGTTGAGAATGTGGTTGCAGACCGTCTATCCCGAATTCTCAATGAAGGTCCAGAAGATTTTCTCCCTATCTTAGAGATATTTCCTTATGAGCAGCTCATGGCTGTCTCACAACTGCCTTGGTACGCAGATATTGTCAATTATCTTGCTACCCAACGATTACTTGCCCATTAGTCAAAGTAAGATATAACTAAATTTTTACACGAGGTTAGACGTTTTAGTTAGGACGATCTTTATCTTTATAAGTTTTGTTCCGACCAAGTGATTAGGAGATGCATCCCAAATGATGAGTTTCATAGTGTACTCACATTTTGCCATACCTTAGCTTGCGGAGGACATTTTGGGACAAAGAAAACCACTACAAAAGTCCTTCAATATGGTTTTTATTGGCCTACTCTTTTTAGTGACGCACATACCTTTTGTTCTGAATGTGATAGGTGTCAGAGGACCGAAAATATTTCTCACCGAAACATGATGCCTTTGAACAACATCCTTATTGTTGAACTATTTGATATTTGGGGCATTGACTTTATGGGCCTATTTTCCTTTTTCTTGCGGTTGCCATTACATTCTAGTTACAGTCGATTATGTTTCTAAATGGGTTGAGGCGGTGCCATGTCAAACGAATGACCATAAGCCCATGGTAAAAATTTTGAAAACCATTTTTAATTGTTTTTGGCACACCTCGGGCAATTATTAGTGATGGTGGTAAACATTTTTGTAACCGTGTCTTTCAAAATCTTTTGAAAACTTACTCTATCACTCATAAAGTTGCAACACCTTATCATCTACAAACAAGTGATCAAGTCTAAGTATCTAATCGGGAGATTAAAAGAATTTTAGAAAAAATTGTTCGAGCCGATCGTAAAGATTGATCTGATTGTCTTGATGATGCACTTTGAGCATATCGAACAGCTTATAAAACCCCGATTGGTATGTTACCCTATAGACTTGTCTTAGGGAAGGCTTGCCACTTACCTGTGGAATTGGAACACAAGGCTCTCTGGGCTACAAAGGCCTTCAACTTTGAAATGGATAAAGCCGGATCACATAGAAAACTTCAACTTTCTAAACTTGATGAACTTCGTCGCGAGGCTTATAAAAATGCAAAATTTTACAAGGAATGAACTAAAACTTTTCATGATAAGTTGATTGTTCGTAAAAAATTTGAGCCTAATCAAAAAGTGCTACTCCACAATTCACAACTACGTTTATTTCTTGGGAAATTACGTTCTCGTTGGTACGGCCCATTTGTAGTTAAAACTGTTTATCACCATGGAGCCCTAGAGGTGGAGGATCCTAAGAACGGAAATATTTTTAAGGTCAATGGCCAACGATTAAAACCGTACTTAAAGTCTTACACTTTTGATGAAAAGATAATATTTCTAAATAATCCAGTATATCAGAGCTGATATTATGCACCCCTATAGTACTATTATAAATCATTTAAGTATGGGGGTACATTTGTCTGGCTGAAGACGGTAAACTTAGCACTCTTGGGAGGCAACCCTTGACACATTCAGGTGAAACTATTTAGTTTCCCTCTTCCATTTATTTTCATGTTCTCCAACATTGAGGGCAACAATGTTTGATTTAAGTTTGGGGGTAGGAAACCATTTCTTGATATGTTTTTTGAAGAAAAGTGAAATAATGACACTTTGACAATTTATGATATATTTTTGACGAATTTCCAAACACTTAAAACTGATTTTACCTTGACATAAATATTATGGAAAAACCTAAATTTTAAAATTGTACCAAGTATACACTAGAATATTTTGGAATATCTTAAGCTAGATGTACTATCTTTTTATTAGCGACTAATTCAAGTTAGCTTGACATATTTTGAAAACATGTAGTTCACTGTAGTTTTGCAATTAATACCTTCAATAGATTTTTGCTCAGTATAAGGGAAATTTAACATTTATGTTAGGAATAGTTTGCTACAAGGGAGACAACTGCCAAAGAATAAGTTCATTCCTAAGAAGAAAAAAAGGCAAATGTGCTCTAAAAACTTTCACGCTGCAAGGCTACTCATATGATTAAGAACAGAAAGAGGAAAAATTATCACCAATCTCGAGTTTGACCATAAACTATGTGAAAGGAGCATAAGAAAATGTTACTTGTGAGAATTCTGAGTCTAGGTCATGATGAGGCACCACACCCTGGCAACCTTAGCCAACTGGCAGGGATTATCGACCGAAAACTCCTTGTTACGGAGGCTTCACTAAGAAATAAAGTACTCAAAAGAAAAGGCTTACAAAATAAAAGAAAAAAAAAGAAAAATTCTAGGAACACGAATTGACTAAGGCACTTGTCAAACTGACCGTTGAATTTATTCTAGTATGAACTAGACTGCCAAAAATTGAGTAAATTATTCTAGACAACGTATTAGGCGATAAAACTATTTTCATTGTATACTCAAATATAACTAAAGCAAAATACTTGAATCTCTTTCTAATCTTGAGGTAGTACTTCTAGTTTCGGATAAGCTTAAAATATTTTTTGGTATACTTAGAAAAATAACAAGTTTAAAGATCTTTTAATTGGTACATTTTTGTCACACCTAAGTAAGGATAAGTTCACAGGAAATGAGTCATATGTATTCTAGAATTGTTTAAAATGTCATTATTGACTTTTGTGGGTATAGTCACTGCAAACCCTCACGAGACAACACTCGTCCACCAGGCTAAACCTGGGGGTTTAGCGGCTTGTTGCATACGCTAAATACAACCGCGTGACATGCAAAAATGGTTTTTGTTTATTTTTGCTCGAGGACTAGCAAAATATAAGTTCAGGGGTATTTGATAGACACGAAATATTTGCGTGTACAACTCCTAAATTTATATCTACCTAGTCATTTATTAAATAAATATGACACTAATAGTGTTTTTGTTAGTATTTACATAAATCGGTCACATGATAAACAAGTCATATATTTTTCTGGTTTTTAACGAAGAACAAGGGTGATGCACTCTAACAATGATTCTCATTTGAAGTTGTCAACCAAAGGCCCATGCATGGAAGCCCATTAAAGAGAATTAAATACAGATATTATTCTCAGGAGTTGTAATATATATGCATGATTTTAGGCATTGTTTAAGGGATTTTATATTAATGGTAATATTTTGTAACCCTTCCTATACTCTATAAATAGGAGGGGAATCCCACCCATGAGAGATCATCTTGGAGAGTGTAATATCAAAGTTTAAAGCAATAAAGGTTATTCTTTCTCTATTGTTCTTGTCTTTTACTTTTATCGTAGTAATAATAGTATGGCAATGATCAAAGGGATGAGTAGCTAATCTTCTTAGCCAAGGCTAGAGAAAGCTCCACCCAATGTAACATTAGTGTAGATTGTATAGCTTAGTTATAGTAATTACTTTATCTTTATCCCAGAATATTGCATATTCGTATTCCTTCGTCCTATGCTTGACCATAGCTAGGATTAGGAGGAGTAATGAATCTAAGTGACCATCTTGTTTGACCATAACAAGATAGGTTAAAAACATGGAGAAGATAACATAATCCATACTTATCAACCGGACCATGGTTGAGTAGGTTAGATTATGGGTAGTTCCCAATCACTAAATCTTTTTTATCTTTTAATGTATTGCATATGCTCGACTAAGGATATGCGATACGGGAACTCGTAATTTACTATAATTATTTATGCTATCTCAGGGTTATAAAGGGTAGAGTAGAATCTAAGCCTTGGTTCTCACTCCAACTCATACAACTTATATTTTCTAGCATTTGTTTATTTATTCCTTTAATTTCAAAACCTACACAAATTCATTGTTATTGGATAAAACTATTAGCTCGAAGTATAATTCACACCACAAGTCTCTTGGGATACGACCCCGCTTACCCTTGAACTTAATGGTACACTGTGCGCTTGTGGGTCTTTTAAGACGTTAGTTTATAAATCGATCAATAAGAATCTCACTTTTGGAATTGAAAAACAAAAAACGAACAATGGAAATGGAGTAGTAAGATGCCTAACGATAGTACCGTTTCAATCGTCTAGTGTTCCAAGGATTTAAAATGGTGATTCCCTCTTCTGTCATGAGATAGTATGATCTCAGGCCTGAGAGACCTGTAATAATGAATGGACCCTCCCAATTGTTGGCTAATTTTCCAGCGTGAGGCTCTTTGCGATGTTGATGAATTTCTCTGAGGACGAGATCTCTAATTTAGAAAGTACAGCTCCTGACTCGGTTATTATACGATCTAGCAAGCATATGATGATATCGACCTAGGTTAGCAATGGCGCGTTCCCTGGCCTCATCTATCATGTTGAGGCTACAAGCCAATTCGAACTCATTTTCCTCGTCAGTCAGCTTGTGATCACGAACAGGATGATGATATTAAGAAGGAATGACAGCCTCAGTGCCATAAGCAAGGAGGAATGGGGTACACCCAGTAGATTATCAGGGAGTGGTTTGATATGCCCACAGGACGTGAGGTAATTCGCGAACCCAATTCCCTTTTTTCTGTGAGAGAAGCCATTTTTTGAGTCCATCTACGATGGTTTTGTTAGTGATTTCATCTTGGCCATTGCCTTGAGGGTAGTATAGATTTTATGGTGAGGGGATGATATTATGGTGATTTAGGAAGGATACAACCTTTTCTCCCACAAATTGGGGCCCGTTATCGATACGAATTAGGGGGGCACCCGAATCGAGTGATTATGGGGTTCCAGATAAAGGAGATAACCTCTTCATTTCTAGTTCGACATAGTAGAATTGCTTCTACCCATTTTGTAAAGTAACCGGTAGTTATGAGTTGGTGACAACAATTACCTGGAGAGTTAGGGAATTTGCCGACGAGGTCTAGTACCCATCTTTTGAATGGCTAGAAAATCTTGCTTATATGGAGTTCGAGCACAGGGGCACACATTATATGTCCATGTCTCTGACAGGTGTCATACCTACAAGAATATTCTTCTGCCTGCTTGCGCATGCCGAGCCAGAATACTCCTTGAGTTATAGCTCGGTTCGCTAATAATCTACCTACGGCGTGGGAGCCACAAGTTCCTTCGTGTAGTTTGCAGAGCAGTTCGTCTGCTTTTGACTTTGAGAGGCACTTGAGGTAAGGCCCTGTAACAGAAAGAAGGTAAAGCATACCGTTCTGAGTAATGTACGCTTCGAGTTGTTGATCAGCTATCGGCGTTCTTTTGGATCTGTCGGAAGTGGTCTGTTTCACTTATTGTCGACACCGAGGTAGGCTAAGAAAGGCTTTCTCCAATCGTCTTATCCCCCTTTATCACCCCCGGTGTTGATCGCGCATACAGATATGCAATCAATGTTGGGGGTTGAAATGATTTCGATCTAGAGATATTGAGCTTCTGTACCCAAGACCCCGGCTAGATATGCCAAGGAATCGGCGTGTTTATTCTCACCTGGAGGAAGATATTTAAGAGTTGCTTTCACAAACTTACTCATCCTATCTATAATGAGGGCTGCGTATTCGATCATCTTTCTGTTCTTCTTGTATTGCTCGGAATAATGATAAACGATGAGTAATGAATCGGTGTAAACTGAGAGTTCGGGGACATCGAGCTCAAGTGCGAGGTCGAGTCTGTAAATTAGAGCTTCATACTCCGTGACATTATTTGAGGCCTCAAAATCTAAGCGGATTGATTTCTCAATTTTATCATTAGAAGGTGTAATCAGAATGATTCTGATCCCTGACCCTGCGGGTCCTGCTGATCCATCTGTGAGAAGCCTCTGCCCTAACATAGTAATCCAATCAGCTCGTTCATCAAATGGCTTGGGAGTTGGATTCTCTGGCGTATTTCTAGTAAGGTTCGGGTCGTGCTCCTCCCACTCGGGATCCTCCACTGGAAAATCCGTGAGAAAATCGGCAATAGCCTAACCTTTTTTAGAATGACGTTGTTCGAACTTGATATCATGCTTTCCCAAACATACTGACCATTGTTGCACTCTTCGCGACTTCTCTTTTTTGGATAGAACTTCCTGAAGTGGGTAATTCGTCATAACTTTGACTGAATGTGTTTAGAAGTAGTGTTTGAGTTTTTGCTAAGTGTAAACAAGGGTGAGAAGAAGTTTCTCGATTTTAGAGTAACTTGTTTCTGCTGGTGTGAGTATTTTACTGACGAAGAAGACTGGTTTCTCTATTTTTCCCTTCCAGGCGAATGAGAACCGAGCTGAGAGAAGTATATGTGACTGCTAGGTAGATTATCAGTTCTTCATTACCAATTGGGGTGTTCATTATGGGAGACCTCCCCAAATAGATTTTGAGATCCTGAAAAGCTGCTTTGCATTCTGGCGTTCAGGTGACTTCTACAGTTGGCTGAAATTTTCCTCGTTTGGCACATCCGTAGAGTAATAGGAATAGCCAACGGAAGTGGTCATAGCGACAATCTTGCCGACAAGTTTTTGAACATATTTTGTTATCTTTGGAGAAGGCATGTCAAGGAGAGCATGAATTTGATCCGGATCGGCCTCAATCCCTTTCTTGCTGATGAGGTAGCCTAAAAAGCGGCCAGAATGTACCCCGAATTGGCATTTATCAGGGTTGAGACACATTTTGCAAGATCGAAGGATGTTGATTATTGTGTAGAGATCTGAGATATGATTATCTGACTGTACGCTTTTGCACAAGAGATCACCGATGAAGACTTCAACGATTTTTCCCAGGTGTGCTTTGAACATAGCAGTCATTAATCGTTGATATATGGCACCTGTGTTCTTGAGCCCGAAGGGCATGACTTTGTAGTAGTAAAGGCCACTTTCAGTGATGAACGTTGTCTTCTCTTTATCTTCTTCCAGAAGTGGGATTTGATTATACCCTGAAGCAGGGTCCATCATAGATAGGAGATAATGGTCTGCTGTTGAATTGAGGATCTGATGAATGTTGGGAAGAGGGAAGTTGTCCTTTGGAGTGTGTTTGTTCAGATCTGTGAAATCTATGCAAACGTAGACTTTTCCATTCTTCTTTGGGACAGCGACAATGTTGGATATCTAGTCTGGATACTTTGCTTCTTGAATAAATCCCACCTTGATCAATTTCTCGATCTCGGTGTTAACTTCATCTCGAAGACAAGGTTAAAGTTGTCGCCATTTCAGCCTAACCGCAGTGGCATTGATATTGATGGCCAACTTGTGGCAAGCCATGGCCGGATCGACTCTGAGCATTTCTTTGAAAGACCGTGCAAAAACGTCTTGATTGAGTTATAGGAACTGAATGAGGGCATCTTTCTCATGCTGAACCAGCTTAGTTCTGATGAACGTACCTCTGCTAGGTCCTTCAATGTTGACTTATTCTGTGGGTTCCTCTGGAGGTGATTAATCGTCGAGGTGATCAATTTTCTGTAATTGCTATGCTGCCAATCTGTCTAAAGTATTTAGGATGACAGAGACAGTATTTTTACAAGCTCGAGGGAGTTTTTGACTACCTCTGATCTCATAAATACCGCTATCGTGTTTGAATCAGAGTGCTTGATGATAGGTAGAAGCGATTACTTCCATATTGTGTATCCAGCAGTGGCCCATAATCCCAAGATAGCAAGACTTGGCTTTGATGACGTAGAAAACGGCGTCGATAGTGGCTGGTCCTGCGGTAATAGGTAAGATAATCTTGCCTACTCATTCCTCCTTGGAGCCATTGAACCCGCTGATGTTTGTGTCACTCTGAATCACTTGGTCAGTCAAACCCATCCGATCGATCGTACTCTAAAAAAGAATTTCAATTTCGCTTCCAGTATCGATCATCATTGTGTGCATGACAAACTGTTTCATCTTGAGCATTATGACTAACGCATCATGACGGGAAAATTTAACATGGCTAGTATCGCAATCCTCAAAGGAGATTCCGAGTTGGCGATTGCTCGACTCAGGAAGAAGTTTGGCTTCTTTGTCTTGAGGTGTAAGATCGAAGCATTCCGAGAGCCTCCGGTGCTTTGATCGGTTGGAAATGGTGATCTGGTTGATTTTGATCATGTTGCTGAGGTGCATATAGTAGAGATGCTTCTCCTTAGCTTTTTAATTGACCTGAACAACTTTGAGTTGTTTCTTATAGTTGCCATCTTGGTACGACTTCAGGTCAACAATGTATTCGAGCATCCGTCCTTCCTTGAAAATAAGCTTAAGCATCCGCTGTCGAGCATAGCAGTTGTCAGTAGAATGATGATTTACCTTATGGTATAGGCAAAATGGTTGATTCTTAATGGGCTCCAGTGGTTGGGAGACGCGGTAGAGCATATCTTTCAACAACAGTGGAAAAATTATGGAGATTCGGACGTTCAGCTTTGGGAGGACGGGTTTGTTTTGCGGACCGCTTCCCCGAGGGTATCCAGTGCTTCCCTTGGTGCGTTTCCGATCCCCCTGTTCCTCCTTAAGCTCGCTGATTCGTTCTGCAGGTGAGGATTTGATGGAGAGGACAGACTTAGTAGACTTTTGCTGCTCAGACATCATCCTCTCCAAGTCGATGTAACCGTTGACTTTGGTGATCATCTCCTCTAACATCGCAGGCTTGTTAAGGAAGAGGTATTTTTTGGCCTTGCAATCAAGCTGAAGAGCATTGGTAAAAGCGGTAACGGCTATTTTTTGGTTGAGGTTATCCACCTTTCTTACGAGCTCTAGGAATTTCTTTGAGAAATCTTCAATCTTTTCTCCATGTGACTGCTTAAGACCTATAAGAGAATACAAGTTCTCCTCTTTATCACTGTTGTGAGTATATGTATTGATGAACTATTTTTGCAGGTGATCAAACGAGTTGATATATTCCTCAAGAAGAGAATAGAACCATCGGAGTGGCTCCTCCTATAAACTTATCGCGAACAGGAGGCAGAAGATGTGGTTGAGATTGGAGTACAACCCAAATGAATCGCGGTATTGCTGAATATGCTCCTTCGGGACAGTACCATTGTATTTGTGAATCTTGGGAGTATGGAAACCTTTCGGTATTTCCATATCAAATAGTTCTTTGGCAATCAAACTTCCTTGTAACTTCGTGGTATAGCCGGTAGTACCCAGAACTTGTTCTTTGATCAACTCCTTAATTCGTAGGCCAATATGTTCTTTTGTGATGCAATAATTTGTTGGTTGAATCGCTGCACGGCAGGGGATGATGAGTTCCCGTACCTTCACTCAAGCGATCTCGTGTTGGAGCTTTATGTAGAGTTCGCTGGTCTTCCTCCTGACGGATGGAAAATGGGTAACCTCGACTGACTTCTGATTGAACTTCTTCCCACAAATGGATGAATGGTTGCGGTCCATGTGGTAGATTCCTGAAAATGGCTTTACTGGCGACTCCCTAAGGTCCTAACATTTCCCTTACTGAAATGCGGGAGGTCTCTGGAAGTTGATCGCGACCCCTGGCTGGAGGAGCCTGCTGAATATTTTTCAAAGCCTCAAGTGCAGTCTGTATCATCGTCATCTGATCTTCGTGCCATTTGAGCGACGTCAAACAAGTTTGTCGTTCTGCATCGAGCTCTTTCTCTCGGAGCTCGCAATCCTTTGTCAATTGAAGTTTGAGTTTGGCGCGTTTCTCAGCCTCGGCGTGGAGATTTGCCCGTAACTCGATGAGTTTCCCTGGATCCACAGAAATTTTGAGCTGAGTTCCTGTGGCCTGTCATCTGGAAGAAACCATAATTGAAAATTGTAATGAAAGACTGCCTTAGGGTATCATGGAAATATAATCTTTCCCACAGACGGCGCCAAATGTAATGGCCAAATTCTGTAAGCTTGATATGATTAGGAATTAGCTATCACACCAATAAACCTGTATCAATACTCTAATATAAAGTAAGAAATAGATACAAGTATTTTTAGCGTGGAAAACCTCAGAACAGGTAAAAAGCCACGACCTCGTATGGAGGAATTTTGTAAAAATATCTTTATTGCTTGGAGTGGATATTTCAATTACAAGTGATCTCTAGAATAAAGAAATGCTTTTGATCTCGTAAATAAGAAGTTTGAGTAATTTTTTTGGTCCCTGTCTCTTCTGAAACTTTTCCTCCTTTATATAGGCTTCTACACAGCTCTTCATCGTACTAGAACGCGTTTTCCAAATAATATGGTTAGTGGTAGTTGACTGAATAACTGATGAGTTCATGGGAGACAGGTGTCTTTGACTGGATAATATTTTCTGGGTTTAGCTTGACCCACATTCTTGAGTAGTTCATGGGGCTGGTTAGAATGTTTGACTAGAGTATTAAGTGTTAAAAAATGTGTGAGCCTAAGATGGAGGTAAATCGAGCTGTATGAGTTCAATTATGAGTGAGATCGAGGGATAAGTCCCTACACCCTCAACTGCTCGAATGTTGTAATGGACTCTTTTAGCAAAGTGTGGATCCATCGCAAAGGTTCGCCTTGTAAATTGGTAGGAAAGAGTCGGTATAGAAGTGTGGGCTCATTTCACAAAGTGGAGTCTCTCAACCATCTATTTATGTAGGGTTTCATTGCAAGAGAAGTGTAGACTCATTTCAGCAGGGTGTGTGGTCTAAGACTATTTCTATCTTAATCAATTCAAGACATTCTTCAATAATGGCAATCAGGAGCTAATAAAAGCATTCATATGGGCATATTGCAAGGTGAAGCAGGGGTTAAAGGATACAAATTTGAAGCTCAAAGTGATCAAGAACTATTCTTACAATGAATCTCTTACCTTACAAGCTATAAAGATTTCCTCGAAATGTGTAATGCCTAAACAAATAAGAGTGGTTAGATGGGTTTATCCGTTATGTGGTTTTAAATTGAATACTGATATTCTAAATCCTGGCCCTTGTAGTGGTGGCAGCATAGTAAGAGATTGGGTTGGCAACTTTATGTATGGTTATACAACGTTGTTTGGAGATGGCGCAATACGATTGCAGAAGTTTTGGCTTTGCTCTATGGTTTAAAAGCATGCGTTGCACATTCTTGGTTCCCATTGCAGGTTAAAGTAGACTCCCTCATGCTTTGTAAGTGGTTATGCTCTACTAGTGGGGTACCATGGAGATGCGTTAACATATGGAAATAAGTACTTGATATATGCATAACTCATGGTATACGCATCACCCATATTTACAAAGAAGGGAATAAAGTTGCAGATTGTTTAGCTAAGTTAGTAAGTTCACTTGGTGATTTTGAATATTGGTTTTCTTATCAACTTCCTAGAGAAGCTAGGGCAACTCTTAGGCTTGATAAAATGGGGGTGCCTTACATAAGGTTCTAATTTTATTGGGCATTGGCTTCGGCCTCCCCTCTATTATATTTGTTTTTCTACTATCAATAAGATAAACAGTTTCCAAAAAAAAAAAAAAAAAAAAGTTGGCATAGAATGTGGTTGGATGTAGATTGTAAGCCTAGAGCGTCCTGGAATTCTTGAACATGTTCTACTGGGTCAGTCCCCTTGTATTTTTGGATTTTCAGAGTATGAAAACTAGTGAGAACTTCACTATCCAGTAGCTCCTATGCGATCGAGCTCTTCTATAATATGTTATGAATTCCTTTATTGGTATGAACTTGAGCATCGAGCAATTCTTTGATGCACTTTTCAACATGTTCTTGAGTCATGTACTGACGAGCTGTGGTGGTTGGTCGCGGGACTCGTCCTTCATAAGGGATGTGGTCACCACTTCCTTCACTTATTCGCCCAAGAGCCGGAATTCAAACTCTTCCTCGGGGTGGCTCTTCTTGTCTGACTCCAACAAGACCACCATCAACTTCTTGGTGGGTTTCCAATTTCTTTTTGACATAGCAACAAGTAATTATGTCAAGAATGGGGTGATTGTAGTAGCATATTTCTCAGGTTCGACAAGGATAAGCCAGCATAACATAGTCAAAAATGGCCTAGCATTCAAGAAGATGCCACATCTACAATCACGAGTTCCCAACCTACTAAAAGTAGCCATTGTTCTTGGTCAAGAAAGAGCTGTTAGAGATCCGCGAAGTTTGCCCACTACCCCCGAAATAGGAAACTATTTTTCTTTTTGTAAACTGTCTATATTTACTATAAATACAGGCAGAGAATAAGCAATTCAGATCCGCAACTTTATTATTCATTCTTCCTTATTGTGTTATTACACAACAAACTGTAATAACTAGTAACCTATTGGATTTTATATCAAAATCCTCCTCGAGGTCATAGTTTTTCTCTGCCTTTACTGAGTTTCCACGTAAAATCTTATTTACTTAAACTTGTTACTGCACCATCCTTACTAAAAGTATTGGCGAAGATTATCCTCCTAGAAAACATGCCATTACACCACTTTATTCGAATAGGCTTTGACCTCTATTTTAATAGACTTCGTAAACACAGTTGAAGAAGGTAGGAATGAAGACGTTGGCTTACCTCGCGATCCATACTATAAGTTCAAATTAATGTAATAACCTCTTAACTATATAGGGGTTTAGCGTGTTTCTTATTGTATCTTTGTGAGTTTAATTTTAGATAGAACTAGGGTTTGAGCGACTTTATTAAAGCTTGAGGAAATTTTAAGAGATTGCTTGTACCTATTTAATCATAGTGGATTGTTCGCGGGTTGTGGTGTAATGGCATATTTTCTGGGAGGATAATCTTTGCCAATACTTTTAGTAAGGATAGTGCAATAACAAGTTTAAGCGAATACGATTTTATGTGAAAACTCAGTAAAGGCTGAGAACAACCACGACCTCGAGGAGGATTTTGATATAAAATCTAATAGGTTGCTAGTTATTACAGTTTCTTGTGTAATAGCACAGTAAGAATGAATGAATAATAAAGTCGCAGATCTGAATTGCATATTCTCTGCCAGTATTTATAGTAGATATAGGCATTTTATAAAAAGAAAAACAGTTTCCTATTTCGGGGGTAGCGGGCAAACTTTGCGGATCTCTAACGGCTCTTTCTTTACCAAGCACAACGACTACTTTTAGTAGGTTGAGAACTCGTGATTGTAGACGTGACATCTTCTTGAATATTGGGCTATCTTCGACTATGTTATGTTGGCTTATCCTTGTCGAACCTGAGAAATATGTTACTATAATTTCCCCATTCTCGACATAATTATTTGTTGTATCGATAAGAAATTAGAAGCTGAAGAGTTTGTTGAATGTCTCACATTTTTCATGCTGTTACTTCTGAGGTCAAAGCCAAGTGAATCTGGTCATGTTTTTCTTGAGGAGCATTTAATTTATAACATTGGACTGTACAACTGGGAAGTGAGGTTATAAATAGGCAGAGAAAGAAGGATTGGTTTGGTGGTTAAATGGTTTTGAAGCTATGATGGTAAAAATGTCACCCCAGGCGTGTCGTAGCAAGTGGTTGGAGGGTATAGACGGTAACTACGATGACTACTCAGAGGTAATGTTTGGTGTTAAGTCATTGTTATTGTTTAATCTGGAATTGGTAGTTATGATGGTTGGGAGGATTGAGGGAGGTGGAGGATTGGTTTTCCGACACCTTCATCTTCTCAAATAAGGACAGAGCTAATGGAATCTTTAGTTATTAATAAGTACATTGTCAGTGTTTTACCATCAATTGGAGTACTCATGATAGGAGGATGCCCTAAGTATTGTTTAAGATCTTAGAAAGCCAATTCACAGTCAGGAGTCCAAGTGATTTCTTTAGCTTATTTTTTGGATAGTAGAGTTGGATTTCCACGATGAAGGATGTAAAGAAGTTTGCAACGATCAGATGACTTGGAGATGAACCTGTAAAGAGCTTCAATCTTGCCAAAAAAGTGTGTACATCTTTTTTGGTTCGAGGAGATGGCATTTCCATGAGTGTCTTGATTTGTGTCAGATCGATTTCAATTCCCCTCTTATTAACCAGGTATCCCATAAATTTGCCAGATCCGACACCGAATTAGCATTTTTTTAGGTTGAGTTTCATCTAGTAGATGTGGAGGATATTGAAAATGGTTGGTAAGTTGTTGCAATAATCTTCACGCTTCAAGCTTTTGCAGATCATATCATCGATGTATACCTCCATGATTTTTCCTAAATGATCTTTGAACATTTTGTGACAAGCCGCTGGTAAGTGACTCCTGCATTCTTTAAACCAAAAGGCAATACTGTGTAATAGTAAATACTTCTTTCTGTAACAAAAGTTGTTTTTTCCTTATCTTCTTTAGCGAGAAGAACCTGATTGTATTCAGAGGCTGCATCCATCATTGAAAGAAGTTCGTGCCCTGCTACAGAGTCGAGGAGTTGTGGGATCAAGGGGAGAGGAAAGTTATCGTTGGGTGTAAACTTATTGGGTTCTGTAAAATCAACACAAACTCTAATCTTCTCATTCTTCTTTGGAATCGCTATTATGTTAGAAACCCATTTTGGATACTTTACTTCCCTGATAAATCTTGTACGAAGAAGTTTGTCAATTTCTTCAATAACGGCTTCGCGAAGGTGGGGAGCTAGATTTCAACGCTTATGTACAACTGTTTTGCTATCTGGAAGGAGGTTGAGTTTGTGGCATGCGATCGAAGGATTAATGTCGGGTATCTCTTGGAAAGACCATGTAAAGATGTTGATATTTTTCTTCAGGAGTTAGATCATGGTTTCTTTTTCATCGGATGACAGTTTGGAGCCAATGAAGGTGTTACGCCCGGGCCCATCGAGTTCAGTAGAATTTACAACCTCTGTATCATGCTGCTCGAATGTGGGGGGTATTTCCTGCTGTAGTTGTTATGCCTTAAGAAGTTTCACTGTATGAGAATAGATTGTAGTATTCTCACACATACGTGCAACTACTTGACTGCCTTTGATTTTGTAGACTCCGTGATCTGTTGGAAATCTCAATGCCAGATGATATGTCAAAAGTACTACCCTGATCGAGTGTAACCAACTCTGCCCTAAAATTCCCAAATATTTGGACTCAACATCGATGACCACGAATTTAACGAAAATGGTTTCTGATCCCGCTTGAACTGGTAGGGTAATTTCTCTTGTGGCCAATTGTTTTGAACTATTGAAACTTGTGATTGTGGTTATCGAAGCTTTCACTGAGTCTTTGAGTCCCAAAACTTTAATTGCATTTCAAAACATAATATCTATAGCGCTTTCTATATCGACGAGAAGCGAATATAGGTAGTTTTGTTCTACTTTGAGCATAATGACCAGAGGGTCATCGTGGGGGTACTTGACATGGCTGGTGTCACAGTCCTCGAAGGTGATATTGTACGGATGCTTTGATTTGCTCGAGCTAGGGAGAAGTTTTGCTAATTTGTCTTAGGATTTCATTTTGCAACAAGATGTAATTTGGTCGTCTTGTTTTCTTTTCTTTCCTTTCTCAATTTTGATCATGTAAAGATGGTGAGCTTTCCCTTGGCCTTGCTCTTGATCAACGTCTTTGTTTTTTATTTCGTCTTTGAAGAACTTTTGAATGTCGACTACATAATTATGAAGTCTTTCAGCTAATTGAATGCCATGAAAAATTTGAATGAGAGAGTAGCAATTGTTAGTTTAATGACTATACACGTTGTGATACTGATACAAAGGTTTATTAGGGATATCAGGAATTGTTTGTGCTGCCCGATAAAACTCATCTTCCTTTATCGTTGGTAAGTTAGCGGAGAGAGTCGTTATCATTGGAGGTAGAACTAGGACGGGTCTGTCTGGCCTTCTGTCTCTTCTTTTACTGTTGTCGGTATTTCTTCTGCGTTGTTTGGGTACTTCGGTATTAGTTGATTTTTGGGGTGGAGATGAAAATGTTTCACGAGAATGGATGACAGAGGAGTTTTTCATCTTATTCTTCTTGGATCCTTCCAATTTGATGTAGTTATTAACAACATCAATTATCTCTGTCACCGTTCTGGGCTTGTGTAAGGTAAGCTCTTTTTGAACTTTGGAGTCGATATGCAGAGCTGAGGTGAATGCTGGAACGACAATCTTGGGATCTGAGTTCCTAACTTTTTGTGTTTCTTGTAAGAATCTCTTGTAAAAACTTGCTAGTGTTTCTTTTACACCCTGCTCGAAGAAGAATAAAGAATCCACAGTTATCTCCCGTTCCTTAGCATGAGCATAATTCGACTCGAAGAGCGGCTGTAACTGGCGAATGCAGTGATGGAGCCTTCGGGGATTGTATGGAACCATCTAAGTGGTTCTTCTTTCAGGCTCATGTTGAATAATCTATATAGCATGTGGTCGAGCTTGTAGTACAATCCAACAGCGGCTTTGAAGTGTCGGACGTGGGTGAATAAACTTTGGCATGTGAAAATTATTTGGAATGGGCATAACTTTGAGATGATGAGAGATGGGATTTGTCTCTATTCTATCAAGAGCAGACCTTCGACCTGGGATGTCAGAGGTTATGGCTTAGATTTTATTGTTAAGGTCATTCAAGGTGATGAATCGTGGTAGAGGAATTGGTACGGCTGCAACTTCTGGATCAAAGTTTCACTGTCCTTTAGGTCCCAATCGGTCTCTGATAGGTTGTCTTTCCGGTGGTGGTAGAGTTTGATGACCCTTGCATCAACTTCCTTGGGTTGTCGATGCTGAGGATGTAAGTCTGAAATGTCAAGAAACGCTATCTGGATTTTTGGATCTGGATCGAGAAGTTCGTACTTGTTTCTCTCTTGGATGGTTCTCTCTTTGTGTCGCCCTGGAGCGATGACCACTCCAGGCCTAAGGAGGCGATGTTTGACGGTCAGTAAGCCGATCCTGAGTTCTTTGTAAATTCTCAATTTCTTTCTGATGTTTTCGACTCTGCTGGTCCAAGGCCTTTCTCCTTTGGTTTCTTTCGACTTGAAGAGTTTTGGCGTGAATGCGTTGATCTTCCAACCTCTAGGCTCGGTCAGATTCCATTTGTCTCATTAGTTTGATCACTGCACTGTGCAGATCGACTATTTCTGGTATCGGGTTGATCTCATGGTTCCTCAGCGTACTAGAATGGCTTCGGGGATTCATGTTTGTCATCGGATTATTTTTAGATCAGAGGTGGTAAAGAAAAATGTGGCATTCCCACAAACGGCACCAATTGTAATGACGTATTTTCCGGGAGGATAATCTTCGCCAATACTTTTAGTAAGGATGGTGCAATAACAAGTATAAATGAATGAGATTTTACGTAGAAACTCAGTAAAGGCTGAGAAAAACCATGACCTCGAGGAGGATTTTGATGTCAAATCCAATAAGTTGCTAGTTATTACAGTTTGTTGTGTGATGGCATAGCAAGGAAGAATGAATAATAAAGTTGCAGATCTGAATTATTTATTCTCTGTCTGTATTTATAGTAGATATAGGCAGTTTACAAAAAGAAAAATAGTTTCCTATTTCAGGGGTAGTGGGCAAACTTCGCGGATCTCTAACGGCTCTTTTTTTACCAAGCACAACGACTACTTTTAGTAGGTCGAGAACTCGTGATTGCAGACGTAGCATCTTCTCGAATGCTGGGCTGTCTTCGATTATATTTTGCTGGCTTATCCTTGTCAAACCTGGAAAATATGCTACTACAAGTGGGTTTTGCATCTTCTATTCGAATAGACAGTTTTCTACTCGAATAGACCCAAAAGTCTATTCAAATAAAGTTGGCTCTGCCTCTTCTGTTCGAACATACCAAAGTCTATTTGAACAAAACACTGAAAAACCATATTTTCCTTTCATCTTCGATCATCACTCGTCCTACGAACTCCAATAAACATCCACGAACAAAATTCAATTAAACAATCTAGACTACCCATAAAAGAAATCAATAAACAATGTAATTTAGGGTTGAATAAGATATGATTTTATGTTGCCCATTAAACAATGCTTGCCAACCCTTCTCATCATTGGTCAAACAAATAAAATTCTGGGCATACCAAGGGAAGAATGCGAATCAACCCATGTTAATGGGTATGGACTCTCCTCATCATGTGCTAACCCGATGTGCCTCCGTCAAGAACTTACCTGTAGATGATGTGGTTAAATCGAACTTTAGTACGACTTTAGTAGCAATTAATTAGTATTATTAACTATCTTTATCAAAACTGATAAAATATTTATGTTTTTGATATGATAAATAAATGTTAATGTTGAGGCTCAGGCAAAAATAAAAAAACCAAATCAAAAGTCAGCAGCAATGGTTGTGATAAGATCACAAGCAGTGATAATAAGGACATGCATCGGCAGCGATGATAAGGGTAAGTTGCATGTGTTTGTCTCCGCAGATTGTGAAGTTATGGGAAAACGACAAAGATTGAATATTCAAAATCATATTGATGTGGATACCAACCTAATTTAACAAATTTACATTTTACTCTGAAAGGATGGCTCTCCTATATTGTTGAATTTAACATATATCTAAATGATAAACTAGATGGAGACGTAAAGATTGATTTTAAAGCCTGAAGGTGGCTTAATTATTTTAGAAGTAGAGGTTCAATTTTTTGCTTAGATCTGAAGAAAGTATCCCTGAGAAAGTTTGAGAGAGCAAAAGGAAAGGAGACTTAAGAACAACCGCCCATTGATATAGAAACATTCAATGACAAACATGCAGCAACGCAAAGCTATAAAAAGACCAAATATTTTCAAGATCCGGACTGCTTGTAAAACAAATCAATGAAAAGTGTAATTAGATTTGAAAAGGACATTATTTTAACATGATTTCATGATGTGCTTCTTTGAATAACAAACAGGGAAGATATGAATGCTTTTAAAACACAAACAGCATTAGCCATGATCACTGTAAATGCTTCTACATAAAAAGTTGGCAGGGACGAGCTATACCTAATCGTTGCGTGAATGTCCTTTAGAAATATATATCCACGATGCATGCCCATTCACAGTTTGATAACGAAAGAGATAGATCGAAAATTCACATGAAATTCGAAGCTAGGGAGACTTTACGATTTATTATTTTCTCTTTGTCGACTTGTTATTAAAGAAGACGGGGGATCTTACAACTAACCAAATAGTTCTACAATTTGGAAAACCTTTTTTTTATTTGTGTTGATAAGGCTGTAAAAACTTCAAGATCTAAAATCTAACTAAACAATTAAAACTTGATTCACATACCTCTACTCACACGAATGCCTGTTGTGTCAGTGTTTGCATAGTCACTGATTAAGATGTTAGAGGAAACTTCAGACAAAACGACCAATATAAAAAACAGAAGAAGAAAGATAATGCCATACTTGTTGCCGTATTGACTATTGATAACTAAGTTTGTTTGTACGGTTATATATATCTAGATGTCAACTTGATCATTAGAGTATTGGCTTTCTCTACGTACATAATATGTACAAACATGTTCGACTCTTAATATCATAAGGATTCATGTACTTTTCAGGGTCGGGCAAAACTAATATGATATCCTTGCAATTGTCAATTGCATATATTGACGTGGCACGTCTCTTATAGGGTCATCTACCCCGTGTGACTTATGCTTAATTTTATGTTTATCTTATGCTCCGTTGGAGAGGTTCAATGTGGGTTATTAGCAATTTCTATTTTTTAGATTAGTTTTTAAATTGTACAGGTTAGGGGAGATATTGTGCGAGTAATTCTATGAAACCTAATTAAGTTATTGTAAGGGCTTATTTCTAATCCCCGTACTGAGTCCGATATTCGAACTCACATAGCTCGAGATAACACACTGATAACCAATCAAAGACTAAAGCAAGGAGATCGTAATACAGACTTCCTCATCTACAGCTCGGGATGACAAAGCATCCAATAACATCGCACTGCACAAAATACTCAGATATCTAGCAACAGTTCGAATACACGCGAACATGATTAGAGATTGCATCTACATCAACAGTTCGGAGATATCAAAGCATCCTGTGACTTCGCGCTACATAAGATACTCCTCTACTTGTCAACGGATCGCATGCACGCGAGCATCACAAGAGATCGTATCTTCCCAACGATCTGAAGCTACAACTAAAGAATGTTAATAGATCCGTTACAGATCAACAAGTATCAAGACGTTACAAAAGTCCACCATGAAAACTCATCAAAGCCTGATATTGTAACGTTCCTCATCAATATAACCAACGGTCATATTATAAGACCTATAAATAAGACTAGACAGCTACAAATTATGGGGGACTGCTCTGAGAACCTCTAAGAGATCATTTCTACATCTTTCTCTTTCTCTTTGTAATAGCTAGCAGTCTAAATATACCTCTCTCTCTCTCTTTCTAAAATCCTCAGGAGAGGTCATGGTTTTTAACCCATTCAAGGATTTTCCACGCTAAATCTAATGTTGTTTTGTTTCCTGTTCATAACTAAACATACTAGATTTCGAAGGCGTAAAGCGCTAACTTCGTGCAATACAAAAATAGGATATTACATTTGGCGTCGTCTGTGGGAACCAAAGATTTCACTCAGCTCCAATCAATTTTTTCACCACATTTATCTTTCAAAGATGGCAAATCAAGACAAATCATACCACGCCCTGCCTGACGCTGCTGAAGGAGTGACGGATCTGCGAACAACTGTGCAAGCAGAAATCGAACGACGAATGGTGCTGGAGAAACAGCTCGCCAGCATACAGGACACAATCAGAGCACTCCAAGCTCAAATAACGACAAATCCGAGATAGCAGAACGCTCTGCCTTCAGCCTCGAGGATATCGGTCCATGATCGCTTGGGACATTAAGGTAGAAACACCGTGCTTCCTCAAATGCAGTAAGAGCCAGTCCTACCTCGGAGTCGCATCAATCCATCATTACCCGCTGGAGGGGTAATAGATCTACAGCCACAAGAGGAGCAAAATAGGGAAAAACTCCGAGTTTCAGTCTATGACAGCATGGGAGAAGCAACAGGAGAGCACAAACCTACGAGAAGCCCAACAACAAAATGAGCTGTCACGTCTCGACAATACCTCACTCCAGAACAGGTGGACAAACGCATCAAGGAGCTTCTAGACGCTCAAATACCCAACGGGAGGAGTAACTATGCAAGGTTGCAGAAGAGTCCGCTCGCACAAGAGTTGCTAGACGAAGAAGTACCAACTAGTTTTCGCACTCCGACGATTCAGAAATACGAAGGAGGGGATCCTGTGTAACACGTCCAAGAATTTTAAGATTCTTTGGGACTGTATTCCTCCTCCAACCACATCCTTTGTCGATTATTCCTGACCAGCTTAAAAGGTGAACCGTTACGATGGTTATCGTCACCTTCGAGTAACTTCGCGAACTGTTCATCAAGAACTATTCGCATAATAAAGACAAGGAGGAAAGTCTTTACTCTTTGTTCAGTCTCAAGCAAGCGCCAGGGGAGAAGTTGGAAACATTTACCAAAAAGTTTTTCGGGCTAGCTCGAAAGCTCGATAACCTCGACAAAAAGATCACGATCTCCGCTTTCACAAATGTGCTGCCCATAGATGGACGAGTCAAGGAACATCTGATCCTTAACAAGCCGCAGACGTTAGAAGATATGATGGAAAAGGTCAACAATTTCATCGACCTCAAAAGACTAACGACTGAAAAACAAAAACCTCAGCGCACCGCTCTATCCACCAATGATCATACCGGAGAACATACTCGTAACAGCAGTAAAGACTATGGAGGTGATAAGAAACGTTTAAAATCCTACGATGATCGAACCCGTCAAGGACAAAAGAAACCAGTTCCGCGCTTACCACGGTTGACAACTACCATCGCCAACATTTATCCACTACTACAAAAGGATGAGCTCTTCAAAAATGCCAATACTCTTCAACCCATACCAGGAAGACCGTACTGCATTTACCACAAGATCCATCATCATGACACGGAACAATGTTTCGTGTTAAAACTCCTCCTCCTAAGTATATTTTTGCATGGTCGTATGCTCGAGTATATTGTGGACGTTAAAAGTTACGAAGAAGGCAGCTACAAAACTGAAATCACGGTCGTCCAGACTGATGAAGCAAATGAGGAAAAACACCTATACTTCATCGGGACTCGGACAGTCAGCCACTCCAACAGATCTAAACGCATGCGCATTGAACAATGCCATGATCTAGCAATGATAAATAAAGAAGCCCGTTTGTTGCCAGAATCAAGCAGCCGACGATCTGGGATTTCTTTCGAAGACTGCGACGTGCGTCACGTCAACTTCCAGCATCACGATGCTCTCGTCATCATGTTAAAAATGATGAACATAGTTCTACATACAATGATGGTAGATACCGGCAGCAGCGTCGAACTACAATTCCAGAACACGATCGATTAAATGGGTTTAGGGGACAGAGAACCAAGTGACATCAACGTCTCTGGATTTAATGGTTCCAAGGAAGAACCCGTTGGAAAAATTACACTTCCCATCACGGCCGGACCAGTTACACTTGGCGTAGTTTTTTACGTCATCAATACAAAATCCCGTTACCTGGGCATCCTGGGACGGCCGTGGCTGCATAACATGAAAGTTATTCCCTCCACATATCATCAAGCGCTGCGTTTTGACTGGAAAGGAGAAATCTACGAAATCAAAGGTAGGCAAAAATTAGCCCGAGCTTGCGATAATACCATTGAAGCTGAGCCAGCTGCAGCAGCTCCAGCATAGCAATTATAACATTCAGCACCGGCAGAACATCAGCTGCCAAGCGCTAAACCAACAGAATATATCGAGATCAACGGCACACAAAGAGGAACTCACATCGGGACCCTCTTTGGCGCGGAGGAACGTTTAGGTCTCATACAATTCCTCTTAGAGAATCACGACATTTTTGCATGGACGTTCCACGAGATGCCAGGGATCGATCCGGCCGTGGCATGCCACAAGCTCGAGTTAAAAGAGAAGGCAGAACTGGTTAAGTAGAAGCAACGAACTCTAGCTCCAAAGATACGAGACGAAGTAAACAAAGAGATCGACAAATTAATTGAGGTCGGTTTTATCCGTAAATCAATTTACCCGGACTGGATCTCAAACATTGTCGCAGTTTTTAAGAAAAATGGTAAGATCAGAATCTGCGTCGACTTCACAGATCTCAATCGCCACACTCCAAAAGATAGCTTTCCACTACCAATCATCCACCATTTGCTCGATTTAACTGCCAGGCACGAACTCCTCTCTATGATGGATGTTGCATCAGGGTACAATCAGATACCACTTTTCCTTGAAGATCAAGACAAGACTGCATTCATCACCGAACAAGGCCTGTATTGCTATAAGGTCATGCCTTTCAGCCTGAAAAATACCGGCGCTACCTATCAGAGATTGATGATGCAAATGTTCAAAGATCAGCTCGATAAAACAATGGAGGTTTACATCGACGACATGCTTTGCAAGAGTCTCAAGAAAGAAGACCACCTGGCAGATCTAGGAACAACTTTCGCAATCCTGCGAGCTTACAAAATGCGTTTGAATCTTGACAAATGTCAGTTCGGAGTACAATCCGGGAAATTCTTTGGCCACCACATAAGCAAATGAGGAATTGAAGCTGATCCATCACCTATACGAGCTCTCTTGGCTATGCCTTCTCCTAAGACAAAAAAGGATGTTCAAAAACTAGTCGGAAAGATCGCAACACTTAACCGATTTGTGTCCAAATCATCAGACAGATGCCGACCTCTATTCGACCTGCTTAAACAAGATACATCGTGGGGAAAGTCAAAGAAGGATCCCGAGATTGAATGGACGGATAAATGCGAAGCCGCTTTCCTCAAACTCAAACAACATTTGGGTAAACCACCAGTTATGAGCACACCAACTGATGGAGAAGAGCTTACAGTATAGTTAGTCGTCACAGATACTTCTTTCAGCTCTGTCCTTCTCCGCCTCGATGAAAAGACTGAGAAACCAATCTATTTTATCAGCAAGCCTATGACCCCTACGGAAACAAGATACACCAAGATCGAGAAGCTTTTTTTAGCCCTCGTCTATACGTCGCAGAAATTAAAACAGTATTTTCAACCCCGCGCTGTTCGGGTATTAACAAATTATCCACTCCGCAAAATTCTATCTAAATGCGAAAAATCTCGACGTATTCAGTAATGGTCAGTAGCACTTGGAGAACACGACATACACTTTGGGCCACGCCACTCTGAGAAAGGTCAGGCTATAATAGATTTTCTAGCTGACTTTCCAGTAGATGATCCTGATTGGGAAGAAGATCTTGATGAAAATAAAGATGAACCACTCACAAAACAGCTTGAAGAAAAGTCTGATTGGGTAACAAAGAAGGGTTGGCAACTTTTGACGGACGGCTCCGTCGGACCAGCAGGATTAGGGGTGGGGATTGTTCTTATAACTCCTTCCAATGATCGGCTTGAAAAATCCATTCACCTTAATGGTGAAGTGACTAACAATGTAGTAGAATATGAGGCACTAATTCATGGCTTGGACATGGCACTCACACTGGGGGTAGCAGAGCTCTCTGTCTACACTGATTCATTACTAATCGCCAATCACCATGCGGGTATCTATCAAGCCAATGGAAAAATGATTGACTATGCTGCTGCAGTAGTCGAACGAATGAATAAATTTCAGAAAAATTCTATGGAACATTTACCAAGGGGAGAAAATCGACATTCAGATGCACTCGCTTACCTCGCCGGGGTCCTTGGATCAGAAGCTCGTTATTTAAAAATCGACGTCATTTCTAACCCTAGTATTAATACCACCGAAGCCAGCGCTACCAATACTGGGGGCAACGAGGAGATCGGAAGTGATTGGAGACAGCCTTTCATCAGATATATTGGAATCCACAACAAATTTGATAGCCCACTCCCAGAAGATCCTACAGAACGACGGAGATTAATCGACAATACAAGAAGATATATTATCTGAGACAACCTCCTCTACAAAATATCCGTCACTGGTCCATACCTCCTCTGCCTATCCAAAAAAGAAGCAGAGCAATTCTAGCACGATCTACACGAAGGCACATGCGGGTCCCATACCGCAGATCGATCTCTTGCTAACAGAGCATTAACCCAAAGAATGTTTTGGCCTAAGGTGAAAGCTCAAGCGATCGAGTACGCACGCAAGTGTGGCGCTTGCCAGCGTCACGGTCCGAAGATACGCGCCCCAGCGCTTGAACTACACTCAAGCCAAGTCACCTGGCCATTTTGACGATGGGTTCTCGATCTCGTAGGAGAATTTCCTACAGTATCAGGAAAATGAAAGCATTTGTTGGTCGCTACGGACTACTTCACTAAATGGGTAGAGGCAGTCCCTTTATGCCGGATACGAGAACAAGAAGTCGTCAGATTCATTTGGGAACACATGATCATTCGGTTCGGCAGACCGCATCTTATCAGAATTGATAATGGACTACAGTTCATTGGCGCCAAAGTCGTCGCGTTCCTCAATCAACACAATATCATTCACTCCCCATCAAACCCTTACTATCCTCAAGGAAACGGACAAGCTGAAATTACTAATCAAACGATTGTGGACGGACTCAAGAAATGTTTAGATGACAAAAAAGGAAATTGGGTGAACGAGTTACCACACGTACTTTGGGTATATCGAACAACTCCAAGAACTGCAACAGGTTGTACTCCATCCTTACTGGCCTACGGAACAGAAGCTATAATACCCACTCAGTACCATCACCCAATACACGATCACGAGATGACAGATAAAGAAAACGAATTTCAGATCGCATGTAACCTAAATATGATTGAAGAAACACGCGAAAGAGCTATTGTAAATCTGGGAAGATATCAGCTTGCTTTATCACGGTCATATAACAAGCGCGTTCGACATCGAGAATTCAAAATCAAGGACCTTGTTCTCAGGAAAATCCCCCAACATCGCAAAGCGCCTAATGCGGGGAAGTTAGCAGATAATTGGGAAGGACCTTTCATTGTAACTGGCGCAAGCGGTTTAGGATCTTATGACCTTAGTACACATGACAGAGTGCCCGTACCTAATCCTTGGAATACTCGCCGACTGAAGCTGTATCGAAATTAAACAGGCTGTAACTTCAGATTTCGATTAATAAAACAAATTTTCATCATCATGCTGCAAACCTATTTCAACATCGTACTCATCTCCATATGGTTCGTTCAAAACGACCTACTACTACAATATCTGCTTCATAGCTCCTCAAATACATATACGCTCTCCAAGGATCGCTTATTCGATCTAGTTGAGACGTCACATTTAGCTATGCAATATTTAATACAGGTCCCATCACGGTCGCTACGCTTGACCTATAATCAGGATCTACTTCATAGCTACTCAACTATATACGCGCTCTCCGAGGATCGCTTATTCGATCTGGTTAAGACGTTATTTAGCTATGTAATATTCAATACAGGTCCCATCACGGTCTCTACACTCGACCTATAACCAGGATCTACTTCATAGCTACTCAACTATATACGCGCTCTCCGAGGATCGCTTATTCAATCTGGCTGAGATGCCATTTAGATATGCAATACTCAATACAGGTCCCATCACAGTCGCTACGCTCGACCTATAACCGGGATCTGCTTCATAGCTCTTCAACTATATACGCGCTCTCCAAGGATCGCTTATTGAGTCATTCAATTCGATCTGGTAAAGACGCCACTCAGTTATGCAATATTTAATGTCCCAGCACGATCGTTCAGATCGACCCATAATGGGGACCTACATACACACTACCCAGAGGGTCGCTTATTGAGATAATCAATTCGACTTGGAAATAATGCAACCTTCAAATATCTCATAACAGTCTTTATTAATTTGTTCAAAGTGACTTATACATGTTATACAGTTCAAACTGACTAACAATACCACATCATTAAATCTCTATATGATCGTTCGTTGGATCACCAAATTCGATTATACATAGAGATAACAACAACATATGACATTCTTTTTTTTTTACAGCCAAGACATACTTACATTTCTTCTCATAAAACTACTGCTCACGCTTTGGGGATGCAACATTTGAACTCTCCCCGGGCTCAGATGAAAGTAAAACAAGGGAAAGGCTAGTCGTATCCACTGCAGTAGAAGGTGCATTCAATAGTTCTGAAACCCTCGGTATCAAATTATCGATATAGGATAATCGTGCTAGCTGCAAGTCATATTCCGCGACATATTCAGTTGTAGCAGCCAAGATCGACCCATGCTCTGTTCGAAATTTATCAACATCAGCATGCAGCATAGCCGTAGAACGCAACGTAACATTTTCTGAAGTCAAAAGCGTAGCTTCATAAAATTTAGTTTTCACCTTGTTTAGTTCGCCGACAAGCTCTTTACAACGAACTTCTAGAGATTTTTTCTCCTGCAACAACGAGCCTCTATATTGCCTCGTTATTTCCATACTGCGCTCCATCTCCTGCTTCAGACAGTCCAGTTTTTTATCTACCTTCCTTGAATAATTGATCTCATTTTCAGCGGCGTCCATCATCCTCTGCGACTCGTTATACTTCGCATGAAGTTCCTCAAAAACTTCATTACCTTGAATGCACTCCTGTACCAAAGATTGCTTGTCCCGATCAAGAGTAGCGATCCAAAAATTATACTTATCAATGACCTCACGAAGCTCTCGATCTCTCTTAGAAAATGCCTCCTCGTGATTTTTGGCACGGTCGTTCTTTCTCTGGCATGAATCTCGAGCCTCACGCAAATCCCTGTTCAGCCTTTTCAAGCGCTCACGCATATAAAGAATTTCATAATCTTGCTTCTTTAAGAGATCTGTATTAGTCGTTGTCACTGACTGATGATACAGCAGATCATTCTTCTGTTTTTCAACCGTACTTAACAGATCTTATACTTGTTGATTCGCAGCCATGGTCTTTGACTTTTTCTTCTTCAGAGATTATTTCTACTGTTCGGATTCATTATTAGCAGTCAATATCTCGGCATCCTTACATGACAACTCTACAGTCACAGCATTTAGCCGACTCTGCAGCTCCAGCATCTTCGATTCCAGCTTTGAATTCAACAAAGTCTTTCTTTCAACCAACAACAAACATTGCTGCAACTTGGTAGACAATTTTTTATTTGACGCAGATACGGCAGCCACGTTGTCATTCTCTTTGTCCTCAACCTAGACGAGCAAATCATAAGAGACAATATATATATCAACAGATATTTATTCCTACAAGACATATCATTCTCCAACATGTGTTACAACATCAAGATATAATACACGAAGGCAACGTACAACCAAATGGCACAGTCTAGTTGGTCTGTGACCACACCTTACTACCACTAACGTCAACTTGCAAAGGTTCGTCAAAGATTACGACCTCTTGCGGACGAGTCTTATGCCGTGTGTGAGACAGCAGCTCTTCGACCTCCTCCTCCTCAAAGTCTTCAGCTCGTGATTTTGAATTTGAAGCTCTTTCACCCTCATCCCTTTTTGCAAACCACATATTTTCAACCTTATCATTCTCTACTTCCGCATCTTTACCGCATCTCAATATATAACGCCTAAATTCATTTTCTACTCTCTCAAGCTCCAACCCATAAAATACGATCACGTTGGCCATCTGACGTTCGTGGTCCGTATCGGCAGCGCGTTTCTCCCACTTTGGCATAATTATCTTCTTCAAACGTGATTAGGATACTTGCAGACATTTTTGCGTATCTAGTAAACACGTTTCTAATAAGGTAACTCTCCTCTCAGAGTTGTACAATAGTCTGGCACACTTTACCTTTTCCACCTCCAGACAGCCATTATAACCCTTGCATCGTTCCAGTTCAACACAAGCATGCCTCAGGTCGTTTTCTAATTGCGTGTGGATCTTTCTATACTCCTTTTTTATATTGAAGAAAAGAATCATCACTGCCCTCTGCACCTACAAAAATCAAGCTCATCAGGCAATGAACCTACACCGCCCCATATGATGGATACTCCATCCCGAGCTGAGCATCTTTGCGCCTCTCTACTATGGCGATTGCGAGCTTCTTGCGCTAAGAATTTTACCCGAGCTGGTTCGGGCACTACGTCTCTCTCGGTCAACAGTTCTAAGTAGGCCTCCTTCAAACCTCGCTCACTATCAACTTTGGCCTCAAAGTACAGCTTTAAAGACAATAATGACCTTTGACACTCTAACTTATCACTCTCATCTATGAATCGCTTATCCTTAAGGGATTTTTAGAGTAAATTGAACCTATTGGTCTCTTTCGCAAAGCCTCATCCCTCTCAATTTTTATCTTCCCATATCTACATTGAAGTTTGAATAACTCCTTAAAGGTTTAATCAAAATTTGACTTATGAAGGCGTCTCTCATATTCAAGTTTATTATGTACCTGTTGAGTACGATTGATGGAATCTCTTGCTCGACTCAAGGCCTTCTCCATCTCGATCACTTTCCCCCTCAAATGAACTACCTCCTATACACAAATCATACATTCACATCAAAACAACACTAACTTGTACTAGAAGAGCAACAGTCGTCGACTTCGTTTACCGCTCGCACCTCAGGTGACAAAACTGTCTTTCTTAGTATGATGATCACACAACGCTGGAGGACTGCATTCAAAATTCGAAAATTTTCTCTCTCTAGAAATGTTTCTGCCTCTGTCTGCAACTGATTGTGTTTTAAGAAAAGAAGGAAGAAAAGCTTTTATATCACCCCTCAGTTTCTGAAATGACTGCTCTTCGGGATACGTGTCCACGTCATCTCTCCTAACAAGCACATCTTTTCGTTTGCCCTCATAATGGTTTTTGAGGTAACGTGTTCTGTTCTCACGTCTGTCTTTCTCCTCTGCCATTATTACGGACTCACTGCCCAAGAAGATTTACACAGATCTTACAACACGATTATTTCCATCAACAACTTTCTACGGCTGTACAATCCTGCTACACTTTTTATAGGATGGTTCCAGTTCAGAAAACCTAGGAACAACTATTACAGCTGTCACTTACCACATTATAGGCTTGACAGACGCAGAAATATCAACGGCAAATCCTGCTTCAGTCCCTTTTTCATTCAAAAATTATTATAGATACAGAAAGCAATGGTGAACCGACCTCAACACAAGCACATCATTTTATTAAGATCAACCGTCCGACCTTACATGAAATGACAGAACGGATAACACTCCTCACCACGCGGAATGGTTTTAATACAGCTCTCACAAGCTTATCCAGCGCGTGCTCAAAGGCTCTGACCAAGTTCCATTGATGATAACAAGTATTCAAGTTAAACAACGGCATGGCTCTAAATAACTCATGACACGAAAGGGATCACGACCTTGTCATACCCACAGACATAACAACACTGTGTTTCAATAAGGTCACACATATATATAGGGGCAACCTGCACAGTTCGGAGATATCAACACGATGTCCTACATATTTTTGACCTATGTCATCAGTGACTAGTTTGATTTTTTACAACAATTCTAAAATAGCTTCAAACACTTACAAGACAAGATAATGAATTTCAAATTTCTTATTCAAGGAAATCAAGTTACAAGAACGAACACTTTAACCAGTACGGAGATAAAGATTACAAGCTCTACATACATTTTTATCTTCTACAAAGAATAGCCTACGTTGCAGATGACAGTGCAACACTTGAAAAGAAATAATGGAGGGCCCAGCAGAAAAACTCAAAGCTCAAGGATGGAAATTGGAATGAGGCAGAGGATAAAATTAATCCCACCACTCCTCCATAACCCCTACCTCCGCTTCCAACGAAGGACCTCCTCCACCGTTACAATACCCAATCTTTTGCAGGGTATCGACAGTACTTCTCAGACGACTTCCCCGCCTTCTCGTCTTCCGCCAACACCGCATCTTTTGCAAGCATCCGCAGACAGAACCGACGGTGAGCAGCAAACAAAACCACATAATGGAATCACCACAGTTGATGAAAATCGTCCTCCGCCTCCTCTACTTCTTCCCACGTCATCCCATGGAAAGTCGGCGGAACAGGGATTGGAGTTGGCAACGAAAGGCTTTGGGTGCCAAAATAATGAGTTTGTTGACTAGCCATTTTTGTCTGAACCCTAACTTCATATGCTTGGCGTCGAGTTGTCACCATCACTGCTACTCAACCCAACATAAACAGCTGACAACGTTAACTAGGGTGAACAGTGATAACAACTATTTACCATATTTTATACCCGTAACATTTAATGCACTCCACAACTTCCAATAAGATATTCATCACAAGTACAGGTCTCAAGAGGAATTTCTGGGAGACCCAACAGTCGAAACTACTTCTTCCAAGATAAAATGGGGGCCATCAATACAGCATTCAATTTAGACGACAGGACTTCTCAACCAACACCACTCGCAACGCACGTTTCTCCTGCTATTGGCTGAGAGGGGGCAGTTGTAAGGGCTTATTTCTAATCCCCGTACTGAGTCCGATATTCGAACTCACATAGCTCGAGATAACACACTGATAGCCAATCAAGGACTAAAGCAAGGAGATCGTAATACAGACTTCCTCATCTACAGCTCGGGATGACAAAGCATCCAATAACATCGCACTGCACAAAATACTTAGATATCTAGCAACAGTTCGAATACACGCGAACATGATTAGAGATTGCATCTACATCAACAGTTCGGAGATATCAAAGCATCCTGTGACTTCGCGCTACATAAGATACTCCTCTACTTGTCAACGGATCGCATGCACGCGAGCATCACAAGAGATCGTATCTTCCCAACGATCTGAAGCTACAACTAAAGAATGTTAATAGATCCGTTACAGATCAACAAGTATCAAGACGTTACAAAAGTCCACCATGAAAACTCATCAAAGCCTGATATTGTAACGTTCCTCATCAATATAACCAACGGTCATATTATAAGACCTATAAATAAGACTAGACAGCTACAAATTATGGGGGACTGCTTTGAGAACCTCTAAGAGATCATTTCTACATCTTTCTCTTTCTCTTTGTAATAGCTAGCAGTCTAAATATACCTCTCTCTCTCTCTTTCTAAAATCTTCAGGAGAGGTCGTGGTTTTTAGCCCATTCAGGGGTTTTCCACGCTAAATCTAATATTGTTTTGTTTCCTGTTCATAACTAAACATACTAGATTTTGAAGGTGTAAAGCGCTATCTTCGTGCAATACGAAAATAGGCTATTACAGTTATAATGGGAGAGGGTGGTGTAATCTCAGCAGTTGATTTTGTTAATGAAAATTAAAGTTCTTTAGAAAACCCTAGTTTCTCTAAAACTTAACAAACACGTGATTTTCTTACGAATCTCGCTTCCGCGTTCATAGTTATCACGTCATATATACCCATGGCTCCACCATTTCATGGCACAAACATACCTTTACCCTACAAATGGTTCAGGATATGATTGATATGCTGGCAAAAATATCTAGTTTTATCCCCCATCTAGTTTTGTTTGTTTGTCTATTTTCTAGGCTTTAAAGTACTCCCACTTGTTCCCCGCAAATGATAAATGTGGATGTAAGACTTGCATACAAAAAAATCAGAGGAGAGAGTCAGCAGCAATAGTGATAATAACAAACAGTGATAATAAGGACGCAGCGATGATAAACGTTGATTATGTCTAAAGAATAACAACAGCAACATGATTAATTATCAGTCCGTATTTCCTAAAGGAAGATATATTACCTTAGCAGTAAATAGAGGTCCAAATTCTTTGCTTAGCTTTGAAAACATATTATTTTGAGGGTGATAAAGAGAAGACTTCAGAGAGAGCCAAAGGACCTTATTCAGCAAAAGAGAAAAAAGGGAAAAAAAAACTAGAATTCAGTGCATGACGATTACTGCGCACTCGACTGAAAAAGAGGCGCAGAAGAGGGGGGAAAACGAAGAATTTCCCTAATCCGGACGTCCCGTGAAAGAAATGAATGAAGAATGTAACTTAGTAGAAGAAAAGACGATTTCATGTTTTCATGTTCCCCATTGAATGATGCTTCCAAAGCAAAATAGGCATAGTCATGCATGATGTCAATGGTCGAGTGTAGCCAAAACGACATGAAAATATTTACCACCTTTTCAATGCAAGAAAATCATTAATATCAAAATTATCGCAAAGTAGCCCAAATATTATATTATGTGATATCTTACGAATACCTTTTTTTTTTTTTTTTTTTAGCTAGGGGTATTCGTGGACCGTCAATTCCCGACTACATCCCCATGATGTCAATGGTCGAGTGTAGCCAAAACGACATGAAAATATTTACCACCTTTTCAATGCAAGAAAATCATTAATATCAAAACTATCGCAAATACCTTCTTTTTTTTTTAGCTAGGGGTATTCGTGGACCGTCAATTCCCGACTACATCCCCTAGGATTCGTGCAATAGCCCGCAAACCACACGAACCGGGCAAGCCAAGCTGGGTCTATAAGACGACGGGCTCATACCAACCTCAAAACCCACACGGAGGTGAGAGTTGAACCCTTGACCTACCATAGTAGAGCCTAAGACACCTGGCCACTTGAGCTATTGGTAGTTGGTAGCTTAGGAATGCTTTGCCATTTTATAAAACCTAAATATCAAAAATGTCTACAATTTTCAGTTTATATTTATAAGCCGATATATCAAAGATAGTTTTTGAAGATTCTTAACCATGCCACACACCATGCACGCTACCGATGCTAAAAATTAGCGATTATTGGTCAGCAAATCAATGTTTTGAAAACTTGGGGTAGTTATATTCTCTTTCTCACCTATTATTAAACAAAACTAGCAATCAAGAAACGAGCCAGTTAATATTTACACCTCGTAATTTTATGTTAGTTTTGACGTGGCAAAACTGTCCTCATCTAAGATCATACTAAACGATGAAACCCAAATTTGCAAGCATCTATCCACACAAATGCTTGTGTCATATTCAAATGATTACGATGTTAAGGAGAAACTTCAGACACAAAATCAAAATTTTTAAAACAAAGCAGACTCAATTCATTCCGTACGGTTGGCATGTTGTTGTACGGTTATGCATCAATGTGGCTTTATCCACGCTCTTGAAATCCACTTGGTCGACCTTCGACTATTAGCAATGTATATGTGTATGTTACGTACATGTTTGACTTTTAAAATGATAATGTATTTATATATTTTCGCCGACAAAAGTAACATGATACCTGCATTGTTACATGTATATATACCCATAGAAATGGATCTAGAGAAAGTACACATTGAACCGCAAATCTTGGAGAAACGATTAATGTACTTGAGCTTAAAAATATATTGAAGATTAGGTAAATTGTTAATTAGTATAGTAAGCCTTATTCGGTGCCTTATTCTATTTTGATATTTATTTAAAAATAAGGGCAACTTAGGGTTACGCATGGCTGTTCAATCTTAAGGACAGTTTACCATTATGGAGATGAGTCCGTATTTGCATTGAACTGCCCCAGTTTTTCATAGTGTCCCAGGGCCAGTTTAATGCAAATTGGGGAATTGGGCTGTATTTCATGGTGGGAATGCGTATGAAGTGGCAAGCCTCCAAAATAAAGAGTCTTTGCAACCATACAACCACTGTTGGGGAGGTTTGCCATGATCCCATTTTCAGTCCAAAATTGGGCTTAGGCAGCTGCCAAAGATGTCTAAACAGTAGAACGATGAGGTCCATCTGTCTATTTCTTTCCATGAAAATGAAGTAAGAGGAGACTATATGGAAAGGGAAAGAATTACTAAAGGAGCTCGTTTAAGAATAAGAGAGGAAACTTCGGTAGTTGGAGAAAGGGGGGACGTTAATGGTGGGAGCAAATTTTATAAAAAAACCATTGACATAACGATGGAGACTTTTTTGGAGTGTACAATAAAGAACGAACTGCTTTGTTGGCAATTAACAGGAGTCGAAGATGAAAGGGATCTTAACCAATTACACAATGGGACATCAAAAATAAATGTAAAGAAAATGTTGGTCCGATATCCGCAATATCATATCAGATTCTGAGAATCTCAAACATCAAACGACATATATTTCAAAAAAGAAGGATAGGAAAATGAAAAGAAAAAGACGTCTATTTATCACAATATATGACCAAAATATCATTGTATAATTGTATCAGCATTTAATACCTTGGTTATATATGGCTTGATATCTTTTTATGATGTTGATATATGGCTTGAGAATGTTATTTAAAACCTTGGTTATGAATCAATACGTAAATATCAGCATTTAATCTCTCAAAAGAAAACGAAAAACTTTCTGTGGAAGGTTATAGGGGGGGGGGGGAGGGACTGAAGGCCTTGATTTTGTTACGTAAATCTTAGAGAACAAAAATAAGACTCATAAACCATATATAAGTTATAACTATGCTCTCACTGTTCAAGGGTGGAAATATTTATTTTTAAATATATGCCTTAATGTTTGCATAACAAAATAGGGTATCAATTTTACCTTGAACATTTCGGGCAAAACAGCCAGAGAAGTTTTTTTTTTTTTTTCTTCGGTTAGACCAAAATTGCCAAGCATTTTAAATTAACATCATACCTGTAATGACCTGTTTTCTAGTAGGTCGAAAACACGTCTTACACCAGTGTTAAGAACAGATATTGTGCAAGTACGAGAGTAAATGACACAGTATCTAGCGTGGAAAACCTTTCAATAGGTTAAAAACCACGACCTCTAGTGAGGATTTTGAAAAGAGAGAGTGTTGTATTACGATTGACTAGTTATTACAGAGAGAAAGTGGAGTGATTACAGAAAATGCAAGTGTAATCTTCTCTCAGTATGTCATACGTAAGAACTAGCCATCCCCCCTTTGTGTCCCCTTTCAGGTAGCTACTTACAGGTCTTATAATACGACCGCTGGGTACATTTAATGATGAACGTTATGGTCGTCTGAACTTGATGAGCTTTGATGAGATTTCCTGTAACGTCCTGATATTTGATAAACGTTATGATCGTCTGAACTTGATGAGCTTTGATGAGATTTCCTGTAACGTCTTGATATTTGATATTTGCTGACCTGTAACGGCTTTCTTAATTGCATTTCAGACCGTTTGGAGAAGATACGATCTCTTGCGGAGTTCGCATGTATGCGAGCTATTTGATGAATAGAGGAGTATCTTCTGCAGTGTGAGTTTAGAAAATGCTTCAAAGTCTCCGAACTGTTCTTAGGTCTTGGATTGTTGTTGATCCGAGCTATATCAGTTCGGATACCGTACTGAGTACAGGGTTTAGAAATAAGTCCATTACATATGCCCCTCTCAGCCAATAGCAGGAAGTACATGTGTTGTGAGTGTTGTTGGGTGAGAAGTTTTTCCGTCGTCATAAATGCTTCATTGAATGGTTCTATGAATCTGGAGAAAAAATGACTTTGACTCTTGGGCTTTGAAAAGTCGGCTTGAGGCGCGCGCTGCAGTTTGAATTTCATGGGAAGTTGCAATGTGCATTAAATGCTTCTGATATAAAAATGCTAACGTGGCGTGTCACTATTCTTCCTTCTTCTCCTGTCAGTCGCCTGTACTGTTTGTAAAAGGACTGATGGTGAGAACTCGTCATCAAGCCAAAGAGATCAGGGTGCAAAATAAGATAAATATTTTACAAGAAAGATATTTTGGTAAGCAGTCGCTCTCTCTGCCTACTCCTATTCCTGTTTCTCCCACCTTCCATGGTATGACGTGGGATGAAATGGTGGAGGCAGAGGAAGATTATGATAACATGTGGCGCTTCCACCATGTCGTTGTGCTGGCAAGTGACCTTCTGTCCTGTCTTCGGATGTTGGCCGAAGATGTCGTGGAAGCGAAAGATGAGAAGGCTGGGGTGACTCCTGGAAAGTACTGCCGATACCCCGCTGAAGATTGGGTAGTGTAAATGGTGGAAGTGCGTCGCCTTTGTCACCTGCGGAGGCGGTGGGGATACGGAGGCAGTTGTATCAGATTCGCTGCCTTGTCAACTCATGCACTCCACTGTTGTGCTGGATGATACGGGGCAGCACAAAAACTTTGGTTTAAGTATTGCACTGTCATCTTCTGAAGAACACAGTAGATCGTCTTGTAATAGAACGAACAGTTTGTAAAAATGTTTTGTTGTAATTGGAATTCCGAACTGAATGAAAACTTCTTATTTGCTGACTTTTCTTCTATTTTGTCTGCTAAAGTGTGTTTTCTACTGTATCCGAACTGTTTGTATGAAATAAACTTGTCGTCGGTAATATTTTTATACTCTTCGAACTAGTCCCTTGTAGAGTAGGTCGCTAGTACATAGTGTGAATTCTTCAGAGCCAAAGAATATCCTTGAGGATATAGACATCTGACTTGTAGAATCATTGCTGGTGTCGAGCTGTATACGTGCTACTTGTGCAACTTTTATTGTTGCCACATCTGTTTGAAAAATTATTACGCATAATAATCTCTTCGCGCTATATACCCGTTATGTTGGAATGGTATCTCCATAGTTGTCAGGAGCAGCTGTGATCCTGATGAGATCTCGGATGCAATGGGTGAAGTATGATAGAGGAAGTAGAACTGTCTTGTTGCTGAACCATACGAAGTGATAGTTCGGTAGATGATGCCTGAAAAATGGATTGTAGAGGACGAGAGTATTGTTGAAGATCATTCTTTGTAAATTGTAGGGTCGGATTCTCGACCATAATAAAATGATTTCTTTGATATTCTCTTGTCTCGAAGTAATCAGATGCAATATTGTTGCATGATTTTCTGCTTGTGTAGATCCAGAATAGGATGAGTGACAGCTTTGATAACTGTATTAGGGTTTTAGCACAAGGTATATATAATGAGGCAAGGTCGTGTGGCTGCAGACTTTGTTGTTGTACGTGAATAACCGTACTACTGTTGATTTTCTTGGGCAGTGAACCTTGCTTAAAATAATGGTAGACAGGCAGGTAGACGAGGCGGTTATAGAGCCAAGGGTCAGACGTGATAACAGAGCACGTAATCCTAAACATAATAATGAGGGCAAACAAAAAGATGTGCCTGCTGCGAGGGAGGATGCTGACGTGTGTCATCTTGAATCGAGCGGTGGTAATAAAAGCCGCCTCTCTTCCTCCCACAATACTCATTTGTTTGTAGAGAAAGAGAGGGATATTTCTAGAGAGAGAAAGTCTTGTAACTTTGAACGTGGTCAGCCATTGCCATCTGAGTTGCCCCGGATAAACAAAGTTCTATCGTCTAGAGTAAGAGTATCTGCTAGCACTGCAGATTGTTGCTCTTTGAGTACAGGTTAGTGCTATTTTCTTTGATTCTTTGAGTGGCTTGATATAGTTCAACTGTGATAGTAGTAGTTTTGAACTGTGTTGTCTCGTCTGGGGGAGGATCCCTGAGTTTTGAAACATTCTGAAAAGGGCTCCTGCTGTTGTATTTATTTTTAGATGTGTTCTAAAAATATTAAGCCCAGTAGCAAAATAGTGATGTCTGCCGAGACTATGGAGTCTTGGTCGTCGGAAACATCTTCCTCTGATAGGACCGTGGACGATGCAGAGGTTAGAGATGTCCCTGCTATAGATGTGTCTGCCACTGAGATGGAGACTGGGGAATTCTTTTGTTATCCCGAACCTGGTAATGAGGTCAAGTGGTTCTCTAAGTATAGACAATACATAGATGGGAGTTGGGGAAGCTACCTCAGTCATGGAAGTAAATGGTTTAGAACCACTGTGAGGGATAATGGTGATAAAGAACATTTTGAGGTGCCCTCCTTAAAGAAGTGGAAAAAGGGAAAGGGTATAGGACAGGACGTAGAAGTCTCGTACTATAACAGGACTGGTGAGGAGGTCGTGGAAGGGGGGTTCCTCTGTTACCTCGGCCAGTTCGAATACGGCTTGAGAGTTTCCCTAACTTTTTACCAGAAGGGGGTGATGAATTTATTGCATTGCTGCCCTGCTCAATTAAATAGCAATGTGTACGAGATGATGAGGGTCTGTGAAGCTCTCAACCACAAATGGGGAACTGATGATATTGACAAATAGTTCGTTGCTGAAGATGTCTTGAAATTTTATAAATTCAAGTATCTAAAACCTTCCCGCAGTGGATATCTGTATAGTGATTCGACAAGGTCAAAATTCTTTGATTTTGAATCGTCAGGGAGACCCTGGCGCGACCATCTTGTGATGGTGAGGGGTGATTGTATGCAAATGGTCGGGGAACCAGCGCTCGAGCTCATTCACAAGAATTTTTGTGAGAGTAAGTATTTTCTTACTGCTTCAGTTTTATTATAATTTGTGATGAACTTCTAACATCACTCCTTGTTGATCATTGCAAAGCCCGAACCGAAGTGTGTTGCTGATACGTCAAGTCTATTTGACGTTGTAGGTCGAGAGGGAACCAAGCTAAATCAAGTACTTGGTGAGCTAAGCATCCGACGGGGGAATAGGCTGTATTCCACAGTGGTTAAAATACAGCAGGGTCACCAAAACAGAGCTATGGCCACTCCGAGCTCTCTTTTTAAAGCTGCAACTGTTGTCCCTGCTCCGGTGGGGGTTTCTGACAATGCTCTGAAGCGGGGAAGGAAAGGTTCTAAAACCTTGGCTGAGATTGTTACTCCTGAGCCACCGGCCCCTATTACAAAAGATGCGGTCGACCTTTCTGGGCATGATGCTCCGCTTTCAAAGAAGCAAAAACGATCTGTGGTTGTGGAGCCGAGCTCTTTTCATAAGGTGGATGTGAAGGCCGTTGCGAAAGAATCTACCGACCTGATGAGGCGTGATCCTAGCCTTTTGAGTGTGAAGATTCAGTCGAGCATCTCGCATGTGTGTATGGATGACTTTTTGTACCCTTTTTCTTTGACAATAATGCGATCTGAAATTTTACACTATTTTTTTTTTGTGGTGCAGTTGGCTGCTTCTTGTCAGGGAGTGTTTGAAGTGTTGATGTCGGCTCATTCTGAGCGTACTGCGGCTGAGGCAGAAACTGCAGCCTTGATTCAGCAGTTTAAAAGACCAAAGCGTACAGCTCGAGAAGGAGAAAATTCAGCTCAAGGGGGAGAAGCTTCTGGAGAAAGAACAATTCGAGGCTGCTCTTGCTAAACAGAGAGCCAAACTAATAGAAGCGGGTCAACAGGCTATTGCTGAAGTGGTGGAAGGTTGGAACCATCCAGTTAATGGATGCTACCACTGGGGTTTGTCTGCCGAGGAAGTAGAGTTGTCTATTGCTGGTGGTTATGAAAAGGTCAATCCCTTCAGAGATGACGCATCCCCAGCTGCCGATCCAACCATTATTCCTGAGAAAACTCTTGTCCCTCCTTCGACTAATGCATCGAACTTGGAGGTAGCTTGAAGCTTAATCTTTGATTTTGTACTCTGTTGTAGTTCGCTTGGTTGGAAACCTTGTCTTTGTATTGATAATACTACTGTTCTCTTGGTTTGAGAGTTTGAATAGTTCACTGATGTTGTTTGATCTTTACTTGCATGTTGTGCTTGTAGGAGATAGTTCGGTTGAGAGGGCGAGTGAGCGAGTTGGAGAAGTCCCTGAGTCGAGCGAGGGATAACATTACTCGTACCCAACAGGTACAGAATAAACTTAAATATGAGAGACGTCTTCATAAATCGAATTATGATAAAACCTTCAGTGAGCTAGTCGAGCTCCAATGTAGGTATGGGAAAATAAAAGCGAAGAGAGATGAGGTTTTGTGAAAAGAGTACACTAGGTATCTTGAATTTCGTAAAACTGTGAGAGATACTCCATTTGTCCATGAGAGTTGTAAGTTTAGATATCAAGAATTACTATCCGTCTTGACACTGTATTTGGAGGCCGAATTAGATAGTGAGTGTGGCTTGAAAGTGGCCTATTTAGAGCTTTTAACTGAGAGGGGTATAGTGACCGACCCACCTCGAGTAAAATTCTTGGCACAAGAAGCTCGTAATCGCCATAGTGTAGAAGCCCACAGATGTTCAGCTCGGGCTGGTGTGTCTGCAATATGGGGTGATGTAGGTCATTTGCCTGATGATTTTGGCTTTTGTAGGGCCGGAGATCGATGAGGATCCTTTTCTTCAATTTGAGAAAGGATGATAGGAAAGTGCAATCACTGCAAACAGATGCTAGTAGGGTTCAATTATGATTGAAACAACGAATTCGAGGTTTTGTAATATACATTGTAGAATGATGTAGCTCTCTTGTATTGATGTATACATGCTCGTTTATAATCTGTATTTGTAGGAGTTAGCTGATAAGCAGAACGAACTGTCTGCTTTGTCCACCTCGTTTAATAAATCGAATGAAGAATTGCAAAAGTGTTTGTTGGCTGCAGAGAAGACTGCGATCTTGAATTCCAAACTCGAATCAAATTTACTTGATTTGCAGGATCGGCTAAATGTTGTGATAATAGAACTATCTCAGAGAGATGCTGATATAGTTGCTGCTAAAGAAAGTGTTGAAGCATATAAGGTTGCATTGAAGAAGAAGAGGCTCAACGTTATGACTGGCAATCAGAAAGTGCTGGATTTGAATAGTATCATTTCGCAACAAAAAATTGATCTTATGAGTCTTCACAGTTTGATGTCAGAGAATGCAGATCTTGTAAAGAAACAAGATGGTGAACTTCATTATCTGAGATGTCGTATAGATATGCTAACGCGTAACTTGCATGCTGCCCGAGCTTCTTGTCAGAGGAAAAGTGATAGAGCTCGTGCCCAAGACGACAGGCATAAAAAGAAGGAACTCAATTTTGATGAGGCCCTCAACAAGTGTCATATCCGAATATCCGAGGTAGAACATGAGAAACAATCCTTGGAGTTGTTACGTCTGGAAGATGACTTTCGATATACCGAATTAGATCGGAAATACCGTGAGTTACAGGAGTCGGTAGTGGACGAGAGTTCGGAAGAGCCCGATGATAGTGTGGAGTGTCAGAAATTATCTAAGAAGCTGCGACTTATGAAGGATGAACTCTACCGCACTGTAGTCGTTACTGATGAGTATAAGGGTTCTCTGCTGAAGGAGAAAGAATTCCTTATAGCGCGATGTAAACATCTTGATGAGGAGCTAATGAAGGTGAAATCCGGATTATCCAAAATTTTGTTGCTTCCTGCGGATGAAGCCTCATTACGAGCGTTTGAAGTTTTGCGCTCTAACATGAAGAAAGTGCAAGATGATCATGAAACTGTAAAGCAGCAAGGCATGGAGTATGATCTGCAAGCTATGCGTTTAACCTTTTTGGATTCTGTGATGGTGCGAGTGGCGGGAATAATGGATCTCCCGTCAGCTGAAAATGTCGTTAATATGCTCTTCCCAACCTTGTTTCCTGGGGAAAGTTCTACTTTGGTGCTCCCAAAGCGTGACAAATAGAGGGGTCGCTGTAACATATGCTTGACCTGTATAAAATGATATGTTGAGACAGTTTACACGAATTGGGTTATCCAATAAGTATCATTCAAAGTTATATGTATAAGTTGTATTTGCAAGTATGTTAGTGATAGGTCGAATTTAAGTATAAATTGACGACCGCACTGATAAAATGCAATAGCTGTATCACAAGTCTCTTGGGAGAGCATGTGTACTCTTCGAGCTATATGTTGGTCTCAAGGAGACAAAATTGTTTTTGAGATAGTTGTACACAGGTCTCTTGGGAGAATAAGTGTATTTTGATGATCTATGTGGCGGTCCCAATTATAGGTCGGATTGAGCGTATCAATAAGCGACCTTAATGAGATGAAATGGTATTTAAGATAGCTGGACACAGGTCTCTTGGGAGAGCAAATGTGTTTTATGAGCTATGTGGTGGTCCCAATTACAGGTCGAATTGAGCGTATCAATAAGCGACCTTAATAAGACAAAATTGTATTTGAGATAGCTGGACACATGTCTCTTGGGAGAGCAAATGTGTTTCATGAGCTATGTGGCGGTCCCAATTATAGGTCGAATTGAGCGTATCAATAAGCGACCCTAATGAGACAAAATTGTATTTGAGATAGTTGGACACAGGTCTCTTGGGAGAGCAAATGTGTTTTATGAGCTATGTGGCGGTCCCAATTACAGGTCGAATTGAGCTTATCAATAAGCGACCTTAATGAGATGAAATTGTATTTGAGATAGCTGGACACAGGTCTCTTGGGAGAGCAAATATGTTTCATGAGCTATGTGGCGGTCCCAATTACAGATCGAATTGAGCTTATCAATAAGCGACCTTAATGAGACGAAATTGTATTTGAGATAGCTGGACACAGGTCTCTTGGGAGAGCAAATGTGTTTTATGAGCTATATGGCGGTCCCAATTACAGGTCGAATTGAGCTTATCAATAAGCGACCTTAATGAGACGAAATTGTATTTGAGATAGCTGGACACAGGTCTCTTGGGAGAGCAAATGTGTTTCATGAGCTATGTGGCGGTCTCAATTACAAGTCAAATTGAGCTTATCAATAAGCGACCTTAATGAGACGAAATTATATCTGATAATTGAGGTCGGGTTAAGCGACCTTGAACAGATTTGCAATATGTATGCAGAAGGGATTCTTTATTGAATAAATCTGAATCAACAGTCTCGTACATCAACTTTATCTTTGATACAACTTCAGTCTTTGGGTATTCTATGGATTAGGTATTGGGATTTTGTGGTGATCACTGAGTTCGTAGGATCCTAAGTCATTTGTTTCAGTGACGATAAAAGGTCCTTCCCAATTATCAGCTAATTTTCTGGCATTGGGTGCGCGATGTTGTGGTATTTCTCTGAGAATGAGGTCATCAATTGCGAACTCTCGATGTTGAACTCTTTTGTTGTACGTTTTGGCTAAAGCCAACTGATACCGACCCAAATTGGCAATAGCTTGGTCGCATGTATCCTCGATCCAGTTCAAATTGCATGTTAATTGGAACTCATTCTCTTCATCTGTCATTATATGATCATGGATTGGGCGGTGATATTGAGTAGGAATGATGGATTCAGTCCCGTAGGCCAATAGAAATGGAGTACAGCCTGTTGTCGTTCTTGGAGTAGTTCGGTAGGCCCAAAGTACATGTGGCAGCTCGTTCACCCAATTGCCCTTCTTGTCGTCAAGTCGTTTTTTGATTCCATCCACTATTTATTGATTTGTAATCTCTGCATGGCCGTTCCCTTGTGGATAATATGGGTTGGATGGAGAATGGATGATTTTGTGCTCATTGAAGAATGCCACAAATTTAGATCCAACGAACTGTGGTCCGTTATCAATCCTGATAAGATGTGGTCTGCCGAATCAAATGATGATGTTCTCCCAGATGAATCGAATAACTTCTTCTTAGCGCGTTCGGCATAGTGGCACTACTTCTACCCATTTGGCGAAGTAGTCTGTAGCAACCAAAAGATGTTTCCTTCTGCCTGATGCTGTAAGAAATTATCCCACTAGGTCGAGAGCCCAACGTCTGAATGGCCAAGTAACCTGACTAAGATGGAGTTCGAGTGCTGGAGCTCATATCTTTAGTCCATGTCGCTAGCAAGCGTCACATTTTTGAGCATATTCGATGGCTTGTTTCCTCATGTTAGGCTAAAACATTCCTTGAGTAATAGCTCTGTTTGCAAGAGAACGACCTGATGCGTGGGATCCACATGTGCCTTCATGTTGGTCGTGTAAGAATTGATGCGCTTCTTTCTCTGATAAACACAAGAGATATGGACCCGTGACTGAGATTTTGTACAAGAGGTTGTCTTGGACAACATATCTTGGAGCATTGTCAATTATTTTCTTTCGTTCGGCAGCATCTTCTGGGAGTGGTCCGTCGAACTTGTTGTCAGGTCCTATGTAGGTGATGAAAGGTTGTTGCCAATCATCTTCGACCTCTTCGTTGCCCCTAGTATTGATGGTATTGGTCGTGACGACATTAATACTGGGATTAGAAATAACGTCAATCTTTATATAACATTTTTCTGAACCGAGGATGCCAGCAAGGTAGGCGAGTGCATCTGAATGCCTATTTTCCCCTCTTGGGAAATGTTCGATAGAAATAGTCCTGAACTTGCTCATTTGTTCGGCAGCTGTTGCGGCATAGTCAACCATTTTCCCATTGGTGTGGTATAGGCCTGTATAGTGATTGACTATTAGTAAAGAATCCGTGTAAACAGAGAGTTCTGCTACACCCAATGTAAGTGCCATGTCTAGACCGTGGATCATGCTTCATACTCGGCCTCATTATTGGTTACTTCAAAATCAAGTCGTATTGATTTTTCTAAACGATCATGTGAGGGTGTAATGAGAACCATTCCAATTCCTGATCCTGACGGCCTGACGAAACCGTCGGTTAAAAGTCGCCAACCCTTCTTAGAAATCTATTTCGATTTATCTTCAGGTTGTTCGAGAGGAGGTTTTTCTGGTTGGTCGGGAATATCTGATTCCCAATCTGGGTCTACTGGGAAATCTGCTAGGAAATCCGCTACAGCCTGACCCTTTGCTGAATGTCGAGGTTCAAAATGAATATCGTGTTCACCCAGTGCGACTGACCACTGTTGAATACGGCGTGTCTTTTCTCGTTTGATCAAGATCTCTCTGATTGGATAATTCGTCAGAACGTGAATTGTATGAGCCTGAAAATATTGTTTGAGTTTTTGAGATGTATAAACGAGAGCTAGAAGAAGCTTCTCGATCTTGATGTACCTCGTCTCTGCTGGAGTCAAAGTTTTACTGATGAAGTACACAGGTTTCTCGATTTTTTCATCCGTGCGGAGGAGGACGGAGCTGAGAGAGGTGTCCGTGACAGCTAAATATATCGTTAGCACTTCCCCTTTTGTCGGCGTACTCATTACTGAAGGGGTACCCAAATATTTTTTTAGATCAAAAAAAGCTTTCTCACATTTGTCTGTCCATTCGATTTCCAAATCCTTCTTTAGCTTTCCTCGTTTTGTTCCTTATCGCAATAGTTCGAACAATGGTCGGCATCTATCTGAAGATTTTGATACGAACCGATTGAGTGCTGCGATATTCCCGGCTAGCTTCTGAACATCTGTCTTTGTCTTCGGTGAAGGCATAGCCAGGAGTGCGCGTATTCTGGATGGGTCTGTTTCAATCTCGCGCTTGCTGATTAGATGGCCCAAAAACTTTCCGGACTGTACCCCGAACTGACATTTATCAAGGTTTAGATGCATCTTATAAGTTCGTAAAATCTCAAAGGTTGTTTTCAAATCTGCGAGATGGTCCTCTCTTTTGAGACTTTTACAAAGCATATCATCGATGTAAACTTCCATTGTCTTTCTGAGATGGTCTTTGAACATGTCTGTCATTAATCTCTGATAAGTTGCTCCTGCGTTCTTCAAACCGAAAGGAATGACCTTATAACAGTATAGGCCGTGCTCGGTGATAAAAGCAGTCTTATCTTGATCGTCTGGGAAAAGCAGTCTTATCTGATTATAACCTGACGCAGCGTCCATCATAGATAGAAGTTCGTGCCCTGCTGTAGAATCGAGCAGATTGTTGATTATTGGCAATGGGAAACTGTTCTTTGGTGTATGGCGGTTGAGGTCTGTGAAATCTACACAAACTCAGATTTTACCGTTCTTCTTAGGTACTGCGACAATGTTATATATCCAATCGGGATAGACAGCTTTCTTGATGAAACCGACTTCAATCAACTTGTCGATCTCCTTGTTGAATTCTTCGCGTAATCTTGGCGCTAGAGTTCGCTGCTTCTGTTTTACAGGTTCTGTTTTTTCTTTTAACTCTAGCTTGTGACAATGCTATGGCTGGATCGATTCCTGGCATCTCATGGAAAGTCCATGCGAAGACATCACTATTCTGTGTGAGGAACTGAATCAGTTTCGAACGTTCATCTGAACTCAGTAAAGTTCCAATATTAGTGTCTCTTTTGCTGCCATTGATTTCGGCATATTCTGTTGGCTCGATGCTTGGCAGCTGAGGTTCTGATGATCCGGCCTGCTGTGATTGCTATGCAGCTGGGGTTGTGACTGGTGCTGTGATGGCTGGTACCGCAGTTCCTGTTATCGCGGCTGGGTCGGCTTCTGTATATACAGTATTATTGCAGGCACGAGCCAACTTCTGGTTACCCTTAATTTCATAAATTCCTCCCTTCCAGTCGAATCTCAGAGTCTGATGATAGGTGGAGTTAATAGCTTTCATGTTGTGCAACCAAGGTCGCCCCATGATGCCCAAGTAACTTGACTTGGCATTGATAATGTAGAAGACTACATCAAGTGTAACTGGCCCGGCTGTGATAGGCAGTGTGATTTTGCCTACCCATTCTTCCTTAGAACCGTTGAATCCGAAGACATTGATTTCACTCGGCTCGACCTTGTGCGCCAAGCCCATCTGGTCGATTGTACTCTGGAATAATAGTTTGATATTGTTCCCTGTATCGATCATCATAGTATGAAGGACTATGTTCTTCATCTTGAGCATGACGACGAGAGCGTCATGATATGGGAAAGTGACGTGCTGAACGTCGCAATCCCCAAAAGATATTCCGGCTCGTCTGTTGCTGGATTTTGGAAGTAAACGAGCTTCTTTCTCTCCCATTGATAGGTCATGACATTCTGCTACACGTTGGCATTTGACTCTGTTGGACGTGTTGATGATATGGGCGTTTGACTCAATGAAATACAAATGTTTTCTTCATTTACCTCACCGATCTGTACAATTGCGCCCTCATTTTTATAACTTCCATTATGGTAACTCTCAACATCGATGATGTATTCGAGCAAACGACCTTTTGAAAATATATCGAGAAGTAGGTACTTAAGTGAGAGACATTTTTCCGTCTCATGATGTTGGATTTGATGATGGACGCAATATGGTTTGCCTTCAATTGGTGTGAGATCCCTGGGAGTTTGGAAAAGATCATCTTTCTGAATCAGAATGTACAGACTGGCCATAGTTGTGTTCAACTTTGGCATGGGTGGTGGCGGCCTCTTCTTTCCTTGGCGAGTTCGGTCGTCACTGGTTTTGAAGCGCTTCTTATCTCCCCCTTGACTTTTACTGCTCTCGTGAGTGCGCTCGTCGGGGCGATTTTTGTTGGAGAGGTTGGAGCTCTGAGGTTTTAGCTTTTGCACGGTCAACCTCTCAAGGTCAATGAATCGGTTGACTTTCTCGAGCATATCCTCTAATGATGGTAGTTTGTTGAGGATGAGATATTCTTTGGCTCGACTTTCCATGAGCAATGAGTTGGTAAAGGCCGAAACGGCAATCTTTTGGTCAAGATTATCTATCTTCCGGGCCAGAATCAAGAATTTTCTTGTGAATGCCTCCAGCCGTTCGCCTTGGGCTTGCTTGAGGCCGAATAAAGAGTAAAGTGTTTCTTCCTTCTCCTTATTGTGCAAATAGTTCTTGATGAACAGTTCGCGGAGTTGATCGAACGTCAAGATGGAACCTTCGTCAAGGGAGTGAAACCATCGTAGAGGCTCGCCTTTCAGACTGGTCGGAAAGAGGCGGCAGAGGATGTGGTTTGACATAGAATACAATCCCAGCAAATCTTGGAACTCTTGTACGTGCTCCATAGGATCTCCTCCCTTGTACTTATGAATTTTTGGTGTATGAAAACCGGCGGGCACTTCTTCGTCAAGTAAAGTCTGTGCAATTGGGCTCTTCTGGATTTTAGTCTGGCTTTTCTTCCCATCTAGAATCTGAGCGTCAAGAAGTTCTTTAATGCGTTTATCCACCTGTTCTGGGGTTAGATGTAGGCGAGATGTGACTGCTCGTCGTGCGGCTCGCACTCCTTATGGGTCGTTCTCCCCTATTGTTTTGCCTAAACGGTCCATCACCGAAACGCGTGGTAGGTGAAGAGTATCTTCATGTTGCTCTTCCTGTCGTAGGTCACCGACTGATCGGGCTGGTAATTGTGAGCGGAGGTCACCTATATGCAGAGCTGAAGGAGCCACCGCCCCCTTGCCCTTATTTCCCAATCTATGCAGGACTGAGACTCGCGACCCAGCAGGTTGTGGTCTTTGGCCGGCTGGTTGTTGATCTAAAAGAGTTTTTATTACGTTCTGCATGCTTACGACCTGCTTCTCCAGTTGTAGTCGCTTTTCTTGTTCTTGCTGCATGGCAGTTCGTAAATCCGTCACCCCCCAGCAGTGTCAGGAATGCCATTTTCTGGGTTTGTCATTCGTCAAAATTTTTGGAAGTCGGCTTCTGGAAAAGAGAACGCGGAGTATGATCGTGGGTTCCCACAGACGGCGCCAAATGTAATGACCTGTTTTCTAGTAGGTCGAAAACACGTCTTACACCAGTGTTAAGAACAGATATTGTGCAAGTACGAGAGTAAATGACACAGTATCTAGCATGGAAAACCTTTCAATAGGTTAAAAACCATGACCTCTAGTAAGAATTTTGAAAAGAGAGAGAGTGTTGTATTACGATTGACTAGTTATTACAGAGAGAAAGTGGAGTGATTACAGAAAATGCAAGTGCAATCTTCTCTCAGTATGTCATGCGTAAGAACTAGCCATCCCCCCTTTGTGTCCCCTTTCAGGTAGCTACTTATAGGTCTTATAATACGACCGCTGGGTACATTTAATGATGAACGTTATGGTCGTCTGAACTTGATGAGCTTGGATGAGATTTCCTGTAACGTCCTGATATTTGATAAATGTTATGATCGTCTGAACTTGATGAGCTTTGATGAGATATCCTGTAACGTCTTGATATTTGATATTTGCTGATCTGTAACGGCCTTCTTAATTGCACTTCAGACCGTTTGGAGAAGATACGATCTCTTGTAGAGTTCGCATGTATGCGAGCTATTTGATGAATAGAGGAGTATCTTCTGCACTGTGAGTTTAGAAAATGTTTCAAAATCTCCTAACTGTTCTTAGGTCTTGGATTGTTGTTGATCCGAGCTATATCAGTTCGGATACCGTACTGAGTACGGGGTTTAGAAATAAGTCCATTACAATACCTAATGCTCTCAAGTCAAAGTAATTAAGTACACATTGACAAGATATTTTTCATCGACAATACATGGTCCATGAAGCATTGCACAACTCGGACTAATGACCTAAAAAGGAAATAAGACTAAGTTTCAATATACCTATTAGAACTTAAGGTTCCATCTCAAAACCAATTGACAATGAGAGTAGCCCCAGGATATTATATTTTGAGGTGCAAGGCTATGTGTCCGATGTGGGACTATATATCTCAACAATACCCTCCTTTATATATACTTATAGGGATTAAACCCTTCTTGAAATCAACTAGCCTCTCCCTATCTTTCTCTCTCTCTCTCTCAATCTAGATCTATCTATCTCTCTCTCTCTATTCTATTCGAAGTTCAAATCGAGGAGGAGAAGATGAAGTTCGGGAAGGAGTTTACATCTAAAATGGTGCATGAATGGGAAGATGCTTACATGAATTACAACTACCTCAAGTCGATATTAAAAGATATCATTAGTTTCAAGGAGAAATCGGGTGATATACCAAAGAGAAGGGAATCGTTATACGGAGCCATTAGTGGAATAAGTAGAAGACTGAGTCGTCACAAGGAACATGAGGAGGAGGAGGACGAGGATCATGTGATACTAGTGAATGAGGTAGAGTCCGATGGACTTCATAAGACCATGTTCCTAATGTTATCCGAGGAAGGAGGGGAGTACGAACTCGTCTACTTTAGAAGGTTGGACGATGAGTTAAATAAAGTTATTAAGTTTTATAAGGCTAACGTGGAGGAGGTTTTCAATGAAGCCGAAGATATTGATAAACAAATGGATGCGTTAATTGCGCTGAGAGCAAAGTTGGAGAAATCGCAAGGAAATCCTCAAGCAACAATTCATGGGGGGAAAGTTCATTGCGAAGTACGGGAGCATCATATCATGGATGTAATAAATGAAGTTGATCAAGTAGGCAGCAGCAGTGAAGACGAAAGCTCGGAAGACGATGAAACAATATGCAACAAGCCTGAGATAAAGAGGCTGAGTCTCCCTCGTTCAACAACTTCAACAACGTCGAATCATTCACGAGTGCTGAAGAATGTAAAGATCAATATCCAACCTGAAACTCCATGGTTGACTTTAAAAGGACTCATCAGTGATTCAAACACTAAAAGCTTGACTTATAGCAAGGAAGAGCTCAGGGACGCCGAAGAACAACTGAGACTCGTGTTTATCGAGTTCCACCAAAAACTCCGACTTCTAGAAAGCTACAGGCAATATTTTTTCCTAGCTAATTAAAAATTATTCTCTAATAGTAATATTAATAATATATTAGCCCCTAGTGGGCGAAATTGTTCTCTACTATACTAAAATTTCTTGACCGTATGTTTTACCTGCAGCTACCTAAATCTCGTGGCATTCTCTAAGATCATGAAGAAGTATGATAAGGTAAGCTATTACTCATAACCTAAATCTGATGTTACACTCCATATTGTTTGAAAAATTAATGCTTCCCCAACGTTTTACCATATATTGTAGGATTTTAGTCCCCCGTCTCCCAACTAATGGTTTCCGGTCGAACACAACACAACACGGGATGAACCATTGGGCTTTTGGCCCAGTGGTGGTTGTACCTCTCCACCAAAAGAGAGAGGTCGCGGGTTCGAAACCTCATGGGGTTGGAAAGTAGGGTTAAGGATCCCTATAATATAAAACCGGTTTGCCTTGCAAAAAAAGACAAACACAGGATGAGAAAATTGGAGTTTATCCCCATGTTTGACAAATTGAGAGATTCCCCCCACCTGACGCTTTCACCAAAAGTGACGATGGCTTACGTTGAAGTGCATGCAATAGTACTGCTCTTGAGATATACACGTAAACAAGGTGTTATGTCCTGCTAATTTAATGGGCTAACTGGGAGTAAACACCGAAAAAGAATTTATATAAACACTAGAGGATGATGATTTACTGTCCTATTAATAACTTGTTTGCCCCAAGCCAAATTTTTTTAAGTTCTCATTGATATTTGTATAATACTGCAGATCACTTCCAGAAGCGCGTCTAAGGCTTACTTGAATATGATCAACAGTTCTTATCTTGGGAACTCTGATAAGGTAAAATTTAGTCGAAACGGATCAACTATTATGTCTACCTCAAATGACCTAGAAAAATAACGTCATCAAAATATATTTTCTACGTAAAAATGGAAATCCACGGGACAAAAAAATTATGTCCTGATGAAACCTATATAAGCTGTTACAGGTGACTAGACTCATTGAGAGTGTGGAGACTACTTTCATTCATCACTTCTCAAACGCAAACCGTACTAAAGGCATAAGAGCATTAAGGCCTAAAGCAAAAAAAGAACGTCATCGGATATCATTTTTCTCAGGTAAGAAACAGGAACAAACTTTTAGTACCAAGTCCATTAATTGAACATTTTTTATTTGTGTGTATATTTGAAGTTTCGATTTTCTCCAAGAAAGTAATGAATTTGTAATGGCTTTTTCTTTAAGTTACTAAGGGTAATTTGTTTTCGTATTTATAGGCTTGTTTACTGGTTGCTCCATAGCTTTAGTTGTTGCCCTCATTGTGCTTGTGCAAGCAAGAAACTTATTTCAGAGTAAAGAGAGCAATATGTACATGGAGACCATGTTTCCGCTTTACAGGTAAAAGAAGGAGAATCTGATATTAGTTTATTGAATTAGGCTTGCAGATTGCACATTCCTAATGTTATAAGCAAACCTAAAATAACAATCTTTATTTGTCTACATGTTAATTATAATGTGTACGTAGTTTATAATATTTTACGGTGTACCATATCCATATATATGGTGTCTAGCTCTTGCTTTATATCGCTTACAATGAGATAAAATTGATATGGATCTGCAATTGACTAGGAAATTCTGATAATTTTACTTTCTTATACCCCTTTCGGTTCTTTAGTTGACCCATCTTTAAAATTTTGCAGCATGTTCGGATTAGTTATCCTACATATGCTAATGTACTCTGCAAATATATATTTTTGGAGGCGATACCGTGTAAACTATCCGTTTATATTTGGGTTTAAGGAAGGGCGTAGCTTAGGATATAGAGAAGTTTTTCACCTAGGCGTAGGTCTTTCTGCACTCGCACTTGCTGGGGTTCTTCTGAATTTGGATATGGAAATGAATCCCCGCACCAAGAGCTACGAGACACTGACTGAACTAGTTCCTTTGGGGCTGGTCACTGTAAGATTCTCAAACATAAACTAAATATTTGAAATTATTACTGAGAAGTTCCCCAGTTTAGCATCTGAAAAATACAAATCTTTATTTCAGGTCATAGTTCTTATAACATTTTGCCCGTTCAATATCATATACCGTTCAAGTCGCTTCTTCCTTATTCGTGCTGTATTTCGGAGTTTTTGTGCACCTCTGTACAAGGTAAAGAGATATAATTTAAATCAAAATTTAGACTAAAATACTGTTAAATTAATGCATTGCCAAACAAATTGTTCACTCTACTTCAATTGCAGGTAACAACCGTAGACATGATATTGGCAGATCAGCTAACGAGTCAGGTTCAAACCTTTAGAAGTCTAGAGTTCTACGTTTGCTACTACGGCTGGGGAGACTTCCGAAAGAGACAGAACACTTGCGGGAACAACGACGTGTTCAACACTTTCTATTTTATAATAGCAGTGATACCTTACTGGATCCGGATGGTTCAGGTAACTCCAGCCCCATTCCCTTGAGGTTTATTTTTCTTGTGTTTTTATGCTTTCATTCATTGTAGACGTACATGCATGGTTATGTGACTCACAATTCTAGTGTCTTTGTTACAGAGTATCCGAATTTGTATTGATGACAACGATATGATATGGGGATACAACGCATTGAAGTACTTCTCTACAATTATAGCAGTCATAATGCGGACAGGATATGAGCTGAAAAAAGGGAACACATGGTTGATTTTAGCAGTACTGAGCTCGGCCATATCCGGTGTTTACAGTACTTACTGGGACCTAGTGGTTGATTGGGGTCTCTTACAAAAGAAATCAAAAAACCGTTGGCTTAGAAACAAAGTCGTCCTCCCACACAAAAGTGCCTACTATGGAGCAATGGTATACAAGGAACATTATCGTTGTCATTTAAGAAATTCCTCCTTTGCAGGATTGTGTACTTATTTCGCGTTTTTTCTATGTGCAGGTCGTGAATGTCATATTAAGATTTGCTTGGCTGCAGTCAGTGTTAGGAGTCCGCGATCTGCCCCACATCCACAGAAGAGCGCTAATTGCAATAGTTGCGTCTTTGGAGATCCTTCGTCGTGGAATATGGAATTTTTTCAGGTACTTGATCTTTCTATAGTATCTAATCACCAATTAATATTTACTTGACTATATTAGTATGGAGTTAACGAACTACTTAAATTTGCATGATCAGGATTGAATACTTGCATTTGAATAATGTGAGGAAGTATCGTGCATTCAAAGTAGTGTCACTTCCGTTCAATTATGGAGACATTGCTGACACGAATAATGAGGAGTTGAATGTCTGATGTGAAGAGAATCGCACCAAGAAGTAGTGAAAGAGCTTTTGACTCCGGAACTTCTTGCTGCCTGCAAATAAGCTTTCATGGCTATTTATAATATAAGAAAAATGAATCTTATGTGAACATCATGTATATTTAGGCGGAACTGAAATAAACGCTTGGAGCGGCTCAACGGATTTTTCGTGAGATGATCAAATATCTATCAGTGTAATATTCTCAACAACTGCATATATATGTTTATAATTGGCTTTCACAGCCTTTGATTTGTAGATGTAATTAGTACTCATAAGTTTGTAATGTACGTACACGTTTGACCTAATATGAGATAACTTTTCGCCAATATACATAACATGTATGATTCTGCAATTGTTCCATGTATAAACTAGCCCCATGAGATGAACAGAAAGTAGACATTGGACATTAAATATCATGCGAGTAACTCCAAATAAATTTTTACAAAGGCATGGCTAACTTCGGACTCAACTGCCGATACTGAAATTTGCCTAAAACACATTCATTATAAGGTATGAACTAAACTACTAAAAATGCAGAAAATATGTACCATAGAAAGAATTTAATCGTTATAAGGTATGAACTAAACTACTAAAGCGGTTGAAAGCGAGACATCCTCCATGACAATAACAATGACCCAAGAAGTAGAAAAAAGAAATCTAGTATTTTCATGATCCGGATGTTCCGTAAGAGAATCTTTACACAATCTAATTTAGTCATGAATAATGCTTTCAAAGAAAAAACAGCATTAGTCGTGGGAGTCCAAATTTGAAAACTCATGTCCCCATCATCGAATATTAAGCAATTAAATTTTAAGGAGATAATATAGAAAGAGTTTCAAATTGTCCCTGTAAATGATAACTGTTAACATTGTCGAAGCTCAGGCAAAAACAAAGTAGATAAATTCGAAAGGTTGTGGTTAGCATGTGTATATACCCTGAAACTGCGGAGTAATTGTCGTACATTTTAAATTGGTTCTCTTACTTTTCTTGACAACCAAGTTTTTGCTGTTCCGTTACATAGACAAGCCATTTGGTCTTCAGATTATTAACATTTGTGCATAGAGATCGATTACGTACGGTACATACATGTTTGACTCTTATATATGTATAGTATTCATGTATCTCTCACCAACAACAGTAACATGATCCCCGAATATATTGGATGTATATACCCATGAGATCAGAAGAGTAGACATTGGACAACAAATCTCGGCCAAAGGTTATGCTTAGCTACAGTACTGTTAATTGATTATAAGTATTTGTTTTATCAAGTTGATAGGCATATGCTATTTTAGGGCATATCCTGTTTTACTATTTTAATTAAAATCAGAGTAATTTAGTCTATATTTTCAGTATTTGGCATGCACTAAACATGATAATTTCACGTAGGCTAAAAAGCTCATTCATACCTAAGCTCACTTTTTGAACCGTTCTGTCGGCCTATAAACTACAGATGCAAAGTACAATACTCATCCGAATCCGGAAATATGGCCTAAGACTCATTCAACTGGCTCAGGGAATGGGTAAGTCTGGCCCTCAAGTAAGATGGCGAGTGAGTCTATATATTAGGCTTTATGCTTGTTTTTATCCATAAGTCTACATACAGTAAAACGGTAACAAATCCTAGACCCCTAGAAAAAATATATGATGGAAAGAATAATTCGACTTTATGCATGTTTTTCTTTATAAATGGTATGAACTAAATTACTAAAGAACATGTCAATGTAGATAACATGATACTTTAGAGTACTCTCATATCAGAAGTACTGAAAGAACGACTTTGTTTTCTTTAGATACGCGGAATCGTGACATATAAACATTAGACTAGACGTGAAATAGAGTAATTTATAAGCATCAAGGAGACAAGGAAGACGAGGCCCACGTTCTTTGCTCCGAGCTAAAAATAATGTGTAGTAGGAGGGTTGTTGGTGACCACTCTTAAGAAAGCCAAAGGAACTTATGAAAAAAAGCAGAACTTTAGCGATAACACAAAAAAGTTTGTTAACAGAAACCGAAAAATAAAGAAATGAGAGAAACTTCCCAAAGTTACAACTGCTTCATTGAAATAGAGTCCCCCATGACTATACCAATGACCCAAGAGAGGGGGAAAACAAAAGTAAGATCCATAAGACGGTAGTCCACAAATGTAAACGATAAGAAATGTGATTTAAAGTTGAATGGAACATGATCTTATAATGAGGACTAGACTGTTTCTGATGATGATAGACAGCAGTAATCTCTGACTGGTTTGTGACGTAGCCCGGTAGGGAAGGACAATTAGCTAAACCTAATGGCTGCAGGACCGTGATGGAAGTCCTTTTCCATTATGTGTGGAGGAATACATGCGTCCACATTTACCAGTAATCAACATTGGGGACAATTAGCTCGATAATCAAATATTTCAACTCAATGATGTAACAAAACAAACTACATGTAAGATCTACCTCAACAATGAACTCGGATTCGCTTGCAGCCGTCCACACGCATGTTCGTTGATCATTAATTTTCTCACGTTGTACTCTTAAGATATATACATGTCCGACTCTTAAGATATACGATATTCATTATATGCATGTTTGACTTTTAAGACATACGATACTCATAAATGTATTTCTAACCAACAAAAACCCGATCATCTTTGATAAGTTGGATATATGTATCCAACAATTGATTATTGTAGTTAAGCTTAAAGCTTGAAAGATTATATATTAGACCCTAAACAATGAGAGCAAAGTCCGAATGTGAAATAACCCAAACGGAGGCTATTTACGTTTACGTTTGGAAAATACATTCCATTATGTTATTGAGTTCAAATTCACGTGTTGTCCAAAAGAAAGTTCTTTTATTTTTTGCTGTACGGCCTCGAATCAAAACTTTCCGTGAAAACAATCCCGTAGGACCCCCACGATATCCAAACAAACCACGTATTTCATCTTAAGTCCGAATAAACACTCGATGGTGACCCTCCATTGATCTCGGCACCTTTCACACGTTGAGTTTGATGGTCAAAAGTGGGCCTTGAGCAGCTACCAATGTTGCCCAAAGGTAAAGCAGAGTACGCCAATGTTTCACAAATGATTCTACCATTGCGAGCTCTTGTTTTTGGTTGTTTATGTTGCAAACACTTCAAAATCTAAGATCTGACTCATGGATGAAAGTTAGATTGACATACCGCTATCTGAAAGGTTTTATTTGTCTCATTTCGTGTTTATGGAGTTTCTGGTTGTCTCAGTCGAAGATACAGATCACTGGACAGAAGGTAAGTATTACTCTCTGATAAAAGGAATGAGTTTTTCTCTATTTTGTCGTTCGAACGAATTTTCTTGACGTTTGAACGAAATGTCAAGTCCCCTGGAAATTTGATCCATAGACAATTTTGACGTTCAAACGAGTTTTATTGTCGTTCGAGCGAAGTGTCAAGTCCCCTGGAATTTGGTCCATATGCAATTGTCGTTCGAACGAGTTTTCTTGTCGTTTGAACGAAGTGTCAAGTCCCCTGGAATTTGGCCCACATGCAATTGTCGTTCGAACGAGACCTCTTTTCGTTCGAACGAGATCTAAACTTTCTAGGGTTTTTGACCAAATTAGACGTGATTCGTTGGAACGACTTTTGGTCTTGTTTGAACGAATATCAAGAGAAATAGAACTACTATTTAAAGAAACCCTAGTTTCTTTTTTTCTCTCTCTCTCTTTTCTTGGGCAAAACGTTTTTCTTTCTAAGGACTCCAAAAAGACTTTACCAGAGAGGGTGAAGAACTTAAGATCAATCAATCATCTTTGGATCACAAGGTTGATATTGAGTTAGGGTTTCAAAGACTTCCCAATTATTTGTTCAAGAGCGATTCTAGAAGAAGTTTCTTGGTGAGACCAAGACGGGCTGTTGCGAGAATAGAAGAAGTTTCTTGGTGAGACATCAAAAAGAGTTGTTGTGAGAACAAGAAGAAGGTGGAGCGCGAAGCTTTAGTCAGAAGAGTGATAATCTTGTGATTAGGTTATTAAATCTGTAAGTATAATTCAGTATAACTCTTTTTAATTAGTAAAACTTTTGGTTGTCATGATCCTCGACAACGACCTGTGATTTTTCTCCTGAGTAAAGAGTTTCCACAATGTGAACATTTATTTGTGCCTTTTAATTCTTTGTTTTTGCTTTTGATTGTTTATGTTTAACCTTAGACTATTGATTCATAGGAATTGTCCTGACCTATTTTCTCGAAATATATTAATTACGAGCACATAGAATTTCAATTGGTATCAGAGCAGAATCGCTTGTAGGCTTTATATCCTGAACGGTGATCCTGTTTTTGTACGTGCCTGATTTAATGAATTCCGAAAATTTTGGAGGTCCTATAAACCGTCCACCACTATTTGATGGCACGAACTTTCCTTACTGGAAGGTTCGAATGGTTGTCTTCTTTCAATCCATGGGAGAGGATGTCTGGATTACCATTGGAGATGGATGGGCGCCCCCTACTGTTATGCGAGGTGAACCAGCAACTGCTGTAGAAATTCCTAAACCTAGAAATCAATGGACCAAGGAAGAAAAAGAAACATCTAGGTATAATTCTAAAGGTCCTAATGTTATCTTTAATGCACTGAGCCATAGTGAGTATAGGCATATATCCGTATGTTCCACTTCGAAAGAAGCTTGGGACATCTTAATACGTACTCAAGAAGGTGATGACACTGTTAAAGAAAGCAAATTACAAATGCTCACATCTCAATTTGAGAACATTCGGATGAGTGAGGATGAGTCATTTAGTGAGTTGTATGCCAAACTTAGTGACATTGTCAACAACAGTTCTTTTTTAGATGCTGGATACACCGATGTTCAAATAGTACGTAAAATTTTAAGATCTCTTCCTAAGAGTTTTAGATCCAGACGTGATGCTATAGAGGAAGCACAAAATCTTAAAACTATGAAACTTGACACACTTGCTGGAAAATTACATACTTTTGAAATCGAAATGGAAATGGAAAATCCTAAGAAGAGTAAGAGTGTGGCATTTAAGTCTACCTCCAACTCTTCATCTTCTCAGGGAACCAGATATGTTGAAAACTACTGTGTTTCTGACAATGATGAGGAACTTGACTCTGACTCTCAGATTGCTCTTATAAGTCAACAATTTAGAAAACTTTTGAAAAAGAGGCAATTTGAGAAACAAGGGCAAAATGTGAGTTACAAGTCTCGTCCTCATGACCGTATTAAGTCTTATGGTAATCAAACTAACTCTAGTACTCATTCTCATAATGACTCAGACCAAGACCTCAATAGAGTTAAATGCTATAGGTGTCACAAGTATGGTCACTATGCTCACAGTTGTCCCACTAAGAGCTCTAACAGGAATCATAAAGCTATGAACATTACCGCTACGTGGGATGATAGTGATGATGACTCTAATGACCATGTTGATCCCTTCCAAGAAGGAGAAAATGGTTTGAGAGCTCACATTGCTATTATTTCCTCAGGTAGTGATCACTTTGATGTGTTTGCACTTGAAACTGACGGAGATGATCATAAGGACTATGAAAGTGATAACTGTGAAGAGCCGAGTCTTGAAGAGTTGTACTCTCAACTTGTTTCTCAGCTTGAGAAATTTAAGAATGAGAAACAATCTCTTAGTAGTCAACTTAAGACATGTGAACAAAACAGACTCATTGTTGTAGAAAAGGTAAAATTGGGGGAAATAGAAATTGAGAAACTTAGACTCGAGTTAACCTCTACTCAACAGAAACTCAAAGTGTTTTATCATGGAGTTAAAAACATTGACAAAATACTAAGTATGAGCAAAAATGGATCTGACAAAAGAGGATTAGGATTTGATGAGCAAAACGTCAAGTCTACCTCATCTCAAGTCACTAAGTTTGTCAAAGCAACTTCAACTTCATTTTTGCCCAAACCTGGTATTATTTATGCTCCTCATAGGCAGACTGAGCAGCCTTTTGTCTTTCATGTATTTTATTGTGAGGCTTGTGGTCGAAAGGGTAATCTTGCTTCCTATTGTAGATATGTTCCTCAACTCCGTGGTAGGAATAATCTACGTTTGGAAAGAGAGAGACCTCATCGATCATATGCCCAATCGTTTGCTAACTCCTTTTTTGTCCAAAAGTCCTTTAATGGTTTTAGGAATGTGACTCACGCAACAGAAGAAAGAAAGAAAGTGAGATCTATTTGGGTTCAGAAGAAGAACCTTTTACCACAATTAAGGTCCAATGTTACAGTAATGGCTCTAAATGCATTTAACTCTACCCAGTGGTACGTAGATAGTGGATGCTCTCGACACATGACAAGAGATGTTGCACGTCTGAATAATGTCACAGATATTCAAGGAGGTGATGTTACTTTTGGAGGAGGAATGAGTGGAAAGATTGTGGGAAAGGGGAGTGTAGAAGGAATTGGATGTCCGGCAGTCGATAATGTACTTTATGTCAAGGGACTCACTGCAAACCTTCTGAGTGTGAGTCACCTATGTGATGTGGGCAACACAGTAACATTTGACAAGAAAACTTGTCGTGTCTTTGATAATACTGGGAAATGCATTGTAACTGTGGATAGAACTTCAGACAACTGCTATGTTGTATCGCAAAAGGAGATATCATGTAAAGTTGTTAAGATAAGCGATGTGGAACTTTGGCACCAATGGTTAGGACATGTGAATTTCAGTGATCTGGCAAAGATTACGAATAAGGAAATAGTGTGAGGGGTTCCGAAACTAAGCAAGCTAACCGATGCAGTGTGTGGACCATGTCAAATTGGAATACAAACCAAGAGTTCGCAACAAAAATCTTCCAACATTGCTACTACATGAGTTATGGAGTTGATTCATATGGACTTGATGGGTCCTATGAGAGTAAGTACTTTGGGAGGAAAGAAGTACATTTCGGTTATGGTTGATGATTTTTCACGATTCACGTGGATCGCTCTGTTAAGGCAGAAGTCAGACACATTTAAAGAATTTCATGCCATAGCTCTGCGAATACAGAATGAGAAGGATTGTTCAATTGACAAGATTCGTAGCGATCGTGGAGGTGAGTTTAAGGACAGTGATGTGATAGAGTACTGTAAGGCGAATGGAATCAAACATGAATTTTCTGCACCAATCACACCACAACAGAACGGAGTAGCTGAACGAAAGAACCGAGTTCTACAAGAAATTGGGCGAGTTTTACTTCATGGAAAGAATGTCCCTAGTCACTTTTGGGGAAAAGTTATTCATACCTTTTGTCACATAATCAACAGGGTTTATCTGCGTCCTCTTACGCTTAATACGCCTTATGAACTTTGGTTTAAAAAAAAGCCAAACTTAAAATACTTTCGGGTGTTTGGAAGTAAGTGTTATATTACTTATGATCGGGAGAACATTGAAAAATTTGATGCTCGAAGCGATGGAGGTATTTTACTGGGATATGCCACAAACAGTAGAGCTTATCGTGTGTACAACTTGAAGCACAAAATGGTCATGGAATCGATTAATATGGTAGTTGATGACTCGGCGGTTCTTGGACAAAAAGATGATAGAGATAGTAATGTTCAAAAAGATTCCCTACCAACCTCATCTAATGTGACACAAGATGTTCAAGAAGAACCTCCTGTTTAAACTATTCCAACATCTTCTGGGAGTTTTTAGTACCAAATGATACTGTTCGCACTAATCCTCCTCGGAATTGTGGTGCTCCTAGTTACCTTGATGACTATGAGTGTTCTACACTTCATGAGTCCGTTAGATGTGTGGTGTATCATTGTTCTACGTTATATGAGACAGTAGAGAGTGTGTGCTATGTGTCCATCACTTAACCAACCAACGTCAAAGATGTTTTATCTGATGAATATTGGATTAACGCCATGCAAGATGAACTTAATGAATTCAAGCGACAAGACGTGTGGGACTTAGTATCACGACCGGTAAATACTAATATTATTGGCACTAAGTGGATTTACAAGAACAAGTTCGATGAGAACGGTGATGTTGTTCGGAATAAAGCGAGGTTAGTAGCTCAGGGATACAACCAAATAAAAGGGGTGGATGTAAAAGAAACTTTTGCTCCCACCGCTAGACTTGAATCTATTCGAATGCTTTTGGCGTTTGCGTGTCACAAAAATATCAAGCTTTATCAGATGGATGTGAAAAGTGCGTTCTTAAATGGACTACTTGAGGAAGAGGTATATGTAGCTCAACTAAAGGGATTTTGAAGATCCCCATCATCCGGAGCATGTTTATCGTTTGAAGAAAGCACTTTATGGCCTAAAACAAGCTCATCGAGCTTGGTATGATAGACTCTCAAACTTTTTACTTGAAAAGGGGGTCATTCGAGGGGGAGTTGATAAGACATTGTTTATTCAGCGGGAAGCTGATGAAATTCTTATTGCACAGGTTTATGTGGATGATATTGTTTTTTGCTCAATGTCGAACTCTCGTGTCAAAGCATTTGGTGAGTTAATGGGAAGGGAATTCGAGATGTGCATGGTTGGAGAATTGACCTACTTCTTAGGTCTTCAAATCAAGCAACGGGAAGATGCCATTTTTGTTTCTCAATCTAAATATGCCAAAGATATTGTCAAAAAGTTTGGTCTTGATTCTTCAAAACATGCCTGGACGCCAATGAGCACTACCACAAAATTGAGTAAGGACTCTGCATGTACTGATGTGGATCAAAAGATGTATAGGAGCATGATCGGAAGCTTGTTGTATCTTACAGCTAGTCGCCCAGACATCGTGTTCAGTGTTTGCATATGTGCACGTTATCAGGCAAGTCCTAAGAAGTCTCATTTACATGTTGTTAAATGGATTATTCGATATGTGTTTGGGACTTGTGAGTTTGGTTTATGGTATACTCGAGACACTACATCAGATATTATTGGATACTCAGATGCTGACTGGGCTAGAAATTCTGATAAAAGGAAGAGTACGTCTGGGGGATGTTACTACATTGGGAACAATCTCGTTGCATGGCAAAGTAAAAAACAGAACTGCATTTCACAGTATACTGCAAAGGCAGAGTACATTGCGGCAGGAAGTTGTAGTACACAGCTAGTTTGGATGAAGTAAATGTTACATGACTATGGGGTGAATCAGGGAGTGATGTCACTTTATTGTGATAATACAAGTGCAATCAACATTTCCAAAAATCCTGAACAGCATTCGAGGACCAAGCACATTGACATTCGATTTCACTTCATTCGAGACCTTGTTGAGAAGAAGATTGTTATTGTGGAGTATGTCTGTATGGAGAATCAACTTGTTGATCTCTTTACCAAGCTTTTGGATGTTATTCGTTTTAAAAATCTTCGATGCGCTATTGGTGTTTGTTCCATTTCCTAGATTTCTCAGGACTTTCTGGTGTTGGTGTAGTTCTTGTGAACATTGTCAGGTACTATCTTCCCTATCTTTTCCTTTGAGCTTAGTCTATAATTGCGTTGCATATGCATGTATGGAAATTATTTATATGTTATATACTCATTTAATGCTTGAGTTCTTGGTTTCCCTTATTCGTCACAAAGTTTAACTGTCCCTGACTCTAGGTGCAAGTAGAAATCTTGAGGATATATGGAGAGACTTCATTACCTAACATTATGTGAGGATCTAACCTTTTGTTCTAGCGTTGAGTGTTATTAAATAAATTCTTTCCAGTAAAATCTCTCTTTGTTTCTGATCTCATTATTTTCTGCATTAGTCGATTGTTGGTGGTAACATAAAACTCAAGTTAAATTACTATAACATTTTCTTAACTTGATTCGAGGCAAAATAAGAAATTGTATAAGTCTTAGGACGTGATTCTAGGCATTTTCATTATTGAACCTGTTTTGACCTTTCAATTTTTAACCTAAATCATGTATTCACTTGCTACCCGTTAAGCCTTTTCTTTGTATTTGCCAATTTCTTGTTCTAACCCTTGTTCTGAGGACTCAAAGTGAGAAGATTTTGAAGAAGAATGTGTGTTTGAGTGTGGTTGGGAGATAGTCTTGTTAAAAAAAAGGGGGGGGGGAGGAACTCGTAGCGCTGTTAATTTTAACAATGGAGGAGTTTTAATTTCAACAATGAAGGAGTTTTGAGTTTAACAATGGAGAAGTTTTGATTTTAACAATGGATGACGTTTGATTTCAACAATGGAGGTGGAAGTAATTTTTTTTTCCTCAGAATGCTAGCAAAATACCTATTTCCTCACTAGCCTACCCTTGCCTTAATGATTACCTTAAAAGACCTAGTTGATTTTAAGCTTGATACAATCAATTTAGTGGAGATGATAGTTTGAAAGTCTATGGTATTTAACTTGACACCACCATGCACAATTGATATTCCTTTCATGAGATCTTCAGAACAATAGCGCTGCTTTCTTGGATTATGAATTTTTACTTCATTTACTCATATTCATGTCCTTAGAGTGATATCGAGTAAATCCTCAGTAATTTTGAGTGACCAACCATGAGAGGCCTAAGTTGACTCATATGTCCAATATAGTGCTCTTCTTATGCTTATGTGTCAGGTATTTGTTTAGACTACACACACACACACCGAGTTCATTTGCATTATTTCATTTATATCTCAATAATTTTTTCTATACTGTGTATTTCATATGCTTATAGATTTTACTCTGCAGGTTTTGAGGGGGAGTGTGTCTGTGTCCTATCGTTGTTGTTTTCTGTGTTTGTCGGTGGCAACCCGATAATTTAGGGAGAGTATTTGCCTTAGTTCATCCTTTTACATGTTCAGTCATTTTATTCTCATTCGAACGAACAATCTAGTCGTTCGAACGACTTTCGAGCGGGTTGTATAAAACCACTGCGTCTGTTCTTTTTTTATTTAAATCTCTCCTCTCTCTCCAAATTCTCTCTACCTCGAATTCTTGTTGGATTCAGCTTGGTGGAGTCCATTTCTTCAGTGCTTGATCCTTTCTCTTCTATCTAGCATCTTAATTTCAGTTCTTGGGTTTCCAATTTCTCTCTTGGTGACGACAGATGTGACCTAGGGTTCTTTAATTCATGCTCTATTTCGAATTCAAGGTTAGTTTGTGATTTTAATTGTTCTTCTACCAGTATTTCTTTGTCTTTATGCTTGTGATTCTACTGTGCTTGGGAAGGATTGAGTTTTGATTTGCGAAATTGCACTTCGGATAAAATTGGTCATTGGTTTGTTTGAGGGTGGTGGATTATTATTGTGGGTGCTTGCATTATCTTGGGTTCCCCTATTCACTTGTGTTGATTGAGTTTGGGAAAGAGGTGGTTCTTTCTTGCAGGTGGTTGGAAGACTGGTTTTGGTGTTTGATATTGGGTTGGGGTTTTTCTTCTGAACAAGAGTTTCAATCCTTTTATTGTTCTCTAAATGGCACCTAGGGTAAGGGGCGGCAACAAAAGGTCGCGAGTGGACGATACCGTTATTCTTGATGGTCAGAGGGTTGGTGAAAACCCTGAGTTTGGGCCACTGAGAAGGGTTTTAGAGATCGCCCCATTGTGCGAGAGCAGATGGTGGACATCAAGAGTATCTCTGCAGTGAATGAAGACTTTGCTCGGGTGTTTGGAAAATTTCGAGCTAGACATTGGTCTAAGATTCTGACTCCTACGGGAAAAGTATATCCGCGGATTGTACGTCTCTTCTATGCTACTATGACACTTGTGCCCACCCGGAACATGTCCAGTCACTCTTTTAGGGTAACTCTTGATGGCACTGAGTTCCTTATTACCAGGGAGAGAATCTATGATATTTTGGGTTTCACTCCTTCTCAGCATATCGCTTTTCCACAGTGTATTTGGCCACCGACATCCTATCCTTGGCCGGTTGCTAATTCTAGGGGTGGGTTTGTTGACGGTGAGGATGAGGAGGAGCCTATTCTTCCTGAATTTTGAGATATGGTGATTGATATCACGGCTCAGAGTCGGTTGTATACTAGATCGGGTATTGTATCCCGCAGAATGTTAGACCAGGATGGGCACTATGGAGACATGCTGGTGACTATAGAGAGCCGACTGGGGTCTATTGAGACAGCAGTTCAGAGTCGTCATTCGGGTCAGGAGACAGAGGAGGGTGATTACGAGTCTGATTCTGGAGAGCTGTGACTGTTCCTCTATATTTTTTGTTTTCTTTAAACTATTTCTTCTTTGAGACTTTTAGTGTTTTTGATGTTTTGAGCGTTTATGAGGTAGGAATCTCTGTTCTAACTCTGCCTGTACGCTAGTACTATCTTTTGCTTATATAATTATCAGTTGTCTATAATTACTTTTCTTTGAGATATTTGGTCTACAATTGTTTGATTGTTTCTTCCGTGACAATGGAGAGATGCGTCTACTTATCTAGTTTGCATATGCTTCTTTGGATGTCTCAGTTTGTGATTTATTTCTTTCTGTATATGTGCATATTTTCTAAGTGGTTATTTTTGCCACATATATTATAAACGAGTTTCTTGAGTGTATAGATATTTAGTAAGAAGATATTATCCATAGAATAGGTCCAGAGATTGAACCTGTTCAAGGAAGGGGTGGTGGTTGTCCTAGTTTTTATTTGTCACGAAATGAACCAAAGGGGGAAATTGAAAAGTTTTATTTGTCTTATTTCGTGTTTATGGAGTTTCTGGTTGTCTCAGTCGAAGATACAGATCACTGGACAGAAGGTAAGTATTACTCTCTGATAAAAGGAATGAGCCTTTCTCTATTTTTTTCGTTCGAACGAATTTTCTTGACGTTTGAACGAAGTGTCAAGTCCCCTGGAAATTTGGTTCATAGACAATTTTGACGTTCGAACGAGTTTTATTGTCATTCGAGCGAAGTGTCAAGTCCCCTGAAATTTGGCCCATATGCAATTGTCGTTCGAACGAGTTTTCTTGTCGTTTGAGCGAAGTGTCAAGTCCCCTGGAATTTAGCCCACATGCAATTGTCGTTCGAATGAGACTTCTTTTCGTTCGAACGAGATGTAAACTTTCTAATGTTTTTAACCAAATTAGACGTGATTCGTTGGAACGACTTTTGGTCTTGTTCGAACGAATATCGAGAGAAATAGAACTACTATTTAAAGAAACCCTAGTTTCTTTTTCTCTCTCTCTCTCTTTTCTTGGGTAAAACGTTTTTCTTTCTAAGGACTCCAAAAAGACTTTATCAGAGAGGGTGAAGAACTTAAGATCAATCAATCATCTTTGGATCACAAGGTTGATGTTGAGTTAGGGTTTCAAAAACTTCCCAATTATTTGTTCAAGAGCGATTCTAGAAGTTTCTTGGTGATACATCAAGACGGGCTGTTGCGAGAATAGAAGAAGTTTCTTGGTGAGACATCAAGAAGAGTTGTTGTGAGAACAAGAAGAAGGTGGAGCGCGAAGCTTCAGTCAGAAGAGTGATAATCTTGTGATTAGGTTATTAAATCTGTAAGTGTAATTCAGTATAACTCTTTTTGATTAGTGAAACTTTTGGTTGTCGTGATCCTCGACAACGACCTGTGGTTTTTCTCCTGAGTAAGGAGTTTCCACAGGGTGAACATTTGCTTGTGCCTTTTAATTATTTGTTTTTGCTTTTGATTGTTTCTGTTTAACCTTAGACTATTGATTGATAGGAATTGTCCTGACCTATTTTCTCGAAATACATTAATTACGAGCACATAGAATTTCACTATCCACAAGAATGTGTGTTATTCTATATTCAATGATCAAGACGTAAACAAAAACTTCAAACAAATGATCAATGACAGAAAATAAAAATAGACTAATACCATCGTCGTACTGATAACAAATGAGATGTATTTTTGCCCACAAGAGTAGCATGCATCATCCCTGCAATTGTTCCATGTATAAGCCCACGAGATCTAGAGGGAGAAGACATTGGACCTATAACATATTACAATTTTTATCCGAAAAAAAAAAAGAGAGGAGATAATTTAGAAAAGAATCTCACATGAGGCTCAGGCAAAAACAAAGGTGTGAAATTAAGAGTCAGCAGCAATGGTGGTGATAGCTGATAAGGACACAAAACGATAATTAGGACACACAGCGGGATGATAAGGGTATGTTATATGCATCCATAAGCTACGGAGAAGTTGTCTTATATAAGCATGATGATAACCAAGTTTTTCTGTATAAGTATTGTGTATGTATCCCCCGTACATGGGACTCCTTATTTAATATACATTGATGAACTTTCTATCGACAAAAGTAACATGATCTCTGCAATTCGTGGCCAAGTTGTTCAGCTTACATATTTATTGGTGATAAGTATTTGTTTGATCAAGTTGATAGGCAATAAAAATCATAGCCTGTCCAGTCAAACAGCGGTAGAAGCTAAAAGTTCCGTTACAGTTTGTTCGTGATTTTGTGGACTACTACTATAGTATAACTCTAAAAAATGCTAATTCGGAATCATCCCCGTCCAAAAATTTGGCCTAATTAAGACACCATTCAAATAAGAGGACAAATCTACATATTAATCTTTACTCTTCACCGTATTCCAAATCAGAAGAGTCTACGATATGAATTCAAGAAAATAACACAAAATCTGGTTTCACACATGGCCCTTATAACTTTCAACTGTTCAATTAAATGTGCTCTCACATTCACACACGAAAAAATTGAGAGGGAAGAAAAGTCAAAAGCAATAACGACGATTACGACTACGATAATAACTTGAAAAGGCGAATATGGCCACAACCATGCTGATGCTGGCCCTCACATGTCGAAGTTGAGTAGATCTACGCCGTTTAAATGGGCTTGGCTTGTCTCTCAGGCCCAGCTTTGTGGGTTTATCTTTCGGGCTAAGTCAACAATCAACAACGTTTAATTTTTTTTGAAAAATAACCAGGGACTTGATCTATGCCGAATATTTTGCCATGGATTAAATCTGTTGTAGTTGAAATATTTTGCCATGAACTAAAACTGTTGGGAAGGAAATGCCACGCTTTTTCGCCATGGACAAAGTCTTTTGTAATTTTCTGATTACCAGGGATAAAGTCTATGGTAATTCTGTTAAATTGATGTAGTGAAAATGGTCTTAAATAATACAAGCTAGTACTACCCGTGGCTTGCCACGGCAACAACGTCTATTTTACCCAACCCTAAACACGACTTATGAATACCCATTAACATCAAGGGGGAGAAAGAGAGAGAGAGGCACACGATTCAGGCGCGTTGACGAAGATAAAAATGCTGAACTCGTAGGAAATTTGTACACAGTATGAACTGAAGTACAAAAAATGTTGAAAAAGAGTTACGCTAGAAATAAGAACATGTTAATCTAAGATAACAAATTGACACTTCAGATGTAAAAGTAAGAATGGGGCATCCAGTGATTTATAAGCGTCAAGGAAGCTATGTTACTTCAGCAGAAGAGGTCCAAATTCTTTGCTTGTAGCTGAAAAAAGTGTATTAGTCTATTAGAAGGAGATTGAGCCAAAAAAGCGTATGAGAGAAACCTGGAAAAGAAGGTAGACTTGAGCCTAAAGGTACAACTGCTTGAATTGAAAAAAGGACCCTCCTCCATGACTATAACAGGGACTTAATTAAGAAGGGAGACCATGTATTCCCATGATCCAGGCGACGGTCTGTATACGAAATCAATAAAAGAAATAATTTAAAGTTGAATAAAATATGATTTCATGTCCCCCGTGAATCATAAATGCATGAAACTAGGGCTTTCCAAAGCAAAATCAGCTTTTTTTAATGTGTTGTGTGTTGGTAATACATGTGTTGTGTGTTGGGTAGGATTTTTTAAACTACCTCTTGAATTTTGGTTTCTTCATAACTTAATGACTATGGGAAAGTAATAGGTATTTCTATAAGAGTGAATAACTCTACTAGAAATAAAGACTTTGGTTTCTTTGCTAGTGTGTTAGTGGAGATTGATTTTTCTAAGCCTATATACCCAACACAATTACTCTTAAAGATGAAGGAATGGAAATATTACAAGAGGTACAAATTCCTGACCCCCCTAAGTTTTGTTAATCCACAATCGAATCAAGAGTAACCTTATTTGAAGAATTAACGAAGAACAAATACAAATTAGCAGGAGAAATTCCCTTTTAAAACTTCAATTGCTCAAATACTTGATTTCAATTGAAATCTTCTCAAACAATAAGTCTCACTTACAAAAACTTGGATCCCTCTAAGATAATTTTATCTTGTCTAGCCTTACCCCTTTATGAGGGTTACAAGTTTCCTAGTTACAAAATAGGACAATTATGCCCTTAAACACCTAAAACAATAAGCTGAATCGTGCCTCTGTTCGAACAGAACAATTGTCTATTAGAACAAAAATGAGTGTACTCTGTTCGAACAATTTACTCAGACAGGTATTTATTCGAACAGCCATAAAAGTCTGTTTGAATAAACATGAGTGTATTTGAACATACTAAAAGTCTATTCGAATAATCTACTCAGACAGGTGATTCTTCGAACATACATAAAGTTTGTTCGAACAAACATGAGTGTATTCGAACAGACTTTAACAAAAATCTTTTCGAACAGACTTCAACAAAAGTTAAAAAAATGACTCAGATCCTCTTGGATCATGCCCCCCCCCATTAGAAGCCTTGAGCTCCTGCTCAAGCTAGAACTGGAGATGTGTGAATGCGACTATGCCAATTTCCTTGTTGTACTACTTCGACTTGCTAGGTAGTTAACCTTTCGTCCCAACTTGGAACGACTCAATACTACCCCGTCTTGTAGCATGAACTTTCATCTCTAAAAGACTATCCTCCTGCAGCGAATCTTCTCTTTTCATCCATAAGTCATTAACTCACGATATGTGAGTATCGATTGCAAAGTCTTTATCCAAAAGAGACGGCTCAAACAGCTTCAAATGTTTGGCATTAATCACCGAATACATCTCCATGAAAGGTGACAAATCCAATTGGAATACATTATTACCAATCTTCTTGAATATCGTAAACAAACCATAACGGATAGGCTTGAGCTTCTTACCTTCCCCCTTTAGCCGTTCCTTACCCAAATGCAACCAAACTAGGTCGCCCTCCTAAAAAGTATACTCAACCCGATGTTTGTCGTGTCGAGCCTTATACTTCGCTTGAGTCTTCCGCAATTGTACTTCAACTGCCTCATGAATGATTCTTATCCTCTTAATGAAGCGCTGAGCTTTAACTTGTTCTTCTTCCTCCTTTCCTATCACCGTCTTGTCGCCAAGACTAAAAGCCATATCAAAAGAACTTTGAGGCAAGTACCCCAAACAAACTTTAAATGGAGGCTTCAAAGTGGAACCATGAATCGCCTGGTTGAACGCAAACTGAAGATGCGGTAAACTCGCATCCCAAGTCTTAGGATGCTTAGAATAGAATTACTGTAGTAAATGAACCAAAGTGCGATTAACTACCTCTATTTGCCCGTCAGTTTGCAGATGAAAGGCGATACTTCTCTTTAACGTAGTGTCCATCATCCCCCATAACGATCTCCAAAAATACCCCAAAAAGTGACTATCCCTATCATAAATAATAGAAAAATGGAGCCTAAAATACATTTAGACGTCTCTGAAAAACAATCGTACTACTCCTTCCCTGATGACCATCTTCTGGCATAAAATCAGAACAATCATCTTGCTGAATCGATCCACCACCATAAACAAATAGTCATTATTATACTTGGTCATGGGAAAACCACCCATAAAATCCATTGAAATGCTCTCCCAATGTCGGTTAGGAGCTGGTAATGGTAAGTACAATTCTAACTTATGATTGGAGGGCTTCAATGTGTTGCATAGCACGCAACCACGAACCACACAAGCAACATAGATTCACCTGTATCTTCGGCCAATAGACATAATACCGCAAATTCAAAAGAATCTTCTCAACCACAAAATGACCTGCCACCTGGGAATAATGTGCCTCTCTAATCTAATACAAACAGTATCGATCCTCATAAATACATTGTAGACTGTCCTTATAAATCAAACCATCCTTCAATACATACTCGCATGTATTGCCTTGAATCAACTTCTGGTGAATAGCATTGAGCTCCTTGTCGTCGTCATACCCTGCAACACATTCAGAAGGAATAATAGGTTGTATCTGCATAACTACTAATAAAATAAAAATAGTTGGTAATGGGGGTCGAGATAACATATCAGCCATTTTTGTTACCCACTCATTTCTTATACTTGATCATTAGGGTAAATTGTTGTAGGTACGACATCCACTTCATATGGCGAGCTTGATATAGCTTGGACTGCGTAGATAAGAACTATAATGGTTTGTGATCGGAATATACCACAACTTCCTTCCCCAATAAGTAACTCCACCAATGTTTTATTGATTGATACAATGCGTAAAAATCATTATCTTAGGTAGAATAGTTGCGTACTGCTTCAGTAAATATCTCAGAATGGTAGGCAACCAGTTTCCCATCCTATAATAGAATTGCCCCTAATGCATAGTTTGACGCATCTGTTTTGACCTCAAAAGACACTACAAATTTGGCAACGCTAACACTGGTGCTATAATCTTGCGCTTCAACAACATAAAAGTCTTCTCATGGTAATCTTCCCACACAAACTTTACACCGGCCTTTGTCAAGGAATACAATGGTGTGGCTATTTTAAAAAATGTCGAATAAACTTCTATAAATATTGATAAGAACCCATAAAACTCCTCACTTCCGTCACTGTACGGGGTCTAGGCCAATTAGTAATGACCGAGACCTTCTCTGGATCAACCTTAAGTTTGCCACCACCAACGATAAATCTTAAGTGTACTAGCTCCTTCTTTCCAAAATCGCGCATCTTCCCATTTAGAAAAAGTTGTTGTGAACGCAATGTACCCAACACTTTGCGTATATGCATAAGGTGTTCCTCCCATGTTTGACTATATATTAAGATGTCATTCAAATACAAAATCACAAAATCATCAATAAAAGCACGTAGTACCTCATTCATTAACCGCATAAATGTCGCTAGAGCGTTGCATAACCCAAAAGGTATCACCAACCACTCAAAGAGTCTTTATTTAGTCTTGAACGCTGTCTTCCAAGTATCTTCTTCTTAGATTCTAATTTGATGGTAACCCGACTTAAGATCTATCTTGGTGAAAAACTGAGTCTTTTGCAACTTATCTAAAAGCTCGGCAATCCATGGAATTGGATAATGATTCTTCACAGTAATCTTGTTCAACGCTTGATAATCCATACACATTCTCTAAGACCTATCCTTTTCGGCACCAATAACACCGGTGAACTACAAGGTGAGCAAATTGGATAAATTACCCTTGCTCTAGGAGTTCTTGCACCTATTTCTTGATCTCATCAGACTCGATTACAGAAGTCTGATACGTTAATCCAATGTTGGGTAGTGACTCACCATTCACCAGGGTGATATCATACTCTACATCCTACTTGCACGGTATCCTTTTTATGCCCAAAAACAAGTCTTTATACTCTTCTTAAAACTTCCTCATTTCGGTTTGTTACTTTGGAGACATTGTCAAAGTAGACAACACCTTAGCCAACGGACCCTCTACAACTGGTCGTACCAACAACAATACAAACTTTCCACTCGCATTAACCAGCCTCTTCGCCTGAGTCGCCGTTATTAAATTATTGGTGGTAACATGGTCCTTATAAGCATTTATATGAAACTCCTTCCCCTTCTTCACAAGACGGCAGTTGCGAGCTCGACGGTAAAGAATCGCATCTCGGACCTAAAGATATGGGCAACCCAAGATGACTTGACACACATCTAAAGGAATCTCCTCACACGTCACTTCGTCAATAAATTGTTCAGTAATCACAAACTTGAATGTACACTATTTTATGATCTTCAACTCTGCGTCTTTCTGAATCTAACCTAAACCATCTGGTTTAGGATGAGTTATAGTAGCCAAACCTATCTTCTTCTCCACCACCTTAGAGATCAAATTCTTTTGACTACCCGGATTAATAATGGCCTCTACTAAGCTTTGCTTCACCTAAATGCTAACATGAAAAAGTTCTTCCCAACTTGCCTCCTCTGCAGCCATAGTTTGCTTGAACAATAGAGTAAGCTTAGGATTTGGCTTATCTAAATCTGGAAGATCAACAATCGTTGCGGCTAGTGTACGTTTCTATTTCTTGCTCCTCTCCTCTATCTGCCTAAGCTCTGAGTAAAGTTTCTAATATTTATCTGAAATGTACCCATTTGCCTTATAATGACTGCAATAATTTCCCTTGGATGAAGACCCATCTCCATTGGACTCCCCTTTATGCTTATTCTTCCAACTAGACTTGTACCCCGACTTGTTCTTGTTATCTTTCTTGTCACTCTTCAAGTACTTGCCTTCAATAGTAATTGCTTTAACGGTAGCATATTCGATATTTTCTAGAGTAAAGAGTTTTAACTTTCTTCAAATAAATACCTGTCTGAGTTAGTAGATTATTCGAATAGTTTTTTAGTCTATTTGAATACGCTCATATTCATTCAAACAGACTTTTATGTCTGTCCGAATAAATACCTGTCTGAGTAAATTATTTGAACAGACTTTTAGTCTGTCTGAATATACTCATTTTTGTTCGAATATACCATTGTTCTATTCGAAGAGGCGTAATTCAGCTTATTATTTTAGGCGTTTAAGGGCATAATTGTCCTATTTTGTAACTAAGAAACTTGTAACCCTCATAAAGGGGTAAGGCTAGGCAAGATAAAGTTATCTTAGTAGGATCCAAGTTTTTGTAAGAAAGACTTAGGGTTTGAGAAGAATTCAATTAAAATCAAGTATTTGAGCAATTGAAACTTTAAAAGAGAAATTATCCTGCCAATTTGTGTTTACTTCTCGTTAATTATTCAAATTATGCTACTCTCGATTCGATTGTGGATTAAGTGGTATCAGTTTTCTAGTAAGGATTATTGGGGGGATTGTGGTTTATGGTCTCTACACGTGACCGACTCAAGCAAACTAAAGAGAACCTAGTGAGTCTGTTAAAGATTCACTGAAAACCTACCTCAAAGAAGAAGGTAAATTTAGAGATGGGAGATTCTGAATATCGGCTCATGACTTTGGAAATGAAGATTTCTAACCTAACTACTACTCTAGGGTAGTTGGCAAAGCAATTATGTCTCACGAACCTCGCGAAAGCTTCTGCTTCGGTGAAACGGTGAGTACGCTCGAAGAAGAAAAGGGTTGCTGAGGAGGATAGAGATGGGGTACCGAGGAGATAACATGAATGCATTCGAATAGACTAAAAGTCTATTCAAATAATCTACTCAGACAGGTTTCTTTGAATAGACATAAAAGTCTGTTTGAAAAAACATGAGTGTATTCGAGCAGACTAAAAGTCTGCTTGAATAGACATTAATAAAAGTCAAAAAAATGACTCAGATCCTCCTAGATCATTTGTTCTCATTACAAAATAGTTGGACATATTGTTTCTGACTGTAGAGCTATTAAAATTATCATGGAGGTGAGTGACAAGGTTAAAGCAACCCAAGGAAAAAATGAATTGGAAAAGGAAAAAAAAGTAAAGAATAAGAATGAAGGGAAGAACAAAGATACTACTAATACTAAAGAGAATAATGACAGTAATAAGGGAGGTAACTTTGAGTCATCTCCTCCAATTTATTTTCCAAGTATGATCAAACCAGTGGGAATTTCAGAAACCCCATTGTTTTACCAAAGGGAAAAAAGAATGAGGAGTCAAGCAAGCACTCATAAACAACTATTAATACAGCTACACAATCTAGGGATATTACAAAGCAGTCGATATCAGCAGTTGCTCATCAATCTTTTATCCCTACAGAGCCAACTGATAGACACGTAATATTTATGTATACAACTTCTAAATTTATATCTACCTAGTCATTTATTAAATAAATGTGACACTAATAATGTTTTTGTTTGTATTTACAGAAATCGGTCACATGATAAACAAGTCATACATTTTTCTGGTTTTTAACGAATAACAAGGGTGATGCACTCCAACAATAATTCTAATTTGAAGTTGTCAACCAAAGTCCCATGCCTGGAAGCCCATTGAAGAGAATTACATATAGATACTATTCTCATGAGTTATAATATTTATACATGATTTTAGGCATTGTTTAGGGGATTTTATATTAATTGTGATATTTAGTAACCCTTCCTATACTCTATAAATAGGAGGGGAATCCTACCCATGAAACATCATCTTGGAGAATATAAATCAAAGTTCATAGCAATAAAGCTTATTCTTTCTCTTGTTCTTGTCTTTTAATTTTATCGTAGTAATAGTAGTATGGCAATGATCAAAGGGATGAGTAGCTAATCTTCTTAGCCAAGGCTAAAGGAAGCTCCACCCAATGTAGTCTTAGTGTAGATTGTGTAGCTTAGTTAGAGTAATTACCTTCTCTTTATCCCAAAATTTTGCATATTCGTATTCCTTCGTCCTATGCTTGACCATAGCTAGGATTAGGAAGAATAATGAATCTATGTAACCATCTTGTTGGACCATAATAAGATAGGTTAGGAACATGGAGAAGAAAACATAATTCATACTTATCAACTGGGCCACGGTTGAGTAAGTTGGTTTATGGGTAGTTCTCAATTACTAAATCTCTTAAATTTTTTGATGTATTGCATATGCCCGACCAAGGATATGTGATATGGGAACTCGTAATTTACTTTAATTATTTATGCAATCTAAGGGTTTTAAAGAGTGGAGTGGAATCGATGCCTTGGTTTCCACTCCAATTTATCTTATAATTTATTTCATTCTTCTTTTTATTTCAAAACCTACACAAACTCGTTGTAATTGGACAAAACTAGTAGCTCGAAGTATAATTCGCACCAAAAGTTTCTTGGGATACGACCCTGCTTACCCTTGTACCTAACGGTACACCGTGCGCTTGCGGGTCTTTTAAGACGTTGGTTTATAATCGATCACCAACTACAAGTGATAACAATGAGACTAATACAGATAATGCTCAGCAAGGGCTTTTATCTGATAGTAAAAATAATGGCAATAAACTACATAAGGATCAAGTTGTTCATTTTACAAGTTTGGGTGCTCTTCACTCTGAAAATTGGGGAGATACTGAAAATGATTCTAATCTATATGAGCATGAAGATGTTAGTGGAGATGACTCTATCTAATCTGATGGGGGTGATATAACTCATGATCATATTGTTGAGACTCCAACAAAGAGTTTGCCAATTGAAACTAAAGGTGAGTTTACTTTCCCTAAAAGAAAGAAGAGAGCATATGTCAAGAAAGTTACAGAATCTACTAGACCTTTGTATAACACAAGGCCTACAAAACCAAAAAAGCCCTAAATATTATCAATGAAGATTTTATTTTGGAATATTAGGGAAGTTGGTAATAAAATGGCCCAAATATACTTAAGGAAACTGGTTGATAGCATTAATCCTGATTTTATTTGTCCTGTTGAGCCTAAGATTGGGCCGAATTCGGACAACATTTCTAAACTTATATAGGTTTAAAAATTACTGCGGGACTCCTATTTTTAATGTTGTTGATGATGGGGAGCTTGCTAACTTATGGGTTTTTGGAGAAGTTGTCACCCCCCAAAATTCGGTAATCAGTAGCTTGACCAATTACTAGATCCGAAGCTGTCCAGGGCTGGAAATCCACAGATTCTACCCCACAAATAGCCAAGCCGTAGATAAATTTTGGCTCGGCTATTCACATATAGCAATAATCATCAGAGTAAAGAAAAAATAATAACAATATAGCGGAAGCGGAAGCGAAAGACATATACACATAACTGACTAAAATATATACAATGTCCAAAATAAAGTACTGCGACATATGCTGAGATCACATACAAGAAAGTCTAAACTAAAGAAGATCTACAGTGGCAAAAATAGGCTCCAATCTGGCTGAACCTCGCAGCAATCCAAGCTACTCAACCTCTGAAATGGTTAAAATTACGAGAGTGAGCAAACTACGGCTCACTAAAACCCAACAAAGCTAAATAACCTACTAATAAGATAAGTGCTGAAAAGAGAGAGAAGTGAATGAGATAGAGTAATAGATAAGGAGATATAGAATAATAACTAGGTAACTGTAAAATAGGTAAAGAGTTATAAGACTAGAGGAATTGAGATAAGAGTTAGAGAAAAGAATAACGATAAGGAAAAGATCAGAGGAATATATGTATGAAGTGATGATGATATGACATGCAAGGATGAGCAGGGATATTCCCATAAATATCCGCTAATGCAGAATGATTCAATGTTTTAAATGTGTTACAATCCTATTAATATTGGTTGATCAACCGCTAACATGTTTACTTAAAGAGATTTTCTAAGGGGATACGCAGGCGCGATTTCTTGTCTAGTACGACCAAGCTAAGGATATTATCTCACTTAATCAGAGTATTCTGGGCTTTGCGACCCACAGAGCCTATCGTAGGAACTCTATATAGTATTCCAAGGAATTACAACCTCAACGAGAACTAACTTCACACCATTCCGACTCTGTCTCATACCATCCCACACTCCCGAATGGGTGAACAGGTATAATAGTGCCAGTGCCAACTCACCTACTATTTTAACCCGATTAAAGACATCCTAAAACCTTTCGAGGGTAAACTGATGCAGAGTTCTTTTGTGTATCCAATCTCAATAAGTTAAAAGGTTTTAAAAGATTTTTAAAATGTGCGACAGATCCCGAAGATCAAAATATAATAGCCGTTAACCCGGCAACAATCATAGGATAGCCACCTGCCTCAGAGTATGGCAAATAATCCTAAACACAGATGAACTATGACTTTACCATCATAACATCCAAATATCATCAGTCTCTCAAGACTGGAACCCAGTATACAAACAAACCATCAAAATAATGCACAGACAGTTTCTAACCAAGCTCAACGACCAACACAAACAAAAACCCAAGTCACATAAATAACTAACAGGTTTAATAACTATACAGGAGAATATATATATAGGCTATACTATAGTTAATTCACATACCCTCTCTAACACAGAGTAATCACTCTAAAACAACACTAATCAACTAGTAGAAGGAATTTAGGGATGAAGGGAACTCACCTGATAATAATGCACGAATTTTGCGATAACCAAAACGGAACTCTGAACCCAGAATCACGATGAGGTAAACGGAACACTGAGCGAGCTACCACAACCAATAACAAAAACAAGCAAACAATCAATTTAAGAAATCAAACAATGAACTAACCCTAGAATTTCAAAAATATTCGAATATTTTTTCCCTGCACCAAAATATTCGAGTAAGAAAAAAAAATATTCGAATATTTTTTTCCTGGGACAAAATATTTGAGTAAACTTAAAAAAATATTCGAACAGAGGGAAACTGTTCTGACAAAAAACTCTGAAAACCTAACGGCCAACCCCGGACACCCCGAAATCAAACCAAACCACCAACACCACCACACAAACATTACTACAAACCCAACAAAGGTTTCTCAAGGTGAAAACACCACCCCCACCGCCTCACAGCCACCAAAATGCCTAAACCCCCAAAAAGGAATTTTTTCCTCGGGAGACTCCGGAAACCTACAGGTCACTCCAACGGCTCACCGGAACCACCCCAAATCACACACACAACAAAAAAACATCATCACCAACCCATCTAGGGTTTCCCAATGCCACAATGCCACCTCCTCCTCCGAATAACCACCGAACGCCAAAACTACAAAAATGAACCTAATACTAAACCACCGAAAGGAATAAATGGATGCATAATGGATGAATAAATTGGATGAAAGAGTACATGCGGAAAATGAATGCGGAACTTAACAAGAAGGAAAAGAATCTAGTATGCCGATGAGATAAAGGATAGGAATATATAAGTGGAAATGGAATATGAGTGAATATTAGGGATAAATAAAATACAGATCATTACAGAAGTGTTATGGCTAAGCCTAAAATTATTTTCTCCACTAGACAATAAGTCACTATTTACTATGATGATATGGTTAGCTCTTTTGTGCATGCCAGTTGCAATATTATGGAGAGAAGAATCTTATGGACTGAGCTAAGAAAGTTAAACAGTTGGCCTGTTCCATGGTCAATTCATAGAGACTTTAATACTATCTTATTTAATTCTGAAAAAAAAGGATAGACCTCACTCTGCTATCTAAATTGCTTATTTTCAAGACTTCCTTAATGATTGTTACCTAGAGGAAACTGATAGACTTGGTCTTGTACTATTGATGTAATGGTCAGATTGAGATGGAATATTTTATCTCCTGACAGAGTATTACATAATGAACTTTGGACTCACATACATTATAACTAAAACTCTAGGGTTCCAGTTGGGATACCTCCTAACTTATAGACATCATAACTTGACAGAGTATTACCTAGAACCAATTATGGTCAATCCATTCTTTTTAGTTGGGATACCTCCATCCTTAAACCTAAAAATATTCTATTTAGGTTCTGCAAGGTATGGGCTGACCATTATACCTTATATACCCTTATTGAGAAGGTTTGGAAGGAAAGAGTGTATGGTGTTCCTTTATGTGTACTCAGGTATAAACTGAAGATGGTCAAGGCTGCACTGAAGATTTAGAAATAAGAGGTTTTTGGTTCAACAGAAAATAATGTTAGTGTGATGCAAGAAAACTTGTTGGGGCCCCAAGAAGCTCAACAGTTATATCTCAAAAGTGACTTTGTGGCTGGAGAGATGATTAAAGCCCAAGTGAACCTCAATAATGCTTTACTACAAAATAAACAACTGAGCCTGCAAAAATTCAGGCTAAAATGGGTGAATGCTGGAGATATAAATACCCAATATTTTCATGTAATCACCAAACTAAAGAATGAGAGATCAATGATCACTAACCTTATCAAAGAAGATGGTACAAATCTTATATCTCAACAGGAAATTTATAATTATAGTGTGGGATTCTATAAAGAGAAGTTCAAGGTTGATGAGAAAGTTATCCATGATAAAAAATATTTTACAGATGTTGCCTAAACTTATTACTGGAGAAGATAATAGCATGTTGAACTACATTCCTAAAGTTGAAGAAGTCAAGATTGTAGTATTTTTTATGAATGCTGACAGTTATCCTGGCCCTATTGGTTTTCAGGGATTCTTCTTTCACAAGTTCTGGGATATTATTCACAAAGAAGTATGTGTTGCTGTGATATCTTTCTTTGTTGAGTGTACAATTCCTAATGGTTATAATTCTAGTTTTATAATTTTGATTCCTAAAGAAGAGCAAGCAACTAGACTTAATCAATATAGGCTTATTTGCCCTGGTAACTTCTGCTTCAAGATTATTACTAAAATTATGGCTACTCGACTCAAAGAGGTGGCTATCAAAATTATAACTTCTCATCAGGGTGCCTTCTTACATGGTAAAACTATTTAAACTAATATTGGCTTAGCTAGTGAGCTGATCAATGAGCTAGATAATAAAAAGTAGAGAGGCAGTATGGCTGAAGATTGATATATCTCAGGCTTTTCATACTCTTGATTGGAAGTTTCTTCTATCTGTTCAAAGAAAATTTGGGTTTTCTGAAACCTGGTGTAACTGGATTAAATGTATTCTCAATAGCTCTATTACATCTATCATGATAAATGGCGGCCTATGTAGTTTTTTTTAAGTCAATAAGGGGATTAAGACAAGGTAATCCTTTATCACCCCTCCTATTTGCCATTGTTGAAGAAGTTTTTAACATAGGTATTATTTGGCTAAGGGAGAAATCTCCTATTCATCCTATGGCTTCTCATAAGGGGGTCCACTATCCTTCTCATCTTCTATTTGTAGATGATATCATTATCTTCTCTAATGGAGAAATTAAAGGTCTTAAAGCTCATAAGAAGCTATTATAAATATATCAAGCAGCCGCTGGCAAGTGGATAAATCTCAACAAAAGCAAGCTCTTCATGGGTGGTATGATAGCTTTTAGGAAGCATCAAGTTCAAACCCTTTTCAACATAAAAACAAGGTACTTTCCCTAAAACTTATTTGGGGATTCCTTTAACTCAAGGCAGAGTTACTAATGGTTACTTAAGAACTATGATTGACAAGATCAAGAGAAGAGCTCATTTATATGTTGGTAGAATGCTTTCGATACAAGGGAGGGTAGTCTTAGTTAAGTCTACCTTTTCTAGCATGCCAATATACAACATGTATGTTTATATATGGCCTTCTTCTATTTTAAAAGAGGGAGAGGCTATTATTAGAAATTTATATGGAGTGGGGATCCTAACAAAAGAAAAGGGGTTACAACAACCTGAGAAAAGTGTTGTAAGCCAACTTCTGAAGGAGGATTGGGGCTTAGGAAGCTGGGCGATATTAACAAAACAATGTTGATAAAGTTAGCATGGGATATAGTTTAAAAGGGTAGTATTTGGGCTAGTTACATGAAAGCTAAATACTTCACTTAACAAGTAGACATTATCCAGTATTATCAAAAATCTTCTATATGGGCTGGTATTAAATCTGCCTACTCTACAGTCTTAAATGATTCAACTTGGATAATTAGCACTGGCTCTGCTATATATTAACGCCTGGAGAGACAATTGGACTAGTATAGGTGCCATTAGTAATATCCCTACTCTTTCACACCTTTCATGGAAATCATATAAAGCTCAAGTCTCAGATATCCTGATTAATGGGGTTTGGAATTCAAATCCCTCTCTATTCTAAACTTAGCTGGTATTGATTCAAACTCCATCTTCTTAAAAAATATAAGGGTGGATACTTGCATCTACAAGCCTGACATACATGGTGTTTTTAGTGTGAAAGTTGCACATGAAAGCCTGAGAAACAAATTCCTTGCAAGTTGGTAGAAGAAATATATTTGGAGAAACTCTTGTTACCTATAATGACTTATTTCTAATACTCGGCCTAAAGCCAATATTCGAGCTCTAGCCCGACTGAATACAAAGCCAGTTCAGAAACTCAAGCTCAGGTCTCAGCGTCCGACCTCATCAGCAAACACGTGGCACATTCAAGACACATTATGGAGCAGTTACAAGAGTTACTCGGCCTACATGAAGACTCATCAATATTGTAACGTTTGTAACCTCCCTCATTAAAGCTCATAACGGTCGTATTATGAGACCTATATAAATGAGCAGAGGAACACACAAAAAAAGAGGCAGATCTGATGATCTCTCAGAACCAGACACACATCTATCTCTCTCTATGTAATAGATTAGCACTCTATAAACAACTCCCTCTTTCAAAATCCTCAGGAAGAGGTCGTGGTTTGTCACCTATTTAAAAGTTTTCCATGCTAAACTCTGTGTTTATAGCTGGTAGTTTATCTACATTTTTTATATTTTACTGGTGTAAGACGTGTTTTCGACCTCTTAGAAAACAGGTCATTACATTACCCTAGACACGCTAACCTGACTTGGAGAATTATTCAAAATGTTGTTCCAACTGACCAGAAGATTCAATCCAGATATATTCAGTTGGTGTCTCAATGTAGATTGTTCAAGTCTGATGTGGATACTATTTTTTTTTTTTTACTGCATTATTTCCAAGAGAATCTGGAGTTGGTTAGGAGACTTATTTGGTATCAAAATTGATAAGTGGGAGCTGAAACATATCATTCAACTCGCAAACCACTACAGTTCTTATGTTGAGGATCTATGGGTGAATGAAGCTATCGCTTGTCTAAACTCAATTTGGTTTATTAGGAACAAAATTATTCATAATTACAATCGAGCTACTTCTACTTTCATCAAACAACTCATCCATACAATACATGACTCTGCATCCAGATCTAAAGGGTTTATGAACAATAACCAGGTAGAAATGGCTTTCCTGAGCAATCTGTAAATTGGTTTTAAAAGAAGGAAGCTCCCAGGATTAGATCCTGGACGTGAGAGCTCCCATGGTATGAGGAAGTCAATATAAACTATGATGGATCAAGCCTTGGTAATCCAGGTATAGCTAGCACTGGTTCTACTTTCCGATCTTACAATGGGGATTTCTTGGGGGTCCTAATGGTGAACATTGGTGTTACAACATCATACTATGCTGAATGCAGCAGTATTCTGTCTGCTCTTAATGCTGCATTAGACAACAACTGGCTAAAGGTGTTCTTAATTTCTTACTCTAAAGTTGCAATAAGTATCTTTATTAATAGTAAATTTCATCGGAACTCGAGGCTAGATGGGGACACATCTCCTCCAAGCTTCAAAACAGGTTTAAACACTCCTAGAGAGAGTGTAGTTTCAGTGCTGGTAATGCTGCAAACATAGCTGCTAGAATGGCTCCTCTTACTAAAGTTTGGCATACTGACAGACCTATCTTCTTACACAAGATTGAGGTCACGTGGGTGGAATATTTTAGATTTGATTAATTATTTTAATAATGTAAAGTTATAACCTTATTATTTGAAGAATTACAGGACTTGTGTGGAATCTCTTATTATTTCTTCAATATATTTGTTTACCTTTTGCAAAGAAAATAAAAATAACCCCAGAGCCAATATTCTCTAAACATCCATGGGACCCTCAATGATACCCAAACAAACGACATGTTGCACCTCAAGACAGTGTAAACCCTTGAGGGTGACCCTCTGTTGGCAAGTTTGATTTGGCAGCTTTCAAGCTGCCAATGTTGTTCAAGCATAGAGTGGGGTCTGCCTAAATGTTTTGCTTAAATCAAATGTGACTAATCAAAGCTGCTAAAAGTGAGATAGGAAGAGACTTACAGAAAGGAAAAGGAGTGATCATTAATAATAATAAACATTAAAGGAAACTACGATCATAGAGCGCTAATAATTCCGAAGCCAAACCATCTAAAATGTGACAAACACATCCTTTCATAGGCTTAAACCACTGTGGGGTAAGCAACCCAACGTGAGGGTGACTGGACACCGTCATCTTCCTTTTAGAAGGGCTGGCAAATTTGGACTCGAAGAAGACTTTCTCGAAGGGATCATAAATTACAGGTAATGCATGGTCGAGAACGAAATGATCTGTTGGCATTTGCAACTTGATAATAATTAAATGAAAGCGAACTGTTAACAATTATAAGCAACAATCTATATTTAAGAACAAAAACATCTCCTTTTGCTTCGCGTTTTGTACCAAATAAGAGAGCAACCCAAGGCCTAGTTTGTTCTTGTAACTATAACGCTTGCAGATAGTTGTATTTTTATTTTATTTTATTTTTAGAATAATAGCAATATTTCCTGAATATTTCAACAAAAAACTGAAAAATAAATTTGTAGGCGAGAACAAAGTTAACTTTGATCATAGTATTGTATTCCACTCGCTGCGGTTTACGTCACAAACATGATCTTGAGTTTTTCATTTCTTTGGCTACGTGTCGATCAAAAAAGGTGGAGAGATCAAATTTTGATGCCTCGAGAGACCTCAAAGTGTCTTCCCATTTTAAAATATGAGTCATTGTTATAATGGTCGTACCAAACCGACAACCACTATTGTCTCCATCCACAGGTCATAAATTTATGTTTGCAGTGACGACCCCTCATTAGTAAAAGCTCAAAAATCAAACAGATGAAGCGTATTGTGGAACAAGCTTCATGTTGTGCCAAGTCAAAATTGATAAATATTTCATTGTTTACGTAAGTATATACATGTTTTCAGATTTAAGTATTTTTCTTAAACAATAACAATAGTAACACAGTGGACAGTGGTCTTTGCTTAGGTCTGGTTGGACCTTGGACCTTGGACCTTGGACCTATGAGAAAGTAAAGAGAAGTAAACATTGCACAACAACTAAGACCAAAATGACCTAAAAGAGAAAAAGGGCCAAGGTTCATTGATGTCTAGAAAGAACATTGTCTTTATGTATTTCAGTATTTATAGGGACCAAGTGTTTCTTGCAATTTAACTAACCTCTCCCTCTCTATCTATCTATCTCTCTTTATCTCATATTTTGAAGTTCAAATCGAGGAGGAAGAGATGAAGTTCGGGAAGGAGTTTGCGTCTAAGATGGTGCACGAATGGGAAGATGCATACATGAATTACAACTACCTCAAGTCAATATTGAAAGATATCATTCGTTTCAAGGAAGCAAATGGAGTACCTAAGAGGAAGCAGGAATCGTTGTATCGAGCGTTTAGTGGGGTAAGTAGAAGAGTGGGGCATCTCAAGAAACATGATGAGGAGGAGGATCATGTGATACTAGTGAACGGGGTTGAGTCCGATGGACGTCACAAGACCATGTTCCTCATGTTATCTGAAGAAGGAGGGGAGTACGAGCTCGTCTACTTTAGGAGACTTGATGATGAGTTTAATAAGGTTATCAAGTTTTACAAGGCTAAGGTAGAAGAGGTTTTCAAAGAAGCCGAAGATATTGATAGGCAAATGGATGCTTTGATTGCACTAGGAGTGAAGGTAGAGCAACCAAACCAACTTCCTCGTGCAGCAAGTCATAGGGTGAGAGTTCATTGCGAAGAACGGGAACATCATATCGTTGACGAACGAGAGCATCATATCATTGAGGAACGAGAGCATCATATCATGGATGTGATGAATGAAGTTGAGTCAATAAGCAGCAGCAGTGATGACGAAAGCTCCGAGGAAGACGATGAAGCGGTACTCAACAAATACAAAAGAAGGACATTGAGTTTCACTCGTACGAAGAATCATTCACAAGTGTTGAGACATGTAAAGATCAATATTCAACCCGAAACTCCGTGGTTGACTTTAAAAGGACTAATCACGGATGTGAACACTAAGAGCTTGAGTTTTAGTAAGGAAGAGCTCCGGGATGCCGAAGAACAACTGAAAATCGTGTTTATCGAGTTCCATCAAAAACTCAGACTTCTAAAAAGCTACAGGTAACAATTTTCTATCACAAGTAAATTGTATTCTATCAAATGATCGATGTTATCTTTGTATTAACATTTCTTTGCCTTTGTGTTTGCCTGCAGCTATCTAAACCTATTGGCGTTCTCTAAGATCATGAAGAAGTATGATAAGGTGAGATATTACTTCTAGCCTGAATTTGAGATTATACCCAGTGTTGTTCGACAATTAGCAATTTCCTGGATACTTTTCCTTTTATAAACTTTATCCCCGGGTCTAACGGTTTTGTGACAAACACGAGATGTCCAAAGTTTTTCAGTGATCACCCCAAGCTTTTACTTCTGAAACTGCCTCTTTCACCTCGGAGTCGCAGTGATTTAGGATCTCTCAGGTGCAGTAATCCTGAGGGTAGAAGTATCAGTTTGCGAGCAGCAGCTTTCAGATGCCAAACATTTGGCTACAAAGTTGGTTAACAATAGCTTTCAAAAATAAAGGTTAACTTCTCATTGATAATTTTATGATGCCGCAGATCACTTCCAGAAATGCGTCTAAGGCCTACTTGAAGATGGTCAACAGTTCTTACCTAGGGAACTTTGATGAGGTAAATTTCACTTGAATCAACTATTTCGATTAACCCTAAATAACCCAAAATCAACTCTTCATGAATGATGAAAAGTGTGTTTTTTTGCAGGTGAGTAGACTCATGGAGAGCGTGGAGAATACTTTCATTCATCACTTCTCAAATGCAAACCGTACTAAAGGAATAAAAGCATTAAGGCCTACACCTAAAAAAGAACGGCATCGAATATCATTTACTTCAGGTAAGAAACACTGAAACGAAACAAACTTTAAGGCCTAACTACATTGAACATAGTTACTAAATATATATTGTATCCCCATGTTGCAGGCTTGTTAACCGGTTGCTCCATAGCTCTAGTTGTTGCTCTCATTGTGCTTATACAAGCAAGAAACTTATTTCAGAGTAAAGAGACCAATATGTACATGGAGACCATGTTTCCTCTTTATAGGTATGTGAAAGAAAATCTGATAATTTATTTACTTGTTAAGCCAATATCGGATCTTTAACTGATCTATGTTTTAAATTTTTACAGCGTGTTTGGATTAGTCATTCTCCATATGCTAATGTACTCTGCAAATATATTCTTCTGGAGGAAGTACCGTGTAAATTATCCGTTCATATTTGGATTCAGAGAAGGACGTAGCTTACAATATAGAGAAGTTTTTCTACTGAGTGCAGGTCTCTCTGTACTTGCACTAGCCGGGGTTCTTTCAAATATTGATATGCAAATGGATCCTCGTACGAAGAAGTACGAGGCAGTGACTGAACTAGTTCCTTTGGCCCTAGTCATTGTAAGATTCTCAAAGATAAACCATAAATTGCAATTCTATCGGAGAATTTCCCCATCTTAGCATCTGAAATTAATAATAGCAAATCTTTATTGCAGGTCGTAGTACTTATAACATTTTGCCCGTTCAACATCATATATCGTTCAAGTCGTTTCTTCTTTATCCGTGCTGCATTTCGGAGTATTTGTGCTCCTCTGTACAAGGTAACGGCATTAAAACATCAAAATTTAAACTTAGCGGTAAACTGTAAAAGCACATTGTTCACTCTTATTCACTTCATTTTATACAGGTTACAACAGTAGATATGATATTGGCAGATCAGCTGACAAGTCAGGTTCAAGCCTTTAGAAGTCTAGAGTTCTACATTTGCTACTACGGCTGGGGAGATTTCCGAAAGAGACAGAACACTTGCAGTAACAATGACGCCTATAACATTTTCTATTTCATAGTAGCGGTGATACCATACTGGATTCGGATGGTTCAGGTAACTCCGGCTCCATCCCCTTGTGGTGTTTCTTCTTAATGCTTTCAACAATTTGTATGTTAATTATAATGTGACTCACAAGTATAACGCTATTACTACAGAGTATCCGAATATGTATTGATGACAATGATATGATATGGGGATACAATGCGGTGAAGTACTTCTCTACAATCGTAGCAGTCATAATGCGGACGGGATATGACCTGAAAAAGGGAAACACGTGGTTGGTTCTGGCAGTAGTAAGCTCGGCTATATCCGGGGTTTACAGTACTTACTGGGATCTTGTGGTTGACTGGGGTCTTTTCGAAAAGAAGTCGAAAAATCGTTGGTTGAGAAACAAACTCCTTATCCCGTATAAAAGTACCTACTATGGAGCAGTGGTAAACAAAATATCTTATCACTGTTATTTAAGAACGTCATCCCGCATTGGAACTGTATATTTATTACCTGTCTTTATATGTGCAGGTCGTGAATGTCGTATTAAGATTTGCTTGGCTGCAGTCAGTGTTAGGAGTCCGTGAATTGCCCCACGTCCACAGAAATGCGTTAACTGCAATAGTTGCGTCCCTGGAGATCCTTCGTCGTGGTATATGGAACTTCTTCAGGTTGGAATGCTTACATTTGAAAAATGTAGGGAAGTATCGTGCATTCAAAGCAGTGCCACATCCATTCAACTATGAAGAGAAAGATGATAATGCCGAAAAGAATGAAACACACGAATTATGAAATGGACTGACTTGGCAGTCTAACTTGAAGAGAATCACCGAAGAAGTCGTGAAAGAGCTTTTACTCCGGAACTTCTAGCAGCCATAAATAATTTTTTTGGCTCTGTACTATTTAGAAAAAAAAGAATATATAGCTGTACATCTGATGTAAATTTGAGACTTAAATCATCCCCTATATGTTTTTTTTTACGCTAATAACGACTATTCTAGTTTTTACAACTGTGGGTTGAAATGCCCCTAGTCGTTTACGTCAATCCAAGTGTAGAAACTGTGAACCAAACCAAATCTCTGTATTCCCCGAGGCAAACTCGGGTTTCATTGTTGGTTTGATAATTTTCTGAAAAATTCTCTTATGGTCTCAGATGTTTTTCCAAGAAATTTAGACAGAAAATAAGAGAGGCCGCCTGTATCCGGCTCATGCGGATATATATTGTCCTCCCCTCACTCTGACTTCTGTAATAACTTGGAAACATAGCCAAGTATTTACAAACTTACAACTGTTTATTTCCCTAATTTTAGGATTACATTTGGACATGTCCAAGAAAAAAGCGCTTTCTAATTTGTAAGGACCCTATTCTTATGGGTTACTAATCATAGTAATTGTAAAGGGTTGTGAGGTACAGAAGTTCAGAGAATGAAACACAGGGTTAAGACCTGCAGGAAAAGGAAAGAGAGATAGAAAAGAAATAACAGGGATTTTCTTCTGTAATCTTTGATTAACCTGAGTGAAATACAATCAAAGGGCATGGCCAATGCCCATTAAAGCGAACCACGTTAAGAAAGTCTTGTACTGCGGTAAGACTACTAGTGACGTTTGTTCCAGGAGATCTTTCGTTGCAGAATATAGGACTTCTTCAGGTATTTTATATTTCTACGAGATACAAAATACTGATTGTAGAACTGAGGAAATGGAAATAAAAAAGAGAGCAGAGAGAGATGCCTGATATTAAAAGAACCGAAAACCGAGAAGTGGTAAAAGAATATTCAGTTTTGGGAACTTTACGGTCAGAAATAAGATTTCAATCGTGTAGTTCATTAGAGAAACAAGCATAACAATTATATTTGACAGATTTGATCTCGATAGAATAGTTATCACTTGGTAGCGGCAAATAAATGATATTAGGCAAGATGAAGTTCGGGAAGGAATACACGTCTCAAATGGTGCATGAATGGCAAGATGCATACGTGAATTACAAATATTTAAAGTCACTACTGAAAGAAATGATTGATTTTTTGGCAAAATTACCTCATGGAATTAGGAGGACAGAGTCAATTAGCCGAGCCTTCAGTGGGATAAGTGGAAAAGCCCATCATCTGAAGATCGATGACGAGGAGGAAGAACAGGTGATACTAGCAAGGGTAGATTCCAATGGACGTCACCTGACCACATTCCTCATGGTGTCCGATGAAGGAGGAGAGTACGAACTCTTTTTCTTTAGGAGACTCGACGATGAGTTAAATAAGGTTATCGTGTTTTATAAGTCTAAGATGGAGGAGGTTTTCATGGAAGCCGAAGAGATTGATAAACAGATGGATGCTTTGATTGCACTCAGACTGAAGGTGCTGAGGCCGGAAGAAGCTACACGTTTAGCTAGTGCCGGAATGAAATCTCAAAGAGGTACTCAAAACTTCACCTTTAGAACGCATCTCAAACTTGTGAGCGAAATACCCTTTAGTGTTCTGCTAACTTATATATCCACATAAAATTTGAAAATATGCAGTTCATTGTAAAGATATGGAGCATACTGTGGATGTAATAACCGAAGTTGAGATCAGTAGTGATGAAAGCTCGGAAGACGATGATGACGTAACACCTGACAAGACTGAGAGAAAGAAAATAAACTTCAAAAATTCAACGACACCGCAATTACATGTTTTGAAGCATGTAAAGATCAATATCAAACTCGAAACTCCACTGTCAACTTTAAAGGGTATCATCACGGATTCAAAACCTAAGAACTTAACTTTCAGCAACAAGGAGCTGAGGGGGGTCGAAGAACAACTGAAAGTAGTGCTTATCGAATACTACCAAAAGCTTCGACTTCTGAAAAGTTACAAGTAACTGTTGCCAGAACCTCTGAAAGTTGTTTCCTTCCACCTGAAAGTTATCTAATATGTCCTTCTCATAATGTATCTTCCAGCCATCTAAATCTACTGGCATTCTCTAAGATCATGAAAAAGTATGATAAGGTGAGTTTAGTGAGAGTTTTCTGACTTCATAAGCTTGCTCTAACCAAATCACTTACACCAGAGATTGTGTTATTTCTAAAATACTGCAGATAACATCTAGAAATGCGTCTAGGGCTTACTTAAAGATGGTCAATAATTCTTATATCGGGAACTCTGACGAGGTAAGAATCACTTTTAAGTTATCTAGGAACTGAGAGCTTAGCAAATGTCTTTTACTGATTTGTAAAATCCTGCAGGTTAATAGAATGATGGAGAGGGTGGAGAAGACGTTTATTCGACACTTTGCAAATGCAAATCGCAGTAAAGGCATACAAGCATTAAGGCCTAGAGCAAAACGAAAGAGACATATAATAACATTTTCTTCAGGTAAGATAAACAATTTTGTGCTAAAATAAATATAAGAAAGTACGTCTTCTGATGGATGCATTTGTATTAACAGGGTTCTTAGCCGGTTGCTCTGTAGCTTTGCTTGCTGCTATCGTTGTGCTTATACAGGCAAGAAATTTATTTCACAGTAGAGAGACTGACAGATATATGGAAAACATATTCCCTCTTTACAGGTAAGGGAAATTTAATACTAAATTAAAAATTAAATGAAAACAACATTACAAGTCTGTAGGACTATCCTTTGCCGTCAGGCGTAAGGGTGCTCCAACAGGCTGCTGCAATTTAAAAAAAAATACGGCTTGAATCAAACACAAAACCCATCACACAATGATTGGTAAGGGAAAAATGAAGGCATACGAGCCTTAGCTTTGCCTTTCTGTCAAAGGGTGAGGTTTAGTTACATAAGGCCCGTTTCCAGGGATGGTAGCCAGTCAAGGAACCTTTACCCTTGGGGTGTTGGACTGTCCTACACCATAATTTTTTTTTTTCATGTTTAAATCAAAACGGGGTTTAAGAATCTGTGTTTTTTCACTTTTTTACTCCATTTCAGTTCTTTATTTGAGTTTTTTTTTTCTCACTTTTACAGCTTGTTCGGATACGTTGTCCTACATATGCTAATGTATTCTGCAAATGTATACTTCTGGAAGAGATACCGAATAAATTATCCGTTTATATTTGGGTTTAAGCAAGGGAGTAGCTTAGGGTATAGAGAAGTTTTTCTCCTAAGTGCAAGTCTTTCTGTAATAGCGCTGGGCGGGGTTCTTTCGAATTTGGATATGGAAATGGATCCTAGTACTGAGAGCTATGAAGCACTGACAGAATTGGTTCCTTTGGTCCTAGTCATTGTAAGATTCTTAAGCAGAAACTATAATCTGTAATTCGCACGGATAAGAAAAATTTTGACGCTTCCAAACCAAAAATAACTAATAAGCACTCTTTTATTGTAGGCTGTACTGCTTATAGTATTTTGCCCTTTGAACATCATATACCGTTCAAGTCGTTTCTTTCTTATCCGTTGTGCATTTCGGAGTATTTGTGCTCCTCTATACAAGGTAACGTGATTAAAAGAAAATTCTAGACTAAAAAAAAGACGTTGTAAAAAACAGTGTTCACCATTCTTCACTTTATTTTCATTTATCTTTTGCAGGTCTCACTCGTAGACATGATATTGGCAGATCAGCTAACTAGTCAGGTATGTTATCAAACTTCTCACTTAAATGCTACGGAACTTACAAGCAGACACGTTACATCAAGCAGTTCACCCCAAAGAAATAGACAATCTTTAATCATCAATATGATGTAGGATAGGTTTGAGGAAGTAATCTATGGACGTCTACTCCAATCTTGGTTTCTACAATGTTCTACAACATACTTTGATATGTTCTCAACTAAAGAACATTAGATGCCACTTTATCAGGTTCAAGCCTTCAGGTCTCTAGAGTTCTATGTTTGCTACTACGGTTGGGGGAACTTCCGAAGGAGGACGAACAGCTGCGCGGAAAACACCATCTTTAGGATTTTCTATTTTATCGTAGCAGATATACCATATTTGATCAGGTGTTTACAGGTAAACCAACATTGTGTCTTCCCCCTTGTGGTTCTGCAAATAGTTGTGAACCTTACCATTGTAACATTCTTATTACAGAGTCTCCGTCTTTGTATTGAAGAGAGCAGTTCATTCTGGGGATACAACGCACTGAAATACTTCTCGATAATCATAGCTGTTATAATGCGAACTGGTTATGAGTTGCACAAAAAAAATGTTTGGTTGGCAATGGCAGTAGTAAGCTCAGCGGTAGCCGGTATTTACAGTACTTACTGGGACCTTGTGAATGATTGGGGCCTTTTACAAAGGAATTCCAAAAACCGTTGGTTGAGAGACAAGCTCCTACTCCCATACAAAAGTATCTACTATGCAGCAATGGTAAGCAAGGAACACTATCACAATTTATATTTCAATTCTAGGACAAATAATAGAAATACATAATTTCACCTAATCAGTGCAAACCCTATTCTTATGGGTCAAATATAAACAGTAACTTGTAAGGGGTTGAGTGGTCTTGTGACTAAGGAATATAAACAAAGGACGGAGTTTTCAAGGAAGGAAGAGTAAGAAGAGATGAGGGATATTCTTCTGTGATGCTTGGTTAAAATGAAACGGAATTGCTACCATTAGTCCTTACATTTGACTACTGGGGTGAACTGTTAAGAACATACTGTTATGTGATAGTATTTTTATCGCTTGTGATTAGTCGTAGTTCAACACATTGAAATATTCAACTTTGTAATTGCAGATCTTGAATGTCATCTTAAGATTTGCTTGGCTGCAGACAGTGTTAGGAATCACCAATCTGCCCCACATGCACAAAAATGCGCTAACAGCACTAATTGCATGCCTAGAAATTCTACGTCGCGGAATATGGAACTTCTTCAGGTAATTAATAATTCTATCAACTAGATAACAGAGGAAATTGCAATCACCCAAGAGTTTTAACTTATATGTGAACATGTGCGTACTGGTTGATAAGTACCCAACTTGATATATATGAGCATATATTATGATATTAACTCAAGAAAAATAGGACAATGACTACTGACATCTGCATGATCAGGATGGAGAGCGTACACTTAAATAATATGGGGAAGTATCGTGCATTTAAAGCGGTGCCGCTTCCACTCAACTACGACTACATTGATGAGGATGCGGAAAAGAAAGGTGCCCATAGCACGACAAATACATAAATCAAATGAAATAGGAAGTCGGAGGGAAGAGGGAAGAGAATCGCGAAGAAGTGGTCAAAGATTTTTCGATCGAGAACTTATTAGAGTCGCAACATAATTTCCATGGCATGTAACTATATTAGAAGAAAAAATGCAATTTCTTATCACATTTTGAACATAACTATGATAAGAAATGCAAATTTCAAAGAAGAAACTATTATAACTTTGTTAAGAGCAAGGTAGTCAGATGCGACAAATGCGATAGATGCAACCTGGAATCGCATCACAACTCCATCGCAACCCCTTAAATGCGACCGAACCCAGATGCGTTACATTTTGTCGCATTTTGTTGCTTTAATCGCATATTATCGCATTTTCTAATGCAACGCAAATGCGAGAAACCAACTAAAACATGATAGAAAACACGAAAAAGAAGAAAATATTGCGAGTGTACGCTAATACTACGAGAAAAATATCATATACAATAAATAATTGCTAAATCTGATATACGATAGTAATTTATGATTAAGGTTTGTTAGTTTTTAATTGGCCATGAGGTTCAGTTTTCGAAGTTATGTTTATTAGCTATTACTCGGTATATGCGGATATCTCAATTATTGATTTCCGTTATGGATTTCCTAAGATTGTTAGTTATGTTTTATTATATGCATTATATATAGATATATTAGGATTATATGCAATTTTTGCCTACTGTGTCACAATATTCACAATGGCGTTGCAATATTCGCGTTATCCACATTAGTATTTTTTCTCTCGTGATCGCATCGCATCGCAACACGCATTAACTACCTTGGTTAAGAGTATCCCCTAATGTCTAATTAAAATGATCCGGTCTTCTAAGCATCAGGTTTTTCTAGCAACTAACCATACAGGACATCTGAATACTAAAAAAGAACAAAGGTGAGGAGTAGCAAGCAGATGATTGTGTTTACCCATTATCTCCTGGTACATTTAGGCAAAAATATAGATAGAGAATATTGATATTTCTAATGTGAAAATTGAAATTTAAAAGGGTTATATCCCTATTATGTACAGACCAATTACAAGATCTAACGATTCTCGAAAAGCCAAGAAGAAAAACATGGTTGAGCCTTGAAGGTTCTCTCTTGGAATGTATGAGGTGCTAAGAAGATGAAAGCCAAAGCACATCAAACATTTTTTCCTTGTTGTTATTAAAGGAGACGCCCTTCTTTCCAGAGGACATGAAAAATAAAAATGGATGATTTAACTACTATTAAGAATGTTGGTGTGGCGTATGTAAATACAGGTCACCTCCAATGTTAATACCCGTGTCTGTGGTTCGATGCCTCCAAGTAGTCCTATATTTATGATGTGTACTGGAGCTGCCAAGTTACACATAGTCATGGTTGTTTGGAAGTTCTTACAGGAGATTTCAATTCTCGGTTCTCTAAATTTCTATGCAACTCTATCTACATAAACGTAACTCTATCCACACAAACCTAATATATGTACACAAGATTAACTTCATATGTAAAGTAAGAATACGAAACTAAATATATTCGAGTAAAGACTAACTTCATATATAAAGTAAACCAGCAGAAAGGGTATAATTCAGTAATGAAACAACACAAAAGACTCATAATTACCTCAAATAATCAAATATCATGATTAAATTAATTTGATGCCGCATTAATGTCATCTATTGTAGATTTTTCCACAACATATTATTATCATATGAAAAGGAACAAAATTGGTAGAATCTTACTTAACTTTCGGGCGTACCCTTTGATGCATCATCAGCTACTCCTTCTCTCTCCAATTTCTCAACCACTTCCTCTCTGGAAGCTTCATCTACGCTAATTCTGAAACTATTCGACTCCTCATCGGCCTTTTCTTTCTCCAATTCCCTAACAACTTCTGCTTCCATTTCTTTCTCTGCAGTAAGTATCGGAGCGTAGTAATCCGCATGGGCATCCATACACATCTTCAACGCCGATGTGATTTCGTGACATTTTTCAACAATATTTTGCTTCTTCTTCTCTCCTTCTTCGACACATTGCTCCCATGAAGTAAAAGCTTCCTTACAACCACCCCCTTTCATGAAAAGGCAAAACCCACATTCACCCTCCTCCTCTTCTTCGTCACTGCCATTTTTAGGGTCTTCGGGATCATTGGGGTGAGTTGAATCAATTGGGGTTTTGATTTCTGGGAGAATTGGGGTTTCATTGGGAGGTGGGGTTTGGGTTTCTGGGGTTTCTCGAGCTGGTGTTGATGATGATGACATGATGAGATTTGATGATCTCTGTGTGTGATTTGGGGGTTAATTAGATCTTGGTTAAACCCTAAATAAACCCTATTTTACAAGTTACAATGTCAAATGTTTTAATTTGGTTGAAATTTGTTGTTTCTTGCCCATGGATTAAAACGCCAAACCATTTGGCCTAGTTGCGGCCCACCGTCAATTTATCACGGCTTTTTCATCATTCCATATTTTAATCTGCCAAAAAACGAATTATCACAATATATTGGTTTTTTTGTATTTTGATAATTATTACGATAGGTAGGTTAGATAATATTAAATGCGAAGGAAATCTCGAACTTGAAAAATGATTATGGAAAAGTAAAAAATAAATGTTAAATGGGAAAGAAGTCTCTTCGACTCCTAATCGTCTAGGTATTAATCACCAATTTTGAAGAAAAGATTAATCAAAAATTATGATTTATTTTTTCCTTCATTTTTGCTTCAATTAAACGCAAGATTAATCGCATTTAGTCAAGTTTAATCATATAATTAATCGTATTTAATCACAATTGTAATTGTAAACTAATTGTAGGTTGATGAAAAAATAATAATTTTCTAATTGGAGATGCTCTTATTAATTATATTTATTGATATATATTTGGGGCGCATAAACCTTATGCGCCTGACTTCAAACTGATGTTTGAAATTCAAGGCTGATGTTTGAAATTTCAAGTTATGATATTCAAGTATTGAGGCAACTGATAAGGGCCAAACTTAAATAATCATACGTGGCAAGCGTTTTTTCAAGCATTTCAAAGAGACATCCATTACACTTGAGTCAGGATAAACAATAGCTAATTACGAAGAAAAATCCGCACTTGTTATAAACATGGTTATGGCAGATACTGACCCTTGAAGATCTTCGTATTAAGCTTCAGTACAATCTGAGTTTCCATCAATATATCAAGAAAACTTGTCTTGGAAACTCTCTACTTTATAACAAGAACTCGGAAATCTAAGCTACATATATAAAACGATTACATATCGATTTTCCGAATTTCATAAACGAAAAGAAAGCTGACAAGTTAATTATCCCTTGGATATAAATTTAACCAGGTAATCCCCTATCCCCACTGCAGCAATAGAAATGAGGCAGCTTAATTTTTCCGCAAGTCCTGCAACAAAAGCAAGAACGAAGTAAGAACACAACCACTTAGATTTTCCAAAATAAAATTGAGTGACACAACAGCTATATCTTCCTAACTCTATGCGTAGAGTTTCACGTGTCACTCTCCCTAACATCAATCAAAATCCATCATCTGATATGAATGGAAGATGTCTATTAAGCCAACCCACCAATGATACTGTTTCACCAACCCTAACATTAATCAAAATCCGTGATCTCATATGAATGGATGAAATCTATTCACCCAACCCACCAACGTATACAATATAAAATGCACCAAGATTAGCTCACACAAAATTAAAATGCAGTCAATATGCTGGTCGATGTCACCTGAAACCAATAAATCCATGTTGGCTATCTCAAAGACAGTGGTTGTACAGCAAGACGAATTTCAAGCACGATGGACGTTCAATATATACGAGTTCCCATGGGAGTCAGGTTTGGTCAGTCGTTGAATCCTTTTAATGCATATATGGAACAGAGTTTGTGAAAAGAGGAGTCTGAAATTGCTTCTTCCTAATGGTGAAGAACATAAAACTTTACAGCCTACTCTGATTTATCTTAAGGATGATCTCTATCATGAAAATATTCAAGCAAATAAACATCGCATTTTGGCATTTAGATGTAGCCGTAGAGAATATGCAAATCAAGTCAAAGGTCAAAACATAGTCAATATACATCTTGAAATAGAAAGACGTGAGTGTCAGAACGGGATGAGCTTTGTGAGGATAATCTTCCTGTGATAGAAATCGATCAAACAGAAAAAGGGATATTTGATACCCTGTAATAGCGTGGTTAAATTGTTTCTGCACTATGTTCGAAAATAATCATCTACTCACTCTTAAATAAATAATCATAAGTGCATAGTTCAAAAATCCTTACTTGCAACGTAGTATGATTGGAATGGGTTTCAGAGCCTTTGGTCCATTTCTTATGCCTCTCTTATACTTGGAAATCTGCAGTTCAACATTATGTATTAGTCATATTCTAGTCGGCAAGAAAAATTCTAAGCAATTCAAGATGTCCACACTATAAGAATTAGCACTATAACAGTAACAAAATGAACTAAGAAAATGAAGAACTTCGTATTAGTGCAGAAAGGTACTTTAGAAGAGCAATACGAAGTAAATCAACTTCCAATTCCTTCAACAAATATTTCAGATAAATAGATTTTATTATATAAATGAGACTCGTTAATGAGGGAGGAACGGAACCAAACATGGGATAAGGATCTACATGGGATGTAGTGGTATGTCTTTAGGAGCTGTCTGGAGTCACATCGCTCAGACATTTACTACTACTAACGCCATTCAGGCGAGCCAACAGTGCTGCCCACCCGCCCGAGCAATAAACATTTAGGAATAGTGGATTGCCATATCTACCCTTTGTTTTGTGGCTACTATGAACCCACATGTCCTCCCAAATTCTCTGTTTTGTAAGCTGGAGCCAAACTGATATGTCAAGGGACGCTCCACACAGTCGTAGAGGCATCCCGAGTCCACCTAAATTGAGTCCGAGTCAGCTTTATTCTCTCTTTTCTTTGGAAAGTTTCCTCCTTATTTTAGTAAGTTTATTTAACTAGAAAGTCGTGTTAAATTAGTATTTGTTTTAGGTTAGATTTGCATTTCAAGTAGGATTTAATTAGTTAGTTTCTATTATTGTGATAGGCCTACTCTACTATAAAATAGAGCTTATTATAGGTTTTTAATTAAGTTGGCAGAAGAAATTCTTCTTAGTTTATGAGATCTAAATAATAGTAGTAATGAGATAAATTGATTGTAATTTTTCAAACGATTATCTTCCGCACCGTTCCTACACATCAAATTGGTATCAAAAGCAAGGTAGAATCCTTTAAACAAGTATTCTCTATAATGGGTAAGAAAGCCGCGAAGAAGCCTATGACGGGAGAGAAGTCGGACGCACTGGAATCAACGTTGGGTGAGACGAAGCTTGTGAAGGTTATGGTTGAAAAGATTCAACCATCCTCGACAACGATAGAAGTATCGTGCTTCATGTGACCGAAACGTTGGAGACTAATGCAATAGATCGTGGACGGGTCGAATTCAATCCCACAAAACCCTTGTTCCCCTCAAGTTATAGGTCTTGGAAAAGCTTCAAAAACCATGCCCTCTGTTTCAAAGTTGGATTTGAAATGTGGAGCGTATGATTTTCAAATGTTGGAAACTATTTGTGTCGGTCTAGGCAACGACCATAGGTTCGAAGACACGATTAATTCGGATGATGAAATTCAATCCTCGGTATTTAAAGAATATTCGGATGTACACGAGTATTAGTGCAAATTATTTGAAAAATATCTTTTGATTGGGATGTGAAGCCAGTTTACGAGAGTACTCCGTAGTCGAGGAGGTTATTCTGCATTATCTCATTTTTTTCAAAACCCTATTGGGAGGATTTTGTGGCTAGTTTTCGCTAGCATGTTACTTGGTTGTTGTAGTTAAAAGAATTTTGACATTCAAGGATGTCAGTGACAACATCGTACCTCGGTTCCTGGGTACAATCAACGTAAGGAAAGTTGTGTGGAAGGGTTAATTGATTCGGTGACGATATTGTACCATCGTTCGTGGCAACTACTCTAGCGAAGAGTAAAATCACTCAAGTGTCCAAGAAGATACGGTATAATACTAAAATAAGAAAATAATTAGGATTTTACATAGAGGATCGCGTGTTTCTTGGTTAAATATGTTCTTAGAGATGGTAATGGTGTTTGTTAATATTTGCTGATGTTGGTGCTCAAAAGTCCAGACCAAGCAGATATGGAGGTTAGACTTGCATATCAATTCAACCAAGGTAATGTGGTTGCCAATTCTTCGCATATCCTCCTTTAGCAAGCAAAGAAAGGGGGTAGAGCTCTATGGCTCTATGGCTTACCAGGGGCATCCCCTTGGGTGTTAAGAAAACAAAGGTACAGATACAAATAAAAAACAGTTATCTTACCAATTATAAGTTCTTAAAGTACTTAATCACAAAAGGCTAAATATGATGAATTTGATGGAATCATCAACAAACTTTGATGGGAATGACTTCCGTTATCTAGTATATCAATGCAATTATTTACTATATTAACCGGTACATATTTCAGTCAAATTCGGTCTTCAGTTATTCTTCGCTAAAATTTTAATAATAGAGAACGTTGAGACTTGTGTAAGGCTAGAAAAGAAGACAGTACAAAGTATAGGGAACTTGTTACTGTTGAATTGATTTTCATTATATGAAGTTTCCCCCATTACAAATTTGGCTTCTCAGTACAGCTAATCGTCATAGACCCCCATGGGAGGATGAAGAGATAAGAAAAAGGTTTAACTTGGTCCTTCTTTGGCATTATTATATAAGTTCTCATCAAAGACCCTTTTTCAGTTTTAACTTTTCCTCTTTGACAAAACTATATGCATGTTTTCAGTATAGAGATCAAGAGTCTACCATGAGCTGAACATCATAAGTAGAGAAATAATGCCAGAATATCAAAGTGGCATCATTCTATGTCTATCTGATTATGAACTTATTAATTATGTGATTAAAACATAATTAGACTCAAATAGTAAGAGATTACAAACAATTCCTAGTCAGATGGTTAATGTATCAACCATACTAGTAAAAGTAAATGCGTAATCATAGAATGACACAAAATATCACGAAGACTGAGTATCAACAACCCAAAAACAACTCTGAAAACACAAGGATAAAAAAAGGACTACTTTTTTTATACTGCGAGTGAAAGTTCACAAGGTACAGGATTCCACAGAGAGATCTTTGGGTATCCTATAGAAGAAGAAAAATCTATATTTGAGACTCGGAGTTCTTAGACTATTAAGAAAATGGTATGTCAATGTCCCTTATGATGAGGTCTGAGGTCTCCGATAGGACGTGTAGGTTCACGTGCTTTAACACATGTAACTCATCCTCCGACCATAATCTCTATTTCAATGGTGCATGTGTGTTTGGGTTCGGCAATCATTGTTGAAAAGAGATCATCAATTGTACCATGACAAACGATCGGCAAACTTAAAAGCACCATTACTCGCGTGGGATATCTTATGGTTATAATTGTTCGTAACGAACCATGTGACGTGGGCATGCACTTCTCTACCAGCGGTTCTTTTGCTCTTACTCAAGTTAAGTAGAAGTTCATACCTGTCGATCCACATACTTTCTGTTATTAAACCATCCACATGATATACTGCAACAGAAAAGCTTCGTCTCTCATGTGAGACCTCCAGCAATGAATATATTTGAATAATATTCGTCCTTTGATTTAGTAAGCCTTTCAATCATCCATGTATGTTTATCTTTAGGGTCCCTTTATCAGCGACAAGCATTTTTTTCCTCCTTTATTGCCAATAACAAAGAATTCTACTCCAAAAACACATACATCGTCGACAAGATATCCATTACCATGGTCGTGAAAAGTTAAATAGTGTAGGAGTTAAGAAAAACCCCAACAATTTTAGTTATATTGAAGCGATGAAGTCTCCTGTCACGATTTTCAACTGTCAAGTACTTATCACGGATTTGATCATACAAAAAGAACTTGCAAACAGCATTAACTTCCCATCTCTTAGAAAAAGTTTCTGTCTGCAATTTCAAGTAAAGGGAAATATGATCTTTCACATTGTTTCCCTTTGGTTGGAGTATCAACTTCCAGTAAAAGCTACCCAACATAAACTTAGAGGAGCTGTACCTAGGGAACACATCTGAAAGTGTTGAAAAAGACTCGATTCTAATGGTATAGTGAAAAGGTGGATAATCTCGAACTAAAGTAACAAATTCTTGGTGTTGTTCATCAAATTCAGAGGTCAAGCCTGTGCAAGTCGTTGATGATTATGTAAACAGCCATGTGGGGAGTTTGAACTACTTCTATAGTGAGATATGGATTAATCAGTCTTAACAATACTAGTCTAGCAAAAAGAAAAGAACATTTCCATGAAGACCCAAAATTAATCAGTCTTAACAAGTTATGATATTCACTACAACAAAAGGGGTCTGTTGCAGCGCACTCTTTTGCCACGCAAAGAATTTGTTGCAAAAAGCCAAATTTTACAACACCATTTGGCGTTGCTAAAGGTCATCGTCTTAATTGAATTTTAAGTTTTATAAATACATATGGCGACGCCATGTGTGTTGCAAAAGTGTTCGTAAGGTGCTGCTATAAATTAAATATCTATTTCGATACTCTATTGCGACGCTTTTGGGTTTGGTTTTGGCGGTCATTTGGTTTTTGGCTAAATATTTTTCGCGCACTCAAACCTTTGGTATTTACGCTTCTCTGTATTCCCTCCATCTCCAAATTCCTCGAAAACTCTTCTCTTCTCTCCTCCACCCTCAATCGCTCTTCTCAGTTTAGTGAGGTGAGAATTTGTAATTATTGAAGTTTCAACAATTACCAATCAATCTATCTTCAACTCCAACCCCAATTCCGAATTTCGCAAATCCAATTTCCACAAACAATCCGTCATCTCCAAACTCGATCTCTATTTCTTCTCCAAACTCCTCGAAAATTCTTCTCTCCTCCACTCTCAATCGCCAATTGTTCTAACTTTAGTGAGGTGAGAATTGGTAATTATTAAAGCTTCAACAACCCAATAAAAAAAAATTCTGTTTTTTTGTTCCCTGATCTAGTTGAAATTGGTAATTATTTGTTTGTTTTGTCTTGATTGATTGTTTTAGCTTTAAAGTGGGATTTTTGGCGTTTTTTGCAGTGATTTGTGGAGCCAAGTATAACTGCTCGAATTGGGGTTATTTGCTGCAATTTGGGGTTTTCTGCAGTGGCCAGTGGGTAAAATATCTTTTTTTACTTTTGATTTTGGATAATTTGTTTTGATTTATGATTTATGATTTATGATTTATGATTTAAAGTTTGAAGCTTTCGATTTCAATTTTAAGGAATTTTGGTGTGTATTCTATTTAAGTTTTAATCTTTTTATTGGAATAATGTTATTGTTGGATGATCTCAAAATTGGAAGTGTTAGAGAAGATGGAAAAAGACATTGTTGTGATACTTTGTAAGCTCGAAGTAGATAATACATTGATGGAATATTGTTTAGAAGAAAAACATGTCGTATCTAGTGATGATGATACAGACATTGACTGAATGTTTATAAAAAACTTCATTATCCATTTTGTTATTGAATTGATAGCTATCTTATGTGTTATATAGTTTTTTCAATTGAGTGTTGCATAAAGCTTGAAAGCATGCCATCTAGCTATAAGTGTATTAGTTTGTATAATCCATTTTGTTACTGAATTGATAGTTATCTTATGTGTTATATAGTTTTTTCAATTGTGTTGCATAAAGCTTCAAAGCGTGCCATCTAGCTATATTCTACTTTAGTTTGTATAAGTGTTATTTTTGCATATAGATATGGCACCAGGTACAACAAGTCGACGTTTGAGGGCACAATCTACTTCACAACTTGCGGTTAATACAGAAAATGATTCAAGTATTCGTAAGATTGAACTTTGTAGTTTTTTTGTTTTTGTTTGGTTTGTTTAAATAAGAAGACTAAGAATCTAATATTATTTTATTTAAAAAAATGTTTTTGTTAATAGCGGCATGTAAGAAGAAAAGAGGGAAGGCTGTGAATAACAAAGTTATTGATTACAAAGCAATTACTGGTCAGAAGCCTAGAATAGAGATTCACCCAAAATATGCAAGACCAGTAGGGAGGTGGAGTTCTCAATTTGTCAGGGAGGTTGGGCTAGTCGCACGTCAACATGGGCCTCTTACGGGCCATAATTGGAGTAATGTGGAAGATGATGTGAAAGGACCGTTACGTGACCGTGTTATGGTAATTAATTAAGTTTTATATTGTAGCTGCATTGTATACTATATTGATTTCTTGTTAACTTTGTAATGCATTTTTTGTAGGATAAGTTTGATATTGATATGCACCTTCCACATGTGAAGTACGTTGTGGATAAAATATTAGGAGAGCGCTTAAGAGGTTTTAGGTGTATTCTTAACTCACACTATAAGAAATTTGAAAATGACAGAGTGGCACGACGACACCCTTATTGTGGCCTAGCACAAGAGAAATGGGATGCTTGTTGTGATTGGTTTGGAAGGGAAGAATTCAAGGTAGTGATATACTTAACTAGTTAATAAATCATGTCTTTTATGTGGTCTAACTCTGTTCTATCTGTGTAACTTTGAATATCATTATATCTGCTCACTAATAAATCATTTGTTTTGCTTCTATTAAAATAGTTATGTTTGATTTGCTTATACTAAAATATTCATTTAACTGCAGAACATTAGTCAGCAGAATTCAAGTAATCGTTAAAAGCTCCCAACAAACCATTGCGGTGGCTCAAAGCCATTCATAAAATACTTGGAGGAATTTGTACGTACTATTTTTTATTTACATACTACGTTGGGTTGTTTTCCAGCTATTTGATACTATTTCCATCGTTATATGTTTTCGAATGTTGAACAGTGTGACTCTGAGACTCAGCAACCTCTTGGAATGATCGAATTATATCGTTGAACCCACTTTAGTAGTAAGGGATGGACTAGTCTTGTTGCTGAAGAAAACTATGTGAGTAAATTGACTTATTTCTCGCTTCTGCCAATGCAGTTTAATTTGATGTACTTATGCTGAATTTAAACTTACAGGACCGAATGCAACAACTTAAAGATGAATCATAAGCAAAGGGTGTTGTGCCAAAGACAGAAGATGAAATTCTTAATACGTTATTGGGTGTACGGTCTGGATATTCCAAAGGCCTTGGGCATGGGGTCCTGCCACAATCATCTAAAAGGGTGTTATCCATTTAATTAGAGGAGAAAGTGTAAAGGAGGAGGGACGAAGAGGAATTTCAAAGGAGAAGGGCCGAGGAAACTAAAAAGTGTAATGAGGAGCTCATGGCTGAAATGGTGTCTCAAAGAAAAAAAATAGAGGAGATGGATGCTCGTCAAGAGAGATTCGAGGCTTGGATGCTGCAATTCAATGCCTAATCTTCATGGTATGTATGAATTGTGTTTATTAAAATTGATTAGTTGCATGCATGCCTTATTATTTACTAGTCATTAGGATGGGTTATTTTACAGGATGTTTATTTTTTTTTTTTTATTTTGGAAATTGAGCTGGGGGACTAACCCCCCTGCTAACATAACCAAAATAACAGTAATTACAAGGTGGGGACTACTCCAAACCTTATAGAAAAGGATAAGGAGGGTCTGGACACCAGAAAAAAGAAGATTACAAAGTAGAATCCTTGCAACAGATAGTCAAGAACTACAATGCAAAATAAACAACCAACAAAGCAAGCCACAGAACAACAGATAGTACAAACAAGAGATCATTCCTCAAAAGACATCCCAGAAGTTTCTGGCAACACAACATGCCTTGAAAGCACCTGTTTATGTTTATTTGTAACTTTAGCCACTAGAATGCCATTGCAATTAAACTGCCTTTTTCAAGCATTTTCTGATCAAAACAAAATCTGCAGAAAGGGCAACAGCTTTGTTGCTTTCTTCTGCCCCCCATTTTGGAAAGGATAGAACATCCTTTAGGTTATGTTCTACCCCAACTATTTTCTGAACTGAAATTGTCTTTTTCATCCATTTTTTCTAAACTGAAACCATCTTCTTCTTCTTTTTTTCCTTTTTTTTTTCCTCTCCCCCTTCACTGAACTATGGGGTCTCCCTTCCTCAAACAACTGGGTTTCCTGGTCTCTCATTTCTCTAAAATCACAAGGTAATGGTCCTTTACTACATTCTGAGGAGCTTATAATTCACCATTGTTTATTGATTTTCAGCACTTTTAATGTTTAAGATTACTTACTATCTATAACTAACGTTACATTAATCATCTCCCACAAAAGAAAAATAATGTCTTTGGGAACAATCATCAAACACCTTCCATCCAATCTCAATCTCCTCCTCCTCCGATCCATCACTACAACTTCTGCTCACTCACCATTCCTAAAGCACCTCCCTCATCAAAACCAACCAAAACAACAACACCCCAATGTTTACTCACTCATGAAACAAGACCCCATTGAAATTTGCGCCGATATACAGTTTAAAACCTTCTCTAACTCCACCACACAGCCCTCCTCCAATCTCACTGGTTTCCTCAATAAGTTTGACATGTGGGTATTGGGTTACCAACATTCTTATGCCGAAGAAACCGGGTCTTTCCCTCCGCGGAACGCCATTCATTTAAATGTGCTTAATGACATTTTTTTGCTTCAAAAAGCTGTTTTAAATGGACAGTTTAGGTGGGGAATGAAAACCCAACTTTTTCTCAGGTCCCCAGTGATAAACCGGAGCCATTGGTTATGTTGAAGAGTAAGCTAAGGGCTTTGTTGGAATCTGATAAGCCTACTTTTCAAAACCGCGTAGTTCAGGAAGTGTTGCTGTTTGTAATGGAACCTGTGTTTGAACCGAGGTTCTCGACTAAGTCTCATGCGTTTCGACCTGGTCGGAATGCACATACAGTTATTAGGACCATTCGTAGTAATTTTGTTGGGTATCTTTGGTTCTTGAAAGTGGATTTGAGTGGCATTCTTAAGAATGTGGCACCAAATGTTATGATGGGTTGTTTAGAGAAGGCTGTTAAGGATAAGAAGATTTTGAAGTTGATTAAATCTGGCCTTAAAGCCCCAGTAAGGAATCAGTCTAAAGATGAGAGTGAACATGAATTAAAGAAGAAGAGAAAGAAAAAGAAGGTAGCAAGTAAGAAGAAGAAAATTTTAAATGAGCACGAGCCAAAGCCTGATCCGTATTGGTTGAGAACCTTTTATAGCTTTGCACCCATTGAAGCTGTGAATATCCCATCCTATGGTCATTGTGGCATTTTGAGTCCTTTGCTTGCAAACATAACTCTTACCGAATTTGATGATTGGATGAAAGACAAAATAGTTGAGTTCATTCGCCCCTCGAAACTTGATTCGATATGGAAAGAAAACATCAATAATGGTAGCCATAACCCTGTGTGGCCGGAGTTTGTTCCTTCTTGCGGGAGGGAGATGACGAGAAAAATGGACTACATCCGATATGGTTCTCATGTATTGGTGGCAATTCGGGGACCTAGAGAGGATGCAGTAGAGATGAGAAAGGATTTGATAGAATTTTGTGAGGTAAAATATGGTATCGAGTTAGACAATTCAAAGGTGGAGGTGGAACACATCACAAGGGGAATTCAGTTCTTAGATCATATAATATGTCTTCGGGTGATACACCCAACATTGCATTACACGGCAACAGGGGGGGAAATTGTGAGCGAGAAGGGCGTTAGGACTTTACTCTCAATTACTGCTAGCTTACAACAATGTATTCGCCAGTTCATGCACCTTAAATTTGTTAAAGGTGATAAAGATCCCGAGCCATTGCCTTGCACCCCAATGCTCTATGCGACCCAATCACACACCAATTCTCAGATGAATAAGTTCCTTGAGACCATAGTAGATTGGTATAAATATGCAGATAACAGGAAGAAAGTGGTCGGATTTTGTGCTTATGTTATACGGAGCTCTCTTGCTAAACTCTATGCTGCGAGATATAGACTTAAATCCCGTGCCAAGGTATATGGAATACGAACATCCAGAAAATTTCACCAGGGGACATTAACTTCTTCCTGGAACTTCTGCGTATGGGTTTCAGCCCTCCTTTTCAGGCTCAAAAGTACAGCATCTAACCTTTTCCACTCCTCCATACGAACAAATTCAGCTAAAGCTTCTTTGCGTTTCTTTGCGTACCTTTCATGCTCTGATTCGGAGACAAGGTTCTCAAATCTCTGAGGATTAGTACATAAAAAACCCACATTCATTCCTAAATGTTAAAGCCCTTCCAAACTCCGATCCCATGCTGCAAAATCGTTAATGAATGTGCTAAGTTTGCTACTTTTAATACCATCAGCTAAGATAACAGTTTCTGAAATTACTCCGTCAACCAGCTTAATATTTTGCTTCAGAAGATTTCCATGAAGAAAAACATTTTGACTGCGACAGAGCTCATAGTACTTAGTCCACATGCCTTTGGAGAGCTTTGAATTCTTTCTCAAACCATCTACTGCAATATCAAAGCTCTCTCGGTCAAGATTTCCCCAAAATATGACACCCCCCAAAACCTCTGAACTACGACTGTTGTTTTCAGAATCTGCTCTTTTACTGTCATATATAATTACCGGAATAGTACCAAATGGAAGAGTACTTGGACATTTAAGTTCAGTTTTTTCATGAGTCCTGATAGGCGTACATCTATGTAACATGGACACTCCATATTCCAAAAAAAATCCGTGTCCAAACGTGTCGGACACTCGGACACACTGACACTCGTGTCGACACTCCAACGGACACTTCTTGCTTAGATCATAACCTTTTTGACATAGCTTTAAGAAAGTTTTCAATTCTTATACATGTTATTCAACCATCCTAACTAGTATCATTGTTTTTGGTTTGTTATTAGTCGTAAATTAACCCATAAGTTAATATAACCCATAAGTGTTGGGACTTGTTTGTTATTAGTCATAAAAATATGTCGTAAATTAACCCATAAGTGTGTTAGATAGGTTAAGTAACCAACATAAGCATAGTAGAAAATAAGAAATAAAATTTTTACAGCCGTGTCCCCGTTTTTACATATTTTTGGGTCGCCGTGTCCGACACCCCGTACCCGTGTCCGACACCGACACCCGTATCCGTGTCGTTGTTACCTAGGCGTACATGTAGTATTTTGCATTGCAGGAGCTTCTGAATCTCGTAGGCCAAAATCCTTATCAACTCCCGACAAACTATATGCCCTGATTATATACACCTTGAATTCAGCAGGCTTAACCAAATGGAAGACCATGGCATCTCCGACAACTAACTCGTGAGTAGTGGAGAACCTTCTCCATCCACAGCCAAGTCTTCTACTTGCATATTTGAATTTAACTTTGCAATCTCCCATATCTTCGTCAACCAAAGTAAAGGTGACATCCTGATTTGGTAGGTACAAATTGCAAAATGATGGAGGAAGATGCTACAACTGATTAGTACCACTACCAACGTGATATGAGCACAAAGGTCTCACAATACTAGGGTACTTAGGATCAAGATTCCGCTGAACTTCTTCTGCTCGCTTTTTAGCGCATGTGTTAGCTCTAATATGGTCAATTTTTTCATGAATCCCAGTAGGCCTACATGGAGGAATTTGCTTTGTAAGAGCTTCTGAAACCCGAAGTCCAAAACCCTTATCAACCCCAGACAAACTGTATGCCCTAATTATAAAGACCTGAAATTCAGTAGCCTTAGTTAACTGGAAGACCAAACCATCTCCCTCTAATAATTTGTGAGCAGTGCAGAAATCTTTCCATCCAGAACCAAATGCCATACTTTCAGATTTAAACTTAACTGTGGATTCTTCTTTATCCTCGTCAATCAAAGTAATGGTGTCATCCTGCTTTGGTAGGTATGATTTGAAGAATTGGGTAGGATTAGAAAGATTCATCCAGGAGGCAACACGGCCACAAAAGATGGCTGCATAGATTTCACAAAGCTTGGGTACTTGGGATCAAGATTCCACTGAACTTCTTCTGCTCATTCTTTACCGCATGTTTTAGCTCTATCATGGTCAATTTTTTCATGAATTCCAGTAGGCTTACATGGAACTTCTGAAACCCATAGTCCAAAACCCTTATCAATCCCAGCCGAACTGTATGCCCTGGAATTCAGTAGCCTTAGTTAACTGGAAGACCAGAGCAACTTGCACATATGCCATGTTTTTAATGCTATTATATGTGGGGTTTTTTGTAGTGTCTGTACCAGATTTGATAAGGTTATGATCCTGTTTCCTATGCATCCTTGTGCGAGTTGTTGTTGCAGCTTTAAACATATGAGATAAGTGCTTGAGCAAAAAGGATATGCCTTTGCATTTATTGTTAGTGCCTTTCCCATCCATTTTCCGAATTGAGATAGGATCTTGAGTAAAAAGAACTGCCTTTGCATTGTTAGTGCCTTTCCCATCCAATTTCTGGACATTCTGGATCTGCTGGTAGGCAGCTAGTCTGTTACTTTTTTCTGCCCCAGTTTTGATAAAGTTCTGAGTATCTTTCCTAAGCATTTTTGTGTGAGTTGTAGTTGAAGCTATCCATTGGCTTGGTAAAAATATTTTTATGTGCATTACTTACTTTAGTGCATTTTAGCTTTATTAATGTTTGGATAAGTTTACTTATGTGTTTTTTTTAATTCATTGTATCAGATTGGCCAGATCGATTGCGGGTGGATGATTGAAGAAAATTTGGGTGGATGACAGTGAATTATGCTAGAATTTGGGTTTTGAAGAATTTGCCTATTACATGGTTGTAAGCTTTTTTGGATGCTTTAAACACTTTTGAAGTGAATTATCTAAGTTAATGAAAGATATTCTGTTATAAATGATTGTGAATTCATTTGAGGTTAATGTGATTACAGAAATTGTAATGGGCAAAATTCAGCAAAAAAATGTGATATAGAGGTGCTGTCATGATATCTTTTGCAGCGCTTAGAGCGCGGTTAAAAGTGACCCTTTAGCAACGCTAGAGGGTGCTACTACAAACAATCTTTTGCAACGCTTAGAGCGCGGTTAAAAGTAACCCATTAGCAATGCCAGAGGGTGTTGCTACAAACTATCTTTTGCAACGCCCTGAAAGTGTTTTAGCAGCGCCATATGCGTCGCAAAAGTGTCGAGTATTTAGCAAGCCATTGAATTCGCTGCAATTGATTTGTTGAGACCCACTTTTTTGCAGCAACTCTGCAACGCTATTGTAGCCGTCGCTATAGCAACGTAGTTTGGTATTGTTTGCAACGCTATATGGCGCTGCAAAAAGTCTTAGTGGTATTTCAGAAACTAATTTCTATTTCAAGCTAAACCCTAGTATTAAAATTCTAAAACTCGAACCCAACTATTGCATCAACCAAACATACAAAAACCTAAAATACAGATATCTACATAGAGAGAGAGGGTACCTTCTTCTTGGGGACAGCCATGAGCTCCATTGATCCACCAAACCCAAACTCTTCTTCTGTACTAAACTCCGGAAGAACCAATGAAGTTTGGGGTTTCATGAAATCCATGATCCTCTCCAATGGTGGAGGTAAAGATGAATTAGTGTACCCTCTTGTGCTTATCCTACACCCCAAACCTTCAACAGCGCATTTTAGCATCGTCGCCATTGCCGCAGCAGCAACACAGTTTTCTAAAACCACCAAACGAGAGAGATAATCAAAATTAAGTAGTAAATGACATTTTTGCCCTGTGGACTTGTGGGAGGGTGCATCTTTTTAAAATGACACTTTTTCCATTCATAATGGCACCACAAAATGGTGGTGACGAAAGTGAAGTAAAGCTCGGAGCTTTTTTGGATTTCTATCTCAACCACGAATCACTCATTTAGAGGTAAAATTTATCTATTTCGATACTAAACCCTAATTAAATTAGAGAAGAAAAGTAGGATTGGATTTTTATTGTAGGTTTTACTATATAATGTATTGTAATGATTTGTAAGTTTTATTTAGGATTGATAGGGATTTGTAGGGTTAAAAATATGTTGTTGTTTGCAGGCGATTTAAGAGAGATAGGATCATGTCGTTCATGAGAGGCGATTTGCTAACGAGGACTAGGAAGCTCGTTCAGGGGTTCGCAAAGGCCAAGCCTAAATGGCTCAACTCCATGGAAGAGTATGTAACAGACCTTGTGTTGTGTGATTTATTTCAAGTTTTAAAGGATATGTATTGTATGTGTGTTTGTCATATAGTTGAAAAATGTGGTCTTAAGATGGATAAAAACAAGAGGAATTGAATCCGAAAAGTTGTATTTTGTTCTCTTAAGGATTCTTCTCAATTCTGAAATCAGTTGAGATATGAAGAATATCAAATCCTTGTGTTGTGACTAAGACAAGTCGTTGGGATCACAACTTATGACAGGTTATAGATAGGGAATGCAAACTCATTTTGTTTTCTTGGGTTTCCAATGTCTGTTCAAATATTGATTTTGCGATTTGATTGTCACTTCTAGAAGTTAAAATTGTTTTCATTCAGTAGTCACGGCCTCAAGAGCTCAGGTTGAAATTTTGCTCACTTGATAATATGAGAAGTGGGAACATATGCTTAATCCTGCCTACGTCATTTTCTCTGTAAAGTTGAGTTACTGATTTTGACTATTGAATTATACTTTACTTGATTGCATCAATTAGGGCTCCTCCTGTGTCAGTTGCGCGCGTCAGTGGGAAAATCCAAAAAGCCAGTGTCCCTGAGGATGTTTATGCAAAGAAGTTCTTACAGAGATATCCAGAATCATTACATGAAGATTCAATCAGGTATTTGTTACTGCTCTTTCGAGTTTACCGTTCACTGTATTCCTTAGAGTTGTGTTTATTTGATTAATTCCATATGTTCCATGTTCAAGAGGTGCTCCTGAAATGAAATTTGGAGTTCATTTATTTTTTCTTTTTTGCACGGGCAGACTAAGGTAAGGAAGGCCCCTATTAGGTGTAAAAGATTAAAATAGGCATCTACGACATAGAAAGCTTATGACCCATATCATCTCTTCTCTGGAGATAACTCAAAAAAGAGGAAAGGATTACTGTAAAAATGTAGATTGAATCTGCAAGTGGCTGCTAAATAATCAGCAGTCCCTTCTATAATGATATGGGAGACTTTGTATCTTCTGTAAGTATTTAGCAGCTTTGTAGATCCATCAAATCTAGGCATTCACAAAGCATATCAATGACTCCAAGAACGATTAACTCATTACCTCAAAGCTGAGTACATTTCTAACTCATTGGCGCCTTGACCAATTACAAAATTCGTCCCCTTGTAAAAGCTATGAAACTCAATAAATCGAATGGAATTAAAAGGAGGGAGGACCTATTTCTAAAATAAGCTTGTTGGGCAGAGATTGTTTCGTCCAAGTGATTCAAAAATCAAAGTTCTTATGTGTATGTCCAATATAGAGGACTCGTAAGAATCCAATCTTTAGCAATGTAATCATTGAACTTTGAAAAGGGACAAGAGAGGAAGAGATGCTGGACTTGCAATTATCCAATCTTTAGCACTATGATCATTTAAACCTTGATAAGGAACAAGAGAGGAAGATGCTCTCTATATTTCCCAATATACACAACATGTAGCCACACAAGGTTTCCTTAGAGACCAGAAAGTTGTGTATTCGTTGCTGAGGGATTATTTGTGGTTTACCAGTTTCTTATACAACTTATCGAACCAACTATCAAATTAAACCCAATTGTCATGAAATTGATCTGGAAGTAATCTATGTAATATTGACATGGGTACGCGTGTCGGTGTCGGACACGGCGGTTTCAAAATAAGTGAAAACGCGGACACGGCCTTATAACTAGAAAGATAATATCACGTTTTTGTATTGTGTCTTATTATATGTGAATGTATTATGAATATATAATTACGATAGTAACTTATGGGTTGATTTACAACTAATAATTAACATAAAACAATGATAATAGTTAGTAGGGTTGAATAGCATGTATAAGAATTAGAAACTTTCAAAAAGTTATGTCAAAATGTTAATAATCTAAGCAAGAAGTGTCTGTTGGAGTGTCCACACGAGTGTACGAGTGTCCCGTCCTGAAACGTTTGGACAGTTTTTTTTTAGGAATATGGAGTGTCCATTACATAGGAAGTAATTAATATCACCAAAAAAATTGGCTACAATTTATCTCACACTTTAATTTGCACGTTGTGATGGTTGGGCTTGAGTTGTATTTGGATAAATGTCTTAAGGTTTTGTAGAAGGATTTACTTACGGATTTGTGGTTCTTACTGGTTTTGTAGTTATCAATCTTGGGAAGAAATGTAAATCAATTCGGGAACTCTTTATCTTCATGTTTCTCAAACGTAGAACTGGTAGCTCTATTATGAATCTCTGGTGTGGATCTTATGTCTTATTGGATATGTAGTCCGTGAGTTTTCCTGTTTAGATCTCAAGATTTATGTGACCTGAAGTTAGAGTGAATCGGCTTATAAAGAGCCTTGCCTCTTAAAGCGCCGCATTCTTTTGCTTGTTTTTCAAAATATATGAATATAATGTTTAGTCAGTCCGCTGCAGTATCGTTATGTGCACTATATTCAAGCATAAAAATGCTTTGTGCCTGACGGTTTTGACGTTTTTAACAGAATTACCGGTATTGCTCCCCCTTCAGCTCGTGTTTTTGGTTGGAGAGTACTCGAATTGAAAGAATTTGGAGTGGGTGAAGATGAAGCCATATCTGTAGCCTTTGTATGTAGTCCATCTTTCACTTTCTGAATATCAACTAAGAAATTGATGCTTCTAGTAGGATATTTATATAATTCAGTAATCTCTTTAACAAAAGTCTAAACTACACTTTTATCAGTGATATTATTGAAAAACAGTACCTCATAAGACGGGGCCATTGGTCGTTTGTCAAAAAATAAAAATAAAAATCACCTCTGGATTATCAAGAACCCTATTGGAAATATCATTCTTCTATCAGTAATGTATCATCTGCCCATACAATTTTTTTGGTTGTTGGTGATACAGTTGGAATATCGAGCAGAGAAGAAAGAGAAAAAGGCAGCATACAGAAGGCTGAAAGAAATTGCACGTATCGAAGGAACAAGGCCACCACCAAACCCGTTCCCCCCAAGTCCCAGAAAACTCGAGGGGAGGAAGTATGCAAATCAACGTCCCATCATGCCTAAGGTGAAGGAAATTATGCAGAAGATGAAAGATGAAAGGACTGCGGAGATGCAAGACAGATGGCTTGATGATGGGTTTAATGGGCGGCCGCGGGAGTCTGTTCCCCTTCCAAGTTTCGAATATAAAAGGACTGTGGAGATGCAAGACAGATGGCTTGATGATGGGTTTAATGGGCGGCCGCGGGAGTCTGTTCCCCTTCCAAGTTTCGAATATAAAAGGACTGTGGAGATGCAAGACAGATGGCTTGGTGGGTTTAATGGGCGGCCGCGGGAGTCTGTTCCCCTTCCAAGTTTCGAATATAAAAGGACTGCGGAGATGCAAGACAGAGGGCTTGGTGGGTTTAATGGGCGGCCGCAGGAGTCTGTTCCCCTTCCAAGTTTCTTATCTAATATTCGAAACTAATGCTATTTGGCCCTGAATTTGTTCATGTTTGCACACCACAAGCTTAGCACAGGCGGACATCATCTGATACTTTATTTTGACTTTTCACATTTCAAATCTCGTTGTTCTGCAAATTCGATTTTGTTTGTAACTTGGGAAAGCCCAGAAAATAAGGTTGGCACGTTAGTTGTGGAAATCCTTCTGCACTGGTGAGTTGTGACAAAAGGAAAATCTTAAAATCAATGGAGATTTTTGTCGTAAATTTGTCAAGTATCTCTATCTGATTATTTTCTCTATCTGATTATTTTTCCTTGCCACGGCTGCCAGTGCATCTGTTCTATGGCTTGTTTTAGCAGCAGCAACCATGTTTTTGCTAAGCATTTATTTACTGCTCTAAGGTTCAACGATGTTAGGACCATTTGCATCAAGAATCTCAATCAATTTGACAAGACAGGAACATAAAAGATCAGGATGTCCACAAAGATCGGTCTGAGTTGTTTTGGGCAAATTGGGGCAGTTTGCCGTGGTCAAAAACCCAAACATACATACATACAGAGGCGTTGCCAGTTGCTTGTGTCAACCTGTCATGTGTTAGCTAAGGTCATAAATTTTAAGCATTACTGCAAAGAGGTCTACGAATAAAGGCAGATCTATAGGGCCACCAAAGGCGAATTCTAAACAGTACAGAGAATTTTTGCTAAACCTCCATCTTTATGATCAAGCTGAAAGACTTCCGAGCATACATATTTTTATAAGCAACTTCCAAGCATATATACCACCAAGGACTTGAAGCATCATTTCTATTATAAGAAGTTAAAAGTTTCACAACCATTAAGATTTAATTCCATTTCCTTAGCCCCAGTATTTTTTGCATTATTTCCTGCTTACAACTCGTACGGATTGCCAAGTTTGAGCATCATCAGTTCTTCCTCCCTTCGCTCAAGATGATGTGATACCCATGCCTGCATAATTTTCCGCAACACGTGTTAGCTTCCATCTAAATAGTCCTTAAAAACTTGGAATTATTGTGTGCCAACGTCCAAATAGCATAATCATGTGTACTAATGGTTATAATAACTTCAGTAGGAATAAAAAAAATTGACAAAGCAAAAATTGCATACGTTGATTTGAATGGTGCACTGGTAACTCCAACAGGCGTATTAAAAGCGACTTCCTGAAAAGGTCCAGCCATCTTTCCACGAGGAAACCATCCAAGGTCCCCACCCTTCTTCCCCGAAGGGCATTCAGAATATTCTGAAGCTACCTGAAAAGTGAGGACTTGTGAATTTACGCTTTTGGCATTACCAAAAGCTACAAGTTCAAATTTTTCTAACACAGATAAAACTACACTATAACGAAAGCAAGTTTACCTTTGCAAATTCAGCTGGAGGAACCTTGTCCCCATTGTCTATCCATCCATCTTGCAGTTTCTTGTATGCTTCATTGATCTTACCTTGCTTCTCACACAAGATATGCCTTGCTGAAACAAATTATGAGAATAAGTTGGAATAAGTGACATGACAGGATCCACCCACCTAATGTAGATATACCTAGCTTATGAATAATAGCTCAAATTATCAGTGGAGTTTAAACCAACAAAAGTTTTAAGTTTTCACTCACCGAAAACTAGCTCATACCAAAAGCTAGCACATATCATCTCCAGATCTTTGAACTCGTAATTAATGATATCATAATGTATTAGAAAGTTGAGAATGAACAAAACATCTCCGTCTATCTGGTGAGCACTTAGAAAATATCGCATGTTAAGTAAAATGAAGACTTAGAAAATAACAGTCGTTCTAACAATAAGAATCTTCGTGTTCATTATCAATCCACATACATTAATACAACTCGCTTCATTTCATCGTATATCAGTGCATCTACTCAATTCAAGACAATTTGTTCCCTCATACATAAAAATCATACCGTTGATGTATCGTAGCATAAAATTGCAAACAATCTATACACAACCCTCATTCACCAGAAATAACACACAACACATACAATAATAACGTCACCTAAACTGATAGCCTTCCATGAGCATCAGATCGAGGAGGTTTACGTGACAATGTCTCGGAGTGTGATATACCTAACACTTTTGATCCGACATTATTACTAAGTAGTGGACTGTTCACTGTCATTGTCGTCAAAAAGTAGAGAGCTCAATTTTTCCTTGCACACTACCAGCAACGTTCCCAACATCTAACACCTCCGTCGTCGAAAAAAGTTTTATTGCGGAGGTGTTAGATATTGAAAACGTTATTGATAATGTGCAAGAGGAAATTGAGCTCTCTAGACGACGATGACAGTGAAAACAGCCCACTACTTAATAGCAATGTTGAATCAAAAGTGTTAGAGACATTGTCACATGGACCTTCTCGATCTAATGCTCATGGGAGGCCATCGGTTTAGGCTGCCTCATTATTGTATGTGTTGTGTGTTATTTCTGGTAAATGAGGGTTGTGTGTAGCTTGTTTGCAATTTTAGGTTATGAGTACATTAACGGTATAGCTTTTATGTAGGACATAACAAATTGTCTTGAATTGAGTAGATGCATTGATATATGATGAACTGCAGCATTGAGCTGTGTAAATGTGTGTGGATTTGATAATGAACACGAATATTCTTTGCGAGTTTTATTGTTAGAAAGACTGTTATTTTCTAAGTTTTATTTTACTTAACATGTGATATTTTCTTAGTGTTTACACGGAGATGTTTTGTCCATTCTCAACTTTCTAACACGTACATAATTTTATTAATCACGTAATAAATATCATTAGTATAACATATTCCATAAACAAAAATAAAACAGCAAAATCCTGCCAATTGGATATTTCCTAAATTGTTCGTGTATTATTTATTTTTCTTCAATATACTGCATATTTTTTATGGGCTTCAGTCTAGAAAGAAGTTCCCACCCCTACCTTGGACTTGGAGCATAAATGGAAAATGTTTGTTAAGGAACTCTGAAGTAGCATACTAACATTACATGACACGAAGCAAGAAACAAACATGTTGGTCAAACTCAAACCCAACATGAAATGTAAGGCTAAAGGAAGTCAACACTGCCACAACAACAAATGGATATCTTGTTAACCATGTTTCATGAGTTATTATTTATAAAACTCTTTTGATAAAATAAAAAATCATTATAAACATAAAAAAGCATATGGAACTGTATCTCAGATGCAACATAGTCATCATGGTGAGAAGTCAATAACAATGAAAAGATGAAATAAAATTAAAAGAGGAAAATACCTTTGACGTATGTGCATGTCCCAAGCCCATCAGCTGCCTTTCCAGCTTTACCTTTACCTTTGGAAGTATTCTCCTCGCTTGCACCCGCAGCTTGCTTTCCCTTTCCCTTCCCTCCGGACTCTTTCGTCTTACCCATCACCTTAAGACAAACTCCTAATTATCCAATCATATTTCAGAGAACAAGTAGGTAAACTCTACACAATATTTTCATAAAAGGCACATATATATACACGTGTGTAATAGTGCACACAGGCTACCTCATATATCGCATAATAGCATGAAAATCAAAGGACCCCTATACAATAAAGCGCAACTAAACGGAAAGCACATTGTACAGTAAAGTGGAAGGAGAAGGATAACAATCCTTTTGATTTGGATTGGAACATATATTTAAGATGTTGGATTCTGTTTCTTGAAGTAATGGTAACACTGAGCCATATCACAGTTATCACTAATATGTTAAAAGTGTGAAACATATCATACAAGTATATCTTAATAGTTAATACATAATAATATCCCTAAAACAGAGAGAACAGAAACGTGCATGAGGAGAAAGTGTAGGATAAACATAATATTAAATTTCATATAATTAGGGTTTTGGAGTCAGAACTATTTTGATGAGGAAAAGATACGTATAGCTTAAAAAAAATATGACAAAGAGTGTCAAAATCCATGAGGTAATGTGGCAGTGTTAAGTTTACTGTGCTGACTTCTCTGACAATAACATGACGACTGAGAAAATTTCCCAATGAATTGAGAACAAGTACGATGAAACCCATACATGAGGGAAAAAACAGCCCCCTGCATTATCAGTCATGGTAGAAAGCATAAGGTTGTGTTTAGTTTGTGGAGAACAGTGGAAAAAAGAAAACCATTTTTCATAAAATGGTAAAACAAATGAAATCATGGAATCTATTCTCCACAAGGCAAACAAAGGTTATGAATCGCATTCTCAAACCAAAAGAAGTTCCCAGAAGTTCGAGATCATAAAAACTACCTGCTCGGGATATATCAACTGCCTAATTCAACTTTTTAGATAAAATGGAAGTTAAGAGAAATAAGACTCTACTTGGCCTTCAACTCTTTATTGACCTGAGTGTACACCATGATATAGAGCATAAAAAAGTCAACTTCATCGGTGTTGGAACATCCTAAATGGATATATCAACCTCACAAGAAAAAATAAATGACGGAAAGAAGTAGCAAATTTTACAACAATATCTCGTCCACTTGCCAATCTATTTGTTTCCATAATTTTCTTTTTTCTTTTTTTAACTGAAGTAGCCGCTCGCACCCAAGGAATCTTTCTCAACTATTGTGTTAGTGATGCAGGAAGAACTACCTACCTGCATCACTTAGTTGATAAGAGAGTAAATGGGGTAAAGGAACTAAAATGATTTCTTTTGACGATGGTATCTAAGAATAATGAACAGTAATCCCCACGACTTAATGATAGTTCTAAACAAGAACAGAGCCTTTTCACAAGGTTGGGTATTGTTTGGAAACACCCAAATTTTATATGCAATCTTAATCTGGTAATAGCTAAATATTTGGGTTCTAGAGAACAATCTTACAGTGATCCTAGACAAGATATATCAAAACAACACAAGAAATGGAAAATCAATAAAAAAAAATCACAAATTTAACATATTCAATCACAACCCAGGAAGATAAACATGATTGGAACATCATCTACAAGTAAAATTTCATAGAGATTCACCTAAATAACGATTAGAAGTAACATTTATGCTCAGAAATTTGGGAACTTTACCTTTGATTTGATTCGCAAAACCTAAACCCCAAAATCTCCAGCAAAACCTTAGCAAGTCTAAACACCAATAGTGTTTCTGCTCTTATATCTCTAACGGGTAGTATAGATGCACTACAAAGTTTCGTCGTAGCAAACTTCGCACTAATAGTCACTTCAGGCTAGATGCATCTCCAGCAGAGTAAGAGTAGTATTACCGTTGTCGGTGGGGATTACCGGAGTTCCTAATGGTGGGGTATTCGTTGTGGCAAAAGGAGAGAGAAAATAGAAGTCATCGAGGGGGGGAAAAGATGGAAGATGATATGACATTTTCCTTTAAGATGAAAATTGATGCATTTGTAACCACTCAAGTGCACATAGACTGGTAAGAGTATTTCTTTGATAGGCATAGTTAATTATATCGCACCTTCAGTATATGTCCCGTTTGTCTACCCCTCTTATTCATCGTCTTATCCTTTATCTCTTTGTCGCCTTTCTCTCTCTCTAATCTCTTTCCCCACCTCCTCCCTCAGATCACGTCGCTTCACCCTCTAAAGTTATTAGTAATACTAGTAGCAATGAACTCGTGCTTAGCACGGCCAGACGTGGAACAATGCCGAATATAATGTATTATTTTTGAAAAATCATAGTTTGGTGAAGTGTAAGTATCTTATAAAAAAAGTAAAGATCTAATTCTTATCATGTCTTCTTGACATAATTATTAAAAATAATCAAAATATTTATCCTATCAGTTGCCTCAAATAAATAAACCGCCACAAACAGATCTCATTACACAAACGTAACTCAAAAGCTACAACTTAAGAGAACTATAGGGGGAAATCCATAATTTCGTATAATCAAGGGTCAAGTATGTATAGGGGCAACTGACGCAGAAATGCAATGGGCAAATCAAATTAACATAAACATTAATTAGTTATCATTTTTCTAGTAAAAAATATTTTACATGTTACAAAACAATTTACAACAAATAATGAAATATTTACCCCCACCTAAAGAAAGACATAAATTTACAGTACAAAAAATATATATCCAAATACTTAGACCCGGGAGACCAATGGTGGTATTGGCTACATCTCGTGCAGCGAGAAAGAATCTGAGAAATTATTGTTGTTCACAATAACCCCACATAGAATTAGTTGTAGAAATGACGATATGCAAAACTTTTCCTCTTTTGAAATTCATCTCCAAACTTTTATGATCCTGGAGCATCACATGTTCGTTAATTTGGGTATGAAATTCCGCCAAACATTCATTTGTTGATTCCGTAAACTGATCATTGTCTAGTGGCATGCACACACTATTGCGAGGGAAGCTAGGAAGATATACAATGATAACTCTACATGCAAGCTTTTGATTATTGCATGTGGTGCTTGTTGCTCGAATACTCATGGTCTGACTATGATTGGCTTAACTTTCGCTGGTGTTCTAGTAATTCTTGGTCTCATTTAGATGCCATCCTGTAGTAAGCACAATTTTAATCAATAATAAGTATAAGAATCATAAATGACATGAAAATACCATAAAACTATATAATTGATTTTTATTTTTTTGTACAACGGATATGATAACCGGCTAGAAATTCTCCCATTTTGAAGAAGGGGAGATGAAAGAATTAATGAGTGGGTTAAGGGTCAGCTCAATCAACAATGGACAACTTCAGCTTTTAGGCACTCAAACTTAGTATTTATATTGATGAACTACAAATAAGGAGCTAGAAATAAAAAAGTGGCACAACAAAAATAATTAATCTTACCATTTACACAGTGTCAGGGAAGAGTGCCCCAATCTCGCCACGAAAAATGATGTAAGGGTACAACCATAGGAAACTCTAAGTTGTTTTTCCCTCTTGGATACCTCTATTTAGGAATACAGTTTTACAAATCACAGTATTAAACGCTTTAGAGAACGAAAGTTCATACAAAAAATGGATATTATGGCATAGAAAGGAAAAAAATGCACTCAAGATATAAGGCATTCAAACTTCATTACCCATTACATATATCAAGATTTCCCAACATTCCTTTTATAAAAAAAATCATGGGGTTGGTTTTACCATATAGAAACTGATGTAAACTGATTACACAGAAGCCAATAATCAAGAAAAATGCTAGTTTTAACAAAAGGAATTAGGTTCGTGAGGAACCTAATTTTATTAATTAGAACCTTGTTCTGAACAAGACTACTTTAACTGTATTAACTAACTACGAATCAAATAACCTAGACCTCCCATTTTATAGAACACAATGGGGGTTAGAATTAGAAACCCTAATTCTAAGTGAAATAAAATTCTACTTAAACTCGGAAACTGCTAATAATCTAGGTTGGGCCTCTCCAACAGGCTTTAAGTTAAAGACTAAAATATAAAGCATTAAATAAATATAGATGGTACGGGGGGTAAACGATCCTATGAGGGATGCGCCACATCAAACTTTTCTTGATTTCGAGGTGGTGCTCCAGAGGACTCACACACGTATGTGCATCCCAGTTTCTTTGTCTTCATCCCGTAAAACGTGCACGAAATTTGTACGATAGAACTCTTTTGGAAATCTTGAAATCTTTCCCATAATTTTCCGTACCCAGAGATTGTACCCAAGAGCGGGGGTACGATGTCGTCACCGACATCCGTACGTCCATCGACGTCAAAAATAAAAAATTGAGAAATTACTATAGTTCGCTCCTCAACACCTGCTACAAAACCTTCCCAAAACGGATCACCATACGGACATAATTCTTCGTATCGGGCCATCATCTCCCTTATACGGATCAAATATTTGGATGCCCCTGACTGTAATATAAGTGAATGGAACTGTTGGATGATATCGACCTGCATCCGTACATTTTCTGAATCCATTGTTGTATGGCACAATAATTGGTAGCTACTGTTGAAGTGGCTATGCTAGCACTGGCTCGTCTTGCTTCAAGGTTGAACTATTAGAGGGGTTTTTCATGTTGGACCACATGCTCACCCAAATTAGAATTCAAAAGTTGGTTGTTTGGGTCAGGGGGTTTAAAGATGGGTTTGGGACTTTTGCAGCTGTTGGAGTTGGTGTTGTTGGACGTGGACCACATGTTGAATTGTTTTCCCACCAAAATTTAAATTTAAAACAAGTTGGGAAAGCACGTGGAGCCTTTTATTAATTTGGTGGGCTTGAGATAAACTTGGGTCAGGTGGTTTTGGATTTGGGCTTCGGAACTGCTGGAGCCTTTTATTAATTTGGGTTGGACTTGGTTTTAAAACCCGTACGTGCTTACCACGTGACGTCGTTTCTTCCCTCCCACGAACTGTATTCTCCTTCATCGTTAAACCTGTAAAATCGCCAACTTGGGTTTTTGCCCCGCCCACAATTCCGGTGAAAAATTCAAACGGAGAGGTCCACTGGACTCCGCAGTCCGGTTCTATGACCCCTCTTTCTCTTTCACAACTTGGTTTCATGAACTCGGCATCGCAAATCTTCAAATCCTCATCAACAACCTTATCCTCTGATTTGGAACTCTCTACATGCTTCTTACTGTACTCAATCACCTTCACTAAGATAGTACTGGTAACATTAGGGAGAGGAAAATGGTTATCAACACAGTCGTCCTCGATCAAGTGCTTGATCGTCTGTAATTCCTCAGTAACAACTTGATCGACCTCAAAGGACTTTCCATCAGAGCTGTTCAAGGTGATCTTCTTCGACATTATTGACAATTTGAAGGAGAAATATAAATAATGAAACCCTAATTTATTTATTTTTGGTGATTGTGGTGGTATTGTCGGGGATGAGGTCGGCCTTACTTAGCGCTGCCGGATAGTCTCCTCATGCCGGTGGTATGTGTGATGGACGGTGGTCATGGGCGAACCTTCGGCGATGGTTTGAGTTTCGATTCCCAAAGCGTTAGAAGCCTCAGTTTCGACTCCAAGACTTGTAAACGGGTAATTGATATCGTCGCTCATCGCGACGACGTTTCCCTCTAAAGAAAGAGTTTTGGTTACGCCCAACAGAGGTGGTTGGGGGCGGGGGCGGGAAAAAGGCTCCTCTACCCAAAGCCTCGACAAGCCCTTCAAGTTTATCAAGTTTATCCAATATCCTCGCTACATTTTCGGCGAGTATAGGTTTCTTCATCTGCGGGTCTTCTACGAGGCATTTTTGCTCTCGAAACTGACTACTCTTAGATCTAACGCAGCTCTGGTACCACTTTGATGTAAACTGATTATGCAGAAGCCAATAATCAAGAAAAACACCATTTTTAACAAAATGAATTAGGCTCGTGAGGAACCTAATTTTATTAATTAGAACCTTGTTCTGAACAAGACTACTTTAACTGTATTAACTAACTACAAATCAAATAACCTAGACCTCCCCTTTTATAGAACATAAGGGGGGTTAGAACTAGAAACCTTAATTCTAATTGAAATAAAATTCTACTTAAACTGGGAAACTGTTAATAACCTAGGTTGGGCCTCTCCAACAGGCTTTAAGCTAAAGACTAAAATACAAAGCATTAAATAAACATAGATGATACGGTGGGTAAACGATCCTATGAGGGATGCGCCACATCAGAAACACGAGGAGAAAATTGATTTTATAAATTATAATCATGTGTATAATCTATTATGCCTATAATAAAACATGTATGCAAGACTTTAGATTTTTAAATTCTAAATATCTATGATAATAAATCAAGTGACAAATTATGATAAGTTACATTCATATGTATATACCACAAGATTTATCAATGTTATCATTATCACGAAAAAAAAATATAAATACATAAAGAAAAAACCTAAACAATATTGGATCCTCCAATTCTTTGCTTCATATAGGGTTGAGCACGGGTCAGTTTTTGACCTGATCTGGACCTGAACCGACCTAATTAAGTTCTTAGAATCTGAACCCGAATCGACTTTTCCTTAAACCGAAACCGGATAGGGTCGGGTTGGGTTTTCAAACCCTCAAATAAAAAAATAAAATAAAAAATTGGGGAAAAAACAAAGCCCTCAAACCAGATTTCTCTACTGATAAATTCTTTTGGGGTATGTTTGGTAACCCAATTTTTTTTCCCGAGAAATTGTTTCCCACTTTTAAATTTTCTCATTGTTTCCCATTTAAGATTTCTCAGTATTTCCACCATTTGGTTCCCAAGTGAGAAACAATATAAATATTTTCCTTTTTCTCACATTTTCTTTACAGTAGTGTTTGATTATCCATTTCCCACTTCATAAAAAAATATAAATACGAAAAACAAATATAAATATTATTCTAAAATGTAATTCAATTGAACATTATTAAAAAGAAAGTACGTATTATTCAACCAAACATCCTAAAACCAAACTTAAAATAAATTCATGTACCTAAAAACATAATTAATATAGTTTAACTCTAAAATTTTAAAAATAACTAAAAATCACTACTCTTGTTCGCTTCCAAAATGATAGTTTAACCAAACCAACTTTTGATCATCTTTAGTCTGTAAAAACACATTTGTCATTCCCTTGTTGACTGTAAATTGTTTCATTGCATCGAAATTGGTAAACATACCAACTTTTACCATATTATCAATGGTTTCACTACATTTTTCTAGCAAAGTTGTAATACTTTCAGACCTCGCCCTAAGACTTTGTGATATGTCATTCAAACTATCAGTTAAACCTTTAAGATGAGTATGCAATACTGTACTAGTTGACCTAGTTATCTGTCACTTCACACTTGAAGGAGTATTTTTGGCAAGTCTTTCAACGTGATCTTCCTTAGTGGGAGAGGGATCTTGGGTATCATGCACAACTGAATTTTCAATATCAATATCCAAATCTATTGCATTGTTGTCGTTACCATTATAAGCCGATGCCATTTCATCATCCAATGTAAAAATAGTGCGAACCCTTGACCCTGTAGTTATACTTTTGTCAACCAATTCATAAATCGCTGTGTAGTTAACCATAGTCTTTCACCTATACTTTTTGTTGCCATTGACCTAAATAATACAAATATTCAATACACAAATATATACAATTCTTTTGTGAAAAATCAAATTGTACAAATAACGTAATAATTACCTCAAGGAGTGCTTTCCATACGTTAGCATCATCGGTGATCGTCTTAGACTCTTCATCCCACGCAAACCCACTTAGATTAATAACAAATTTTACCTCAGGGGCCTATTTCCTCCAAGTCTTAAACCTATTTTGGGCATGACTTCCGGTAATTTGTATGTTTAGCTCTTCATACATAGCTTTCACAACAACATTGTAAGCCTTATTCTTCCACCCTCCTGCATCTTCCTTACCCCCATTTATAAGTTGATCTTGCAAAACCTTAATCATCACAACATCCATCTCATTACTCCAAACAAGATTATTTTTAGTCGCTTTCATTCCCAACTCATTCATAGCATCCACAACATCATGTGAATCCATTTATGATAATATTTAAACATTAAAATCACGCGCAATATACAAAATTCAACTAGAATATTATTAATACATGGCAAATAATGGGAAATTGAAAACCAATAACCATTTTATACTATAATATGAAATTTATTTAACTTAAAATAAAGGAAGATAATCATAGTGTACTTTATTAGAAAAACACAATCAAAACGTAATCATCTAAGACATAAAGTTCATAAGTTTGATTGTACTCATTCCACATAAGTGTTGCTAATTGGTCTCTGTAAGTTGACCACTCAGTAGTAGGCTCTAAATCTCTAATGTTTTCTCCTTCAAAGATGTTTTCAAGTGACTCCTCCAAAAAATTGTCAAATTGGTCTCCCAAGTCATTCAGGTCCACATCCATGATATGATTGTGAATCACACAACAAACAATTATCGCCTTAGTTTGTGTTTCAATGCCATAGTAAGTCCATGATCGAAGGATTGTAAATCTCTTCTTTGTTTGTGTGAGAGAAATATAGGGGTTTTTCATACAAGATGAGGTAAATATATAGGGTCTTTTGGTGGGAAAATTAACTTGTGTGCTTCTTTTGGCGGGATGAAAAGAATCATACACAATATCTCATATTTAGATTTCCATAAAAAATTAATGGGAAAATCTAGCATGGGTCCCACTAATTTCTAAGTGGGAAACATATTTTCTAAGGGGGAGAGAGTGAAAATTGTTTCCCACTTTTAGAGCTATTAATTTTCTCATGGAAATTATGTTTCCCATATTTTTTGGACTACCAAACACCCAAGGAAAAAAAAAATTAGTTGGTATTTTCCCACTCCGTTTCTCACTTTTTGGGGCTACCAAACACACCCTTGATAGGGTTTTTTTTCTCCAAGTCTCTTTCTTCAACACTCATAGAGTGATAACAGTAGTAGTTAAGAAGTAAAACAATAAACAATGAGGGGTTTACTTGCGATACCATTGAACATGGGGTGCAATAGTGATGATGAGATCAAAAGGTAGTTTATAATTTAGATGAAAGTGAGTAGTAGTGATTCCCTAAGAAATCCAGAGCATGGTTTTGATTCAGAGAATGAGGGTAAAGAGATGTTGGTTTTGGACCTAAACTTTTTCATAAACTTCTTCAAATTCATCACTATTGTACCCCATGGTAGGTAAGAAAAAAAGGGATTAGAGGGAGATATATATTGGCTTTTGGGAGTTCTCAGGGTTGGAGATTAGAAGTGAGAAGAGAGAATAAGTTTGGACCAAGATTTTATATTATATACTTGAAGGTTTAAACTGATATCGGTTCGGTTTGGTTCGGTTCGGTTTGGTTCGATTCAGTTTATTATGGTCTCTACATATTAAAAACCAAAAACCGAACCGAGTTAAATCAGTTTATGTATCTAACAACTGAAGCGAACCAAACCACTGTCAAAAACCGACCCGGTTCGGGTTGGTTCAGTTCGGTCGGTTTGTGCTTAGTCCCTTATATACAAGTTTACCTTTATATGGCTCTACATATCCAAATTATGGGTTATATTCCTGAAATTTTAGGTTTCAGTTGCTTGGTAAAGCTCTACTAATAGAAAAACTCGAAAACAAAGCCGATCCCACCAAAAAATCGTCGGTAATGTATGTGGAGAAAAAATCTCCGCGAATGGTTCCCGAAATCTAAACTCTCTAGCACGATAAAAAAAAATAAAAAATTGAATTACCTCTATCTCCTTCGATCTGCAACAAAGTTATCTCTCTCTCATGTATGAAATCTCCTTTGTCATTGGCAATTTATCTACATTGAATTAAGGTTCCCGATAAAGTTTAAATTTGAAGGATTTAGGTTAGTTTTCATGATTTGCAGAGATCTAAAAATTTTGAAATTGAGAGATGATGATACAATGAAATGGGTTAGCTTTGTTACATGGCACTGACATCAAATATAATGAACTAACATTTTATCGTTAATTAAAATATCAGAAAAATGGATACCATATACCAAGCACTTGCAAATAGCTATCTCATACACATAAACATCCGAAATGCAAACAATGTTGGGAGAGGATTCGGTTACACCCTCTTTTTTCTACACTCTCCCTACACTCTTTCTTGACCAGACACATTGTGAGGAGGTGGCATATTTTAAGAGGGAAAAAGCTTATGTGGCAAACAAATTTGAGAACACTCAAAACAGTGTCACATCAACTTATACCAACTCACACCATTCTTTCACTCTTTCACTCACAACTCACTCACTCAGTCACACATACTCTATCTCTCTCTCTCTGCCGGTCATCTCTAATAACTCACTCCCCTACACTCACTCTCTCAGTCACTATCTCTCCCTTTTAGTCACACACTCTCTCTCTCTAACTCATACTCTCTCTCTTTGCCTCGGTGATCAATTGTTCTCGAATTTTGTTGAGAGGAGCTGTACACCGATCAACTGTCATCATACACGTCCCTCATACACCAGGTAATCATATGCATTCTCTTCGAAGGTTCTTATATCATCTTCTTTTATGCATTTTTTTAAAATTTTCCCACGCAATGCCATTACGTTTTTTTTTGTTTCTTTGACCAAATTTTCGAGAAATTTCCCCCAATTTTTGGAGTTAAGCACAACATCGACAAATTACCCACTCTATGTTGGGTCAAACATTTGCCAAATTGTCGATGTGTGATTCCTCGATATTATGTTTTATGTTATTGCCTTAAAAATTGTCGATTCTGTCGAACTTGACAAATATATTGTCGATATATTTGATTTTTGACAATTTTATAGTTGTCGAGTTGTGATGTACTCTACATGAAATATTGTTGAAGTTTTCATAATTGACAATTTAACTTATAATCAACAATTTATAGTCACTAATTATTGAAGTTTTCTCTCATCGACAATATTTTAGTGATTAATTATTGTTTTTTTTACATCAATTTTTTTTTATTGCGACAATTTTAGTATTTAATTTCTTGTAATGCATATGCCAGTGCTTAATTTGAGTTTCTTAAGCAGGATGGCACCAAAGAAGAATATCGCAGTGAAGATACCCCCAACAGCCTCGCATCAGAAGAGGCTAAATTCAGAGCGAAAAGATCCCTCGTATCCAAATTTTAACAAACCTCCTGGTGTACCTACTAAAAGGAGCAAAACTAATTATAGTAGGCAAAAGTAAGTAGGAGTGTCTTTCAGGTGGCAATGACAATTGAAGATGTACAGGATGTTAAAATCCCTTCTACAAGTGGCAGTGATTTCTAAGCATCTGTTTATAGTACAGATTATTTCTATCACAATAAAGTAGCTCCTGCGAGCGATAGTCTGCAATATGAAGCTTTCCTAAACCTTGCAGTTGAAGAACAAGAACAGGGTACGAGAACCACGAACGAAGAAGGTATCCAGGATGACAACAATAATGACTCAAATGAGTCAAAGCGGACGAATATAGCCCCAGGGATACCTGTTTGTTGACGAGCTTTCTGACACACAGAGCGAAAGCTCTAGCTCTTGAACAGGTACTGAAAACAACCAATTGTTTTAGTTTGGATCCCAATTTTAGCAATGTTCTTTTCTTTTATATAGACAATGACAAATGTGATTATATTGTATTTACAGGACCCTGGCTGTCTACAAGTATTTTACCATAGTCTTACTTGGGACATTGGTAGGGAGGTTGAGAAGGTCCAAAGACTGGTGAATCTGTAAGGGCTTGGCAGAATTAGAGCTATTTCATACGCATACTACAATACAACATTTATTACAGCTTTCGTCGAGCGTTGGCATCCAAAGACCAAAAGTATTTATTTCAAATGGGGCGAGATTACTATAATGTTGGAGGATGTGTGGAGATTAGTTGGGTTGAGAGCTGGCGGTGATATGATAGTTGTTCAGGGGAAGTGGGGAGCAACTAATGTCAAACAAGTTTTTAGAGATTATTTTTTCCAAAGCGATCAAGTTTACCTTGATCTGAAGGCTGGAGGGCTGGGGATATCTCTTTCACTGGTGAAGATGGTTGACTTCTTTGCCTAGAAACTTAAAAGAAATACGTAAGACCCCAAAGCAGCAGAGGCATCTTCTTCCTCTGAACCCCCGAGATTGTCTTCTTGAGCTGTTTCCAAAGCATACATGTTATATGTTTTAGGATCTTTTCTTTTCCCCACCAAGAAAGGAACTGATGTGTTATCGAAGTATCTTAATTTCTTTGAGAACAAGAACTCATAGATTATATGGTCATGGGGAGCTGCGACCTTGGCACACCTATATTACAGCTTATGCGCTTCTTCAAGAGTGAATGTTAAAGCTCTTCTATGTTGTACTACATTGCTAGAGGTGAGTGTATGCATCCATTTTTTGGTTTCGTTGCTGGTCTGTTACTTTCTTTACGTTGTAATTGAAGGTTTTTTAATTTTTACAGTCCTGGATATTCGAGCACTTCTCGAAGCTTCATAGAATTCCAAAACCCAATGATTCCCGTGTTCCTGAGTACTGTACGAGGTGGTCTTGGACTAGAACGACAAGAAAAAGAACTAGTAAAAAAGCTTTAAAGATCTTTAGAAAAGCGTTCGACAATTATAAGCTTGAGGATGTAAGTTCTCTTTAACTTTGTTAGATTAATTTCCTATTATAGTATTAATTTCCTAGTCATTTATAGTTCAAAATTGACAAAAATTTATAGCTTAAAATTGTCAAATATATGGAATGTCGACAATTTCATAGTAATAAATTGCCAAACATTTGAAATATTTGACAATTTCATTTTCATTAATTATCGATTAGATGAACTGTCGACAATTTCATGAAAATTTATTGTCGAGTATTTGGAGGATCGACAATTCGACAATCTTTTATTGTCGATTATCGATTATATGAATAATCGACAATTGACATGGTAACTATCTAATTGTCAATCCTCCATACGTCGACAATAATTTTATCTTACTCAGTAAAAATCTGTATAAATTTATTTGCCTTACTAATATATATTTCTTTCATGTTCTAGGTCGTCTGGGACCCGTACTTGGAGAAGAGAGCAGACAGCCATGTATTCAAAGAAGTTATTAGTTTTACCAGCTTTATTTGTAGTCTTGAATACATCGAGCTGTACTATTCTAACAGAGTACAACGCCAGCTCAACCAAAGGCAACCTGTGCCTGGGAATCCCATTTGTCTCAAGAATATTGTTTTGTGTTTTGCTACTCAACCATGTGCATACAAACTTAAGTATGATTGGGCGGATCTATTCTCTAGAGAGAAATGGAGGGACTCTTTAATCAAGATGAGGGGGAGAAAAGTACACGATAAAATCCTCGTATGTGTTGAAGGATACTTTGAATGGTTCAAAGGAGTTTCATTCACCAAACTTTGCCCAGCTACTGTTAATCTTGATAAAAATGATGATGGGAGGATATTGGGCGATGGGGGTGGTGTTGGGGGTCCTGTTGGGGGTGCCGTTGGTGGTGGTGTTTTGAAATGTGAAGATATAAGTATTGTTGTTATAGTGTTTGTCCCTTGAGTAGTACATTTGTTCATTCTTCTAATATGCTTCTATTCTTTTATAGGTTGAGGGCCAAAATGAAGATCTCTCTCGTTTGGAAGAGGAGATCTCCAACTTGAAGTCTAAAGTCCATTCGTTAAAGTCAGCGAAGGAGGGGGAAGACTAGGCAAAATCAAAATTATTTGAGGCTATCAAGTTGAAGGTATGCACACATTCTCCTCACCTTTTAACTAATATTGGCATACTCGACAATTAATACTCACATTCAATATCAATTATCGAATCTAAACTTCAAATGGCATCATAGTAATTTATTGTCGATTATAAAGAGAATCAATAATTTATAGTACTTTATTATCGATTATAAAGAGAATCAATCATTTATAGTACTTTATTGTCGATTATATGCATAATCAACAATAAACATGGTAACTAATTGTCGATTATATCGAGAATCGACAATTTTTGCTTACTCAATGAAAATATGTTTCAATTTATTCACCTTATTAATAAATTTGTTAGTGACTTTAATTAATTTATTTCTCTTATTATTACAGACAGATGAATATAAAAGATTGAAAGAGTTAAATGACAGATTGCAAGCTGATATTCAGGCGAAGCAAGTGCTCAACTCGATCTACGAGAAATTTTTTAACAAAATAGAAAAGAAGTTGACTGACAAGGTATTCATAGTTTATTTTCCCCTACTTTAGTTCACCATAGTTCAACATTCCCTCTTTTCTGTATTGTTCATAGATTTCATACATATTTGTTATGAGAACTTGGAGTACAATTCACTGAAAGAAATAAATATGAAGTTGCCAGAAGATGTTTGTTCATTGAAGAAGTCACTTGCAGATTTGAACCTACAATTATAAAATAAAGTCAGTATTATGAAGTTCTCTACTATGAATACCAAGGAGAAACAAGTTCATTGAGAGTTATTCATTTTTTGGGAAGTACTTATTTATGATTGATAATAGGTGTTGGAGTGTGAGACCTTGACTGCTATCAATGAGAATTTGATTGAACAAGTTGTAAATCAAGAACCACAACCCTTAGTGGTGAGTAGGAAATATTATATAAAGAAATATAGTACATCTAAACCTATATGTCATTTATTACTTATTTCATGATTATCCTTCTTTTTATGTGCAACTAAATTTGGTTGCACACTCAGAGGTAACCGTCATAGAAATTGAAAACTGGAAGCAGGAGTATGACGAGTTAAGCGTAAAATATGAAGAAGTGTAGATGAAGTTGAGTGAGAGAGATATGAATGTAAGTTAATTTAGACATGTGTTATTGGATTACACCTTCTGCAGTAATGTACATTAAATCAACAGTTTATTTTTTGTTAGAGAAGAATTTCTATGTCAGTGGATTTTTTGATAAATGTATTTTAAATATTTTTGATTTTTTTTATAAAGGACTAACTGTAATGGCCAAATTCCGTAAGCTCGAAATGACTAGGAATTAGCTATCACACCAATGAACCTATAACAATACTCTAATGGGAAGTAAGAAATGGAAACATGTGTTTTTAGCATGGAAAACTTCTGAACAGGTAAAAACCACGACCTCATATGGAGATTTTTTGTAAAAGTATCTTTATTGAGGCGGATATCCTTATTACAAGTGATTTATAAATATAGAAATGCTTTGAATCTCGTAAATAAAAAGTTTGTGTAATTTTTTTGGTCCCTGTCTCTTTTAGAACTTTTCCTTTATATTGGCTTTCCCCACAGCTCTTCATCGTGCTGGAGCACGTTTTATGAATTATGTGGTTTATGGCGGTTGATTGGATAACTGACGAGTTCGTGGGAGACAAATGTCTTTGACTGGATAATGTTTTCTAGGTTTAGTTCGGTCCACATTCTTGAGTAGCTTGTGGGGCTGGTTGGAGTGTTGACTAGAGTGTTAAAATTGCATAAACCTGAGATGGGGGTAATTCAAACTGGGTGAGCTCAACTTTGAATGAGATCGAGGGATAAGTCCCTACAATCGCCCCCTTACAACCGAAGTCACAAGTGGCTTTGGTTAAGAAATGGTCAACTTGTTAATTCTCGGTTAAAGCTTTTCTTAGTTGAAAATGAATAATGAGGGCTATGAATGTGTAGAGTTACTCGATTTATTGGGAATTGACGTGCATTTAATGAGGATGTTGGTACTGATGTATATGATGGTTATGACTTTGAAAAGTTGCGTCTGTAGGGAATAATGACGTTTGGTAAAACGTACATGCACATTAAATGTATGGTTATATAAATGACACCTAAACCGAATTTGAGGGCAGAGTATACTTATCTTTTGTGTTAAATTTTTTGAGAAACGTTAGCAAATGGTGAAGACTCGCAGCATGGTCCTTGAAGAAAGGATTATATCTAAAATGCAGAGGTTGAAGTTGAAATACTTTGGTGACCATTCTTTGGAGATGTCGATACCCGCTCCTATTCCTCCGACGTATCAAGGTTTTCCAAAAGATGAAACGATTGAAGCTGAGGAGGAATTATACTATAAGTGGAGGTTTCATGTCGTCGTCTTGACAGGCGATGACCGGTGGGTCTGTCTTCATATTCTTGAGGAAGACAGGGTTAGGGATTTATATGCAGAGATAGGCATATCTGTGGGGCAGATATGTTGATTTCTTGTATTACCATAGATTCTAAGGTCAGGCCCTCTTCATCTCTACCAACTCTTCAGAGGTAGTTGTTTTAAAGGATGAGGTGATGGTAGTGGAGGAGAAAGACAACCAGCGGGAGTCTGCTTCTGCATTTCTATCACGTTGTGGCGATCAGAAGATTCGTAGTTTAGGAATTTGGTTTCAGTACTGAGTTTACTGCTTGCATAGTTTTTGTTTGAAGTTCGACTACACTTCAACTAAACTCATGCGAGGGTAGCTCTATGTTGGTTTCAATTTTTGGTTTGCATCTAGGTGAAAGATCACTGAAGAATGAAGAACTGGAAGACATGATGCCTCGGCGTGCCTGAATAACCTGTGACTTTTAACAAACAGGGAAAACTTATTATCTATAAAGTACAAGTAGTTTGGTATTAGATGGATAACATTTTGTTGTATTCCTGAGGTCGATGTACTGAAAAACTTGTTATCTATAAATTGTATGTAATGTTTTTGACATGAATAAAAGTTGTTATTCAATAAACAGTATATAGTAGAAGAAAAATCAGAATCGAACTAAATTGTGCAGGGTATTGAGATGAATAACAATTTATAAGTAATGAAACAATGTTTAATCTACAATACGATTGAGAAGATTTTAGTTAGTAGAGAAACACGAAGAACACCAATAGAATTTGGGAAAATAAAGAATTCAATTACTAAACAAGCAATTACAATGAAGATCTCTCAAAACCCTAGGCTTCTCTCAAACCTCTTTTCAGATCTAAAATAAAAAACTTAACCTAGAAAATAACCTAAGTTCCATTTATATAGAGGGAACTCGAAATTTTAAATCGAACGCATCTCGAGGAAAAATATACGCCTCATAAATAAAACCACCGCCAGAGTCGTTCGAACGAACTAGGAAGTCTTTCGAACGACTTTACGACTAATTGGTCTAAAAACCTAAAAAATTGCATGGTCATTCGAACGAAACCAAACTCGTTCGAACGAAAATATGGCTCTGGGCCAAAATTCCAGGGAACATGTCAACTCGTTCGAACGACACTCAACGTCGTTCAAACGACTTTGACAAATCTTCAAATACTTTAGATTCTCCTGGATCATGGCTCCCCCTTTTAGGAGCCTTGAGCTCCTGCTCAAGCTGGAGCTGGAAAGGTGGAAATACAGTGCTGCCCATTACCCTGTGATACCACGTCGACATACTAGGTAACTAATCCTTCTTCCCAACTCAAAATGACTCAAAACTACCACATGTCTTCCCTGGCAGCATCTTTCGGCAAAACACACTACGCTCCTTATGATCATCGTATCCTGCAACATCACCTGACTTAACAAAAAGCTGTATCTGTATAGAAACCAGCATAGCAAAAATAGTTGGTAATGGGGGTCGAGATAACCAATCAGCCAATTTGTTATCCACTTCCTTCGTATACTGTATAATCAAGGGAAATTATTGGAGATACAGCCTCCTTTTCATCTGGCGAGCTTGCTGTAGCTTGGACTGTGTAACGAAAAATTAGAACGGTTTATGATCAGTATGTACCACAACCTCCTCTTGCAACTTTCCTAAATCGGTTTGTTTCTTAAAAAACATTGTCATTGGAGACAACACTCGAGCTGACGTACCCTCCTGAACCGGTCACACCAATAACACAAACATGCCGCTTGCATTAACCAACCGCTTCACCTGAGTCTCTGTTACCAAATTTGACGTAGTGACATGCTCCTTACAAGCAGTGATATGGAATTCTTTTCCCACCTTCACAAGGCGATACTTGCAAGCTCTACGGTAATGAATCGCATCTTGGTCCCAAAGATAAGGGCTACCAAAGATGACCTGACACACATCTAAAGGAACCACCTCACACATCACCTCGTCAATAAATTTCTCAGAAATCACAAACTTGAATGTACACTACTTCGTGACCATCACATCCGCATCTTTCTGAAACCACCCCAAACCATACGGCTTAGGATGAGTTGTAGTCGTTAAGCCCATCTTCGTCACCAACGTCTCAGAAATCAAATTTTTCTGACAACTCAAATCCATAATGGCCATGACTAAACTTTGCTTTACCTGAATACTGACATAAAAAAGCTCTTCCCGACTCTTTTCCTCGGCAGCCAAAGTCCGCTGAAACATATGTGTAAGCTTAGGATTTGATTTATCGATATCCGGAAGGTCAACAACCTTAGTGGCTAGTGCATATTTATCTTTATTACGCTTCTCCTCTTTCAGTCGAAGCTCCGGGTGAAGTTTCCAATAATAATCGGAAAGATGCCCACTCGCCTTACAATGATTGCAATGAAATTCCTTGGACGAAGACCCCTCTCATTTGGCCTCTCCCATATGCTCATTTTTCTAACTAGACTTGTACCCCGACTTGATCTTGTCGTCTTCTTTATCACTCTTCAAGTACTTTCCTTCAATAGCAATGGCCTTCACGGTAGTGCCCTCGATATTGGCCACAGTAAAGAGCTTCAACTCTCTTCTAATGGACTCTGACAAACACCCCGTGTACTTCATGAACACCTCATACTCGTTCACATCAATGTCTAAAACTAAAGCTTGGTTATAAAACGATGTAGTATACTCCTGTACGGATTGTTCAAACTTTTGGCACAAATTGTGCCATAAAAACCATCTCTCTTTTGGCATAAAAACCATCAATGTGCCATAAAACCTTGAATTCTTTCCAACCAAATCTCCTACATCGTGGTGTTTCCGATAAGATTTTCACCACGTGAGTGCATGACTTGTGAATTTCAATGTAACAAAACAAATTTGTTGAGCATTAGAATATTCGTAAACTGAAAAATAGGTTTCTAACCTATCTAACCAGTTATCCAATATCTCGGTATCGATCGAACTGTCGAATACCAGAATTTTAATCCTAAAACCAATACAAAGATTATGCATAAGATACGTGGACTTACCAATAACTGATTGCTCCTCGTCGGATTCGGCATCACTAGAATTACTATCGATCTCCGTAGTACGTTTGTCACCATCCCTCTCCATAACCCCTTTCTTCTTCGAGCGGCCTTGCCATTTCCCCAAAGTGGAAGCTTTTGCAAGGTTCGTGAGACGTAACTGTTCAACTAACTCCCCTACAATTGAATTTAGGGTAGAAACTGTCATTTCCAAAATCGTGAGCCTATCGTTGGGATCGCCCATCTCCAAATCGTTATTCTTCTTCGAATTAGGTTTGCGATAGATCTTCAACGAACTCACTAGCTTCTTCTTTATTTACTTGAGACGGTCACATATAGAGACCATAAACCACAATCAACCCCCCAAGAATTGAAACTGGAAAACTGATACCACTTAATTTATAATACGATTGAGAAACTTTTAGTTAGTTGAGAAATACGAAGAACACCAATAGGATTTGGGAAAATAGAGAATTCAATTACTAAAGAAGCAATTATAATGAAGATCTCTCAAAACCTTTGGCTTTTCTTAGAACTTTTTTCAGATCTAACATAAAAGGCTTAACCTAGAAAATAACCTAAGTTCCCTTTATATAAAGGGAACTCGAAATTTTAAATCGAACGCATCTCGAGGAAAAAATACGCCTCATAATTAAAACCACCCCAGAGTCGTTCGAACGAACTAGGAAGTCTTTCGAACGACTTTACGACTAATTGGTCTAAAGCCCTAAAAAATTGCATGGTCGTTCGAACGAAACCAAACTCATTCGAACGAAAATATGGCTATGGGCCAAAATTCCAAGGAACATGTCAACTTGTTCGAATGACACTCAACATCGTTCGAACGACTTTGAAAAATCTTCAAATACTCTAGATCCTCCTGGATCAATGTTGTAGTGACGCTTGAACTAAGATAAATACAAGCTGACAACGACGTCGTGATATAAAAATTATTTTGTAATATTTTAAACTGGTGAGGGAGAGAAATTATAGGAAATATGTAGTCGTGGAAATTCAAGTTGCTGTAGGTCGATAGGGGTATAATTCTTGATAAAATAAGCTTGAGTACGGTAAACAATGTATGTACTGGTGAGGGGATAAGTTCAAATAATCTATTCCAAGATTATGGGTTTTCTGTTACGAGATACAAGGCAAAAACCATGTTTTTTGAGGGAAAAGTGTGAGAAACGTATAAATATGGGTAGTATAATCTGTAAACAACGGAGAAAGGAATATGATGGTACAGACTCGATCTCAGAGGATTCGTCAAGCCGTGGAAGGACGATTGGCGATAAAAATTACTGAAGTACGGGAAAGGATTTTTGGTTTGCTTGGTTATGATGCTAAGCTACCAGTAAGAGAATGTTAGCTCGAAGGATTAGATGTAAGGAGCAGAGAACTTGAATATGCTCGTTATTTCTATGAGGTATGTTTTTGTGAATTGGTGCGTGATTTGGTAGATCGAGAAAGGTTGGTTGGTTTGATTACTGAAGTTGAGATCAAATTCAAAGATCTGAGGACCGACGAATAATGTAACGGGATGATATCATTCAGTTTAATAAGGTTATGATAGATGTTGTACAAAGTGTTGATAATGAATAATATAATTGTTTTGAATGTAACATAAAAAATGTAAGTCAAACGGATCCCCTATAGGTGCAAATCTTTTTTGAGACTGTTTTAGCAAATAATTTGAATAATTTTGAAATTTTGCACAGTTTAAAAAATGACATCAATTACTATAAGTATGATAAACAAAGACAGAGAAACAAAAATATAAAAATATAGAAGCTTCTAGTTTTGATTTGTATGTAAGGAAGCAGGAACCTGGTATCGTACAGAGTGAGTCATCATGAGTGTGGGAAGGTCAGAAAAATATATAGAAATAGGAGGGAAAATATGTTAAAAAATGAGGGGAGTTGTAATGATGAAAATGTAGTTTTATTGAAAAGGTACAAGGTACCTGACATGGAGAGTAGAAAGGACACCTCTATTCTGGAATCGAGGATGGTTCGTGGGAGGTACAATAAATGTCAGCCGCTTGAGAGAGAAAAGATAAATAGTGTTTCTTCGTCTCCAATCAAACGTTTTTCAACTTCTAAAAATTTGGAGAACACTCAGAGAGAGAGACAAAAAATTAGGTGATTTGATAAAGAGTTATCCGAAGGTGATCAACGGTTGAAGAGGGCAAAAGATTCTAGATCTCGTAGGTAGATATATAGTAGCGTCGTGAGGGAAAGGCTTGTCACTACTGCCAATTCTTATTCGGATACTGAAGGTTAGTAGAGATGTATGCAATATATGTTGACGTATATATATGTTAAAGATATATGTTGTATTTAAACTATCAATATCTATATATATATTTATAATATATATATATATAGATGAAAGAATGATAGATACCTTAACCTGTATATAGGTCGAGCGTGAGAGGCATTTGTGTAGAGTTGAAAACTTGCTTGTAGAAATTATTGTTGTGATGGGTAGTTCGTCTGTTAATGAGGTATCGACCTCTGGTCGGACGAATGATTCTGATGGTGAGGTGGAAGTAGGATTGAAATAATTCCCAGGCTTTCCTGGCCAATTGATATCTTATCCGCCCAATTCTGACGCTTTTAGAGAGTTTTGTAAAGCCAAGTGGGGTAATTGTGTAGAGTTTGTCTGTAGGCAGTTTAAGGGTTGTACGGTAGCGGTGGGGAAAGAATATTTTTATCTGTTGGCTGATTTGGAAGTGGAAAAACGAGATAGGGGTATAGGCGAAATGATCTCGTTAGAATATTTTGATGGGGATGTTCTGAGTGGCCTCTCGGAGGGTTTTTTGTGCTACCTATCTCAATTGGAGTATGGGTTGAGCCTTCCCCTCACCAATTTGGCGAAGGGGATTATGAACGCAATTAGGGCATGTCATGTTATTGAATGGAAATATGTGGGAGGTGATAACTGTGCGTGATCATCTGAATAAAAAATAAGAAAAGGAGGGTAAAGTGAGGAGAGTAACCCCTGAGGACATTTTGTAATTTTATGGGGTGAAGAATTATAAGGCCAGTGGGGGGTCATACTTCTGTGCGAGCTCAACTCGGTGTCGCTTCTTCGATCTGAACTCAGCAGGTCGAACCTGGAATAACAACGTCATATGGGTGAAGGGTAATTGCTTTCAAAGAGATGACAAAGAACCTTTGGACCTTCGGTTTAGAATTGTAAAACAAAATAAATATAGACATGCATTAATATAATTAATGTTTTATTTCACTGGTAACTGTAGTTGATAATAATAAAAATGTTGTGCATGGCAGGTGTGAAGTCCAAAGTGGAGAGGAAAAAGTTGTTGTTGGCCAAAGTTGCGGAGGAGGAGGTGGAACTCGAGTTTGTGCTGGAGGGACTCGGCCTTAGTAGAAAGAATAAGATTGATAGTAGGTCGAAAAAGGTTCAGAAAGCTCAGCCCACTAGGTCGATGGCGGGTGCGGGCGAAGGGAAAAGGCAAGTGAGTGGTGGTGAGGGTCGAATCAATTTGTTTAAGGCCCTTGGATCGGGCAGTTCAGTTCAGCCGAATCCCATCATGTCAAGCAAAATAGCTCTAAAATATCTGAAAAAGCGGATGTTAAAGACTTTGCTGGCCTTGGGTACCACTGGAAGTGGTGAGGTCACAAAAGAGAAAATGAGGAGAGTTGAACCCTCGGGGAGTCAGGGGAGAAGGTTAAAGAGGTGCGACCTACTGTGTTGGATGACCTCAAAGAGGTCGAGGAAAGGGCCAGGTTAGCGGCTCTCTATGGAGAGGAAGACACGAGCAATATGGTAAGCTTTATATTTTGGGAAAGGGTTGTTTAATGCGTTTTGAACTAATCGCTGAGATCGATTTATGTTATGTAGGTTGCTCGTCTTGTTAAGGGGATCTGGCTCGGCATTGAGGAAAAAAAATCCGAGCTAAAGAAGGCAAAGCGCGAGCTGGAAAAAGAATTAGCTCGAGCCAGGGCTGACGCTCTGAAGGAAGTTAAGCAGCTGAAGGTTTCTCATACCGTGGCGATTGGTCAGCTATAGGTGGAGTCAAGGGCCAATTTAGATGAGATGTTGAGGAGCGTGACAGACTAGGTCGTCATTTGATGTTGAAGGGCTATTCTGAGGAGGAGGTGGATGCCATTAAGGTAGATACCTATGTTGAAGAGGAAGATGAGGAGGAAGCGAAAGTGGTAGGGATCGTACGGTCTGGATGGTGTTTCCCGTCTGACGGTGCTCGACAACCAAGGAGATGATGCCAAAATCCCAGAGGAGGTAGTAAGAAGGTAGGGTAGAAATGTATGTTTGTATAAATATTTATGAGTAGTTGAATTATGTGTGGGGAAGAAACTTCTGTAGATTAACTTTATTTTATAAACCTCTTGTAGGCACTTAGAGAAATGAGTCTCAGAATAAAAGATCTAGAGTCTGGACTTGCCAGGGAAAGAGAGTCCTCTAAAGCCTTGTTGTCTGCGCAAGTGGAACTGCAGGTTAAATCAGAATAGGTCTTTCGACTTGCATGTTATACAAACGTTAAGTCATCAAGTAAATAGGATATAGATGCAGATAACGCCAGTATGGTGCATAGTACAACTCCAATGTTACTAATATAAAGTGGCATATCGAAAGTATGTACCTTATATGCCGCAAGAAACCTCATGAGATGTTATCTGGTAATGCGCTCCAAACTTTTATTCTAAAGGTATCGGATACCGCAGATGTTTAAAAATCATATAGAATCTTTAGAAATATAGTATGTATATATTCAAAGGTTTTGCTGAATCGAACTGTACTAAAAATTGTTATATTCCCCAGGTCGAATTAGATTCATCTCGCTCTCGTGAGAACGACGTACTCAAGTGCAATTAGGAATTTGTAGAGGAGTTCGATAGGATGAGAGAGACGAACGAGAATAGAGAAGATCAATACGTAAATGTGCATTTTAAACTTGTGGAGGTAACCCAGTCTGTTTCTGACCTTACTCTTTAGGTCGAAGAGAAGGATGCCGAAATAGTTAATGGTTTAAAAGATCCAGTGGAGATGACAGAACGCCCCGAGAAGCTTCGAAGTCATGTTGACGCGTTGGCCTTTAAGGGTAAACAGGCCGACATGGCTCAATACCGTATTCATGCATTGGAAAGATCGAAGAAACGATTTTGATCTGATCTTCAGAACTGTAGGAATGAGCTGGAGCGAATGAGACAAAAATTGGTAGAAAAAGATAATGAGCTGAAGGTAGCTCGAGAAAATTTATCAGCTTCGGAAGCCGCAGCAGAACATTTGCAAATAGCCCTACCCGCCAAGGATATGGAGTTCCGGGAAATGCAACGACTTAAATGAGAGGGTTGCACGACTTAAGACCGAACTGGTGCAGACCATTGCGCGTGCCAAGAAAGCTAAGGCTAGAGAATGCTTAGGGGGAAGTAGAACTGAGGTTAAGGCTCCCTTAGTTCGAGGGGATGTGGTTAGCCTCTCAGGTCGAATTAGAAAGCTAGAGAGTGATGTATCTCGAATTCAAGGGCATGTTCAAAGAGGAAATGGAAACTTGAGGGAATGCCAGCAGAAATTGGATGCTGCTCTTATCAGGGAGAAAGTTCTGGAAGGGGACATCAAAGCAAAGGAATCACTGATGAAGAGGAAAGAAAAATTATTAAAAGATATTCTGGCTAGGGAAGAGTTGAACGCAGTAATCTATAGACTTCATCAAAGGGTAGTGGACTTAGAAGCCATGTACCTGGCTGAATCATATAAATATACAAAGAAACTGGAAGATAATGTAATATATCACGCTAAGGTCGATGTGGCAATGATTGAACAGAAGAATGAGTATGCTAGGTTAGAGTCACACTTTGAGAAGGTGAGAATGAGATTTGCAATAATGGTCATACCTGATACGTCATGCTCAGACCTGATAAAGTCGATTGTTGCGTATTTTGTAGATGAAGTAAAAAGACTAGAGTCAGAACGAGATACCTTGTTCAAGAGGCTCTCAGATAAGGGATGCATTTGTGGAGTTAAGATAGATCGAGGGAACTGTCTGGGCGTCATGGAAACCCAATTGGGCCATCGAATTGCTCAATTGATAGAGCCGGGTAAAGCTGTTGTGATCCGCGAACTGAATGTCTAACCTCTTGATATAGTGAGAAGCACTGCTGACACTTCATTAACAGAAAATAATCCCTTATAATATAAATGTGACCTGAAAAATAATAGTATCTGTCGCCGATACATTGAAATAGATAAAAGCTAGTATGACATTTGCCTTATCCTGTATCTGGGGGGGGTCTTTGATATAAAACAAATTTTTTACATTTACTTAAATCGCAGAAATAGGCTGAGTTAAACTAAGTTGAGACTTGATTTGAACTATAGAAATGTCACAGACATATTGAAAGAGATGAAGGCTAGTATTACCTTTTTCATATCTTATGCCTGGTAGAGTCGTTGATATGAAACAAGTTTCTACACTTGCTATAATCGTAGAGATTTAGTAGAGTCAACCAAACCAAGTGATATCCTTGATCCAACCGTTATAAATGACCCAAACAAGTTGAAGTAGATGAAAGGTGTATTACCTTCAACCTATCTTTTGTGTGGTAGAGTCTTTGATATGAAAAAAAAATTTACACTTGCTACAATCGTAGAGATTTAGTAGAGTCAGGCAAACCAAGTGATATCCTTGATTTAGCCGTTATAAATGACCCAAACAAGTTGAAATAGATGAAAAGTGTATTACCTTCGACCTATCTTTTGTTTGGTAGAGTCTTTGATATGAAATAAGTTTTTACACTTGCTACAATCACAGAGATTTAGTAGAATCGGCCAAACCAAGTGATATCCTTGATCCAGCCATTATAAATTAACCAAACAAGTTGAAGTAGATAAAAGGTGTATTACCTTCGACCTATCTTTTGTTTGGTAGAGTCTTTGATATGAAACAAGTTTTTACACTTGCTACAATCGCAGAGATTTTACAGAGGCAGCCTAATCAAGTGAGAAGAATGGTTTTGTACAAAGAAACTTTCATTGATAAGTTCAAAATTTATATTAGATGGAGATGAGCATCTCACTTTTAGAATAGAAACGCAAAATAACAAAAACGAGGAAAAGAACTGGAGTAGTAAGACGCTTAATGATAGTACCATTTCAGTCGCCTAGTATTCTAAGGATTTAAAATGGGGATTCCCTCTTCTGTCATGAGATAATATGATCCCAAGTCTGAGAGACCTGTGATAATGAATGGACCTTCCCAATTGTCAGCTTATTTTCTAGCGTGAGGCTCTTTACGATGTTGAGGAATTTCTTTGAGGATGATATCTTTAATTTGAAACGCATGGCTCCTGACTCGGTTATTATACGATATGGCAAGCATATGATGATATCGACCTTGGTTAACCGATAACGCATTCCCTGATCACATCTATCATATTGAGGTTGCAAGCCAGTTTAAACTCATTTTTCTCGTCAGTCAGCTCGTGATCACGAACTGGATGATGATATTCAGAAGGAATAATGGCCTCAGTACCATAATCAAGGAGGAATGGGGTACACCCAGTGGACTATCGGGGAGTGGTTTGATATTCCCACAGGATGTGAGGCAGTTCACGAACCCAATTCCTTTTTTTCTATGAGTAAAGCCATTTTTTGAGTCCATCCACGATGGTTTGTTGGTGATTTTGGCTTGGGCATTGCCTTGAGGATAGTATGGATTTGAAAGTGAGTGGATGATATTGGGGTAGTTCAGGAAGGTTATACGACCTTATCTCCCACAAATTGGGGCCCGTTATCGATACAAATTAGGTAGGGGCACCTAAACTGAGTAATTATGTGGTTCCAAATAAAATAGATGACCTCTTCTTCTCTGGTTTGACATAGTAGAATTGCTTCTACCCATTTTGTAAAGTAATCGGTAGCTACGAGTAGGTGACGGCGATTACCTGGAAAGTTTAGGAATTCGCCGACGAGGTCTAGTGGGCATCTTTTGAATGGCCAGAAAACCTTGCTTGCATGGAGTTCGAGCGCAGGGGTGCGTATCATATATCCATGTCTCTGGCAGGTGTTGCATCTGCGGGAGTACTCTTCTGCTTGCTTGCGCATGCCAGGCCAGAATACTCCTTGAGTGATAGCTCTGTTTGCTAATGATCTACCTGCGGCGTGGGATCTACAAGTTCCTTCGTGTAATTTGCAAAGCAGTTTGTCTATTTTTGACTTTGAGAGGCACTTGAGGTAAGGCCCTATGACGGAAAGGCGGTATAACATACCATTCTGAGTAATCTAATGCTTCGATTTGTTAATCAGCTGCCGAGATTCTTTTGGATCTGCTGGGAGTGGTCTATTGCAATTGTTGCAGACACCGAGGTAGGCTAAGTAGGGCTTTCACCAATCATCGTCTCCCCCTTTATCACCCCCAGTGTTGATCGTGCACACATAAATACGATTAATACTGGGGGTTAAAATGATTTCAATCTGGAGATATCGAGCTTCTGTTCCCAAGAACCCGGCTAGATATGCCAATCAATCGGTGTGTCCGTTTTTACCTTGAAGAAGATAATCAAGAATTGCTTTCGCGAACTTACTCATCCTATCTGCAACGAGGGCTGGGTATTCGATTACCTTTCCATTTTTCTTGTATTGCTCATAATAGTGGTGAATGATGAGTAGTGAATATGTATAAACTGAGAATTCGGGGGCATCGAGCTCAAGTGCGAGGGCGAGTCCGTGAATGAGAGTTTCATACTCGGTAATATTATTTGAGGCCTCAAAATCCAAGCGGATTAATTTTTCAATTCTGTCATTAGAAGGGGTACTCAAAACGATCCCGATCCCTGTCCCTACGGGTTCTGCTGATCCATTTGTGAGAAGCCTCCACCCTGACTTAGTGTTCCAGTTAGCTCATTCGTCGAATAGCTTGGGGGGTAGATTCTCTGGTATGTCTTCGGGAAGGTCTGGGTCGTGCTCTTCCCACTCGGGATCCTCCACTAGAAAATCTGCAAAAAATCGATAACGGATTGACCTTTTTCGAAATGACGTTGTTCAAACTTGATATCATGTTCTCCCAAATTGACTGACTACTATTGTACTCTTCTCGACTTCTCTTTTTTGGATAGAACTTCCCAAAGTGGGTAGTTCGTCATAACTTTGACGGAATGGGCTTGAAAGTAGTGCTTGAGTTTTTATGAAGTATAAACAAGGGTGAGAAGAAGTTTCTCAATTATAGAGTACCATGTTTCTGCTGGTGTGAGGGTTTTGCTTATGAAGAAGACTGGTTTATCTATTTTCCCTTCTAGGCGAATGAGAATTGAGCTGAGTGAAGTATCTGTGACTGCTAGCTAGATTATCAGTTCCTCACTACCTACTAGGGTACTCATTATGGGAGACCTCCCCAAATAGATTTTGAGATCCTGAAAAGCTGCTTTGTATTCTGGTGTCCATGTGACTTTGGCAGTTGGTTGAACCTTTCCTCATTTGGTACATCCGTAGAGTAACAAGAATAGCCAACGACAACAGTCTGAAGATTTAAAGATGAAACGGTTGATCGCGACAATCTTGCCGGTGAGTTTCTGTACATCTTTTGTTATTTTTGGAGAAGGCATGTCGAGGAGAGTCCGATTTGATCTGGATCGGCCTCAATCCCTGTCTTGCTGATGAGGTGGCATAGAAAACGGCCATAATGTACCCCAAATTGACATTTATTAGGGTTGAGATGCATTCTGTAAGATCAAAGGATGTTGAATATAGTATTGAGATCTGAGATGTAATTGTCTGACTTTACACTTTTATACAAGAGATCGTCGATGTAGACTTTAATGACTTTCCCTAGATATGCTTTAAACATAGTAGTCATCAATCGCTGATATGTGGCACCTGTGTTCTTGAGCCCGAAGGACATGACTTTGTAATAATAGAGACCTCTCTCAGTGATGAAAGTTGTCTTATCTTGATCCTCTTCCAAAAACGGAATTTAATTATACCCCGATGCAGCATCCATCATAAATAGGAGATCATGGCCTACTGTGGAATCGAGGATCTGATGAATGTTGGAAAGAGGAAAATTGTCCTTTGGAGTGTATTTGTTCAGATCTGTGAAATCTATGCAAACTCAAACTTTTCCATTCTTCTTTGGGACAATGACAATGTTGGATATCAAGTCTGGATACTTGGTTTTTCGAATAAATCCCACTTTGATTAATTTCTCAATCTCAGTGTTAACTTCATCTCAAAGATGAGGTGAAAGTCATTGCTATTTTTGTTTGACCACTGTGGCGTTGATATTGATTGATAGCTTGTGACAGGCCATGGTCAGATCGACCCCGGGCATTTCTTTGAAATACCATGCAAAAACATCTCGATTGAGTTGCAATAACCGAATAAGAGCATCTTTGTCGTGCTTAGCCAGCTTGGTTCCAATGAAAGTATCTCTGCTAGGTCTATCAATGCTAATATATTTTGTGGGTTCTTCTGTAGGCAGTTGATCATTGAGGTGATCAACTTTTTGTAATTGCTATGCGGCTAATCTGTCTGAAGTATCTAGGATGACAGAGACAGTATTTTCACAAGCTCGAGGGAGTTTATGACTACCTCTGATCTCATAAATACCATTCTCATGTTTGAATCAGAGTGCATGAAGATAGGTGGAAGCAATTGTTTCCATATTGTGTATCTAGCAGTAGCCCATAATCCCGAGATAACGAGACTTAGCATTAATGACATAGAAAACAACGTCGATGGTGGCTGATCCTGCAGTAATAGGTAAGATGATCTTGCCTACTCGTTCTTCCCTAGATCCATTAAGTCCACTGATATCAGTGTCGCTCGGAATAACTTGGTCAGCTAATCCCATCTGGTCGATCGTACTCTGAAAAAGAATTTCAATACCACTTCCAGTATCGATCATCATTGTGTGCATGACAAATTATTTCATCTTGAGCATTATGACTAATGCATCATGATGTGGAAACTTGACATGGCTAGTGTTACAATCTTCAAAGGAGATTTCGAGTTGACGATTGCTCAACTCGGGAAGAAGTTTTGCTTCTTTGTCTTGAGGTATGAGATCATAGCATTCTGAAAGCTTTATGCATTTTGATCTATTAGAATTGCTGATCTGATTGATTTCGATCATGTTGTTGTGGTATATATAGTAGAGATGCTTCTCCTCAGCTCGATCATTGACCTGAACAACTTTGAGCTGCTTCTTATAGTTGCCATCTTTGTATGACTTCAGATCGACAATATATTCGAGCGTACGTCCCTCTTTAAAAATGTATTCGAGCAACCGCTGTAGAGCATAGAAATTGTCAGTAGTATGATGATTTACCTTATGATGCAGGCAAAATGGTCGATTATCGATGGGCTCCAGCGGTTCAGAGACGCGATAAAGTGGATCCTTCACTAGCAGTATAATTTTTTTGGAGATTTGGACATTCAGTTTTGGGAGAATGGGTTTGCTCTATGGATCGCTTTTCCAAAGGTAGCTAGTGTTCCCCTTGGTGCATTTCTGATCTCTCATTTCCTCTTTGGGTTCGCTGTTTTGGCCTGTAGATGGGACATTGGCGGAGAGGACAGATTTAATAAACTTCTGTCACTCAGACATCATCCTCTCCAAGTCGACGTAACCGTTGACTTTGGTAATCACCTCCTCTAATGTCGCAGGTTTGTTAAGGAAGAGGTATTCTTTGGCCTTTCAGTCGAGCCGAAGAGCATTGGTGAAAACGGTAACAACTATTTTTTGGTCGAGGTTTTCCACTTTTCTCACGAGCTCTAAGGATTTCTTTGAGAAATCTTTAAGTTTTTCTCCATGCGACTGCTTAAGACCGATAGGAAAATATAAGTTCTCCTCCTTGTCTCTGTTTTGAGCATATGTTTTGATAAATTATTGCTGCAGCTGATCAAACATGTAAATAGATTCCTCAGGGAGAGAATGGAACCATCGGAGTGGTTCCTCCTGTAGACTTGTGGCGAACAGACGGTAGAGGATGTGGTTGAGATTGGAGTACAACCCCAATGAATCACGGTAATGCTAAATGTGTTCCTTCGGGTCAGTACCTTTGTATTTGCAAATTTTGGGAGTATGGAAACCTTTCGGTATCTCCATATCGAATAGTTCTTTGGTAATCGGACTTCCTTGTAACTTCGTGGTATCGCCAGTAGTACCCAAAACTTGTGCCTCGATCAACTCCTTAATCAACTGGTCCATATGTTCTTTTATTACAAAATAACGTGTTGGTTGAATCACTGGACGTGTTGGCTGGGGATGATGAGTTCCCCTACCTTCACTCAAGCGATCTCGTGCTGGAACTTGATGTAGAGGTTGCTAGTTTTCCTCCTGACGGATGGAAATTTGGTGATCTCGACTGACTTCTGATTAGACTTCTACACCCAAATGCATGGAGGGCCGCAGTCCGTGCTGTAAATTCCTGGAAATGGCTTTACTGGCGACCTCCCGAGGTCCTAATCTTTCCCTTGCTGAAATGCGGGAGGTCTCTAGAAGCTGATCGTGGCCCCTGGCTGGAGGAGCTTGTTGAGTATTTTACAGAGCCTCGAGGGTAGTTTGCATTGTTGTTAACTGGACTTCGTGCTGTTTGAGCGTTGTCAAACGAGCTTGTCGCTCTGTATCGAGCTCTTTTTCTTGGAGCTCTCGATCCTTTGTAAACTAAAGTTCAAGTTCGGCGTGTTTCTCTCTCTTGGCGTGGAAATTCGCCAGTAACTCTGTGAGCTGTCCCAGATCCACATAAATTTCGAGCTAAGTTCCTGCGGTCGATCATCTGGAAGAAACCATAATTGAAAGTTGTAGTGAAAGACTATCTTAGGATATCATGAAAATGTAATCTTTCCCACAGACGGTGCCAAATGTAATGGCCAAATTTTGTAAGCTCGAAATGATTAGGAATTAGCTATCACACCAATGAATCTGTAGCAATACTCTAATGTGAAGTAAGAAATGGAAACACGTGTTTTTAACGTAGAAAACCTCTGAACATGTAAAAACCACGACCTCGTATGGAGGATTTTTGTAAAATTATCTTTATTGCTTGAGGCGGATATCCTTATTTCAAGTGATTTCTAAATATTGAAATGCTTTGAATCTCATAAATAAGAAGTTTGTGTAATTTTTTTGGTCCCTCTCTCTTCTGGAACTTTTCCTTTATATAGGCTTTTCCCACAGCTCTTCATCATGCTGGAACACGTTTTCTAAATTATGTGGTTAGTGGCGGTTGACTGGATAACTGACGAGTTCGTGGGAGACAGATGTCTTTGACTGGATAATGATTTTCGGGTTTAGTTCGGTCCACGTTCTTGAGCAGTTCGTGGGGCTGGTTAGAATGTTGACTGGAGTGTTAAAATTGTGTGAGCATGAGATTGAGATAATTCAAACTGGGTGAGCTCGACTTTGAGTGAGGTCGAGGGATAAGTCTGTACACTAACTATTACCAATATTGTCTGTCATGCATTTTAAATATTGTCGAGTTGTTTGACCCTTGTTTGATTTTGATATATTATTGTCGATAATTGTTGAAATCGACAATAATGTGCATTGGCTATCATGCCCTCTAAAGATTGTCGACTTTTTTCAATTTCGACAATTTATTGTCGACAATTGTGATAATCGACAATATCACAATTGTTATAATCAATTTAATCCGCCAAATTATAAAATTGTCAAAAGATATATATGTCGACACTTTTATTATTGATTTTGGTGGATCGTCGACAAATTTATTGTTGACCATGGTGGTACTCGACAATTTATTGCCGACTTATAAAAAAGCTTGTCGACAATTTATTATCCAGTTTCTGAGTAGGTCTTTTGCACTCTAATTTTGTGTGTTTATATATGTAGAAGCCCATATTTGATAGGTGAAGGCTACTCATGACAGGTGGTATGCCAAATATATTCACGAAACCAACAGGCTTGTAAGTTGTCATGTGACTTATAATTTACTTTTTACTAAATATTAATAGTGTCTCTCAAAATAGGCCCTATACTATACAGGAAACCAAACTGACGATATCGGAAGAGATGAGATTCAATCTTCAAAATGACAATGATGATTGGGCGTGTGCACCTTTATCATCCTACGCTTGTAGTTTGGTTTTAAATTACTTTGTTTTAATTTTTAACTACGTTATCTGTGTTTACGATGCAGGGAGTGTGGCGCCTAACACTAAAAGGTGCCATTGAAGGAAGGGAAGGGGATTTTCAAGATCTTGATGACCCGACATGGGAGGAACTAGGTCGACAGTTTACTAAACTTTTAACTATTGTTCAAGAGGGTCCAAAAGGGGAATATCATGATGACTTGATCTTAGAAGGGGGAGGAGTATAACGAGATGATTTATTTGAGGTTGAAAAAGATTGATGATAAAACCAAGCTAAGACAAACTTTGTTTCAACCATTTAATTGGTTCCAATTGGATTTACGCGATATTAAAAGGGATGGGAACACAACGTTTAGGATTGCTGTGCCATATGCATATTAGAGCCAATTAAAGTTCTTGAATGTGAAGCAGTCCTTGTGTACATTGATGACCAAGAAACCTTCTTATTAGAAGTGCATGTTCAGTCAGACATTGGATGTAGCTTACAATGATTTGGGAGAGAGAAGGTATGATACTTTGCTACGGGCTTTTAACTTTAATGGTGTGTTTGTGGAATATTTGTATATGGGCCATTTGTTGGCAACATATTACGAGAAGGTGGTGATCTTCATCAGCAACAAGGAGGCCTTAATATTTTTGCCCATATTTCGGCCAAAAACAAACAACAAGATTACCAAATTTAAGAGGTTTGAAAACATTCTTGCTGATAGTATAAAGTATTGGTGGGTTAGGATGACATCTGATGAAAACTTTGTGAAATTGAAGACCAAGTACCTATCACCTATTCCTCGGGTTTCTACACTATAGTGGCCACATGTGCAATTAGAGATCCCAGATGATTTTATGAAGGCATCTGTAAAGACCTATTTTGACATGCCAAGCCAAGTTTGGATGAAGTTGATGAAAGACAACTACGCTAACCCACGGGATTACAGCACAAACAATTTGTTTTCTTGAATGTGGTACATATTTGTATGTTTTTTGATGATGTACAGTTGTTGCATAACTCTATGTATTTTTTGTAGCTTTTGAACAGAACTAGCTGTTTCACAAAATATTTGTAATTATCGATGGGTCTCATTGTTGAGTTCATGGTGCAGTGGACAGTTGTAATTGTCGAGTTGGAGGTTTATCGACAATAAATTGTCGACTTGAAAGTGCAATCGAGAATAAATGGTCGCTAGTTCTAATTGTTGAGTTCAGGTGAAATCGACGATTTGTCGATGTCAAGGTGAAGTCGACAATTAATTGTCGAATATACGCAATTATCAACAATTATTATTGTCGATAATTATGTTATCGACAATAAATAGTCACCTAATTCTATAATATGTGTAGACACTGGAATAACAGAGTAAAACGCATAAAAAAAGATGGAGAGTCTACGAAAACAACAATTTATTCTACGATAACTAGATGATAGAGAGACAAAAACAAAGTACTAGTTACAACTAAAATGGCCACCAGGGCAAACATTACACGTGGTTCTTCACGGCAAGCGCATCTCCTTCCCTTACCATCACCTTGGCTCAGTTAATGAGACTAGCCACACGCTCCCGCAGATTCAGAATCACGAACTGCAGCTGACAATGGTAGAGATACTCTTCCCTACACACCTTCGCCACCTTCTCACCCAAATCTAGATAATATGCCTCAAATGACAATAATGTCAGATCGTGGATACTATTCAAACCAAAGTATCGCTCCACCAACAACTTATACTTCTCATGCATACAGCGGAGAATTGTAGCCTGACAAGTTTGAGACCTAGTTTTAGCCATCTTGCTAAAGAAACATGAAACAAGAAACAAGAAATAATGGGAACCTCCTCAAGCAATACAATCAGTATTTATACTAGGGATGGGGCATTTAAAATTGTATCAATATCAGTCCAGTGTTGCAGTTGTATTTAAAATAATATCAATATCAGTGCAATGTTATAGTGTTCAACTCAGGCTCCCTCCATCTTACTTTAACGTACTTAATATCGCTAAAAATGTAAACTTAAGTTCAGCAATAAGGGAAGTCCCAATGATGTAGATGGACATGCAAGCATATAAAGCTATTCAGCACTCCTTACACCATGGTCGTCTGATTGTGTATCTATTCCATCATTTGTGTCAGCCCTACGTATGTAATGAGGCAAATAAATTATAAATATTCAGCATATGTTATCGTACAAGTTGTTGGGAAGTACTTATTTCTTGTATTAGGGTAATCACCAGCTTCTACTTTTTGAAACAATAATTTTAATTCTGGACAAGTTCGTTTATCGTGGCTACCAAAGACTCCGCACCCTTTGCATGTCCTCTTCCTCTTTTCGACAACTATCTCCATTCTGCCCTTCTATCGGCCACCTTTCTTGTGATCATCTTTTGCACATCCTTTGGTTTGTGCCATAAGAAAATCCAAAATAGGAGCTGAAGACATCACTGTCTCAGTTAATGGAGTTGACATTGAAGGATCCGACCCTGAGAGTTGAGTGAGAAATGCATCGTACACATCTAAATGTAACTCAAGCTCGTCTAGCCTTGAAATTGCATATTCAAAGTTTGTTTTATTCTTTGATGCCCTCTCAAAAAGATTTATTGCGTGAAGTGAAAGGTGGCTATGGCGTAAGGGTTTCCTCAAGTTCTCTTTATCTAAGAAACTTTTGCCGTATGATCGGAAATATTTGTTTGCACCAATCTTCCACCTTGGTAAAATGAATGCATCTAGAATTTGGATAATATCGTATTTGGAGAAAACCTTGAAGAGATAACGACATGGCAGACCTACATACTTAAATAACTTGCATTCACAATGGCCTGTCAGGCTGGCTAAGTCTATTTTCAGCTCAAAACTTTCAGGCGGTCCGATATGTAACTTCACAAGTATTTCTTGAACATTGTCATCTATGCTCTTTTCTATTGCTACAAAACAAACAGTTTGATTGAATTGGTCTTCAACTTTATGGAAAATCTGCCTTATATAAATCTTTGCTGCATGTTTTAGTAGAGCCTGATGAGGTCTAGCTTACTGATATCTATGTTGGGATTGGAAGTCCTCTTCCTTCTCTCTTTCAAATGTGTCTAATAGAGCTATTGTATATTTCATCACAAAATTGTACAGACCAGTTGAAGGAAGCAGCCAACCATTGGAGAAATTGTTTGTTGACTCGCTTCGGCCGGTGGTACTCATGCAAGTATAGACAGTACCTCTATTTCATAAAGGTATCCATCTTTCTCTTATATTAAATATCTCTTACATTCAATTGTTGTCATCAAGATTATGTTTCTTCATAAGCTCATTCCACCTTCTATCAAACTCTACTGGATCATGTATTATGGATAATTAAATCTATATCAGTTTTGAATGTAGATGGATCTCGATAAACATGACCAATTTTTTCAGGGAACTTGTGTATGATGTGCCATAAGCAAAGCCGATGTTTCGTGTTTGGGAACATATGCGAGAAAATACATATATTAGAGTACATAGATTGTTGATTGCAGAATCAGTACACAATTAATTGACATTATTATTGATTCTATAATTAATCAACATTATTTTAGCTATAATTGTCGACTTTATGTCGAAAGTATAAATTGTGGACTTTATGACTTTCGACGGTATCAATTGTCGACTTGGTGGCTTTCGATAATTAAATTATCGACTTGATGATTTTCGACAAAATAAATTGTCGACTTCATGATTTTCGACAATATAAATTGTCGACTTTGTGGATTTCGACAATTATGTCAGCTATAATTATTGACATAGGGATAATAGCGCATTTACCAGACAAACCAGATTTACCCAATAATTTTTATAATAATAACACTGAGACTAACCTTGGGGATGGTGGCACCCATTGCAGCGTCTTCGCCGGTGATAATAGCCATCAGGTATTTATTGCTCATCGCTGTTAACCATGTTTGGAATAACTAAGTAAAGGTGGTCTCTTACTAATTCCTCAACAAAGAACATCAGAGTTAAATTGTTTGGAAGTGGTTATTTATTCCCGCAAATAGAGCAAATGACATCTTATAAACGTTTGTCCTATACGTGGTGTCAAAAGTTACCACATCCCCCAAAGCTTCATATGCCATTCGGGATCGCCCATCTATAAAAAAAAGTAATTTGTCATCATCATCGAGTTGAATGTCAAAGTAGAACATAAGATCTTCGAGTTTCTTTTTCTTGAACCAATCCAATGTAGCCTGCGCATCACCACTCGATAGACGTTCCTTGTTAACCATGGTTTTGTGGTTGTAACAATCATATTTGTTGAAGCTCTTGTCTGGGAATAGAGTAGGCACCTTGCTTGCTAAGATGTTGTGTAGCTCAAAAGTTGTAGTTAGGTTTTTTGCAGCTTCAGGAAAGAAATGATTAATCTTCATACGATGGTGGTTGCGAGGTGATACAAGCTTGTGGTTATGCACATCTGAGAAACTGGTAACAATAAATTTACCAAGTTTTTCTCTCCAATTAATGCTCAAAGTAGCCTTACACCCGCATTGGTAAGAAGATCACTTTTTCCCATCTTGTTCACTTGTATCAGAAGTTTTGTTTTTCTTCGACAAACTATTGCTCAAACAAGTAAATGTTACTCGTCCTATCTCCTCGGATCTTGGTCATTTTTTTAGAGTTGCGCTTCTTTGTAGAAAACCCTTGCATCCTTCCATATTGTTCATAAAGGAACTTGCGTCATCCACTGTATCAAAATTTTGCCCTTCATATGGCGTATCCATAAAAAAAAATCAATGGTATAATCAGGTGTTCCAGAACACACACTCGACGTACGTTGGTTGGCAGCCCTTGGTGGTGATTCATCTCCAATTACCTTTGACCACTCTGGTTCAACAAAATCTTCTATATTATTACCATGTTATATAAGAGGAATTATTGGATACAATCCCATTAATCAAATACATTCATACAGTTCGACGGACATATGGAATCAAAACTGACAGACAATAAGTAACCACAAATGCAAAAATAAAATAAAAATACCGCTTTCCATAAAAGAAAACTTTGATTATATAGGAATTTATGGGTCACAGTTGTACATCATGTATGTATAGTGGCATATTTTCCAGAAGAAGAATCTTTGTCAATACTATTAGTATGGGAAATATAATAATAGGCTAGACAAATAAGATTTTACGTGGAAAACTCAGTAAAAGCTGAGAAAAACCACGACCTCGAGGATAATTTTGATGTAAAATCTAATATGTTGCTAGTTATTACAAGTTTTGAGTGATAGTAGGGTTATGAAGTAAGGATAGTAGAGATGCAGATTACGGGGTCCTTGAACAATCTATTCTCTGCCTATATTTATAGTAGATACATGCAGTTTACAAAAAGAAAAAAATAGTCTCCTATTCCGGGGGGAGTGGGCGAACTTTGCGGATCTCTAACAGCTTTTTCTTGACCAGGCACAAAAGTTACTTTTAGTAGGTCGAGGACCTGTGGTATCTTCTTGAATGTTATATGTCTTCGACTATGCATGATTGTCTTCGATTATACTGTGTTGGCTTTCTCTTGTCGAATCTGGGGAATATCCTAGTACAATCTCCTCATTCTCGACATAAGTACTTGTGGTTGTGTCGAGAAGAGATTGGAAGCTGAAGAGGTTATCGAATATTTTCACGAGTCATTAGTTTGTCATTTTCGAGGTCAAGGTAAACTGTATCTGGTCATCTCGTTCCCGAGGAGCAATTAATGCGGTATATTGGACCTGGCAGGTTCAAGTTTGGTATAAATAGATGGTCTTAAGGAGGATTATATGGTAGTGGATTATAAGGATGCCACCCCAAGTGTGGCATAACACGTCACCTGAGGATGAAGACGGTGAGGAGTTTGAGGTAAAGTTCTTTCTTAAACTAGTCTTTTATAATTCTTCAATTGATCCTATCACGGCGTGGAGGGTAGGGGGGAGGTAGAGGCAAATAATTTTTGTATGCATTGGAGTCATGGGGGCACCATGCAGTTCTGAAAGTAATGGAGTGTATTAGTTTGGGGGAGAAGGGGTTATTGTTCGTAGTGAAGGCAAGGATGTTAATGCTGGTGGGCGTCGAGGGATCTTGCCGAACAAAGGAGGCTTCTTGCAATTTTCTGCTGCCTTACATCTGTTGAGGTAGCTCTTAGAAGCTCAGTGACTTAAGATTCATTGAGTTTCTTAGGATATTGTTGCTCCTGGTGCTAGAGATAATGCCAGATTCTGGTGAAAAGATGTAATATGTCAGATCCTAGTGAAAAGAAGCACATAGTAATTAGTCCTTCAAGTTAAATATAAAGATAACAATGTAGTCTGATGTAATGTAATAGAAGGATACAATTATCGAATGTAATCTGTAACAGTTTGTTTAGTAAATAAAGATATTTCTTTGATTTCTGCTTTTGTCTTTAATTGTATTTTTCTACTATGTATATTTATTTTTATCGATGTAACATGTGAGTAAAGTGAGTGTTGATTGTCTAGGCAACTCAAAGTATAGTTGACTGAGTGGGTCTAGGAACAGAGTACGAGGTTGATTGATTTGACTATTAAAACTGTATAGTTCCGAGGTGAAGTAAATGTTGGTTGGTTGACTTTGACTGTAGAGGACTATAAGTATCCTCTATTGTTGGAAGTGAGAGTTGTGTTTGTTGGAAGAAATGGTGAGGATGAGATCTCAGGTACATAATGAGGTATACAGTCGCGTTCAAGTGAAGTATTGGGAATTTTATAGTCAGTACATCAGAATCCTTTGGAATGCCAATGTTTACTTGGAGGATCCCGTGGAACCAAGCTATAAAGGTATGAGCGAGGCAGAGCTGAAGGATGCTGAAGATGATTTTTAGTTTTGATGTCAGTTGTAATACTGAAGTCCTCCTGAACGTGTAAGTTATATGTAGACTCGTGCAAAGATGCTGATTAAAAAAGAAGATGACGCTGTAGTTTATAATTTTGAATTTGTAAGTAGAAGATGTACTGGTTGAATTTGTAGTTTAAAATGAAATGAGATTAGACTTTGTTACTATAATGATGTTGTCGATGTTTTGTTGTGGAAATTTTTGTCGAATAAATTTTGGAGTTGGTAAATTTCGGAATGTGAGAATGACTAGTATTGTCTTTGTAATGTTTAACTGAAATTTGAATATGAGTTTTTGACAAACGTGTACCCTAGATATAGGGGTTTGTAGATTAAATAAAAATTGGGGGGATGAGATGAGAGTAATTAATTATCGCAAGGTGCATTCCTTTGAGTAAAATTTTTAAGTATAAAGAAAATGATGTGCAGTATCTTTGCGATAAAATAGGGTATGCATTGTTGAGTACAGATGTCTCAGAGGAAGTTCTTTGAGATATGAAAGGTTTGAAGGTACAATGTTTAAGACGTTATGATCGATTACTCGAACGGTCCCAAAGTGGGATGGCAAACAGTCGTGTGAGGTCTATAAATAGTTCGAAGGTGGGCGACTGTTCATATTTTACAAACTCTAAAAAAAAATTATCCAGCCCGAATTTACTATGCTTATCACTTGGATCATTGCCAAAAATTGGGAAGGAAGAGATTGTCGTGTTGATCGAAAGAGCAAAGTGGGCTAAAGAGAGGGATACTGAAGCAGCGCGTAATCAAGGTTAGTAGTTTTGATGTTTTGTATTGTTCTGTGATTGAATGTTTACTTAACTCTGTAGAATTAGGTATTGTTAAGGTATTTATAGATTGAATTTGAAGGAAAGTAGATGGATTGGGTGGTAGGGAAGATTTAACTGTGTTATGGCTTTATTTAAAACTCGCGATTGTGATTGCTGTAGGTTGATTTGTTGGCGGCAATGGAGTCATAATAGTTAATAAAGGGATTGGGTTACGAGAGATTTCTATAATTGGAGGTGAGGGGTAGAGAGATTATGGTTGTTGACACGGTGAAGACGGCACAACTGTAGGGGAATTGTTGGGTTTCGACGAGATTGTTGGGGATTTTTTCGTTGAAGTAGTTTGGATATGGCCGGAATTTGTGCCAGAGAAAATAATATCCGTATTTTGAATCAGAGTGTTTTGGCGGGAAACATGTGTAGTATCTTCTAGAACGAGAAAGATTCCTGTAACTCGATTAAAATTGTAATTAATAAAGTAATCGATGTATATTACTTAACAAATAAATAAATGAAATTTCATCAAGAACTGAACGTAGTAAGAAGTAATTGTAAGTAACAATAGTAGATCAAATTTATTTATATAAGAATGGTGTGTTGGGGAGTAATCTCGACAACGTTTATGAATATGAACATATGAATCGATGAACATATATATGTATAAGATATGATAGATACTAATTGTGGTAAAAATATGGAATCTGATTTACAGGTTCTTAAAAATGGCTGAAACAAATCAAATTGATGATAGAGAGATATATAAGAATCTCCAAGGCGTAGAGCCTCTGATGATTGATGTGTTTATATGTGCACAACAACTGGGAAGTAGATATAGGATGGGTTCGAGTAGTGCCTGTTTAGCTGGTATCGACCAGTTTAGGGTGGTACTTAGGGTTGTCGATGTGTATGACGAGGAGGCCACTGAAACAGACATGGATCATGAGCTACATGTAAGTAATCGGGAAGGTAGTTGGGGTGGGGAGGAAGATGTGGAGGAAGGTGAGGAGGCCTGTTACGGAGAGGGGTCGAAGATGAAAGAAATTTTGAGGTTCAAGAAAAAATATGGTATTCCTAGAGATATTAGGCTAGAGGAGTACCAGTATGATATGATTGACTAGAAAATACCCTTAGATGGGATTCTGGTTCCTCAAGAACAAATTAAGAAAGGGTTGAAGCTTCCCATTCGAGATGAGTTGATGAACTTCTTCAATGTAGCACCTGGTCAGTTCAATCTGAATGTATATGATTTGTTTAGGATATGCGGGGTAATAAATGACCGACTCAAGGCCAGGGGGAGGAGTTGATAATAGTCAATGATTTATGTGCGTACTATACACACTGAAGATGAACCCGAAGAAACTAGGTTATCGTTACTTAGCGAGGTTTCTTAAAAGACCGTTATTTTATGACATGGTGTCAACATGAGGGTAATACAGCGATGAACGTTTACTTGTCTCTGAGAAATATGAGTTCCACAAGAAGGACCCAGGGGAGCCTTTAAAGAGAAAGACCTTTAATCTAGGTTTGTGGTTAGGTAACTGAATTGTCGATGTTGTAAGTAGTGATTGCTTATGAATTTATTGTAACTGTATTGTTATGTATGTGCAACTTTGAAGAAGGTCGGTAGGAACTCTGAAGTTAAAGAAGAGTTATACAAGATCTGGAAAAGATTCTTTGGTAGGATTGACAATCTGGTCATCGACCAAGATCGAGTGAGCACCCTATTCCAAGAGGCTGGGTTAAAGAGGTCGAGGACCAAAGGTGTTGAAGTTTCTGTCATCGACAGTAAGATGTTGGTGAAGAACAAGAGGGCTACAGAGGCTAGCCTCCCTTTAGAAAATCGTTCCCTGGCTGGGTACAATATTGATACGGAGATAGATGCCATGTTTGGAGAATCTCTGGGAAAGAGTAAGAAGAAAAGGTTGGCGAGCCAAGCTGTTCCTCCGTTGCTTCCACACAAGAGGACTACTCGACAGTCGATAACAGAGGAGGTAGATGGTACCGTCAATCCAGTTGTTGTGGTAGATGGGCATCCTCCACGGGGTGCGGTTAGTGTGCTCCCAAAGAAGAGAGGGAGTGGTGAGACGTCGAAGAATAAATTCGTCGAAGAGTCTGAGACTGAAGTTCATAAGACAATGGACTCGTATACGTCAGGGACGGATGCACTGAAGGTAGAGTTGGATGACTGTTTGGTGGGGACTGAGAGCTTGATTACGTTTCTTGGCGAGGGCCAACAAAATATGTCGAAGGTGAGAAATTTTACTACTTTGCTTCGATTAAAGAATCTGGTAAGTCATTCGAATACTCAATTTATGAATGTAATGCAGATCAGGAAGTTACTGATGGAAGCCAAAGATCGCATTGTTGGCAGCAGTGATCTGGCATATCAAGTTCTGGCACATAAAAATATAGAGAAAGATTTGACGAGGGAGAAAGAAGCTCTGATCGAGGAGAATGGTGGACTACAAAGCATAATACCTACAAGCTGGAAGCGAAAAAGGCAAGGGATGTTGCGCTTCGTGAAGCGAAGAAAATTTCAAAAAAAGAAAAATTGGAGGCATTGGCGTTGCAGAGAGAAAATTTTGAGAATGATGTAAGGGAGTAGGTTGCCGATGCGCGAAAGGGGATGGAGGTGGAGTAGGGCATGGTTCTTGACGAGGTTAGGGCTCAGTTGAATACAGAGAAGTTGGAGAAATGTAAGGAAGTGAGGGCCCATTTTGTAGGGCAGTATGGGGAGTTGGAGGTGAAGAAAAACTATTATAAGGGGTTGGTGAAGTCTGGTGGTGTTGTCTTCGATGATTCAAGTTTAGAAGATGAAGTGTCGGAGACTCCCGAAGTTTATTGTGAGATGGAAGTCGTCGAGGATGTGGTGATGATGGAAACTGATGTCTCGCATCCTGGGGAGCTAGTAGATGTTCCTGTACCCGAAGTTTTTCTGAATATGGATGAAGCAATATCTTCTCCTGTAGTGTAAAAAATTTGTGTAAGCAGTATTATATGTGTGAAAGTATATAAAAATGGTCGGTGGGACCAAAACAATTTTTTGCATGTGGTATGTTGAATGATGGATATTTGTTTTGGAGAAAATGTTTTAGGAAAACTTGTTGCATATATTTTGTGAATTATGCTAAGTAGCAAATTCGACAAAGTAATATTATCGAGTGTGATTGTAGATCGTATTAGATAAGGAAGCAACGCTTGTTGATGTGATAAGTAACCGATGGCCATGAAATGGCAAGTAATGAGAATGAGTTACATATGTGTATCCTTAGATGGGTATCTGGGTTTAGATTTAAGAAGAATACAAGTTGTTTATAGTTTGTTCGATAAGTAAGGAATGCAAAGTAGAATATCATGTATTCGTAAAGTGTTCGCGTAAATTGAATGATAGTTTGGATGCATACTTATAAAGTATGGATCGAGATCAATCAAAGATTGTACAGACGGTTGACATTCTGATGTATACATATTAAGTATGGATCGATGGCAAGTCAAGAAAGTAATGATTGATAGATTGTATGATGCATACTTGTTAAGTATGGATTGAGATCAATTTAAGATAGTAAAGAGGATTGATTGTTGGATACATACTTGTTAAGTATGGATCGAGATCAAGTCAAATTAGTAACGATGCTTGATTGTCTGATGCATACTTATCAAGTATGGTTCGAGATGAAGTCAAAAAATAGTAATGAGAAAAGTGATAGTAAAGATTGTTTATTTGAATTGATGAAAATGGTTACAGTGTTTATCTGTAAAACGGTTTCAGTTGAGCAGTGTTCTATGGATATTCGAGTTGGATTTCATCTTCAGTCATCAACTAGTAAGTTCCACTGTCCGATTTGTCGCAAACAATGTATGGTCATTCCCAATTTTCTGATAACTTTCTAGAATTCTTAGGACGAGTATTATCTTGGATTGGTCGAAGGACAAGATCTCAAATACCAAATTTCCTCTTTCGATCTTTTTTGTTGTAAGCTTTATTCAATATATCATGGTATCATGGCATCGTCCCAAATTTTCAATGGCTTTGTCTCAGGTCTCTTCGATACAGTTGAGGTTGCAAAGGAGACCAAGTTTATTATCCTTATCTGGGATTTTCCTTCGGGTATTTGGTAGATTGAGGTCTAAAGGTATGACTGCTTCAGTACTGAAGGCCATCATGAATGGAGTATAGCCTGTTGAAACTCGAGGAGTGGTTTAATAGGCCCAGAGAATACTAAGTAGTTCGTCGACCCACCTTCCTTTCTTGTCGTCAAGACGCTTGCGTAAACCTAATTTGATGTTTTTGTTAATGGCTTCGGCTTGTCCGTTGCCTTGAGGATAGTATGATATGGATGTTGATAGCTAGATTTTGTATTTATGGAGGAAAGTAAGTACTTTTGCGCTGATGAATTGCTTGCCGTTATCGGAGCATATCATTTGTGAGTAACCAAACCTTGTGATTATGTGCTCCTAAAGGAACTTGATGAGCTCATTTTCATCGGTATGACATAGAGGAACTACTTCAACCCATTTTGTGAAGTAATCACTGGCGACTAGGATAAATATTCAGCTTCCGATACTGGATGGAAAGGTTCAATAAAGTCGATCCCCCATTGCTTGAACGGCCAGAGAACATTGTTAATATGCAAGTCAAGAGCTGGACTTTTGATGCCTTGAGCGTGGATTTTGCATTTGTACCATTTACGCACAAATTCTTCGCAATCTTGTCTCATCTTAGGCCAGTATAGTCCTTGCATGAATGTGCTCTGGGCTAATGATCTTCCTGAAACGTGTGCGTCACAGATACCTTTGTGAAGTTCTCTAATTTTGATATGAGCTTATTTTTTAGAGATGCATTTGATAAGTGGTCCCCCTCCTATGATGCAATATAAAATGTTATCTTGGACTATGAATCTGAGGCACTTGGCCAAAAGTGATCGGGCTTAATCTTTGTTACTAGGGAGGACGTTGGAGTTGAGGTATGTATAAAATGGTCTTCTCCAGGCTTCTGGGTCTTCATCTTCAGTAATGGTGATCTGCAGTGTTGACAGTATATCGAGACTGGAATGCTCGATGATTTTGATTTCTAAAGATCTTTTTTCACTGTCCCCCAGCATAGCAGTGATGTAAGCTAATGAGTCAGCATGACGATTTTCTCGTCGAGGTAAGTAAGAGATTGTTGCATGTTTGAATTTGTTTATCTTTTCTTTGACCAGGGCTACATAATCAACCATTTTTCCTGTTGTGCGGAATGTCTTATTGTAATGATTTGCCACGAGTAAAGAATTGACATAGACTGCCAATCCTTCCACTCCGAGTGTGAGTGCGAGATCTATACCATGTAGGATTCCTTCATATTCGGTCTCATTATTGGTGACATAAAAGTTTAGTTTGATAGCTTTCTCGATGCGATGATTGGAAGGTATAACGAGGATGATGTCAATCCCTGATCCTTGTGGTCCAGTTGATCCGTCTGTAAAAAGTCACCAACTTGAGCTTTTGGACCATGCGTCTGGTTATGCTATTGAGTTATATGTAAAGATTTCTTCGAGTTTTTCCCAATCGGGGTCTTCGACCGGAAAGTCTGCCAAAAAGTTAGCTACTACTTATCCCTTGAATGATATCTGGGGTTCGAAGGAGATGTCGTATTCGCTAATGAAAACAAATTATTGCTGGATTCTTTGAGATTTTTCATTTTTGGAGAGTACCAGTTTGAGGGGATACTTGGTGATGATTTTGATGGGATGAGCTTAAAAGTAAGGACGAAGCTTTTGAGAACTGTAAACAAAGGCGAGTAGCAATTTTTCTATTGTTATGTATATTTTTTCAGCAGGCATGAGTATTTTGCTGATGAAGTAGATCAGTTTTTCTACTCCTCCATCTTCTCGAATAAGAACGGAACTAATTAAGTCTTCAGTCATGGATAAGTTCATTGCCAGTATTTCGCCATCAACTGAAGTTCTCATGATAGGAGGATACCCCAAGTATCATTTAAGATCTTGGAAGGTTAACTCACAGTCAGAAGTCCAAATAATTTCTTGTACAGTTTTTTTGAAAGAGGAGTGGGATTGTCACAAAGCAGGAGGTAAAGAAATTTGCATCGATTAGATGACTTTGTGATGAATCTGTGAAGTGTAGCGATCTTGCCTGTAAAATTTTGGACATCTTTCTTTGCACACAGAGATGGCATCGCAATGAGTGCTTTGATTTGCACAAGATCAATTTCAATCCCTCTTTTGCTGACCAGGTGTCCCAGGAATTTACCAGATAAGACTCTGAATTGGCATTTCTCTGGGTTGAGTTTCATCTGGTATTGGCGAAGGATATCGAAGATGGTTTGCAGGTTGCTGGAGTAATCTTCGCGTTTCAAGCTTTTGTAGATCATATCGTCGATGTAGATTTCCATGATTGTGCCGAGATGATCTTTGAACATTTTAGTCACAAGTCTTTGGTAAGTAGCTCATGCATTTTTAACCCAAAAGGTATTACTGTGTAACAGTAGAGACCTCTTTCGGTAATGAAGGTTGTTTTTCTTGATCGTCTTCGGCGAGTGGAACTTGATTGAGCCAGAGGCTGCATCCATCATGGAAAGATGTTCATGCCCTGCGACGGAGTCGAGGAGTTACAGATTTACTGGTAGCGAAAAACTGTCCTTTGGTATAAATTTGTTAGGTTATGTAAAATCAATACAAACCCTGATTTTTTCATTTTTCTTTGGGACCGCTACAATGTTAGAAACCCACTTCGAATACTTGGCTTCCCGAATAAATCCTACCCGAAGGAATTTATTAATTTCTTTATTTACTGCATCGCGGAGGCGGGGAGCTAAGTTCTGTCATTTCTGAATGATAGCTTTGCTATCCGGAAGGAGGTTCAGTCGGTGGTACGCGATTGATTGATCGATGCTAGACATTTCTTAAAAAGTCCAGGTAAATATGTCAACGTTTTTATTTAGTAGTTGGATCATGGCTTCTTTTTCATCGGTGGATAGTTTGGAGTCGATGAAGGTGTGACGTCCTGGACCATTGAGTTTAATGAATTCGACAATCTCAGTATCATGCTGCTCGAATGTTGGGGGTGTCTATTGTTGTAATTGATATGCTTTAAGAAGTTTTTCTGTTTGAAAGTTGGTTGTGGTATTTTCGCACATACGTGCAACTGCTTGGCTACCTTTAATTTTGTAGATTCTGTGATATGTTGGAAATCAGAATGTTAGATGATAAGTAGAAGGTACTGCTTTGATCGAATGTAACCAACTACGTCCCAAAATTCCTAAATATTTGGACTCAGCATCGATGACATGGAATTTTACGAATGTTATTTCTACCCTGCCTAAACAAGCAGAGTGATCTCTCCTGTGGCTGATTCTTTCAAACTGTTAAAGCCGGTGATTGTTGTCGTTGAAGCTTTTACAAAGTTTGTGAGGCCTAGGACTTCAATCCCTCTTTGGAACAATACATCCGTCGCGCTTCCTGTATCGACGAAAGCGTATGTAGGTAGTCTTGTCTGACTTTTAACATAATAACAAGAGGGTCATCGTGAGGGTATTTTGCGTGGCTGGTGTCACAGTTCCCGAAATTGATATGGTATGGACGCTTTGATTTGCTCGAGCTTGGAAGAAGTTTTGCTAATTTATCTGAGGAGGTCATCTTGCAACAGAATGTAATCTGATCGTCTTGTTTCCTTTTCTTTCCTTTTTCAATTTCGATCATATACAGGTGGCGAGCCTGCCCTTGGCCTTGATTCTGTTCAACATCTTTGTTCTTTGTCTCTTCCTCGAGGAACTTTTAAATATCGAGGAGATAATTATGAAGCCTTCCTGCTAAGAGGATACGATGAAATATTCGAATAAGAGAGTAACAGCTGCCAGTGTCATGACTATGCACATTGTGATACTGACATAATGGTCTGTTGGGGAGATCGGGTATTGTTTGTGGTACTCGATAATACTCATCTTCCTTTATCGTTGGTAAGATAGCAGAGAGAGTCATTATCATTAGGGGTATAACTGGTACAGGCCTGTCGGGTCTTCCATTCTTTTTGTCGGGTCTCCTATTATTGTCAATGTTTCTGCCGCGTTGTTTGGGTACTTCAGTAGTGGTCGATTTTTTGGGAGGAGAAGAAGTGGTGAATCGAGAATGAATGGCAGAAGAACTTTTTAGTTTATCCTTCTTGGATCATTCTAGTTTGATGTAGTTAATAACTACATCAATCATTTCTGTCACCACTCTTGGCTTGTGTAGAGTAAGCTCTTCTCGAACCTTAGAATTGATGTGTAGGGCGGAGGTGAAGGATAGAACGACTATTTTAGGATCGAAGTTCCCAATTTTATGAGTTTCTTGCAAGAAACGCTTATAAAAGCTTGCCAAAGTTTCTTTCACGCCTTGCTCAAAGAAAAATAAAGAATCCATAGTAATCTCTCGTTCCTTCGCAGGGACATAATTTGATTCGAATAAACGCTGCAACTAATTAAATGTGGTGATGGAGCCTTCTTGGATCGTATGGAACCATCTGAGAGGTTCTTCTTTCAGGCTCATATTGAATAGCCTGCAGAGTATGTGGTCGAGTTTGGAGTATAATCCCACTGCGGCTTTAAAATGTCGTACATGGGTAAGGGAGCTAGTTAGGCCAGTATATTGAATAAACTTAGGCATGGGGAAATTGTCTGGGATGGGCATAACTTCGAGATGAGGGGAGATAGGGTTTGTCTCGATCTTGTCAAGTGCAGATTTCCTGCCCGGGATATCAGAGTTTATTGCCTGGATTCTATTATTTAGGTCATCCAAGGTGACGAACTATTATGGATGAATTGGTAAGGCTGTAACTTGCGGAACAAAATCTCCCTGTCCTTCTGGTCCCAATCGATCCCTGATTGGTCTTCTTTCTGGTGGTGGGGGAGTCTGATGAAGCGTGCATTAACTTCTTTGAGTTGTCGATGATGAGGTTGCTAAACCAAAATGCCGAGAAGCCCTGTCTGGGTTTTCAGATCTAGATTAAGAAATTCGTAACCCGTATTCTCTTGGTTGATCATCACGCTGAGTTACTCTTGACCGATGATCGCTTCGAGCAAGTGGAGGTGATACTTGTCAGCGAGTGAGTCGATCTTGGGTTCTCCTTAATCTTTCCATTTCCTTTTAATGTGTTTGACTCTCTTGATTCAAGGCTTTCCTTCGTTCGTCTCTTTCCACCTGAAGAGCTTGAGAATGAATGCGTTGGTCTTCCAATCTTTTGGCTTTTTTTGACTCTATTTGTTTCTGAAGCTCGATCACTGCATTGTGCAGGTCAACTGTTCTTGGTATCAGATTAATTTTTTGGTCTCTCACCGTGCTGGATTGGCTTCTGAGGTTCATATTTGTCATCAGAAGGTTTTTAGATCAGTGGTGGTCAAGAAAAGTGTGGTAATTCTCACAGACGGCGCCAATTGTAGTGGCGTATTTTCTGGAAGAAGAATCTCTGCCAATACTATTAGTAAGGGAAATACAATAACAGGCTAGACAAATAAGATTTTATATGGAAAACTCTGTAAAAGCTGAGAAAGACCACGACCTCGAGGAGGATTTTGATGTAAAATCTAATATGTTGCTAGTTATTATAAGTTTTGAGTGATAGTAGGGTTAGGAAGTAAGGATAGTAAAGATGCAGATCATAGGGTCCTTGAACAATCTATTCTCTGCCTGTATTTATAGTAGATACATGCAGTTTATAAAAAGAAAGAAATAGTCTCCTATTCCGGGGGGAGTGGGCGAACTTCGCGGATCTCTAACAGCTCTTTCTTAACCATGCACAACGGCTACTTTTAGTACATCGAGGATATGTGGTGCCTTCTCGAATGCTATCTGTCTTCGACTATGCATGACTGTCTTCGACTACACTGTGCTGGCTTACTCTTGTCGAATATAGGGAATATGATACTACAATATGTCATTAGATGGTTCAAAATAGATGCTACACTAACATGTTAACCCCAACATCACTAAGTACAGTCTACAGGTCTCCAATCCTAAATATATTCCCTTCAATCAGATTCTTCAGAAGATGACTCCCGGAAGGTTTCCAGCTCTCCTACAAATCTATGTGTGCTTACCTTTCTCGTTCTGCAGCTTTTAATGCTTCCATACATAATACTACTTGGGACCAAAATAGTTCATCAACCTCTTCCTTAGGGAAGAAAACTAGGGGAATTATTTCATTACCGTAGCCATCATGTTCCCCTCCAAAATACCCATGGAATAAATCACACACCCATTGAATAAACCCCATATCTGTAACATAAACAGGTTTCACTGAGTTATATTGCCGACAACCCCATAAATCGACAATATTTTGTTGATTTCTGGGGTTTTCGACAATATTTTGTCGATTTCTGATGTATTTGACAATAATTTTGTCGATGCATTGGGTTTGTGATAATTTAGTCATAAATTATTGTCGATTTATCCAATTTCGACAATTAAACTATGCAAATTTGTCGATTACTGTGTTGTACAACACTCCTAAATTGTCGTATGGCCAAATTTTGACTATAACATGTCGACTACGTAGTATACGACAAATTTTAAATCTACAGAGAAGAATTTTGCATACCACTCACCTGTTGGTAAAGGGTGGGATGTTGGGTTTGGGAGTAGATGTTGGGATGCCGTCCACTAACCTGTTAAATCAAGCAAAATCAATACTCCTACACAAATTACCTCTGTAGCACAATTCCAACATCATGTTCCTAAAATACAGTTTCCCAATAAGGAGATAGACTGAAAAATGATCGTACCTTAACCGGAGGTAGAGAGAGAATTTGAATGGGAATTTAAATTTTGGAGTGAGAGAGACTGAGTGATTGAGTGGGGGATTTAGTGGAGGGGAAACCAGGAGAGAGATAGAGAGAGAGTGAAATTTGAATTTTGGAGTGAGAGAGGATTAGAGAGAGAGTGGGTGAATGAGTCAGTAGAGTGAGTGAAATGCCACATAGGCAAAAAGAGAGTGAGTGAGTTGGTAAGAGATAGTGAGTGTGTGGTTAAGAAAGAGTGTATGAAGAGTGTAGCAAGAGGAGAGTGTAGGGGAATCATCTCTCAACATTATTTTTATTTGTGGAAACGCGTTTATAAACAGGATACCAAGAGCCTTATAGCATCTCTAACATAAGAGTATGCTATTCCGGTTTACCATACCGGTATTCCAGAATCGCATACTGTTTTGGTCCAACAACAATTTTTTTTTTCTTGGGCGCTTAACGGTTTAGCGCCCAACACCAAAAAGCCAAATGATATGTAATTTTTCTTGGGGCGCTGAACGGTTCAGCGCCTAGAATCTGTTAATTATTATTTTTCCCCTTGGACAGTTGTATTAAAAAAATTGTTGGGCGCTGAACGGTTCAGCGCCTAGACAGCTGTATTAAAAAAGTTGTTAGGCGCTGAACGGTTTAGCGCCTAGGCGGTATGCGCACTCCTCGCCAAGTTTAGGTTTCGCATACTTTGGAGGGGTATGGGGGTGAGTATGCTGAATACCATACCCCTGTTGGATAGGTTTTTTTGCAAAGAGTATGAAAAAACCTTAACAACATACCACTCTGTTGGAGACGCTCTAAATGAGTCCATGACAACACTACTTTAGCCTTTTTCATTTTTTACTTTTACTTTTTTGTCCTCCAATACCAATAAATAAATAAACTACTCCTTCGTGGGTAAATTCGTAAACCACTATATCATAAAATAGATCAGATAAGAGAAGAAAACAACTCTGCAACAACAGTAACAATGGATGCAACAGTAACGCCATTAACAGTAACAGCAGTAGCAACACTTAACATTCTTGCATCTTCAACCACCACCCGAAGAACGACTAACCAAATCACCACTCTTCCTCAACGTTTCTTCACCAAACCTAACTTGCACGACCTTCATGTCTATTCTAGTAGAACAAACAACACACACATTCCAATTCTCACTCGTTGCTCCACAAAACCAGATATTGGCAACGACCCAATCATCGAAACTGATTCAATTGAAACCTCATTTCTTCAAGCTTCAAATCCCACTAAGAAACCCCAGTTTCCATCACCATTATGTCCTAGAGGTTTAGTGTTTGATTTGGGTCCGAATGGTTCTTGGGATAGTCAAGAGGTTGGGTATCCGGTGGTTAAACGTTTTGTTAGCGATGACGAAGAGCGGTGGTACATGTGGTATCATGGGAGAGGGGAGGAGGGGAGGGGCGATGCGATTGGGTTAGCGATTTCGAGCAATGGGGTTCATTGGGAAAGAGGGATGGGAAGTGTTCAATCAAATGCCGATGTGGGGTTAGCTATGAATTTTAGTTTGGATTGGTGGGGTTTTGATACATTAAGTGTCAGGCCATCTGATGTTGTAATTATGTCTAGTTCAAAAGTTAGAACTTCTAGTGCTGTTTATTGGCTTTATTACACTGGTTTCAATTCGGAGAAAATCGAGTTTAATGTTGGGGTTGGGGTTGGGGGTGATGGTACCGATGTTTTCAAGTCGTTGCCTGGATTGGCAATCAGTCAGGACGGACGACATTGGGCTAGAATTGAAGGAGAACACCATACTGGTGCTTTGTTTGACGTGGGGCAAGAGAAGGAGTGGGATTCTTTGTTTGTTGCGGCGCCAAAAGTTGTCTATCACACTAGCGGCGATCTTAGAATGTATTATCACTCATTTGATATAGAATCTTCGACATTTTGTGTTGGGATTGCAAGGTCCAGAGATGGTATGAAATGGGTGAAACTTGGAAAGATTATGGGTGGTGGAGTTAGTGGTGGCTTTGATGAGTTTGGTGTTATGAACTCACATGTAGTGAGATATGGGAAAGATAGGGGATATATAATGGCTTATGAAGGTGTTGCGGCAGATGGGGCGAGAAGTATCGGATTAGCTGTATCACCGGATGGGTTGAAGGATTGGAAGAGGTTTGGAGATGGGGCAATTTTACAGCGGTCAGTAGAAGAGGATGGGTGGGATAACAAAGGAGTGGGATCCCCGTGTCTTGTTCAAATGGATGGGGAAAATGATGAATGGAGATTGTATTACAGAGGTATAGGAATTGGGGGAAGGACAAGCATTGGGATGGCTGTTTCTGAAGGTAGCAAGGTTACAAGTTTTCGAAAATGGACAGGATTTCATCTGTAAGATTGCTAAAACACTTTGAGCATGCATTATTCATTTCTCTTATCGATGCTATAGAATCAGACAATCAATGTGCATTTTTATTGTCATTAACAGAACTAACTAGCAGAGTATGTGCACATACAGCTTAATCCTGTTAAGTCATGTCTCTATAGATTGTATCTATGCTGGCTTAGCTATCTTTAACTTTCTTCAAGCCTTATGCTAAATCACGCATGCTCTCTAGGGTTTGTCATTGTTCTCTAAATGTAGTTATGCTACAAAAAAGTACATGACATGATGAATATAAGAATTATTACAATGAGTTGAATTTTACGTCCTATGGCACTTTACAAATGCTTTCTAGCAAAATTTTACATCCAGGAAACCTTTCTCAAAGTAATTGAATATTATTTTCGTTTTCGAACGTCCTATCACAACTGAAAAACCTCTTTCTAGCAAAATTTTGATATCCAGAAAACTTTTCTTGAAGTTATTGGATATTATTTTTCGTTGTTGAAAGCGCATTAGCAGTTAATATTTTTTTCCTCCTCCATCTCAATCAGGTATGTCAATTTTGTTGTTGTATCCAGTTATCGAGAAATAATTACATATGTTTATAACAACATTGATCTTTTAAAGTTATTTACTCATACAAAATTTATTGTTGGGTGGTTGTTTGCAGCTGACACTCTAGCGATTCCTCAAAAGCATGAAAAGGGAATGAACTTGCTTACCAACATGGCAACGTCTGCATATACAATCAGCATATATGCATATTTTTCGGGTAACTATATACAATTATATGTACAATAGTTGTACCTTGTTAATCACATGTATTTGGATAAATCCTACTTAATCATTGTCATGAGATGTGATTTTGACTGTCGCAATGAAGCTTAAAGGGATGATTGACACCCTAAATATATCGTTTCAAACACTAATGATATGTACTCTTGCATTTAGACACTTAACCTCTTCCATGCCACCATAGGTTGTCTTGTCTTATATGTAGTAAGTATAGTCATAGTAATTACTTTACAGCTAACAACTACCAATAGATTAGAAGTGATATATGTTGTAAAATAAGCACTTTGTATTAATGTGTACAGTTTTAACAATTATAAAGCCCCGAGTTAGAATTGATATAAATATTCGTTGCAACTACGAATATTTCTATGTCTTAGCCTGGATTTACAATTAGTCAAGATGGGCGATAGTTGGCTAGAAATGAAGGAGACATTATAATGTTGATATGTTTAATGTGCTCCCCCACAAGTTGTTTTGTACAGTAGCAGCGATGTAATATCACTCATTTGATGTAGAATCTTTGACGTTTTCTGTTGAGATTAGAAGATCAAGAGATGGTATGGATGGTCAAGCTTGGAATTAAGGGAAGGACAGGCATTGGGATGGTTATTTTCGAAGGCAGTGAGATTACAAGTTTCCGAAGATGGACAGAACTTCATCTGTAGGATTGCTAAAATAAAATGTTTGTATTCAACTTGAACTAAAATACCCATTCTGACTAGGATTGACATTTGTGATTGGTTTAAAGGGTAGTTTATGATGTAACGCTGCACTATATTTAGATGACTGAAAGATGAATCTGAGCTTTGATATGGATGGGGTAGAAGTATTGGATATAACTAAACGATCTGATCACCTTTTCCATGAAATAGCCATTACATATAGATGTCCACGAGCCGATTTTACTTGATGAAGTTCCATGATAGCAACTTCCTGCTACTCAATGTGAATTCTGTGGTCGCGTGGAGCAGTTTTGGCAGTCCTAAATCTGTGCTTGTGAACCACGCAATGAAGCCGTTGTTAGGATATGGTCTCCTTTCAATCAACCCCAATTCAAGCATGTAAAGCCTCAAACGAAAATGATGCACCAAATCGGGATTCCACCAATATCAATGAGCGATGAGGACAACATAGGAAGAACGATCAAAGTGGTTTTCATTTTTTTGAAATAGGTATTGCGTATTTGCTTGTAATTTGGACTTTCTAATGCTATAAAAAAAAAGTTATTCCGAACTGGACCCTAAATTTGTGGGTACTTTGAGGGAAATATGTTTGAAAAGCGGTGGGGAATTTGTGTAAACACCAAGGATAAAATAATGATTGGAGTTTTCCCTGGACAAAAGTTAAAGAATAGATGTTTTCCGACAAAAAAAAGAAAAAAAAAACAGTGCACGGCTTCCTTTTGCTTCATACTCGTTATCATTTCCCACATAATTTCATTTGTAACTTCTTACTCATTTCCTGTTTTATCTGTTCATTTCTTGTATCTTTCGGGTTTCCCGTACTCACTTTTGTGAGTAACATATATAGCCTGCAGCAACTCCTATTCATGTTAAAAAGAAAATTGGTATTTCAGTAGAGAACAGAAAGGACACTCGTGAGGAGTGGTATTCTTTGATACTTGCACGGCACGAATTAAGTTTCACCATAGTGGTGATTTTAGAATGTACCAACTCTTTTCAAGCAGAATCTTCGACTTGCTCTGTTGGGATTGCAAGGTCAGAGATGATACTAAGTGGGTCAAGCTTGAAAATAGAGGAAAGAAGAAATAGAGAAGAAGAGGAAGTGACAATTTTCTTGAGAGGGAAGAAATAAAAAGGTTAGGAGAATATAGTCTTTTCGAGTGACTGACTGTGTACGTGTGGGACCAATGATGTATGCATGTATTACAAACCATAGTTGGTCCCACACATACACTTCGAAAATATGACATGTTAAGTAAAATAAAGACTTAAAAAATAATAGTCGTTCTAACAATAAGACTCACAAATAAGCTGTGTTCATTATAAAATCCACAAACATTCTGAAACATCCATATTTGTATTGGTATCATTTCGTGCCAAAACTAGTTTTAGAGATGTCCTAGTTTGTCAAAATCTATCTCTTGGTTCCTCCTCGTCAGGGATTGATTATTGGATCAACTACAGTTGGACTTGGCTCTATCAGGTACGTTGACTTGAGAATGAACCTTTGGTACGAGTGAAGTCCCAATGATTTCTTAAAAAGGATTTTATAAACCATTTTATTTGAGTTTTTATGAAAAATTAAAATATTTAGTTCTCTGTTCGAATAGGATTGTTCAGTAACAAGTCTGTAGTTCTCTGTTCGAACTCTCCGTTCTCAGGTTGAACTGATTTTTTATATTAAAACTTCTTTTTTGGGACTCTTTCTCACTTCTTTTTCTAGAGTTTTTACTCATATCAAAGGGTGATTTTCAAGAGCAAGATTTCTCAGTGATCAAAGTCAATTATCTTGCTTTTGAGAGTTGCAATATACTTTTAAAATACCTAATTTGAGATTTGAGAGCTTGAGTGATTCGAGCTTGGGAGTTTTGGTGCGTGATCCGAAGTGAGACGTTGTAAAAACGAAGAATGGATTACAGGAAGACTGATTACAGCGAGGTAACCATGGGACATGATTATAAAGTTTGTGAGTGATTGAATTTTTGTAATTTCTTTTTAAATAGTGGATTTTTAGTTGTCGGGCGATTCGACAACAACCTGTGGGTTTTTCTCCTGAGAAATGTTTCTCACAGGGTTAAAATTGTTTGTTCTTGTGCATAGTTGATTACTTATTGCTAACACTAGATAATTAATTTATCTTGAATTAGGATAGGGTTAGACTATTAATTTCAAGGATTATTGGACCTAAATTGTTCAAAACCGATTAATCTCAAGTAGTTAGATATTTCACATTCGCACAACTCAACGCTGCAGTTTATCATATATCAATGCATCTACTTGATTGAAGACAATTTGATTCCTCATACATAAAAGTTATACCGATAATCTATTCGTAGCATAAATCGCAAACAACATAACCCTCATTCATCATAAACAACACACAACACATATAGTACTCATGTAGCCTAAATTGATGGCCTCCTATAAGGATTAGATAGAGAAGGTCCACGTGAAAATGTCTCGGACTGCGATTCAACTAACACTCTTGATCCGACATTGCTACTAAGTAGATAATTGTTTTCAATGTCATCGTCGGTTAAAGTAGAGCTCAATTTTCCCTTGTATACTATCAGCAACGTTTCCAGCATCCAACATCTCCGTGACACCAGCCCCTACTCCGGCACTAGTCAACATCTCCGTGACACCAGCCCCTACTCCGACACTACTCAACATCTCCGTGACACCATCCCCTACTCCGGCATTAGTCAACACCTCTGTGACACCAACACCTTATTCGTTTTAACTATCAGAGGAGTCCTTGCCGCCGTCGCTATTAACCTCTCAAGTAATGACGTCACGCTCATTCTGATCACCTGCGGTGTGTCAATGGTCATGGTTTCCGTCGCCGAGTTTTGGATTTTGACTAATCATTTGGGCGTCGTGGATAAAACAATAGTTACTTTTTCCAAGGTTTTTTAACTGCTAAAAGTCGATGGGCGCAAATAATTCTCATCTCTTTGGCATCCGTTACGGTCATTGCAAACTTCATCTATGGTACAATAAAATTGTACTCTGCCCGACGATTGGCTTCAGCGATTAGTGCCGAAGGAGGGGTTGGTGTCACGGAGGTGTTGACTAGTGCCGAAGTAGGGGATGGCAGAGATGTCGGATGCTGTTAACCTTGCAGGTAGTGTATAACGGGAAATTGAGCTCTCTACTTTAACCGATGATAACAGTGAAAATAGTCCTCTACTTAGTAGCAATGTCGGATCAAGATCGTTAGTTGTATCACAACCCGAGATATTTTCACGTAGACGACCTCTATCTGATGCTAATGGGAGGCCACCAGTTTAGATTACCCGAGTACTATATGTGTTGTGTGTTGTTTCTGGTGAATGAGGGCTGTGTTGTTTGTGATATATGCTATGAATAAATTAGTGGTATCACTTTATGTATGAGGAATCAAATTGTCTCGAATCGAGTAGATGCATTGATATATGATGAACTGCAGCGTTGGGCTGTGTGAATGTTTGCGGATTTTATAACGAACACGAATCTTCTTTACGAGTCTTATTGTTAGAACGACTATTATTTTCTAAGTTTTTATTTTACTTAACATGTCATATTTTCCAAATCTTCAACAGATACGGAGATGTTTTGCACATTCTCATATTTCTAACACATACATGATACCACTGATTATGAGTTCGAACATCTGGAGATGATATGAGCCAGCTTTCGGTAAGTGAAATCCCAAAACTTTTGTTGTTTTGAATTCCACTGATAATTTACCACTGATTATGAGTTCGAACATCTGGAGATGATATGAGCCAGCTTTCGGTAAGTAAAATCCCAAAACTTTTGTTGTTTTGAATTCCACTGATAATTTACCAATATCTTCATTAATTATGATCTCAATAGATGTTATTAGATGATTTGTCTTTCAATGCTTGACTAGCTTAACTTGCATGCCATGAATAAAGTCAGATAAATAACTTATGTTCTTAAGACTTTTATTCATGTGTACTAATTCTTACCATGCTTACAGTTACAAGATCTTTATGTATACACCTCCTTGTGCAATTTTCATGCTTTGTGTTTCCTTGCTAGGTATGTAATATCTGAGCATGCCTAAGTTGTATTTTTTTTTTCCAATCTTAAACACTTGCATGCAAAAGTTGGTCAGTCTGTATGTATAAAGTAACAACATTAAGTCTTTTCCCCTCAAATATAGATATGCAGATTTTCGTAGTTTTTGCGTCTCATTTTTCCTTTTGACATTCCACAAATGACAGTTTTACGAGGGTAATTAATCCTTGTGCAACTGTTTGTGTAGTACGTTTTCCGTAGTGCATTAATCTTGAGAAGTATCTTAGTGGATCTTAGTCGATCTCCCAAATAATTCATTGCCTGTGGACTATATTATGGAGTTAACTAAGATCCACAAGAATCACTTTCCTTAAAATTAATGTGCTACGAATAATGTACGTATCAAACATGGCAAAAGGGTCAGTTAAACTTTTAAAACACATGTCACCTCAAATGGGCAACAGATAAATGACGCAAATAGGAGAAGCATCGAAAACTTATTATATTTTGTTATAGACATAGTTTGGAGTTTAGAAAAGTTGTCGAACTTGCTTGCTGCCATTTGGAAAGGGCAGTCCTTTTTTGTCAAGTAAAACCTCACTTGACCAGCTAAGCTATCATGCGAATATAAAATTGTGAAAGATAGTAACTAAACTTCAGTTGTTTTTTCTCAGCGATCTGTATCAGGCTCATTCTTATGGATAAATTTGTAATAGGCTTTTTTTGTTTCTAATTGATGTTGGTCTGACAATTTTTCTTTTTACAGTTTGCTCACAGAGACTGTTCAACTCTAGTGCAATGAAGACAATATTTCTGAGATCTGCCATCAGGTTAGCCCGTAGGCCCAATTGTTTGGCTACTGACGTGAATTGATATATGCCTTGTTAGCCTAAAATATCGATGTAAAATGCTTACGCTTATTGCAGGAGATGCACATTTGATAGTTAGTAGTCGTAATTATGACCTCAAAATTCCTACTAATGCTATAATTTTTTTTGTTCCTGGAATATTAAGTAACGAATCCAACAACGTTGATGCTGTCCTGAACATGGTTTGCTGATGTGGTACAAATGACATATTTTACTAATCCCCTGTATTTCTGATCCCTCATGGCTCCAAACACATTGAAATGCTACCTTTTTGCATTGTCTTCGCATAAAAGGCATAAGAAATTGTTGTACAATATATGTGCAAAATTTCTAGTGATGTTCTGCAGATCTGTGAACTATTTAACTACGGAGGTCTCGTTATTGAATTTGCTGTGTGTACTTACTGTTTTTGTTGGTTGATCTATTTGTAATGGTCAAACTGTATGCTAGTGTGACAGATTCGAAAATTGCGAAAAGGGAGAGAATGCTTAAAACGTAAACCAGATTTTCAATGTATGTACGTTTTCTCTTATTCTCAATGTATGTATGTACGTTTTCTCTTGTTTCAAATATTTTCCTCTTCAAAGAGCCGCTCCTCAACACCTTCAACTTCATCGGTGTTTTGGTGCTAGCATGCGGATGTGCCTTTCTCATTGTTAACCTCAACATCACTCGTTTCGAGTCCTTCCAAGTTACCGTGATAATAATCTCTCTATTCGCCGTGTACCTGATGGTTATTTTCTTCTGTCGAATCGTAGGTTTTAAGTTCGTACAAATGGTAAGTGTTGAAAACATGGAGGTCTTCCAAACACTAGTGGGTCATCATTTCATTCTGCTTATCAGAAGAACCATCGCTGTCATCGCTATTAACATCTCAGGTAATGAGATCGCTCTAATTCTGATCAACTCCGGTGCTTCAATGTTAGTGGTTTCAGTAGTGGAGTTTTGGATTCCGACTAGTCGTTTCAGTGTCATCGCATGAAACCATATCCACTTTTTTCCAGGGTTTCTTAGTTGCTAAAGGTCAATGGACGCAGATTATTCTCTTCAGTTTGGCATTCGTAACTTTTGCTACAAAACTCATCATTGGTTCGATTATGTTGTACTCCGTTCGACGATTAGGGGCTGCTGGCGCAGGAGTAGGGGCGGATGTTGAAAACGCTGTACGTGAGGAAGTCGAGCTCTCCACTTTAACGGACAATGAAACTGAAGGCAGCCCATTGCTTGGTACCAATGTTGGATCGACGAGGGCGTTTAGTGTGTCCCAGTCGGAGACGTTGTCACGTGGTGAATCTACTCTACATGATGCTCGTGAGAGGCCATCAGTCTAGGAGGTTAGTTGAGTACTATCTTTGTTGAGTGTTGTTTTTAGTGAAGGAGGGTTGCGATTTATGCTAGCGGTTTAGCTTTTTTGTAGTAGGAGGAATCACATTGTATTGAACCGAGTAGATGAAAATTGATATATATGATGAATGTTTGTGGATCCACTATTATTTCTATTTTTTTAGTTTACTCAACATGTCATATATATTTTCCAAGTCTTCAACAGATACGGAATTGCTTTGTACATTCTCAAATTTCTAACCCATACACGGTATCACTGATTACGAGTTCGATATATGAGCTAGCTTTCGGTAAGTGAATTCTCATGCTTTGTGTTTCCTTGCTGGGTATGTAATATCTGTACATGCCTAAGTTGTATCCATTTTTTTCTCCAATCTTAGACACTTGCATGTAAAAGATGGTCAGTCTGTATGTATATAAAGTAATAACATTAAGTCTTTTCCCCTCAAATATAGATTTGTAGATTTTTGTAGTTTTTGCGTCTCATTTTGCCTTTTGCACATTCTGCAAATGACAGGTTTACGAGGGTAATTAATCCTTGTGCAACTGTTTATGTAGTTCATTTTCCATAGTGCATTAATCTTGAGAAATATCTTAGTGGATCTTAGTCGATCTCCCAAATAATTCATTGCCTGTGGACTATATTGTGGAGTTAACTAAGATCCACAAGGATCACTTTCCTTCAAATTAATTTGCTATGGATAATGTACGCATCAAACATGGCAAAAGGGTCAGTTAAACTCTTAAAATATATGTAACCTCCTTGAATGGGCATCAGATAAATGACGCGAATAGGAGAAGCATCGAAAACTTATTATATTTTGTTATAGTCATAGTTTGGAGTTTAGAAAAGTTGTCGAACTTACTTGCTACCATTTGGAAAGGGCAGTCCTTTTTTTTTTCAAGTAAAGCCTCACTTGACCAGCTAAATTATCATGCAAATACGAAATTGAGAAAGATAGTAACTGAACTTCAATATGTATTTTCTGAGAGTGTTCTATCAGGCTCATTCTTATGGATATACTTGTATTAGGCTTTTTTGGTTTCTAATTGATGTTGATCTGACAAATTTTCTTTTTACAGTTTGCTCACGTGTTCAAACCTAGTGCAATGAAAAAGGCGACACAATTTGTGAGATCTGCCATCAGGTTAGCCCGTCAGCCCCCATTGTTTGGATACTGATGCGAATTGATATATGCCTTGGCCTAAAATATTGATGTAAAATTGCTTACACTTATTGCGGAAGATGTACATTTGATTTTAATAGTGGAAATTATGATTTCAAAATTCCTAATAACCCTATAATTTTGTTGTTGGAATTTTAAGTAACAAAGACAACAACATTTGTGCTATTCTGAACATGGTTTGCTGATGATGTATAAATGACATATTGCAACAGATTTGAGAATTGCGAGAAGGCATAAAACGTAAGCCCCCCCCCCCCCCCCCCCCCCCCCCCCCCCACCACCACCACCACCACCATACACACACACAAATAAAGCTATAAGTCAACTCGTTTGGAAATGAAGTCATAGTTTGATGGTGGCAGTTCTAGCTCATGACTCGTACTCTCCTTTGCCTTGGGTGGAAGGGTTATCCAAGTAACTTTTCCCAAATGGTTGTGGGGCCAGGATTGCCGCCTGTCCTTAGGTGGAAGGCATTTCAGGTGCAAAACCTCAGCTTGACGGTAGTGGGAGTTGTTCTTTGGCATTAGGTATTGGGGTTCTTGAATAGTTGGTCTTTTTTGCAAGCAAGCTGAGGAGTCTGCTAATTATCTCTTCTATTTAGTTTCTCTAAGATGAGGGATACATCGATTCTGTCATAGGCTTAGGTTTTTCCTTAAGATCCTTAGGGTTTGTTAGGACTTCTCTTTTCATCCCTTCCCTGATATTCTTTGATGAGACCAATAATTTTTAGGCGCTAATCCTGTGATAGATAGGCTATTGTGGCACTTTATTGATTATGGTCTGAGCGGAAAAGTCCGATGGGTGAGATATTGCTTCAGTCTGCTGGGAAGCCAAGTTGTTTATTTTATGCTACATATCTAGGTAGCAGATTATCGAAGGATTTCAGTTTTGTGGACTAAGGATTAAAACCATTGCTGGCACCCATCGTGTTTTGTTGTGGGGCATTGATAAGTGTTACAATCATTTAGCGGAGAACACATCATACACTTGGTGTTGTTAAAAAATCTTGGCGCCTCAATTTTTTTTTTTGCGATACATTAATTTTAAAAAGTATATTATGAAACTATTTTCTTTCGACGTCACAATATATCACAATAATATGGCTATGTATTGTCAATTCTCTGTGAAAGTTAGGAGGCTAGATAGGCTATTAACTTCTTGGTATCTCATATATTGTGATAATCTCAATATCATCATTATCACGATATCATGATTATTACGTTTTTATCTTTTATTATTCATAATATCTTGTTTATGTTTGGATTTCTCCATTATCTTTACTTTTATATAAGATCCCTCCTATTGCAGTTTTGATATTGCTTTTTTCGCTCTCAAGAATTTTTCTCAGGAAATTGTGTGATGGATTGACTGAAATGTTCATTGTGTACATGGGTTATCACTACTGTTACGCCTTCACGTGACCTGTCCCGCCCGACATTGGGCTATTTGAAAGATCTCCATCTTCACCCTAATATCAGCTTTTTCCCTCCTCTCATTTCCTTAAATTTGGACTGAGTAGTGTGTATACATATTCTGGAGCTTTTGTGGGAAGTGCATCTTTACATTATAGTAGTCGCAGTGATTGATCTGCCTTGGTGGTCTGTGCAGTTGAGATTGATCTGCCTTGGTCTCTGCATGCATGCTCACTATTCCGGACATTACCTCCATCTCTTTCTACTAAGAGGTATTGCTCGTGTAGCAATCATTAGCCCCCCTAGACATACACACCACCACGACACACAATATAGATATGTAGTTTTTGCGTCTTGTTTATGCCTTTTGCACATTCCGGGAATGACAGTAATAAGAGGGTAAATAATCCTTGTACAACTGTTTGTGTAATGCGTTAATCTTGAGAAATATCCTAGGGGATCTGAGTCAATCAATAATTCATTGCCTATGGACTATATTGTGGAGTTAACTAAGTACCATAAGAATCATTTTCCTTCAAATTAATGCGCTATGAATAATGTACGTATCAAACATAGCAAAGGGGTCACTTAAACTCTTAAAACACATGTCACCTCCTTGATTGGGCAAAAGGCAAAAGACGCAAATAGGAGGAGCAGCGGAAACTTATTATATTTTGTTATATTTTGGAGTATTGAAAAGTTACCGAATTTGCTTTCTACCATTTGGAAAGGGCAGTCTTTTTTTGTCCAGTAAAACCTCACTTGACTAGCTAAGCTATCATGCAAATACACGATTATGAAAGATAGTAATTGAACTTCAGTATGTTTTTTCTCCGTCTTCTATATTAGGCTCATTCTTATGGATAACTTTGTATTAGGCTTTTTTTTCTTCTAATTAATGTTGAGCTGTGGCAAAATTTCTTTTACAGTTTGCCTCAAAGAGTGTTCAACTCTAGCGCAATGAAAAAAACGACGATTTGTGAGATTGGCCACCAGGTTAGCCCCTTGGCCCCAATTGTTGAAGCAAAATGTTTACGCTTATTGCAGGAGATGTACATTTGATCGTTAATAGTCGTAGTTATGACTTTAAAATTCCTAATAATGTTATTATTATTTTTGGTTCCTGGAATATAAGTAACAAATTCAAGAACATTGATCATGTCCTGAACATGGTTTGCTGAAGTGGTAGAAATGACATATCTGACTAATCCCCTGAATTTCTGATCCCTCATGGCGCTAAATACATTGAAATGCTACCCTTTTGCACTGTGCCTGTATAAATGGCATTTTTTGTTGTTGTTGTTGTAAGTGACGATATTTAATATTAAACCACAATAGGGAGTACAGAAATAGCCGCGTCAACGAGGTCCGAGGCCCCTATGGGCTCAAAAATAGAAAGAGCTGGGGAACACGCTCCCACGGCAGCTAAAGCATGCGTCTCAAAATTAAAACATCTACTAAAAAATTGAAAACTAAACTCAAGGAAACGGCCACCAAGGAACAGCATCTCTGGAGCAAGGGTGAGGGCTCTCCAAGAAAGGTCAGTAGATCCTGACTTGAAAGCACTAACAATAAAGGTCTGTATAAATGGCATAAGAAATTGCTGAACTATATGTTCCAAATGTTTAATGATATGTTCTGCAGATCAATGAACTATTTAACTACTGAGGTTCACATTGCAGTGTGTACATACTGTTTTTGTTGGCTGATCTATTTGTAATGGTCAAGTGTATATATGCTATTGTGACAGATTCAAGAATTGCGTAAAGGGAGAGAATGCTTAAAACATAAAGCAGTGTTTCAATGTATATATGTTCTCTTATTTCTTTTCTATTGCATGAAACGTATACATGGACAGATTTTAAGTTTTGTTTCCTACGCTAGCTTGCAAAATAATATGGGATTTTCCTTTGTTGTCAAAATCGATCACTTAGCTCGCTCTAAGCGTTAAACGAATCGAGGCGATCAAAAACACATTACATGCTTAAAGCGAGTAGTAGATGAAAAGGCGAAGCTAAGCTAAGCGGTCGCTTATTTAGAAAGCTATAATCTTCAAAGCGAAGAAAAACAACCGCTTAAAAGATGATACAACCAAGAGTCAAATTTAGAATGCATTTCACAATTATTATTATTTTTATGTGTATTTCGTGTTAGGATTGCTTTGCTTAATACTCATTATCATTACTCTCGTAACTTCATTTCGTGGTGGTTCTAGTATTCTTATAATTTCAATTTGTATGAGTTTAGAGTTGTGTAATTGATATCTATTTTCGTCATCTTAAAAATGTTCTTTTCCAGACTTGTGTTATGCAAAATTATGTTCCAAGAACTTAATTGTTCCGGTCCCATCATGATCTGCTAGATATCTTCATAATGTGTACTCAATTTCTTCCAACTATACACATTTAAAATGCACGAAAAAAATGCATTTATAACCATGGATATGTGCAACGAAATGTGACCAAATGCTTGTTCTTCCTTCTCACCCTTCACAGCTCACAAATTTAATTCGTTTATTTGGTTGAGAGATGACAGACAGGTCTGAAGGCATAGAGTTATTGTTTGCACATATTCATAATAAGCATGTTTGCACTGGCGTCCAACTCGTGAAACTGTGCATTTTTCTCTCTCTCTCAATGATATCCCATAAATTTTGATTCGCGACATTGTTTATAAGGATGTTGTTGCTGTTCAAGTTGATCTTAGGTTCACAATTAGGGAATACTCATGTTTTGATAATTAAAAAGTTAAAAGCCTAAAGTACCCGCTGAACCTGACAAACAAGTCACGAAAAATCAAGAAAACTAGTCCAGTAGTTCCCATGCTCGCTGTCATCGCCCCCAGCGCCTCCACCGTTACATGAATTTTGATCATCAACATTTTCTGGAAGGAATTGACTAAATCCTTCGTAAAGTCTAGGGAATTGCCAATATGCGTCCACTCCATCTGCAAGTTTTACGATATCCGGGGTCCATGAGTCATCAATTAGTACATCGTCGAGGCTTGAACATTCATTTGTTTCTTCTTTGACATTTTCTTCAAGAATAGATGTTGGATTTTCAGCTGGGATCGAAAGGGGCACAATGTTGGAGAAACTACGTGTCGATGTGGACGATTCTGGGTTGTATGATTTGGGAATATTACTACAAAGTGTCTGCGATGATGGGTCAGCGATTTGAGTAGAAGACAACGACCATATATTTGACTGTAGAACCAACCGCTCTTCAGCTTCAAGCCGAGCACTTTCCCACTGAGCAATATGGCTAACCTTTGCCGTGGATGGGTTTAGGTACATAGGCTTGTGAGTCACGGGATCGATCCCGTCTTTCGCTAATTGCTTCTTGATATGTGTATTCCAGTAATTTTTAATCTCATTATCAGTTCTCTTAGGCAAATGTGTAGCTATGACCGACCACCTGAAAGCAATGTGGCTCCGCTTAGTACACTGGAAATGTTTGCGATTTAGACATATGCTAGCGTTGTAACTATTTCTGATCACAATCATTTTCGGTGCTGGTGTGAATAGCAATAATGGTAAGAAAATGCATATTATCGTGTGCGATGAGGACAGAAACACTTATATATATATATATTTCATTCTTCAGCAGAAAATAATAATAATACACGTTTAAAACGTGGAAGATAAGGTATTTTTCATAAATTAATTTGTTGTCTAAAAACATAATGCATTAGAGAAAATAATAAATTCTGCGATAAATCGAAAAACCCAATCACATAAAATTATGATTTTTCATAACAAATTTTGTAATGTGGACCGTTATCAGCTCTTAAAGGAACCCAGTGTGTGTGAAAATCAGTGTTTTGTACTAATTTTTGCCAACAATTAGGCGAATAACAGTGGAGTTATAAGTATATAATCACTTGTTTCCGAGGAGGGCATGGAGTTGAATGATGTTCTTCTCTTCTTCTAAGCTAAATTTCCCTCGCTTAATATCAGCTCGAAGGTAATTAGCCCATCTTAATCTACAACTCTTCCCGCACCTAAGAAGTCCTATAAACATAAAATCATTTGAAGAAATCGTTAGAAACATTACGCGAATACACAAAGAGGACAATGTATTTACCTGCTTTGGCAGGCAACGCTCGCCAGCCCCCTGGGCCGTGCTCATCGATATAGGCCAAGAGTTTCTTGTCTTCCTCAGGTTTCCATTGGCCTCTCCTCAACCCCACTTTTTCGCAACACGGTTGTCTCCCCATACCGAACCGAGGACGAAGAATGGTGATGGTCAAGAGTCTCAAGGCTTGAGGGAATGGGAAGTGGGGGACTGATACATAAAGAGATTAGAGACAGAGTTCAGCTACATATAATAAGGGATAAAGAAATAAATGTACGTTCAGTGTTTTAAATGAGGGACTATACTCCATTCACAATGATTGTGTATTGGCTAATAAACCATATGGTTTATTTAGACCGATGATAAACCATAGCGGTTTTCAGGGTTAGACCAATCCGGTTCAACCGGTGGTCAGTTGGGCAAACAGTTAAATTTACGCCGCTTTAAATACTGGCCTCTTGGCTCAGCGTTGGTGTGAGCCTCCACCACCAATGGAGAGAGGTCGTCGGTTTAAATCTTCGGGCTAATAGTATTAGCTAAGAGCCTTTAGGCTTAGTTATACCCTTAGGAATTTGTACCCCTTTCACGCTTGGCCACAAATTTTCCCGTCATTTTTTTTTTAAAGCGAACAACTTATATAAAACTAGACCCGGGGGGTGATATAGGAGATATAAGGTCAATCAAGTTAGCCGCCGCAGCAGGCAAGTTACAACAAACAGGAGGGGCCGAAACACCCCAAGCTGATAAAAAGTGCGCATCCGTGTTGTACGTCCTGCTAAAAAATTTAAAACGAAACTCATCAAAATGAGATGCATGGTACATGATATCTGAAGTTTTAGAAAGGGCACCCCAAAAGAGGTTCATTGACTTCTCCTCATAAGCTTAACTAAACGTTGACAATCTGACAAAAGTACTAATCCCCTTATTCCCAAGTCCTTCGCCGCTATCAATCCTTTGAGATCTGCTTCAGCCTCCGCAGCTTCCGCGTCGGCTGCATGGGTAGTGTCATGTCCTGCAACAATAATGTTTAAATTAGAATTCCATATTATGTATCCCACACCACTAGAATGTCTGTTATGGAGCCATGAAGCATCTACGTACTATAACAAAGTGCCACCTTTTTTCCATAAAAGGAAAAAATGCCTTTCAGGGGATCTGGATGGCAAACAGAGGGAATATTGTAATTGTAATAGCTTTTGGCTCTTAAAAGAACTTCAAGAGGATTAGTTTTTTTCTTTTCAAAAATCATTTCATTTCTAGAGTTCTAGACATAAAACATAAAACAACTCATCTTCCCCAAGAGGTCGATAGTAGCTTTTCTGGTGAAAATATTATTTGCTAGCAAAAACAACACCTTCTCGAGGTGATTAGAGTAAGTCCAGGAAGAAGGATTAAGAGAAAGTTCAGATTCTTACCAAATGTCTTTGATGCTTTACAGAAATATAATGCATGCGAAGTTGATTATTCTTCAATGCCACACCTGGGGGAAAGAGGATCTTCGTACGCCATGCGTGAGGTTGAGTTTGGTAGGAAGCCCGTAATTGATCGCATGCCACATAAAATATTGGATCCGAAATGGGGTTCTGTTTTTCCAAATGGTATCCCAGATCTTCCCATCATGCTCCCCACGGGGACCTGCAATATAAACTTTGGAAAGGGGCGAAATAATGCTATACACCGATTTAACCGTAAGCATACCATTTTTCTCTTCTTTCCATCTGAGGACATCTTGAGCGGGGTGTCTGCTGATGGGGATGTCAAGGATATGGTTTGCAACAGACTCGGGAAAGTACTTTTTGATCCTTTCCATGTTCCAGGAGAAAGTCATTGGGCAAATAAGGTTTGTATTGGATAATAATATATATTATTACTCTATCAGTTAATCACAAGCAATGATATGAGAGAAGAGTTGGAATATCTTTATTGAATAATATCTCTCTGTATGCTCAGAGGTTCTGTTGTTACGTAATACAAATGATAACCCAATATGAGGTTATCTATATTTACTCAAACTCTCCCCATAAACCCTAAAGGCCTATGGGCTTGTTAGGAGTCCATTAGGATACCCCAACCCAGTTGGGTTGGACTCAACTCCTAACACTTCCCATTGGGGTGCTCCATACCAGGACGACTTGCCTCATCAAAACCTCTACCTAGCAAAACCCTATTGTGCAAAAAGTTGTGCAAGGAAAGAGTATAATCCTATGCCCTGTATGGGTTGTAGACGCGCATATGTTGTCTCATCAAAACCTCTAGTCAGTAAAACCTCCAAAGATAAAAATTGCACTATCAAGAAAAAGAGTACAACACGCATGTATCCATGTCAGGTTGGACTACTCCCCCTGAAGTCGATCTCCTTCGGGATCTATCTCCCTGAGATATTGATAAATAAAACTTTTGCATGCCGATTTTGTGTACCAGCTTCTTGAACGTAAGTGGTACAAGAATCTTCGTGAATAGGTTTGCAAAGTTGTCTTCTGAAGTATCTTAAATAACCCCAATCTCATTCGCCTTTTGTAATTCATAAGTACGGAATTGCTTCGGTGAAATGTGTTTCGTTCTGTCGCCATTGATAAAATTACGATTGACTTGAATGATTCAAGCCGAGTTGTCTTCATACATAGTCGATGCTTTATCTTGGATAAATCATACCACAATCTTTAGTTGATGTAATGTATTTTGGAGCACAACCATCATTCTCTGCCAGCTTCGTGAAGTGCAAGAATTTTCTTGTGGTTCGAGGATGTAGCTACCGTCGTCTACTTCATCGATCTCCAAGACTCTTTATGTATCCCCGTACATAAACACATAATCCATTTGACAATGGTCTCTATGTTGGTTTGAGAAGTATTTTGTATTGGCGTACTCTATACTTTTACGTTTACATTTTGAGTAGAACAAATCCTAGTTTTTTATACCGATCAGATACCTCAGAATGTGTCTGATCTCAATCAAGTACCTTTGGGTAGGAATATAACTATGATAAGCCAAACAGTTCACTGTGAATGGGTCATTGGGCCTAGTATACCCAGCTAACTATAGCATAACACCTCCTAGCTATGACGTCACGGCCCTAGAAGTTTTCCCCCGAGTGCTGGACGCGCAATAAATGACTTAGCACCGTGTGCTACATCCATACCGAGTTGTTAGAATAACTTTTTCGATATATATTACTTGGTGTACGAGTATGCCACTACCAAGATGTCCAATCTGTAAATCGAGGCACTACTTGAATTTTTAAAGTCTTTTATTTTGAATTCCTTCCCAAGGTATTCGGTGGCTCTCGCAATCTCCCCTGGAGGTTTAATGATATCCAAATCATTTAGTGTAATGTTATGATGACACTGAAGCTAATTTTTGTCCTCTAAATAAGAACACATAGACAGATAATGATATTTGCAAAATCTCTAACCTTTAAATACTCAGTCAACTTACTATATTTCATGGGCCCTAATTACTTCAAGTCAACAATACATTTTCTAGTTTTATTACGTACACACTTCATGTGTCGGGCTTAATTGCTTCAAGAAGCTTATACATACCTAGGTGGCTTCATGTAGATATTTGTATTTAGTTTCTTATATAGATATGTGTTATTTATATTAGACTCATATCTAGTTTGTCCTTGACAACTTGACAGACTGATTAGTGCCAAAAGTTTATAGCGTCCATAATTGGATAATAGGTTTACAATCGATGCCAGATCTCTTAAAGAATTCCTAGACAACTAGTCTTGCCTGGACCAAATTATCTCTCTGAGTTAATCATGTTTCCGTACATTTCCATTTATAACCGGCAGACTCTATTATATCACTTCGTATTATGCTAGCAAACTAAGCTCCACTTGGATTTCAGACGCCCACTTTAGCTAATGTACAACAATATACAGTCGTTTACAATAAGTGGTTATGAATCTTTATCTTTGATGGCGAGCACAGCAGCGAATATGATTACCTTGTCGACAAATATCTACCGAACGATCCTACGTTGTACAATTACAAACTTTTAATAGATTGATATCTTCTTATTATCATACGCATGTGCCACCCCGGGCTAGTCTCATAATGCATCAACTGGTCGCGTAGCTACTATTGCCTCGTCGATGGGTAGTTCCATCCTCGATGAACTGGCTATACCATTAGTCATATTTGTCACATATTCTGTAGCTCATCAGCTTAGAATACTTTCTTTCAACAGTGCTCCGCACTAAGCGCGAGCCTCAGATTCTTTTGCAGTACTAGTTCCCCCGGAATGTTCAACTACAGTACTAATTCCTCCAGAACGTTCAGCTGTATAGGTGCATTACTTGCAGGTACATATACTTATGGTACTTTAATAGCGCCTATGAATGTGTCTAGTAATTCATTTGTGACCTATTGGAGATTTGTAATCCGTTGAACCTTATTGTCACCTAACTTATGTATATGGATCTAGATGAGATAACGATGGTATTTTCCAACTAATCTTGGGAACATTCTCAGCATTGGCTGTCATATCTTCCCCCAATACTGGGAATATCGTCTCATCAAAGTAATAATTATCTGCCCTGCAGTATATACGTCGCCAGTGGGTTTAAAGTATATAGTGATAGATGTGTATCATAACCCACATAATATCATGCCAACATTGAGGGTCTCATCTTCATACATTGTGGTGGTGTAATTGGCACCTGTACATAATATTAAAATGTTTGTTAATGGGCGATACCGGGCTCCGACCCAGTTACTACTCGCTTTTGGATTTTTTTTTATGATTTGTTATAGGATAGACCCTAATCAGTGTTGTGGGAGCAAGAATTCATATCCCACACACTAGCCAGAAGTTGTGATCGTAATAATAGTTGGGTATGGTATGGGGTACTCACGATGCTCAATCATCTATCCCATTTAGCGGGAAAATAATTATCAAAAGCCTGTGAGTCAAACTCCCAAGCCTTCATCAAGTTGCATCAATCAACTTTGATCGGTTAATCCAGGAACTAAGCCTGCGATCGAATGATCTAAGTGAGAAGTCGTGTTAACATTGTATTGCTAGATTTTAATAATAAGCAAATGTAAGACCATCTTCTAAATACATCTATTATGACCATACATATTCAAGTGGGCCACTATGTGGATGAATAGGTCTACATGTGTTTTCATGGATGTGTTTGGAGCAAAGGCTAGAGATCCCACTCCACCTTGGTTATACTAGGATAAAATAATAAACTTTTCTTGAAAGCAATCGTTACACGTACACTCTCTCAGGGGCGGAGCCAGGATTTTATGTTTAGGGGGGGGGGGGGCGAAGGTAGTATCATGAATTATATTAGGATATTAAAAAAAAAAAATTGGCCATTTAACGGTATTTTAAGCTTAAAAATTAATCAAATATAGTATTATATTTGACTTACAAATTATACAGATTCACTTCTCCTCTCATAAAAAAATCAAAGTTTTTTTTACGGCAATGACATGATCAGCTTAAGGTAAAGCGTGAAAAAATTATCAAAATAAATTTTTTATTTGATGACATCAAGAATTGAACCTTAGACTTTTGGATTAGGAGCTCTTCACTTTACCAGTTGAGCTAACCTTCCTTGTTGTCATTAGAACTAAAAAATATTATACATATTTTAAAAAAAATCATTTATATACCTATATATAGGTATTTTTTAACAAAATTCTTGGGCCCCCCTAAATCCGCCCCTACACTCTCTGGACCTTCCATCCTTTTAAGAAAAGTTGAGATGTAATCTCGATAATCCTCCTCACTATCCGAGCCCTGAGGAGTGTATTGGAAACCGTTCTAATAGTTTGTTCTTACATTTAGACATGGAAGGAATGCACAAAACCTTGTATGTCATTTTCTTCGATAGTCATTACGTGATAATCGTTATCATGTATTTCCCTAAACTCAGTTAGATTCAGGTGGATTTACTAGTGTATAAAGTAGGTTAGATACCCCATATGGTACCGTTAGAGAGTAATAGTATGACGTACGTAGTAGATTCTATTAGGTTGGCCGTTTCAATGATATTCATGACATCCCCGATATACTAGGTTAGAGACAAGAAATATGTTCATATCTCAAAAGGATCGAGTGCGTGGTACTAATGTCTCTTAGACATGTGTCACTACTCATCCGATTATTGGTCATGCTCAATTAACAGATAGATCCATAGACAGGTTGTATATAGTAGATCAACTATCATACATAATTTAACTACTTCTCAAGCAATAAATTCGAATAATCACAATTTAGAACGAAATAAAAATCTCGTGTATGTCACGAGCACTTTATTGAAACATAAATAATTTGTTCCAAACATAATAAAAAATACTGACAAAAAGTAAATCAAGTCTTTGTGAGAAAAGAAACTCCTAGCGATCTCTACAGTGACATCACATGTCTACTGAGATATCGTTACGGATTACTCCGTATGTTGATCCATGCTGGCATCAGTGTTGCCGAAGAAGTCTGACGTTGCAAACTTTATAGTGATGGAAGTTATGTCAGTGGTGATGTGGTTAGCATGGACTTTGATCTTAGGCACCCTCGGTGTTTTACAGTCTCGTACCCAGTGTCTAGCTGCCCCACATCTCAAACAAGGAGATTCTGAATATGGCTTCTTGATCATCTTCAGTGTCTGTGGTTTACCAGCCTTTTTAAACCTGTTATGCGTCTGAGGGCCCAAAAATCCCTTATTCTCGCCTTTAGTCGCATTCCCACTTCCAGAACCCCATTCATGGTTGTCTTTATAAGATTTTCCGTGTAATTGGTCTTCTCCTCCTAGGGGGATACCTCTTGTTTTTCTTAAAAACAAATTTACCCTCTTCTTCAGTAGTGAGCAAGAGCTGAAGCAGATCTACATGACAATTGAATTCTAATTTTGCATGTTGGTCCCTGAGAGAAGCCTGTGAATACAGAAATATAGAGAAAGTCTTTTACAAACCTCTTCCTCGAATACATAATCATTATTGAGCCTCCTTGCCAAATTTTTTTCTGTAGTGCTGAGTTATAGCAGCTACAGTCTTGAAGTCACTTAACCTCAAGTTGTTCCAGTGGTTGTGATTCTTAAAGGTCCTTAGGGTCTGCTGGAGAACAAAGCATTCCACTAAGCTTGTCCATAATTCATATGAATCTTTGTAACATATATGCTCAAACTTCAGCTCTGGCTAAAGATGGGTGCGCATAACCAACATGGCATGTGCCCTGAGTGGTTCAAAGACGGTATTATTTCCAGTAATCAACTTTGAGATGTTCATTATTTTAAGATGGAGTTTTATGTCCGTACATCAAGAAAGGTAGTTGGAACCATCAAGCCGCAATGGTTTGTAATCGTAACGTGGGCTGACAGACATCTGTTATGCAAAATGTTGATCGTAATTAGTAATAATTCTTGATAAACATTTCAAATGCATTAAAGACAGATCATAATACTTAGAATAATAATAAATGATTCATAATCATATTATAGTTGAACCTTGTTCATATTCTAAAACTCATGAAATTCTTTTCTAATAATTAAATCTCAATTTTACCTTGTAAAATGACGATCTTAATCTTAGATGTGCACTTTTAATAGAATCTTAGCCAAAATTGTTATTCAAAACTACTAGATGTGTACGTTCTTTATTCAAACAACTAGGGTGTTCTAAGCCCTAAAGTTCTATAAGGTCTGTATATTCTAGCCAAACGACCCTATTTACTATGAATATGAGGGGTATTAGATGTTTAGCTGACAAGTGGCCCCACCCCGAAGTCTGCTGGGTTCACAAGATATATAAATTATGCATGTCTTTGAACTAACATTCTAATGTACTATAGGTTGCTATTAGTGCCTATATATCTTTAAATGTTATAATATAATATTTAATTACACCTAGATATAAAAAATTGGTTCCTCAAACATCAAGTTTTTAGAAATAGGACTAAGTCTATTCTCAATTGAGCTCTAATTATTTATTCTTTACAATTAGCTGTGATTTATATATGACTCTTAGTCATATTCTGAATTAGTCTTGATTTTGTATTATCTGTGATGCCTGATCATGATAATTGGTATTCTAGGGGCATACCATTAATATCCTATTAGCTATCGTAAAATACTTAAATAGGTATTAATCAATTTACTTATATCCCATATAAGTGAGTCAATTTTTATATGCAAGGCACCCGTTCCCCAAAAAAATTAAAATATATTTTTCGTAAAAAATATTAAAAATGGGTCACCCATGGGGTAGGTCCAGTTAATAGAAATTTTCAAAAAAATTGACTCAATTTGACCAAAAATTGAGCTTTCTAGAGCCAATTTAGTGTTTGAACCGGTCCTCGACCGGTCTGGCTTGGTCTGGGTCAAGGCTTGGTCAAACCATGTACCACGTGTCCTTATAGTTGATTGCCACATGTCATGCCCATGGAATGCCTCTATGTGTGTGCTTTATGGTATGCCTATGGTATGCCACTGAGTGTGCCACATGGCATGCCCTTGGTATGCCAATGCATGTGCCACATGGCATGCCCTTGACATACCATTGCATATGCCACATGGTATGCTAAGTGTCACTTCCACATCAGCAAGGTGGGTCCTACTGCCATATGTCATTGACACGTGTCATTGCCACGTCACTAATGGATTGGGTTGATGACGTAATAAATAGGATTTAAGTAATATTTTTTAAATATAATTATAAATAAAATAATAAATAACCTAGTGATGTCAGCATGACCAAAAAGCATTGTTTTTTTGTTTTTTTTTTGCAGTGAACTGCCCAATTTCAACACCAATTTTTTGGCAATTAAGATATCTCTCTGAGACGTACCATATACCGATGTGATATTTGTCAAATAGGCTACGCAACATAATTGATTGTGCATTAATCCGATCTTCACAGTGATCGTTACTTTGGTTTGAAAATAACCCTTTCACAAGGGTTAAAAATCACCAAAAAAATAGCCTTTTAATCAGAAAAAATAAATATATAATCATACTCCAATTCATGTCTAGATACCCCATATCTTAGAATAATCATATATTATATAAAAATTTAAAATTTTTAAAGATTACCTCTCCGCAAAGTAAAATATCTAAGAAAAACGTTGATTATGAGAGTTCTTTCCCCCTTCTGATCCACTAGCTCTACGTGATGATAACGTGTTGGATAATAATAGATATTACTCTATCAGTTAATCACAAGCAATGATATGAAAGAAGAGTTTGGATATCTTTATTGAATAATATCTTTATGTATGCTCAAAGGTTCTGTTGTTACGTAATACAAAGGATAACCCCATATGAGGTTATCTATCTATACTCAAACACTCCCCATAAACCCTAAAGGCATATGGGCTTGTTAGGAGTCAAGTAGGATACTCCAACCCTGTTGGGTTCCCATCTTGGGCTTGACCCAACTCCTAACAATTTAAAACTTTAGAGAACTCTCTATTTTTAGGAACATGGACAATTTTTTTGCCAAAGGGAAACGTAGGGATCCACGGCTCTAACAAAAAATCTATATTTTTTCTATTGCCAACATGCCAACAGAGATGAGGTCAAATAAGATCTCTGGCTTTGATGATCCCTTTCCAAATCCAGGAGTTTGACGCTTTACAAGACACGATCATAAGAGACTCCTTTTGTGAATATTTCCTAATCATAGCTTTAGCCCAGAGCTTGTCCGGCTCTTTCATGATTTTCCAAAAGAGTTTAGCAAGGAGCGATTGGTTATGGAAAAGGAAAGTTCGGTGCCCAACCTGCCTTTCCTTTTAGGTTTGCAAATTCTTTTCCTACTGATTATTTGGGATTTGTTTTTACCACTTTCGTTAGTATCCCATAAATTTTTTGCATTAAGAGAGTTCAGTTTCTTACACACATTGGTCGGGAAAGGGAAGACCGGCATAAGGTACGAAGGAATCGATGAGTTAACAGCTTTAATAAGAATGAGTTTACCAACTTGGGACATAAATTGGGCTTTCCATCCCTCTATTCTACTGCCAACTCGTGAGATAATCTCATTGAAGTTGAGACTTTTGGCTCTGTTCAAAATGAGGGGAGGGGGGGGGGGCTCCAAGGTATTTGTCTCCTGAAACGTTCTTCTTAATGTGGAGGAGACATTGTATCATTTTATGATGCTTGTGGTGACAATTTTTGCTAAACAATATACAAGATTTTTCAAATTTAATTAATCACTTGGCCATACCCATTTTTAAAAGTATTGAGAACCTCTTTAAGGACCCCCGCTTCTTCCAGGGTAGCTCTGCAAAAGATTAAACTATCGTTTGCAAAAAGAGGTGAGAAATAGGCGATCCAGTTCTACTAGTCTTAGTACCATGGATATTACCGTGGATTTCTTCCTTAAGGAGAAGCCTCAAGAGAACTTCAGAGCAAATAATGAAGAGAAAAGGGGAAAGGTGCCTTCTTGGCGAATACCTTATTCAGGCTTCAACATACCAAAAGGAGAACCGTTAAAGAAAAAAGAAAGAGAAGTGGTGGAAATGCATTGAAGAATTTAGTGACACCATTTTAGTAGAATCCCATGGCTTGGAGAGTATCAATGAGAAACGACCATTCAATTCTATCTAAAGCTTTGATAAGGTCCAGTTTGATGGCCATACACACGGTGACTCCTTTCTTTTTATTAAGAGTACTGAGGACCTCCTGCGCAATGATAATGTTGTTGAAGATTTGTCTACCAGGGACGAAAGCGTTTTGAGAGGGAGAAATAAGTCTATTCAGATAAGACTTGAGTCTATTAGCCATAATTTTTGAGATAATTTTATATTTAACATTACAAAGGCTTATAGGTCTAAATTGGTTGGGGTACTCGAGATTGAGGGTTTTAGGGATAAGGATGATGCTCGTGTGGTTGAATTCTTGGAGGATAAAATCATTTATAAAGAAATTCTTGATGGCGAGGAACAAATCCATTCCTACGATATCCCAGTACTTTTGATAGAAGAGGGGAGTGAAGCCATCCGGCCCAGGGGATTTGTTGGGGATCATGGCGAAGAGTGTTTCCTTAACCTCGTCCATGATGGGCTCACAAGTCAGGATAATGTTATCTTCCTCCATGATTGTTTTTTTCAAAAAATTTAAGATCAACAAGTTTAAAAGTAGGATTTGAGGAAGAAAAAAGATTTTTATTGTGACTAACAAAAGTATCTCCAATGTTAGTCTTGCCGTGAGTCCAATTTCCAGTGTTGATTCGAATTCGAAAAATGTTATTCTTTTTCCTGCGAAAGATTGTGGAAAAGTAAAAAAATTTGGTATTACGATCTCCATCTTTCATCCAAGTTTCCCTGGACTTGTCGCGCAATGAATCTCTTCTTGGCTAAAAATGTGATCAAGGTCGAGTTGAAGGGCAGCTTCACGAGTATTATTTTTCAACAGATAAGGGGGACTTTTTAAGGTTTGCAATCTCATTTCTAAAGCTTTTAACCTTCAACGGGATATTACTGAACACATTTTTGCTTCAGTGGATAAGGTTGTTTTTGGTATTTTGGAGTTTTTTGCAGAGTCTAATAGGTTTGGAGCCCTCGGGGTTAGGGGTCGAAGCTTTTCCAATAACATCCTTACACCTAACGTGTGTCGCCCATATAGATTGAAAGTAAAATTGAGCTCGACTCCTTTCCTTTTATTTGATCAGGTATACGGCACTCCCGAGAAGTTAGGTGTAAGGATGTTATTGGAAAAGCTGAAGATAAATTCCTCCAAAGGATTGAAAGAATTATAGTTATACGGTTTGCCTCCCCATTTGTCTTCCTGGCAAAGAATGTTGTTCAGATCACCAATAACAGTCCAAATGAGGGTAATCGAATTAGCAAAATTGGTGAGGGAGTTTTTGTTTTTTCCCTTTCCAAAAGGTGTAAAGCTGGTTACAAAGCCTGAAGAGTAACCATAAGCCCCGAAAGGTACAAAGCCAACGGGCCTAGAAAGACAGATAAAAGAAGCAGCCCATAATTTTTGAGACTTTCCAGGCCCACAGCTCTTGAACAGATCCTCGAGATGTTCTTCAAAAGACACGTGTACGGCATTTAAGAGGAGAATAATTGGCAGATAAGTTGGGCCTACAGAGTTTTACAGCGTGGAGGATGACAACAAAATGGCGGCTCCAAGCTCCAAAGTTTGAGTACATTTATGTCTTTTAGTGGGTACGTGTCTAGGGTTAGTTTGGCTTAATTATATATGTTAGAAAAGTCCTCAAGAATGCCGCGTCACCAAAAAAAACATTTGTATCATTCCCGGTGTACAAAGAAAGCCTTTGCTCAGCTAGGTATCCCGGAAATACCTCCAATCAATTACTTCCTTTCATCGTGAATGTAATTTACTAGACTAGCTTCATTATGCACTACTAAGAGTAAGTGTAGTTGTTTGTCAACGATTATAGCAAAATTACTTTTATTTCTTGAATCAATTTTAGGATAAATGATTTGAGAAAAATCTATTAGAGGATAATGGTTAGCAAACACCAAAATCTATCTTTATAAAAGAGAATCTCATTACTGGTCCATCATATCTCATACAACTATAGTACATCATATTTGATGCACCCTTACACACCAACTTAAAACAATTTATGAATCTCATGAGTGTGAGATCCAGATTTGAGTCTTTTGAGATTTCAAATTCAATTTAAATTTCGAAAAGCAAGTATTTTCTACTTTTGAAAATAATCACTTTTTACATTCTCATAATCAAAAATTAGTAAGTATAATCATTACCAAACAGGTCAAAAATCCTCCATAATCTATTTTGAGAATTGATTATTTCATTTCTACATGAGATTATCATAATCGGGGCCGTTTGAAAACAGTGTAAAATGACGGGAAAAAAATGTTCATTTTCAATAATTGATCTTCTTAAATACTTTTAAGAATACATTACCCAATTTCAGACCACATAATCAGAAACTATAGCCCTTACTACTCTTCCATTTCTGTTTCTAGTTCTATTAATTGATCTACGAGTATTTATAAGTGTGCATGTAAGCCGTCAAAGCCTCTTCGCTCGATTAAATTTCCAATTACAATCAGAGTAACTAGAATTTTACAAGAACAAAAATAAGGAAGAATATAGGAAAAAAGTGTTGTTTATTATAAGGATTATCATCATTATTTTATAATAATAACATTGTAATCTACTGCAGTCGCAAATAGATACCAAATTAAGCTAGCTTACATTATTTTCATTATATCTCCATCAAATTAAAGCAATCTTCATAGTTTGCTTTTACTAATTCCAGAGGCAATCTAAGTCTATGATTTCATCTTCATAAGATTGAATACCTCCCATTCCGTAATTTGATAACCCTGACGAGGTTTCAGTACTCATGCATGTTTCTTCCGAATAGCTCGTTGTTTCCCTCCCTGTATTCCATCTTTGCGGTAAATACCTGTAGACAGACTGATCTTGCAAACTATTTGATTCTGGGTACTGTAAATTGGTAAAGTTTGGAAGGTTTTGATTGGGGTCATTAATCAGGTTGGAGAAGCAGGCCACGTGAGTGTTATCGGCTCCGATGGGGTTTTTGTAGTAGTTGCTACAAGAATCTATTAATGGAGGAAGAAGAGAATCATCAAGTTGGTTTCCCATTGAATTTGGCCCCATTAAACCAGAACTAGATGGTTTAGTCCCGCCTGAGACCTTCTCAAAGATTCTGCAAATCACCCATTCATTCTGCATGCGAAAAGGAAGAAACTCATCAAATATACATGCGCAAAAACACGGATGAAAACAAAGCTAAACAGGGGAAACTAGAGGAGGGTCTAACCTTAGCTGTTATGGGAATATTGTAGAGGGAGTTTTTTCCCTCTAGCCTATACTCATGCATGATCCAGTTGGTTTTCTCTCCTTTGGGAGCTCTCCCTTTGTAGAAAACCAAAGTTTTCTTCATTCCAACAAGTACTTTTTCCCTCAAAACCTCCTTATCTTTCCCGGTCGCCTTCCAATAACCCGCTTCCGTCGCTCGATTAGTCCTCAAACCAGTTGGGTACTTTCTATCCTTAACGCAGAAGAAATACCAGTACTTATCGTCCATTTTCGCCCCGCCTACAATCAAAAACACCCGAAATATTTAGTCATACAAATTTCTCTAAGAACAAAGGCTATAGTACAGAATCATGAAACTTACATGGTAAATTCCAAGGTTCGCACTTGTTCAAATCAACCTCACTAATTGCGCTAGCTTGAAAGTTGCCATCAAGAACTTTCTCAGAGAGGTAATGAGTTATAAGCTCTTCGTCTGTCGGGTGAAAGCGGAAACCCGGAGGCAAATCCATCCTTTGAAATTTTTCTAAGAGAGTTAAGACTGTTGTAAGAAGAAGTGTTTTGAGATGAGGAGGTCCCTATAAATACTAGTTACTGGTGAGAAACGTGAGATTTAAGCAAGCAAGTAGGTAGTTTTAGCTATCTCTCTCACTTATTAGTCATAAATTTCATCCATTTTGCAATTTTTTGACCAAATACAACTCCCCCCAAATCTATCTGTAAATGGGAAAGAAAGAAAAAGAGAAAGAACATCTTTTGTGGTAAGAATGCCACTTGGGAGAATTTTGAAACTGTATTAAGTTAAGAAGAGAAGAGTATCACCACACTCTATCTCTGTAGTACAACCATGCATGCTCAAGGTGTCACCAATAGCTAACACCTCAATCTTAAGTAAATATTTTTCATTCTACTATCGAGGGTAGTCTTGGGTCAGCTATTCGCCTGACTAAGGACAGCCTGTTTTTGATGAATCTGAATACGTATTCTAAATGCTGATCGTTGAATCTGAAGCCTCTAATGGTAATGCTTTAGTGACCAATGACTCAAATGTTGTCCCACTGCCGTTCCGGTTAAACCCTTCCCGGCTAGTAATTAATTTTTTATGTTTAGATGATAACATCAGGATAAAATTTGCTCATTGCCCCCCACTAGCTATCTGAGGCAAATTTGCACTTACCCCAGAGCTGTCTAAATGAACCCATAGACCCCATTTTTTCTCTCACCACGCTTTGACCAGTCCATTTTTGCAGAAGTGACAAAGAAGCCCCCACGTGATTTGCAGGTGAACTTAGGTTAGTTAGTATTTACCCTCTAAGTTTTAAGAAGCTTTAATGTCATCTTTGTCACGTGCAAATCATGTTGGGGCATTTTTGTCACTCAAACTAAAGTAGACTAGTCAAAGTGGGTCAAAGGGTAGTCAGAGGCAAAATGAGGTCTATGGGCTCATTTAGGCCAACTTTGGGGTAAGTATTTACATTAAGCTGATATTAGTCAATGCAGACTGCAGATTATCTAATATTACTTACATTCGTATGCTGTAGCGAAAAACTCGTAAATTAGATAGAATGTACAATGCACGCCAATTTTTTTTTTCCACCAAACCGTATCTTCTTTAGCAGTTTCTTAATCACGGCAACTACTCATACCTAATACACTGAACCCTAAACCCCAATAAAAGACCTTTCTCGAAAAAAAGATTCCAGGTATATTTAACAAATGGCAAATCAGTTGGTACAAATTTTTAATAATTTGAGATTTTTCATACCCACCAAGATAATATTTGCATTAAGGTAATATTAGTCAATATAGACTGCAGATTATCTGATATTACTTACACTCGTATGCTGTAGCGAAAAACTCGTAAATTAGATAGAACATACATTGCACGCCAAATATTTTTTCACCAAACCGTATCTTCTTTGGCAGTTTCTTAATCACGGCAACTACTCATTCCTAATGCACTGAACCCAAAACCCTAATTAAAGACCTTTCTCGGATTTTTTTCCACGTATATTTAACAAATGGCAAATCAGCTTGTATAATTTTTTTATAATTTAAGATTTTTCATACCCACCAAGATAATATTTGCATTAAAGCAATATTAGTCAATGCAGACGGCAGATTATCTGATATTACTTACACTCGTATGCTGTAGAGAAAAACTCAAAAATTAGAAAGAACGTACATTGCACGCCAAACATATTTTCAGTAAACCGTATCTTCTTTGGCAGTTTCTTAATCACGGCAACTACTCATACATAATTCACTGAACCCAAAACCCTAATTAAAGACCTTTCTCATATTTTTTTCTTCCAAGTATATTTAACAAATGGCGAATCAGCTGGTATTTTTTTTTATAATTTGAGATTTTTCATACCCACCAAGATAATATTTGCATTAAGGCAATATTAGTCAATGTAGACTGCAAATTATCTGATATTACTTACACTCGTATGCTGTAGGGAAAAACTCGTAAATTAGATAGAACGTATATTGCAGGCCAAACTTTTTTTCACCAAACCGTATCTTCTTTGGTAGTTTCTTAATCACAACAACTACTCCTACCTAATACACTGAACTTAAAACCCTAATTAAAACCTTTCTCATATTTTTTCCACGTATATTTAACAAATGGCAAATCAGCTGGTACAAATTTGTTATAATTTGAGATTTTTCATACCCACCAAGATAATATTTGCGTTAAGGCGATATTAGTCAATGCAGACTACAGATTATTTGATATTACTTACAATCGTATGCTATAGCGAAAAACTCGTAAATTAGATAGAATGTACATTGCACGCCAAACTTTTTTCACCAAACCGTATGTTCTTTGGCAGTTTCTTAATCACGGCAAGTACTCATACCTAATACACTGAACCCTAAACCCTAAACCCTAATTAAAGACCATCCTCAAATATTTTTTCCAGGTATATTTAACAAATGGCAAATCAGCTGGTACAATTTTTTTATAATTTGAGATTTTTCATACCCACCAAGATAATATTTGCATTAAGGCGATATTAGTCAATGCAATCTGCAAATTATCTGATATTACTTATACTCGTATGCTGTAGCGAAAAACTCGTAAATTAGATAGAATGAACATTGCAGGCCAAACTTTTTTCACCAAATTGTATCTCCTTCGGCAATTTCTTAATCACGGTAACTATTCATACTTAATACACTGAACCCTAAACCCTAAGCCCTAAACCCTAATTAAAGACCATTCTCAAAGTTTTTTCCAGGTATATTTAACAAATGGAAAATTAGGTGGTACAAATATTTTATGATTTGAGATTTTTTATACCCACCAAGATAATATTTGCATTAAGGCGATATTAGTCAATGCAGACTGCAAATTATCTTATATTACTTATACTCGTATGCTGTAACGAAAAACTCATAAATTAGATAGAACGTACATTGCACGTCAATTTTTTTTCACTAAATCGTATCTTCTTTGGCAGTTTCTTAATCATGGCAACTACTCATACCAAATACATTGAACCCTAAACCCAAAACCTTAATTAAAACCTTTCTCAGATTTTTTTTTCTAGGTATATTTATCAAATGGCAAATCAGGTGGTGCGAATTTTTTATAATTTAAGATTTTTCATACCCACCAAGATAATATTTGCATTAAGGCGATATTAGTCAATGCAGACTGTAGATTATCTGATATTACTTACATTAGTATGTTGTAGCGAAAAACTCATAAATTAGATAGAACGTACATTGCACGGCAAACTTTTTTTTCACCAAACCGTATCTTCTTTGGCAGTTTCTTAATCATGGCAACTACTCATACCTAATACACTGAACCCTAAGCCCAAAACCCTAATTAAAACCTTTCTCAAATTCTTTTTCTAGGTATATTTAACAAATGGCAAATCAGTTGGTACAAATTTGTTATAATTTGAGATTTTTTATACCCACCAAGATAATATTTCCATTAAGGCAGTATTAGTCAATGCAGACTGTAGATTATCTGATATTACTTACATTAGTATGTTGTAGCGAAAAACTCATAAATTAGATAGAACGTACATTGCTCGCCAAACTTTTGTTCACCAAATTGTATCTTCTTTGGCAGTTTCTTAATCATTGCAACTACTCATACCTAATACATTGAACCCAAAACCCTAATTAAAACCTTTCTCAGATTATTTTCCAGGTATATTTAACAAATGGAAAATCAGCTTGTACAATTTTTTTATAATTTGAGATTTTTCATACCCACCAAGATAATATTTGCATTAAGGCGTTATTTGTCAATGCAGATTGCATATTATCTGATATTACTTACACTCGTATGCTGTAGCGAAAAACTCACAAATTAGATAAAACGTACATTGCATGCCAAACTTTTTTTCACCAAACCATATCTTCTTTGGTAGTTTCTTAATCACGGCATCTACTCATACCTAATACACTGAACCTTAAACCCTAAACCCAAATGTTGGATTTTCCATCTATACCGGCACTACTCTTCTGGTTCACGAGCACACATGTTAATAGGTCGTATAAATGTTATTGGTTATGCCCAATTGTTACACCAAGTTAAGATAGGTGGGACCTAGTGTTACTCTTTTTTAGGGTTTGAGGGTGTAATGGGAAGACCACTTTATCCCTATTAGGTTAAATAGAGAGAAAGTTCCTCTTGGAGGCTACAATACAGAAAACCATCCCATTGAGGTCTACAACCAATCCAAGGGAAGAATGCACTAAAAAACAAGAGATTTTTCAAGGAGCAGGAAAAGAGGTTAGTATAATATGTTTTCCATATCTTATTATTGATCATAGTAATTGTATGTATTTCCAACAATTGTTGTTAGAGCTAGGATACAAATTACTATGGTTAAATAATTAATCTCAGAAATTGTTTTTCGTTACTTGTACTTTAATGGCTTTTGTTTTGGTACCTTATTGTTGTTCACTGTTCACGAGTTGAGGAATTATTTTTAAAGAGCTATATTCACCGAGTCTCTCTCTCTCTTTCACTCACTATCTCTCTCAAATTTTATCGAAAAGATCAAAGGTTTCTTCTGTTTTAAAATTCAAGACGTTCTTCAAATAACTGCTCCCTACTCCCAACTCCTCCATCACACATACACACATACACACACACACACACAATCTCACCAAACTAGGGTACACGTTAGCATCACCACCACCACAATAATGGAGTCTTCCATGAGAAAGCCTTGTTTCATTGAAACAGAGACAAAGGAAGATGCATTTGGGGTTTCAGAAAACAACCCCCATTGTTACCCATGTTTCTAGAGATCTCAATCTATGTTAACCAGAAGTAGATCTAGTTATGGATCTCTCACTTTGTCTTCTCTGAGATTGTATAATATTGGGTTTGATCACCACCAACCCCACTCGTTCTCAACTCTATGATATTTATGATTCAAAACCAAGCATAATTCATTGTTTAACTCACAACCTTGTTCTTTGCCAAAATTGTTATTGGGTTTCTCACAACATTCATAATCATGATCGAAAGCCAATTGAAGGGTTTAATGGGCGTCCTTCCCCAATTGTGCTATATGTTATTCTAGGGTTTCATGATTTGGAGTAGAAAACCCCTCAATTCGATGTTGATTTTTTGGCGGTCGCCTCGGTCTGTTCTTCTCCATAAGATGGAGATCTAACCTTTAATCACGCTCTGCTGATTGCACAGTGAGAATTCATCCACCAGATTTTGGTTACAGTCTCTCCTTCGTTTCTAAAGATTTAAAGGTACTACCTTACTTGAACAAGATATGTTATATAGGATTATAGGAGAGTTTATAATGTTGAAGTTATGAATTGTACTTTTGGAACCTGTTGGCGTTATTACTGAATATTAAAATTGCTTGTGTAAATCTACAACAACTTCTCTTGAAGTTTCAGCCTATTCTTGTTAATGGAGTTGTTGGTTGGCTGTAGGGTAATTGCTCACTTCGATATTTAGAATGCATTAGGTTATGTGAGGTTTTCAACTGTTGGGTTGGTTTAGAGAAATTGGTATTATATTTTTTGATTTGGTACTCGCTTTTGCATACTACTAGTCACTTGCTTTCATACTAGAGCAGTTGGCGAAGAAGAACACCAACATTGTCTCTCTTTTCTATGGTGTGATTTTGCTCTTTATCGTTGTGCTACATCATTTCATTTACAAGAGAAGAAAACCTTTATTTTCTGTCTCTGGACATGACCTTAACCCCTACAAGTGCATGTTACTACCATTTTTCTATGCAATTTTTGTATTAAGTTTGGCTTTTACTTACTGTTATAAAAAGATGAATCTTTATATATGCTTTTCTTATGATCATGTTGAATCTCTGGAATTATTGTTATAGGTTAGCTAGCTAGACATTATCATGAGTAAAAGTTATAAAAAGAAACTCTAGTATAAGAATATATGGCATAAACTATAATATATCATTCATGATATAGGGTTTTAATTCCCAAGGATCTCCAATGGGGTTTAAGTGAGATCAAGTAGTCGTTAGTAAGACGGAATGTAAAATGGGCAAATACACCCAAATATTTTTTGACCATGAAGTTGAACGTTTCTCATAATATTAAGACTCTCTCGTAAAGTCTTATTAAGACTACTTTGCACTAGTTAAACTTGGAATAATTAGACCACCCAAAGGAGGCTAAGAAACTTTTAATTAATTAGTGGGTCAAGATAGATAACACGGTATAGGGAGATAAGGATAACCCTCGGCTCAAAGGTGAGGAAGTGTCTTTAGTCAAACTGTAAGTGGCTAGTCTAATCTTGAGTGTGAGTGATCACCAACTAGGGGGCAATGTATATCTAATCACCACCCAAAGAAAGGATTCGATGATATATCGCTATACTTGCAGAGTGAAAAGTTTATACCTTAAATATTATATACACTCTGACTCGACCATCCTAATCCCAGTTAGGATCGAGATTATAAACATCAAGTTTTAGATCTTTTACAGATCAAGTTAAATGTGCATAAAATTAATTTTTACACATCCTAATATAAGTTATTGGTTCGTGCAACTATGGACCCTATGATCCAGAACCAACTGACTAATATTAAAACCTTGGCAGAATCTAACTACTCCTACTATTGCCCTAGGCTACCTTAATTTTGTTTTTATTCTCACTAGGAACTATTAGATGTCATTAAGAAACAGTTCGAGGGTTTCGTCAAGGGAAGGCAGTACAGTAACTTATCTCAGTTTTTATTGCTGAAGTATGACGACAATGGAAATGTGCACTCACACATTTATGTTTGCCTTGAATCCAATTTGGTTGATGTTCCTACCAACTCCTGGTGATCAGATTCTGGGGAAACTGTTTACATTTTGAATTCTCCACAAGGGTTCATCAGCAGGTGGTAGGCAAGGCCTGAGGAGCAGGTTTTCTCAGGAGAAGCAAGAAGCCATTCTATTGAGTTCGTTGGCATTTTTTTTATTAGTTTTAGACACAGGTGTTACTTTAGATTTGACAAGTATCTTTTATGTTCCTTCGATGAGACAATCTCTGGTTTTAGTTTCTCGGTTGTACTCTTTTTAGTTATTTTTTCAATTTTAGACATGGTGGTTTTGACATTATTCATCATGATTCCATTATTGGTTCTGGTTTACTAGTTGATGGGTTATATCGTTTATCTCTTAAGCATTCATTTGAGACTTATCTTTTATGTTTATCTACTGAGGCTAGTATTTTATCTATTTTTCAACGTTCTAGAGTTTCTGAGCAATTTACTAGTAGGATAAACCTTTTACAGCTGATTCATTCAAGCATATGTATACTTTTTTTCCTATTCCGTCCCGAGGTGGTCATCGATATTTTCTCACTTTCACTGATGATTTCTCTTATTATACCTATATTTTTCTTATCCATCAGAAGTCTGAATCACTTGATGTATTTAAGACTTTCCCGTTTGAGGTTGAGAAACAGTTAGATTGAAAGATCAAGGTTATCCTGTCAGATCGAGGAGGCGAGTATTATGGTAAGATTGATCAAGGCGGTCAGCATTTGGGACCATTCTATCAGTATTTAAAGGATCAGGGTATTGTAGCTTAGTACACTATCTCTGGATCACCAGATCAGAACGATATTTTATGAACGTTGTTCCCTATAAATTTGTGGAGAGAACGTTTACGCTTTTCAGTCTATATTTAGAATCAAGTACCTTCTCATTTTGTTCCAGTTAATACTTATTATTTATAGATTGGGAGAAATTTTAGTCTTAATCACATGCGTGTTTGGGGTTGTCCAGCAGAGGTAAAACTGTTTCACCCAAATATTAGAAAGTAAGATTCAAGGACTGTAAATTTTTTCTTCGTTGGTTTCCCAGAGAGATCGATAGATTTTAGGTTTAATTATCCTTCTCGACCCATACAGATTGTTGAGTGTACTCAGGCTCATTTTATAGAGGAGGGAGATCACTTTACCAATACTATTCATAGAGAGTTTATCTTTAAGAAGGGTTCTGAAACTCATAGTCCAACTGCTACTCCAATCAGTGTTGCTATGCTTCTGCGTTTATCTGATATTGACACTGTGACCGGTATAGTTTTTAGACTCATCTATTATTCCTTACCCTATTCCAGACCCCGTTGTAGCACACTTAAAATTTGTCTCCACCCGCTACTGTTCAGCTTTCTGTCATTCCACCTCCAGCTCAGCCTCTAGCTCCTACTCGAAGATCCTCTAGAGAAAGGCATTCAGCTATTTATTCAAATTACCATATTTATTTAGTTAAAGGGGATTTATTTGATTTTGAGGATCCAGTATCTTTTAGTACGGCTATGGCTAGTAGTTTTGCAGTTCAGTGGCGTAATGCCATGACGGAGGAGATTGATTCTATGTCTTACAACTCTGTATGGGAGTTAACACCTTTACATAAAGGATCTAAGGCAGTTGAATGCAAATGGATCTTTAAGGTCAAACATGATTCTGTAGGGAATGTTGAGCGTTTCAAAGAGAGGACAAAAGATAATTCTCACCGTCTAGCATCCAGGAATTGACTTTGATGAGACATTCTCACCAGTTTTGAAGAAGGATTCATTACAGATAATTTTGGCTCTTACAACGCATTTTGACTTGGAGCTTTACCAGATGGACGTCAAGACAACTTTTCCTTATGGACATCTCAATGTGGAGATTTATATGCATCAATCCGAAGGTTTTGAGACTTAAGGGAAGGTTCGACTATTTAAAGAGGACAAAAGATTACAAATTAGTTTATAGTAGATCGGATGAGCTTATGGTTTTAGATTACTCTGACTAGGATTTTGTTGGAGTCTCTTTGAGGTTCGCTCTTTTACGTGAGAGTAGTTATTGGTTTATTTAATTTATTGTTACTGCATTAGGATTCTTTATCCATGTGGGAGTTATTCCTGGTTATTATTTTGGTCGACATTCAGAGTTGATTTTGATTATTTAGCTGCTATATTTGGATCCGTTATTATGTCTATGATATGAATTAGTCATTTTCTCAAAGGCCTGACCAAAATTTGTCCGTAAACCATGTTAGCCATCTTTATAGTCGTAGAGTGACAGTCAAGTTCGATGTAACATTGCCTTCGACAAATTATCATGTGTGGCTTAAAAAAATGGTTAGCCATCAGCTTTTCATAAAAAATCGTGAATCAGGCTAATTTTTTTTCTCTTTAAAATTGAGTTAGCACCAGGTAGGAGATTGTTGGATTTTTCATCTATACCGGCACTACTCTTCCGGATCATGAGCACACATATTTATATGTCGTATAGGTGCTATTGGTTGTGCCCAATTGTTATACCAAGTTAAGGTAGGTAGGACCTAGTGTTACTCTTTATTAAGGTTTGAGGGTATACTGGGAAGACCACTCTAACCTTATCAGGTTAAATAGAAAAGAAGTCCCTCTTGGAGGCTACAATACAAAAAACCATCCAATTGAGGTCTGCAGCCAATCCAAAGGAAGACTCTACTCAAAAACAGAGGATTTTCCAAAGAGCAGAAGAAGTTAGTATAATATGCTTTCCATATCCTATTATTGATCATAGAAATTGTATGTATTTTCAACACCAAAGCCTTAATTAAAGACCTTTCTCAGATTTTTTTTCCAGATATATTTAACAAATGGCAAATCAGCTGGTACAAATTTTTAATAATTTGAGATTTTTCATAACCACCAAGATAATATTTGCATTAAGGTGATATTAGTCAATGCATACCACAAATTATTTGATATTAATTATGTAGGGGCTTATCCCTCGATCTAGCCCAATTCAAGTTATTTTCAGTTCGAACTACCTCCATATCAGATTCATGCATTCCACATGTGACATAAACAGTCAGTACTGATACCTATGCCTAAAACTGATGAAGAACGTGGGTCGAGCTCAACAGAAAAATATAAACAAATCAAAGATACCTATTTCTTACGAACTCAACAGTTGCTCAGTCAACAACCACTTACCATATTGTTCGGAGAACGTACTTCAGCACGATAAAGAACTGCGGAGAGGGCCTATATAAAGAAAAAGTTCTAGAAGAGACGAGGATCAAAATAATATACGAGAAATTACTAAGAAACTATATTTTTTAGATTCTCGAATACCCAAACTTCTTATCTACAAGATCAAGCATTTCTAGTTCGAGAAATCACTTGCAATAAGATATCAGCCTCAAGCAATAAAATTCACTATTATAGAAACCCTCAACTCGAGGTTGTGGTTTTTTACCTATTCAGATGTTTTCCACGCTAAGACACCTGTGTCATTTCTTATTTCATATTAGTTTTTGTTCTAGGAACATTGGTGCAAGAGCTAATTCTGAGCCATCTCTAGCTTAAGGAATTAGGCCATTACATTTGGCACCGTCTGTGGGAAAGAAGACATTTCCATGATATCCTAAGGCATATATTTACACTACTATAAATTTCAATCATGGTCACTTCCAAACGACCAGCAACCAGAATCCAGCTTGATCTTTCAGTTGAGCCAGAAAAACTTACAGGGCTACGAGCGAATCTTCACGCCAAAATGGAGAAGCGTAATGAGCTTGAACCTCGGTTAACTCTTGACCGGGAGCTCCGTGAGAAGGAGCTCGAGGCCGAGCGACAAGATCGTTTGACATCGTTTAAACGACATGAAGGCCAGATGATAACCATGTAGACTGCATTACAAGCTCTGTAAGACACTTAACAGGCTCCTCAAATAAGGGATCGTTATTAATTACCAGAGACCTCCAGGGTTTCTACGCGGGAAAGGTTGGGACCTCGAGAAGCCACTAGCAAAGCTATTTCCAAAAATATTTAGCACAAACCTCAGCCTTCAATTCATTTGAGTGGTGAAGTTCTGTCAAAAATCAGCCGAGGTCATCGATTTTCCAAGCATCAGGATGAAGAACATCGACCTCAACCTCAAATTCTAGTACGTGATCGTTTGAGTGAGGGTACCGGTACTCATAATCCTCAACCTCGTCGTTAAGCCACTCAACCGACCCGTCAATATGTTACACATGAGCATATGGATCAGCGTATCAAGGAGTTGATCTAAGCACAAGTTCTGGGAACTACAGACAACCTCACCAAGTTACAAGGGAGTCCAATTACCAAAGAACTATTCGATATGGAACTACCAAAAGGTTTCCATACTCCAAAAATTTGTAATTACAAGGGCACCGATCCAAAGGAGCACATTCAACAATACCGCGATTCATTAGGGTTGTATTATAATCTCAACCACATCCTTTGCCATTTTTTTGTAACAAGTCTACATGAAGAACCGTTCCGGTGGTTCCACTCTTTACCTGAAGATTCCATACTCACGTTCAGCTGCAGAAACAATTTATCAAGACGTATGCTCACAACAGAGACAAAGAGGAGAATTTATATTCTTTTATCAGTCTTAAACAGTCACACAGAGAGAAACTCGAGGCTTTTACGAAGAATTTTTTGGAGCTGGTGCGTAAAGTAGACAACCTCGATCAGAAAATAGTTGTTACTGCTTTCACTAACGTGCTTCCGCTCGACTACAAGGCCAAAGAACACATCTTCCTCAACATACTTACGAGCTTGAAAGATATGATCACCAAGGTCAATGGTTACGTTGACCTGGAAATGATGATGTCAGAAAGACATAAATCCACTAAATTCGTCCTAACCACGAAAGGTCCATCTACAGATCAAAATATTGACCAAAGAAGGATCAAGGTGATCAAAAGCGTTCCAAGGGAAATACTGGCAATCCTCGAAAAGGTGGTTCACTACCCAAACCGGTCCTCCCTTGGATGAATATTCGAATCTTTATAATTTTTCCAATCCTCTCCAAGGATAAGCTATATCGTCCCTCTCAACCATTATAACCAACCGATAACCGCCCGTACTGCATGCATCATAAGGTAAATCACCAATCTACTGACAACTACTATAGTTTACAGAGGTTGTTGGAGTTCATTTTCAAGGAGGGACGGATGTGTTCTAATACATTATCGACCTAAAATTATACAAGGATGGCAGCTATAAGAAGCAGCTTGAAGTTGTCCAGGTCGAAGATCAAGCTGAGGAGAAATATCTCTACCATATGTACCACAACAACATGATCAAAATCCATCAGATCACAAACTCTTGCCGATTCAAGTACAAGAGACTATCAGAATGCTGCGATCTCAAGATAAAGAAGCCAAACTTCTACTTGAGTCAAGCAATCGCTGGCTTGGGATCTCATTCAAAGATTGCGTCATTAGTCATGTAATATTTCTATATCATGATACATTAGTCATAATGCTCAAGATGAAGAAATTTGTCATGCACACAATGATGATCGATACTGGAAGCAGTATCAAGATTCTCTTTCAGAGCACAATCGACCAGATGGGACTGACCAATCAAGTTATTCTGAGCTATACCGATATCAGTGGATTCAATGGTTCAAAAGAAGAGCGAGTAGGCAAGATCATCTTTCCTATTACCATAGGACCAATCACCATCGACGTCGTCTTCTACGTCATCAACGCCAAATCTCATTATTTTAGGATTATGGGCCGTTGTTGGATTCACAACATTGAAGCAATCGCTACCACCTATCATTAAGCACTCCACTTCAAACAAACCGATGGTATCTATAAATCAAGGATAGTCAAAAGCTTTCTCGAACTTGTGAAAATACTGTCTCACTCATTCTAGATACCTCCGACAGATATATTATATAACAATTACAGAGAGCTGATCATCTTGATGATCAACCTTCAACAGAAGTGCCTACAAAATATGCCAACATCAATGGACCTAGCAAAGGTACTTTTATCGGTGCCAAGCTGGTCTAGCACAATAAGGATGCTCTCATTAAGTTCTTATGACCAAATTAAGACCTTTTTACGTGAACTTTTGAAGAGATGCCTAGGGTCGATCTAGCCAAGGTGTATCACAAATTGGCCATTAACATCAATGCCATGATGATCAAATAAAAATAGCGATGACTATCACCTTGCCTTCGAGATGAAGTTAACATGGAGATTGAGAAATTAATCAAAGTAGGATTCATTCGAGAAGCCAAATATCCAAATTGGATATCCAACATCGTCGTTGTCTCAAAGAAGAATGGAAAAGTCTGAGTTTGTGTAGATTTTACAGATCTAAACAATCACACTTTGAAGGACAGTTTCCTTCTTCCCAACATCCATCAAATCCTTAATTCCATAGCAAGTCACAAATTCCAATCTAAGATGGACGCTGCTTCTGGATACAATAAGATTCCACTCTCGGAAGAAGATCATGAAAGACCACTTTCATCACTGAAAGAGGACTTTATTGCTACAAAGTCATGCCCTTCGGACTCAAAAATGCAAGCACGATTTATCAACGGTTGATGAGTACTATGTTCAAAGCACATCTTGGGAAAGTCGTGAAAGTCTACATTAACGATCTCTTGTGCAAAAACATACAATCAGTCAACCACATTACAGATCTCAACACAATATTTAACATTCTTCGATCTTACAGGATTCGACTCAATCCTGATAAATGTCAATTTGAAGTATATTTAGGCCGATTCCTTGGCCATCTCATCAGTAAGAAAGAGATTGAGGCCGATCTAGATCATATTCGGGCTCTCCTCAAGATGCCATCTCCAAAGATAATGAAAAATGTACAAAAATTTGCTAGTAAGATTACCGCTATCAGCCGATTCATTTTAAAATCTTCAGATCGTTGTCGCTGGCTGTTCCTACTACTTTACAGTTGTACCAAATGAGGAAAAGTTTAGCCAAATACAAAGATCCAATAGACATCAGAATGCAAGGCAGCTTTTTAGGATCTCAAAACCTATTTGGGGAAGTCTTCCATAATGAGCACCCCGGTAGATAATAAGGAACTGATCATCAACCTAGCAGTTACAAATACTTTAATAAGATCGATTCCCATTCAATTTAAAGGAAAAATTAAGAAGCCAGTCTACTTCATCAACAAAACCCTCACTCCAGCAAAAATGAGGTATTCTAAAATTGAGAGACTTCTTCTAACTCTTGTTTACACTTTACAAAAACTTAAGCACTATTTCCAAACTCACTCAGTCAAAGTCATGATGAACTATCCATTCTGGGAAGTTTTGTCCAAAAAAGAAAAATCCAGATGAGTGCAACAATGGTCAGTCAGTTTGGGAGAACATGATATCAATTTTGAACAACGTCATTCCAAAAAGGGTCTGGCCATTGCCGATTTTCTCGTAGATTTTCTTGTGGAAGATCTCGAGTGGGAGGAGTACGATCCTGACCATACATAAGAAATTACAGAAGATCCACTCACCAAAGTATTTGACAAGCGAACTGAATTGATTACAAGGAAAGGGTAAAGACTTCTTATTGATGGATCTGCAAGACCCGCAGGGTTAGGATTTGGAATCGTATTGATTACTTCTTCCAATGACAAAATTTAGAAATCAATCCGCTTGGATTTTGAAGCCTCCAACAATGTTATCGAATATGAAGCTCTTATTCATAGACTCAACCTTGTACTTGAGCTCGGCGTCACAGAACTCTCAGTTTACACAGATTTACTACTCATCGTTCATCGTTATTCTGAGCAATATAAGAAGAATGACAAGATGATCAAATACGCAGCCCTCGTTACAGATAGGATAAGCAAGTTCGTGCAAACATGTCTCGATTATCTTCCTCAAGGTAAAAATAGACACGCAGATTCTTTGGCTTATCTAGCAGGGGTCTTGGGAACAGAAGCTCGATATCTCCAGCTTGAAGTAATATCAACCTTCAACATTGATCGCATTTTTATATGCATGATCAACACTGGGGGCGATAAAGGGGAAGATGACGATTGGCAAAAGCCCTTCATTGCCTACCTTGGTACCGACAACAAATGTAAAAGACTCTTTCCAGCATATCTAAAGGGGTGCCGACAGTGGATCAACAACTCAAAGCCCTACACAAATTAAAATGGTTTCTTATATCGCAATTCAGTCACGGGGACTTACCTTAAGTGCCTCTCCAGAAAGAAAGCAGACGAGATGTTCAGAAATTTACATGAAGGAACTTGTGGCTCCCATGTCGTAGGTCGATCACTCGCACACAGAACAATTATATATGGAGTATTCTGGCCAAGCATGTTCAAGCAAGCATAAGTGTACTCACGCAATTGTGATACATGTCAATGATATAGACAAATCATACGTACCCTTGTGCTCGAACTACATGCAAGCAAGGTGTTCTGGCCATTCAAAAGATGGGCGCTTGATCTTGTCGGTGAATTTCATAATTCTCCAGGTAACTGCCGATACCTACTCATAGCTACAAATTATTTTACAAAATGGGTAGAAGAAGTTCCACTCTGTCGAACCAGAGAAGAAGATGCCATCTTTTTTATCTGGGAATGCATCATTACTCGATTTGGTTGCCCCCACCTAATTCGTATCGACAATGGGCCATAATTCGTTGGAGAAAAAATTGTACCTTTCCTCAATAAACACAATATCATCCACTTACCATCCAACCCCTACTACCCTCAAGGTAGTGGCCAAGCCGAAATCACCAACAAAACCATCGTGGATAGACTCAAGAAGAGGCTTCACTTACAGAAAAAAGGAAACTGGGTACGAGAGCTTCCTCATGTCTTATGGGCATATCGTACCACTCCACGTCAATCAGCCGGTTGTACCCCCTTCCTTCTCACCTATGGGACCGAAGCTGTCAATCCAATAGAATGCCATCATCCTGTCAAAGATCACGAGCTAACTGACGAAGAAAACGAGTTCGAATTGGCCTATAACCTCAATTGGGTTGATGAAACTAGGGAGCGCGCTATCGCCAACCTAGGTCAATATTACCATATGCTGGTCAGTTCGTACAACAGACGAGTCAGAAGCCATACTTTCCAAATCGACGATCTCGTCTTTCGCAAAATCCCTCAACATAAAAAATAGCCACATGCCGGGAAACTAACAAAAAATTAGGAGAGTCCATTCCTTATTACTGGTCTCACTGGCCTGGGATCATATTACCTTATGACCGCAGAGGGAGTTTATATCTCAAATCCTTGGAATATTAGGTGACTGAAACGGTACTAACGTTACGTCCTTCACTACTCCATTTTAATTTCTCTCTTTATCCATTCCAAAAGTAAGATTTTCATCTCCATACAATGTACATCCTTTTCAATTCAATGAAAACTTCTAAGTTTTCCCACTCGACTCTCTACTTACGTAGACAATACATAGATTCAAGCAAAGGTAATACTAGATTTCAATCGACCTCTATTCCAGTTAAAGTAAGGATAACACTAGCTTTGATCGACTCTATACATACTCTGCGATTAAAACAAAGTAATACTAGTTTTCAATCAAGGAACTCTACCATACATAAGATAAAGCAAAGGTAAAACTAGTTTTCATCTCTCTCAATATGGCTGCGACAATTATACTTAGCGATTAATATAAATGTAATACTAGTTTTCAATCAAGGAACTCTACCAGACATAAGATTAAGCAATGGTAAAGTTAGCTTTCTTCTCTCTCAATATGGCTGCGACAATTATACTCTGCGATTAAAGTAAAGATAATACTAGTTTTCAATTAAGGAACTCTACCAGACATAAGATAAAGCAAAGGTAAAACTAGTTTTCAACTCTCTCAATATGGCTACAACAATTATACTTTGCAATTAAAACAAATGTAATACTAGTTTTCAATCAAGGAACTCTACTAGACATAAGATAAAGCAAAGATAAAACTAGCTTTTAACTTTTAATATGTCTGCGACAGACACATTTTTAGGTTTCATATACAGACACTACAACAGGAAAATGATCAACCATAAATTCTCGAGCTTGAGCAGTCACAATGATCCTGCCTTGCTCTACCAATTCAGCAGGTTGAGAACTTAACTTCATTTCCATAGAGTTCATACAGTTTCCTCGATCTACTTCAGCTCTACAAATGTATCCTCTACCCGATAAACAATCGTGCAAGGTATTCTTCTCTAACTCGAGCCTTCTAATCTCTTTAATAAAATAGGTAATCACTGCCATTAACATCTCTGATACGATGTCTCCGGCATAACTATTTTAGAAAAATTCTCTCTGGCCACTTTAAGACGCTCTTTTAACCTCGGATACCGTGCTTCTTACCATTCCATATGACTATCTGTGCAAGACATAAATTCGATGTTCTCCTTTGCCTTCTTATCAGTTTTAGTTGATTCAGCCTGGTTCGTTGCCTTCAATTCTGCCAATTGAGCATACAATTCCTTAAGCTCACTGTCTTTACTTGTACTTAACCCAGTGGGAGAGTTCTACAATAACTCATTTTTTTTCTTTATCAAAATCTCTTTACCTCTAATAACACGCTCTAACTCTTGTTCCTTGGCAAGAACAACATCCAACTTACTTTGGCACTCCCTTAACCGCTCATTCCCTTTTTGCACATGACATTGAGTTCGAGCTACTTTTCCCTCCAGCTCTCTGATTCGAGCTGATAGGCTAACTTCATCTCCATGAACAAGGGAAACCTGAGCATCACCTTTATTCTTCCTCGAGTGCTCTCCGGCTTCAGCATTTTTGGTACGCAAATTAGCCTGAGCCAAATCGGTCTTTAATTGTGCCACCTTCTTATTCAATTCATCACATTTCCTTTGCACCAACCAAAACTCTATATCTTTTGCAGGCAAAGCAGAAGTCAACTGCTCAACCGCAACTTCAAAGTTAGATAGGTCATCTCGAGCTCTTTTCAGCTTGCTATCTTTCTCAACCATTTTCTTCTTTAATCACTCCAGCTCGCTTCTGGTGCTCACTCGAACAGCTCGAGTCTACTACTGTTTATTTGTTTTACTGATCATTTGGTCCTTCAAACTGGCCACAGAATGGCATAACCCATCCTCTGACATTTCTAACACCTGTATACAGTATCGAGCCATGTCAGCATCCCTACTCTTTATCATCATTGCCTCATTCTGGCTTTTAAGTCTCGCTACCTTTTAATTTATCTCTGCGAGCTCTTTTTACCCCTTACTAGTTTTGGCATCCTTCTCCTCGATCTTCTGAGTGAAGTCATCAGCAGTTTGAGTTGATTCAACGAACTTGAAATGTACCTTTACATGTTGATCTTCCCTATCTTCATTCGCCTCTCTCATTCTATCAAACTCTGCCACAAATTTTGGTTACATTGGCGTGTCACTTTTTCGCTCAAGCGAGCTGACTCCAATTTAACCTAAAAATCACAGATACAATATATCAAGTTCGATTCAGAACAATCACTCAATACATACATCTTATTTCTAACAAAATTTTTATTTTTTGACATCTACTGTGCAAAACTACTTTTAAATTTAAGGTCAAAGTATGGTCCCAATTTGATGAATAATAACATATACTTCCAATTCCAAGGTACACAATCTCTATATTCTAACTTTTTCAATACTTTGGTCTATACACAATTGAGTGCCATTTGCCCATAAATTGTAAGCAAGTTTTTGGTATGTCTCTACGCTCTAATTTTTACTTTGTTGCTCTAGAGCAATGAAGCATACAAATAAAATATTTCTTGCTCTTTTCTAACCTGTAGCTTCACTTGCGAAGACAATAGGGACGTTGGGGCATCTTTTTCCTTTGCGAGCTCATTCTCTAAGTCTTTTATTTTGAGGCACATTTCCTTAAGTTCCTATTACAAGTGTTACAAGAATACCTTAGCCTACAAAAGTTTATCCAACAAATAATATTCATTCAAATTACAACATTCCAAACCATTCATACAATCATAGAGTCAACATTCTACTTTACCTTCTCGTTCCTTTCCTCTGGACGCTCATTGTCATCCCTTAGTTGTCTCGCACCGTTTAGGGAGATACATCATCTAACCCGTCCATAACTCCAACAACAACATCTTCCTCCTCCTCAACATTGATGTACGTCATAATGTCGTTTACCTCATTTTTGGAGTACTGAACCACCACTTCTTGCGCATCCCTTCCCGCTGACAGCTCGTTGATCTCCACCTCTTGAGAAGCCTTCAGGGCCTCCAGTCACTTCCCCACCTTATCCAAATTAGCTTTCAGTCGGGCTACTTTCTTCTCGAGCTCGGTCTTCCCCTTCTCAAGCTCGGCTCTCTCCTTTCCACTCTGAGGCAGATTCCCCTCATCAGACGAGCAGCCTACAAAAACAAAATAATTATAGAACATTATTTGCCCGAATCAGCATACAAAATTTAGCATATATTCAAGTCATCAAACTACCATTTTGTTCATCTCCTCCTCACCATTGCGGATTACGCGCCTCGCCTTTTCCTCCACCAATTTCAATTCATCTTCCTCCCCAGGTTGATTCTCCGCGACTTTCACCCCTATTAGTTTGGAAGGCTCAACCCTCATCTTTTATCCCCCTCCTTCGACCTCACCCCTTTATGCAGTTCCAGAGGTCGAACCATACTTCAGCATCCCCTTCTTTGGAGATGTCCGAGCTAACTTTCACAACGTAGTGGACTCTGACACATCCGTGAAGTCCACTACAGAGGCCTTGGGCAAGACCACTCATCTTTCTCCATCAACACCCCTCTTCTTGTTACCACCAATACCAGTCATTAGCTTCGTTGCTTGAGACTTTTAAACTTTCTCAGACCTGCTGTTAGCTCACTTCTTTCTGCTAATGCCGAGTTCTTTCAGCATAGTCTCGAGCTCGGCCCCTTCCTGAGTAATAGTGTCTAACAGGGACTTCTTCCTCTTCACCTTCGACGAAGGACCTGTCAATCAGCAATACATTATCATAAACAACGCAACATTCCATTTCAACATTTCAAATATTATTCTTCATACATTATTATACTTACTTTGTTTCACAGTTCTACAGAGAAATTCCATTGGTTCTTCATCATTTCTCTGAAGGTAATCACCCTTCACCCAAATAATATTATCATTCTACATTCGACCTACTGAATTCAGATCGAAGAAAAGAGAGGTCGAGTCGAACTCATATAAAAATATGTCCCTTCACTTGCAAATAAGTTTTTTACCTCATAAAACTGCAAAACATCTTCATGAGATGTCCTCCTCTCAACCACATCCTCCTCCCACAACTTATTCAGAAATTCACATATGTTTATTACCTCCCATATGTTTCCGTTCAACTAAACAGAATATGCCCCCAATGATATTCATAATCCATTTTGCAAGATGTCTAAGGGGCAGACTCAACCCGTACTCCAATTGAGATAGGTAACACAAAAACCCTCTTCCAAGTTGACCTGGACATTTTTATCATAATACTTCAAGAAGATTTATTCATCTAAACCCCTATTTAGTTTCTCCTTCTCCAAATTAGCCAACAAAAATAAATATTCCTCCCCAGATCCTATAATACAACTTCTAAACTGCCTACCAGCATGTTTTACAAAATTACCTCATCTTCCCCCTACAAGAGATTTGGCTTTACAGAACTTTCTAAACACAACAGAATCTGGAAGGTAGAATTCAAATTTTCCAGGGAAATCTAGAAATTGAACAACTATTACTTTATCATCCCTATCAGATACTACATTCTCAGACTCAGTCGATCAGCCGGAGGTTGATGCCTCATTAATAGGTGAAGTCTCAATATCGACTATAACTCTAAAATGGATTTAATTCTACACAAAACTCCTCACGATCGACCTACATACAGGTCCAGGTATTCTATCATTATCTTTTACATATACATCATTCACATACATATATCTTTCATATCTTATTTTACAAATATATCAAACAAATTTTATAAATTGCTGTAAATAGGCATTTTTAGATTTGCATACCCCAAAAAAGGAATTTTGAAAGAAGCACATTCACATTATCGTAAATCATCTACTAACCTTCTGATCGATTATAAACTGATGTCTTAAAAGACCCGTAAGCACACGGTGTACCGTTAAGTACAAGGGTAAGCGCGGTCACATCCCAAGAGACTTGTGGTGCAAATTATACTTTGAGCTACTAGTTTTATCCAATAACAATGAGTTTGAGTAGGGTTCGAACTAAAATAAATAAATAAACAAATTGTAAGATAAGTTGGAGTGGGAGCCAAGGCATCGATTTCACTCCAACCCATGTAGTCCATGAGAAAGCATCTTTAATTAAAGTACTAATTAATTCCCGTACCATGTATCCTTGGTCAGGTATACACGATACTTACAATGGAAAAGAAATTAACGTTTGGGAATTCTCTATAAACCACCTTACATAACAATGGTCATGTTGAGTAAGGCGGATTACTTTCGTTTTTCCATGTTCTTAACTAATCTTGTTATGGTCAAACAAGATGGTCTATTAGTTTCTTCATTCTTGCAAATCCTAGCTATGGTCAAGCATTAGGACGATAAAAATGAAGGATTTGAACTAGAGCCCGGAGAGAAAGAAATTACTAGTACTCAAATTAAAGCTACTTCTACAACTAGGTTACATTGGGTTTAAGTTTCCTCTAGCCGTGGCTAAGAGGTTTAGCTACTCATCCCTTCGATCATCGCCATATTACTAGATTAAAGAAAATGACAAAAACAAGAGATAAAGAAGAACCTTTATTGATATAAACTTTAATATTATACTCTCCAAGATGATCTCTCATGGGTGGGATTCCCCTCCTATTTATAGAGTATAAGAAGGGTTACAAAATATCACTTTAATATAAAATCCCTTAAATAATGCCTTAGATCATACATAGATATTACAACTCATGAGAATAATATATATATTTAATTATCTTCAATGGGCTTCCATAGGCCTTTGGTTGACAACTTCAAATGAGAATCATTGTTGGAGTGCATCACCCTTGTTCTATGTTGAAAACCGGAAAAATGTAAGACTTGTTTATCATGTGACCGATTTCTGTAAATACAAACAAAAGTACTATTAATGTCACATTTATTTAATAAATGACTAGGTAGATATAAATTTAGGAGTTGTACACGTAAATATTACATGTCTATCACCTTCTATGTCAGAATATGAATCTGACGCAGCGCCAAATCCTTCCCTCACAATGCTGCTCTATTACCTTCGTGACTCAGTCTCTGTAACTTTCTCTCGCTTTGATTGTTCATCATTATCGATTAATTTCTCACAAAATTTTCTGCTATTTTTTCTTTTTCCTCTCTCATTGCTCTTCAAGTTTTCAGAAGTTGATAAATGTTTAAATGAGGAATACAAAGTATTATTTTTATTTTTTTTCTCTCTAACTACTGGCAATTATTGGGTCTCACACGAGCCGCTCTCAGTTTTGGAACTGAGGCATCTCTTCCACAATTAATGTCAGACATCTTACACCCTTTCGAGAAAAATACATTCCCATCATTGCCCCCTACCCTATATTTTAATATATTTTCATCTCTTTTTTCCAAATCTCCATCTAACCTCCTTACACCCATGATGACTCAACACTTATACGCAATCAAACTTTCCCTACTTTTTACCAGAGACAAAATCAAAAATTGCCTGCTTTTTATATTTTTTGCTCCTTCTACTTATAAAAGTGCTGACGTCATTTCCAAAGCTCTCAACATTTCAAAAATATTGGAATTCATTTTTTTACAACAGTCAGAAACAACATTTGCAATAATAAATGATAGATTCAAACTTCATTCTCATTACATTTCTTTGACAATTATTCAAACTCATACAATTTACTCTCTCGCATATAATTACACCTAAAACATCCCTGATCTCTTGAGGAACCACACCCGATCATTTTTCCTCCAGCGATCCTCACATCTTCCAATTTGATATCTTCTTTAGCAATCAGTCTCACATTTTGAGTTGAAGGTTCCACCATCACTTTTCGGAATAAATCATCGTAAAAGCGACATTTGTACTCAAGTTCCCTACCCATCCAATCTAAACCTTTAAACTGACACTCTCTCACTGGCAGGTCAGCATCATAGTCTAGCGAGCCAAAAATCCATTCCTGCACTTCAGCTTTCTTTATCGCCAACTGCCCCTCAACGGCATAATGAATTCTCTCAGATCGAGTCTACACCATTACTATTTTCTTCCACCTGCTTAAAAGCCCATTCCCCCTATTTATACAATTTTCTAGATTGCAGTGGATCCCCCACAGTTTGTAATTATATTTTGTTCTTTCAAAATAGAAGTCCTACTATCTTGAGAACAATTATTTGAGTTTATCTCTCCACATCAACTTCAATGAATTCGGCCAAATCCATCTCAATCTTATTTTTATCTCTCCACATAGACCTCCAATAAATTGAAGAGATCTCCATTTGCTCAAATTCCCAATTCTTGTATATCCTAAAACTTCTATAGTTCTCTCTTCCCCAAAAAAATTCTAAGTCATTCCATTCAAAAACAAATTCTGACACATCTTTTGAACACCAACACATTTTTACAGCTCGATTACTATAATTTATGTTGCAGTTTCAATCTCATACATTATATCTTCTATTCGTAAATCTTCAAATTATTCATAGCTCAATTTCAAGAGTTATTATATATATCAACACAGAGTTTGACTAACCAAATTTTATTAAGCTCAAATATAAATTATAGGTACTTTATATATATCAAATCTTTCAAGTACTTTACAGATAACAAGTCTTTCAAGTACTCCGAAAATGAGTACTTTACAGATAAATTTTTTTCAGGTACTTTACAGATAACAAGTCTTTTAGGCACTCTGAAACAACAAATCCTTCAGTTCATCTGACTTTAGTGATGTTTCACTTAAAGAATCTTTTAAAGTAAAACAGGTATTGAAAGTCACCAGACGTCCTTCTCCCTTCACACCATCTTACTATGACCAGAAACTGGATTTGGAGGAAGTTTGCACATGAAAGCAGAAGACTAAGTACTTGAATCCACTCTTCAAATAGAAGGTCTTCTTAGAGCCAAGAAATGATAGAAGTGCAGAAGTAGACTTTCATTCTATGTTTCCCTTCTCCACTACCACCGTCACCTCCTCTATAACCACCACCACCGTTGATTTGGTAGAGATGAAGATGGCCCAAACTTAAAATTCAATCCTACGCAAGATATTGGCTAAACTGCCCAGCAGTTACGCCAACCCTCGCATCTGTCTCCTCAACCTTGTCTTCCGCAAGGATGCAGAGACACCTCTAATGTTGCTAGCCTGTTAAGACAACGTGATGAAATCTCCATCTCTAGTAAAAAATCTTCAACAACTTTAACCGCTTCTTCTCTGCCATACCCTGATACGTCTGTAGAATGGGAACAGGGGTGGGCATCTCCAAGGACTGATCTCCAAAATATCTTAACTTCAACTTCTGCATCTCAACAGAAACTCACTATTTGTAAACCATTCTCCGGGTCTTCACCATCGTCAATAAGACTTCCAGAGAATTTTGGAACAAACAACACACTTTGCCATAATCCTCGGTACATGTACTATTTATATAAACCTCATATGTAATGTGTAAGCACGTTTCCCAAGCGTTATCATTCAAAATAGACGAAACTCTCAAAACCCCAGCCGTCGCATATATCAATATTCCCATCAATATTCAATGCACAAACATCCCCCCATAAAAATATACATTTTCCATATAGTAAAATCCACATTAATATTTCCTTCATTTTCAAACTTCCAAAACCCATATACCCACAAATTCTTTCTCAACCAAAGCCACATGTGACTTCGGTTGCGAGGGTACGATTGTAGGGACCTATCCCTTGATCTAACCCAATTCGAGCTATTTCTAGTTCGAACTACCTCCATATTAGACTCACGCATTCCACATGTAACATAAACAGTCAGCACTGACACCTACGCCACGAACTGATATAGAACGTGGGTCGAGCTTAACAGAAAAACATGAACAAATCAAAAACACCTATTTCTCATAAACTCAATAGTTGCTCAGTCAACCGCCACTTGCCAAATTGTTTAGAGAACGTGCTTCAGCACGATAAAGAACTGCGGAGAGGGCTTATATAAAGAAAAAGTTCCAGAAGAGACGATGACCAGAATAATATACGATAAATCACCAAGAAAATAATATTTTTTAGATTCTCGAATACCTAAACTTCTTATCTACAAGATCAAGCATTTCTAGTTCGAGTGATCACTTGTAATAAGATGTCAGCCTCAAGCAATAAAAGTCAATATTACTAAAACCCTCAACTCGGGGTCATGGTTTTTTTACCTATTAAGAGGTTTTCCATGCTAAAACACCTGTGTCATTTCTTATTTCATATTAGTTTTTGTCACATGAACATTGTTGTAAGAGATAATTCTGAGCCGTCTCAAGCTTAGAGAATTAGGCTATTACAACTTACACTCGTATGTTGTAGCAAAAAACTCGTAAATTAGATAAATCGTACATTGCATGCCAAACTATTTTTTACCAAACCATATCTTATTTGGTAGTTTCTTAATCACGGCAACTACTCATACCTAATACAGTGAACCTTAAACCCTATCCAAATCCTTAATTAAAGACCTTTCTCATATATTTTTTCCCCAGGTATATTTAGTAAATGGCAAATCAGCTGGTACAAATTTTTTATAATTTAAGATTTTTCATACCATCTAAGATAATATTTGCATAAAGGCGATATTAGTCATTGCAGATTACAAATTATCTGATATTACTTACACTTGTATGTTGTAGCAAAAAAATCATAAATTAGATAGGGCGTACATTGCACGCCAAACATTTTTTCACCAAACAATATCTTCTTTGGTAGTTTCTTAATCAAGGCAACTACTCATACCTAATACACTGAACCCAAAACCCTAATTAAAACCTTTCTCGGATTTTTTTTCCAGGTATATTTAACAAATGGCAAATCAGCTTGTACAAATTTTTTATAATTGGAGATTTTTCATACCCACCAAGATAATATTTGCATTAAGGCGATATTAGTCAATGTAGACTGCTGATTATTTGATATTGCTTACACTCGTACACTGTAGCGTAAAACTCGTAAATTAGATAGAGCGTGCATTGCACGCCAAACTTTTTTTTGCCAAACCGTATCTTCTTTGGCAGTTTCTTAATTACGACAACTGCTCATACCTATTACACTAAACCTTAAACCTTAAACCCAAAGCCTTAATTAAAGTCCTTTCTCGAAAAAAAATTCCAAGTATATTTAACAAATAGCAAATCAGCTGGTACAATTTTTTTATAATTTAAGATTTTTCATACCCACCAAAATAATATTTGCATTAAGGCAATATTAGTCAATGCAGACTGCAGAATATATGATATTACTTATACTCGTAAGTTGTGGCAAAAAACTCGTAAATCGGATAGAACGTACACAATTTTTTTTTCATCAAACCGTATCTTCTTTGGCAGTTTCTTAATCACGACAACTACTCATACCTAATGCATTGAACTGAAAACCCTAATTAAAACATTTCTCGGATTTTTTTCCAGGTGTATTTAACAAATGGTAAGTCAGCTGGTACAACTTTTTTATAATTTGAGATTTTTCATATCCACCAAGATAATATTTGCATTGAGGCGATATTAGTCAATGCAGACTGCAAATTATCTTATATTACTTACACCCGTATGTTGTAGCGAAAAGCTAGTAAATTAGATAGAACGTACACTGCATGCCAATTTTTGTTTTTCCACCAAACCGTATCTTCTTTGGCAATTTCTTAATCACAACAACTACTTATACCGAATACGCTGAACCCTAAACCTAAAAGCCTATTTACGGACTCAATATTTTTTATTAGACAAACATGCAGGCTCAAAAGGTAAAGTTCGTAGGCAATTACAAGTCTCCAAGGGTACAATGCCCAAAGGCAAATAATTCTCAAGCCATGATGGTTCAAGCATACGATTTCTCCTTTGATTGTGGCTCACACCACAACTAAACCAAGAGCTCTGTGGCCTACTTAAAGACTTCTAAACTAACATACTTTTGCTTTCAATCCTTTTAATCCACAATACGATTGAGAAACTTGTGTTAGTAGAGAAATAACGAAGAACTATAATCGGTTTGGAAAAATAGAGAATTCGATTACTCAAAATGAAGTAATTTTAAGATAAAAATCTCTCAAACTCTAGGTTTCTCTTTTCTCTCTTTCAGATCTAACATAAAAAAGAAATAACCTAAGTCCCCTTTATATACTAGGGAACCTAAAATACCAAAAGCACGCATCTCGAGGCAATAACACCCATTAAAATATAACCACCACCAAAAAGGAAAAAGGCTGAATCGCACCTCTATTCGAACAGAATAAGTTTCTGTTCAAATAAAATAAAGTGTATTCGAATAGACAAAAATTTATTCGAATAAAACCTATCAGGAATAAATGTATTCGAACAGAAATAAGTTTGTTCGAATAGAAACTTGAAAACCTTCATCTCTTCGTCAGATCCTCCTGGATCATGGCTCCCCCCTTTTGGAGCCTTAAGTTTCTTCTCAAGCTAGAACTGGAGATGTGGGAATGCGGCGATCCCCAATTCCCTGCTGTACCACTTTGACTTACTCGGTAGTGTACCCTTCTTCTTAACACGGAACGATTCAATAGCACCCCGTCTTGTAGTATGAACCTTCCTCTCTAGAATACCATTCTCCGTTAATGGATCTTCTCTTTCCATACATAAGTCATCAACTGACGGTAGGCGAGTATCGATTTCAGAGTCTTCATCCAGAAGAGACGGCTCAAACAACTTTAAATGCTTGACATTAATTACCGAATACATCTTCATGAAAGGTGGAAAATCCAATTGGAATGCATTGTCACCAATCTTCTTGAGGATAAAAAAATAGAGCGTAACGGATAGGTTTGAGCTTCTTACCTTCCCCCTTAAGTTGTTCCTTACCCAAATGCAACCAAATGAGGTTGCCCTTAAGAAAAGTATACTCAACCCTATGCTTGTCGTGGCGAGCCTTATACTTTGCTTGAGTCTTCTTCAACTGAGCTTCAACCACCTCATGAACCTTACTGATCTTTTCAATGAATTCCTGAGCTTTAATTTGCTCTTCATCCTCCTTCCATGACCATGTCTTTTCGCCAAGACTAAACGTCAAATCAAAAGGGCTTTGTGGAAAGTTCCCCAAACAAACTTCAAAAGGAGACCTCAAAGTAGAACCATGAATCGCCCAGTTGAACGTAAACTAAAGATACAGTAAAATCTCATCCCAAGTCTTATGATGCTTAGAATGGAATCCCCGTAATAAATGTACCAACGTGCGGTTAACAACCTCTGTTTACCCGTCTGTCTGTGGATAAAAAGTGGTACTTCTCTTCAACTTAGAATCCATCATCCCCCATAATGATCTGCAGAAATGCCCCAAAAAATAGCTATCCCTATCAGAAATAATAGAAGAAGGGAGCCCAAAATACCTCCAGATGTCTCTGAAAAACAATCGCGCTGCTCCTTCCCCTGTGACCGTCTTCTGGCATGGAATAAGAATAATCATCTTGCTGAATCGATCCACCACAACAAACAAATAGTCATTTTTACACATGGTCATGGGCAAACCACTCATAAAATCCATCAAAATGCTCTCCCAAGGTCGACTAGGAACTGGCAATGGCAATTACAGTCCTATCTTCCTATTAGAAGGCTTCGATGTGCTGCATAACACGTAACCACGAACCACACGAGCCACATCCACCTGCATCTTCGGCCAATAGACATAACGCCACAAATTCAAAAGAGTCTTCTCAACCCTGAAATGACCTACCACCCGGGAACAATGTGCATCTCGAATTTACTGCAAACGGTCTCCACCCTCAGGAATACATAGTAGACTGTCCATGTAAATCAAACCATCCTTTAGGACATACTCGCAAGTCTTGCCCTGCAGCAACTTCTCATAAATCACACTGAGCTCCTTGTCATCATCATACCCTGAAACGTATGCAGAAGGAACAATCGACTGGATCTGCATAGCTACCAACAAAGCAGAAATAGTTGGTAATGGGGGTCGAGATAACATATCAGCCATCTTGTTGTCCACTCCTTTCTTGTACTTGATCAATAAGGTAAACTGCTGAAGGCATGACATCCACTTCATATGGCGAGCTTGTTGAAGCTTGGACTGCGTAGATAAGAATTGTAATGGTTTGTGATCGGAATGTACCACAATCTCCTTCCCCAATTAGTAACTTCGCCAATGCTTTACTGATTGATATAACGCGTAGAACTCCTTATTGCGGGTAGGATAGTTGCGTACTGCTCCTGTAAACATCTTAGAATGGTAAGCAACAGGCTTTCCATCCTGTAAAAGGATTGCACCCAATGCATAGTCTGACGCATCTGTCTCAACCTCAAAAGGCCAATACAAATTAGGCAAAGCTAATACTGGTGCATCTATAATCTTCTACTTCAGTAACAGAAAAGTCTTCTCATGGTGTTCTTCCCAAACAAACTGTACCCTGGTTTTCGTCAAAGAATGCAACGGTGCGGCAATTTGTGAAAAATGTTAAATAAATTTCCGTAAGTACTGACAAGAACCCATAAAACTCCTCACTTCCGTCACTGTATAGGGTCTAGGCCAATTAGTAATGGCCGAGACCTTTTTTAGATCAACCTTAAGCTCGCCGCCACCAACACTAAAACCCAAATAGACGAGCTCCTGTTTCCCAAACTCGCACTTCTTCCCATTCAGAAAAAGTTGTTATGATCGCAATACGCCCAACACTTTGCGTAAATGCCCAAGATGCTCCTCCCATGTACGACTATATATCAAGATATCATCCAAATATACAATCACAAAATCATCAATAAACGAACGAAGTACCTTATTCATTAGCCGCATAAATGTTGTCGGAGCATTGCATAACCCAAAAGGCACCACTAACCACTCAAATAAACCCTGTTTGGTTTTAAACGCTGCCTTCCAAGTATCCTCCTCCCGGATTCGAACTTGATGGTAACCCGACTTAAGATCCAATTTGGTAAAAAACCGAGCCATCGGCAGCTCATCTAAAAGCTCGTCAATCCATGGAAGCGGATAACGATTCTTCACCGTGATCTTGTTCAACGCCCGATAATCTGCACACATCTTCCAAGACCCATCCTTCTTCGGTAGCAGTAACACCGGCGAACCACAAGGTGAGCTACTTGGATTAATAACTCCTTGCTCCAAGAGTTCATGTACTTATTTTTTGATCTCATTAGACTCTTTAATAGAAGTCTGATATAACCCAACATTGGGTAATGGCTCACCATTTACCAAGGTGATATCATGCTCCACATCCCTCTTGCACGACATTCCTTCTATGCCCAAAAACAAGTCTTCATACTCCTCTTGCAACTCCCCTATATCGGTTTGTTGCTTAGGAGACATTGCCAAAGTAGACAATATTGTAGTCGACAGACCCTCTTGAACCTATCGTACCGGTAACAAAACAAATTTACTGCTTGCATTAACCAACCTCTTCGCCTGAGTCGTCGTTACCAAATTACTCGTAGTGATATGTTCCTTGCACGCATTAATATGAAATTCAGTCCCATCCTTCACCAAACGATACTTGCGAGCACGACGGTAAATGATTGCATCTCGGTCCTAAAGATAAGGGCTACCCAAGATGACTTGACACACGTCCAATGGAACCACCTCACATGTCACTTCGTTAATAAACTTCTTAGTAATCGCAAACTTGAACGTACACTGCTTAGTGATCTTTAACTCTGCGTCTTTCTGAGTCTAACCCAAACCATACGACTTAGGATGAGCCACAGTAGCCAAACCCATCTTCTTCACCACCACCTCAGAAATTAAGTTCTTCTGACTATTCGAATCAAAGATGGCCTCGACTAAGCTCTGCTTCACTTGAATCCTGACAAAGAAAAGCTCTTCCTGACTTGCCTCATCGATAACTAGAGGTTACTTAAATATTAGAGTAAGCTTAGGATTTGGCTTATCTAAATCTGGAAGATACACAATTACTGCGGCTAGTACAGGTTTCCCTTTCTTGCCCTTCTCTTCCTTCAACCGAAGCTCCGGGTAAATTTTCCAGCATCTATTAGAATTGTGCCCATTAGCCTTGTAATGACTACAGATAGTCCCTTTGAATGAAGACCTCTCTCCTTTGGACTCCCTTTTCTTATCAAACTTCTAATTAGCCTTGTACCCTGACTTATTCTTGTCCTCTTTCTTATCGCTCTTCAAGTACTTGTCTTCAATGGTAATTGCTTTAACGGTAGCGTTATCTATATTTACCACCTTGAAGAGCTTTAATTCTCTTTTAATGAACTCCGATAAACCCCATGTATACTTCATGAACACGTCGTACTTATCCATGTCAACATCTAAAACCAACGCTTGGTTATGAAATTTCGTAGTGAATTGTTGTACGGATTGCCCAAACTTTTGGCACAAATTGTGCCATTTATACCACCGCTCTTGTTTATACCCAATCGGATAAAATTGTTTCCTCACCAAAACCATGAATTCCTTCCAACTCAGACTTCTGACATCATGTCGTTTCTGATAGTATTTCTACTACCTTAGTGAGTAACTTGTGAATTTCAAAGAAGAGAAGCAAATCTTCTAAGCGTTTGAATATTCATCAATGGAAAAATAGGTCTCCAACCTATCTAACCAATTATCTAATTTCTCGGCATCGACGGAACCATCAAAAATCAAAATTTCAATCTTAAAGCCAATACGAAGATTACGCATAGGATTCGTTGACTTACTGGAACCTGGGCGCTTATTGACGGAATCGGCATCACTAGAATTATCGAATACCGGAATGCCCTCATCGCCATCTACCTCCATAACCCCTTTCTTTTTCAAACGGCTTCACAGATTCGCCGAAATGGAACCCAACGCGAGGTTTGTGAGACGTAATTATTTGACTAACTCCCCTACACTAGAAGTTAGGGTGGAAACTATCGTTTCCAAAGCCGTGACTCTCTCGTTGGGATCGCCCATCTTCAAATCGTCATTCTTCTTCGAATTAGATTTGCGATGGATCTTCAACGGACTCATGAGCTTCTCCTTCGCTTGCTTGAGACGGTCACGTGTAGAGACCATACACCACAATTAACTCCCCGAAAATCGAAACTGGAAAACTGATACCACTTAATCCACAATACGATTAAGAAGTTTGTATTAGTAGAGAAATAACGAAGAACACCAATCGGTTTTGAAAAATAGAGAATTCGATTACTCAAAACGAAGTAATTACAAGAAGAAAATCTCTCAAACCCTAGGTTTCTCTTCTCTCTCTTTCAGATCTAACATAGAAAAGAAATAACCTAAGTCTCCTTTATATACTAGGGAACCTAAAATACTAAAAACACGCATCTCGAGGCAATAACACCCCTCAAAATACAACCACCGCCAAAAAGGAAAAATGTTGAATCGCGCCTCTGTTCGAACAGAATAAGTTTCTGTTCGAATAAAATAAAATGTATTCGAATAGACAAAAATCTATTCGAATAAAATCCATCAGGCATAAATTTATTCGAATAAAACCCATCAGGCAGAAATGTATTCGAACAAAAATAAGTATGTTCGAATAGAAACTTAAAAGCCTTCATGTCTTCGTCAAATCCTCCTGGATCACCTTTTGTGCTGATAATTTTTATTTTTTCTTAGGCAAAGGAAATATAATAGAGCTAAATAGATTATACCACAAGTTTAAGGCTGCATACAACCTTCTTGATCAAGTCTGGGGTAATTTGCAGGGTAAATTTGACATATACCCTGATGTTTTATGGCATATTTGACTTGTACCCCACGGTTTGCAAAATATTTGACATACACCCCACATTTACAGCTTGACTGCGGTGAACTGCAGTTGACCAGTATTTGAATTGCGAAAGTTTATTCATTGCCGAAAGTATCCTTAAGAGGAACACGTGATTTTTTGTTCAAACTGCAGTTGACCAGCTCTGAGTTTAGTCAACCTAACTCAATTTTTTTAAAACAAAACTACCATTTTGAAATAAATTTAAAAACTCCTCGAGATGCTCACATCTTAAACGAACGTTAGATTATTCGACTTTTAACCAATAGATGATTGACACGTTATTTTTTTTTTGTAAGTTTGAACAAAAGATCACGTGTTCCTCTTAAGGATACTTTCGGCAATGAATAAACTTTCACAATTCAAATGCTGGTCAACTGTAGTTGAGTGCAGTTAAACTGCAAATGTGGGGTGTATGACAAATATTTTGCAAACCGTGGGATGTAAGTCAAATATGCCATAAAACATCAGGGTATATGTCAAATTCACCCCAAATCATAGTGGGCACCCCTTCTTTCCCTAAAGAAGCATAAGGTGAGCGACATGATTGAACTCCCTATTAATATTTCATAAAGTTATAGAATGAAAATCATAACAAAAAAAGAAGCTCCATCTGCCTGCCAAACACTTGACAATATATAGGGTGTGAGGTTCGCCATTTTATCATTGTTGTTGTTTTAAAAGGTTCAAAATTTCACTCTTAGAGCATCCACAACAGCCTCTCTAAACTTATTTTAGGGAGGCAAAAAGTAATAAAATGACTTTTATAGGCTCTCTGTCACTATTTTTTTCTTTCTCTCTCCTCAAGTATGGGGAGTCTAGAAAAATATTTGGTCAGCCACGTAGGATTCTTATATTACGTGTAAAGTTACTTTGGATGTGGAAAGTAAAAAAAAATTTATTTTTTGCATCTTATTTTTATACATAACTAATTTGAACTGGTTTAGGTAGTTAATTTTGTGATGTGGCTACTTTTTGTAGGGAGTCTGTTATATCCATAATATCAAAGTGGGGTTGAAACTCCTTAAAAGTACTCTCTATTATAGAGAGGCTGCTGTGGATGTTCTTATGACTTCGAATACTCTTTACTACTTAAAGGTTATATATGTCTTTGACTGCAGTATTATTTGGTGCAAAAGTTAAAACATTCTTATAGGAAGGTTACCATCATGGGGAGCTTTATAAGCAATGAGATGTTTTTGTAACTACAAATAGAATTTAAACTAACTTCTCGGATTAATTTTTTTTTTGTATTGGCAAGTATAGGGCCCATCAACCAACAACTCCTAAATAATAGAGAGAACTTTAAAACAAAAATATCTCCCACATCTTTTCGATTCTTTGTCTTTCTTCTAGGGCCCCTTTAGCTAAAACACTATAAAACTTCATAAAAACCTAACTAAAACTTCATCGAAAAATTAATTAAAATTTCACCAAAAGTAAAAGCAATATATGGAATTACCCGATTTAAATTTGGCTACCAAAGAGGATGAAAGCTTTGTAGAATTTTCAAATTGTTCAACTATTAAGAGATATAGTCTTATTGGCTTAAATAATTCAGCGACTAATATTATATTGTCGATTTTAGGGAGAAAGGATCTTACAATAACCCAATCGATTAAGCTTTGAGAAAAAGAAAGAGAGATATTTAAAAGAGAGAGTTCCCTTTTCTGTTTTGTAGGATTTTGAGGGATTTTGATAATTAGTTGGTTGATGGGCCCACATCATTGCAACTACCAAATTATAAACCATATTTAAATCTCCTTGTAGTTACAAAAACATCTCCTTGCTTATAAAGCTCCCTACCCATCATCTCTAGTGCTTCTTAGTTCTTACTGGGGCCCATAATTTTAAATGAATTAAACATTGTGTGTGACAAAATTACGGTCTTCATCGTGACGATAATACTGTGATCAAATTCTACGTTGACGCGTTATACACACTTCTGACTTTGGGTCGTCTTATGATTTTCATTTGTTTCCTTCGTCAAAACGGGTAAAGATTAAGTCATTGGAGTCAAGATGAACCATGTATGTTGATGGATAAAATCATGCTAGCTTTGATAATCATCATATATGCTATTTTCTAAATTTACAAGCAGGTGAGATCTAGAGCTAATCCAGTTTTTTTTTTTTTTTTAATACATAGGTTTCGTCTCCTATCATCCGACAGGGTATATTTTTAATATATCCTTAATCAAGCTTATCGTTCTTAACATATCTGAGTCGTCAATAATTGTTTATTTCGACGTAGAACATCAAATTAATCTAATCGAGGAAATGCTATCTAGTATATGTATAAACACATATTACTGTAAGTAGGGATCGTCTACAATATTGCCAATACTATTCAGATCAAAATGCAGCAGTGTTAAATTTCTTCTCATTTCATCAACTTCCAACATGTCTGTGACCAGATCTATTGTGCTGATCCCTTCATTGCAATGCTGCAAATTTAATGGACAATATCTAGTCATGCAATATTAAGTAATTTATGATCTTCTCTGTACTTAATGTTTTATAATTTATCCCTACACAAATTAGTAGAGAGCTGGGGACGAACATAAACTTCAAGAATATATGAACATCAACATAAAATTTTGTCCAAAAAGCAATCTTAAATATTATTGGTTTTAATTGTTTGAAACACTATCTAGTTTTTTTTATTAAAAATTAGCAATGTTATGACACTTATGATAAATGAATAATAATGAAAGACTAATATATAACAAAATAAATATTTATATTCTTCCATAGTTCTTGCCAAATGTCCGTCGTGGAAGAAAATTATAATAGGAAATTATGTTTTCATTTATTAAAATGACGTGTAATTATCAGAAATTCAAGATTTTCTTTAATTGAGTTGCCTTACAAATGGCACAAGTACTTAGTGCAGTTCAAAGTTTTTTGTCTTTAGAAGTAGGCCTAGCATTGTAGATATCAATTCATCGTCGTCAACACCACACTGAGAAATCTAACTATATCGTCTTCTTAAGAAATTTGCAAGCATGGATCGCTCAAAAATGGTGAACCAACAACCTCAAAACCCTTCCTTTCTTGTCCCAAATGCATCTTCCCTGAACCCCATTTCTTATCAACCAAGAAACACTGCGAAACCGCCCTCAGTTGAGCAATTGCTACTTAATCTCACAAAACCCGATCTCAGAGAAAATGCTCTCATTGCCATTTCCAAGAAGAAGGACACATTTCCAGATCTGGCCTTGTTGATGTGGAACTCTTTCGGTATAATTGCCATACTCTTACAGGAAATAATTTCCATTTATCCTGCTCTATCACCACCGACCCTCACTCAAGCAGCATCAAACCGAATGTGCAATGTTCTCGGTCTTCTTCAATGTGTTGCTTCACATTCAGGTACAAAGATAAAATTTCTTAATGCTCAGTTGCCTCTTTATTTGTATCCTTTAATAAATACCAAAATCAGGTCGCGACCCTTTGAGAACATTAGGCTTACTAGTTTGGGTGTTATTGGTGCGCTCGTAAAGGATGCTAATACCGAAGTTATTACTTTCCTTCTTTCGACCGAAATAATTCCTTTATGTTTGCATACCATGGAGATGGGTGGCGAACTTTCCCAAACCGTGGCTACCTTTGTTGTTCAAAAGATCATAGTAGATGATGTGGGTCTGGGGTATATTTGTACTTCACCTGATCGTTTCTACGCATTAAGTCGCTGTCTTGGAACTATGGTTGCGTCCCTTGTGCATCAACCATCAGCACGGCTACTTAAGAATATAATTCGATGTTATCATAGGCTTTTGGATAATCCCAGGGCTTGTCTAGCATTAAGAGCTGGACTTCCTAACATGTTAAGGGACGGGTTTTTAAGCAACTGCCTTCGTGAAGATGAATTAGCAAAGAATTTGCTGAAGCAATTGATCGATAAAATCTCAGGTGGAAATCAGGCCGCTGCGTAGTCTTCGAAGTCATGAATCCCGGGGAACGTTAATAAATAAGTGGAGGGGTCTTATGTAGAGATGCATGAAGATTTATCTTAGGTAAGCCGTCTTCGTTATTTATCCCTAAATAAGCAAGTCTTTAATCTGCCATTGTCTTATTTTACTTGACGTCGTAATTAAGTTGTAATAGCTCATCGTTATTGTGCAAGAGCGACTTCTGTTTTCAGAGAACAACGTGTATTCCTAAATTAAGTTATGTCAAACTTGTTTACCTATGGCAGGTTGACCAGCCTTCTAGCTATATATGAATTTCTTTCGAATGCTTCCCCTTCACTCGGATTTCTTCTAAATGCCAACACTATTTCATGTTTCCACTTTACTAAGATTTCTTCTAAATGCCAACGCTATTTCAAAAAAAAAATATTCAGGTACTTATTAATGGTTAGAAGATCTGACTTTGTGAAGAAAACATCATAAAATTGAAACTATTTGTATAAAGCTTCGAAGTTTTACCGTTGAAAACATCTAATTATTTAGCAAGCTTAAAGGGAAAGTACTCGGATACACCATACAGGCAGGCACCCAAAACTATTATTTACAACTTAGTCCTAAACCGGTGGAAACTATATTCGAACACTCTTTAGATGTTTTCAATGACTTAGTGGATGATGCCTGCTTCCATACAACTAACAATGGGGGAGTGAGCTAGGTTTTAACTGTTTGCCATTGTTGTTATTTCAAGATGTCCAAAATACCGCTGCTTAATTACGGCTTCAGCAATTAGGCAAATCTGGGTTATTATTTGATGCAAAAGAGAATGAACTTTCCTTTAAGACAACCGAGAAGAGTAACTATCTCTTTATTACTTCTCTCTGCGATTACAAGATCTCTCTAACCCAATTAGGGTTTCTTCTTTCTCTCAAAACTCAATACCCCCTTTCCTACTAACCCCCAGCCCTTTTATAGAAGAAGAGCCCTAACCTTCTAAAATACTACTCAATTAAATTGAAAACTAATATAAAAAGAATATTGCAAAAATAGGAAAAAGAAACATAGAAAGTAGAAGTCCCACAAAGTATGCCAAATTGGAGACACGTAGACGTACACGATTTCTATAAACTCTCCCCTTCTTTGAAGAGTTCAACCACGAATTTAGGCGAGAAAATCAGCAAGTTTTCAACGTGAAACCTGTTGGGAAACCGAAGAGGAAAATCGCAACGCGGAAGCACAATACGATTAACAAGAACTCGAAGAACTAACTCTAACCAAAGAGAATTCGAACAAAGGTAATAAAACACATACACAAGGTTTAAATTAGGTGGAAACCCTAAACAAGATCAAAACCACCCCCGACAAGCACGACGAATATATTGTCGCACTAGGGTTACAAGAAGTTCCAGAGATCACTCAAACCTCACTTCAACCCTTATAGATAATCCCAGCAAGAAACCCTAAAAAGAAAACCCAAGAAACCTCTCTAGAGCTAAACCCTAGATTTATCATTTTTCTCTCTCTTACTCTTTTCTCCTGTACAGAGGCCTATAACATACACTATCTATTTATAGGCTTTCCATTAGGTCATCTCCAAAATACGCATCACGAGATAATCTATCACTTTGGATCAAATCTCCTTCAAAACGAACTTAGAAAACAAACAAACATAGCCAATTTTGTTCGAACGAGTCATTAGGTCGTTCGAACGACTTCAACGGAAACTCTGTCATTCAAACGACTTCCCCACTCGTTTGAACGACTTTCCTAATTTTTGAGCCGTATTCCTAACAAAACCGAAAGTGCACGATGCAAAACTTGGGAAAAAGTTCACGAATTTTACTGTAACTTGCTAGTATACCCTTTGGGCGTTGTAACACATCATCTCAAAGCTCATTTTGCTTCATTGTATTATCAACTGCTGACACGATATGTTGTACTTAGAATCTCCAAGACTTCAGACCTACACAACTGAAAGAACGAACCATAATTTCTATATAATACGAGTTAACATATGAAGTTGTTGTCGGTATATCTTGTTGTAAAAATTTACTCCCTCCTGGTTCTCATATGTGTCTCTACTTATAGCCAAAACTAATCTCCCTTGGGGGTGCTCTGGACGAATCATGAATCTCTTGACTCTATCTAATACGAGTTAACATATGAAGCTGTTGTCGGTATACCTTGCTGTAAGAATTTACTCCCTCCTGGTTTTCATATGTGTCTCTACTTATAGCCAAAACTAATCTCCATTGGGGGTGCTCTGGAAGAATCATGAATCTCTTGACTCTACTGCTATGTGGCACGGGGGTCAATAATTATTGTTGGAGTGGTCATGCTGGACTAGCTTGGTTCAGTTCAAGTTTGAATTTTTGGAGTTACTTTGGTAACATGACTGTTTAACCTACTTTATTAAGTTGGTACTGGCTAGGCTTAGGTATGCTCATTGATGGAGCTGGTAAGAAAACTTGGCTAACACATTCCTAGCACGTGCTACTCCTCTCTTTTTTGCCGTTCTTCTTCCCCGTGACTTAACAACTTACTTCATCGCTGAACCCTTTTTAAATGACCAGTCTCTCCTGCGTTCTTCTAAATAGGCTAATGTGGCTAGAAAGAAACCAGCTGGTGACTTAAGCACGTGCCGTTTACTTATGGTAAAATTTAGATCTAGTGGATCTGGGTCTGGGACTTGGGTCTTAATTGGACGGGCTGGGCCTGCTGGAACAAATCTAGTATAGTTTGGCGTAACATATGTTGGCCACGTGCCTGCCTTCCTTCTCTCTCACGACCTGGTTTCTTCACCATAGTGCCACCTACAAAATCAACGACCTCTCCATTAAGTCCGATGTTGCTTTCAGTCCCTTCCTTGATTGGGGCGATCCACTGGACTTCGTTGTTTAAACCGGTGAATCCTTCATCATCTTCCTTGGGTTTCCTCAATTTGGTGGTGTTATCTTTCAATTAAAACTTTTGATTGGTAACTTCGATCAGGTGGACTTTGCGCGCCATAATCGCCCTTCGTGGGACCATGGCCGTGAACTCTCCAATAAGTCTTCACCTACCCCACCCACGAAATCGGTCGCACAGAGAACCTCTTTCTCCATTCATATATCGTGGTTGTTGATCTTCAACCCGCCTATATCGATTTTAACACCTACACTCGTCTGAAACCTTACCTTTTTGGGCATTAGATTTCTCAAGCATTTGAAACGCCTCCCTTGTCAAATCTATTTTTAAACATAAAAATACTTGCGATCCATGGCGATTCGAAATTCATACTTCATTGGCTTCTCTCCATAAAAGTACGCCTTCGTCATTTTCTAATATTTATTTTATCCAATTTTCCATGTAGTCTTCTACCTTCCAATCTTTCCACCCGAACTTGTCCCATAATCCTTCTAAATCTTCTTGGCTTAACATCGCCATGAAAATAAAATCAAATTTCCCCACAGATCAAACTTCTTGCCACAAAATCTTGTTACCTCTGATACCAAATTATTAGTTTCTACATACGCTGAAGCAATTAATCAATACTAAGCAAAAAATATCGATCTTTTTATTACTTCTCTTTACAATTACAGGATCTCTCTAACCCAACTAGGGTTTCTCTTTTCTTTTAAAACTCAACCCCCTACTAACCCTAGGCCCTTTTATAAAAGAACGACCCTAACATTCTAAAGCACTACCCAATTCATTAGGAAACTAATATGGAAAGAATATTACAAAAATAGAAACAGGAAACATAGAAAATAGGGGTCCTACGAAGTATTCCAAATTGGAGACGTGCACAATTCCTATCAGTAACACTCAGTTTTCCACGTTTCTTTTAATTGTAAGAAAGGCTTAGGCAGTTTTTACTCAAGTTGTTAGCCTAATAATCTTTATCTTTACTTGATGTAGGACTAAATTTGATTTTAATGATCATAACAGATACTAGTAACAATGCTACTTATGTCACACAAGGTTGTAATTATGTTAGCTTCGTCAGGCGTGTTGAAGGTGGTTATTTCATTTATATCAAAACTAATAATGAAAGTAAAGTATCACAACTGGATGTTCCATCTCAAAACCAACCGAAGGTGGAAGATTTGATTTGCCAATTGAACACTGAACCCTAAACCCTAATTAAAAAAGTTTCTCAAATTTCTTCTCATATATATTTAGCAAATAGCAAACCAACTGGTACAGCGTTTTTATATTTTTAGATTTTTCATGGCCACCAAGATAGTATTTGTATTAAGGTGATATTAGTCAATGCAGACTGCAGATTATCTGACATTACTTACATTCGTAGGTTGTAGCAAAAAACTCGTAAATTAGATAGAACATACACTGCATGACAAATTTTTATCCACCAAATCTTATCTTCTTTAGCAATTTCTTAATCATGGCGACTACTTATACCTAATACACTGGACCCTAAACCCAAAATCCAAAACCCTAATTAAAGACCTTTCACATTTTTTTCTTCTAAGGTATATTTAGTAAATAGCAAATCAACTGGTACAACATTTTTATATTTTGAGATTTTAATGCCCACCATGATAGTATTTGCATTAAGGCGATATTAGTCTATGCAGACTGCAGATGATCTGATATTACTTACATTAGTAGGCTGTAGCGAAAAACTCATAAATTATATAGAACATATACTACACGTCAAACTTTTTTCACCAAATCGTATCTTCTTTGGCAATTTCTTAATCACGATAACTACTCATATCAAATATATTGAGCCCAAAACCCTAATTACATACTCTTTCTTTTTTTGCTAGGGAAGCCGATTGAATGCCCAAAAAGTAAAGTTTGTAGGCAACTGCAATCCTCCAAGGGTGCAAAGCCCAAAGGCAAATAATTCTTACCCCCATGGTGGTTCAAACTCACGACCTCTCCTTTGATGGAGGCCTACGCCACCATAGGGCCAAGAACTCAATGGCCAACTTAAAGACTTCTAAACTACTCCTAAACAAACACACTTTAGTTTTCAATCCTTTGTGTGCTTATAAATTTATTATTTTAAGGCAAAGGAAATCTATATTAATAAGGAAGAAGGTGACAATTTTGTTTGCAAATCATGAAAATTGCAAGCCTGAGGATTGGTTTGTGCGACCTCAACTCAATTCTTCACAAATTTTGGCGAAGAATTGAAATTCAGCCGTTGGATAAATGTTTTGGTGTAATGTAACCTTATTACCCTTCTCCTCTTCGATTACTTAACATCTCCCGCATTAGTCTGTATTCAACCCTCTGGTATCATGTTACCTAATTACCCTTCTCATCTTCGATTACTTAATGATAAGAGGCTTTTAGGGCCTCTAGCAAAATACCCACTCAAAGTACGATTGTTGAATTGTAGCACGGATGAGTGGGATCGAATCCACAAGGAGGTTTGGTAAAACAAATACTTTTTAGGCCGAATTACGATTTTATAAGAGATAAATCTAAAATGAATAAATAAAAACTAATTATAAAACTTAATGAGAGAGTGTTAAGGTTAGGACTTGGCCTCTACCTTTTGAAGCACTAATCAACATACAACTAGATCTTTATATCTCCACCCATCATATGTTCATGTTACGATACATACGATGTTATAAAATAAATCACTAAATCTATGGTCAAATATTTAGTGGTTATGCTTTTAAGTGGTGGTGAAAAGTGTCTTAGAGAATTATCAACTCAACCATGACTAGGCTTGAGTGAGTTCTCTAGTGTTTTCTCTTGATTAAATCTCTAAATCAAGTCTATGGTTAGTAGCATTTGTTTGTATCCGAAGTTATTGTATACCAAACCGAAGCTATTGTCAAGCTTTCAATATGATGCACTAACTTATCAATCATAAAGTACTAAGAGAAAACTAATTAGAACCTAATTAATACTAACTATTGCTCATCCAAGAAGAGGCATCATCCTAGCCTTAGCTAGGAGATTAACCACTCATCTCGGACTTCATCGCATTAACAACTAATGACGGCATTAACAAAAATTAAACTAAAAGAGAAGAAGAAGTCAATTAAATAAAACTAAGACTTTATTTCTTCTAAACTTGCTTCAATATGAGATGCTCATTTACAATTGGGGAGGGTTCTTTTTATAGGAGAATGAACCCAAATTTAGAAACTATTATACATTATATTCTAAAAAATATTTTCACAATAATATCTTTTAATATTACAACCAATCACCTAAGATTCTTGCATATAATTTCCTTAAGTGATGTAGAGATCTTTCTTCATGGAAACTCTTGTATATATCTTCAATATAAAATATCTTCAATGATCTTGGATGCAATATATTCTCTGATTTTATTCTCCAAGAATATTTGTGTATATATTTCTTCAATCTTGAGACCAAATATATTGTGTCTTTGACTTTTTGTGCTATGAACTCATGGAGACACTTTTACTTGACTTTAAGAGCTTGGTTTCTAATATCTATCTCCAATAGCTGTAATCAAACAAACGCGCATAAGTACCCAAAATTAAATATAATGGACGACTAAAATTCATGTTCGGGTATATTAAAAATGTCATAATTACGCGCTCATCACTTAACATAACCAGCAGTAATCTACATCCCGCCCTCTCCTCACATCTATCCTACCCTAAATTGCCACTTAATATGGCAACTCTCACACTTACGTACTTAACATCTCCAACAGTTAGTTATATTTCATTATCTCCTTGATTACTAAACATCCCCAATAGTTAGTTATAACACAAATAATCTCATATCTCACAATTCTCCCAATCTAGATAAGTACTCCATATGGCAATTCTCACATTTGATATGGCAACTTTCACCATCTAGCCCTATCCTCTCTTTGTATGCCAAATAGTTTTCTTAGCCACCTTAAGCCATTTACTATAGTTACATAACTCTTGAAAATTAGCCTCCCCCTTAGTTATCTTTTTATCCAAGTACCTCAGCTTCCTAATGCGGGAATAGACACATAAAAACTTGATCTGCGCATTTACTTTCCCAACAATTGTTTTGAGAAGACCCAACCATTATCTAGCAATAATCAGGACCCGATGAACACATTGTTTCTCCAAGCTTCATAATTGTATAATAACAAAGACAAACTATAGTAATACTTCTTTACAATCCAAAAACTTTCTTAATTTTTTTTATGATCTCCATAGTTGCAGAAATCAAATTTGAAATGTAATCCAAACATACTTACTATCGTGGAACACTTCTCCTAAATGAAGCAGACAAGCAATGATCAATCTAGAACCCAAATGTAATCCCATAAATATAACCTCTACTCTTAACATTACGGTGGCCACTTCAAATACTTATAATTGGCCTACGTACTATACTATATTATTATACAATAGTAATTGATACTCCAAATATATAGGAGATACTATTAGAAACTCGTAGGCTTTATAATTAGTTCCCTTCTTTAATAAAACTCTATTAAGGGTTTATAAAGTAGAAGGCTTCTACATCTCACAACACAACTTCATCCTTATATTTCAACACTATTCTACTGTGTTTCTAAGACTACTACGATCTTCTTCTTCAAGGTATGGATTTGTAGTACTCTTAAACCTATTCATTATTTGACATTAATTGTACCCTCAACTTTATTTTGATTATAACAACCTTCGGTTCCAAAGAAATTTTTTTTCCATATAAATCTAATCTAATTACCCAACTTATAATATTTAAATTATTGTCATATCACAATAAAACTAGATATTAGTTTGTATTTACTTGGATATGATTTGTATTTTTCTTATTTAGATATATAGTGGTCATTGTTAAGATACGAGACTACTGTTCAAGTATGGACGATGAACATCCTGCACACATTGTCTTAACAAAGGCAATTACACAGATTGGTGTCATTGCAGTGCGACGAGTAGTTAACAGTCAAACCAATGATGTCATATCAACACGAGATGTCATAAAAACAATCCAATGTATTACTGTGAATTTTTGGTATCCTTTAGACACTTATGGGTGTGAGATAACAATGGATTTTATCAAAAATGTCTGTCACAAGAACCCAGGAATCTCTGTTGCTATTAGAGATCAGTTTTTAACGCTAATAGTGACTGATTCTTCAATTATCTTGCCGAAGTTGCCTCATTGACCCTCCAAAATAACCGTACATTTATGTTTGTACATTTGGAAACATATAAAAAATAATACAATAGAAAATAAATTTCAACATAATGGTTGGGCACCCAAGGGGTGTGCGTGTTAGCTCGTATATTATAGCTAAATAGATTATACAGAAGGCTGCATATATACAGCCTTCTTGATCAAGTCTGGGGTAGTTTATAAATCATAGTGGTCAGTCCTTTCTTTCTTTAGAGAAGCTAGAAGGTGAGCGGCATGATTCAACTCCATGTTAATATGACAAAATGAAAATCAGAACAAAAAGGAACAGTGTCTTCACAAACTGCATCTGCCTGCCATACACCTAACAATTGGGAGTGAGGTTCACCATTTTATCATTGTTGTTTCAAAATGTCCAAAATTTCACTCTTATGACTTCAAATACTCTTTACCAATTAAGGGTATACAGGTTTTTAAATGCAGTATTATTTGGTGCAAAAGATAAAACATTCTTATCAGACAGGAAGGTTACCATCATCTCTAGCTTTGATAATCGTGGTATAGGGTATTTTCTAAATTAACAAGCAGGTGAGAGATAGAGCTAATCAGTTTTTTTTTAATACATGGGTTTCGTCTCCTACAATCCGACAGGGAATATTTTTAATATATCCTTAACATAATCAAGCTTATCTAAGTTGTTAATAATTGTTTATTTTCACTTTGAGCATCAAATTAATTAATCTAATCGAGAAAATGCTAAGGTGATACTAGTATATGTATAAACACAGATATTACTCTAACGAAAATAGGGATCGTTTACAATATTACCAATACGTACTGTTGTGCTGATTGTTTTATTGCAATGCTGCAAATTTGATTTTAATGGGCAATATCTAGTCATGCAACGTTTAGTAATTTGCAATATTCTCTGTAATTGTTTTATAATTCGTCCCTACAAAAATCATTAGAAAGCTGAGGATGAAACATTGAACATCAACGTAAAATTTTGTTCAATAAACGATCTTAAATATATTTTTTAATTGATGAAATATTATTTATTTACTTTATTGATTATTAGCAATGTTAATTATTACACATGCGAAAAAAATGAAAGACAAATATATATAAAAAAAATATTTAGATTCTTACACAGTTACTTCTTGCCAAATGTTTTACCGGGGAAGAAAATTATACGTTTTCATTTATTAAATGGACTTGTAAATTTCAGAAATTCAAGATTTTCTTTAACTGAGTTGCCTTACAAATGGCACGAATACTTAGTGCAGTTCAAAGTTTTTTGTCTGTACAAGTAAGGCCTAACATTGTAGATATCAATTCATCGTCATCAACACCACACTACCGCCTTCTTAAGAAATTTGTAAGCATGGATTGCTCAAAAATGGCGAGCCAACAACCTCAAAACCCTTCCTTTCTTGTCCCAAATGCATCTTCCCTGAACCCCATTTCTTATCAACCAAGAAACACTGCGAAACCGCCCTCAGTTGAGCAATTGCTACTTAATCTCACAAAACCCGATCTCAGAGAAAATGCTCTCATTGCCATTTCCAAGAAGAAGGACACATTTCCAGATCTGGCCTTGTTGATGTGGAACTCTTTCGGTATAATTGCCATACTCTTACAGGAAATAATTTCCATTTATCCTGCTCTATCACCACCAACCCTCACTCAAGCAGCATCAAACCGAATGTGCAATGTTCTCGGTCTTCTTCAATGTGCTGCTTCACATTCAGGTACAAAGATAAAATTTCTTAATGCTCAGTTGCCTCTTTATTTGTATCCTTTAATAAATACCACAATCAGGTCTCGGCCCTTTGAGAACATTAGGCTTACTAGTTTGGGTGTTATTGGTGCGCTCGTAAAGGATGCTAATACCGAAGTTATTACTTTCCTTCTTTCGACCGAAATAATTCCTTTATGTTTGCGTACCATGGAGATGGGTGGTGAACTTTCCCAAACCGTGGCTACCTTTGTTGTTCAAAAGATCATAGTAGATGATGTGGGTCTGGGGTATATTTGTACTTCACCTGATCGTTTCTACGCATTAAGTCGCTGTCTTGGAACTATGGTTGCGTCCCTTGTACATCAACCTTCGGCACGGCTACTTAAGAATATAATTCGATGTTATCAGAGGCTTTCGGATAATCCCAGGGCTTCTCTAGCATTAAGAGCTGGACTTCCCAACATGTTAAGGGACGGGACTTTAAGCAACTGCCTTCGTGAAGATGAATTAGCAAAGAATTTGTTGAAGCAATTAATAGATAAAATCTCAGGTGGAAATTAAGCCGCTGCTTAGTCTTCGAAGGCATGAATCCCGTGGAACGTTAATAAATCAGTGGAGGGGTCTCATGTAGAGATGCATGAAGATTTACCTTAAGTATGCTGTCTTCGTTATTTATCCCTAAATAAGTGCCATTGCCTTAATTTACTTGATGCGTAAGTTGTAATAGCTCATCATATTATTGTGCAAGAGCTGTTGAAAACAAAGTTTTAAATTCTAAAGAAGAAATGTTTATTGATCAAACTTGGGATGAGATGATGTGATAACAATATATAGCAAGTCTTTAATAGGCATTAGAGCACATATCCAACTTGGCTTGTATATAAAACTGAAATGCAAACAACACCTCACTATACTATCTACTATGACTATTGTTCTTATGATAGCTTGACTTTATTGTTACACACATACCTAATAGAGAAGCAATTTCTCACAAATAAATAAAGCCACGTTGGCTAACTACTAGGTAGTTATTCTTGTAGATAAACTTTGCTTTTGTAACTTCTCAAACTCCTGTAACTTCCTCTAACTCCTGGATGTATCCTTTATAAATTAGTTTTGTGAATATGTAATAAGATAACGATTCTATCAACTTGTATTTCTTCTTATATGGTATCCAGAGCCTATTGTCTTGCTACTCTAGCATTTTTTTTTTCTCTCAAACAACACCATGTCGTCTTCGAATCAACCTCATTTGAATGTCTCTCACTTGATTTCGATCAAACTTGATCGAACCAACTATGTCCTTTGGCTTGCTCAGTTTTTACCATTTCTAAAAAGCCAGAATCTTCTTGGTTTTGTCGATGGAACAAAACCATGCCCGATACAATTCATCATATTCGAAGATGAAACATCTGCGATGAATCCAAAGTATGTCAAATGGCAGCAACTTGACCAATATTTGTTAAGCTGGGTTAATGCCACTTTGACTCCTACCGTTTTTTCTACCGTTGCTCGGTACACAACATCTCATGATGTTTGGGTTTTGCTTGAGAAGAGATATGCTTCCCAATCTCGTTCTCGTATTATGCAACTCAAAAACCAACTTCACTCAACGAAACGAGGCAATATCTCAATTTCGGACTATCTTGACAAGATGAACGACATTGCGGACAATCTTGCACTTGCCGGAAAACCCGTCGAAGATGACGATCTCGCCACTATAATTCTTAACGGTGTTGGTAAAGCCTTCAAACCCACCGTTAATTCGGTTCAAGCTAAAGAATCTTACATCGGCATGGATGATCTTACTGGTCTCCTTCTTAGTGTCGAATTACGTCACCATGAGTTGCTTTCTATTGAACCAACCGATACAGTTCTCTTCACCAATCGTTCCAATGGTCATGGATGTGGCAAAAACGTCTTCCAGCCACACTATATGGGTGGTCGTCATAACCACAAACCCCCATCCTCTATTGGTCAAACCACGTCTTCACACGGTACCACCAACACTTCATCAGGCCATTTCAATACCAATGACTCTAGTCGTCCAAAATGTGATATTTGCGGTCGTATAGGTCATGCGGGTATTAATTGTTACAATCGCTTTAACCTTGCTTACGAAGGGCATGTTCCTACAAAAAACTTCAAGCCATGATTGCCACCTCTACTTCAAATTTGGAGGATCAACCATGGTACACCGATAGTGGGGTATCTACTCATGTAACGTCCGACCTTGCTAATCTCTCTATGCATCAAGAATATCATGGAAATGACAAAGTTGCAGTTGGAAATGGGTAAGATATTGCACCAATACCACCAATTATCAATTTACCATCACCACCTCCAGTACCTCAACATGCCTTTTCCTCACCATTGCCTATGCCTTCTCCTCCCCTTTTTTCTCACCAAGGCACTTTTCTTGATATTATGCCACAGGAAACACCTACTCACTCAATGCTTACCCGATCCAAATGTGGGATAGTGAAACCTAATCCTAAGTATGAATTAACTGCCAATCTCTCTCATGATCCACATGAACCAACATCATTTACCAAAGCCAATAAGAGTGCGGATTGGAGAGCTGCAATGTGTTCCGAGTTTGATGCTCTTCAAAGAAATGATACTTGGTTCCTCGTGCAACCCACTTCAAAAATGAATATATTGGCGAATAAATGGGTATTTAAGATCAAGAAAAATGTCGATGGGACTATCGAACGGTATAAAGTCCGTCTTGTCGCTAATGGCTTCCATCAACAACAGGGTTTGGATTATTGCGAAACGTTTATTCCTGTGGCTAAACATACTACTATTCGTACATGCATTGCATTGGCAGTCCACCATAAATGGCCAATCCGACAATATGTTCAAAACGCATTTTTGCATGGTACACTATCTGAGCAAGTTTACATGAAACATCCCTGTGGATTTGAAAACCCATCTTTTCCGAATTCTATATGTAAACTCCACAAGTCTCTCTATGGACTTAAGTAAGCGCCTCGTGCATGGTTTAAACGGTTATCGAATTTTCTTGAAGAAATTGGATTTGCATGCTCAAAGGCGGACTATTCTCTTTTTACATATCATAAAGACGATGTTTCGATATTTCTTCTCATCTATGTTGATGATATTTTGGTGACCGGCAACAACGTCTCCGCTTTACAACATCTTCTTCATAAACTCGGTACTCTATTTGCATTTAAGGATCTCGGGTGGTTGCATTACCTCCTAGGGATTGAGGCTCACTATTCAGAATCCGGTATATCTCTTACACAAAGTAAATATGCACTTGATTTTCTAAAGAAAGTCAATATGGAGATGGCTAAGCCATATTCCTCTTCATAAACTCGGTACTCTATTTGCACTTAAGGATATATGGCTAAGCCATATATCCTCTTCAATATCTCACATTAACAAGGCCGGACATTACTTTCGCCGTTAATCAGGTGTGTCAATTTCTTCATGCTCCTCGCACCACTCATTGGACGTCAGTGAAAAGAATCCTTCGTTACATTAAAGGCACGTTTGATCAAAGAATTTTTTTCCGCCCCAGACCCTTAAAAGTAGAAGCTTACTCAGATGCAGATTACGCGGGTAGTACGATTGATCGACGCTCCACGGGAGGCTATTGTATTTATCTTTGTTTTTGCCCAATTTCTTGGAGTTCGAAGAAGCAAGCAACCGTATCACGTTCAAGTACGGAAGCTAAATATCGCCAAATGGCACTAACGGCTGCGGAACTATCATGGTTATGCTCTTTATTTCGCGATCTTCGTATATTTCTAAGGGATGCTTCGACAATATGGTGTGATAATATTGGTTCGATGTTCCTTGCTTCAAATCCGATATTCCATGCACGTACCAAGCATCTAGAAGTTGGCTACCATTTTGTTCGCGAAAAAGTAGTCGCTAAAGAGCTTATTAGTACGGTGGATCAAGTTGCCGATGTTTTTACAAAGGACTCACTAGTGCTCGCTTCCAATTATTCAAGTCCAAGCTCATGGTTTGTCTGAAACCCATTAGCTTGCAGGGGTGTAATAGAGAAGCAATCTCTCACAAATAAATAAAGCCACGTTAGCTAACTACTAGGTAGTTATTCTTGTAAATAAACTTTGCCTTTGTAACTTCCTCAAACTCCTGTTACTTCCTCTAACTCCTGGATGTATCCTCTATAAATTAGTTTTGTGAATATGTAATAAGATAACGATTCTATCAACTTGTATTTCTTCTTATAATACCCATGTGTTTCACACATTCTAACAAGAGCATATTGTTACACAGATACCTATGTGTTTCGCACATTCTAACAAGAGCAACGTCAGAGAACAATGTGTATTCCCAAACTAAGTTATGTCAAACTTGTTTACCTATGGCAGGTTGACCGGCCTTCTAGCTATATATGAATTTCTTTTGAATGTTTTCCCTTTACTCGGATTTCTTCTAAATGGTAAGACTATTTCAAAAGTTTTTTTTTTCAGGTACGTATTAAGGGTTAGAAGATCCAACTTTGTGGAGAAAACATCATAAAATTGGAACTATTTGTATAAAGCTTCGAAGTTTTACTGTTGAAAACATCTAATTATTTAGTAAGCTAAAAGGGAAAGTATTCGGATACGCCATAAGGGCATGCACCCAAATCTATTATTTACACCTTAGTCCTAAACCCGATGGAAACTCTATTCAAACACTCTTTATATGTTTTCAATAACTTAGTGGATGATGCCTGCTTGCATACAACTAACAATGGGGAGTGAGATTTAACTGTTTGTGATTGTTGTTATTTCAAAAGATTCAAAATAATGCTCCTTGCAGCTTCCACAATTCGGCAAATCATGGTCATTTATGTCCTTATAGGCTTATTATTTGACTCAAAAGATAAACTTTCCTTTCAGACAACTGAGGAGAGTAACTATCATCTGCAGTGCACAATCTCCTTAATTAAAATGAATCCAATGTGTATAACTTTCAACGGGGTAAGTGGCACCTCAATGTCATATTATGAGTTTGATTTGTTTTGAAAACTGTCATGGAACGATTTGGAAACCTAATTATTCAAAAGTTACTGTACCTATATGGTCAAGATTGGAAGATAGACATTTTTAAATACAACTTCCAATTAAATTGTACGTAACACTCATTTTTCAGCGTTTCATTTGATTGCAATAATTTTTATTATTCAAGTTGTTAACCTAGTCTTCATCTTTACTCGACGGAACTAATAATAGTGTTATGTAGGTCTACCTATATCTCTATCCTTTTAAAGTTTAAACGCTGCATCTTTCCCTATTAAAGCTTTTCTTTCTTTAACCCCCTGAGATTTAAAAGTTTGAGATTCAATGATAGTTACATGAAATTAATGAACGAGATGGTTCAATGTTCAACAGATAATGAATCCATAGATTTATGACTTTGGGATTAAATTTACATTAATCACATTTATCTTTGCCTTTGGTTCTTAAGGGAAAAAACATCACAACGAAGTTTAGTAAGAAAAAATAATGAAGCTTGAAACCTCAGCTAACTATCAAAACCTATGCCCAGCCAATTTTTTTTTTTTTTTTTTTATGAATATTGAATTGCTAGTTGCTGAAAGTTGTTTGGAGACATTTTTTTTTATCTTTTCAATTCAGTGTCATATTACAAATTTAGAACATCTTCCAATAGTGTTTAGATCTCATGACCTCTCATTGGGTGGAGCTTAACCAAGAGCTTAGTGGTTTATGCAAGGGTTAATTTACTCAATGGGGACTATATATCTTAACAAAAAAAAAAAAAGCAACTAAACCTACACTTGTAATTTGAAAAGCAATTTTCTGATTTTTGTAATTGTAATGAAGGAGTTGATGATGTAATAAATTTAGTACTTTTCACAATAACAACAAGGGAGTGAGCTGTGAGGTGAGTTGTATTTGGTCAAATTGTACAAGAGTTGGATGTTATGTGAATGTGAAATAAGTGAAAGATAACTAAAACTACTTACTCAGATGCCTTATAACTCACGTTTCTATCTCTCCAAACTTATATGTAACTCTATTTTTGCTCTCTCAATATTCTTTCTTACAACAATCTCTCTGCTTCATTCATACATACCCCTCTTTAACTCCTCCCTGACTTTGTTGCTTTTAAAATCCAATCTTGGTGTGTGTTCTCACTTGGGGAGATGGAAAGTGTTTGTGAAGATGATCAAGGTCAGATAGATTTGCCCCCGGGTTTCCGTTTCCACCCGACCGATGAAGAGCTTATAACTCACTATCTTTCCAAGAAAGTTTTTGATGCAAAGTTCCAAGCTAGAGCAATTGGTGAGGTGGATTTGAACAAGAATGAGCCTTGGGATTTGGCATGTAAGTCTTACTAATAATAACTAGTGTTTGTTCCTCGAGTTTGTGTTTTAGTTAAAATATTTTGTGTGTAGGGAAAGCGAAAGTGGGAGAGAAGCATTGGTATTTCTTCTGTTTGAGAGATAGAAAATATCCAACAGGTTTGAGGACTAATAGAGCGACGGAAGCAGGTTATTGGAAGGCGACTGGGAAAGATAAGGAGATTTATAGAGCAAAAGTACTAGTTGGAATGAAGAAAACATTGGTATTTTACAAAGGGAGAGCTCCTAAAGGCGAGAAAACCAACTGGATTATGCACGAGTATAGGATAGAGGAGAAATGTGCTCTTTATAATACCCCCAACACGGCTAAGGTAAAACTCCTCTGTTTTACCCTGTTTTTGTTATGTTATGTGATTTTAATAGTTTTTCGCCTTCTTTTGCAGAATGAATGGGTGATTTGCCGAATATTTGAGAAGTACTCAGGTGCAAAGAAAATATCTATCTTGGGTACGGGGAGATTTGGTTCTTCGCTTTTGCCCCCATTAATCGACTCTTCAGGTTATTATACCAATATCAACCGATTCAACCCCACCGGGGCTGATATAGCTCGCGTGCCCTGCTTCTCCAACCAAATGGAGCCTCAGAGAAACCAAGAACACATATCAAGTTATTTCAATCCTCATATTTTCTCTGTTTCAATGGCAAACACTTCCGATACGTCTTTTTCTTCGCTGCCCATGTCTAAATTCTCTCAGCAAAGCTCATTTTATCTCTCTCAACCTCTTACCAATTTACGGTACCCCGGTTCTAATGTTACGCAAAACCAGTTTGTAATGAAGGATTTAATGGAGAACAACCAAAAAATGGATGGGGAAATAATGAGCATCTCGCAACAAACAGGGTTGAGTACTACCATGAGGACTGAAATATCTTCTGTTGTAGCGAATCACGAAGTCGATCTATCAGCTTCTGATGGATCAGTAGACCTTGAATCCCTATGGAATTACTAAAACGAGAAAAAATTAATTTTTAGTGAATTTGTATGAATTCACTAAAAGGGGTAAAAAAAAAAAGGTATTGTTATTATTTGTATATGAATTTTATGGTGTGTTGTATTTAAAGAATGAACATAATTTGAGCAATTTAGATTACTTTGTCACTCAGTTCCATTTTGAATAGCTTAGTCCTAAAACTTGATTTGATCTTTCTCAAGGAAATGGTCGTATGGACGCAAAAATGACATGTTGCGTGGAAATTGAGTCCATTTTTTATGATTAGTTAACGATGCGAGTTGAGTACACCCTCTTAAAGCTACCTAGGCAAGGCCATAACTAAACATCCTCCGCATTATTTGATTGGTATTCACACTTGTTCCCATTTTGACATAAGTTGGGTGGTCAAAATGTGCAAATTTTCTCCAATACTTGGTCCCATAAGTTACCAACCTACCTCACTATATTAATAAAAAAGAATCCAAAGTTTACACTAAGGGGATAATGTTGATAACTCTATTTGTATATTAGTATCCCCATTGTATCTAGCAGAAAAAAGGATTTATAGGCGCGAAAACAGACAAAGAGACAGAGCCATTACATGAACTCTGATTCGCTCCGAAGGTGAGATATACATCGACGGACTTTTCTTTGGTCGAGTAATCTTATTTAAATTGAAAAGCCTTATCCCTATCTCCAAAAATATTGGGACCTAATAAAGACTTTCCCAAACATAAACCCTAAAAAATAATTAGCCAATGTAACGGTCGACACGTATGGGTTGGGGTCCCCAAACTAGCCCTCCTTCATTTGTTGACACGTCAGACAAAATATTAGTGATGTCAGAACGTTACTAAACGACAAAAGATCTTCTAATCGTTTAGAGCCGCCACTTTGTTGTGATCTTTTGCGCTTATCATTCTCTCCCACGTATGGGCACACTTTAACTGAATAGTCCATTCTCTTTCTGATGCTATCTGCTGGATCTTGGTTCACCTAATTTTCTTATAATTCACGGTTTTGCACCCTATATTTGCATTTTGCCAACATTTATAGCTTATTTTCTAGATTCGAGAAGATAAAACTATCAAAATCTTATCGAAGAAGATGTCAAGTCCACAACTATAGATCTCGATCCTCTACAGTAGTCATTACACTATGTCAAATAGAGAGAGATCCCACTACCCATTAAGATTGAAGACTAATTATTTGTACTGCCCGTATCCATTATAAACATAGACATGATAAGAGGGATTCATAACTCTATTATTTTTTACTATTCACATATATTCTATATTTCAGCAATTGTAATAACTAGTACATATTTAATTTTACTATCAAATCCTCATCGAGGTCATGGTTTTACTGAGTTTTCACATAAAATCTATTGTGTTATAGCTTAGAATTGCAACCTCTTTACTAAAATATTGGCAAAGTTTCATTTCCGAAAAATACGCCATTACAATATTCATTGTCAAAAATACCCTTAAGATGAACACGTGATCTTTTGTTCAAATTTAACAAAACAAAAAACTTGTCAATCATTCATTAGTTAAAACTTGAATAATCCAACATTCTTTCAAGATGTGAGTATACGGAAGAGTTTTTGAATTTATTCAAGTAGTTTGTTATTTTGATTCAAAATGGTAGTTTTGTCTTTTAAAAAATTGAGTAAGGTTAACTAAAATCAAAGCTGGTAAACTGCAGTTGACTGCAGTCAAGTTTCACATGTGGTGTATATGTCAAATATTTTACAAACCGTAGGATATAAGTCAAATATGCCATAAAACATTAAGGTATTTGTCAAATTCACCTATTATAATTTCATATTTTTTGCTTATATGAGAAAAGAGGGGTGCAATAGGAGGATTTCTCAGGAAGTTACTCATGCATGCTAGTATTACTTCTGTTAAATATTACATTTAATTACATTGTCTTAACAGGATTCAGTTCATTAGTGTTGGTATGATCACACTCACCTCTAATAACTCGTAGACCAAAATGGGCCTCCAACATTAAGAAGCATCACAATCCCGCGTCCAATTTTTGTAATGGGTTTGTCGTTTTCTGTGCTCTAGTTTGTCTTGTTAGATAATTATTGTGTAATGATCTCCGGCTCCATTCAATAGTTCTCGAAACCACTTGTGCAAAAAAAACGATATATTTCAAATAAATGTGTTGCTAGTTCCAATTAAAGCACTTCGAACACCATTGGGGAGTGAGGCTTGACTTATTGTAGTTGTTGCTATTTGAATATGACCAAAACCACCTCATCATAGCCTCTAAGAGATAATACCAATCAAGGGCAAACACGTCTTTATTTGCTTTTTCAATAATAGGGATCATTATTGGAGCAAAAAAGTTATAACATTCCTTTCAGGTAAACTATTATGTCGACTATCATCTCTAGTGGCTCGACATCTCAATTTCCGTTGCTATGTCAAAACACCAACTTTCAATGAGATGTCACCCGAACGGAACTACAAAACCGGTGTGGTCCAGAGTCCAGACGAACGTTTTAAGAAAGTCGACTTCATGACTTCGACACATGGTGACTTTCGAACGTCTTTAAAATTTGATTTTCGAAAAGTTTTCTGATAGTTAAGTGAAAGCCATAAGCTTCTGCCATGTATGTTAACGACAGAAATATCGATTACTGATACGTGGTCGTACCTAATTGGAGAAACAGGTGCAACCCACATTTTGTCCTAACCAGGCGTGCGTGTATTCCACTGTAACCTACTACAAACGAAGCCGACCTGCCTGAAAATATATCTCTTTACATAACTGTGGCTTACAATGTGATTACAGCTTAATTACAGCAAACGTCATTTTACGCAGGATCTGACCAAGTACATGGACATTATCATGTCTGATATATGTGGTTCGTAATAAATTAGCGTGGCGTGATCGATTAATCGTCTAATCATGGTATTTTGAAGACCTTAGGTAAATATGGTGCTCATAAACTAAAGGCGTTAGTGCAATAATAGTGAGTAGGCACAGATACATACCCTCAAATTATGAAATTAAGAAACCTAATCGTGCAAAAGGTGTTTACGTTGATAAATTAGTGGTCAAGATTACAAAAATGTCCATATTCTCGAAAAGTGACTGAACACTCCCTACTAACCTTGTAGCTGAGCATGATGTCTCAAGTTTAGCATACAATAGTGCAGGATGCAGCCATAAAACATGAAACTTTTACAGGACATTTGGTAAATATAGTCTTTATCTTATTTAGAAATATGACCTAATATAGGGTGACATAAAAACTTGCCTAGCATTAAACCTTGTTGGGTTGAAGATTAGCTCTCCCTGCCATGATTGTCCGACAATTCGGTTTTCTTCGTGCAAATTACCAACTTTTTTGGTGTTTCATCCTTGCCTATTTCGAGAGTTTCGTAGGTAACTGGACCTCAACCTGACCAAGATGATATTTGCATAATGAAGTTTTGCATGCAGGACATCCCATGTCTTCCCTTATTAGGGTTTGGGGTTTAGTGCATACCATATGTAGGATTTACTCAATATTTGGACTCCCTGATTAATTAGCAGATATTTGACGTGATGCTTGGCTAATCATCACTGACGTTGAACTTGTGATTCATATTCCACCATGAGGAGTAATGAAGATAGTCGTAATCAATCTCGTCAAAGAACTCAGTTGATTACTCCCAAAATCGTGCTACTTCAAGGCTTTAGGTAACTATGGTGTCCAAAGATTCTAGATGTTAGTCCAAATACTATGGGTGTTAGGCATGGATACAGACCCCCAAAAGTAAAGACTTAATTTCTTTGATCAAGGATAATTCTAAACCTAATTAATTATTCAAAAAGTATTATTAAGTGGTCGAGAATCGTGAATTGTATCGCACTATTTCAAAGAGATCGATCAATCTCTATCAAATGAACCTAATCTTTCCAATTAATCAGATAAAGTAATTAACTTTTAGTACTCATAAGTATGTTTTTGTCTCATATTAAGGTGAGCATCTTTACGGGAATCTTTTCCTTTTTATGAGACAACCTGTTTAATCTAAACTGTGGGAAACGATCTTTTTAAGATCCGTATCTTAAGCTGAAATACATACACATATAAATTTCTTAAGCATTAAGGTTAGGTTAGGAACACTAACAATATGAAAGCGTACATAAAGAATAAATAAGCACTAACAATATGATAGGGTTAGCAAAGAATATATGTAAACACTATTGATATGATCCGATAATTAATCGTAAAACATACCAAGATTGTTTCATGAAGCATAGCTAGCTACTTAATATTCAACAACATCTTACCTACTTACCAACTCTTTATAACCCACAAGATCTTTATATCTCTCTATCAAACATTCTCTTGTGTACTCTTTTGATTCAGAAATGGAGGATCAATATATTTCTTCGCAACCAAGTGGATACAACATGGGGACTGTGATACTTGTTACAGCATTCGTATCATGGATTTTCCTTCATAGATGGAGCCAAAGGTACGTAAAAGGTCCGAAAACATGGCCCATTGTTGGGGCAGCAATCGAACAACTAATGAACTATGACCGCATGCACGATTGGCTAGTTCAGTACTTCTATCAGATACGAACCGTTAAGGTTGCGATGCCCTTCACTGCTTATACTTACATTGCAGATCCTGAAAATGTTGAGCATGTTCTTAAGACAAACTTTTCTAACTATCCTAAGGTATAAATTATCTCAGGCCAGTTAATATTTCAGGTGTTTTTTGTTCACTTTGTTAATTTTGAGTTATTCTGTTATATAAACGTGCGCGTTTAAGGGAAAAGTGTATAATTCCTACATGGAAGTGCTTCTTGGAGACGGGATTTTCAACTCTGATGGGGAGCACTGGAGGAAGCAAAGGAAGACTGCTAGCTTTGAATTTGCTTCGAAGAATTTGAGAGATTTTAGCACTATTGTGTTTAGAGATTATACAATGAAGCTCTCGAGTATTTTATGCCAAGCATCTATTGATTACCAACAAGTAGACATGCAGGTTAGTCACGAGCGTACTTTTATTTCAAATAATTAGCTACATATATGATACATGACTAAGATGATCAAATAATGAGGTTGGTTTTCTTTTATTTTGTTTTAGGAGTTGTTGATGAGAATGACCTTGGACTCGATATGTAAGGTTGGATTTGGCGCGGAGGTGGGGACTCTAGCTCCCAATTTACCCGATAACCACTTTGCTAAAGCTTTTGACACTGCGAACATCATTGTTACACTTCGTTTCATCGACCCCTTGTGGAGAGTTAAGAGATTTCTTAATGTAGGATCTGAAGCACTACTTGATCAAAGTATTAAAGTTGTTAATGATTTTACGTACACCATGATTCGTAAGAGAAAAGCAGATATACTCGAAGCTAAGGCAACTAGCAAGGCTGACGGCAAGGTATGCCACATATATTATCTAGATTATTGATACATTAAGTGATAATTATTTTTATACTAAGATTTTAGGTTTCTTGATCAGATAAAGCATGATATTTTGTCAAGATTCATCGAATTAGGCGACGACCAAAATAGTAAATTAAGTGACAAGAGCCTAAGAGATGTGGTGCTCAATTTTGTGATTGCGGGACGTGATACAACTGCCACAACACTCTCATGGTCTATCTATATGATCATGACTAATCCTCATGTAGCCGAAAAGCTCTACGCTGAACTTAAAGCATTCGAAGAAGATAGAGCGAAAGAAGAGAAGGTCTTCTTGGTTCGTTACGATCCCGAGGACACTAAATCGTTCAATGAAAGATTATCACGATATGCAGGGCTATGTACATATGATTCTCTAGGAAAGTTATCTTATTTGCATGCGGTTATCACGGAGACACTTCGCTTATATCCCGCAGTCCCTCAGGTAGCTTTTCTATCAACAGCTTTAATGGTTAAGACCACAAAACACCCAAAGACTGGGTTTGCAAAAACTATTTTCCCTTTTTCCTACTATGCTGAAAACTTAAAATGTGCAATTTACAGGACCCTAAAGGCATATTAGAGGATGATGTGTTGCCCGATGGAACAGTGGTAAAAGCCGGGGGCATGGTGACTTATGTTCCTTACTCGATGGGGAGAATGGAGTACAATTGGGGGCCTGACGCAGCTTCATTCAAGCCTGAGAGATGGCTTCAAGACGGGTTCTTCCAAAACGCCTCTCCTTTCAAGTTTACCGCATTCCAGGTACCTAAAACAACCAATTTTGATCATCAATATTCACATTGTAAAGTACTTTATTGTATCATTATGTCGTAATAAGAGTGTATCGTGATTTACAGGCGGGACCAAGGATATGTTTAGGCAAGGACTCTGCATACCTCCAGATGAAGATGACGCTTGCTATATTGTGTAGATTCTTCGAATTCACTCTGGTGCCACAACATCCTGTGAAATACAGAATGATGACTATTCTGTCAATGGCTTATGGATTAAAGCTTAATGTTACTAGACGCTAATATACGCGTCCTAGAATACTGTATATTAATCACGTCTTCCAGTATCTATCCGGCTTTGTCGCCCTGTAGTTTTACCAGCTTTTTTTCATTTAAGATCGCCAGCAAAAAAATGGTTCATGTTTCTACCTGTTTAATGTTTTTGAATCAATCATTTAGAGCTACCGGAGAGTCAGACACCCAACTCACATATAAATGCCATGGTGCTCCCGGGCATAAATTCCCACCCAACTTACGCTCCACTCGAGATGCTCTTATAAATAACAATGGCCTCGGGGATAATCATGTTTCCACATTTTAAACGTAAAAGCCCTCAATCATCTGCAACAGGCCTACAGTTCTTCGTTACAAGCGATGTACCCAAGCCCATGAAGCCAAAACTATAAATATCAAAACCCCAAGACCTATTTTGTGCCAAAAACAATGACCTCTCTTGTGAAAAATATGACCAAAATAAATACATTTTTTGGCCTAAACTTTACCACCACAACAATACCAAGACCCCTAAGTGAGAGCAGCACTCTGAGAGAACAAAATCTTCACTTTCTCTTCAAACAATGTTCCACTATAATGGGTATCAATCAAATTCATACCCACATTGTCAAAACTGGTTTTCATCAAAACTTATTTCTAGTAGGCAAGATCATCACATTTTGCGCGATTTCTGACAATGTGTCAATGGGTTACGCGGTATCGGTGTTTAACCAAATTAAAACGCCGGACGGGTTTATGTGGAACACTATTATTAGAGGAATAGGAAAGACTAGTGACCCAAAACAAGCATTTGGTTATTATAAATCAATGTTGGATAAGGGAGAGGTTGCGGATAATTTTACGTACTCGTTTTTACTTAAGATTTGTGGACAGTTGAGAGAGATTGAGTTAGGGAAGCAAATCCATGGTTCAACTTTGAAACATGGGTGGGATAGATTTGTGTTTGTGAGGAACACACTTGTACACATGTATGGTTTGTTTAAAGATGTTTTCATGTCGCGGCGTTTGTTTGAAGAAATGCCTAAACCAGAGTTGGTTGCTTGGAATGTTATGATTGATTGTTATGTGAACTGTGGGAAATGTGAGGAAGCGGTTGAGTTGTTTTTTAGAATGGAGAGGAGTGGGATTGAGCCCGATGATGCGACATTGGTGGTTGTCCTCTCCGCTTGTTCTGATTTAGGTGCGTTGGATTTGGGGAAGTGGGTGCACTCTTGTATTGATTTTCTTGGGCTTAGCTGTATTGTTGCAACCTCAAATGCTCTCCTAAACATGTATGCGAAGTGTGGGGACATCAAGATGGCTCGTGGGGTTTTTAATAAGATGACCAAGAGGAACATAGTGTCGTGGAACTCAATGATCATGGGTCTAGCGATGCATGGAGATGCAGAGGATGCATTAGAACTTTTTTCCCAGATGATAGAATTGAAGGTTGAGATACCGGATGAGATTACTTTCATGGGAGTTTTATGTGCTTGTAGTCATGGAGGGTTAGTTGACGAAGGACGAAAGTATTTTACGAGTATGACAAGAGATTACTGCATCCAACCGGAGATAAAACATTATGGTTGCATGGTGGATCTTCTTGGGCGAGCGGGATTTGTGGAAGAGGCTTATGATTTAATAAGGAAAATACCCATGAAGTGCAATGCGATTGTCTGGAGGGCGCTTCTAAGTGCTTGTCGGGTTCATGGGAAACTTGTCCTTGGGGAGAAAGTGAGGAGGCATATGGTGGAGTTGGAGCCAGATCACAGTGGGGATTATGTTCTTCTTTCACATATGTATGCAAGCGAGGGCCGTTGGAATGATATGATGGATGTGCGAACGGATATGAAGTCTAGACAAGTTCAGAAACCAGGGCCAGGTAATGCCTTAATTGATACTAACCATAGTATCATGTTACAGAGGAAACATTAATTCACATGGTTCTATTTCTATAAACTACAAAAGTTGACTAGTAGGAGTTAATGTTGAGCAATTGATCTATATACGAGAACTTAGAGTCTAGCAAGGGGAAGTTATTCTTGTAGTTTTTCTCATCGCCGCGTCGGAGAGGGTCCTCGGAAAGTTATTTTTATCTGGGGTGCTCCATATAATTGGGGTACAACGGGGCCAATGGTCTTTCCTTTGTTTCTCTTGCAAGAAGATAACAAGTGCCACATGGCAAAAAAAACAAGGTCCATGTTGGAAGCTCAAGCTGCCCTCATAAGCATTATCTAATTAAACTCCATTAGAAGGGTCACTATTGAGTCTTAACTGAGTTCATGCCAGTTTTCCAATCATGGGTATCTTGGCTAAACCCATGGCTCTATATCATTCCCACCTGGCGACACCCCACGACAACCACCACCAGAGGAACAACCGCTATCCGCTATCTCCCGATAACTGCAACATTGTCAACCAAAGAAGATAATCTGAATCCAACAACTACACGCAAACAAGTCTCCACTGTTAGCTGCTTCAGCAGCAATTGGACTACAAGTGGCAAAGACGCATGTGGCCTTAGCGGAACAACAAGGTCATTCCTTTTAGAATATTTTTTTTCAGCCAGGGCTTTCGCCAGAAGATACAGTGGCACGAATTAGACAAACTTCTGAGGGTCTACATAGCATGAGAAACATGTTAGATACTCAGTCATGGAGGTATGTAATCTTCTACATTCGCTTGAAGTCAGCATATCTTTCTCAGGACCTGAAAACTGCGGGAACAGTAAATATTTATTTTATTTTGCTGAATTAGAAAAATTGCCTATAACAGAATTTCAAAATATTAAGAAAACCCAAAATAATGGCCCATGCAGGTTTCAAACCTGCGACCTTCGCGTTATTAGCACGACGCTCTAACCAACTGAGCTAATGGGCCATATGTTATGCCTATGAAATTGTGAATATACATTGGCTGATATGCCTTTAGCCACGCCTGTGGACTAAAACTCACACATCTCAATTGTTCCATATTTTTGTTACCTGTGATTACTTTGGATCTCAGTCAAGAACTGTGAGTTCAAATGCAATATGTATGCACAGCTCTCCCGATTGACTGTAATCCAATTAAAATTTAGGTAGCATATTTAACCCAAAATGTTCATTACGACTAAGAGAGTTTTTATTTTTTATTTTTTTATGACTAAAATAGTTCAAAGGCAGATTTTTTTGAATATAAGTATACGACGTATCTAATGAAAATGATTAATGCATGTTTAAATATCCGCATTATTTCATATCAAAATTTCAATTTCTGTGTAGCTTTCGCTTGACGGTTTGCCAATTTACTTTTTCAGTTGGATTATTATGTACGCACACCAAAAGTATACGAGTCATATGTATACTATGAGAAGACATTGAAGTCATTAGACGATCTAACTCCTAGCCTAGAAGGTAAATCGTCTTGCAACAAGGGATCAAGTTATGTCTTTGTATATATAAGAAACTTCTTATTTTCTGCGATTTAACCCTCAAACCATTCAAAGATTTTGTTTAAGGCAGGGACGAAAGAAGAGAGAAATGTGACTCTTTGCTCATCATATATATGCGAGTTTTAGTTTCCATAAATATGTTCCTATTTGTATGTTATTATACACATTTTATCAGCACTTTATAGATGGTGGACTGCATGAAATTTAAATTACACAGAACTTTTATGTTGAAACCCTTTTGAAATTCGATGCAGCAATTCTTGGGGGGTTTTTCGAAACAAATTCATCGGAGGGTACAAAAGGTCTGCTAGTTTCGATAATTTCATGGTACGAACTTGATTGTATAGAAGTAAAAAAAAATGTACTTATTGATTATGCTTCAATTTACATAACAAAGCCTTAGCCAAATCCTTCAAAAACATCGGATAATACAGAACGACAAACACATTTAACTGTCACACATAGGCCACACTATTGAATCCATCACTCTCACACATGTTATTGAAGAAGATATTACAATTATCTTTTTGCCCAATCAACGATGTCTGGATAGAGCTACTGAGGATAGAAAGATGAGTATTATAAACACAACTATGGCACCGAAAGAGCCGATCAAAGATCCAGAAATACGTTTGCAGAAAGAGTCGAATTGTTGGCAGATAGCAAACCAATTTGCTCGTACATTCCCTTTATGTGCAAGGTACACTATTGCTGTTGCTGCAGACGCTCCGGCGTAAGGAGAGCCAGCATTGCCTTTAGAAAGTACAAAAGGATAAAAAGAGAAATTCATGAAAACCGTTCTGTTCATATATTTTGACATCAGATCAAATTAAGGTTATGTAAAGCTCGAACTTCATGGAAAAATAGCGGAAAAAAAAAACTTAAAGGCCGTAGCTGGACCCCCGCTATACCATAAATATATTGACTTACAGTATCGAGGAAGATTAAGATTATTCGACTTCCTTTCGACCCACTCCTGACAATGTGAAATATTGAGGTAGGAAGTGAAAGAACAAGATATGCGCTTACAACTGAGTTTGCAACCACAAAGAACCTGTGTAATAAATAAAAACAGTTGAAGTTAGTCTAATTTATAATCATAATTATGTTCCACATTGTGAAGGACTACTTACGTAAACGTTGGAAACTCGTTATACTCTGCCTTGAAACGTATAAACTGAGTGAAAAACGGAAGTGTTTCGTTTGTCGTCCCCATGGCTATGGCACTTGCTAATGTACCAATAAGTGCAACAATCCTCAAAATGAAGTCTAATATAGAGACCCCTTTACTAACCCCACTTTTTCGGATCACAACCTTTGAAGCTTCTCCGACTTCATCTGATCCTCCTCCCTTCATTATGGTTTGAAACAATTTGGTTTGATATCGTTCTCTGGTTCTTGAATCTTTAGGGTTTTGAGAGAATGCTTTGAGTTAAGTGGTTTGAAGAGGTGAAGTGAGATTTGTATTTATAAGTCCTACTAAAGCATGGTTAAGAATACTTGCCCAACTTCAACAAACTATGCCCAAATTGGATAAAAAAGGATCCTAATGCTTTGGTGTACCCTTCAATTGTAGGGTTATCTCACAGTCACAGATCATACTTTCATTGATGAAGTAGAACCCTTGGGCCTTGTCCACATTAATGGGGTAACCAAAATAGGGCAGTTGTTGCATGGGGCAGATAAAAACAGGAACACCAATCCAAGGAACATATGAAGGTTGAGTGGGTATGGCTTTAGCAAATTATGGTTGACTAATGCAGATTATTGTATGATATCTTATTGAGCTAACCCACTTTTCCCATCAGAGCTGAAGTGTAACTTCAATAATTTTTCTTTTTGCAAACCAGAGTGGAAAAGGGGAAGTCCCCTTCTATTGGAGATGTACTTGAAAGGAGTATGGTTACAAGTGTGTGTATGTAAAACATTTTGAACACATGGAGACAATGGTCTCCAATCTAAAATAGGGCTAAAATCAAAACATAAATCACAACCTCTTCCTTGTGCAACACCAACACTACCTTCTCCACAGAAATGGCAGAGACTATTACATTACCTAAACCATGTTCTTTACAGATAACCAAAATAGAGATGACCCCATTCCCAAAATCGGTAAACTTGCAATGGGCTTCGCAGTTTTTCGGTATACTTCGACTAGATTTTTTGATGCTAAGTTTTGGTATTGTTATCTTTGTTTATGCAGTTTAGGATATCTTCAAACTCTAGGTGGAACACTGGCTGATATCAGGTAGGTACATTGGTTACAAGTTAGTGGATCTTGTCTGAAATACCATTTCTGATGAACATTATTAAGCAGTCTAGGGAGAGAAAGAGAAAAATAATGAAATTGAGAAAGCTAGGAGGTGAAGGAGAATATGGAGATAATTTTTTTTTTTGAGATAGTTAAATATTGAGGCTCAGAAAGTATAGTTGTTTGAAAATGGATCATAAAGATGGGATGTGATGTGATCATAGTGCTCAAATGTCTTATTTGTAGCAAATAGGCACCTTATAGATCATTTTTAAGATTTCATTTTCACATGTCAATGAACAAAAGAAAATTAATTGCCATGATTTCAGTAGTTTCAAGCAGTTTTTACTTCTACTCATTTCTTCTCTTTTGTTTGAGCTTTTAATTTGTATTTGAGTAAATTTGACTTTACCCCCCAAGTTAGGAGAGCTCTTTGTGACAAGCCCCACTTTAACGGAAAGCTTACTTTACCCCCCAAAACTTGAATTTTCGGTGGTTAAATCGTGTTAACCCTTCATTTGACTGGCCAAAAAACTTAAAAACCTCTTTTACCTAGCATCCCTTCAAATAACGAGTTAGCTTACGATCTTCTAACTTCTTCTATTAGGGTTTCTGAGAGGAAACTCAACTTCTTTGTTTTCTCTGATCTTGCGCTCGAATCTTAATCTATCAAAATGATGGGGAAAAAGGGGAAGCGAAAAACAGAGTAATCTTTCTCTCTCTCTCTCTCTCTCTCTCTCTCTCTCTAAGATTGGGGTTTCTTTAAGAAGAGTTAGGAAAAGAAGTTAAGCCAGAAAGATAAAGAAAATAAATATCTACTCGAGTTCAATAAATCTTTTTTAATTAAGATGTTCTTTTTTATGAAGTTTAATGGTGTTTGTAATTATGTAATGTTGTTCTCCTTTCCATATGATTCTGGTTTTTGAAGACTAAAAGTATACAAAAGAACAAGTGATTGAAAATTGTTACTGCATTATATATACACTATCAAGTTGTTGGACTATCTGGCTAAATATTTTGTTTGAGTAATATGGCTTTTACGATGCTTGATTGGCTTACATCGCACCTATATACTTATGATCAACTAGTCGCTACCTTAATATATTTGTATATCATTCTACCTTAATACTTCTATATAATTCTATGTTTGACAGGGATTGGCTAGCAGTTAAAGACATTTTTATTCATTTTGATGGGAGATGGGTCGCTAAGGTAATTGACGGTGATTTCACATTAGATGACTATCAAGGTGGAACATATGATATCCTTAAGAGTGTAGATGGCAACAATTTATATTACTTCAACCTGCTCAAATCTATAACAGAGCTAATTAATGATACACTTGGGAGGGCAGTAACTCCTCTTGAGAGTTTAATTGAACTTGTTTGTTTGTGCAATGGCAAGAAAGTGATTCTTAATGCAAAAGTACTCAAGCAGATATGGATAGCCAGTGATAACTATAATGACCATAGTATTCATATATATGTTATAATAAGTGGTACCTTTGATATGCCAGCTTCAGGCTTGCCAAACATCCAAGCAGATACAGTAGAGGGTGTACAAAGAACACAAACTAAAACCAAGGTTGTCAAAAGAAATAATGAATCTTTGGCAGAACAGCCAAAGAGGTTGAGATCTACTTATTTGCCTGAGGAGGACTTAGATGAATTGCCTGACTACTTTGAGACTGATACAGAGGAAGAGGGTGATTTTGATGCTGAAGAGGTTGACGTTGAGGATACAAAGGAAATGGGTGATTTCGATGCTGATGGGGTGGGTGGTGGGGATACTTAGGTTAGAGATGAGATTGTAGAAAAAAATGTTGATAACTTGGTGGATGATCAACTTGATCCAGATAATCTGGAAGCCGAGGAAGGATACCATAGCACCCATTCATCGCAGGATGGGGACGACATACCAAATGAAAATAATCTGAGGAGATGTGATGATTTTGGAGACTTTGTGGGTGAAACGGATAATATATTCAAAGAAGAAGAAGAAAATGCTTTCAAGAACACTCTTGTTGAGGTTTACGAAGAATTGAAGGTTGGGATGAAGTGGTACACAATGTATGAAGCTAGAGAGCATCTTCGAAGGTTTACCATTGTCAACAGGTTTAGTTTTAGGCAAGTTAAGAATGAGGGATACAGGTTACGGTATAAGTGCATTGATAAAGTGTGCAAGTGGTTGGTCTATGTTAAAAGGCAGAATAATGGACAGACCATGAGGTTAATGAATGGTGTATTTGTGCACAACTCTAAGAGGAAACCTGGTACAAAAAATAGACTTGCAAAAGCACTTTGGGTTGCTAATGAGATTGAGGAAATAGTTAGAGACATGAAAACATTTTCCCCGCAAGATGCAATGACTACAATTAGTAGGAGATATGGTGTAGATCTCTCATACTTTACAGCTTTGAATGCCAAAACCATATGCATGGAGAAAATTGCGGGTTCTTTTGTCGAAGGCTACACATTGATGCCTGAGTTGTGTAGGCAAATCCTTATCTCGAACCCTGGTAGCATTGCAAAGTATAGTACGGATGATGGTACAAAAATGTGGACAGGAACTTGTATAGCATACAAAGCATCATTGGATGGGTTTGTCAAAGGTTATAGACCAATCATAGGTTTGGATGGATGTTTTTTGAAGGGGAAGTATGGGGGGCAGTTCCTCCCAATTGTTGGTCTAGATGGAAATAATGGATTATTCCATATTGCTATATACTTATGAATCTTGAGAAGCAACAATGTTCTTGCAATGAATGGCAAGTTTCAGGACTACCATGTGTTCATGCAGTTCGTGTGTTAAGTCCATATGAAGACTTGGAATGGGTGAAGTAAGTTTATTTAAAATATTATTCATATTGATGTTTGATGCAAACTTAATGTTAGATATGCTCAAATGTGTTTTGTCTTGTAGTTATTGCAGTCCCTATCATAGGGTGGCTAATTACGCAGTAGCATATGAAGGTCTTGTTTTACCTATAGTTGATTCATCATTGTGGGGAAAAGTTGGTACATTATCTTACCTATCTAATATAACCAATTATCTTTTTCCTCTTAACAATTTAATGTATAACTTAGCTCTCATTAACTCATTATAATCAAGTTATTTTGCTTTGTGAGTAGCCTTTACATCAGGTCAAACTACCACCGCTTGTAAGGGGAACTGGGAGGCCTAGGAAAGTAAAGAAAAAGGATATAGATGAGGGTTCGGAAAAGAATCAAAAAAGATGTGGTAAATGTGGACTTTATGGCCATAACAAAAAGACTTGTAAAGGTCAACCTACCCCAAAATAACCAAGAAAAGAGAAGAAAATTTATAGGGTGGACACTAGGTGTAGCAGAGACACAAATCAAAGGAAAATGGGGTTTGGCACACCAATCAGAGGAGGGAACCAAGGAGGTAGACCGAGAGGAAATAGACCAAAGGATAATTTATTTGGTACTAAGAGTGAAGTTTTTAATGAGTCAACAAGCTGATCAAAGGCTAATTTGTTTGGCAGAGGTAAAGGGCATTCTCAAGTATCACCACCACCAATATTCTCTAGTTCTCAAACCAATGCATCTAGTCAACCATCACCAAGGACATTCATCACACAACCAGTTGTACTTCCATCAAAGCCAAATAAGCCTGCCAAAGCTAAGACTGTAACGAATAATCCATACAAGAATGTTTTCAAGCCAGTGGGGCCAAATTGGAGGCCTTAGTTTAGATTTAACTAGGTTGTTATATTTCAAGGGATACTTATATGGCTATCTTTCATTTTTGCTGCTCGGAGATTTTTTTTAATGAATCACAGTATTTGGTGATCAATTACCTATGAATTTCGATTGTTTGTGAAACTTTAAATTTTGTTGAATTCAGTTATATCAGGAGTGATTTCAATTTCAGCCTTTAGTTGTTAGCTATGTGAAAATATGTTTTTATGTTGTTTTAGTGCTTTGTAGGGTTATCAAAATGAAGAAGAAAGATGTTTTTGTAATGTTTAAGGATTTTTTTGTGTTGTTTACACCTGATTTCGTGTTATTTAGGGTTCTTTTAGTGTTGTTTAGGGTTGTTTTGATGTTGCTTGGCGTTGTTTTGTATGAAGATACCGTTTATAAGCAACTTTCTATAGCCAGTTTATGAACAATAGGGGCAACTCATACATAAGAGATATGTGGACTACAAATAGTTTTTTTAGTCTGCAGCATATGGAAAGCAAGAAACAAGTAGAAATTTGAAGAAATATAAGCTGCAGTCACTGTACCACAAGTTATTAAGCACAACATAATAATGGACATATCAGATTCTTCTTAAATGTCAGAAATTTGCATGAACAATGACATACATGATCTGAAGGTTATAAAAGAAGTGAATGTGCATTGTAAGGAAATAAAAAAGAAGCAATTCAAGAGTGGCATGTAAATATTTCATTACTATATATTATAAATTATAGGAAAGAAGAATTAAAAAATCTATAAGTTTAAAAATTGTAAGCACTTAATGAACAATTCAATATCTAAGTTTTTCTTTCATTGGATCCAAGTAGATTTGAACCACCAACCTCTCAAAAATTGAGCGCTCTAACCCTTTAGAGCTATTGGATCCATCATCAAACACATACAAACAATTACAACAATCAAATACCATGTACAACTATTTGAACTTTTTGTAACACCCCGGCTGAGCGGGTATTGAAAATGTATTTAACCCAATAGCAGTAATAGTTGTACCAATGGTTTAGTCCCACATCACTTAAGATCCTGCCATGTGTATGATTCTTACGTTAAGATTTAACTCTACATGTCACTAATGCCTTTTCTTGTGAATAAAAATCTAACATTGCTGGAGATCCGCAGTGGTTAAGTGGGGACAATATCGGTGCTCATAGAGTGGGGTCGTGACAAAATGGTATCAGAGCCGGGGATGGCTCGATCTTAAAGGTGGGGGGACTGTAATGCCTCGGCTAAGCGGGTATTGGAAATACACTTACCAATAGCGGTGATGGTTGCACCAATGGTTTAGTCCCACATCACTTAAGATCTTGCTAGGTGTATGGTCTTTAAGTTAATATTTCACTCTGCATGTTACCGAGGCTTTTTCTTAGGAATAAAAATCCCACACTGCTGGAGATTCGCAGTGGTTAAGTGAGAACAATATCGGTAACCGTAGAGTGGGGTCGTGACACTTTTAGCAAGCTTGGTTAGACCTATCCTTATTCACTAAGCCTTGCACTATATTATTATACTTTTAGGTATTGTGGTTTCTTTGAAGGGCCCCCATTTATCAAACTAAAAACCATAGAACTAAAAAAAAGTCAATCAGTATTAGAGTTATTCACTTGTACTTTTGAAGATATTGTAAATCATGACATCCATAGAATTCATCTGAAACCTATGGTTCTACTTTTCTGAGAGAAAAGAAATGATAATAACCAAACAAAGAAAGCTACTTGCTTCTATAAGCAAGTATATGTTGTATCTTCATGATTCCCATTGTGAATTCAAGTATTAGTACTGGAGTAAAGCCTATATACCACCCAGTAACCCATACCGTAATCAAATGGTGTGACCATTTAGTTGTTAATTGCATTTACTTACTAAAGTTTTTGAAAATAGAAAAGGTTCAAGGTATATAAACCAATAAGAAACTCTACATATATGGCATAACTACAATTTTTGAAGAACGAACTTGCACGGACTTGGAAATTTTTAAGCTAGGTTTTACTTACAAGGTAAAATGTGAGCAGAACTGCAACTTGCTAAAGTTTACAAATGAGGCTGATTAGATCACCTGTCATGGGGACCTAACTATGTAGACTGCTAATAGCAGAGTTTTACTTATAAGTCCCTCCAATGTTTATCATTTTGTGCAAAGTGTCCTTTGATATGGCATGGTTAAACTAATTTTCATGTATACTGAGCTAGTTCACCTATAGATGGCTTCATCATTTTTCATAGCTATAGGACACTTAATCATGAAACCAGGATGTAAAAACATTAAATAATACAAGCAAAACAGGGACTTTAAGTATTGTATAAATGTGATTAACTGACCTAAAATGAGTTTGCTATTGTTTTCAGTTAGCTTTACTTAAATGAACGAACTTGAGAGCTCCATATCTCCTCAAATCCTGTAATAAGTAACTTTGTTGAAGATTGATATACCCCGACCCTTACTAGTTTCTCAATATCATAATGGATCATTTACTAAAATTTTCATTTTCTCAACTAAAAATTCAAGCACATCTTCTCTTTTCTCCTTTATAAGCAACTTTCGTAACTTTCCAAATATCAATCCTGATGGTCGTATCCCTTTTTCTATCATTTCTTCCAAAAATATATAGTCGTTGATAACTTCCCCCTTCTCGCACAACCCATTGATGAGAACATAAAAAGTGTGCATGCTAGGAACAAATTGCTTCAACTGCATGTACTTCCACACCTTCATAGCCATCTTCAACTTATCATTTTCACAAAACATCTTTATTATCATGGTATATGTGTCTGCGTCGGGGTCACAAACCCCACGACTTATCAAACTGTTCATGATGATATTGCAAGTTCTTGAATTAGGCAGAACCCCCTTACGATTCATGTCGTTCAAAACCTGAAAAACGTTCTTGAACTTGTTTGTTTTACAAAAAACTCCAATAAGAGCATTATAAGTTGCAACATCAGCCTTAATTCCATTTATCTCCATCTCCAAAAATGTCTCAACTGCATCTTCTATCCGATTCTCTATACCTTAGTTATGAGCCAAGACATAATAAATGAAAGAAGTCGAGTTACAACCATGGCCTCCATCTCCCTAACAACTTCGAGTGTTTCTTCGACCCTCCCCGCTTTGCATCAAACATCAACCATAATCCCATAAGTTACAATGTTGGAATTGCAACCATTATCAGCTATTGTTCTAAAAATCTCCCTTGTCTTAGGAAGATTTGGAGATTTTCCCCATCCCTCCAACAATATACTATAAGTTTTCGGATCTGGCGAAAACTTCTATTTCATCTTGTCAAAGATCTCTTGTGCTTTCCTAATATTCTTTGACTTACAAAATGCACTTAACATGCTATTAAACGCCACTAAATTAGATGGAACTCAATAAATATCCATAACATTGAACGTATAAATCGCCTCATCTACCTTCTACATTCTCGCATACTTCCTAATCATCACACAAAATGTCTTGATATTCAAAGCCCCTTTACTATGCATACTATTAACAACATCCCACATAATCTTATACTGCCTTATATTAGCCAAAGATTCATTCGTAGTGTGGTAAGTTATAACAGTGTCTTCATAGTTCATTTTTTTACCTGCCCACTCAAAAAACCGATACGCTTGCATTCAATGATCCAGGAGGATCTAGGGAAGTTTTGATAAAAAATTGACCAAGTCGTTCGAACGAGATTTCGAGTCATTTGAACGACTTCTGGTCTATTCGAACAGACTTATTTTCTATTCGAATAGATAAAGTTCGGAGTGCTCTGTTCGAACAGACTTTTAGTATGTTCGAATACACTTTTTTTTTGTTCGAACAAAGGCTTGTTTTGTTCGAACATAGGCGCGATTCAGCTTATTTTTAGGGCATTTAAGGGCAATAATTATCCTATTTTGTAACTAGGAACTTGTAACCCTTATAAAATTGTCAAGGCTAGGCAAGATCTTGGAAGTTAGATAAATCAAAGTTCTGAGAGAGGGACTTAGGGCTTGAGAGGAATTTGATTGTAATCAATTGATTTGAGCAATTAAAACTCTAAAAGGGATTTCTCCTAACTAATTTGTGTGTACTTCATACAATTATTCATTTTAGGGTTTCTTAATTCGTATTGTGGATTAAGTGGTATCAGTTTTCTAGTTACGATTCTCGGGGGTGATTGTGGTTTATGGTCTCTACACGTGACCGTCTTAAGCAAATGAAGGAGAAGCTAATGAGTCCGTTAGAGATTTTCTAAAAACCTAATTTGAAGAAGAAGGCTAATTTAGAGATGGGCAATTCCGACTCACGACTCATGACTTTGGAAACGACAGTTTCCAACCTAACTACTACTGTAGGGGAGTTGATAGAATAATTGCGTCTCACGAACCCCGCAAAGGCTTCCGTTTTGGTGAAACGGCGAAGCCGCTCGAGGAAGAAAAGGGTTCTTGAGGTTGATGGAGGCAAGGGTATTGCGGAGATAGATAACGATTCTAGTGATGCCGAACCCGTCGAAGAACGATCGGTTATTGTTAAGTCCACAAATCCTATGCGTAATCTTCGTCATAATTTTAAGATTGAAATTCCAGTATTCGACAGTTCAATCGATGTCGAGATATTGGATAATTGGTTAGATAAGTTATAAACTTATTTTTTTCGTTTACGAATACTTCAATGCTCAGAATATATGTTTTTCTACGTTGAAATTTAAAAGTCATGCACTTATGTGGTGGAAATCTTATCAGAAATACCACGATGTAAGAAGTTTGAGTTGAAAAGAATTCATGGAATTAGTGCGAAAGCAATTTTATCTGATTGGGTATGAGCAAGAGATATGGTATAAATGGCACAATTTGTACCAAAAGTTTGAGCAATTCGTTTAGGAGTACACTACGACGTTTCATAACCAAGATTTGGTTTTGGACATTGATGTGGACGAGTATGAGGTTTTCATGAAGTATACAGGGGGTTTATCGGAGTCCATTAAAAGAGACTTGAAGCTCTTTATTGTAGCCAATATCGAAGACACTACCGTAAAGGCAATTGCTATTAAAGGCAAACACTTGAAGGCAGGCGAGTGGGCATATTTCAAATAAATATTAAAAATTTCACCCGGAGCTTAGGCCGAAGGAGGAGAAGAGCAAGAAAGAAAGATATGCACTAGCCACAGAGGTTGTTGACCTCCCGAATTTAGATAAGCCGAATCCTAAGCTTTCACTTATATTTTAGCAGTTTTTGGCTACCGAGGAGGAGAGTTGGGAAGAACTTTTTCATGTCAGTATTCAGGCAGAGTATAGCTTAGTCGAGGCCATTGTTGATCCGGGTAGTCAGAAAAATTTAATTTCTGAGGCGTTGGTGAAAAAGATGGGTTTGATTACTACAGTTCATCCTAAGACGAATGGTTTGGGGTAGATTCAGAAAGATGCGGATTTAATGATCACGAAGTAGTGTATATTCAAGTTTGTGATTACTGAAAAGTTTATTGACGAGGTAACTTGTGAGGTGGTTTCTTTAGATGTGTGTCAGGTCATCTTGGGTAGCCCTTATCTTTGGGACCGAGATGTGATTCATTACCATAGAGCTCGTAAGTATCATCTTGTGAAGGAGGAAAATAAGTTCCATATTAATACTTATAAGGAACATGTCACCACGAATAATTTAGTGACGGCGACCCATGTGAAGCGGTTGGTTAATACGAGCAACAAGTTTGTGTTATTGGTTCGATCGGTTCAAGAGGGTACATCGGCTAGAGTATTGTCTACAATAATAATATCGCACATGCAACAAACTGAAATAGGGAGGTTACAAGAGGAGGTTGTGGTACATTCTGATCACAGACCCTTCCAGTTTTTAACTACATAGTCCAAGCTACAACAAGCTCTCCATATAAAGTAGATGTCGTACCTATAGCAGTTTACCTTATTGATCAAGTATAAGAAAGGAGTGGACAACAAAATGGCTGATATGTTATCTCGACCCCCATTACAAACTACTTCTGCTATGTTGGTAGCCATGCAGATACAACCTATTATTTCGTTAGAGTATGTTGCAAGATATGATGATCCCAAGGGGCGTAGTGCATTTCGCCAGATATTGCTACAAGGTAGGACATGTGAGTATAAATTAGATTTTCTGCCTTATATACAGATGTATTCGGTGATTAATGTCGAGCATTTGAAGCTCTTTGAGCTGTCTCTTTTAGTTGAAGACTCTACAATCGACACTCGCCTACCGTCAGTTGATGACTTATGAATGGAAATAGAAGATCAGTTATAGGAGGATAATATTCTAGAGAGGAAAGTTCATGCAACAAGATGGGGTGGTATTGAGTTGTTCCGAGTTAGAAAAAAGGGTCAGCTACCTAGTAAGTCGGAGTGGTACAACAAGGAAATGGGCATGGCCGCAATCCTACATCTCTAGTTCTAGTTTGAGCTGGAGCTTAAGGCTCCTGAAGGGGGGAGCCGTGATCCAGGAGTATCTAGGGAAGTTTTGATGAAAAATTGACCAATTCATTGGAACAAGATTTAGAGTCGTTTGAACGACTTCTAGTCTATTCGAACAGACTTATTTTTTATTCGAATAGATAAAGTTCATAGTGTTCAAACAAAGGCTTGTTTTGCTCGAATAGAGGCACGATTTAACCTATTATTAGGGCCTTTAAGGGCATAATTGTCCTATTTTGTAACTAGGAACTTGTAACCCTTATAAAAGAGGCTAGACTAGGCAAGATCTAGGAAGTTAGATTAATCAAAGTTTTGAGAGAGCGACTTAGGGCTTGAGAAGAATTTGATTGTAATCAATTGATTTGAGAAATTGAAACTCTAAAAGGGATTTCTCCCAACTAATTTGTGTGTTCTTTGTACAATTATTTGTTTTAGGGTTTCTCAATTCGTATTGTGAATTATCCAAGCATTCAAAAACCTCTTTAGAACATCGTCCACTAAGTCTGCCGATACCCTTATACCACTTTCATTTAAACTAGTCTCAAGACCTACTTTTGGGCAAGACATCATAATCTTACATATTCATTTCTTCGAATCGCAAATATTTATCCTTGGCTCCGATAGCAATCACGACTATAAGGAACAGTTAGTCACCTCAATCATTTGTCGTAGTAATTAATAAAGGTATGCAAAAGCAAAAACCAACAAGAACGATTTTAGTTGACTTAAACCCCAAAAGAACATTGAAGAAAGATATTCTAGTACCCTTTATTTTAGCAATATCAGCAACTTCTATATCGAAAGTGGACAACTCAAGTACTACTCTTCTTCAAAAGTATTTGAAGCAATCAGAGACAAAACAAGACCAGCAATGACAAAAATAGGCTAAATGGTAAGACTAAGGCTAAAGAAACTCACTAAGTCCCCTGCAATAGCCATTACTTTAGGATTTAGATATCAAACTCCTCCTTGGCATAATCTTATAACAAGGCGCTTTGGCAATCGTTTACCAAGCTGAAAAAGAATACAACAATAAAAATTATATAAATCTTACCTTCTAACTTAAATACACTGCACTGATAAACTCATAAATGTAAGTAAATACTTTTGCATTATGCAAATAAAATCCAAGCCAAGTTGTCCAAGTTCAAATTTGACTATGCCAAATTCAAATTCTTCTGATAATTTCAATACATAATAGTTAATGATAGACTTGACATAAAGATCATTAAGTTTATAATTCTCAAACCATTGATTCAACACAATTAAATAAATAAATAAAGAAGGAATTAAATTTTAGACATTAAAACTTACTCAAAGTTAAAAACTTGCGACAAAAAACTCAAATGTGAATCTAAGAAACTCGCAATAGTTGTAATTCAAAGAAAATGAGAAAAACCTATGTAGGAATTTGAAACATAAAGAAACCTAAATTAACAAATAATCAACATAACGAAAGATTATATATGAGATTCAAGTATGATATGGCTTGAAATCTGATCAAAAAATACGAAAAGAGAGAGATTTACTTAGTTTAAAACTAATTCGGTCATGCAAAATTCGATGGAGTTTCGTCGTGAAGAATCCTAATTTGTGTTGATAAGAGAATTAGATTGGGAACTACTCTCTATTCTCTTCTATTTTGGTTCTTACGTGGATGCTAACTCATTAAACAATAGGGGTACAATAGGCTTTTAAGTTTTTTGGCCGGTCAAATGGAGGGTCAATACGATTTGACCACCAGAAATTCAAGTTTTGGGAGGGTAAAGTAAGCTTTTGATTAAAGTCGGGGCTAGCCAGGAAGAGCTCTCCTAACTTGGGGGTAAAGTCAAATTTACTCTTTTTATTTTCGCTAGATTTACAACTGGACCCAGTCGTAAAGTTTGCAATTTATACTTGAAACATACTCTAAAAACTTTTACTATTTCCAAACTAAACTATTAAAAATCACTCAAACTTTTTTATCTGTGCAGGTTACGAACGGGCCAGAGCAGCTGACGCTGAAGAGGCTGAGGTGCTCGCAGCGCTTAGAGGACTGGAGGCGGCTCGGTATTTAGGTTTGCAGAGGATTTTGCTTTTGTCTGACTGCCAGAGGATCATTCGAGCCTTCAGAGAGAGGTCAGAGGATCTTAGTTGGGGAACTTTTACCCTTGCTCCGGATACGAGAGCTGCGGCAGATTTTTTCTTAGATTTTAAATTCGAGTATGTTAACGGTAGTTGGAACTCTGCAGCTCACTCTTTAGCAGCTAGGGGAGTTGGTTCTCCTATTTCTGGTTATTTTGTTGGCCAAGAGGCCAACGCTTATGTAAATTCTCTCTCCCCCCTCGCTCTCAGGCGAGTAATTTCATCCTTCTCTTTTGCGTAAAAAAAAGGGTTAATACTAAATACAATGAATAATGGTCAGCTAATTCCATCATTTATGTTATGTGGTGGTGTATGAACTTTGCAGGCTGAAGAGAGAAGAAGCAAAAGAGGCTCTGTGTAAGGTGAATGCCATCCCAGATTAGCCACTAATGGCAGTTTTAGTTCAACATATGGAAGGTCAAAAAGACTTGATAACTCACAAGTCAATTGTGCATCTCAGTGATGATACCATGAAAAACATTTGTAAGTTAATTCTCTATTCATCTAAGTTTAAACCTCGTAAAGTTTAAATTTTGGATAATCCTGTGGTGCTTCTATTGCAGATACAATGTACATTATGTTCGGATCCACTAAAGTACGTTTTTCTCATTTATTCATTTCTAGGACTTTTCCTGTTGGAAGTGTTTCAAACTTTATGTCGTATGATACCATGTTGTGCACCTATTTTCATTTGTTTTCTTATCATTGATCTGGGTGTCATCCCATGCCACTGTGGTTGAGATGTTATTATTTTCATGCCTGCAGAGATGTTAACCTTCTTTCGTGTGAAATCTAATGATTAACACTGCATCAGGTTTTAGGATCCATTTTATGATGAGGAACAATATAGAAAAGATGGTACTAGACATTGGGTCTATGAGAAGGTATGATATTTCTTTACTCTTTCACCATGTATTAACGCACATAGCTACCCAAGTAAATGTTTATTTGAGTTCGTGTCCATGTCTATGAAAAGAGGTTATTATTGGGAAACCGAGGGGGCAAATCGCAATGCGGAAGCACAATACGATTAACAAGAACTCGAAGAACTAACTATAACCAAGGAATTTGAACAAAGGCAATAAAACACATACACAAGGTTTAAATTAGGTGGAAACCCTAAACAGGATCAAAACCACCCCCGACAAGCACGACGAACATATTATCACACTAAGGGTTACAAGAACTTCCAGAGATCACTCAAACCTCACCTCTACCCTTACAAATAATCCCGGCAAGAAACCATAGAAAAAAAGCCCAAGAAATCTCTCCAGAGCTAAACCCTAGATTTTTCCTTTTTCTCTCTCTAACTTTTTTCTCCTGTATAGAGGCCTTTAACATACACTCTCTATTTATATGCTTTCCATTAGGTCATCTCCGAAATATGCATTACGAGATAATCCATCGCTTTAGATCAAATCCCCTTTAAAATAAACTTAAAAACAACCAAACAAAGCCAATTTCGTTCAAACGGGTCAATAGATCGTTCGAATGACCATTAAACAATCCTCTGGAATTTTAGCCCAAGAGCTATTTTTGTTCGAATGACTTCAACGAAAACTCTGTCGTTTGAATGACTTCCCCGCTCGTTCGAACGACTTTCCCAATTTTTGAGCCGTATTCCTAACAGTTATGTGCAGATGGGCGATGGCAATGAGAAATTCATATTACAATGTATTTGATAATTGAACCGAATTGATTTAGAAAGAAAAGATCCGTGTAGACCCTAATATTTACGACTAAAAGAGCGTTAACCTGTGCAATAGTGAAACCATAATGCCATAAAACCTACTAATATATGTTTTCATGGTACAGCAAGAAGACATTGGGGAATCAGCTAGAGCACAACAATGACGGGAGAATCTGATCGAAGAGATTGAACTAAATGTGGGAGGGTTAAGGGAGTTGGAAGAAGCAGACAAAAAGGAAGAACTTGTTAGATAAATAAAAAAACATGGTATTCTTATCATACTATATATATATATATAAGGAGAAGTGAACCAGGGAAGGGATTCGCTATATATATATATAAGGAGAAGTGATCCAGGGAAGGGATTCGCCTACACTCACTTTGGCTACACTCTCCCTACACTCTCTTCACACCACACACCTTGAGAGGAGGTGACATTTTTAAGAGGGTAAAAACACATTAGGATTACGTACGTGGAGGACAACACTAAAAAAAGTGTACCACTCCACTCACTTACTCTCTCTCTCTCTCTATCTTTCTCTCTTTCTCTTTCTCTCTCTTTCTTTCTCTCTCTCTCTCTCTGCCGGTCTCCCTCTTAAATTCAAATTTCAAATACGACTCTCTCCCTCTTCCACTATTATCTTCGGTTATGGAACGAATATCTCTCAGTCTCTCTACTTCTTTTCAGGTCCATTTTGGAAACTGTATTTCGGAACGTGATTTTGGGTTAATTTGAGTACTTTCAGAGCTAATTTCGGTATTGATTTTGATTTTGATTGTGTAATTTAAGTGCTTGTAGAGCTAAATTCGTTGTGCACAGTATAAGGAATTGACGACAAACATCTACCATCTACAACGAATAGGTTAGTGGGGTGCTTTAAATTTTTTTCTCAAGATTTAATAGGAAATGTTGAAATATAGGGATGGTCGACATAGTTGTAGCTATAAAGTAAGATAAAAATGAGAGAGGTAGCTGTAGTGGTATGCTTTCTGGAAGGAGAATCTTTGCCAATACTATTCGTAAGGAAAATACAATAATAGGTGTAGTCTTCTTATTTTATTAGGGGACAACAATAATAGTTCGACGGGTTGGGCTTGATACTGAACTAGAGGAGGGCACCGCTCAACTGTCTTCGGGTTCCTCTGTCTAGCTCTCTCTCTGATTACGTTTTCGAGATTGCTGAGGAATAGTAGCTTACTTCAAGAAGGAATAAGAAGAAGAAGATCCTCTTGTGTTTATCCCTTCCTCCCTATTTATAGGGAGGATTTGACCTAGTAGCATCCTTACTCACGTGCCCTTGGAAAATTCCTAGGCTATCCCTTCAGGGTCGTGGGCTTGGGTACTCCTCGTAACTGTTCTATAGTTTAATGTTTGTTCGTGTATAACGACCGATGGGATTTGTCGTCGGTCTATTTACGTATACCTGCTCGGATTTAGTGAGGTTGGGGTCGTAGAGAGAGCTTGCTCGTTAGACTACCCCGACTAAGTCGTTAGCGGGAGCGTACTCCTATAATAGGCTAAACAAACAAGATTTTATGTAGAAAACTCAGTAAAAAATGAGAAAAGTCACGACCTCGAGGAGGATTTTGATGTAAAATCCAGTATGTTACTAGTTATTACAAGTTTTGGAGTGATAGTAGGGTTTGGAAGTAAGGATAGTAGAGTTGTGGATGTTGGGTGTAAATAATTTCTTCTCTATCTGTATTTATAGTAGATACATGTAGTTTACAAAAAGAAAAAAATAGTCACCTATTTCGAGGGGAGTGGGCGAACTTAGTAGATCTTTAATAGCTCTTTCTTGACCAGGCACAACGGCTACTTTTGGTAGGTCGAGGACTTATGGTAGCTTCTCAATTGCTGTCTGTCTTTGACTATGCAATGTTGACTGTCTTCGACTATGTTTTGTCAGCTTATCCTTGTCAAATCTGGGAAATATGTTACTACAATCTTTCAGGCCGGTCGAATTACTATTACAATCTTTCAGGCGGGATTTTATTTATTTCTTTACTAAGTAATACACATCGATTACAGTATTAATTTGAATTTTTGTCGAATTTTAGGAATATCGATAGTTCTCGAAGATACTTCACCTGTTTCCCGCCAAAGCCACTCTCATTTAAAATACGGATATCGCTTTCTCCAACACAAATTTCAGCCATATCAAACCTACTTTGAAAATAAAATCCCCAACGATCTCGCCGAAAATGCAACTGATCCCCTAGAGTTGTGTTGTCCTCACCGCGCCACCAACCATACTCTCTTCACCCCTTACCACCAATTATGTGAATCTCTCGCACCCTAACATCTTTATTTACAATTACGACTCTATTGCCCTCACAAAATTAGCCTACAACGATCTTTATCACGATTTTCTCATGAAACCCTAACACAGTTAAATCTTCTCTACCTCTCAATCCATCTACACTCATTCCAAGTTATTCTACAAATACTTTAAACCATAACTATCTTTAGAGATTTATGTAAACAATCAATCGCGAACAACACAAAACATCACATATACTAACCTTGTTTTTGTGTTGCTTTTATATCCCCCCCCCTTTCGTCCGCTTTACTCTCGCAATCAGAACACTGATCTCCCCCTTTCCAATTATAGCCAACAAATCCAATGATGAGCACAAGTAATTCGCACTTGAAAGAATTTTTTTAGACTTTGTAAAATGTGAAGAGTCGCCCACCTCTGAACTATTTATAGACCCCACGCGGCTATTCATCGCACCGCTTTGCGACGGTTCAAGTACTCGAACATAACGCCTTACACGTCCTTTCTCAAAGTTTTTGACTATCTGCTTTCTCAAAATCAACATACCCCTACATTGTTGCTCCAATCCTTTCATATCTCAAAGAATTTCTTCTGACACGTTCATACTTAACAAAACATAACCTATCTTGTCACAAAGATGTTGTACATCATCTTTCTTGTACTTCCAAATTTTACCTACAGGACCACACCTCACCATATTTAATCATCTCACTACCTCCGCACATTTAAACCTTATTCACATATCTCTATATCTACGACAAATCTCAAGTAAACCAGATCAATTTTCAAAATTCATTCGACTTTCTAATACAACGAACAACACATTACTATAATCCATAATTTTACCAAGTCAATATTTATTCGATAACAATTTCACAAAAAAATATATATATCGACAGCTGCATTCTGACGTCAAATTCTATTCTCATTTCATTTCAACTACAATTCGACCATTACATGTACTTTTTCTAAAAATTCATATTACAAACACCTAACTGCAGCATCATCTTCTTTCTTAATCAGCATCTTCGCACGAGTTCACATATAACTTTCACGTTCTGGAGGATTCCAATATTACAATTGACATTAAAACTGAAAATCCTCTTCAGCATCCTTCGCCTTTGCCTCACTCATACCTTCATAGTTCAGTTCCACAGGATCTTCCAAGTAAATATTAACATTCCAAAAGCCGATGTACTAACTATATAATTCCCAATACTTCGCTTGAACACGACTGTACACCTCGTTACGCACCTGAGATCTCGTCTTCACCATTTCTTAAACAAACAACTCTCACCGTTACAAAAGCAAGGGATATTTATAGCCCACCACAATCCAAGTCAACATAAAAAACATTTATTTCACCTTGGAACTTTATATTCTCAACAGTTAAATTAATTAACCTCAAAATACATTCCTGGACCCACTCAGTCGACTATACTTCGAGTTGTTTTTACCATCCCACAATCACTTGTCACATTTTTCTTCGACAAACAACACAAATATATAGTAAAAAAAAACACACACACACAAGCAGAAGTCGACAAAAATAGCTTTATTTTTAAAAAAACTTACATATTACATTCAACAACTTGCTCCTTCGATTACATTACATCAAACTACTTTACAATTTCATTCGGCCTTCTTTTCACCAGAATCTAACATTTTTTGCTTTTTTTCACCAGGATCTAACATTATTACATCTTTTTATCAAAATCTTGCATTAGATCTAGCTACAGGGCCAACGATATCCTAAGAAACTCAGGTAAGAGAACTTCTAAATAGAGTTGCCTCTGCAGATGAAAGGTTACAAAAAATTGCAAGAAGCCTCATTCATTTGACAAGATCCCTGGATGCCCAACCAGCCTTCATATCCTCATTCGTTCTCCCCTAATTTGATACACTTCATTACCTTTAGCACTGCATAGTGAACCCAACATATCCCAAACGTGCAAGCATTCTCTGACTCTACCTCTCCTTACCCTCCATACCATGAAAGCTTCAATTAAAGGATACCACAGAGCCAGTTTGGAACAGAGGTTTACCTTAAATTGATCATCGTCTTCATCCTCAACCTACTCGTTACGTTATACTTGGGGCAGCATCCTCTCAATTTACCACTACAAAAACCCTTCTTCAAACTACTTATTTATACCCCCTTGAAACTACCAGGTTCAATGTCCTGCATTAATTACTCCTCGTAAATGACATGACCAGATTCACTTCACTTTAAGCTCAGAAATGACAACAGGAAGACTTTCAAAGACATCGGGAACCTTTTCGAATTCTAACTTCTTCTCGACAAAACCACAAGTACTTCGGTCGAGAATGGGGTGATTGTAGTAACATATTTCCCGGATTCGACAAGGATAAGCCAGCATAACATAGTCGAAGACAATCAGTATTGCATAGTCGAAGACAGACCACAGTCGAGAAGCTACCATAAGTCATCGGCCTACCAAAAGTAGTTGTTGTGCCTGGTCAAGAAAGAGTTGTTAAAGATCCACAAAGTTTGTCACCCCTCCCGAAATAGGAGACTGCTTCTTTCTTTTTGTAAACTACTACTATCTACTATAAATACAGGCAGATAATAGATTATTCACGCCCGGCATCCGCAACTCTACTATCCTTACTTCCTAACCTTACTATCACTCCAAAACTTGTAATAATTAGCAACATACTAGATTTTACATCAAAATATTCCTCGAGGTCGTGGTTTTTCTTAGCTTTTACTGAGTTTTTCACGTAAAATCTCCCACAGACGGTGCCAATTCTAGTGGCATATTTCCTGATAGGAAAATCTTTGCCAATACTATTCGTAAGGATAATGCAATAATAAGTTTGCGTGGAATTCGACCAAAATTCAAATTTGGCAGAAAACAGGTGAAGCATCTTCGATAACTATCAGATTCCTAAAATTCGACCAAAATTTAAATTAATATAGTAATTGATGTGTATTACTTAGTAAAGAAATAAATAAAATTACATCGAAAATTGAATGTGGTAAAATGTATCTGTAAGTAACAATATTAGATTGTAATACTAGTAATATGATAATGATGTATTGGAGAGTAATCTCGATAACTATATGAATATGTTCATATGAACCTATGAATATATATATATATATATATAGATACTAACTGTGGTAAAAAAATGGAATCTGATTTACAAGTTCTTAAACATGGCTGAACCAAATCAAATCGATAATAAAGAAATATACGAGAATCTTCATGATGCAGAGCCCCTGCTGATCGATGTTACCACCTGTGTACAATAGTTGGGTGGCAGGTATAGGGTGGTGTCGAGTAGTGCAGACATAACTAGTATGGGTCAGTTTAGAGTGGCACCTAGGATTGTCTAAGTGTCTGACGAGGAAGCTACTGAAACAGATATAGATCACGAGCCACAGGTGAATGATCGAGAAGGTAGTGGGGGTAGGGAGGAAGATGTGGAGGAGAGTGAGGAGGTCTGTTACGGGGAGGGTTTGGAGACGAAAAAATATTGAGGTTTAAGAAGAAGTATGGTTTCCTGGAGATATTCGGCTAGAGGAGTACCAGTACGATATGATTAACCAAGAAATACCCTTGGATGGGATTCTGGTTCATCAAGAACAAATTAAGAAAGGGTTGAAGCTTCCCCTTTGACCTGACCAGAAAAAGTTGATAAACTTTTTTGATATGACACCTGGTCAGTTCAATCCAAATGTATACGACTTGTACGGGTATGTGGGGCGATAAATGGTTAACTTTAGTCAAGGGGGGAAGAGTAGATCACTGTTGATAATTTATGTGTGTATTACACATTTAAGATAAACCTGAAGAAAGTAGGTTATTGCTACTTGGCAAGTTTTTTTGAAAAGGCCGTTATTCTATGACATGGTGTCAACAGGTGGGCGATACAGCGGTGAGCATTTACTCATGTTCGGGAATTATGAGTTCGACAAGAAAGACCCTGGGGAGCTCTTAAAGAGAAAGACTTTTCACTTAGGTTTGTGGTTAGGTAATTTAAATGTCGATATTGGAAGTGTTGAATGTGAAGTGAATTGTTTCTAACTGTATTTTTTTTATGTGCAGCTTTGAAGGAGGTTGATAGGAAGTCAGAGCTGAAAGAAGAATTGTACAAGATCAGGAAGGGGTTCTTTGGTAGGATCGACAACTTTGTCATCGACCAGGATCGTGTGAGTACTCTTTTTTTCAAGAGGCCTGTTTAAAGAGGTCGGGGTGAAAGGTTTTGAAGTGTCTGTCATCGACGTAGGATGTTAGCAAAGAACAAGAGGGCTACAGAGGCTAGTCTGCCATTGGAAAACCCTTCTTTGGTCGGGTACACGACTGACACAGAGATAGACGCGATATTTGGAGAAACTTTGGGAAAGAATAAGAAGAAAAGAGTAGCGAGCCAAGCTATGGGTCCTTTACTGCCTCATAAGAGGAATACTCGACGATCGACAACTAAAGAGGAAGTGAAGATCTTGAATCCAGTAGATGTGCTAGATGGGCATCCGCCACGGGGTACGACAAGTACACTCCTGAAGAAGAAAGGGAGAAGAGAGTCGTCAAAGAATAAATTCATCGTAGAGTCTAAGACTGAAGTTCAGAGGATGATGGACTCTATACATTGGGGATGAATGCGTTGAAGGACGAAGTGGATGATTGTCTAGTTGGGACGAAGAGTTTGATAACCTTTCTCAACGAGGGTCACCGCAACATGGCGAATATGTGAAACTTTTCTGCTCTGCCTCGATTAAAGAAACTGGTATGTCATTCGAATACTCAATTTATGATTGTAATGCATATCAAGAAGCTGTTGACGGAGGTAAAAGATCGCATTGTTGGTAGTAACGATCTTGCAAATCAGGTATTGGCTTACAAAAACATCAGGAAAGATTTGACGAGGGAGAAAGAAGCTTTGATCGAAGATAAGAAAGGGTTGAACGCAACCTTGCATACCTACAAACTGGAAGCATTAAAGTCGAATGAGGCTGCCCTTCGTGAAGCGAAGAAAAAGTGGGAGAAGGAAAAAGATGATGCTTTGGGGTTGTTGATAACAAACTTTGAGAAGGATGTAAGGGAGTAGATTGCCGATGCGCGGAAGGCGATGGAGCTGGAACATGGTAAGATTTTGGACGAGGTTATGGATCATTTGTTAGCAGAGAAGCTAGGGAAATGTAAGCAAGTGAGGGACCACTTTGCTGAGCAGTATGAGGGGCTGGAGGTGAGGAAAGAGTTTTATAAGGGTAGCCAAGTCTGGTGGTGTTGTATTCAAAGATTCAGATGCAGAGGACGATGTTCCAGTGAATCCCGAAGTTCCTAGTAGGACCGAAGTCGTCAATGAAATGGTGATGATAGAAACTGATGGGGTGCGTCCCGGGGGAGTTAACAGAGGTACTTTCTCCGGGAGGCTTTGCGAAGGTGGATGAAGGAATCTCTCATCCTGTAGTGTAGAATAATTTGTGGGTCAGTACTTATTTTTTAGAACTAATGTAAAAATGGTTGATGGGACCGATACAATTTTAATCATATGATATTTTGAATGGCGGTTATTTGTTTTTCAAAAAAAAGAAGTTAAAATTAATTTTTTTTTAAAACCTTGATGCACATATTTAGTAAATTATGCTAAGTGGTAGATTTGACAAAATGATAGTTGTCGAATGAGATTGTAAATTGTAACGGATAAGTAAGGAATGCTTGTTGGCGTGATAACGATGGCCATGAAATGGCGAGTAATGTGAAAAAATACCAGATTTGTATGCTCAGTGGGATATCTGGATGTAGATTCGGCAAGAATTAAACAAGTAATATTTTGTTCGATATGTAAAGAATGCGAAGTAGAATATCCTGTAATTGGATAGTGCTCGTATATAATTGAATGACAGTCTGGATGCATACTTATAAAGTATGGATCAAGATTAATCAAAGATTGTACATATGGTTGACTATCTGATGCATACTTATCAAGTATGGATCAAGATTAAGTCAAGATAGTAATGATTAATTGTTTGATGCATACTTATAAAGTATGGATCGAGATCAAATCAAGATAATATAGACGATTGATTTTCTGATGCATACGTATCAAGTATGGATCGAGATCAAGTAGTAAAGATGATTGACTGTCTGATGCATACTTGTTAAGTATGGATCAAGATCAAGTCAAAAGAGTAACAAGCGAAGTGACAGTAAATATTGTGTATTTGAATCGATAAAAACAGTTACAGTGTTTATCTGTAAAACAGTTTCAGTTGGAACTCGAGGAGTGGTTCGGTAGGCCCAGAGAACATTGAGTAGTTCATCGACCCACCTACCTTTCTTTTTGTTGAGACACACTTACGCATACCTAATTTGATACTCTTGTTAATGGCTTCAGCTTGTCCGTTACCTTGAGGGTAGTATGGTGTGGAGGTTGATAGCTGTATTTTGTATTTGTGGAGGAAGGCAAGAATTTTTGCGCTGATAAATTACTTGCCGTTGTTAGAGCGTATCATTTATGGGCAGCTAAATATGGTTATGATATGTTCCCAAAGGAACTTGATAACTTTATTCTCATCGGTATGACATAGAGGAACTGCTTCGACCCATTTGGGAAGTAGTCAGTGGCGACAAGGACAAATCTTCGGTTTCTTAATGCTGGATGGAAAGGTCCAATGATGCCAATTCCCCATTGTTTGAATGGCCAAAGGACATTGCTAATATGCAAGTCGAGGGCTGGGCTTTTGATGTCTTGAGCGTGGATTTGGCATTTGTAGCATTTACACACAAATTCTTCGCAATCTTGTCTTATCTTCGACCAGTAGATTCCTTGTGTGAACGCCCGTTGGACTAATGATCTTCCCGAAACATGTACTCCACATATACCTTTATGAAGATCTCTAATTTTATTTTGAGCTTGTTTTTTAGAGATGCATTTAATGAGGGGTCCTCCTCCGGTGATGCGATATAAGATTTTATCTTGAACTGTGAATCTGGGTACTTGGCCAAAAATGAACAGGCTTCTTCTTTGTTATTGGGGAGGATGTTGGAGTTGAAGTATGCATAAAATGGTCTTATCCAGTTGTCAGGGTCTTCATCTTCAGCAATGGTGATCTGTAGTGTTGACCGTATTTTGAGACTGGAATGCTCGATGATTTTGATTTCAAAAGATCTTTTTTTACTGTCTCCCAGCATGGCAGCGATGTAAGCTAATGCATCAGCATATCGATTTTCTTGTTTAGGTAAGTAAGAGATTGAAGTTTGTTTAAATTTATTCATTTTTTTCTTCGACCAAGGCTGCATAATCAACCATTTTTCCCGTTGTGCGGAATGTCTTGTTGTAATGATTGGCCACGAGTAAAGAATCGACGTAAACTGCTATTTCTTTCACTCCGAGTGTAAGTGCGAGATCTAGGCCATGGAGGATTCTTTCATACTCGGTTTTATTATTAGTAGCATAGAAATTTTTCTTGATAGCTTTCTCGATGCAATGATTAGAAGGTGTAACGAGGACGATGCCAATTCCTGAACCTCATGATTTAGCTGATCCATCTGTAAAAAGTTGCCAACCAGAGCTTTTGGACCATGTGTTTGGCTTTGTAATTGAGTCATAGGTGAATATTTCTTTGAGTTCTTCCCAATCGGGGTTTTTGACTGGAAAATTTGCCGAAAAGTCAGCAACTGCTTGTCCTTTGATAGATATCTGGGGTTCGAAAGAGATGTCGTATTCGCCAAAGAAAATAGACCATTGCTGAATTCTTTGAGATTTTTCTTTCTTGGAGAGTACCAGTTTGAGGGGATACTATTTTATGATTTTGATGTTATGAGCTTGAAAGTATGGACAAAGTTTTGGTGAGCTGTAGACCAAGGTGAGGAATTGTTTTTTTGTTGCTGTGTATCTTTTTACAACTGGCATGAGTGTCTTGTTAATGAAGTAGATTGATTTTTCTGCTCTTTCCTCTTCTCTAATAAGGATGAAACTAATAGAGTCATCAGTTATGGATAAGTACATTGTCAGTGTCTCGCCATCAACTGGAGTACTCGTGATAGGAGGACGCCTCAAGTATCGTTTAAGATCTTGGAAGGCTAACTCACAGTCAGGAGTCCAAATGATCTCCTTGAGTTATTTCTTTGAAAGTGTAATGAGATTTCCACAAAGAAAGAGGTAAATAAGTTTGCATCGATCAGATGACTTTAAGATAAATCTGTGAAGAGTGGCGATCTTGCCTACAAATTTTTGGACATCTTTATTTATTTGCAGAGATGGCATTGCAATGAGTGCTTTGATTTGTGCAGGATCAATTTTGATTCCTCTTTTGTTGACCAGGTATCCTAAAAATTTGCCAGATGTGACTCCAAATTAGCATTTTTCTGTATTTAGTTTCATCTGGTATTTGCAAAGAATATCGAAGATGGTTTGATGGTTGTTGGAATAATCTTCGCGCTTTAAGCTTTTACAGATCATATCGCCGATGTAGACTTCAATGATTATGCCAAGATGATCTTTGAACATTTTTGTAACAAGCCTTTTGTATGTAGCTCCAGCATTCTTTAACCCAAAAGGCATCACTGTGTAATAGTAGAGACTTCTTTCAGTAATGAAGGTTGTATTTTCTTGATAGTCTTCGGCTAATGGAACTTGATTGGAGCCGGAGGCTGCATCCATCATGGAAAGAAGTTCATACCCTACGATGGAGTCGAGGAGTTACGAAATCAGTGATAGTGGAAAACTATCCTTGGGTGTAAACTTGTTGGGTTATGTGAAGTCAACACAAACCCTGATCTTTCCATTTTTCTTTGGGACTATTATGATGTTAGAAACCTACTTTGGATACTTGGCTTCTCAAATAAATCCAACCTGAAGGAGTTCATCAATCTCTTTGTTCACTGCATCGCGGAGGCGGGGAGCTAGGTTCCGTCATTTTTGTATGACAGCTTTGCCATCTGGAATGAGGTTTAGTCGGTGGCACGTGATTGATAGATCAATGTTAGACATTTCTTGGAAAGTCTAGGCAAAGACGTCGACATTTTGCTTAAGTAGCTGGATCATGGCTTCTTTTTTGTTGGTGGATAGCTTGGATTCAATGAAGCTATGATGCCCTGGACCAACGAGATCAATGGATTTGACTATTTCGGTGTCATGTTGCTCTAATGTGGGGGTGTTTCCTACTGTAGTTGCTATTTTTTGAGAAGTTTGGTTGTATGAGAGTTGGTGGTGGTATTCTTGCACATACGTGCAACTGCTTGGCTACCTTTAATTTTGTAGATTCCATGATTTGTAGGAAATCTTAATACCAAATGATAAGTAGAAGGTACTGCTTTGTTCGAATGTAACCAACTTCGTCCCAAAATTCCCAAATATTTGGACTCAGCATCGATGACAATGAATTTTATGAATGTTGTTTCTTATCCTGCCTGAACTGGCAGAGTAATTTCTCTTGTGCTTAATTCTTTTGAACCGTTAAAGCCAGTGATTGTTGTTGTCAAAGCTTTGACAGAGTCTGTGAGGCCTAGGACTTCAATTGCTCTTCTAAACAATACATCTGTTGCGCTTCCAATATCAATGAGAAGCGTATGTAGGTAGTCCTATCCAACTTTAAGGATAATGACGAGAGGGTCATCATAAGGGTATTTCACGTGATTGGTGTCACAGTCCTCGAAGGTGATATGGTATGGACGCTTTGATTTGCTCGAGCCTCAGAAAAGTTTTGCTAATTTATCTGAGGAGGTCATTTTGCAATAGGATGTAATCCAATCGTCCTGTTTCCTTTTCTTTCCTATTTCAATTCTGATCATATACAGGTGGTAAACTTTCCCTTGGCCTTGATTATGTTCAACATCTTTGTTCTTTGTATCATCTTCGAAGAATGTTTGGATGTTGAGGACAAAATTATGAAGCCTTCCTGCTAAGAGAATGCGATGAAAGATTCAATTTAGAGAGTAAAAATGGTTAGTTTTGTGACTATGAACATTGTGATACTGACATAGAGGTTTATAAAGGAGATCGTGTATTGTTTGTGGTGCTTGATAACACTCATCTCCCTTTATTGTTGGTAAGATAGCATAAAAAGTCGTTGTCATTGGGGGTAAAACTGGGACAGGCCTGTCAGGTCTTCTATCCTTCCTGTCAGGTCTTCTATTATTGTCGACGTCTTTACCACGTTGTTTGGGTTCTTCAGTGGTGGTCGACTTTTGGTGTGGAGAAGAAGCTATGAGTCAAGAATAGATAGCAGAGGAACATTTTATTTTATCCTTTTTGGATCGTTCTAGTTCGATGTAGTTATTAACTACATCAATCATTTCAATCACCATTCTGGGCTTGTGCAGAGTAAGCTCTTCTCGAACTTTAGAGTCGATGTGTAGGGTGGAGGTGAAGGCTGAAACGACGATTTAAGAATATGAGTTACCAATTTTTTGAGTTTCCTGCAAGAAACACTTGTAAAAGCTTACCAAGGTTTCTTTTGTGCCCTGCTCAAAGAAAAATATAAAATCTACAGTAATCTCTCGCTCCTTAGCATGAGCATAATTGGACTCGAATAAACGCTGCAACTGGCTGAATGTGGTGACAGAGCCTTCTTGGATTGTATGAAACCATATGAGAGGTTCTTCTTTCAGACTCATATTGAATAGCCTGCATAACATGTGGTCAAGTTTGGAGTATAATCCCACTGCAACTTTGAAATGTTGTACATGGGTTAAGTGGATCAGTGAATCCTGCATATTGAATGAATTTTGGCATGTGAAAATTGTCTTGGATGGGCATAACTTTGAGATGTGGGGAGATGGGGTTTGTCTCGATTATGTTAAGCGCGGATCTTCGGCCTTGGATATCAAAGTTAATGGCCTGGGTAATGTTGTTTAGGTCATCCAAGGTGACGAATTGCTACGGAGTAATTGGTAAGGCTGTAATTTGTGGAAGAAAATCTCTCTGTCCTTATGGTCCCAATCGATCTCTTATTGGTCTTCTTTTTGGTGGTGGGGGAGTTTGATGACACGTGCGTCGACTTCCTTGAGTTGTCAATGCTGAGGATGTCAAACCAAAATACTGGGAATCCCTGTCCAAATTTCTGGATCTAGATTGAGAAATTTGTAACCCGTCCTCTCCTGGTTGATCATCACGCTGAGTTGCTCTTGACCGATGATCGCTTCTAACAAGTGGAGGTGACACTTGTCGGCCAGTGAGTTGATCTTGGGCTCTCTTTAATCTGTCCATTTCCTTTTGATGTGCTCGACTCTGTTGATCCAAGGCTATCCTTCGTTCGTCTCTCTCCACCTGAAGAGCTTGAGAATGAATGCGTTGATCTTCTAACCTTTTCACTTTTTCTGATTCTATTTATTTCTGAAGCTCGATCACTGCACTGTGCAGGTCAACTATTTCTGGTATCAGATTGATCTTGTGATCTCTTTGGTGCTGGAATTGCTTTGGAGATTCATATTTGTCATCAGATTGTTACTAGAGCGGTGATGGTAAAGAAAAGTGTGGTAATTCTCACATGCGGCGCCAATTGTAGTTGCGTATTTTCCAGAAGGAGAATCTATGCCAATACTATTCATAAGGAAAATGTAATAATAGGTTTACGTGGAAAACTCAGTAAAAGCTGAGAAAAACCATGACCTCGAGGAAGATTTTGATATAAAATTCAGTATGTTGCTAGTTATTATAAGTTTTGGAGTGATAATATGGTTAGGAAGTAAGGATAATAGAGTTGTAGATGCTGAGTGTGAATAATCTATTCTCTGCCTATATTTATAGTAGATACATGCAGTTTACAAAAAGAAAGAAACAATCTCCTATTTCGGGGGGAGTGGGCAAACTTTGCGGATCTCTAACAGCTCTTTCTTGACCAGGCACAATGGCTACTTTTGGCAGGTCTAGGACTTATGGTAGCTTCTCGACTGCTATCTGTCTTCGACTATGCAATACTGACGGTCTTCGACTATGTTATGCCAGCTTATCCTTGTCGAATATGGGAAATTTGTTACTACAATAACAAGTAATTATCAACATACGCAGTGGACAACAATATAAACGTCAATGCAATTATCGTACACCACAGCAGTCGACATGATATCGTTGAACATTGTTTATGCGACAATTTGACTGTGTCAAACACTGCGTTAATCGATAATATAATGTCGACCGTTCTCTGTACGACAATTTTGTGGTTGTCAATCTGAGGTTTAATGTGGAATGGTGGTCAATATCTTACAAAGTTTAGAAAATCAAAAAAAGTTTAACTCAGTAAAACATGTTTATGTTACATATCTATGGGTTTATTCAATGGGTTTGTAATTTATTCCATGGGTGTTTTGGCATGGAGGAAAATAATGGCTATGATAATTAAGTAATTCCCCTAGTCTCTCCTCTTAATGAAGAGGTTGATAAAGTAGTAGTACGTATGGAAGTATTGGAAGCTGCAGAATGAGAAAGGCAAGCACACATAGACTTCGAATTGAAATACAGGCTTTTAAAAACTGAATATTGGCATAACAGATTAATAGAGGAGATGGAGTCTTTCGAAAAATCTAATAATTGAAGGGAATATATTTAGGATTAAGGACCTCTAGACTGTACTTAGTGATTTCGGGGTTAACATGTTGGTGTAGTATCTGGTTTAAACAATCCAATGACATACATGATGTATAACTGTGACCCAGTATTTCCTATGCAATCAAAGTTTTTGATATGAAAAACGGTGCTTTTTTTTCTTCCTATATTTGTGTTTGCTTGTCTGTCAATTTTCATTCCATATGTTCCATGATTGTATAGATGTCATTGATTAATTGTATCCAATAATTCCTCTTATATGATAGGATAATAAGATGGAAGATTTAGTTGAACCAAATTGGTTAAAGGTAATCGAAGATGAATCACCACCAAGGGCTACAAATGAACATATGTTGGGTGTGTATTCCAGAATACTTGATTGTGTCATTGATTCTTTATTTATGGAGACGCCATATGAAGGGAAAACTTTTGATACAGTAGATGATGCAAGTTCCTTTTATGAACAATATGGAAGGAAACAAAGGTTCTCCACAAAGAACCGCAACTCTAAAAAATGACCAAGATCCGACGAAATAGGACGAGTACAATTTTCTTGTTTGAGCAACAGTTTGTCGAAGAAGAACAAAACTTCATATACAAGTGAACAAGATGGGAAGAAGCGTTCCTTTTACTAATGCGGGTGTAAAGCTACCTTGAATATTAATTGGAGAGAAAAACTTGGTAAATTTGTTGTTACCAGTTTCTTAGATGCACATAACCACAAGCTTGTCTCACCTCATAACCACCATCGTATGAAGATTAATCGCTTCTTTCCTGAAGCTGCAAAAAACCTAATAAAGACTTTTAAGCTCTACAACATCTCTGTAAGCAAAGTGTCTACTCTATTCCCAGACAAGACCTTCAACAAACGTGATTGTTACAACCACAAAGCCAAAGTTAACAAGGAACATCTATCGAGTGGTGATACGCATGATACATTGGAGTGGCTCAAGAAGAAGCAAGTCAAAGATCCTATGTTCTACTTTAACATCCAGATCGATGATGATGACAGAACACTTAACTTTTTTTGAATAGATGGACGATTACGAATGGCATATGAGGGTTTTGGGGATTTGGTAACTTTTGACACCACTTATCGAATAAATGTTTATAAGATTCAATTTGCTCCATTCGCGAGAATAAACAACCACTACCAAACAATCCAACTCGGATGTGTTTTGTTGAGGAATGAGCAAGAGACCACCTTTACTTGGTTATTCCATACATGGCTAAAGGCAATGAACAATAAATACCCCACGGCTATTCTTACTAGCCAAGATGTTGTAATGGGTGTAGCCATCCTCAAGGTTAGTCTTAGTGTTATGATTACAGAAATTATCGGATAAATGTGGTTTGTCAACAATTTTTTCTATCGATTAACGAAGTCATAATGTCGATGGCTTGTGGAATCGACAATATAATGAGTTAAGAGTATATATTTTCTATTGATTGTGTACTTGATAATTTGTGTTTAAGAGTACAGAATGTCGTCTACTTGTATAGTCGACAACATACAATTAACTAATATATACATTTTCTCTAGGGCCTTCCCAAACACCAAACATCGGCTCTGCCTATGATACATCATACACAAGTTCCCTAAAAAAATTGATCATATTTATCGAGATCCATCTACATTCAAAACTGACATAGATTCAATTATCCACAACACATGATCCTGTAGAGTTTGATAGAAGGTAGAATGAGTTTATGAAAAAGCATAATCTTGATGAGAACAATTAGATGCAAGGAATATTTAATATAAGAGAAAGATGGATACCTTTGTGGAAGAGGTACTTTCTATGCTGGCATGAGTACTACTGGCTGAAGTGAGTCAATAAACAATTTCTTCAATGCTTGGTTGCTTCCTTCAACTGGTATGTACAGTTTTGTGATGAAATATGCAACAGCTCTATTGGAGACATTTGAAAGAAAAAATGGAGAGGACTTCCAATCCCAACATAGATATCGGCAAGTCAGACCTTATCAGGCTCTACTAAAACATACAACAAAGATTTATATAAGGCAAATTTTTCATAAAGTTGAAGACCAATTCAATCAAATTGTGCATTTTGTAGCAATAGAAAAAGAGCGTAGACGACAACGTTCGAGAAATACTTGTGAAGTCACATAGTGAACCATCTGAATCTTTTGCGAATGCAAGTTATTCGAGTATATAGGTCTGCCATGTTATCATCTCTTCAAGGTTTTCTATAAATGCGATGTTCTCCAAATTCTATATGTATTCATTCTACCAAAGTGGAAGATTGGTGCAAACAAATATTCTAGATCATATAACGAGAGTTTCTTAGATGTAGAGAACTTGAGGAAACTGTTACGCCATAGCCACCATTCTCTTCTCACAACAAACCTATTTGAGAGGGCATCAAAGAATAAAACAAACTTTGAATATGCAATTTCAAGACTAGACGAGCTTGAGTTACATCTAGATGTGTACGATGCATCTCTAACTCAACTCTTAGGGTTGGATCCTACAATGTCAACTCCATTAACTGAGACAGTGATGTCTTCAACTCCTATTTTGGATCTTCTTGTGGCACAAACCAAAGGCCATACAAAAGATAATCACAGAAAAGGTGGCAGATAAAAGAGCGGAATAGAGATAGCTGTTGAAAAGAGGAAGATGACATGTAAAACATGTGGAGTCTTTGGTAGCCACAACAAACACACTTTCCCATAATTGAAATTATTGTTTTAAAAAGTAGAAGGTGGTGAGTACCCTAAAACCATAAATAAGTACTTCTCAACACCTTCTACGATAACATAAGGCTCGATAATATATGTTGAATATTACTAATTTATTTATCTCGTTATTTATGTAGGGGCTGCTAATGATGATGGACTCGAGGCACAGTCATAAAATCATGGTATAGAGAGTTGATAAACAGCTTTATATGATTGCAGATTTTAGTCATTATTGGGATTGTATTGTTGTACTTAAGATTTCATTTTTAGCGACATTAAGTAGATTATAACTTCGGTATGATAGAGGGAGTGTGAGTTGAAAGCTGATATTGATAGAATGTTGCTTGTCCTGCTTGATTATTAATCTATAATGTTAAGTATGCATATTGTTGTGGCCAGGTACTGATGTGTCCAATATATATTATCGACTGTAGTGACAATTTATTGTCGACCGACACTTGCATCGAGAATAGAATAGGTAAACTTTTGTCGATCACGTAATTGTCGACAATTATAAATATCGATTGTTGCTTGTACTCGACAATTATCATTGTAGACTGTAACTTGAACTCGACAATTGCAAATATAACGACAAAATAATAGCCACTTATGTCGACTTACACTAAATCAAAGAGACATACCTAGAAGCTACAATACAAAGATTTAGGCAACAACTTTACATCATCCAAAAACATACAAATATATACAGCATTCAAGAAAAAAATCATTCATGACATAATCCCGTGGGTTAACGTTGTTGTCTTTCAACAACTTCATCCGAGCTTGGCTTCGCATGTCGAAATAGCTCTTCACACATGCCTTCTGAAAATCATCTGGAATCTCCAATTGTGCATGCGCCCATCATAGTGTAGAAATTGGAGAAATAGATGATAAGTACTTGGTCTTCAATTTGTTTCTTGGTTATCAAGGTACACAAGGACTGCTTCACATTTAAGAACTTCAATTGGCTCTAATACACATATGACGCAGTAGCCCTAAACATTGTATTCCCATCCCTTTCAACATCACGCATTTTAACTTGGAATCAATTAAATGGTTGAAACAAAGTCTGCCTTAGCTTGGTTTTCTAATCAATCTTCTTCAACCTCGAATCGATCATTTCATTATACTTCCCCCCTGGTAAGTTCAAGTCATCTTGATATTCCCCTTTTGAATCTTGAGCAATAGTTAAAAGTTTAGTAAACTAGAGACTTAGTTCCTCCCATGTCAGGTCTTCAGTATACTCAAAGTCCCCTCCTTCAATAGCACTTTTTAGTGCCAGGTTCCACACTCCCTGCAACACAAAAACGACCACAATATCGTATTTAGAAATTAAAACAAATTAATTTAAAACCAAACTACAAGTGTAGAATGACAAAGGTGCACACACCCATTCATTACTGTCATTTTCAAGGTTGAATCTCATCTCTTCGGATATCGTCAATTTGGTTTCCTTTATAGTATAGGTCCCATTTAGAGATACATTATTAATATTTGGTGAAAAGCAAATTAGAAGTCAAAGTAGAACTTACAAGCTTGTTGGTTTCGTGAATATATTTGGCGTACCACCTGTCATGAGTAGTCTTCACCTATCAATCATGGGTTTATACATAAGCACACAAAATCAACATACACATGACCTACTTAGAAACTAGAGTATAAATTGTCGAGTACGGTATATATCGACAATAAATTGTCGATAATTATCTGATACGACAATAAAATTGCCTGCATTCCTATGCTTCGACAATTTCAAAATATGGTCATTGTCGAGAATACAGAAATTGACAAAATATTGTCGACTACCATGTAGGTCGACAAAAAATGTATGCACAAAGCAAAAAATTATCAAAAACTACAACATGCGACAATATTTCAAAGGCATGATATTATCGATTTGATGTTAAATACGACAATATTTTATTGTATGCTACACAAGATTTGTCGAGTAGTACATCAATAGACAATATTTAATTGTATGTTACACAAGATTTCTCGAGTACTGTATCAATAGACAAAATGGCGTATATATAACATAAAATAATTGAGAAAACAATTTCTCAAAAGGAGAGAAGGGACCAGTTAAACACTATCATTTTCAATGTACATTACTACATGGCTATTTAACAAAAAAATAGGATATTCCATCAATATGCATTACTACAAAAGTCTCGTTTAATCACCAATGTCAAAATCTACTTACATTCTCATAACTCCCCCTCAATTTCCTTTTAGCTTCTTTATATTTGGCATTTAACTCGTCGTATTTTTTCTTTTAGTCTTGGTCTCCTACGACGGTCCCCACTGATATTACAACCAAGTTTAGTTGTACATAGAAAGAAAGATAATCATGAAACAACTCATAAATGGCGTATAGGTTTAGATGTACTATATTAGGAATATATAAGATTTTATACTCACAGGTTAGGGTTGTGGTTCTTGTTTTACAATATGATCCATCAACTTCTCATTAATAGCATTTAAGTTCTCACACACCAACACCTATTATCAATCATAAATGAGTACAACCCAAAAAATGAATAACAGTGAATGAACTTGTTTCTTCTTGGCATTTATAGTACTTACTTTTTATTTGAATTGTAGATGCAAATTTGTAAGTGAGTTCTTCAATTCATCATTTTTCAATACATCTTCTACCAACATTTCATTTGATTCTCACAGTGAACTGTACTCTAATGTCAGATAACAAACATATATGGTTGAAGTGACTACGAACATCTATGGCATCTATGAATTACAACACAGAAGAAAGGGAATGTTAAAACCTTGTCATTCAGCATTTTTATGGTTTTGCTATAGTCTTTCTTGCAGATCGAGTCGACCACTTACTTCACTTGAATGTCTGCTTCCAATCTATTATTTGCCTCGTTCAAACTATCACATTCAACTGTTTGTAGCTGGAGCAAAGTAATTAATTAAAGTCACTAAATTGTCGATTGAACTTCAAATTCGACAAATCATATTGTCTGCTATTTTCTAATTGTTAAATAACAAAGAGTCGATAAAAATACATGCGATAATTGTTGACTACAACACATGCAATGATTGCCAACATCATAAAATTATTGATGAGATGGATAATCGACAATGTGTATTACCAGATAACTATTACTTAACATGTGATGGAAGTGCGTGCACACCTTCCACTCTAAAGCTTTAAGCAATTCTGATCTGGCCCAGTCTTCCACCTCCTTTGCTAACTTCAAGGAATTAACTTTAGACTTCCAGTTAGAGATCTCATGAAAAATATCTTCATTTTGCCCCTCAATCTGTAAATAAGTAGAAGCCAATAAGAAAAAATGTACTACCCCAAATACTATAACAACAATCAGATACTCATATTTTCTGTATGCAAAATTAAATACCACCCCACATCCCCCAGTATCCTCCCATCGTCATTTTCATCAAGATCAACAACAGTTGGACAAAGCTTGGTGAATAAAATTGAATTAAACCATTCAAAGTATCCTTCACTGGATAGAGGAATTCCATCATGTACTTTCTTCCCTCACATCAGGATTAGGCAGTCCTTCTATTTCCCTTCAGAGAATAAATCCTCTCATTCATACTTCAGCTTGTATGCGCATGGTTCAGTAGCAAAATGCAAACCACTCTTTTCAAGACATAATATAACTCTAGGCACAGTTTGCCTTCGATTGAATTATCGTTGTACTCTGTCATAATAGTACAACCCTTTGTGTTCAGGACTACCAAGCGTTACCATAAAATCAGCAATTCTTTTGAATAAATATATATATTTCCTCTTCTCTAAGTACAGGTCCCACACGACCTAGAAAATGAATGACATATGACATATATATTAGTAAGGGAAATAAAATCAAACAAATTTTGACTAAATAAGCTAAAAACTATTGTCAACTTATTCAGAAGTTGACAATAAGTTCCAGGATTTGTCGATGCATTTCATTTCGACAATTAGTTAGCATGTATTTTATCGACTTTTTTAATAATCGACAATAAAGGACAATATATTTGTCGGAATTTCATACATCGACACTTGCCCAGATAAAATCATACAACAATTGTCGATACATCAAACAAATTTCCATCTTTGAGACTATAAAATTAAGACTACAAAAGAAAAATATTGAATAAAAGTTAAACTTACATTCTCAAGCTTATAATTATCAAGAGCTTCTCTAAACATCTTTAAAACTTCTTCACCGGTTTCTTTCAATTGTCGTCCTAGTCCAAGACCACCTTGTACAATACTTAGGAGTATGGGAATGATTTGGTTTAGGAATGTCAGGCAGCTTGGGAAGTGCTCGAATATCCAGGATTGCAAAAAAAACAAGCTTGATTGAGAAGGTACATATATGAACAGTTTAGCAACAAAATCAAAAAATGGATGCATAAACTCACCTCTAACAATGCAGTACAACATGCAAATGCTTTACCATTCACTCTCGAAGCAGTGCCTAAACTGTAATAAAGGTGTGCCAACATGGCAGCTCCCCATGACCATGTAATATCTAAGTTTTTGTTCTCAAAGAAATTTAGATACTTGGCCGACACATCCATCCTTTTCTTGGTAGGGAAAAGAAAAAATCCAAAAACATAAAGCATGCATACTTTTGCAACTGCACTAGAAGATAAACTCACAGGTTCTAATGCCTCGCTGACCTCTGCTTCTATGTGATCATGCGCATTTTCCCTTTAAGCTTGTACACAAAAAAATCTACAATCTTCACAAGTGAAAGAGATATTCCCTGTGTAGCGACCCACATTTTTAGCCCGTGATTCCCTTATTGTATGGTCTCTGCTTACTTAAGTAACTCCATGTCTTACAGAATCCCAACCTTTTAAGCCTTTTTTTACTCCTAAAGTCTGGCAACAATACTTCAACTTCTTGGCGTAAAACCCTCACTTTTTCCCTCTGATTTTTAGCCTCAATTTTAGACCTTCTTTGCAACTACTAAACTCTTCCCTTCCCTTTATTTTAGCTGGCAGAAATCTCTCTAAAATCTTCTCCAATCTCTCTTTTTCTCTTTAGAATCTCATCGGAGAACAGCATTATGCCGGTTGGATTCCGACCTTATAACCTCCTACTTCTCCTTTCAATCTCAAACCTATCTTGGTTAAATCTGATTCTGTTGAATTTGAAGATGCTTTGGCAAGGTTGATGATTGAAGTAAAATACAGTAAATTCCTTTTCCATTAATTTACCTAAGGCAAGTACTCTTATCCCTTCTCATATGCTTTGATTAGAGAATGGATTCACACCTGCAGAGATTATTCTTTTGATTTACTTGATTCCATGTTCATGTAATTTATCTTGTTTAGTTACTGATGCTCCAGTTCGTATTATGACAGATGTTTTTGTCATTGATTAATCAATTCATGTTAAGTATCTTTTAACTCATATGCTTAGAGATTATATCTTGAACCATGAAGCCCAATGTGTGATTTCAGATCTGAACCTCAGCCTTGTTAGTACTAAATCTTGTTAGAACAAATGCTAGCCTAATTCAAGTATACTTTGTGAGCAAATAAATGCCCTGAACCCCGATTGTTTTTGGAGTCATGTTTAAGAAAGAACCTATGTCTTACTGGTATAGTTTAATTTCCTGGTTGTACATATGACTTGGGGTTCTTTAGGGTTTCATCGTGTATAAAGCTAGTATTCATTATTATGTTTCCTTGGAAGATGATAACCTAGATTATGAATAGACCTAACTAGTATATCCACCATCAGTAAGCAAGTTGGACCTAACTAGTATATTAGAGAACTATTGTATTAGTAGAAGGACTAGATAACCTAGATTATGAATAGACTAAGCTAATATTAGATTACCATATGATGATGTCTCGGTGATGAGGTTTGAATTGAATACGGGACTAATATGGAATTGTTAACTAGAGGCATTAGTTCTTCCGATTAGATATGATTTTATTGATATAGACTTGGAAGATGTGTTACATATATTGGATGAATTGCAGTACTATAATCTGGATTATCATAAGAGCATACCTATGGAGTATTTCATTTGGCTGGTGTAATAACTACTTGTCTAAGTACCATTAAATACGATGTAGTAAGGATATACAATCTGTAAGTAATAGATCATATGCTGAGCAATATTGTATTTTCCTCATGTTAGTATACAAAAGCGATAGTATATCAAAGGAATATAAGAATACTTAATTGACCAGGAGTTGGGATGTGTGTGCATGAGCTTGTAATAAGGGTCTAGTATGATATATGCTTAAATTTGAGGATTATGTATTTAAATGAATTTGAGGAGTATTTTTTTATATGTAGGTCTTTTTAGTTGGTTGGTATAACAATAACTTCTTATATTAGTTTGGTTTATGGAGATGAAGATTCTTTAGTATGCTTAGACATCTAGTAGCTGAGTTTTAGATAGTACTTTTGAGACTTAGAAATAGTGGAGTCTTATACTGTTTTCGAGGTTGATCTAATATGATAGTTGTATGACCGTGATCCAATAATCATCGCAAGATATTGTGCTAGTAATAAGAACTTTGTACTAAATGGATATTAGGAGCAAGTCAGTGATTCTAGAACATCTTAGGTAATCCCTTGGTTTGTCTTTTGTGACAACCATTTAAGAGAATAGATTTTCCATGATTCAGTAGTATGCGTCTTAGATTCGCTTTGCCGCTTAGGGTTTCCTTATGATATAGTCATACTTATTGGGCATGTTACGACAGATAGCATTCGATGTTGGAACTGTACTTCATTTGATAGAGTCCTCACTTGTTATTAAAGTGAGGGTAGATAAATTATCTAGTTGTAAGGGCGGTAAGTTTCTTGATATAGTCCCAGATGCTGATTAGGCAGAGGCAAATAGATGATTTGATTATTCTAGGATTCAAACTTCATTTCTATTATGTTGGGTGACTTTGAGTTAATGTACACAGTTGGGCTACACTGCTACGGTCCTTGGGTTTGAATCCCTAAATAAAAGATTCAGTTACTATTAGTCAGTGTTCCAGGGTTGCAAGCCCCCAAAATTATACCCCAGTTACCTATCGGCTTTGATATTCTATGTGAATACTCCCCGTGGGCATAAAACCCTAAAAGTTAAAAATAAATTAGGCTTTAGACCTATAGGCTAAAATTCCTTGAATACCCTGATCATGTGCATTACCCGCTAATTCTTGACTCAATAAAAAGGAATCTGCCAATCCCTGTCTCGACAATAAGGGATACGTTTCTGTTAATTACAAAAAGGTGCGAGAGTGTGGTCCCACTAAATGAAAAGTGACTATGTGTACTTGATATCTTAATTCTCTTTCCACATCTACCGTACATCTTAGATTGTAGTAGTTAGATCTAAGGTTAGGCTTTTATTGTTACCGTATTGGGATTTCTAGTTTTACTTAGACTGTCTTCTTTATGACTCGTAGCTTAGTTGATATTCTCTTATAATTATGTTGGATTCTTCATGTCTCTTTTCTGTGATTATCTTAGTCTATCATGTCTTATGACCTTAGATATTTGTACTTGCTGGTCGTTGTTTGCTGACGCCTTGCGCATATACTTTTTCAGGTGAATAGTTGTAGTAGCGATAGTAGTGAGTTGGAGCAAGCTGGACTTGCCAGTTTTGGAGTTATAGTTACCTATTGGTAATTATTTCTATCTCTTTTTAGATTATTCTTCCGCTGCGTAGTTTCATAGTAGATGTATTTACGATTTATTTTAAATTGTTGTACGTCCTTTGGAGGTTCATCTTCAGGATGTCCGACGTTACACCTCAGAATTCGCGTTCTTAATAGTTTATTAAGAAGCCAATTTTGAGGGCGTGACACTCTGCCCTCCAGACTTTAGATTGATGGGCATGTAAAATAACCACTTTTCCCCTACGACTTAATGTTTATTAGCCTTAATTTTATTGTTGAACATGACTCATAAAACTAATTTTTGCATTTCAGGTCACATGGAGCTCATTTACCAAATATGTGCAAAAATATAACCTATGCCATGAATGTACATACAAAATGAAACCCCCAAGAGTTATCCTATAAAATGTAACCACCCCATGTATGACCCATGTGCTTGACAACTCTATATTAAATATGCGTGTGTGCCCACATTCTGTGGTATATTTTTCGATGATGTGATTAAATTATAAATTTGGGGGAAATTTTTTAAAAATTTCATCTCAGAAACAAAACAAAACAAAAAAAGAAAGAGAGAAGATGATAGAACCCCAAATGGGGAGATTACAGTTTTTCAGATACAAATTGGGAATTAGATTACCTGCTGTATGATTATAGTTTATCAAATTACAGCTCAAGGTATCCCCAATATGCAAGAGCAATTGGTGATGGATGATCGAGAGAGAGAGAGAAAGAGAGGATTAAGAACTTCCCTAGCACCATTTCAAATGGCAATGATCGTCGGAGATGATAGTAGAAGGAGACCGACAGAGAGAGAGTGAGTGAGTGGAGTGGTATATTTTTTATTTTATTTTAATTGTTGTCCAGGCAGCCCTAATATGTTTTTTTCCTCTAAAAAATGACACCTTCTCTCAAGGTGTGAGGTGTGAGAAGAGTGTAGCCAAAGTGAGTGTAGGCAAATCCTCTCCCAGTGAACCATACATTGCTTGTTGTACATATCTCGACTATATTACCTGTCTTATGAAATCATCATGCCCCAGATAAATTGTTTGTGTTAAAAGTGCATTTAGTAGTTTATATTACTCAAAACACGAGAATGTGGAGCATTGAGACCCATAAAACGGAGATCGTTGGTTGTGTTAGAAGTTGGGTCCAATCCCAACCTAGGAACCCAACAGGGTTGGGGTGTCCTATACAGACTCCTAGCAAACCCATAGGCCCAATAGGGTTATGGGAAGAGTTAGAGTAGAATAGGGAATCCTTCTGGGTTGTCTATATATATCACTGTACTATGTACAGAGAACACATTTATGATAATCAATAAATCTCTTTCTCTCTTATTCATGCTTTAGTATTATTCTGTTCTAGATTCATCATATCCCAACACGTTATCAGCACGCAAGCTCTAGGAACGAGGAAAACAGATCTTTCCTTCTAATAAGAGATTTCATGGAAACCAAGCAATCAGAAGAAGAGGTATTTTATGATTTTTGTATGCATATATTCAGATCTATAATATATCATAGATCATCATGTTTCAAAAACCTATTTTTTCCCTATTATTTTCGGATTAAAAACTAGGGTTTTTAGTATTTTTTTTACTCTTGATAAAGGGCTGTTTTCAAACATGTATAATTTTCCTTTTGGAGTTCGGATTGAGTCAAGACCACTTTAGTTGGATAGCCTACTCCGAGAGCTTTCCAACGATATATGGTATGTCTCTGGGTGATGCCCCAATGGCCGGGAATAGCTCGTTGAATTCACAGCCAAAAAATGGTGTTTTTTAGTCGCTGGCGTCATCAAATTTTTTAAATTTTATTTTTTTCAAATGTTATTTTTTTTATTTATGACATCATCCTTATCCATAGTGACATCAGCAGTGACACATGTCAAGGACGCATGGCACGTGCGTCGCACGTGTGACATGCATGGCATGCCTTGGTATGTGTGTGACACATGTGGCATGCCCTGACAGTGACACGTGGCTGTGACGTGTGTGCCACATGTGCGTGTGTAACACGTATGATTCACGTGTGACCGAGTCAGACCGGTTTAGACCATGTCAACCCGGTCCAGGCCTTGACCCAGACCGGTCTAGACACTAAAATGGCTATTAATAGCCCAAGTTTTGGTAAAATTGAGCCCAATTTTTTTTGAAAAATTCCTATTGACTGGATCTACCCCGTGGGGGATCCATTTTGAATTTTTTTATGTAAAATATTTTTTCAATTTTTTTGGGAATAGGTGTCTCGTATAGGAGAATTGGCTCACTTATATGTGATATAAGTACATAGTGTAATACCTATTTAAGTATTTTATGATAGCTAATAAGATATTACTGGTATGCCCCTAGGATACTAATTATCTTGATCAGGGATCATTGATAATACGAAACCAAGACTAATTTAGCATGCGACTATGAGTCATATCTAAATCATAGTTAATTGTCAAGGACAAATAACTAGAACTCAATTGAGAATTGACTTAGTCTTATTTCTAAAAACTTGGTGCCTGAGGAACCAATTTTTCGTATCTAGGTGGAATTAGATATTACATGCATAACATTTAGAGGTATATATGCATTAATAGCAACCTATAGTACCCTAGAATGTTAGTTCAAAGACAGGCCTAATCAACCTATCTTGTGAACCCAGCTGACTTCGAGATAGAACCACTTGTCAGCTAAACATCTAATACCCCTCATATTCATTCCAAATAGTTCATTTGGCTAGAATATACCTACCTTTATAGAACTTAAGGGCTTAGAACACTCTAGTTCTCAGAATAAGGTAAGCACATATTTTATGGTTTTGAATAGCTATCTTGGTTAAGACTCTATTAAAATGTACTTTAAGGTTAAGATCATCATTTTACAGGGTAAATTTGGGATTTAACGCTTCATAGGATATGAACAAGGTTCACCTATAAATAATAATTAAGAATCACTGACTTCTATATTATGAATTGTCTTTGGTAATGATTGGAGATCATGTACTTCCAAAGGATTTTATAAGGACAGCACACATCTAGTTGTTTTGAATAGTAATTTTGGCTAAGATTCTATTCAAACGCACACATAAAATTAAGATCAATATTTTTACAGGGTAAAATTTAGGATTTAATTATTATACAAGCATTTCATGAGTTTTAGAATATGAACTGGGTAAAACTATAAGATGATTATAAATCATTTATTTATCTTTATTCTAAGTACTATAATCTGTCTTTAATGCAATTGATATATTTATCAAGAATTGTCTCTTATTATAATCTATATCTTTCATTATAGATGTCTGCGAAACTTAAAAATGTTAAATTTTTACCATTGCTGCTCACTAGAGCCAATTACCTCACTTGGTGCATTGACGCTGACTTATTCTTGAAGTCCTTTGGTCTGCAGAAAACCATCGTCATTGGCAACATGGAAGATCCCATGGACAAAGCAAGGGCTTTGTTTATCCTTGGTCATCATATCCAGGATGACCTGAAGACTAAATACCTCAACAAGGTTGAGCCAGCTGACTTATGGGCATGCTTGCAGGGGCATTATGGTCATCATAAGACCATTATGCTCCCAAAATTGATGAACCAATGGAACACCCTTAGGTTCCAAGATTTTAGGACGGTCGCTAATTACAACTCAGCAGTCCATAAAATCACTTCTACACTTGAGCTGTGTAAGAAGAAAGTCACTGATGCTGACATGATAGAGAAGACTCTATCAACCTTCCATGTTAGCAATATTGTCATTTAGAGGCAATATTGGTGAGAGAACTTGAAGACTCATGTAGTCTTGATTCAGGCATTGCTCCTCTCTGAGCAAAAACGATGATCTTCTAATGAAGAATCATGTTATGCGGCCCTCTGGGAGTGCGTTGTTGCCTGTGTCATACAATGTTCAGTTTTGGGGAAACAACTCTGTACTTCGGGGGTAAAGATATGGAAGGAGCAGGGGAGGATACAAGGGATACAGAAAGGGTGGGAACCAGAACCCCTTTGGCCCTAGGAGAGGTAAAGGATTTCTGAAATCCTGGACACTAGGCAATGCGAAGAAGGAAAAGAAGACTGATCAGGGATCTACTTGCTTTCACTGCGGTGACATAGGACACTGGGTACGGGAATGTCATACACCACGAGTGGCTACTGGTGACAGAGTTTGAACCCACCAGGCAGTTATTGAAACTAACTCCACCCCTCTGGAGGTTGCAGCGTCAGACTTCTTCGATGACACGAATGCCGTCATGGATCAATTTACGGAGTAATCCGTAATGATATCTCAGTAGACATGTGCTGTCACATTAGAGAGAACAATAGTAGTTTCTTTTCAAGATAGACTTGATTTACTATTCTCTTTATTGTCAGTAATTTTGATTTTGTTGGGAGCATATCATTTATATTTCAATAAAGTGCTCGTGCCATACATGAGATTCTTCATTTGTTCTAAATTATGATTACTCTAATTTATTGCTTGGGAAATAGTTAAATTTTATATATGATAGTTGATCTACTACATACAACCTGCTTATGGCTCTCTCTGCTCATTGAGCATGACCGATAATCGGATAAGTAGCGGCATATGTCTCACAGACATTAGTACCACGCACTCGATCCTTTTGAGTTATGCATATATTTATTGTCTAACCTTATGCATCAGGGATGGCACAAATATCATTGACACGGCCAACATGATAGAATACACTGAGTGTGTTACGTTATTACTCTCTCACGGTACAATACAGGGTATCTAGACCACTTTATAAACTAGTAAATCCAGCCAGATTTTAGTGAGTTTATGGAGATACATGATAATACTTATCATGTAATGACTATCGAGGAAAATGACAGACAGGGTTTTGAACATTCACTCCATGTCTAAAGGTTAGTACACGCTATTATAACGGCTTCTAATAGACTCCTCCGGCTAGGATAACGAGGAGGATTATCGGGATTACATCTCAACTTTTTTTTAAAGGAGAAAAATCCAGAGAGTGTACGTGTAACGATTACTTTCAAGGAATGTCTATTATGACCAAGGTGGAGTGGGATCTCCAGCCTTTGCTCCAGCCGCATCCATGGAGACCCATGTGAACCTTTCCATCCACATAGTGGCACACTTAAATATTTATGGTCATTACAGACACATCTAGGAGATAGTTCTATGACTGCAACGTTAGCACGACTTCTCACTTAGATCATTCGATCGCAGGCTCAGTTCCTGGATTAACCAATCAAAGTCGATCGATGCGACTTGACGGGGGCTTAGGAGTTGGACTCACAGGCTTTTGATGATTATTTTATCGCTAAATGGGATATATGATTGAGCATCGTGAGTACCCCATACCATACTCAACTCAGGATTGGCAGAGAACCTAATCCAGCGATTTCAAATAATTGCTAAGCCACTATTATTACGATTACAACTTCCTGCTAGTGTATGGGATATGCATTTTTGCTCCCGCGACACTGATTAGGGTTCGTCCTTTAGCAAATTATCAAATTATTTTTCCCAAAAGCGACTAGTAACTGGGTCGGAGCCCGGTGCCACCCATCGACAGATATTTTAGATGTTCCGTACAGGTGGTAATTGCACCACAATGTATAAAGATGGGACCCTCAACGTCGACCTGATATTATGTGGGTTATGATTCAGATTTATCACTAGATATTTGGACCCACTGGCGACGTATATCCTGCAGGGCAGATAATTTTCACTTTGATGAGACGATATTCCCAGTATTGAGGAGAGAAATGACAATCAATGCTGATGATATTTCTAAGAGATCTTGGAAAACACCATCGTTGTCTCATCTAGATCCTTATACATTAGTTAGGTGACAATAAGGATCAACGGATTACAAACCTCCAATAGGTCACAAATGATTTGCTAGACGCATTCATAGACACTATTGAAGTACCGTAAGGGTATGTACTTATAGGTAATACATCTACACAGCAGAACATTCCAGGGGAACTAGTACCGCAGCATAACGTTCCAAGGGAATTAGTACCGCAAACGAATCCGAGGCCCGCACATAGTGCGAAGCACCGTTGAAAGAAAGTATTCTGAGCCGAGGAGCAGCAAAATAAGGGACAAATTTCACTAATGGTGTAGTCTGTTCATAGAGGATGGAACCACCCATTTACAAGGTATTCATATTTTTTGTTGTACTCACCATCAAGGATGAGGATTCATAACTACTTATTGTAAACGACTGTATGTTGTTGTACATTAACAAAAGTTGGTATCTGGAATCCAAGCGGAGCTCAGCTTATGCATAATACAAAATTATACTATTGAGCCTATCGGTTATAAATGGGAAAGGTACAGAAACACGATTCACTCAGAGAGATAATATGGTCAAAGCAAGACTAGTTGCCCAGGAAATCTTTAAGAGATCTAGCATCGATTGCACTGCGACCTATTACCCGGTTATGGACGCTATAATGTTTTAGTACTTATCAGTCTGTCAAGTGGTCGGGGACATGCTAGACATGCGTCTTATGTAAATACCGCATATCAATTTGGGAAACTAGATACGGATATATACATGAAGCTACCTGGGGAGGTATAAGCTTCTAGAAGCAACTAAGCCCGACACACAAGGTGTGTACGTAATAAAACTGGAAAAGTTATTGCTGACTTGAAGCAATGGGCCCATGTGACATAGTTGACTGATTATTTGAAGGTCAAGGACTTTGTAAATATCCTTATTTGTCCATGCATTCTTATACAAAAATTAGCTTCAGTATCATCATAACATTGTACTAAATGATTTAGAAATCATTAGACCTCTGAGGGAGATCGTGAGAGCCGCCGAATACCTTGGGAAGGAATTCAAAATGCAAGACATTGGGAAATTAAGAGTGTCTCGATTTACAGATCGAACATCTTGATAGTGGGACTCGTACACCAAGCAATATATATCGAAAGAGTTATCTAACACTTCGATATGGATGTAGCATACGGTACTAAATCGTTTATTGCGCGTCCAATACTTGGGTGTGGACAACGACATCTTTCACCATCTTAATAGGGGGAGAAACTTCTAGGGCCATGGTGCTAGCTAGGAGATGTTTTGTTATAGTTAGCTGGGTATACTAAACCCAATAACTTATTCGTAGTGAACTGTTTGGCTTGTCATAGTTTTGTTCCTACCCAAAGGCACTAGATTGAGATTAAGCACATTCTGAGATATCTCATCGACACGAAAGACTGGGGTCTCCACAACTTGGCAAATGGGAAATTATAGGATACGCCGATGCAGGATATTTGTCAGATCCACATAAAAGTTGATCACAATCGGGCTATGTATTATTGTATGGAGATACTACGATTTCATGGAGATCAGTGAAGCAAACGATGGTTGCTATATCCTTGAACCACGTGGAAATTCTTGTATTACATGAAGCCGGCAGAGAATGTTTCTGGTTGTGGTCTATGATCAACCATATCAACGGGAGCTGCGGTCTGAATTCTATCCAAGATGAACCGACGATACTTTATGAAGACAACGCAGCTTGTATCGCTCAAGTCAAAGGCAGATTTATTCAAGGTGACAAAACGAAGCATATTTTACCAAAGTTCTTCCACATACACTAGTTGCAGAAGACGAATGAGATCGACGTTGTTCAAGTCCATTCAGAAGATAACCTGGCCGATCTATTCACGAAGATTCTTGCATATCTTACGTTCAAGAGATTAGTTCATGGAATCGGCATGCGTAGTTTACAAGATTTATTATCTCAGGGAGATCAGCGTCAGGGGGAGTAGTCCCAGCCTGACGTTGACACATGCGTGTTGTACTTTTTTTCCTGATAGCGCAGTTTTTATCCTAGGAGGTTTTACTGGCTGGAGGTTTTAATGAGGCAACGTATACGTGTCCACAACCTATACAGGGCATATGATTGTACTATTTCCCTACACAACTTTTTACCCAAGGGGCTTTGCTGGGCAGAGGTTTTAATGAGGCAAGTCGTCCTAGTATGGAACACCCCAAGGGGGAGCGTTAGGAGTTGGGTCCAAGCCCAAGCTAGAAACCCAATAGGGTTGGGGTGTCCTATACAGACTCCTAGCAAACTCATAAGCCCAATAGGGTTATAGGGAAAGTTAGAGTAGAATAAGGAATCCTCCTGGGTTGTCTATATATATCACTGTACTATGTACAGAGAACACAGCTATGATAATTAATAAATCTCTTTCTCTCTTTCTCTCTTATTCATGCTTTAGTATTATTCTGTTCTAGATTCATCATATCCCAACAGATTACAACTTTTCGAGAAACTCTGACTATTGATGTTCAAAAAATATATCATCCTTGATTCCTTTATCACATGCAAAATACTTTAAATGCACTAGCTAAAGTAGATAATTTAACCTACCATTAAACAACTAACTTAATCACAATGGAAGCTAGTTTTTTTATCTGACCTTGGTAATGTTAAAGTGATCCTTAAGGTCACTGCATCATATTTCATCCTTAAATAGCCATGTTTGCTCTCATAAAAGATTTCACCAACTACATTTATAATTATACACCCACATGGAATGCTTTATATACAGAAATACTGAATTAATATATTTATGAACATCAGCGAATGCCCCCTGTTTTATTGACAAGAGATTAGGCTCTCATAGAACTGGCTCAAGGCTCAGGACTGGCTCAATCAGGCTATTTTCTCCGAAGGAGATGCGAAATATTTAGACCATCTGCCTGATTTTATCTGAAGAGTTGTATTTTTATAACTAAACGCCAGAGCGAATTAGGCTAAGGGATTCTGTCCTGCTGAACCGTTCATCAAAAGGAACCTATTGAAATTGTTTATTGCTTCATTTTCATTTCTTTTCGAGGTTGATGAATCGAAACATTCAGAATATCATCCAGTATGTGGCGTACAGGTCCCCCCAATGCCCATACCCAATCTGATAACATTATATCCAAAAACTACGAGTTGTGTCTAGAAGATGTATGTATTGTATGCTTAAAAAATAAAAAACAAATTTGCAAAACCATGGGTGCATTACACAATTTCAAAATCAATCTCCAAAACCTTGGGCTACTTCTGATCACTTTATCCAAACTTCTCATCTTTCAGAAGACAAATTAATTTCTCTCACATGTTGGAGATTTTTTTCTATAATATCTCGTTACTAGTCCAAATTTTCCAACCTTTCGAAACGGAGGAGGGTCTAGCCATCCTAAATGTTAGTTTGTTACCCGTAATAATTTCATTTTAACAATGGGTAAACGAACTCACATCGGTAAGGGTGTTGTCTTCTTGTCAGCTACAAAGGCAATATCTATCTTCACCACTACTATAACTATGAAATTTGTCACACCCACACTAACCACTTAAGCACTCACTTTGGAGATGTGAGCTGGACCTCAAAAGGCCTCGATGTCAGAATGAGTGATAACCGACACTATACATATGCATCTCATTTTGAATATATATATATTTTTTAATCAGTGGTTAGATTAAATTAGAAGATCTAAAAGGAGTTACACAGTTGATCAAGTTAGTAGCATCTCGCGGCTCAAAACAAGAAGAAGCGGGGAAGTGAGCACCCTTAGAGGCCAAAGCATGTGCCTCATAATTACAACAACGACTAATGTAATCAAAACGAAAAACAGTGAAAGAGGATGTTGCGGCGAGCATATCTGGCGCAAGCGTGAGTGCTCCCCATGAGAGATCTACTAACTTAGTTTAGAAAGCTTTTACAAGGCGTTGGCAGTCCATCAGCAACAAAACTCTCTCCAGTCCTAACCTCAGTACCGCCTGCATCCCCCTGATCACCGAGATCGCATCTGCCTCTTCTGGGTCTGCAGCCCTAGAGGAGTCAAAGCCTACACAAATAATAGAAGAGTTGTGAGATTTGATAACAAAATCTGAGTCTCCTGGGGAATCAAGATTGGTCCAAGCCGCGTCAACTATGACCGTGGGCCATCCTTCCCCTGCGGACAGGGGAGGGGAGCGGGTAGTGGGGCAGGGCTTGACCATCGTAGCCTGAGACTGGATAAGAAGGTTGTTGGCAGCTGAGATCAAATTAACCGTGCTCGTTTTGCGATCTCTAAAGACAAGCTCGTTCCTACTATTCCAAATGACAAAAATAATAGAGCTGAAAATGCTCCAGGTTGAGGTGTGGTCACCAGTTCTAAGGTCACTAACAGCATGAAGAATTTTAGGGAGGGAGTCTGAACAGTGCCAGATACGAGTATTAATATCCAGTGTTGAAGCCTTCAAAATATTGTCAATAGCCTCGCAAAAGAATAGGGCGTGCGAAGTAGTTTCCTTTCCAACTCCACATCTAGGATAAATGGTATCCCAGGATAAGTCACCGAATCAAAGGTTCATTTTAGTCGGGATGCCATCCTGCAAGGCTTTCTAGAGGAAAAGTTGTATCTTGAGAGGGACCTTCATTTTCCAGATTTGATCCCATTCCATATCCTTGTCCCATGGGGGCTACTCCCCGCTTCAGAAATGGGTTTAACATTCATGGCCGCTGTGTAAACCGATTTCACAGAGAGAAGGCCGTTCTTCTCATTCCTCCATCTCAGAACATCCTTGGCCGTGAATCTACTAAGGGAAATGTGAAGAATGATGTTAGCAATATCCCGGTGAAAAATAGATCGGATGAGGACCTCCTTCCAACAACGACTATCGGAGCAAATGAGATCCGCCACCTTCATGATAGGGCGATTGTAGGGGGTCGGGCCAAAGGGCCTGACAAAACGAATACCTGGGATCCAGGGCTCTTGCCAGAAATCGACGTCGTTTCCATCCCCGATATGCCAGATGAGATTGGTCCAAATATTATTCCTGGCTTTAATGATACCTTTCCAAATCTAGGAATCAGACTGTTTAATAGCAGTGGTCATGGGGGAGTATTTGCTGCGTAAATTATGCGCTCAGATTTTGTCGGGTTCTTTAATAACCCGCCATAACAACTTAGCCAGAAGCGCTTAGTTGTGGTTGCGGGCGGATATGGTGCCCAGTCCACCCCAAATTTTAGGTCTACAGATCTTCTTTCAGCTGATAATCTGGCGTTTATGGAGTCCAACTTGTTGCATGTCTTGACGGGGAAGGGGAAAACTGACATAAGAAATGAAGGAATTGCTGAGTTAACAACTTTAATGAGGGTAAGTCTTCCAGTTTGAGAAAGATTTTTCGTCTTCCATTCCTCGATCTTGTTAGTGACTCTGGTAATGATGTCCTCAAAGTTTCGACTTTTCAAACGGTCGAAGGTGAGAGGAGCTCCCAAGTACTTATCACCTGCTGTATTTTTTTTTTTAAATAGAGGATATTCTGAATGAGCTTATGGTGTCTCTGATGAGAGTTCTTACTAAAGAGAATACATGATTTTTCTAGGTTGATCTCTAGACCAGAGACCTTCCTAAACATCTTCAGGGAATCTTGCAGAGCCCCCGCTTCCCCCATGTGTTTCTTTACAGAAAATGAAGTTGTTATCTGCGAACAGGAGATGGGAGATAGGGGAGCTGCCTCTGGCCATCTTAATGCGGTGGATCGAGCCCTTATTCTCCTCATTCAAAATAATTCTGGAAAGGACCTCAGAACAGATGAAGAAAAGAAAGGGAAAGAGCGGGTCTCCTTGTCTCATACCCCTGCCAGGCTTGAGGAAACCATGAAAAATCCTTACCACTTGAGACTAATCAATTTCGATTCATTTAGGTCTAAATCGACAGGTCAAAATTCCTTTGAATTAATGGTCTAGCCTTAACCTAATTCAAATTGATTCAATTATCAAATATCAATAAGTAATTGGAAATTAGACACAAGACCAAAGATTTTTAACCCTGTGGGAAAACTTTCTCAGGAGAAAAACCTGCAGGTCGCTGTCGAATCACCCAACAGCTAAGCAATCTACTATTGGAAATGAATTACAAGAGTTTAATTACTTACAGAATCGATAAACACATCCCATGATTACCTATACTCTAATCAAGTTTCTTGCAATCGATTGCACGTTCTCGCAACGCCTCGCTCCAATCTCTCGTCGAAGCTTTCAATCTTGAATCCTTCAAATTCTTCAAATCATGATTTGGGTTTCTTGGTCAATGATTGATTCAAGTTTGAGTTGTTAGTTCTCTCTTGAATCTCTCAAAGAAATATTTTCTCTCTCTAAATATCAAGCTCTAAAAAAATAGGTTTAGGAAGAGAGGAATTATGGAAAAAGAAAGGATGTCTTAAATAGGAAAACTGAAAACCCGACCTCTGCTCGAATAGAAATAAATTTAATTCGAATAGTATAATTATTATTTGAATACAACAAAAATGTATTCGAACAAATAAAGGCCTGAGTCAATTTGTTTAAATAGAGAAAGAGTTTATTTGAAGAGTCAATTCGAACAAAATAAGTTTTATTCGAACAGTGCAATAGCCTGTTCGAATAGAGACCTATTTTTCTCAATTAAGACATATCAGTTTTTTTTCATATTCTGTAAAATACTACGAGCTTGACATTTATAACAAGGAGATAGAAACCCACTTACCTGTTTAGTGCTTACCTATTCAGTGTCAGTCCAGCTGTAGTTGCTCGATGTGTACTCTCTAACGACGGATAGCCACGAGATAGTGCTGACACCTATTCTAGACACTAAATGAGGCGAACTCCAAAATAGATATTTTAATCTCCCCCTTTGGTTTATTTTGTGTCAAAACTAGAACTACAAGTAATAAAAGAAAATTATAACTTGATGGATTGACTCACTCACTTAATATCTATTCTAAAAAACATATCCTCTAAAATCCCTGCACACTAAACAAGATACATCACGTAACTATTCATATTCAAAATAAGGAATTCAAAAGACAAAAATTACTTATCTGGTTTACCTGTTAGGAGTATCTCTCCCTCTTTTTGGCACAGAAGAACAAAGGATAAGCAAGCAAAGCAGAGATGAAGGAGAAACCATATTAGGAATACCAAAATGTATAACAGTTATGGAAGAAGTAAGATCAAAGAATAGAATAATCATATATTAGAAACTGTTAGATCATCCATGCAAAAAAGGAACTGTTAATACATAACATATCCAAACATGACTTCCAAAATATAATATACATGCAGTAAAGTTAGCATAGTCACAGAGTAAAAACAATCACAAAAGAAAATCACTCTAAAAGTGAATAAGAGGACTCAAGGTCATATCAGACCTAAGATTGCTCATCTGGATCTGGAACGGAAGGACCACTCGACGACCCTCGAACTATACTGCTCAGATCATCCACATATGTCTGGAGTCGACCTATATCATCCCTGAAAAGCTAAAACTGAGAATGCATCTGAGAGTTCAGCTGACCAAACTGAGACTCCATATAGTTGTAGAGAGAAGCAAAATCCTGAGGTGCTGATCCAGTAGAAGCAGCTGGCACAGTAGTAGTAGCAAGCCTAGAGGCAGCAGGTGCAAACTCAGTCTCAGAGTCCTCTGAACCCTCCTCTGACTCAGGAACCATGTGTTTTCTACTCGTTTCCCAATACTGAGGAGTAATAACTTCGTCCCTCTCGTCAACTTCCTCATCCTCACGAATACCATACCCCATCACAGTCAGAAGCAATGAAATAAATCTACTGAACGACAAAGCTCGGGTATGAAGAGCAAGATTGGCCGTCATAATCATCTCGTGCATAATAACACTCACCAGGTCAAGATGATACCCCTTACTGTAAAGATAGACCAGATAAAACATATTACCCACCAACACATTCGTATTCCCCAGTTGGGGAAGAATGTTCCAATGAGCAATCATATGAAATAAGCACAGTGGCTTCGTCAGATTCTTGTGCCTGAGATAGGGTCATTTCTTCTTCCCAGCATGAAGAAGCTAATCCTCCATCTCCTTCTTGGGAGGAAACTGATCAGGAACTGGAGGCCAATCCGTAGGTGACATAATCGGATTAGAAGACTCAACTAAGCCAAAAGCTTGCTGGATGTTCTCCCGACGAACATGAAAATCCAAACCATCAATCGACACCTAAAAGCTCTTGTTGTTATCCATTCCACAGACATTACAGAGAGAAGCATAGAACAGGCGAACTAATCTCGGATAACAAGGCAGCTGGGGCCGAATAATACCAGTCTAACCACGAGCAGAGAATATATCAAAGATCTGCAAGAAACCGTGGTAGTGCAGACGTAACTCCACCTCATCTAGTAATACTTCCCGCTGATAATTATGGAATTTAAACCCATGTCTCAGAGTTGACCAGTTGGGGGGATTAGGATGCATGCCGTGATTCCCCCCGTCATTGTCTCATTACTTGGCACGAGATACCCCTGCACCACTAGCTCCTCCTCGGCCAGAACCCAGAGGAATGGAATTGCTAGGACCCGTCCTAGTTCCTCGCTTTGTCCAACCCCGTTTAGACGTACTGCTTGGAGCGGGAACGGGGGACGAAGCCTCAGGGCATTTATCCCTAGCCATATCAACTCATTCGTGCAATAAACCTCTGTCAAACAATGATCAAACAACTCACACAGCCTGCAAGAAAAAACAACACCACTTCCCTTAACCTGGCCAACACTGTTAAGCAGGGGAACCCAATGAAAAACAACCACCAATTCTTCACTACTACAAGCAATCAATCACCAAACAAAGCAACCCAAATCACAGTAAGAAACTAAAGCACACTCTAATCTCCCAGTTCTCTACCAATAAAAACTAGTAATTTTACAAAACAATCATACAAAACTACCCCCACAAACCAGATTCTTCAAGCACAAATTGACAGTCCCAATTCCAATTATAATTCCATGTATCAGTCCCAATTCCAAGCACAAATTGACAGAGTCGCAATAGGAGAAAAAAATTAAGCAAAATACTTGAAGTAGAGGGGGCAGAATAAGCTTACCAAGCCAATGACGGAAGAGAGGGTGAGTCCAACACAAAACTAGGGCAAAACTATCGAGATCAAACCACCTATTTGGAATCCAAGCTTCGAATTTGAAGTAAAGGAGGAGAGGAAACAACAAGCGCATAAAAACACTTATCAATCGAGAACAAAATTGATCGAGTTTGAGAGCAGAAGCTAGTGAGCGTAGTCGAAAAGAAAGAGAGAGAGAGAAAAAAAAAAATTTGGTTTTGTAAAAAAACATAACTGAAGAAATGTATTCGAATAACTATATGTATATTTGAATAGATAAATCACTAAGGTGATTTATTCGAATAACAAAAAATTGTATTCGAACATAAATATGGCCGAGGCAATGTATTCGAATAACAATATGTATATTCAAATAGATAAATCACTGAGGTAATTTATTCAAATAACAAAAAATTGTATTCGAACAAAATTTTGACTGAGACAAAAATATTCGAATACACCAAAATTGTATTCGAACAAAAAATTTTGTTATTATTTTTTGTTAACTGGAAACAAAAGGAAATAGAATGAAATGAAAAATACACAAAAATAATCAATACTCCCTCTGTCTACTCTACACGAGAGACTAATCACCTGGTATATGAACAATAGATAGAAAATCAGTCAATGTAAAAACTAGTCAGAATAAGCATTTACTCAGTGTGTGTGTGTGTGCAGTCAACGTAAAATAGTGCCATGCAGTCAACAGAATGAGCAACCAGAAATAAGGAACTATAATGGACAGTTGTTTCAACTTAGGCTTCTCATGGTGGTCACTCAAAATTACTAAGAATTGACTAGCAAACACTCTGTGTGAAATATGAATATGAACATAAAGCACCGGAAAAATCATATTTCATCAAAAATGGTGCACTGTAAGCTGGAAGATCTCATTGGGAAAGAACCACATTTGTCATATATGGTGTCAAGTTAAAACTAATAAAGACTCTCTATATCTATTCTCTATTAATAGTGGTTGCACCTAACTCAAGATCAAATAGGTCTTTTAAAATAGGTTATAATTTAGGCACGGGTAGGCATATGATGGAATAGGTGTTTTGCTAGCATTCTGAGACTACAGTTACACTAACTCCCCTTCTCACTTAAAACAAAATTCACCATCTGTCATTCTCTTTCTTATTGAGTACACATAAAATAAAATACAACTTCTATTCCCCTTTTATTTTTTTATTTTTCAATGACTCTAATTTGAGATAATAAAAACATCATTTGGGGACTCATTATATTCTAATATTCATCTTTCCCCTAAAAATCACACATATTTTTCTTTTTCTCCTTTTTTTTTACTGAAAAGTCTCAGAACAAATGGGTAAAAGGATAAAGGATTAAGATAAGAAAAGAAAGGCATATTTTAAGGCACAAATGGTTCCAAGTGGATAAAAATATGGTTAGAAATAACGAGGGCCAAAAATGGGAAAAGAAAAAATATTTATTATCACATCTTCGGTTGGACACCATCACCTTTTCGCTTTGAGTAAAAGTAAGAAAATATCACTAGTATAACTTGTCTATGATATTACAATTAGACAATTGGGTAAGAAAACGAAATGAGATCACAAATAACGAGATCAAAAACAAAGAGTAAATGTCATAACACTCGAAGCTCAAAAATAAGGTCAGATCCTCACATAACATTAGGTACGATGTCTTTACATGTATTCTCAAGTATGTTATCAATGAGTGACTATCCATCTAAGCATGCGGTAGTGAACTGCCGTGAAAAAAAAATCTAAGTAAAAACCATACTGAACTGTCCTCACACTGAAGTAGAAATCATATCTAAATGAGAATATATTACGGTGATAATCTAAAAAAAATAGTATAAAGAGGAAGTAAAAGACATACCTAATCAATGTAATAGACACCGATAGACCGTCTTAGTAGTTCAAACCTCATAGCATCTAATGGCTTGGTGAAAAAATCGGCTAACTGACTCTATGTAGTAACATACTCAATAATGACTATCTTGCGCTCAATAAGATCACGGATAAAATGGAAGTGAATGTCAATATGCTTGGTTCTGGAATGTTGCTCAGGATTCTTGGAAATATTTATTGCACTTGTATTATCACAAAAAACTGACTTCGTCCCCTGGACTATTCTATAGTCATGCACCATCTGTTTCATCCAAACGAGTTGAGTGCAACAACTACCCGTAGCAATATACTCTACCTCTGCTGTAGATTGAGAAATACAGTTTTGCTTCTTACTTTGCCATGCCGCAAGATTATTCCAAATATAATAATATGCTCCTGAAGTACTTTTCCTATTATTTGCATTACATGCCCAATCTGCATCAATATCCAATAACCTCGTAAGTTATGTCATGCGAGTACCATAAACCAAAATCTGAAGTCCCACATGCATAACGAATAATGCATTTAATAGCCTGTAAATGAGACTCTTTAGGACTACTTTGATAGCGAGCACAAATGCAGACATTGAACATGATATCAGGATGAGTTGCAGTAAGATAAAGTAAACTACCTATCATACTTCTATACATTTTCTGATCAAGATCCTTACCTGTCGTGTCCTTACTTAACTTTGTTGTTGTACTTATGGGTGTCTGAGCATGCTTTGCAGAGGAGAGACCAAACTTCTTCACAAGATCCCTTGCATACGTAGATTAAGAAATAAACATCCCTTTCTCCAATTGATGTATTTGGATACCTAAGAAGTATGTTAGTTCCCCAACCATGCTCATTTCATAATTCAATTTTCATTAAAGCTGCAAAAGAAGTGGTTAGTGAATTCGAATTATAACCAAAAATAATATCATCTACATATACCTGTGCGACAAGCATCTCGCCTCCCTTACGTTGGATAAAAAGCATTTTATCAACTCCCCCTCGAACAAATCCCTTATCTAAGAGAAAATTGGAAAGTCATTCATACCATATTCGAGAAGCCTGTTTCAAACCATAAGTAGAACACGTGATCCGGATGATGAGGATCCTCAAACCCTTTTGGTTGGACCACATATACTTCTTCTTCTAGGAGCCCATTTTGAAAAACACTCTTCACATCCATTTGATATAGCTTGAAATGTTGATTGCAAGCAAGAGCTAAAAGTAAGCGAATAGACTCAAGCCTTGCAGTAGGAGCAAATGTTTCAGCTATATCAACCACTTTTACTTGATTGTACCCTTGGGCAACTAATCTAGCTTTGTTTCGAGTGACATTCCCAAATTCATCAAATTTGTTCTTATAGACTCATTTAGTTCTAATGATATTTGTGCCAGAAGGACGTGGAACTAAATCCCACACATCTTGACGTCGAAACTGATAGCTCATCCTGTATTGCATGTAGCCAATATTCATCTAAGAGAGCTTCCTTCACAGTCCTGGGTTCGATCACAAAACATAGCAAACATAATTTACTGTCTCATAATATTGGCTTCTCGTTTGTATACAAAAACTAGCATCCCCTATGATATCGGCATATGAGTGATCCTTACGAACTTGATGCCATGTGGGTTGCAGTACACTAGGAGTTGGAGGAGGTGGTAGAGCTAGGAGTGTTGGAGTAGAGAAAGGAGAACCAACCTTTAATGTAGGGCTCATTTCAAGAACCTCACTAGTTAATGTCTCTAGATTTTCTGTTGTACTATCCTCTTCTCTAACATCTGCAGAGCCAATGGTACAAGTATTATCCACAACCACATTACATGACTCCATCATCACTTTGGTCCTCAAATTGTAAACTCAAAAGGCTCTACTATTTGTTGAGTATCCCAATAAGATACCTTCATCACTTCGAGAGTCAAATTTCCCAATGTTCTCCCGATCTCTAAAGATGAAGCATTTACTCCCAAAAACTCGAAAGTAATTTACATTCGGCTTCCATAGTTCATAAGGCGTGTTTAAAGTAAGTGAACGAAGATACACCCTATTAATAATATAACACGCGGTATGGATGGCCTCCCCCCAAAAGTATGCCGGAAGATCCTTTCTGTGAAGTAAGACTCGTCCCATTTCCTGAAGAACTCTATTCTTCCTTTCTGCAATCCCATTTATGTTGTGGGGTGATTAGAGCAGAGAATTCATATTTAATTCCGTTAGAGGTGCAGTACTCGATCACCCCAGTATCCTTAAACTCGCCTCCACAATCACTTCAAATTTTATCAATAGAGCAATCTTTCTCATTTTGAATTTGAAGCGATATACTACAAAATTCTTCAAAAGTATTAGACTTCACTCTCAAAAGAGTTATCCACGTATAACGAGAGAAATCATCCACCATTACCAAAATATACCGTTTACCTCCCAGAGATGCAATTCTCATTGGATCAATCAAGTCCATGTGTATTAGCTCAAGAGTCTGAGTAGTAGCAATATTGTTGGACTTTCTGTGAGAACTCTATATTTTCTTGCCAATTTGACACGGACCACACACAACATTACTCAGTCTTCCCAGCTTTGGAACTCCCTGGATAAGCTCTTTACTTGTAATCTTAGATAAATCATTAAAGTTAATATGTCCCAACCTTTAATGCCATAAGTCCATATCACTCAGTTTAGCTTTGTTACACAGTATAGCTTCTTGTTGAACAACATAACAATTATCAGCGGTTATAGCAGCATACATCACACGTTATCCTTGGGAGTTCAATACATCATAGCCACCTCTGGAAAAAGTAACAGTGTGATCTGTATCATATAGCTAACTGACACTGAAAAGATTTTCTTTCAGCCCCTTAACCAAGAGAACATTATCAATCATTAGAGTACCAAATCCTTTAGCCCTTCCCTTTCTTACCACTAGAGATATGCTCCCATCACCAAAAGTAACATCGCCACCCTGAATATCCTCTAGGTGACTCAGCTTGGACTCATCACCAGTCATGTGACGGGAGCAACCACTATCCATATACCACTGAACAGACTTGAAGGCATTCAAAGCAGCTAGTGCAATATTGTACCTTATCTGAGGTGTCAAATCTGTCTTTCATACCCAAATGCTTCGAAGAGTCCTTCTAGCTGAAGATTCCAGTGCAAACCATCTAGACACATTCTCACTTTTCATATTAGTAGAAATCACATTAGACTTATATATTTGTCCATTGAAAGAACAAGCATATGGTTGATAGGGTCCAACAAATCTACAATAAGATGCAATATGTCTCTTTCGACCACATAATCCATAATAATAAATATGAGAGTAGGAAAACCTTTTGGCTTGAATATGAGTGAAGAATATTATATTATGTTTGGGCAACGATGTAGTAGCGGATTCTTTCACAAATTTTGTGACTTAAGGGGTCTTGGCATTAGAGAGAGATTCCTTATATCCTAAACCCCTTTTATCAATATCCGTCATTCCCATACATACCATCTTATCTATGTTCTTAGCCCAATGATATAATTTTTCAAGTTTCTGCTAAGATAGAACTACATCAAGCTTAGCCGAACGAAGTTCATCCAAGGTTGACTTCATTTTCTCCTTCGCATCATGAACTTCTTTTTTTAAAAACATAACTTTGTCATGAAGACCTTGTTTCTCATTTTCAAGTACCTCTATCTCGTGAATTGTATTCTCAGTTTTTTCCTGAAGTTCACACGTGAGTGTATTAACTTGGTATTTCAATACTTTGTTAAGTTTACCAAGTTTCATACACTTCGTAAAAGTCTGAGCATACAAGTCTTCAAGATTTAGGTCTTCAAACTCATTTTGTTCTTGATCACTCTGATTTTTAATAGAATTTTCAAGTTCAAAAACGTCAGAGTTATCATTCCCACAATTTAAAAAAGCTGGATATGCACAATATTATCTATTACCAGCTACTTGGGGATTACTCTCATTATTATCATCCTCATCATCACTGTCATCTCAAGTAACACTGATATTCATAGTTTTATGGTTTGTTTTGAATTTCTTATTAGGACAGTTATGGGCATAATGACCAAACTTGTGATATTTATAATATTCAACTTGACTAAGATCAGTATCATTGTTGGTCTGTCGATTATAAGATTTGACCCAATCATGAGTTCATAGTTTATAGTTCATCGATTGCCCTTGTTTTGAAATTGATATTTTTTCAAGATTTTTTGAAATTATTGGCTGATAAGAGTAATTGATGAATCTATATCTGAACCTTCATCATCATCTGAGATATATGAGTGATCAACCTCTTTGGTACCCTTAGAAGAAGAAGAGTGAGATGAAGACTTGAAAGCAACACTCTTGTTCTTCTCAGGGTTTTCCATTATCATCTCAAGTTCAAAAGTTCACAATTTTCCAGCTAATGTATCGGGTTTTATTTTCTTAAGATCTTGAGCATCCTCGATAGCATTACGTCTAGATCTAAAGCTCTTAGGAAGAAATCTTAGAACTTTACGAACAATTTGAACATCGGAATAAGCGGCTCCTAATGCGGCACTAGTGTTTAAAATATCACTTAGTCTCGCATAGAATTTATCAAAAGGTTTATTTTCGTTCATTATGATATTCTTAAATTGTAAAATAAACATATGTAGCTTACTTTCTTTAACTGTATGATCGCCTTCATGAGTTTTAACTAGAATGTCCCAAGCTTCTTTCGAAGTAGTACAAGCAGAGATATGTCGAAACTCACTTTGACTCACAGCCATAAAGATAGCATTACGGCCTTTAGAATTATAATCGACAACATTATTTTCTTCCTTTAACCATTGATTCCTAGGTTTAAGGACCTCTATAGCATTGCCTAGTGCGTCTTGCATCACATTAAGGTGCATTCATCCATCCCTAATGGCAATCCATATATCTTCTCTGATTGAGTAAGGATCCATGCTTAGGTTGTTAATCCTCGAAGCGTGACCGTTCTAATACCAATTGAAAAATTATTATCACTTGAGACTAATCAATTTTGATTAATTTAGGTCTAAATTGACAGGTCTGAATTCCTTTAAATTAATGATCTAGCCTTAACCTAATTCAAATTGATTCAATTATCTAATGTCAACAAGTAATTAGAAATTAGACACAAGACCAAAGATTTTTAACCCTGTGAGAAAACTTTCTCAGGAGAAAAACCTGCCGGCTACTGTCCCATAAATTACAAGAGTTTAATTACTTACAGACTCAATAAGCACGTCCCATGGTTACCTTTACTCTAATCAAGCTTCTTGCAACCGATTCCACGTTCTTGTAACGCCTCGCTTCAATCTCTCATCGAAGCTTTTAATCTTGAATCCCATAAGATCTTCAAATCATGATTTGGGTTTCTTGATCAATGATTGATTCAAGTTTGAGTTGTTAGTTCTCTCTTGAATCTCTCAAAGAAATCTTTTCTCTCTCTAAATATCAAGCTCTAAAAAAATAGGTTTAGGAAGAGAGGAATTATGGAAAAAGAAAGGATGTCTTAAATAGGAAAACTGAAAACCCGACCTCTGTTCGAATAGAAATAAATTTAATTCGAATAGTATAATTATTATTTGAATACACCAAAAATGTATTCGAACAAATAAAGGCCTGAGTCAATTTTTTTGAATAGAGAAAGAGTCTATTCGAGCAAAACAAGTTTTATTCAAATAGAGAAAATTTTATTCAAACAACTAAGTTCCCAGAAAATCTATTCGAATAAAAGAAATAGTCTAGTCGAATACATATTGTCCTGAGGGAAGATATTCGAATAGAACTAAATTTTATTCGAACAAAGTCTTTATTTGAAAAGAGCAAAAGCTTGTTCGGATAGAGGCCTATTTTTCTCAATTAAGACATATCAGTTTCTTTTCATATTCTGTAAAATACTACGGGCTTGACATTTAGAGCAAGGAAATAAAAACTTATTTATTGTTCAGTGCTTACCTGTTCAGTGTCAGTCCAGCTGTAGTCGCTCCATGTGCACTATCTAACAACGGATAACCACGAGATAGTGCTGACACATATTCTAGACACTAAATGAGACAAAATCCAAAATGGATGCTTCAAACCATACGGGGGTCCATTCAGACTGAAGGAGAGGGTAGTAGTGGAGATGTATTGATGGATCAAATTGCACCATTTGTCGTTGAACCCCATAGCCCTTATGGTATATGTTAGGAACTTCCACTCGACTATGTCGAATGCTTTGCTGAGATCGAGTTTAACAGCCATGCAGCTAGACCTCCCTTTTTTCTTTCTAATGTGGCTAAGGATTTCCTGAGCCATTTTTGTAAATCTGTCTCCCCGCGATAAAAGCGTTCTGGGCTGGTGATATGATTTTGTCCAAGAGGGGTTTCAAACTGGTAGCCATGATCTTTGTGATAATTTTGAATCTAATGTTACAGAGGCAGATAGGCCTGAAGTGCTCAGGTTTATCCGGGTTTTTCTTCTTGGGGATGAGGGTGATATTAGTGTGATTGAACTCACCCAAGAGGTGCTCAGTTTGGAAAAAGGCGAGTATAGCCTTGTGAAGGTCCTATTTTACTGTGTCCCAAAATTTTTGGAAAAAAAAGGGGTGTAAATCCATCCTGGCCGGAGGATTTATGAGGGTTCATGGAGAAAAGAGCTTCTTTGATTTCGATCAGAGTTGGATCTTTAGACTGGTTACAGTTATCCTCCTCAGTGATCATCGTCCTGATGATATTAAGCTCGCTAACCTTTAAGGGGGGTTGGAAAGTGAGAACAATTCGCAGTAGAATTCCACTAAGGTATCCCCAATGTTTTTCCCATTCTGCGCCTAGGTACCGTCGGGTCTGTGAATCTGTGTAATCTTGTTCTTTTTCCTGCGGCAGATGGTGGATATGTAGAAAAATCTGGTATTACAGTCCCCTTCTCTAAGCTATATTTCATTGGACTTATCTCTCCACAAGGATTCTTCTTGGGTCAGCATTCTCTCGAGCTCATTGTTAATGTCATTTTTCAAAGTGATGTTCCTATCATTAAGAGGTTCTTTTTGGAGGTCTCTGATCTAATCCCTTAGCTTTTGAATTTTCCTGGGTATGGATTTAAAAACATCTCTATTCCAAGAGATCAACTCTTTTTTTTGTCTCAGCTTATTACAGAGGTGGAAGGCCCTCAAACCATCCTGATTAATCACCCAAGTTTTTCTGATGATCTCCAGGCACTGCTCGTGTTTGGTCCAGGCTGATTGGAATTATATTTTCTTGGGGAGTTGGTAGACTTCTGGGTCGGTGTAGAGAAGAATAGGTTCATGGTCGGAGCCTATTATGGGAAAGTTACGGATAGTCGCATTAAGGAAACCTGTTCTCCAAGAGGCGGAAGCCAGAGCACTGTCGAGTCGTTCTTTGATCAGGTTCCCCCCTTTTCTTTTGTTAGACTATGTAAACGGAACGCCGGAGTAACCCAGGTCAATCATGGAAGTATAAAAAATAAAGTCTACCAGGGGGTTAGGGTTATTGCAGTCGTACGGAATTCTACCATACTTTTCTTCTTTGCAAGTGATACTGCTTAGGTCCCCTATAATGAGCCAGGGGATCCTAAAAGAATTGCCTATGTTACTGATAGAGTCCCAATAAGGACACCTGTTTTGAAGATCGGGGGGGCGTGGGTGAAGGGGCACATCCAATGAGTGGGTTCCCCATTCTGAGGCGAAGGGTGCTCATCTGCCGAAATGAGGGTATTGATACTCCTAATAGAGGATGAAAGAACTGAGATATTAATATCCTTGTTCCACGCAAGCCAAAGGCCCCCTCTCTGGTTTTCTGAGGCCGTCACAAAATGTGAGTGCTCGAACCCCAGAGTAGAGTATTTCCTCATCGCATCAGGATTAGAAGTTTTAGTCTTGGAAAGAAAAATGATGTCAGGTTTGAGCTTGGCCATGTGTGTCCGAAGCTTCCTTAGGGTGGAAGCCTTTCCACTCCCCCTACAGTTCCAGGAGAGAATAATCATTTAAAACAAAGGGCTGGTGTCGGGCCCACTTTCAGAGTTTGGGTATTTCGGGTGGGAATGGTAAGAGGGGGGTTTCATGACTTTTAGGACATTATTTAAGTTTTTTTGGGTTCGGGGGCATATCCGTTTAGTCCTTGGGTCGCGGCGCTTTACGCTACAATGTTGTTTTCTAGATATGGCATGAATTTTCCCAGGAGCGAGCCTCCAGTAATTCTCACCCGACCTGTGTACAGGGAATGGATACTGCCCTCTAATGAGAGTGCGAGCATCCTTTACAAAACTTTTGTGTAGGGAGTTTGCTCCCCTGCCGTTTTTACCCCTCTGGCTAGGTCTGAATGGGAAAGGGTAGCAATACCGCTTCTTTCTCCAGGCCCTCCTGAGCCAACTACACAGCTCTCTAAGGGAGGAGCGTTCCTTGGGTTGAGGTGTTTTAGCAGCCCAAAGGGTGGTCTGGTAGGCCTGTTCTTCCCTCCGCAATGGAAGACCGAGAATAATCAATTCGAAAACGTGGGGTTCAAGCAGGTGCGACAAACGTCTAACAAAAATGGGTTTACATTCGGCAACAGACCAATAATATGCATTACGCAAAATTAAAAGTGCATCAAAGTAAGAAAGAGAGAATAAAGGAGAAATGACGCGTATCTTACTTGGGTAATTCATGTCTTCCCTACCATGTGATTCTATTGTATTTCTCTTATTTGATTCCCGACCTTTCCTATTCTGTTTTAAGCTGCGCCCACCTACTGATCCGCTCGGTGTGAAGAAATCTTATGTACACGGTGTTATCCAGCTGGACCGGTTAGTAGTGGAATAACCTAGCTCGATCGGTTCAGGGTCCGATAAGCTGGTTGTGGAGGCTGCGCCTACTCGTAGCGTCGTCCTGCTGGATAGGTCCTCCGCTGGTTTGGTGGTCGGAAAAAGTACGTAGGTGTGTACCAGACGTTTGCATCTTGGTGGGCTGGTCGAATGGGTAGGGATGAGTTTGGGAGTTGGGCTTTTAACAAGTGGAGATAAAAAACATGTGAGGTCCAAATTCCTAAGGCCTCCCCCAATTTTTAAACCTGATCCATGGTTGGAAATGATTTGGGCCAGACTTTTTTCATTCTGCCCGAAGTTTGGGCCCATTTCAAGAGTATGGGTCTGTTGAATCGGTGTATGGGCCATTGGGGATGAAGATAGCCCGGCCCACTCAAACTTGTTTTGTAAGTGGTATAGGTTGTTGACCAAGTGGTTGTCACGGGACCCACTCGTTTCCAAGCGCATCATCATTTTCAATTTGTTCGTTTTAAAACTCTCCAACGGATATTGCCTGCCTTTGTAAAGAGATGACTTAAGTACCTCCGAGGGACTCACTCCATCATTGAGTATCTAACGGCTGGCTTTGGGATTGGACTTGATAGCTTTGAAATCTGTCAACAGCTTTCGAGCCATTTGCATGCCGCCAAAATCTGTGCAAAACGTGTTGTTTGGTTGTCTTTCTCTCTCGTGATTTGTGTTATGACTCACTGTTGTCGGACGGCAGTGCCAGTTAGGGTTTCGTCCATTTTTCATGTTCTGTCGGGGAGAGGTCAGTTTATGAAATAACCGGGGCGAGTGATTTTTCTGTTGTGTTTCAGCCCCGTCGTGCCTCCATTGTTGCATTATCTTCGATGTTGTGTTCACTGCCTTTCTGAATGTCGGGTTTCCCTGGGTCTCTCTTTCTGTTCTCTTTTCTTGCTGCCGTATGTTAGGGTTGTTGTGGTTATCATAGAAGTGTTTGAAGGGTGAGGAATATATGTTTTGAGGAGGGTTAACCTGGATGTGAGCTCCATATTGAAACTCTACTTTGGTGTTAATATTCAGTCTGTTACGCTCGTGCATGACTTTGTCAAATCTGTGGCATTGAGATAGCGGGTGCGATATTATTCCGCAGTACGGGCATAATCCTTCCAAGCGCTCATATTTTACCGTGACTAAAGTGTTGCTGTATTGTTTTGGCCTTGCTATCGGTATGGAGAGAATGAGAGGTTTATCTATGAGGAAGTTTACCAAAACTCTGACAAAATTTGCCTTCCTTGTGTCCGTCGAAGATGGGTCAAAGTCGTCTCTTACGTATTCCCCTATCTTGTTACCCAACAGGTTTAGGGTTTCTTTATGGAGTAGGCAACATGGCAGCCCAAACAGTTAGACCCAACAAAGAAATCGAGGGAAGACAATCTCCGATTGGTGGAGGAGAAGATTAAACCTCTGTTGTAAAATGGAGAACCCAAATACATTAACAGGTTGTGAGTTTAAGATAGTGAGTTGGTCTTCCTTATTTTGAAAATTTGCAATGAAAACCCCTGATTCGTGTTCGAACGAGAGAGGTGGAATTCTAGGTATGAGCTTCACCCATTCCCTAGTAACTCCTCCGATTATGGCTTGTTCCTTAATATGAAGAGATATCGACTTGAATGCGACTGCAAACTCCCAATCTTGTTTGAGGTTTTCCCATTTGATTTGGTCCAGAAGAAGGAATGGGATGGTATCGTGGGTGGAACAACCACTCATTTTGGATTCCAGATCTCCTAACTCCTCGGTTTCGCTAGTTTCCAACTCAACAGTTGTCATACCTAGTTGTTGGGGGTCGGGTGAGTTCCTGAGGTGGTGAAGTATGCCTTGCATGTGGATTGCTGTCTGTGTGGGTGTTTGCATATGCCTTGTATTTGTTATGCAGCGAAAGAAGGGGTGTCAGGTTGGAAGTTGTGGGTAATGGGTTGGCTGTAAACAGGGAAACGGTGATGGAGATTTGGGAGTGGAGAAAGGTTGTGGGAGTTAAGGTTGAAACCGAGTGTAGTGGAAGGGTGGTGAGGGTTTAGGTTGAAACAACCGGGAGTATAGAGAGATTAGGGTGGGCAAAATGTTTAGAAAGAGCGGTTTTAGGGTTAGGGTTGGAAACAGGGGAGAGGGAGAGCGGTTCTCATTTTGAATATGAACCTAGTTGATGTAGAATTAATCACCGACCTAACCATCACATTTATATTAACTTGAATAATTGAGATTAGTCCACTATATCCAAAAATTATGGGTTGAGTCTAAAAGATTAGTCCATTATAATTTAATCACTCACGTTGAAGGTGTGAGCTGGAGGGGGGTTTACCTCAAAATGCCTCGATGTCAGATTGAGTGATAACTGACCATATGCATATGAATCTTATTTTGAATATGAACCTAGTTCTTGTGGAATTAACCACCGACGTAACCATCACATTAATATAACTTGAATAATCGAGATTTATCCATTATATCCAAAAACTATGGATTGTGTCTAGAAGATGTATGTATTGTATGCTTCAAAAAAAACAAAAGAAAAACCAATTTGCAAAACCATGGGTCCATTGCACAATTTCAAAATCAATCTCCAAAACCTTGGGCTACTTTTGCACTCTCACATGTTGGAGATTTGCTATGTGACCCAAAATTCTCTTAAGCCTGATTTTTTTTTAATGTAATATCTCGTACTAGTCCAAATTTGTCAACCTAACTAAACGAAGAAACGAAGGGTCTTGCCAACCTTCCTACATGTTAGTTTGTTATCCGAAATAAGGGTGTTGTCTTCTTGTCGGCTACAAAGGCAATATCTATTTACCCACTAATATGAGGGCATATCTCCTAAAGTACTTCACTCAGTTGAGCGAAAAAAATTAAAATCTAACTGGATGAGGTCCAATTTCATTCAACAGTACCTCAGTTGGTTTTTTTAACAGGCGCCTAAATGTTGGCGCCCATTTATTTATTTTTTTGAAAAAAAATAAAATAATAATTATAATAAATTCACCAGGCTCCTAACTGTTAGGTTCCCAATTTATTTTTATTTTTATTTTTTTGAAAAAACAAAAAAAAACAATTGGTCCCCCAAGACCTTAGGCACCAAATTCGAGACGTAAACCTTGGAAAGCAAGGCTCAATCTTACTTTTTGATGAGAAAAACCTAGTAAGTTATTGTTGGAGAACGAAAATCCTACGTGGCACCTCAAAAATCAATCGAGTAAGCTACTTTAGGAGATCTAACTATGAAATTTGTCGCAGCCACATTACCCACTTAATCACTCACTTTGAAGGTGTGAGCTGGTGGGGTTTTACCTCAAAAGGCCTCGATGTCAGATTAAGTGATAACCCACAATATGCATATGAATCTCATTCTGAATATGAATATAGTTGATGTGGAATTAACCACCGATGTAACCATCACATTTAAAGTATTTAAGCGCCTCTCTTGCTTGTATACCCGCTCAAGGTCACCGATACCAATTTTACCATTGTTTGGTAAATTTCAAAATTAAATAGGCCTAAAATAGATTTGCAAAAATTCACAAAATGTGAAGGCTCTTTGGTAATTTAATTATCTGGCAAACGCGGCTATAATAGTTATTCCCCCCTCAAAATAAACAAACCCAAACAACTCATACATTCAAGAAATATTCCGACACACTTCGCTGTCCAAAAAAGCACCCAAATTTGGATTAAAAATCTCCTTATTTAAATACCCACTTCGCCCTTTCTCAAAAGAGCTCTTTGATTTACAAGTTTTAAACCAAAAGGAGATTTGGGGTTCTTGAAATTTGAATTTCCAACTCTGGGGTTCTTGTGAAATCTTGTTTGGTTCTGATTTGATTAACAATGGCAGCTTCTATTGTGAGAAGTGGGTTTTGTTGTTCTAGTTCCAATGAGGCTGAAATCTTGAAGACAAGGAGAAGGGGGTCTAGTTCTTCTGCTGCTTTGGGCTATGTTAGGATTGCAAGAGAAAAAAGGCGAGTTTTTTCGGGGTTGTTGAAGAGTGAGTTTAAGGGGAAACAAGTGGTTTTAGGGGATCAAATTGGGTTTGGTGATTGGAGTTTGAGAACCCCAACAAGCTTCTCTATTCATGTATGTGAAGATTTATATTATTTTTTGATTTAATGTTAGAAAGTTTTGATTTAATGTTAGAAAGTTTTGATTTTTAGGCTAATAAATGTGTTGTTGGATGTGATTTCAGGCACAAGCATCTATTTGCATTTGCAAAGGTTTGAGATGGTGGGAGAAGACACTTAAGCCTAATATGATAGAGATAAGTTCCGCTCAGGAACTCGTTGATTCGTTGTTAAATGCGGGAGATAAGCTCGTTATACTCGATTTTTACTCTCCAGGTTGTGGAGGTTGCAAAGCATTGCATCCTAAGGTAAATTATCTCACTACGTTTTATTACAAGAAATGTGATACAAATTGTTGATCTTAAGAAATTGTTCGTGGGAAATTTTGTTAATGTGGTATTTTCCTTGTATCAGCTATGTCAGCTTGCGGAGTTGCACCCAGACGCGATTATTCTAAAAGTAAACTTTGATGAACTTAAAACAATGTGTTATAGCCTTAACATTCATGTACTCCCCTTCTTCCGGTTCTACCGAGGCTCCGAAGGGCGTGTGTGTAGCTTTAGCTGCACTAATACAACTGTAAGCCCATATTTCTTTTGGTCATATTTGTTCAATCCGAGTAGAAATATAATGGGGGGTTTATTACTTTAGCTTATAAGACTGTTTTGATATATTATTTCAGATTAAGAAATTCAAAGATGCATTGGCAAAGCATGGTACAGAGCGGTGTAGTCTCGGACCAGCTAAAGGTCTCGAAGAATCTGAGTTGTTAAAATTGGTTTCAAATGGGGAGATTTCGTTAAATATCCCATCAAAGTCCATAAACAAAGAAAATGCGGATTATTTTGCTACGCAAAGCCCCTGCCTTAATGCATCTCATTTATAAGTTGTTCAAGAGAATGCAGAATTGGTGGTATAGCATTACATCACTGCCATTGTTCTTGCAAATGTAAATTCTTTGATTTGCATAATCATGCGAGGGTTTTAATTTTTGTTGAACCCTTTGCGCTAGGTTAATCTGTAATTTAAGATTCTCTGATTAATTAAAGAGATCAACAGATCTATTTCTTTTGCAAATTATGGCCTAATTTAGATTCATAATGTTTTGCGACATATCCCAACATTGATTGTTAAAACATTGTGGATATTGTGACAATATCTCACATTGAATCCAGATCAGCCTAATGAACAGCACTTGAGTATGGTAGTTTAAGTGTAACGATTTGTCCTAACACATGAGGGGCCCTAAAATTTATCTCTGCCACTAAAATTTATCTCTGCCATTTAACGCTGAAACTCCGTATTTGATCTCCAACTATGGTTTAAACCTTCCACGTACAACATTGATATACAACTGTTTCGGGGCACCATGGGATTTGGGGTTCACCTGGTATCGTGACGTGAAACCTCTCATCATCTTAGCTCTTTTAATCTTCCCTTACCGGAAGTTTCCACGTCAAATCCTTGTGTTATGGTTTAGTGTTATGATTCCCTTTCAGGAGAGATTCTAGAGAGATAATTAGGAGATTAAGAAAATAAATGCAGGAAGGTGGTGTAATTTCTAGGAAAAAAATTTGATGTCTCTAAAATATATCATTTTTTGATCTCTTCTAATCAAAGTTTGCCATGTGGCAGGAGAGAGAAAGTTTAAAGAGACCAAGTTAACTCCAATTTAACACACCGTTTGGGATTTTAAGTTTTAAACTAAAAGAGATATTTTTTGATCTCTTCTAATCAAAGTTTGTCATGTGGCAGGAGGGAGAAAGTTTAAAGAGACCAAGTTAACTCCAACTTAACACAGTTGGGGATTTTAAGTTTTAAACTTTTTATGATTTTAAATTAATTAAATATTCTCTCTTTCCTATAAATATCTACATCTAGCATGTTAACTCCTAGATACAATATCTTATCTTAACTTATAATATTCTAGTAAATACTCCTTATCAATCCGTTAGTTCTTGTTCTCCGAACTCTGAGCTTTACTTCTTAGCCTTAGAGTGCCATGCACCTGTGGCAATCTTGATTGTTGCATGCATGTAATGTTCAGTTACATTTTGCTTGATGAAGATGATGGTTTGTTTGTAAGAGCTTTGAAGAGCAAATGAGTGTTAATTATCTCTCTTTTTGGGGCTAGTATTTTATTTCTTTTTGACATCATGCTATTTCAACTCCTAGACAATTAGACAACCTGTAACAGATATCACTTTCTTAGATTAGTGACACTGAGAGAGATATGGTCTTCAATTATTATATGGGGTGGGTGCAGTGTAAGGGTATAGGAGTAACTTCCAATTCACATTCACAGACTCCATCCGGTAGAAAATGTTCAGGCAGGTTGAACCCATCAGATATTACATGGGGTTGTTTACTTGCTTATCATAAGGAATTAATAAGTTCTTTTTGTTCTTGCTTGTTAACAGCCCAAGTTCTTGGACAACCATTTGTAAGTCCATATCTGCAATCAATCGGTTTGAATTATCAACATGGTGCAAATTTTTGCTACATTGGCATCGACAGTGCTATTGCCAAAACTTCGTTGTTTGAATATAGACTTAGCCCATTTGCTTTGCCTATACAGCTCAATCAAATGAAGGATTTCAAGGCTAGAGTTCTCGAACAGAGCTCATCATCAGTTACATTTTTTTCCCTCTGGTATCAAGTGTTAGGACGGGCTCCTAAATTATCACCATTTTCCGCGACTAATGAACTACTATGCACTTTATTTTGTATAAACTGTGTAGGAGGGTACCTTCCGCCATCAAACATTTTTGGAAGCGCACTCTATACTTTGTACATAAGTCAAAACGATTTCACCTCCAACTTACAATCCGTTGGCTTAGGTGGTATTAAGGACATTCGTTGGCAGGTTGTTTCTAAAATTGATGAAACCATCAAGGTATGTATTTTTAAACTAAATCGTATTTGATCCATTGATATAGGAGAAGCTTATGTGGAACTTTCAAAAGCTCGGTGTTAAGTAAGAGTATACCTTATTATGATATAGAGCCTTAATAGTTGTGACGATCTACCGAACGCCGGCCAAATTTACCCGAGCGTTTTGAGTTCTGTCCGAATGTATTTGTTCTCTATATCCTAATATAGCAGCACGCCAAGCTTCGTCACAATCGAATTCAGTTAAGGGGGCAAAAAGGTCCAGTACGCTTCGTCTCATGTTTTAACGTTTCCTTTTGGAAGTTGACTATTTACTTAGTAGCTATATTAAGGAGGAACCTTGGTCCGATCCTCCCCATGACTAAAAGAGCTTTAATGCTTGGTCATCAAAGACCCCCGCTCATGGACTATCTACAAGGGATAGTTATGAGTTCTCCTAGGCCTAGGGAAGGCTAGGGGACATTGCCTCGCAATGCGGGCCGGTTTTCAATAAAGGGCTTCATATGGTGCCGCTATGCCCCGCGGGCTATCCGAGACGCACCGCCCCTTACAGATGGACAATATAATTAGTCCAGGCTCGTCGCCCCTTGAGATATGAGTCCCTTATGTGGAAACCGGCATATTGAGCTACCCTGATCCGCTACAGGACAGGTGTGCTTTTCGTACCTCGCGCGCGTCGTGAGAGATTACGCTGTAGGGATCATTGAGGGAACCTTTAGCGTTGTTGCCTATACCGAATACATATTCGATGACCCCTCACGAGTATCCAGGATAATCCGGATGTCGCTCTAGCATCCGTGGGTTGTATGCCACTGGCGCGCCGCGCCCGTGAAGAAGGCTGGTACACGCCGACCGCGCGTCCGTGTACGCCGCACAGTCCCTTATTCCGCTGTACTCCGGGAGCCGTGGAGTCGGTCCCGGCTAGGGCCGTGTTAGTTGGTATCAGAGCGAGAATAGCTTGTTAAAGCTTAGCTCTTGAGTTGGTAGAGCGTAGATGGATTGTGCCTACGTCTGCCAGAGCTAGACAGAATTGGGTCTAGGCTTATCCGAGCAAGGCTTGCTGGGAGTTTGCTTGTCAGAGCGTAGATGGGTTGTGCCTACGTCCGTCAGAGTAAGCAGAGTAATGATTCCCGAGTTTGTATTATGGGATACCCATTTGGCAGTTGTTCTCTCCAGAGCCATAGTTGCTCCCTAGAGATGTTCCAAGCACCGTTGTGAACCCTTGTAGAGTGAGTTGCCTACATGTCAGTTGATATTGGACGCAAGAGAAAGGCTCCATATCCGAGCGCGAGATTGCTCAAGTAAAGTGTGCTTTGGACAATGACGCTAAGAGGAAGGATTGAGATTTGAGTTGGACGCGATGATCTATATCGTTGGTTGTCTCTATAAAGCTGATCAGTATCGCAGATGCTCTATGAAGAATAGTAATAGAGCGATCTAGCAGGTTATTGCATTCGGTCCGTATCCGCGCTGCGAAGTTTAGTAACAGTTGTGATCAAGGACGATGCCCCTCAGCAGAGATCGATATGATCAGTGTCCGTTACCGAGTACTTTCGTGTGGAAGCCGCGAAGCTTGGTTTGATTGGAATTCCTTAGTGTCTACAGAAGATTGAAGAATCCTGAGAGATACTCGTTGTGATTGTCCTGAGTTGGACATTGAGACGTTCCGGAGGTGAATGTCATGAGCCGAAGATGAAGCGGCATGAAGTTAGAGATGAAGACATGGTTTGGGTCCCGAGTTTGTACACAGTGATATCGTCAGGTAGACGTCAAAGGCAGAGTGATTCGTTATGACGCGACATGAACTGCGATCTCCCAGATGGGTTGTCGCTTGTCCACAGTTGGTCCCCAGTTACTTGGGACCTTGCTTTGATCACTCCAAGAAGGCAAGTTGCCGAGTGATGTTTGTTCTCTGGCTCCGTGGTGCGTTTCAGGTTTGTCGGCGTTCGAGTGCTCTAGCCGAGTTGATCCATGTTGTTCCACATGATGGTTCTGGGTCATTTAAGCTCACAGATGGATGAAGACTCACGTTTCCGAAGGTTAGTAAGTTACGTGGTTGTCGCAGAATGGAGTTGAGCTTCAGTCAGTTGTGCGGGTTACCTTAGACATGATCTCAGATGGAAGATTGCTCTAGGATGAAAGATCCTGAGCGGAATTGGATGTTAGTTTCCCAATTCCTTATCACTTGGTGGTTGGCGGTAGGGATAGAGTACCCGCGCCTCGTTCTTTGTTTGAATCGATAGAGTGTCTTTAGAAGACCACATCTCAGTGACCGATTTAAGTTGGCTGCGTTTGTTGAAGCTAGTTCAAGAGACAGAGAATGGCTACGCTTCAGTTTAAAGATGATTGCGACAGTATGAAGGTTGGTCTCCGCGAGTTTGATAGCAGTTGGACATGGCAAGCCAACGAGCTCAGGGCGACAAGTGCAGTGACAGTATCTTGTTCCCAAGTTCCCCAAGTACTCAGGTTGGAGTAGGGATGTAGAGATGGAGAAACGCTTCAGTAGTCCGTCAGTTATATGTCACAGCTTTGTTCTCGACGCAGACGTCGAGCTTATCGAGTGTGGGAAGAGCTGTAAGTTGTGACGCAGATGTACGCAGGTTCCAGCATGGGTCATTACCACCAGAGTTTGGCAAGTATAGATGCCAATGTTAAGTCCTCGTTAGAGAAGAGGCATTGAGAAGTCCTCGTCAGAGAAGAGGCATTGAGAAGTCCTCCTTAGAGAAAGAGGCAGATTAGAGTCCTCCTAAGTGGAGAGACCTTTGGGGACGCCGGAGTGGCGATCACCCTTCCTGCAGCCAAGTTAGGTGCAGATGCCATCTAGCGTTGCATGGGTTAGATGATGGCTTACTACGAAGTGGTAGAGCAGAAACGCGGCTGCACAGATAAATGTCTCATGGGTTTTAGAAGTTCACACAGGACGTCTTTATGGCGGACCTCGATGGTTAGCTGGCGGTAGGGAACAGAGTACCCGCGCCTAGATAGGCTGCCTCGATGGTTTTGTTGGTGGTAGGGAACAGAGTACCCGCGCCTCGTTGAGAGTATGCTACCTTCTAGGAGCTACCCTCCCTCGCCCAAGTGAACAATGAGTACCAGTTCAGTTCTATACTGGTAAGGCTAGAGTGCCGCATCTTGATGTTGTATTCCCGATGGTCCGTAAGAAGGGCGGACATGGTTTGAAGACCTTTGCAGAGATGATTGAAGGGCAGTCAGGCTAGTTCAGTGTGCGGCAGATATTCCGTGCAGTTGGGGAGAGTTTACCCCTTGGTTATAGAAGACTTGCTCCTTACCACTCGCAGATGATGAGTGAAGTTTAAAGCTGAGATTCACAGAAGATTGAACTCTCGAGCAGCGAAGGCATCGAGCGACTCGGAAGCGAGCGCACTTTTGGGACGGGATTGGAGATATCCTCGTCGGGCTGTCCGGAGGTGACGCCCTTGGTTGGTCGAGAAGAGCGACATTCCACTTAGTGTCAGGGGAGAAGGCGCTTTGCAGCCGGATGCAGCGCATTTCAGAGGGCGCGATGCTAGAGTGCACCGCCCATACATTTTTTTAGAAGGTTTGAGACCAAGAGACAATACCCAGAGGAGAAGGCAGACTCCATTCGTATGAAGGTTCGATCACTACGCACTTCAGTTGGAATGGGCAAAGTTAAGGTTCAGTTCTGAAGACACAGTTGTCAGCATCGAGACTAGCAGTTGGTCTCAGTATCCGCTAGTACAGAAGAAGATATAGTACTCTGAACTAAGTGCGGGAGAGTTGTTGGTTTCTTGAAGATGCAGAAGATTGAATCTTTGCAGAGCCGTGTTGGCGATGGTCCTCGACGAGGACGTCGAGATTATTTTAAGTGCGGGAGGGTGTGACGACCTACCGAACGCCGGCCAAATTTACCCGAGCGTTTTGAGTTCTGTCCGAATGTATTTGTTCTCTATATCCTAATATAGCAGCACGCCAAGTTTCGTCGCAATCGGATTCAGTTAAGAGGGCAAAAAGGTCCAGTACGCTTCGTCTCATGTTTTAACGTTTCCTTTTGGAAGTTGACTATTTACTTAGTAGCTATATTAAGGAGGAACCTTGGTCCGATCCTCCCCATGACTAAAAGAGCTTTAATGCTTGGTCATCAAGGACCTCGGCTCATGGACTATCTACAAGGGATAGTTATGAGTTCTCCTAGGCCTAGGGAAGGCTAGGGGACATTGCCTCGCAATGCGGGCCAGTTTTTAATAAAGGGCTTCATATGGCGCCGCTATTCCCCGCGGGCTATCCGAGACGCACCGCCCCTTACAGATGGACAATATAATTAGTCCAGGCTCGTCGCCCCTTGAGATATGAGTCCCTTATGTGGAAACCGGCATATTGAGCTACCCTGATCCGCTACAGGACAGGTGTGTTTTACGTACCTCGCGCGCGTCATGAGAGATTACGCTGTAGGGACCATTGAGGGAACCTTCAGTGTTGTTGCCTATACCGAATACATATTCGATGACCCCTCACGAGTATCCAGGATAATCCGGATGTCGCTCTAGCATCCGTGGGTTGTATGCCACTGGGGCACCGCGCCCGTGAAGAAGGCTGGTACACGCCGACCGCGCGTCCGTGTACGCCGCACGGTCCCTTATTCGACTGTACTCCTGGAGCTGTGGAGTCGGTCCCGACTAGGGCCGTGTCAATAGTAGTCTCTGTTAATATTAATAGGGGGTAAAGTTAGATGACATTTAATAGCCGATTTAACAATGTTTTTTCTTCTTAAGAACATCATATACGTCATACCGAGATAGCGATGGTTGACCACTAATTGCAACGGCATACTAGCTCGAACATGAAAGAAAGCAAGCTTATGTAATGAAAGTTCCGTAACACATACCATAACTACTAGAATCAGTTAAACATAGAATTGTTAATTCGCATGCTAGATGTAGGTATTTATAGGAGAGAAAGAATATTTAATTAATTTAAGATTATAAAATATTTAAAGCTTAAAATCTCAAACGGTGTTAAATTGGAGTTAACTTTGTCTCTTTGAACTTTCTCTCTCCTGCCACATTGCAAACTTTGATCAGAAGAGATCAAAAAATGATCTTTTTAAAGAGATCAATTTTTTTTTCCTAATTTCTATTAGAGCACCAGGTGTAGCATAGCTAAAGTATAGCTAACAAGATGAGTTGGAAAGTAATATTTGAAAAAGTTAAAAAAATAGACTCCCCAAAAACTACTTTATGTCAAAAGAAAAGTATGACGTGTAAACAAAACAAAAAAGTAGTTTAAATTTTCCACATAATAAAGTTGTCGCGGGAGACTAAAAACATGATTTTTAGTATTTTCTCCTCTTTATTTTAACTATAGAGAGCCTACACTAGATGCTCTTAGGTTGTTAAAGTTGAAACTCTAGTTTTGTGGTAAATTAGTTTATTTTTATTGTTAATTTTATTATTAATCGACGTTGAATTTAAAAGGTTCCTCTTCCCCACTGTATTCTCGTCACACTCTTAATTCTTATAATCTTAATGTAATTAGCTATAAAGGAAGGGGTTCAAGAGTCATTATATCATAACAAAGTCAACAATGGCATTGAGGGTTGCCTCTAGATTGTTTTGAAGGAGCGTCTTCAATGGTTGGTTGACTTTGGGGTTGTGGGTGTCTATGTATTTAGTCAAAAGAGAAGATTATAGAGATATTTAGACTTTCTTTCTTCTTCAGTTTCTCTCCTGAATCAAAGAAAGAAGAGAAGATGGATAGGAACCTGAGTTCTCTTCTGATAGGATTGATTGGTGGAGCAATTACTTTATCTGCATATAAACAGACCTATGTTTCCGACACTGGGTGTATCGCTGCAGGTCTTCTTGTTCTTATGTTTGGTCTACTTGTAAGAGAAGGTTTAATCTCTATTTAGCTTTATCTGATCACTTGTAATGTAAGATATTTGATCTTATTTGTGGTTTAATTTTGTGTTTAGCTTGCGATTTCTGTAACTGGGTATTTGTATTACGGTATTTCTTGTATGCTATTACTTGTTATGGTATTCATTTATCAAATTGGAAACCCATGATCATCTCTTTTTTTTCTTTTCTTTTTTTGTTTCATCCTTAATCGGTTTCTGGAAGATTTCATATTTATAGCTCCTCCAACTTAGAGCACTTCCAACAGCAAGGCATGCAATTTCGCATACCGGCATTCATGAATGATGAATCCCATACTATTTTCGTCCAACAAAGAGTTACAATTTTTCACCAGGTGATGAACTGTTCAGCGCCATCCCAAAAACACCAAATCATTTGGTTAAACACCTAACAAAAAATGCCTAATTAAATGTTATATTAGGGAACAAAATTGTAATAGGAGAATGATGTCACTTGTACTGAAAAGTTATCTCACGCTTAACAGTTCAACGGCTAGGGGGTATGTGGATACTCGCCAATGTCAGGATTCAAATTCTTTTGAGAGGTATGGGGGTGGATATGCTCCGTTGGAAGGGTTTTCGCAAAAGTATGCAAAATCGTAACAGTGCTCTTACTCCTATAGCATCCAAATATCTATTACCCGAGATAATCTCCTATCGACTATGCTTAAACAACCACCGAGCACACACAGATACATACTGTGATTCCATCACCGACGTAGGATCTACAAATTTCTCATTTCTTTTCGACATGTTCCAGTTGAAACATACAATGCAACGCCCCGTTAACAATACAACAACTGTGCCCAAGAGACAAGTATAAGGAAGCCGTCCTCCAACTCCATTTTAAATCTACGGAATCCAAAGAGAAGACCTCATGCTTAATCTTCATATCCAACTTGAATAAAATTCTCTAACGAGGGACTTTGTACTTATTACTGGAACGTGGTTTGTTCCAAAGAGGGTGAAGGGGCCACTTTAGTTTTTATATTGCTTCGAAGTTGCACAAACTATTAAGGAACTACTAGGTTTAAATAACAATCAGGCTAAAACAACAAAGGGACCAATTTTATTTTCGATGGCCTTAAACAAATATTCAGTGTTTAAGACCAAAATATTTATGAAAATGCATGTAGCTATTTTGGCAGTCATTTCAGAGGGGTCGCACGTCGTCACTGTTGACGCCGCCTGGAGCAATCCCCACTCCTTGGGAGGAACTGGTTTTACCATTAAAGATTTTCACTCTTCTATCATTTGTGCAGGTTTTGACTAAACAAAAGCGGACGACTCGGAAGAGACGGAAGCAACTGCTGTGATCAGGGGGATTCAGGCAGCACACCAGCTGGGTATTGAGCACATTTTTGTCCTGACCGACTGCCGGTGCCTGGTCAGAGCCTTTGAGTTGAAATCAGATGACATGTCACGGGGAGCCTTGACGCTCGCATCCGACCTGTTGGCTACGTCTTCTTGTTTTTGTTGAATTTCAGTTCTCCTTTATTCTAGATCTTGCATGTTTTAGCTAGGAGGGGAGTTACCTCCTCCCCCATTTTTTGTTCTCAGCCATTGGGGGCTTTAAACTTGGTACACTCTGTAATGTCTGCTGTTGCCATTTAAGCCTATATATTTCTCGTTTGCTTAAAAAAAAAAAAAAAGAAGCTATTTTGGCAATCCAGAAAGAACATCTTAACGGGGTAAAACACTAAGCATGAAAACACTACTACTTAGCGTGATTCCAATCGATTTACTAAGATTTTTGTTTTAATCAGATTGCTATGACCTACTCTTACAAATATTAAACTGCAAACTGTCCGTTAAAAGTCGCCGTTCGTTACTGCAATGACAAAACTACTATAGGGCAAGAGTTCCACTAGAGATTTATGTCCTTTCTAACTTAAACTTAACCTACCATATATGCAGAGTTGTTTAAGAAAATAAGCCAAACTTTACTTGTTAATAGCCATGGCCAATGGACTTGGAACTATTTCTCTAATAGAGGCAAAACAGTCATTAAAAGGCACTTTTTGCAAGGGAACAGTCACTTTCAGTTTGAACATGATGCAATCAAAGACATTGATTTTAGGATATTGTTAGCAAATTATACTTGCTTTTGTTCCTCTCAGCTTTCATTGACAGATAAGAGCTTGAAATAAGCCCATAATCCCTCTAATCTGCAACACTCAAAAAAAACAAGATTGAAGAAAATCAGCAAGTTTGTTTTAACAACAAAAGAATGGGCCTAACATGCATGACACCTCAACAAAACTTAAGAAACCAAAACTTTACCAATCACAATACATTCAGACAATGTTTGATCAACACCTCCATTAGGATCATCTTCATCAATGATCTAGCATGAGAGAATTAGGTTAAGATGTAGTCAAGGACAACTTGCCAACATAAGTTTATTTTTCTCTAATGATATTTTTAGCAATATTTCACATATGGTATGTCTCATAAACATGTCTAGAGACATATTTTATACATACACATACATAAGTGTATGCTAAATAAGCCCATTAAGAGAAAAAATACTTGCCGGCAAGTCATCCTTGGCTGCACCACTGGACCTCACACCCACATGCAAGACCATAGATGAAACACTCATATGCCTGAGATTTCCTCATTTGGGTGCCAACATAAACTGCAACAAACCCCAAACACTTTCAAATGCTAAAGAAAGAAAGCTTAAAGAGGAAAGATATTGTTCCTCTAATAAGTTTAAGTTAGGGAAGAAGGTGATTGGACTGAAAGGAGTTGTAGCAGAAATTGGACGAATGGGGTTTGAAGGAGGTGAGAGTTGAGACTGTTTATAAAGAGCTGTGATTGGGTGAGTTGTATTATGAGTAGTTAATGTTGTCTCATTGTCTAGGGGTTATGTTGAGGGACTGGAGGGTACTAGGAGGGTCTCTTAGAGATTGATTTGACCTTGCATGAGTGCTTAAATCGAGAGAAAGTGAAATGGCCGCAATACTCAGAAGAGAAAGTTTACCACTAGCCTACACTGTGTTTAGTACCAACACTACAACTGCACACATCAATGTAGGGAGGAAGTACACTGTTGGAGAGGACTATTCACACTATTCACTATTCACTATTCACTATTCATACATAAGTGCTAACTTGGCTATTGATAATGTTTCATCAAATTAAAATAGATTGTGATTTAAGTACAAAGTTGTTCTGTTGATCATCGGAGCTGGAACTGCGGTTGAATGGTTATAAAGACGGGAGATTGTTCAAAGCGAACTCCCAAAATTGTCATTTTAATTTGGAGGAAAAATGATTTTGTGGTGTCCCTTTGGGGCTGCACCTGGGGCCAAAGTTGGGGCTCATAACGAAAAAATGGTGCAGCGATTTATTGGATTCAGATGCACATTAATGATGGAACCATGAAATAGAGATATCAGCTGGGCAGGCTAAGATTCGAGAGGTATAACAAGCCCAACCCTAGTTTGAAACACTTAAAAAATGCTTGCCTAAGCCCAACCAAAGGAAATCCAAGCTAGACTTTGGGTTGCTTGGTGGAGTTGATTGCGCCATTTAATAGGCATGCCAAGGTTTGTATGTTTTTTTTTTTAATCAAAGGAAATATATTAAGCCATGAAGGGCAAAGCAAAAAATACAAAGTCAACAAGGTTTGTGCCACTTGAGGCATATTACAAATAAAAATTTGCGAATGAGCTCCCCATGCCGCAAAAGCGTGAGCATTATTATTATAAGTTCTACTAATATACAACAATTTGAAGTTGCTAAAGCGGCAAGCTAAAAAAAGCATGTTCGGAGCCAAACTGAGCGCTCCCCAAGAGAGGTCACCTTTCTCTGCGAAAGACTTTACAAAACGTTGACAATCTGATAACTTTGTAATATTTTCAACACTGTCATCCAAAGCTGCCCCCCCCCCCCCCCCCCCCCCCCCCCCCCCCCCCCCCCCCCCTTTAGGCGCTAGGAAAATATAAACGAGGGGGGATCAGGTTTAGGACATGAGGCAATAAGATAACCTTTAGCAATTTTAACCACTTCTGAGGGATTGGTTTTTTTTTTTGCATTTAAAGATAAGGTCATTTCTACTCCAGAGCAACTTTTATTAGCTAACATGTACATCACTTTTTGGAGGGAGTCATAATAAGGCCAAACATTGTTATTTAAAAAGAAGTCAGAAGCATACCAGATTTCCTTAATGCTCTTACAGTGCATGGGTAGTAGACTCGTCTTCTTCTCCGCATCTAGAGCAAATAGTATCCCTAATATCTCCCCCACGCCAAAGATTCATCTTTGTAGGAAGGCCTTCCTGCATTTCTTTCCATATAAAATATTGGATCCTGAAAGGCGCCTTAAGTTTCCAAATAGAGGTCCAAGTGTTGTCCATAAAGGCATTGGCGATCTCACTCCTCTTTGAGGCCAAGCTTTCTTTGACAAAAGATTGGTAAACAGAATTCGCTATGAGAATACAATTTTTTTCATCTCTCCATCCAAGAGTATCTTTAGAGAAATTACTGCTAAGAGGGATTAAAAAAATATGCCCAGCAATATAGTCAGAGAAAATAGAAATAATAAGCTCTACCTTCCAAGTATGCGATATAGGACAAATGAAAACTGCCACTTTAGAAATGGCCCTATTCCTAGGGACAAGGTTCACAGGTCTCCCAAAAGGGATGTTAGGTATCCAAGGCTCCAACAAAAAATTTACGTCTTCACCATTCCCAATGTGCCAGCAAAGGTGAGCCCAAACTCTATCTCTTACCTTTATAATACATTTCCAAATCTAAGAATCTGATTGTTTTATGGAAACAGTCATTGGGGACTCTTTGTTATCATACTTTTTTCTTAAATTTTTTGTCCAAAGCTTGTCAGGACGCTTTCGATTTTTACTAAACATAATACAAGACTTATCAAGATCGATCTCCTAACCATAAACATTTTAAAACGTGTCTAGGGCATCTTTGAGAGTTCCCGCGCCACTTCCTCCAGGGTAGCGTGAAAAAAAAAACTGTTGTCGGCAAAGAGAAGATGGGTAATAAGGGTCCCACTTCTAGAAGTTTTAATACCATAGAAGTTACATTGCATAATCAGATGATAAAGAGAGAAAGTGAGAAACATTTTTCTTCTTCTTTGAAAAGGATCCTGAAAAAAACCTGAGAACAAATAATGAAGATAAAGAGAGAAAGTGAGCTGATGCCCTTTCTGGTTTAAGAAAACTGTAAAGTGAACCATTCCGATTAAAAGACAAGGCTGAGGTGGATACACATTGCATAATCAGATTACACCACTTCTGACAAAATGACTTCATAGTGTCGGAAAGAAAACCTCATTCAACTCTATCAAAGGCTTTGTTAAGTTTTTGCTTAACAGTCATACAGCCTGAAACACCCTTCTTCTTCTTCAAAGTGTTAATAATTTCCTGGGCCATAATAATGTTACCAAAAATTTGTTTACCTAAAACAAAAACATTTTGAGCGGAGGACATAAGGTTTGTATATCAACAATAAAGTAAATTAACTTGAATCGAATGAAGAAAACATACATAAAGTTCGATGTAAATAATATAAGGAGTTTGATATGGGGTTTAACAGTTGTGATAAAAAAAAGGAGGAATTAGCCGGATGTAGAGGAAACCTTAACGCATCTCACGACTTATTGAAGAAGTTAGGATATCATTCAAATTCAAGATATGTAAGTGCTATTGTTTAGAAGGAGTATGCCAAAGTACACTTAATATTTTTTAATGGGATTCGGTTTAACATGTCACTACCAATAACTCGAGCCAAGCCCAAGTTTAAGTTCAGCATTGCACAGTTGAGTTTTTATCCGTTGGCACTTACGTTTAGTGCTGAATTTGTTCAAAGCATTTGTAAAGCCCACTTGGTCACCAATAAATAGGGTATTTTCTTGTTAAAAAGTTGCTTAAATTGAGAATTATGTATGTTCATTGTTGTAACTTGCAATAGAATTGACCATAGTATATAACCTATATAAAATGGCTCTGTGTTGGCATGTATTATGCATCATTATCAGCTTTTACCAAAAATCCTAAATCATGGTCATTGCCTTAGCAAGTCATCAATGTCTCTCTAATGTATAACAACTTGTACTACCAGTAGCTCACCACGACGATTACATCGACGCGCCTTTGGCGCTACACAATTATCCATCAACGCGCCTTCGGCGCAAAAAACCCATAGATATAAATAATTCAAAAAAGTGTCTAGATAATCATACTGAAAATAATTAAATAAAGTAATGTATGATTTACCTGACATCCAATAGCTTGTATGAAGATACATGCATTTCGAGATATAATAGATTCTGGGGGGAGTTTAGTCTGGAAAGTCACCTAAAGAAAAACTAAAGCAACATAAGATATACTGATAAAAATATATAAAGAAGTGAAAATAATTATTAGTGATATTTACACACAAACCTTAAATTTGATGGAGACATTCTATGCAACCATGAAACTAATTGGAAAAATATCTTAAGAGTAAATCGTGCGTAGTTTGATGACCCAGCCACACTAAATATGTCAACATTGTTACACATAAGCGTGAAACTTATTCATTATATCAATAAAAAGAGGTATTATACATGGTAGAATTAAAAATTGTATTGTAAGAATAACATAAAATTTACTACATGACACCTATAAAAGAAAACCAAGTACAATATTTCTATTTCTTTTGTTTGGGCATGCATGAAGCAAAAATTAAAACCACAACATTTGACTGTTCTTAAGTGGTTTTAGAAAAATCTAGTAAACTTGATGAGATGGAGTACACGAAAGAGTTGGAGTAACTGAAGCGGATAATCTGATTGTTCTCGAGTGGTCTTCCTTCATTCACCAAACAATCGTCATAAGAGAGTCTCTTGAATGTTATTGGATTAACAATCCTAGCAGATGCAAACTAGCCACAATGAACATGTATGTGTGATGGAGAACAACCTGACATACATGTGTTTACAACCTCAGATACATATGTATGGAGGTATTCGTGATGATGTATTTTGAGATATGCTTATATTTCTGCTTGGGGAAAGGATTCCCCTACACTCCCTTTTGTGCTGCACTCTCCCCACACCACAGGGGTTGCCACCTTGGACTACCTACGTGGACAACCCAACAACTCACTCACCATTCACTCCAAAATTCAAATTTAACTCACTCTTTATTTTTATTTTCTCTCTCTCCCTCTACCATCATCTCCGACGATCATCACCATTTGAAGAGGTACTAGGGAAGTTATTAATCCTCTCTCAGTTACTCACTCACTCTCTCACTCACGCATTCTCTCTCCCATTTGTCTCTATCTCTATGGATCAATTGGTTATTTTTAGATCCGCCTGAAGTTGGGGTTTGTACTATCATTGAAGTTGGGGTTTGCATTTGTAGCATGATTCAGAGAGACCAACCGGTGATGATCCCCAGTTCAACAATCGAACAAGTTGTCAATGAGTGTAGGGGAAAGTGAGTGTAGGGGAATCATCTCCCTTCTGTTTGTGCAATACCTATAGGTATTAAAAATCAAATTCATGTCCAATGAGAATAAACCCAAAAAAAAAAAAATTGGGTTCATGGTTTTAGTCCTGAGTACTTACCATGGTACAAAAGCTTCCTTATTTTGGGATATAAACCCAATAGCCAATATCTAAAATCTGATTTCCACCTGTTAAAAAATCCAGCAACACCCAAACATTAAAAACATGAATGATTAAAACACAATTAAACTAAGAATTGTTTTGTAATGAGAGAGAGAGAGAGAGAGAGAGTCATTCATGTAGATTATTCTCTCATAAAACCATACAAAACAATTGGTTCCCTTGAAAAATAATAATATCCCTTTTGATCAAAACCCCTCAAAAATTTATCCGCAATAACCCCAATTGTAAGAATTTAATTATATGAGATTTTAATTAATTGTTGGATCAATCCTTTCAAATGAACTTCATTCAGAATTTCCAAAACATCAAAAATTTTTTTGCAGAAATTGGTAGCTTTGTATTGTGGGATTGCACAATAAAATCTCAAAATCAAAAGTGTTTAATTGAGAGAGAGAGAGAGATATGGGAATTAGAGGGTGATGGAGATAGATATGGAGAGATAGTTAGGAGAGACGGGTTTGAGAAAGAGACGTGATGGGAGCCGTGAGAGTTACAAAGACTAAATTGTCCTTGTGGCTTGTTTAGACTAAAGTACCTTTCATCTTGTTTATTCTTGGTAAACTCTAATTAGATCTTGGCCGTCCATCTCGCCCTTTTTTTCAATCTTTACAAAATCTAATTAAATTTTAGCCCCTCTTTGTCTTTAAGACAATGACAAACTTGTCTATATGAAAATCACCATTCTCTAATGTATAATAGACTAATACTACCCCTGGAAAACCACGATGAATACTTTGGCAGGCCTTCAGCGCTACAAAATTGTCATTAACGCACATTCGACGCTAAAACTATACCAAATGTGTAAGCATATTGGCTTCGAATCAAAATGTAACACAATGGCAAATACTTGTAAAAAACCCCAAGTAATCTACTATTGCAATTTGTGAGTAATGAAATAAATTAATCAAGTATTTACTTGACAACCAATAGCTTGTGGGTTTAATTACTGTAACCCAAAAACTACTACGACCACTATCATTATTGTAGCCTTACTTATGACAATGCTAATGCTAATTGTAATGCTAATGATAATGCTAATGCTAATGCTAATGCTTGAGAAGGAAAAACAAAATACAATATACAATTTAATCAATATAAAACAATCCAATATTTACTTGGTTTAGCGATTCCAAGTTGCAGTAATATGTTAAGTGTAATTGTTAAGGTAAGAACTCAAATTATGTTCTAGGTCATTTTAGTTTGAGTTATTTCAGTTCAAGGATTGAAGACGGATTGAAATAGATTGAAAAATGAGATTTTCAATGTTCAGATTCAAACTGGTTATGATCGAAAAAAGTTTAAGCTGGTTAAGTTACCTGAAGATTCGAACTGGTTAAGTTACCTGAAGTTTGAACTGGTTATGTTACCTGAAAACTTGAGTTGGTTCTGTTTGAGTTGCTGAAGATAAACTCGAAATAGGTCGAAGTTGTTCGAACAAAAATGGAGCCTGTTCAAACGAGTTGCCTGATTTTACGTTTTGGATTTGAAGAGCGAAGAAGTCGTTCGAACGAGATTAGATTTGGTTTGAACGACATTGTATATTTTTTAGGGCTGGAACCACTAATCATTAAAGTCGTTTGAACGACTTAGTGTTTCGTTTGAACGAGTTTTGCCAGGTTGCCTTTAGGAGTTCTTCTGAGTCGTTGAGTTTGCCATAAGATCCATTCTGCTTGTATTTAGTCCTCCTGTATATAAAGAGGACTTAGGTTATTTTGTTAGCCTATCCTTCTGTGTGAGCTTAATTTTAGAGACCTAAAATTTGAGAGACTCCATTAAAGCTTGAGAAGCTTGAAAAGATCGTTATAACCCGTTTGATCATCTTAGTGGATTGTTCGGGGAGTGATTTTTTATCCACAAGGGTTTTCCACTTTCCTTCTCTAGGTAACCTTATGTTCTTTATTGTTATATATTTTTTAGCTTGATTGATTGGCATATTTCACGTATCGTTCTTATCATAGAAGAGAGATTAACTACCTCGATTCTCAACAGTAATGGCCTAATTTTACAGCTCGAAATAGCTCAAAATTAGATCTTACACCAAATGTACCTGTAATAAGGATTAATGTAATACAAGAAATGACACAGGTAATTTAGCATGGAAAATCTTTGAATAAGTAAAAAAACTACGACCTCGAGTTGAGGATTTATTAACTGTAACTTTTATTGCTTGAGGCTGATATCTTATTACAAGCGATCTCTTGAGCTAGAAATACTTAATCTTGAAAGATAAGAATTCTTGTAGTTTTAAAATATAGAAATTCTAGTCTTTATCTCCTCTAGAACTTTTCCTTTATATAAACCTTACCTGTAGTTCGTTATTGTGTAGAAGCACGTTCTCCTGAAAATGAGGTAAGTAGTAGCTGAATGTGTAACTGCTAGTTTGGGGGAGACAAGTATCTTTGACTTGTTCATATTTTCTACAGTGCTCGATCCACGTTCTTTATTAGTTTATGGTCTAGGTGTCAATGCTGATTATACATGTCACGTGTATAATGCGTGGTTTTGTTAAAAGTTAGAAAGGTATGATGTGGAATTGGAATGGTTGGGTAGTTGGTATTTCTTTATGGAAGACTGTATCTGGCATTTATTGTGCTAGAAAGGATTGATGTACTTAACGTTTGGGCTTCCCAGTAAAGGTTGTTCTTTGAATGATGACTGCTTTGTAAATCCATCTCCGCATTGAATGCGGGTTTGGTATAAATAGTAACTGCATTGTATCATCTATCATCTCTGTGAAAGTACCATATTTATGTAAATATATCTTAGTGTACTCTGTCTTAAGAATGGCAATGACCAGGCGTCAGGCATATGAAGAGAGGGATCTTGTTGAATTACAAAAGTTACAGCTGTGATACTTCGGTGACCAATCTCTGGTGATGCCCACTCCCATACCGATGCCACCAACATACCATTGGATGACAGAGGAGGAAGCGACTGAAGCTGAGGATAATTATTACCAAATATGGCAATTTTACTAAGTGATTTTGTCAGGGAAGCAGCGCCGGGTATGCCTCCGCCTGCTAGGGGAGGAGATAGATGTAGAAGCCGGTGTACATAACAGGAAGTACTGCCAGTGTAAGGAGCTTATTCCGCATCTCGAACTCAAGCTCCATCTTCAACTATCATATGACTACTCGACCTCGTCAACATACACGTCGCACATTTATGAAAGACACATTATGGAGTAGGAGTTACTCAAGCCGTTACACAATCATTATAAAGACTCATCAAAACCATAACAATCGTCATTAAAACAGATAACGGTCATATTATAAAACCTATAAATATGTCCATAGAACTACAGAGAAAATGACAAACTTTTCATATCAAGAAAGTCTCTACAGAACTCCTTGTAATAGCTAGCATTCTCAATAACATCTTTCTCTTTATAAAATCCTCAAGAGAGGTCATCGTTTTTAACCTATTCAAAGGTTTTCCACGCTAAACTTATGTGTGAGTTATTATTAACGTTTTGATTACATATGGTGTAAAGGCTAAGTCTGAATCCTGGAATTAGGCTATTACATTTGCCGCCATCTATAGGAATGAAGTTCTCAATCCCATTATCTCAGAAACTGCTGATTATCTTTCTACGTAATGCCGAGTTTAAACATGTAAGTTTTTGTTTCTCTATTTTTTTCTCTCTGAGCATTTTTATTTTTTTGTGAAACCCGAGCCACAAATACATTTCATCTCCTCTCTCTCTTCACCTAGATTTTATTTTTCGTGGTTAATTATCTCTCTCTCTCTCTGCATAAATCTACCACCTTCCACTCTAAATCTCCGTCCCTCAGAATCTCAAAACATTTCAGACGAACAAACAATGCTCTGTACTTCAAACATTTTACCATTTTTGATCTCTGAAACCTTCGATCTTCAATATCTCACCACCACTAATTGCATACCTAAATCGATCCCTGTCTCCAACAACCAACGCTACAGATCTTGTATCAGAGTTACAACAACAATACTCAGATTTAGATCAAACTCTAACAGATCTGAATCGAAAGCTCATTCAGACTATCATCATCAACACTTTGCATTTGGGAAAAATTGGGGGTTTATTTAATGGAATTAAGCTTAAATTGGAGGATATTAGGGCATCGTCAAGTAAATCTGGTGAGGATTTTATTGGAAAGGAGTTACTCGTGCCGTCTGCTGAGAAGTGGAGAACAATGTCGAATAAATTCCATTTGATTTAATCGTCATCGTTGAATTCGTCGCCGTCGCCGTCGCCGTCGTCGAAATCAGTTTTGCCTTGTAGGGTAAATTCGATAGAGCATTATATGTAGAAGATGGATACGCTCGCCGGGGTTACGAGTGCTTAATAGACATACTATCTCGACTCAGCTACCAAGAATGATGGAAAGATTCCATCTTTGTTTACAAATCATGGATGCATACCTACAAAAACCCTCCTCTCTACTCTGTTTTTGATCTCGAAACCCGATTCAAATCGCACGCGCCATCTTCTATCTTTGAATTTCAATAAAATTACTAGCCCTCGAAATCTCATCTGACTTAGCATCGTTTGTGCTCATTTGAAATCTGTTATCCTTGCAGAACGAAGTGATATATAGAGTTCCCCTACTCAGACTGCTGTTATACACTAGATAATTTTAGGATTTCTAGTATGGAAATCCCAAATTCAAGTTATCAGTTCCTCATGGTATGTGGTGTTGTGGTTCAAGCTACAGATGGTTACTCTTTTAAGTTCATTGGTGTATGTCCAAAAGGTCCATCCTAGTTCTCAAAGTTTTCCATTATGGGAATCTACAGAAAGTCATAACGAGCTGGCTCTCTTCAAATCCGGTGACAAAGAATGGTATTTTATTAAACCATAAACAAATTTAGATTTTTATTTCTTATGAAGGCATGTTTCATGTCCTAAATATAAAAAAATGAATTGTTGTGGCAATCGATATTCGTGATCCATCTCAACCTAAAGAGATATTCATTGTCCAATACCTTCCTCCACTTCATAAAAAATTGCAAAGTTTTTATCTTGTGGAGTTATCCAAGGAACAGCTAACAGCTGCAAGGCTAGATTTTGGGATGCTTTCTGATCTCCCTGCTACTGTTGCCGTCGTGAAGAATCCATCCTCAAAAATCGTTTACGATGAGAATAATCATGAGCATTGAATCCGTGCAAATCTTATCAAAATAAGATTGGTATTCAGTTTTTAAAAGCAAAGTACGAATCAGTTCGTATCACAACTACGAAGCAGTTCGTTTCACAGTAGCGAATCAGTTCGTATCATAAGTCAGAAGAAGTTCGTATCACAACTACGAAGCAGTTCATTTCATAGTAACGAATCAGTTCGTATTACAAGTCAAAAGAAGTTCATATCATAACTACGAAGCAGTTCGCTTCACGCCAACAAAACAGTTCGTTTTACACCAATGAAGTAGTTCATTTCATAGTAACGAAACAGTTCGTTTCACAATTCGGAAAAAAAATTACATCAAGCTTGGGAGGTCTGGATAACACAAACTAACTCGGATGCAAACTCTAGATATTTGCTCACTCAAGCTCGATAACAAACCTCGCTACAGGAGGCCGAAACTCATCGTGAAATCATCGAGTATTATGGCGTACATAACATAATGGCGTACACAATGTTTAGATCTGTCGAAACAGCCATTAGAAGAGCTCCATCTTCATCGATAAATTCTCACATCTTATGCCGGCTTAGCTCAGCTTGGTCAAGCCTTGATATACAACAAACCACATCAACAGCTAGGCGACGTTGCTCCATTTTTCCAACAACAACAATATTATGTTGTTCATTAGTTTGCGAATCCACAGTTTCAATCATAGGGACATTATACTCATATTGATTTTCTTTTATTTCAACGGGAGTGATACATAAGATTGGGTTTTTTCTGGTGGAACAATATCAATCCCTTCATGGGTTTTCTCGCGGTCAGCACCAGGTTTTCTCGCGGTTGCGCCGTTGTCTTGGGTGCACACTGGCTCCATTCTTTAGGCAAAATTAATTTGGATTTTGCCAATTTGATCATGAAGTTTCGCTCTTTGGTTTGCATTCAACAAACTTCTCCATCGCTCTGATGATACGATCAATCGCCTCAATGATACTAATGCCGGCAACAGGGGAGAACTTTATGATCTTATTCCTTGGATGGGAGGGAGTCGGTCTTGCTTCCTAATTTGTGCCTTGTTCCCTGCAACTTTTGTGTACTGACTGGAACCTCGGCTCTACTCACCTAGTTACCAGTACGCCTATAAAGTGGAATTGATCCACTATTCCTAAATCATACTTGGGGCGAACTCGACCTTAGCTTCATACACAATGTTCAACCTCATTACCGACTTAGCTCAACCAACATATTACAGATCGGCTTTTTGTTCGCCCAATTTGACCAACAAATTACATAATCTATTACAGGTCGCTTATTGGTTCATCCCTATTCGACCACCCATCTAATGCATTACAGGTCGCTTATTGGTTCATCCCAATTCGGCCAACACATCTATATACAGAATTGTTACTTCAGCCAATTCAATCTTCTAATACATTACAGGTCGCTTATTGGTTCATCCCAATTTGACCAACACATCTATATACATAATTTTTGCTTCAGCCAATCTAATCTTTTAATACATTACAGGTTGTTTATTAGTTCATCCCAATTCAATTCTTGCTGGGAAAGAATACTTGAAAAATAAATAAAAATTGCAGGGAGATTTGGGGGAGTTATGTAGAGGACCAAGGTCTCTTGTTTAGGGCCTTTATCCCTGGTAAAGGGGAGGAGGATGTCTACTACCAAGTCTCTTATTTGGCGAATTAGAAGAAGGATAGAGGGATTAGTGAGGAGGTTAGTATCTCGTATTATAATAGGCTTGGGCTATCAGACCAGAGTGGTGCATTTTTGTGTTTCATGAACCAGGTTGTATATGGCTTTAGAATTCCTCTGACCTACTTTCAGAAAGGGGTTATGAATGTGTTACATTGCAATCCTTCCCAGTTGAATGGGAATGTTTATGAAATGATGAGGGCATGTAAGGTACTGAATAACGAATGGATGAAGGAAGAGACTGCTAAGGAGTTTGAAGCTGAAGATGTGTTGAAGTTTTATAAGTAGAAGTATATTAAAAGTCAAAGTAGTGGTTACCTGCATAGTGATTCATCTAGGCCAAAATTCTTTGACTTTGAATCTACGGGTAGACCATGAAATGACCACCTTGTATGGATAGAGGGTAACTGTATGCAGGTTCCAGATGAACCGGCGCTCGAACTGAGCCATAGATATTATAACCCGAGTAAGTAATGTTGACCAATCTTTAAATAACCGATATCTTGTCTTCGATCTGTTACTTAATACTATGTTCTTTGTTTTGGTAGAGTCTAAACCCTTATCTACGCTAAACAAGACCAGCCTATTCGACTATGTTGCTCGAGATCCGGGTAAGCTAAAATAGGTACTCAGTGAGTTGGGTATCCATAGAGATAAAAGGGTTGATTCCGCAGCGCCAAAGTTCAGCGAGCTCAGGAGAAATGAGCTATGACTGAGGGAAAACTGCCAAGACCGTTGCAGACATGCTGAGTCCTCCACCTCCTGTACCTCAGATTACCACACAGACTACTCGAGAAGTCTGAAAGCCAGTGCAGCAGAGTACCTCTATTACTGGGGTTATGGTCACGGGACAAGAGATCGTAAAGGCTGCGTCTGGTAGTGTGGAGGAAAAACTTGAAGTGAATGCATCCGCTCCTGGGGAGGTTGAGAAGAGTTCTTTGAAGAGAAAATGGCATGGATAGGATGGTAGTCACCGCACTAACCCTCATGCCGTAGCCAGAATGAAAAAGTTGGAGCAGAAGTATTGTTGTATGGCTGGGACGCACCCGCAGTAGCTCGAAGATGATTATCTCGAGCATACATTCGTGGTAAGTGTTTGAAAATTGTTAATTGATCGAACTAAGAAAATCTGTTAAACTGACTCTGCCATTTTATAGTTCGTGCTGGCAGCTCTCAACGCTGCTGAAGGGGGCAGGGCAATGCTTGGACAAGAGAAGCCAAGAGTTTGGTACTATGATGGTAAAGTTCAAGGTTCAATCAGCTCGTAAGAAAGGGCTCAAAGTTGAACTCCTGCTAGAGAAGGAGAATAGGGTTGCAAAGGCTACAACGGCTGCAAAAATGATAGGTATTGTGTTGAAGCATGACAAGCTTATGACAGATTCAGTTGCAGTAGCCTTAGTGGATAGAAATCACTTTATCCAATCCTATTATATATTTGGATTGAGTGCGGTAGATGTGGAACTGGCCCGGAGTGGTAGATATGAGGAGGTAGTGCTCCCTTCGGCATTTGAAAAAGAAGAAATTTCTGATGATGCGGTTGTTTTACCTGAGAAAGTATCAGACCTACTTTTAGGATGTACAGAGCCAGTCCAATCTACTGAGCAAATATTGGACCTTCTAGTGGATCGTACGGAAATAGTTCATCCTCTGGAACAGACGCTGAAATCTCCCTCTAAAGTAGACATTAGCAAGAACCTTTAACTATTCTGTGGTATCATGTCTTATGTTTTGCAGTTCGCTTGATTTGGATATAAAGTACTCTGTATAATCGTACATTGGTTTTATTTGGAGTGATATTTGAAATATGTTTTTCGCGAATGTTTGTATTATAACAATATATTTGTACTCTGTATAGGATATAGAGCGATTAAGAAAAATGAACTCCGAACAGGAGAGGTCGTTGAGTAGAGCGAAAGATTCCGTAGCTTGTATTCAACAGGTACTTAATAAAACTAAATATGAGAGAAAGAATTTTAAGTTAAATTTAGAGAAAACCTTTAAAGAGCTATATGATCTTCAATATAGATATGCTAAGATAAAAATATAAAGGGATGAGGTATTAAAAAAGGAAGAGGAAAGGGAGTCATTAGTTCAAAAGCCAAAAGAGTTGACCTGTTTTAACGACCCGAGTGATAAGGCTAGGTGTCAAAATATGTTAATAGATCTGACATTATATTTTGAGGTCGAAGTAGATAGTGAACAAGGGTTAAAGGAAGCTTATGTAGAGCTTTTGAAGAAGAGGGGTGTAGCTCCAGACCTAGCTCGAGTTATATTTTTAGCTCAAGAAGCACGTAATCGTCATAGTTTAGAGGCGAGAAAGTGTTCTGCTCGAGCTGGTGTGTCTGTTATATTGGGTAATGTAGAACCTTTATCTGATGTGTTTGGCTTTATGTAGGATCAGAGGGCTATGATAATTATATTTTTCAGGATAAGGAAAGAGCAAATGGAGTTTCAAAAGCGATTAGAGGTTAAATTAAAGGGGTTACAGGATGAGTTATTACAACATGAGGGTCAAAAAATAACTTTAGCTATGCGATTGTCTAAAGATGTGGTTGTTTGAATGAAGGTAGAAGCGGATTTGAGGACTTTAGGTGTATTATAGAAAGACACGCGTCAATGGCTGCATAATGCGCAAATGATATTGAAGGGTCATCTATATCCGTCGCGAGCAAAGGTCGTTGCTCGAACAGAACATGAGCGTCATATAGACAGTGTTATTGAATTTTATGGGGGAGAACTGTTTAGGGTAGAGAATGAATTTAGGAAGTTCGTGACGGGGTGTAGGAAGGATTTTGATGTAGAGAATGCCAAGGCCGAGAATATATGGTTTAGCAAAGGTGACAAGCCCATTTTAAGGTCGAGGAAACTGTCATCAGAAGAGGGTGAGGATGAGGTCGAAAGCCTGATACCCCGATCACGGCATAAACGACATTCGCAGGAGGTGGTGACCTTTACCACTCCGAAAGATGTACAAGTAACAAATATAAAGAGTTTAAGAGATAAAGGGCAGTTTTTTCATTTCTTGAAGAATAAAAAATAGGGTACTCTTGGTTTCCTTTACCGTTCATGCACATGTGGTAGATCTTTGTATACATTTATTGATGATAAATGAAATTTGTTTTTTGTGATGATGAATGAAACAATATATCGATATTACTCAGATACCATGTTCTTGTCTTAAATTTATTAACTATGAGATATAATCTGTTGGTACAATCGAATTGTTCATGAATATAAACTGTGATGCCAGGTAGAATTGGTAGTTGATCAAAGTTAGTATGACGCTTTACACGCCCATAACGAACAACTGACCGCTGAGCTAAGTTCAAGTCAGGTCGCATTAAAAAGTACTACTGAATTAGTAGAGAGAACGAAGGTGGAAGCGGTGAAAGAGCGAGATGTTGGAGCTCGATTGTCCGATGATTTACAGAAGAAAAAGGTGGATCTAGCCAACAGACTGAGAAAAATAAAGGAACTAAGGGACATTATAAGAAAGAAAGAGATGGAATTTAGAGCTAGCTTAAGCCAGTAGGAAGCGGAGTTGACATCAGCTCGAGTTTGAATTTTAGAACTACTGGCAGGCTTAGAGGAGGAAGGTAAGAATGTGAAAGACTTACAATTCTAAGTGAATGTGCTCGAAGCAGAGGCAGCTGAGACGTGAGCGCGAGCTTCTAGTATGAAGTGTTGTGGCTAGTTCCTAATGTTCTGATAAAGAAGATAGAGGAGGCTCGTAATAGATAGAATAAACATATAAATGCTGCTTGGAACGAAGTAGCCACGCTAGAGCATACAATACTAGGATTAAAGTTAAATGCCTTAGAACACCTGAATGAAAATACAAAATTGAGGGATGCGAATACAAAGATACGTCTTAATAAAAGGAGGGTAGAATGAGAAGCAAAACTTGAGGGGTCACTGTCTTTGATCTATCATATGGATGAGTTTATGACAGTGCTGGAGTCTCGGAATATTGTTGTCCTGTTAGAGAAATGTCAAGTAGAAGAGCGGTGCAAGCATTTGAAGACTTCACAGCAGAAGGCTCAAGTTAAACTCAACGAGCTTATTCTGCCTAAGCAGGTAAAGACTAAAATAGGTAGTGTGTATGAGAGAGATATGACAACAGTGATTTCATTCTTTGCGTTAGAGTTCCAGAGATTAGAAAAAGAAAGCAAACTGGTGCATTACGTTGCCATTGGAAAAAGTGTAGAGTGTGACATGGAAGCTGTAATAGCCTAATTCCAGGATTCTGGCTTAGCCTTTATACCATATGTAATCAGAATGTTAATAATAACTAACACAATAGTTTAGCATGGAAAATCTTTAAAGATGTTAAAAACCACGACCTCTCTTGAGGATTTTAGAAAGAGAGATATATTATTGAGAATGCTAGCTATTACAAGGAGTTCTGTAGATACTTTTTTGATAGGAAAAGTCTATCCCTTTCTCTGTAGTTCTATCGACCTATTTATAGGTCTTATAATATGACCGTTTGACGACCATTAAGTCCTTTAATGATGGACGTTACAAAGTATAAGTGAGATATTCTTTGACCAGGTTGTGTAACGTTTTGATTTTTTCTATTGTGCAATGGCTCTATTAATGACTGTACACTTTGCACAGATCGAACTGTTAGTGTAGAGGTCAAAAGCGATGTTTTGGACTGAGGAAAGCTTGATCATGTCTTTAGTAGTACTTCTTGTATGCTGATGAGATTGAGGACAACGCTTGAGTCTGAGATACAAAATAAGCTATTACAAGACGGCTCTCAACCAAGAGTACGAGGATTACTATAAATAAGTGGTGTTGGTTGAGACATTCATGCTGTCTATGTTTCCTGATTTTGTTGCTTTGCTTCTGAATGTGCCACGTGCTTTATTGGTGAGGCCGAAAGCTCATCTTGCTCGAAGATGAAGCTTGAGTTCAAGATACGGAATAAGTCACTACAACTGCCCCCTCTCAACCAATAGTACGAGAAGTATGTGCGGGTGAGTGGTATTGGTTGATAAGTGTCATTCAATGTTGCAGTTAATATCTGATAGCCTTTTCGAATGTACATTCAGAAGTATCTGTTTGTGGTTGTTTTGTTTCCTAGAACCAATGGGTCTAGTCAAATGTTGTTGCATGGGGAACCTGTCTGACGGTTGGAATATGGAAAGGTTGCTTTGAATATTGATTTTAGCATAAAAACCATTCTAACGTGAGTGGAAGGACCCAAGTCTTCGTCTCTAAGCTCTGTTTTCTCTGATTGTTTCTTTAATTTCTGAATTTGGTTCACGGTGGGAAAGATGGTGACGACGAGGACTCAGGCCCGAGAGTCTAGGATTCGGAGAAAGATAGAGGAACTGCGCATCAGGTATTTCAGATACCAACTGTTGTATCTGTCCACTCCAATTCCGGTGTCTCCCACTTATCATCATATGTCATATGAAGAAGTGATGGAGGCAGGGGATAACTATTTTCAAATGGTACGTTTCCATTATCTGTTAACATATGAGGCAGAGTGTCGTAACGGTCATCGGTTACTGGCGGAGGAGGTTGTTACAACTGAAGAAGAAGTGGCAGGAGTTCGGCCGAGGGAGTCTCGTCGGTATCCTGCTAATGAGTGGGTCTTGTTGAAGAAATTTTGGCCATGAAGAAGAGGTGAGGAGGTGAGGAGGATACAGAGGATCATTTTCTTCCATGGACCATAAATTTTGGCCATGAAGAAGATCTTTTGTCTGTGAATTTCTATTTCTAAATGTTTCCTGGACTTTACAGCAGGTGACCCGGGTTTGAAAGTTGCTTCGGCGTTGGCTGCTAAGAGATAGTTCGGTTTGCATTCTGATGTAACTGTGAAAGTAATCTGTATAGGGTTTATACGTAAATAGTAAATTTAAGGGAGTTGATTAGAACATTGTGTAATATGTTAAGTATTCTGTAATAGATAATTTCGAACTTAATTATATTTCTGTTCCCTTAACATGATCTTTTGGCTCGAGCTTGTTTGTGTAATTCTTTGTTTGTATAATAGGCGGCTGTAACATAGATGTTTATGTATCATGGGTATGATAGTAAATGGTAGTGAGGGCCGATGTTTGAAAATTTAGAGGGGTTCGAGGATGTGATGATAGGGAAGGTAAGTAAGATGATTTTGTAGGAATAATAATATATCATTTTCTGGTATCTGGTTATTCGAGCTGGATGTCGGTGTTTTACGAACTGTGAGGAAGGGTGTATACGTATCTGTAGGTACAACTGCTGGATTGGCTTTATCTTGTATGTTGTCATTTGGATATCTGCTGTAATAAATTCTGAGGGGATACTCTATGATATGGAAACAATGATCTGTAGAGATATTTCTGGAATTGATGCGGATCTTCTGTCATTCTGTGAAGTGTGCTCGAATAATATATCTTTCTGCCAAATCAGTGAGGTGATATTTTCGAAGATCTTCTTGGTGGCTATAAAATCATGAATCTTGGTTGTTTATTATTTGTAACTTATGTGGTAAGAATTGTGCTCTGTAGGTAGGGTGAATAACCATGGTGAAGACTTGTGCTCAGCGTATGCATCAGGCAGCAGATGGTAAGTTCCAGATAAAGGTTACAAAACTTCAGGAGCAATATTTTTGTCAATTGCAGTATGATGCTGTGCTCCCTGAATGGCCACTGAATCTGACCAGACTAGACGATAAAAGTTAGCGTGTAGAGTATGACCACTTCTTTTGGTGCGACGCATTTCGTAGGTTGATGCTGAGTGCTACGGTGCGGGAGTTAACTGTTCGTCAGCTCAGATGTGACAAGAATGTTGAAGAGGACACACGAGCAGGAATTAGGAGATAATTCTATGTGGGGAAGCGTACCATCGAGGCTGCTTCAAATGTGACTGAGGGGCTTGGTATGTTCGAAGCGTGGGAGCGCAAAATATATAATCTATTTTTAGGTATTCTATGGTTGAATAAATATAAGAGAGTTTCGGAGAGAATAAAGTAATGTGATGTCTTACTCTGATTGAATAAAGTATTCTGTTGTATTTTGTGCATACGGATATTGTTGAGGACAGCTGTAGGATTTTAACAACTGTGTAGATATCTTTAAATTTTGAAAATTGAGATATTTTAGGAATGTTGTACGATCTTGGTAGAGTATAAAAGTAAGGCAATTGGTCGTTTTTGCACTGTGTTGAAGAAGAGGTACAAAACTGTTAATGGAAGACAATAGAGACAGACGTGATGATGGTAGACGTTATCACAAAAGTCATAATGAAAATTTGAAGAGAATAGACGTACCTATAGTAACAGTGGGGATGGCTGACGCGTGTTAGAAAGAGCCGTCATTTCATAAACCGAGGAAGAGTGTAAAAACTCGACTCTCTCTCTCCTTCATAAAGTATCTACAGTTTCAGAAATAGAAAAAAGTCTTCTAAATCTTATTGTCAAGGAGAGGAGACGTTTAAGTGCTGAGTGTGATTTAAGAAGGAAATATTTATCAAGTGATAGGAAATTTTTGAAGAAACGATAGGAGTGCTCGTTTTCAAAAAAATGTCTAAGCAAAGCTGAGGATTGCTGTTCGGCGAGTACAGGTTGGTGATGTAAACTCTGTCTATTTGATTTATGAGTAATTTGTTTCATGTAGTAATCTGTATGATTGTTTTGCATATGTTAGTTTTTGAAGATTTTAAAAATACTAATCAGAGAGGCCTGTAGTGTAGGTGTTGTGGTATATGTATTTTCCCAGTAGAGAGAGAAAATATATGTTTTTGAGAAGAAGAGGAAAATTTAAAATGAATCGATATTTGTTTTTTGGTTTGGGAATTGGAAAAATAGACTTGTTGACTGGGTAGAGGGTAGGGTTGTTGTTACTGTTTGTGATGTAGAGATAATGATAAAATATGTTTCTATATCAGTAGGTTTAGTATGCGTTCTAAACCTAGTATCCCCACTAGTAAATTTTAGTATCGTCCAGTTTCGAGGAAACGTCGTTTTCAAGGATGAGGGACTAGTGTAGTTTTATGGAGGAAACTATGAACAGTATGGGGATGATCGTAGAGGTTGGGGAATCCAGTAGAACTGAGGTGGTGGTAGAGAAGGAGGATAGAAAAGAGAATGAAAGAATCCTTGTCATATACCCAGAGGGGGTAGATGTAGGGAAAGAATACATGAAAAATAAAAAGAAATTGTAGGGAGATTGGGGGAGATATGTGGAGTACCAAGGTCTCTGGGTCAGAGCCTACGTCTCCGGGAAAGGGGAGGAGACAATATATTATCAAGTTCCGTGCTTAGGGAAGTGGAGGAAAGATAGAGGTATTAGTGAGGGGGTTAACCTCTCCTATTATAATGGTCTTGGGCTATTAGGCCCGAGTGGTAGATTTTTGTGCTTCTTGAATCAGGTCGTATATGGCCTTAGAATTCCTCTAACCTACTTTCAGAAAGGGGCTATAAATGTCTTACAGTGCTGTCCTGCCCAGTTGAATGGGAATGTTTATGAGATGATGAAGGTATGTGTAGCACTGAATGAAAAATGAAGGAAGGAAGGGACATCTAAGCAGTTCAAAGATGAAGATATGTTAAAGTTTTATAAGTGGAAGTATATTGGAAGTCGAAGTAGTGGTTACCTGTATAGTGATTCGTCTAGGCTAAAATTCTTTAACTTTGAATCTGCTGGTTGACCATGGAATGACCACCTTGTGTAGGTAGAGGGTAACTGTATGCAGGTTCCAGATGAACCAGTGCTCGAGTTGAATCATAGATATTAAAATTCGAGTAAGTAATATTGACCAATCTTCAAATAACTAATATCTTGTCTTCGATCTATTCCTTCTTGTTGTGTTCTTTGTTTTGGCAAAACCCAAACCATCAGCTATGCCTGATAAGACTAGTCTGCTTGATTATGTTGCTTGAAATCAGGATGAGCTAAAGCAGGTACTCAGTGAGATGGGTATCTAAAGAGACAAAAGGGTAGATTCTGCAGTACCCAAAGTTCAGTGAGCTCAGGAGAAATGATCTATGGCCACAGGGAGAGTTGTCGAGACCGTTGCAGATGTGTTAAGTCCACCTCTTGCACCTCAGACTACCATGTAGACTACTCGAAAGGTTAGAAAGTCAGTGCAGCAGAGTACCTCTGTTACAGGGGTTGTGGTTAAAGGACAAGAGATCACAAAGGTTGTGTCTTGTGGTGTGGAGGAAAAACTCTAAGTGAGCGTATCCACTCCCGAGGAGGTTGAGAAGAGCTCTCTGAAGAGAAAAAAACATGGAGAGGAGGGCAGTTACCGAACTATCCCTCATATTATGGCCAAAATGAAGGAGCTGGAGCATAAATATTTTCGTATGGCTGGGACGAACCCGCAGCAGCTCGAAGATGAGTATCTTGAGCATACGTTAGTAGTAGGTATTTTGACAATTATTAATTGATCGAACTAAGAAAAACTATTTAACTGACTCTGCCATTTTATCGTTTGTACTGGCAGCTCTCAACGCTGCTGAAGGGGGCACGAAAAAGCTTAGACAAGAGGAGTCGTGAGTTTGTCGCTCTGATGGTGAAGTTTGAGGTTCAGTCAACTTACATAAAAGAGCTCGAAGATGAACTCCTATTAGAGAAGGAGATGAGGGATGAAGAGTCTGCAGCGGCTGCAGATAAGCTCGTTGTTCTGTCCAAGCATGACAAGCTTATGACGGATTCGGTTACAACAGTCTTAGTGGAAAGAAACCACTTTATCCAATCCTATTATAACCTTGAATTGAGTAAGGAAGATGTGGCACTAACCCATAGTGGTAGATATAAGGAGGTGGTGCTCCCTTCAGAGTTTGAAGAGGAAGCAATGGCTGATGATGCAGCTATTTTACCTGAGAAAGAGTCAGACCTGCCTTCAGGCCGTACATAGCCAGTCCAATCTACTGAGCCAATATTGGACCCTCTAGTAGAACGTTCGAAAACAGTTCTTCCTCTAGAGCAGACGTTAAAATCTCCCTCTGAGGTAGACATTAGCAAGAACTTTTAACCGTTCTGTGGTATCTTGTCTTATGTTCTGTGGCATCTTGTCTCTGTATAATTGTATACTGTTGTTATTTGGAGTGATTTTTGAAATATGTTTTTCGTGAATGTTTGTTTTATAACAAGATATCTGTAATCTGTATAGGAGATAAAGCGATTGAGAAAGACAAACTCTAAATTGAAGAGGTCGCTGGGTAGAGCGAGGGACTCTGTGGCTCGTATTCAACAAGTACTTCATAAAATTGAATATGAGATAAGGCAATTTAAGTTGAACTCAGAGAAAACTTTTAAAGAGTTATTTGATCTGCAGTGTAGATATGCTAAGATAAAAATAGAAAGAGACGAGGTGGTAAGAAAGGAAGAGGAAAGGGGATTATTAGTTCAAAAACCAAAAGAATTGACTTGTTTTAACGACCTGAGTGATAAGGCGAGATGTCAGAGAATGTTAGTTGCTCTAATATTATATTTTGAGGTCGAAGTAGATAATGAATAGGGGTTAAAAGAAGCTTATATAGAGCTGTTGAAGGAGGGAGGTGTAGTTCCGAACCCAACTCGAGTTATGTTTTAACTCAAGAAGCACGTAATCATCATAGTGTAGAGGCGAAAAGGTATTCAGCTCGAGTTGGTGTGTCTATTGTATGGGGTGATGTAGAACCTTTAACTGATGCATTTTGCTTTATTAGGATCGGAGGTCTATGAGAGTTGTATTTATCAGGATAAGAAAAGAACAAATAGAGGTCCAAAAGTAATTAAAGGGTGAATTAAAGGGGTTACAGGATAAATTATTGCAACATGAGGATCAAAAAATTACTTTAGCAACGCGATTGTCGAAAGAAGTGGCTATTCGAATAAAGGTAAAAGCGGATTTGAGGGCTTTAGGAGTATTACATAAAGACACGCGTCAGCGGCTGTATAAAGCGCAAATGATATTGAAGGATCATCTATATCCATCGTGAGCAAAGGTCGCTGCTCTAACAGAACATGAGTGTCATATAGACAGTGTTATAAAATTTTATAGGGGAGAAGTATCTAGGGTAGAGAACAATTTTAGGATGTTTGTAACGGGGTATAGGAAGGATTTTGATGTTAAAAATTCCAAGGCAGAGAACATGTGGTTTGCCAAAGGTGATGGAGGAATTGTTGGTGATAAAGTCTTTCTAAGGTTGAGGGAACTGTCATCAGAAGAGGGTGAGGATGAGGTCGAAAGTCTGATACCCCAATCGCGGCTGAAACAACGTCTGCAGGAGGTGGTGACTTTTACCACTCCGAAGGATGTGTAAGTAACGAATAGAATGTTTTTGGGAGATAAGGGGCAGTCTTCCCATTCCTTGAAGAATCAAAAATAGGGTATTCTCGGTTTAATTCTAAAAAATTAAAGGTAGTTTAGGTGGTGAATGGGGTAAAGATATAGAACACACTGGGAGGTCGTTTAGGGAATGTACTGTAGAAAATGAGGAAGAATATTTTTACTTATTGCCTGACTTAGAATATGAGAAATCAGATAGGGGAATGGAGGAGTCAATCTTTTTTTAGTACTTCGATAGGGATGTCCAAAGTAATCGGGAATAGGGATTTTTGTGTTATCTATCTCAGTTAGAATTTGGACAGATATTACCTTTTTACAATCTTGCTAAAGGTATTTTGAATAACATAGAGGCATGTCCTACCCAACTGAATGGGAATATATGGGAAGTGATAAATGTCTGTGATAATCAGAATAGATTGTGGGCGGAGAATAAGGTGAAAAGGAGAATAACTCCAGTAGATGTTTTGAAGTATTATACTGCTAAATACTATGCAACGTCTGGATGTACGTACTTCTCAACTAGTTCGTCTCGACCTCAGTTTTTCAACCCGAATTCAGCAAAGGGAGTTTTGAATGATAATCTGATATGGGTAAAAGGTGATTATCTCCAGAGAAAAGATGAGGAACCCATGGACCTTATATATAAAATTCTAAAGAAAAGTAAGTAATAGTGTGTGATACCGAACTGTTGTAGATGTAGTAATGTTTTGTATGTTTAACAATGTGTTGTGTTATTTTTGTAAATCCTCGATAACAACTGGAAAAATCCCACACCCGCTTATGGAAAGTAGAAACGGAAGCGGATAAGTTTCGAGTGAATGGATATTCTAAGATAGAACGAGAAAAATTAAATTTGATTAATTCAACTTATACTAATTACGAACGATTAGAAAATTACAAACATGAAACCATTCAGTTTGAACAACAAAGAGCGATTAATCAAGTCCGCCAACGAGTTTTTTAACAAGCCTTACAAGGAGCCTTAGGAACTCTTAATAGTTGTTTGAATAGTGAATTACATTTACGCACCATCAGTGCTAATATTGGCATATTTGAGGCAATGAAGAAATAGCCGATTAGTTTTTCTATTGTAGGCATTATTTTATTTTATTTTTTTCTAAAATAAAATTAAGAAAGACTCATGGTAACCCTTCAAGTGGCGAGAAAAAAATTGTTAATAGATATTATAGCTCGAGAAGGTACTGAGCTCGAGATTGTTCTGGAAGAGCTTGATATAAGCAAGTACAAAAGAGTGAACAATAGGTCAGAGAAAGTGCAGAAGTCTCAACCAAAGAGACAAATAACAGGAACCGGAGCTGGAAAGAAAGTAGCAGCGGACGGCAAAGATCGTCCAATATTAACGAAGGCTGCTCCAATATCTCTGAAGACAGGTATTGTGGGTGCTACGTCGAGCAAGCTAACTCAAAGGCACCCAAAGAGGAAGGTTGTGAAGGGTGGCTCGACCTCGGTGACCACGGAGAGTGGAGAGGTCGAGACGAGTGTGAAAAATAGGAAGTTGGACGCTTCTCCTGAAGGGAGCGAGGCGAAGGAGGTGGAGAGTGGTCCTGCTGTGGAGAACGAGCTGCTTGTTATGGAGAACATGCTTAGGGCGGCGGTAGCTCGAGTAGGTGCTGAAGAGTGATAGACACGTAATATTTACGTACACAACTCTTAAATTTATATCTACCTAGTCATTTATTAAATAAATGTGACATTAATAGTATTTTTGTTTGTATTTACAGAAATCGGTCACATGATAAACAAGTCGTACATTTTTCTGGTTTTTAACGAAGAACAAGGGTGATGCACTCCAACAATGATTCTTATTTGAAGTTGTCAACCAAAGGTCCATGCATGAAAGCCCATTGAATAGAATTAGATATAGATATTATTCTCATGAGTTGTCATATATATCCATGATTTTAGGCATTGTTTAGGGGATTTTATATTAATGGTAATATTTTGTAAACCCTTCATATACTCTATAAATAGGAGGGGAATCCCACCCATGAGGGATCATCTTGGAGAGTGTAAATATCTAGGTTCAATAAGCAATAAAGTTCTTGTTCTTCTCATTTTTCTTATCTTTTAATTTTATCGTAGTAATAGTGGTATGGCAATGATCAAAGGGATGAGTAGCTAATCTTCTTAGCCAAGGCTAGAGGAAGCTCCACCAAATGTAGCCTTAGTATAGATTGTGTAGCTTAGTTAGAGTAATTACTTTCTCTTTATCCTAGAATATTGCATATTTATATTCCTTCGTCCTATGCTTGACCATAGCTAGGATTAGGAGGAATAATGAATCTATATAACCATCTTGTTGGACCATAACAAGATAGGTTAGGAACATGGAGAAGAGAACATAATCCATACTTATCAACTGGACCATGGTTGAGTAAGTTGGTTTATGGGTAGTTCCCAATTACTAAATCTCTTATATCTTTTGACTTAATGCATATGCCTGACCAAGGATATGCGATACGGGAACTCCTAATTTACTTTAATTATTTATGCTATCTAATGGTTATAAAGGGTAGAGTGGAATTGATGCCTTAGTTTCCACTCCAATTTATCTTGTAATTTGTTTTGTTCTTCTTTTAATTTCAAAACCTACACAAACTCGTTGTTATTGGATAAAACTAGTAGCTCAAAGTATAATTCGCACCACAAGTCTCTTGGGATACGACCCCGCTTTCCTTTGTACTCAATGATACACCGTGTACTTGCAGGTCTTTTAAGACATCAGTTTATAATCGATCAAAGAGCTTAAGGCTTCCGCACATTTGGAGCTGAGTAGGGTAAGCTTTTATTCTTTGTGCTACTCTCATGTTATGTTTGATTTCGAGCTTAAATGTGTACTATTTTTGTTGTAGGCTGCTGGAATGTTGAAGGCCATCTGTCTCGGGCTCGAGGATGGAAGGGCCGAGCTCGAGAGATGGAGAGTTGAGCTCGAGAAGAGGGTATCTCAACTCGAAGAAGATTTGGGTTTGGAAAGGGAGTGCTCGGCCTCTGCGAAGGACACATACCGGGTGATGATGCTCGAACTTGCTGAGGAAGCTAAGAAGAACATCGAGCAAGTTGCAGCTGCTTGTGACTGCCTTGGGCGTAAGCTCCTCGAAGTGGGATACTTTATGGCTGACATCAAAGCTATTATAGCGGGACGCTTTGTTGAAGAGGCTGAGGCTGATGAGGAGCTTAATGTTGATGGCGGCCCTCTCCAAGGTGTTGTAGCAAGGTTAAATGTGGTTTCCTCTAGGACTGATATAAAGAACCGCATGAGAGATGAAGATAAGGTAGAGTAAAAACTTTTTAGAGTTTATTTTTCTTGTTTGACTGTGTTAGTCAAAAGCTGCGATTGTACAGTACATGTTTTGAGGACAAATTTGGAATAGTCTAAGAAATATTTGTAAATATTGATTTATAGGAACTTAAAGGTATGCGCTTCAGAATTGAGGAATTAGAGAGAGAGCTCGATAAAGAGAAAAATTCATTGGCAACTCTGTTGACTTTGCAAACGGAGCTATAAGTTAGAGAGCTCAAAATATCTGACTTGTACGCTTTGTTACTCTAGAGTTACAAAGTAAAGTTAGAAGGCAGATATAGATCATAATGAACGATAATAACCAAGTATGTTTTGACTATTTTGGAGTGCTAGAAAATTAGAACATAGAAAATGTTTACCTTGAAATAGGATGTAGATGTTATTACCTTTAGTGTGAGATAACTTCTTAACTTTAGGGCGAAGTATAATCCCAGCTTGTTGGCATGTCAGAAATAGAAATATGTTAGACATTTGTAAAGCAAATTGTAGTTTATATTGATGTTATCTGTGAAGTATCATTGAATCGAGCTTGATGATACAGGTCAAGCTAGGGACTGTCCGCTTGAGTGAACAAAAGACGCTTTAATACAATTATTAATTTTGGGATGAATTTGATAGGATGAACAAAGCATATGAAGATAGGGAGGATCAGTATGTTTAAGTTCAGATCCAGCTTGCTGAGGTGAAGAAAGTTGTGAATGAACTAACTCAACAGATCGAAAGTAAAGATGTTGACAAAGAAAAATTGAAGGGAGAGCTCGTGAGTGCACATAACGAATTAGTAAAGCTAAGTAGTAGGATGACTTGTTGATGGTGAAAGGTAAAGAAGCGGATGCTTTTCAATATCGTATCAGGTCGTTACAGGTGTCAGATAAAGAGCAGCAGGATAATGTGGCCAATTTGAAGGGTCAAGTGGCTAAGAAAGAAATCAAACTTGTGACGGTGCGAGCCGATTTAGCAAGTTCTGAAAGTGTGGTTGAGTAGTTAAGTGAGGTCATGCCTACTAAAGATATTGAGCTTCAGATGGCCCAAAAACGGTATGACAAACTGAATAAGAGGGTTTCGAGGTTGAAGGCAAACTTGGCCATTGCCAGTTTGCATGTCAAGAAGACCGAGGCATGAGAACGATCAAAGAAGAAAAAGAATAATGCTGAGGTCTTGATTGCCAAGGGTGGCACGGTTAACCCATCAGTTCAAATTAAAAAGTTGGAGGCAGATCTTATTTATGTTTGAGCTACCGTAAGGAGAGTGAACAAATGAACTAAAGAGAGTGACTATAAGTTAAAGGTTGTTCTCCGTAAAGAGCAAGATTTATAGGTAGCTATGAAGAGAAAGGATGAGTTGTTTAATAAAGCTCGTATTGGAGAAAGTGATGTAAACGAGTTGGAGTTGGTGGCACTTCGCGGTCAAGTGGAGGAGCTGAGAACGATAAATATTGTTGAGCTGGATAAAGCAGTGGGGACAATATCACAGCAAATTGAGGTGATAAAACGCTTGGAGCAACGCACAGAGCGGGTAAGCACCTTCCACGCAAATTTGCAAAAGCGTCATTAGATAGTAAAAGAGCAATTTGTCGCGTTAGTCATACTCGACCGAAAAAGGATTCGCCTAGAAGAGGTGCACTCGAGGGAGCTAATGGCTGTCATAGCCTATTTTGCGGAAGAAGTAAAGAGGCTTGAGCTCGAAAGGGATACCTTGCATGACTGTGTGGTATTCAGAGGTTGTATCTATAATGTTGATATAGATCGAGGAAATTGCCTAAACGCCATAGAAATGGAGATAGGTTCCCGACCTGCAGAAGTAGTTGATCAAGGAAGGAATATTGTAACTGCTCGATCTCCAGAATTTATGGTTGTATGACCTCCTTCATAGGAAAAAGCGCGGCTGACCTCCCATAAACAAAAACTTGTAAAAGTGACATGTGGTTTCTTTATTTGTAGACATGTAGAGAGATAAAAACAAGTTTTACCTTTGCTTTATCTTGTATCTTATAGATAGTAGAGATCATTGATTAAAAAACTAGTATTACCTTTGTTTTAATCATTGATATATGTATTGATAGGCGATTAAAAACTAGTATTACCTTTGCTTTAATCTTTGCATAGATGTTTGATTAAAAGCTAGTATTACATTTGCTTTAATCTTTATATAGATGGGTTGATTGAAAGTTAGTATTACCTTTGCTTCAATCAATGAGATTTAGTAGATTCTACATCAATAGAGAGTAATATGGGAATAAAATTGGAAGTTTTCATTTTGTAGAAGAGAATGTACACTGTTGGAGATTGAAATCTCACTTTTGGAATGTAAAGAATGAGAATAGAGTAATCTGAAATGGAGAAACTAGGGATTTAGCGATAATATCTTTTCAATCGTCTAGTGCTCTAGAAATTTGGGATTCAGACGCATTTCTCTATCATGAGGTAGTATGATCCAAGGTCAATACGGCCAACGATGAGGATAAGATCTTCCTAATTTTTGGGTAGCTTTCCAGCATTTGTTTTTTTTCTGCTCTATGAGATTTCTCTGAGGACAAGATCGTAAATTTGGAACTCAAGGCATCGAACTCTTCTGCTGTACGAGCTGGCCAGCATATGGTGATATCAACCTAGGTTGGTGATAGCTCGAGCTCGGGTCTCATCAATCCACTTCATATTGTATACCAATTCAAACTTATTTTCTTCGTTTGTTAGCTCATGATCTTTGACAGGATGGTGAAGTTCTGTTCGAATGATGGTATTTATGCCATAAGCTAGGAGAAAGGGGGAACAGCCAGTTAATTGTCTAGGTGTAGTACGGTATGCCCATAAGACGTGAGGAAGTTCCCGTATCCAATTGCCTTTTTTTTGCGAATGAAGTCATTTCTTAAGTCCATCAACTATTATTTTGTTGGTAATTTTGGCCTGTCCATTTCCTTGCGGGTAGTATGGATTGGATGAGGAATAAATGATGTTGTATTTGTTGAGGAAGGCCGCGACCTTTTCTTCAACAAACTGCGGCCCGTTATCGATTCGAATCAGGTGGGAGCATCTGAACCGTGTGATAATATGTTCCCAGATAAAAGAGATGACCTCTTCTTTTCTAGTAAGAAATGTTGGTTACCTGGCGTATTGGGAAATTTTCCTAAAAAATCAAGCACCCACCACTTGAAGGGCCAGAATACTTTGCTTGCGTGGAGTTCAAGTGCAGGAGCTCGTATCATGTGCCCATGTCATTGACATGTGTCCCATCGTCGTGAGTACTCTTCCGCTTGCTTGCGCATTCCCAGCCAAAATACTCCTTGCATAATTGTTCTATTTGTAAGTGACCGACCTACGGCGTGAGAGATACAAGTTCCTTCATGTAATTCTTTGAGCATTTCATCGGCTTTCTTCTTAGAGATGCACTTGAGATAAGGCCATGTCACTGATTGGCGATATAAATGGCCATTCTGAATTGTATAACGCTTCAATTTTTCGATCAACTGTCGTCGTTCTTTTGAATTTAATGAAAGGGGCCCGTCACATTTGTTCTTCGGGTCGAGGTAGGCGATAAAGGGTTTCCTCCATTCATCGTATTCTTCTTCATCGCCCCCAGTATTTATCGTGCATACATAGTAGAGATTAATGTTGGGGGTGGACATCACTTTGATCTGTAGATATTGTGCTTCTGTATCTAAAACCCCAACCAAATAAGCCAAGGAATCGGCATGCCTATTCTCACCTCGAGGTAAATAGTCAAGAGTTACTTTTGCAAATCTGTTCTTCCTATCAACAATGAGGGCAGCATATTCGATTATCTTGCCATTTTTCTTGTACTATTTTGAGTAATGGTAGACGATGAGCAAAGAATCTTTATAGACTTATAGCTCGGGAACGCCAAGTTTGAGTTCTAAGTTGAACCCATAAATTAAAGCTTCATATTTTGTGACATTGTTGGAAGCTTTAAAATCTAAACGGATTGATTTTTTTGATTCTGTCGTTGGATGGAGTAATTAGTACAATTCTAATCCCTAACCTTACGGTTCTTGCTGAACCATCTGTAAGAAGCTGCCACCCTTTCTTTGTAATCCATTCAGCTCGTTTGTCAAATAGCTTGGCAGGTAGATTTTTGGTGATTTTTTCTATAAGGTCAGGGTCATGCTCCTCCCAATCGGGATCTTCCACAGGAAATTTTGTGAGAAAATTGACAACGGCCTGACCTTTTTTGTAATGGCATTGTTCAAACTTGAAATCATGTTTTCCCAAACTGACCGACTATTATTGAACTCATTGTAATTTTTCTTTCTTAAATAAAACTTTATGGAATGGGTAGTTTATCATAACTTTAACTTAATGAGCTTAGAAGTAGTGCTTGAGTTTTTGTGAAGTGTAAACGAGAGTTAGAAGGAGTCGCTCGATCTTAGAGTATCTTGTTTCAGCTGGAGTGGGGATTTTGCTGATAACATAGACTGGTTTTTTGAACATTTCCCTCAAGTCGAATGAGGACTGAGTTGATAGAATTTTTTGTAAATGCGAGGCAGATAATCAGTTTCTCATTGTCTACCTGGGTGCTCATGATGGGAGACTTCCCCAAATAAGTTTAGAGTTCCTGAAAAATTGCCACGTATTCTTTTGTCCACCAGATCTCTTTGTTGGATTAAACTTTTTCTCGTTTGGTACATCCTCGAAGTAGTAAGAATAGCCACATGCATCAATATGAGGACTTAGGGACAAATCAATTAATATCAGCAATCTTTCCTGTAAGTTTCCATACGTCCTTCTTTATTTTCGGAGAGAGCATGTTGAGGAGAGCTCGAATTTGATTTGGGTCTGCTTTAATCTCCTTCTTACAAATGAGATGGGCGTAGAACTTGCCTGAGTATACTCTTAATTAAAATTTATCATGATTGAGCCGCATCTTTTATAAGAGTAGAGTATGGAAGATCGTGGAGAGATCTGTGATATGGTCCTTGGACTGTAAGCTTTTGTACAGGAGATTATCGATGTAGACTTCAACAATTTTCCCCAAGTGTACTTTAAACATTGTTGTCATTAACCACTGATAAGTTGCTTCTGCATTCTTCAGTCCGAATGGCATGACTTTGTAACATTAAAGTCCCCTTTCAATAATAAAAGTGGTATTTTCCTATTCGGCGTCTAAAAGAGGTATATGATTGTATCCAGAAGCAGTATCTATCATAGATAAGAGCACGTTGAGGTATAAGGGATTCCAATTCCAATTCCAAAACGATCCCGTTCAAAGAACCTAGGTGATCACCAATGCTCATACCCTCATATATCTTAAGCGTATGAAGCCGCTCCTTGAGGTATAAGCGATTTGGAAGACTTTTTTTTGCACTAACTTTCAAGCTTTTCCCAAAGACCCTTTGCGGTCTTCTCTCAGACCACGTTTGCCAAAATGTTCTTAGCGAGACAAAGGCGTATCCCGCTCGCAGCCCTTGAATCCAGATCTTCCCAGTCCTCCTCTTTATCGTCGTCTACTTTCTGGGCCGCTATACCTTCAACTGGAGTTTTAGGTATAGGCTTCCCTTTCAGTGCCTTGCGTAACCCACCTTGAGTCATGATATCTTGGACTTGTATTTGGCACAATCCAAAATTGATCTTCCCATCGAACTTCTCCACATCAAGCTTGATCGCGTTAGAATACTTAGATCTTCCCATCTTGCTACTCTACTTGCCCCAAACCTCGCTCTGACACCATTTGTTGGGAAACCGAGGGGGTAAATCATAACGCAAAAGCCCAATACGATTAACAAGAACTCGAAAACTAACTTTAACCAAAGAAAATTTAAACAAAGGCAATAAAACACATACACAAGGTTTAAATTAGGTGGAAACCTTAAACAGGATCAAAACCACCCCCGACAAGCACGACGAATATATTATCAGACTAGGGTTACAAGAAGTTCCAGAGATCACTCAAACCTCACCTCTACCCTTACAGATAATCCTAACAAGAAACCCTAGAAAGAAAACCCAATAAACCACTCCAAAGTTAAACCCTAGATTTCTCCATTTTCTCTTTCTAACTCTTTCTCACCATATAGAAGCCTTTAACATATACTCTCTATTTATAGGCTTTCCATTAGGTCATCTCCGAAATACGCATCATGAGATAATCCATCGTTTTGGATTAAATCCCCTTCAAAACGAACTTAGAAACAAATAAACAGAGCCAAAGTCGTTTGAATGAGTCATGAGGTCGTTCGAACGACCATTTAACAATCCTCTAGAATTTTGGCGCAAGAGTTATTTTCGTTCGAACGACCTCAGAAGTCGTTCGAATGACTTCAACGGAAACTCTGTCGTTCGAACGAATTCCCCACTCATTCGAATGACTTTCCCAATTTTTGAGTTGTATTCCTAACAGCGTAGAGAGAGGGTGGAGAGGCACTGCGAGGGAGACGAGGGAGGAGCATTTTGTTTTAGTTTTGGTTTTGGGTTATTTCTTTTTTTTTTAGTTATCATTTGGGCAAGTTTGGGGAGGTAGGGGTGGCTTTTTGTTTGGCAATTTGAATATTTTGGGGTTAAAAACCCCAAAATACCCCCACTTAAACCGGTCTTAGGGTGGGAAACGACCAAACCATGGTATAGCGGGGAAACGAGCAGTCAAAGCCAAGTCAAAGGGAAACTTAAAATTTTTTGGTTAGAAGTCAACCCAAAAAACTTTAAGGGGGTGTGTGTGATAGTTTTGAGGTTAGAAATAAGCCAAACTTCCAATCAAACTTCCTATTTTCATTTTTTCTGGAGATTTTACCAACTTCTATAATAATAAAAAAACAAACATGTCAAGGGTGAGAAGTTTTGAAAAAATCTCACCTCTTCTCACCCTTGACCATAAAACAAACATGGCCTCAGGTATTAAAGTTTTAAACTCTAAAAGAAAGAAAGTATATGCGAGCTCGCCAACCTTAGGTCTAATAGAATTGAGATAGACCCGTCACAAGATAAACTAAAGAATAGAAGTTTTTCATATTAGAGATACAGCAAGAGTTGTAAACAGAGTTAGATGGGAAATGTTTCCACTAACAACCACCCAAATATCACACATATTTACTTTAACCATATCAATCCTATAACCCTAATTATGTGGTCAATAAGGGTTGTTACAGTAAGATTGGTGATTAAGCACAACCACTTATACCCCCTAGAAGAAAGAAGATTATGGGGAAATCATCCCAACACAAACTCTCCATTAAAACTATCAAAATCAAATTGATTGTTGACTGTAACTCTTTAAATTCAAATTTAAACGCTCATCTTCAGCACGATATGAATCGAAATACAAACTTCTTAATTTAATGAAATGAAAGATTAGAAAGAGATTGCAACAACGATATAGAATGAAGTCAAGATCGAAGATCTCCCTTGGAACTGCAGAGAGAAAGAGAGAAGGTCTGAATCAAGAGGTGATTTATAGAGATAGAGAGATAGGTGCTTCGTAGATGAAGAGATTCTATAGAGACGGCTTTGGGAGAGAGATACGTGAGGGGAGAAAGAAATTCGGGGTGATTTGTTAAAAGAAAGGGAGATGGTAAGACTAAAGTACCCTTTTTTATATGTTTTGTCCAAAGTACCCCTTAGTATGTTTAGTCTTACCAAGGGTTAAATAGATCTAGGTCATCTATCTCGCTCTTTTCCACAAATCTCCACAAAAGAACATCAAATCCCAACCCTCTTTGTCTTTGGGGACAATGGCAAACTTGTCTATTTGAAAAACACTGTTCTCTCATGTATTCAAAAATAGACAAGTTGTCATTGTCCCAAAACAAAGAGGGGTTAGGATTTTATGTTCTTTTGTAGAGATGGGGTGAAAAGAGTTAGATGGGCGGCTTATATCTGTTTACCTATTAGTAAAGCAAGAGTATTTTAGACTAAACACAGATAAAGGGTAGCTTAGTCTCAACAGACAATTGCTAAATAACTCTATCATCCTGAATCTTTTTTCTCATCAAGTCTCTCTCTCTTAACAAAACATTTCTCTTCGACATCTTCCATCTTGGAAATACCATTCTCTCCCTAAATGTACCTCTCTATTTTTACTAGAGATGAAAAGAGCGGTACCATTTACATCATCAAAAGGATTCAGATCACCGTTCTCTCTCTCTATCTCTCTCTCTCTCTCTCTCTCTCTGCCATGGCTAAGCTTGCTTAGTGATCCAGGATTTCGTTGGTTCTAATGATGTTTGATTGGTATAAATTCTATCATTAAGTTTTACTGTGATCTATCTCCTCTGGATTTAGATCCTCTCCTCTCAAATTTCACCATCCCCAATCCCTCTCTAGACATGTGTTATTACAATCTAATTTACTATAAATTTCAACAATTGATCGTGGTGTTTGCTGCAATTTCAGTTTGCTTCACTACTGAATTTGCCTAATTGGGAAATCCTCAATTTAGGAGTTGCCTAGGAATTGTCCAAACTTTCAATCTTCTCGCAAAAGGCTAATTGCATATTTGATAAACATGGATGAGTTCTCATTGCATATCGGCAGGAATTGACATTGGAAGTTGTAACTCCAATCTAATAATAGAAAAAATCGAGCTTTATGTAAGCAATTTTTTCAATATCCTTGGTGTAGGTAGCGAATATTCATACCTACATAGATATTTTGGGCAATCTTATAGAAAACAAAAGTGAAAGCATAAAAATTGATGTATTGGTTGGTATATGTTTAGCAAAAGGTAGGATAGATTAGGCCTCGTGGGCCGCGACAGAAATAACAGAGTTTACAAAGGTAGCTGCCTCTAACGCCTCAAAGCAAACAGAAGAGGGGAAATGAGCACCCTTTGTGGCTAAAACATGTGCCTCATAATTATACAAGCGGTCAATGTGTTCAAAACAAAACTCCAGAAAACGGGACGAACGTGAAAGCATATCCGGTGTAAGGGTAAGGACTCCCCAAGATAGATCATCTGAACTCTTCTTAAAAGCTCTGACAAGGCGTCGGCAGTCCGTCAAAAGCAGCGCTCTCTCAAGGCCAATGTGGAGTGCTGCTTCTATTCCCCAGATCACTGAGATCGCCTCTGCCTCATCTGAGTCTGCTGCTCGAAAGGAGTCAAAACCAACACAAATAATAAAAGAGCAGTGAGTCTTAATAATGAACCTGGAACCACCAAGGGAGTCTTTGTTGAGCCAGGAGGCATCCACTATGACAACATGCCAACCATCCCTGATTTGGGGTGGGGTTGTGCAAGTTGACCTGCAAATAGAGGTTGGGGTCGAGGTAGAATTTATCAGGGTTTTTTTTTGTAATTTGTATTGCCTCGGATGGGTTTGGCTTAATCAGTTTGAAGATGAGTTTCGTTCTGCTAGTTCAAATGACGTACATAATGGTGCTAATATTCCCCTACAGGGAGGAGAGGTAAGAGACACCTCCTATCTATTGAGAGAACATTTTTAGGACTTTAAACATTGAATTAGAGTAAGCCCAACTGCTGAAGTCGAGAGAAAGGTCAGAAGCATACCCGAACTCTTATAGGTTTTTGCAAAAGAAAAGAGAATGTGTGGTGGTTTCCTCTTCTTCTTCGCATCAAGGGCAGGTGGTATCCCATGTCTCGTCTGCGTCTCACAGGTTCATCTTTGTTGGGATTTCGTCCTACACCGCTTTCCAAAAAAAGAATTAAATACAAAAATGTACGTTCATTTTCCAGATCGTACCCCAGTTAAAGTCTGCCGGTGATGTATTGCTGGAGCATTGATGGTCCCTGTAATGTTCCTGCATGGAGGATTTATAGACGGATTTGACCGTAAGAATATCGTTATTTTCCTTCCTCCATCTAAGGACATCCCTAGCTGGGTATTTGCTGAGAGGGATTGTGAGGATGATATCGGCAATATCTTTGTGAAATAGGGAGTGAACCAGGTCTACTTTTTAAATGTAATAGGATGTGTATATGAGATCAGCCACTCTAAAGAGGGCTCTGTTGGGAGGGGACGGCCCTATTGGTCTCCTAAATTATATTCCGGGGATCCAGGGTTCAAGCCAGCAATCCACATTTTCTCCGTTTCTAATGTGACAAATGATTTTGGGCCAAATTCTATTTCTGGCATTAATGATACCTTTCCAAATCCAGGAGTTAGAGGCTTTGGTAGTACATAGCATCGGGGACTCCTTTGGGGTGTACATTTTCTTCATGTTGTGGGCCCAGATCTTATCAGGTTCTTTGATAATGTGCCATAATAGTTTGGCCATCTTGGTTGTGGGTGAGGTCAGTTCTGGTTCTCAGTCCTCCCCATTTCTTTAGCTGACAGATCTTCTTCCACTTAATAAGGTGGGTCTTACAATTTCCTTCACTATTTATTCCCCACAAAAATCTAGCTTTCATAAATCTAATTTTTTGTAGATTTTGATAGAGAAAGGAAAAATAGACATAAGGAAGGACGGGATTGCTGAGTTAAGAGCTTTTATAAGGGTAAGTCTTCCGGCTTGGGATAGGTTTTTAGCCTTCCAGCCCTCGATCCTATTAGATACACAGGATATAATGTCTTGGAAGTTGAGGCTTTTGGACCGATCAAAATTAAGCGTAGCTCCAAGGTATTTTCTCCAGTAAAATCTTTCTTGATGTGAAGGTGTCGAGACATTTTTCCAGGTTTATCTCTTGGCCCTAGACATTTTTGAAGGTGTCGAGAACGTCTTTAAGGGTGCCTGCTTCCCTCAGGCTAGCTTTGCAAAAAATAAAATTGTCGTCCGCAAAGAGTAGGTGAGAAATGGGTGTGCTGCCTTTGGCAGCTTTAATACCGTGAATATCTCCTTTGAGTTCTATTTTAAGGATAATTATGGATAGGACCTCCGAGCATATGAGGAAGATGGAGGGGGAGAGGAGGTCACCTTATCTGATACATCTTCCCGATTTGAGGAACCCATACGGGGTACTATTTAGATTGAATGATATAGCGGAGCTAGATATGCATTGGTGTACCCATGCACACCATTTGTTGCAGAAACCCATAGATTTAAGGGTATCGTTCAGGAAGCTTCATTCCACCCTATCAAAGGCTTTGCTAAGATCAAGTTTCACAGTCATGCAACCAAAGGTGTATTTCTTCTTTTTGAGAGAGTTTAGAACTTTTTAGGCCATAATGATATTGTCAAAGATTTGTCTGCCTGGAATGAAAACATTTTGGGCAGGAGAGATAAGTTTGTTAAGGAGGGGCTTCAGCCTGCAAGCAGTAATTTTTGTGATAATCTTGAGTTTGACATTGCAGAGGCTAATGGGTTTGTAATATCCAGGGTTTTCTGGGTTTTTCATTTTTGGTATGAGGGTGATGTTGGTGTAGTTAAAATCTGCGAGCAGATGCCCGATTTGATAAAAACGCGAGTGTGGCCTTATAGAGGTCATGCTTCACCATTTCCCATGATTTTTGGTAAAAAAAAGGGAGGTAAAGCTGTCAGGCCCAGGCAATTTGTGTGGGTTCATAGAGAAAAATGCCTCCTTAACTTCCTCTAACATGGGTTCAATAGTAAGCTGACAATTGTCCTCATCAGAAATCCACTTTTCCATAATGTTGAGGTCCTTAACTTTAAGATTCGGGTTGGGGGGGACGAAAAGATCCTTATAGAATTTGACAAAAGTGTCCCCGATGTCTTTCCGCTCATGAACCCAGGACCCATCTTGCTTACGGACCTTTCTGATTTTGTTCTTCCTTCTACGACAGATGGCGGATACATGGAAGAACTAGGTGTTGCGGTCACCCTCTCTTAGCCAGGTATATCTGGATTTGTCTCTCCACATGGACTCTTCTTGATCGAGTTTGTTTTTAAGCTCCCTCTGAAGGTCCTGTTCATGGTGGGTGTTAATATCTGTCGAGGGTTTCTTTTGGATAGCGTAGATTTGGTCCCTAACGTTTTGGATCTTTCTGGGGGTGCAGTTGAACATGCTTTTTTCAAGTAATGAGCTCTTGTTTGGTATACCGGAGCTTCCTGCATAGGCGCAGGGGTCAAGACCCCTCCTGCTCCATAGACCAGGCTTTTCTGATGATCTCCTGACAGTCCTCATACTTGGTCCAAAAGGATTGGAAGTGGAATTGTTTAGAAAGTTGGTGTGAGACCAGTTCGGTGTTCAGAATGATAGGACAATGGTCAGAGCCAATGATGGGTAAGTTTTGGATAGTGGTATTAGGAAAGGTGGTTCTCCACGAAATTGAGACCAAGTCCCGATCCTGACGTTGCTTGACTAAATCTCCGCCTTTCCTTTTATTCGACCAGTTGAACGGGATGCCTGAGAAACCCATATCAATCATAAAGATGTCGAAAATGAATTCTTCCATAGGGTTGGGGACCGTGTTGTCGAAAGGAATTTTCCCAAATATTTCTCATTTGCACGTAATACAGTTCAGGTCCCCAAGGATAATCCAGGGAACCGGGATTGAGTAAGTCATACTGCCAATAGATGCCCAATATGTAGTATACGGTGTTGGGCTTCAAGGGGGCCGCCAGTGAAGTACATCCACAGAACAGGCTCCGAGTCTGGTGTAGAGTTTGAAGGAAGTGAGTGAATAAGGGCATCGATCCCTCTAGATGACGAGGATAGGACAGTGAGGTCGATGTTTTGATTCCAGGCGAGCCAAAGACCTCCCCCGCGGTTATCCGAGGCATTAACAGCATGAGAATGTTCGAAGCCAAGGGTGTCAAATTTTAGAAGGGATTCAGGGTTGGAGGATTTTGTTTCATAGAGAAAGATAATGTCCAGGCTAAACTTCTTTTTATGAGCTACGAGCTCCCTAAGGGTGGAGGCCTTCCGGCTCCCCCTACAGTTCCAGGAAAACACAATCATTTAGAACCAAGGGCCGGTGTCGGGCCTGCTTTCACAATTTGGATTGTCCGGGGGTTGGTGCTTCTCCTGATAGGGTCATGGTTTTGTGTATGAAAATTCAGTCTAGAGATTCTCTTGGATTTGCCCTCTCGTAGCCTCAATTTGAGAAGTTTGTAAAGGCGTGTTAAATTCCTCGAGTCCTTGTGACCAGGGAAGATGACAAGAGAGCGTGAGACGCCTACAAACCTACGTCGAAAGACATCTAGACCATTACCTTTCTCTCTAGAGAAGGAAGGGCGAGGGGGTCTAGTTTCCTTAAAGCTCATCAGGGTTTTCCTCTCCCAAGTTCGCCGAATCCAGGACCCAAGGTCCCAATGGGAGATAACCTGCCTGAAGGTCGAGTGCTTCGAGGAACAGGATGTCTGCTCCGACTTTGGGTTGTCAAGGAGAGGTACCACCCTGAAGAGATTTTCCTTAGTATGTATGTGAGGGCTCAGTTTTGATGTGCCTAATAGGGATAGGTTATTGCCTCCCCCACTGCCTAGAGAAAGGCCCTGTGAAAAAGTAGCGGGGAGTTTGTACCGCCACCGCTCAAAATTCGAAACATATAAAGTAACGTACAAGGGACAAACAAATTTTAAGTCACCAAAGGAAAGCCATGCAGTATGAAGCGAGTTTAAAAGGGGTGAGAGTACGCACACCTTTGCGGGGTAATCGGAATCCCCCGTACCCTCCTTTGAGCTGTGTGAGTCCCGGTGGCAACGCTTGCCCTACCCAAGTGTGGGTTGTATGGAGCTGTCGCAACCAAAACTGTTATCTGTCCCAAAGAAATCCATGTAACTTGGCGTATACCAGCTGGAGTAAGACGAATACCCGAGCTCGAGTGGTTCTATTTCATCATTTGATGTATCTCCCTTAGTTCGTTTGTTAGAGTGTGATGATGGGCCTACGGTTTGGCGGATCAGGAAGAGGTACTGATTATTAGCCGGTCTTTGTCTACGTTGGGGCTTTTTACATGGGTAATGAACAAGTTGTGAGGTCGATTATCTGTTGGCTCCCCAAGTCCCGAGAATAAGCCTTAGGGAGGGATGAGCTCGGCTCGAAGCCCAGGCCCAATAGGCGAATTGGGGGACCCAGTGCTTTGAAGGCCCTCACTATGTTTCGGCCCACTTAAGGAGTGCCTTATTTGTTGTGGGGTTGGGTTGTTTTGAGGCAAGCAGTTGTTGTTTTGGTCGGGAACCATGCTCCTCAAAGTTGTAGACGAAAACATTTCCCAATGGCTCGACTGATTTGGGGGAAAGAGAGATGTGATGGGTTGTTGGGTCCCTTTAATGCGTCTGATACAGTCATTTTGGATCAACCTATACCCGTACCAGACTTGATTGATCTGTACACCAGGCTTGGCCGTAGGGTGTGCGACGGTACAGTGCCCAAAAATTAAAAGGGCCAAAAAATAAAAAAATATAGCTCAAAGAAAAAAAAAAAATAACCCAAAACTTCGACCGCAAAACCAAACATCCAAACCCATTATTCAATTTCAAGTTACAAGGCCCACAGTCACAAACCAAATACCCAAACTCAACTTCTCTTAATCTAAGTTTTATACTTTTATCTCCCTACTTTCTTAGACTCTTTCCAAACATATGAAACTTCCCCAACGGCTATTTATGTTTAGTAATACAAAAAAAAATTCTCTGAAATTCAAATTTTGTTTTCGACTAGTTTTATCGATCAAACATCATGGCAGATCTTAGATTTGCTCGAGGGAAAGTCAATTCTGACTGGTGGAGGAGTGGGTCGTAGTTCTGCAGCAGTAAGGAGAAACCATAGACGTTTACCGACGGTGTTGTCAAAATGGTCCGTTGGTCAGAGCTATATTGGAAATTTGCCATGAAAACCGTGGATTTTTGTCCAAAAGAAAGTGGAAGAATATGCAAAATGAGTTTTGCTCATTCTCTCGTAACAACCTCGAGGATCACTTGTTCCTTTATATTGGGTGGGTACACGTTTATGTTGGTATGTTACTTGTTTGATATGTTATCTTAGACCATATGGCATTTTATATGATACATTTGGTTCATTATTTTAGCCTATATGCATTTTATAAGATTTATTTTCGTGGCCAATCATATTGGTATGTTACTTGTTTGATATGTATCTTAGACCATATGGCATTTTATATGATACATTTGGTTCATTATTTTAGCCTATATGCATTTTATAAGATTCATTTGGTTCATTTTATCTTAGACGCTTACTTGTTTGATATGTTATCTTATCAGGGTAATGAGTAAGCGTCTCTCCCATAATTAACAATTCAGAGGTGAACCTGTGCAGTGCGGTAGGGATAGTAGTTGCTTAAAGAGAATGGAACCATATTCCTAATACATAAAAGAAAAGTGAGGGTTTGAACTTCACTATGCAAGTATGGGACTATAAACTTTTCGAGCATGAATTCACATAGTATGCGACTTAAAACTCACTAAGTATGGGACTAACAAATTTTAAAGCATAATAAATTCACATAGTATTAGACTTGAAACTTTTCAGGCATGAATTAGCTAGAGATTTTTAAGGACCAATACCTTGACATTATTTTACATGGAATAGTCTTCATAGATTTATGGTCAAATTCATTTGTATTATACTTTACTTTGATTTCATCTTGCTCTACTGCAACACAAATCTTTAAACAATGCCACTAACCAGAAAACAGAGCAACTAGTATAATCTAGTATGTTAAAAATGCCACTTCAATTATAATCACAAAACTATGCAGCAAATAAAATACAATCAGTAGTGCCTCAGAGGTAGTGACAATTTGTATCTATCGTCATTTATATAATCCGATAAAACATGCAAATTATACATCATTGGCTTCAAGATACAAACATATAAAACCAAGATACAACAAACACATACAGACATATAAAACCTAAATAACAAAGACTCAAGAACACATTGCCTCAGAATTGCAGAAGGTCAGCAAGGCATACAATGCCATTCAGTCCCGAAAGATGGTGTTAATTAAAATGTTTTCATCACAGGCAAATAAACAATACATAAAATGTCATCCTCATGGCCACCTCCATTGAAGTAATTGCAACAACGCTGCTCCTCCTAGGAGATGGGATATGAGTAGGTCTCACAAACAAAGTTGCAAGATCACTTTGTGACGTTTTGGATCATCCAAAACAATGGAATTTGCAAACACTAATAAAAGTTTGCTCCATTGGTTGAGAGAGTTGATCGAAACTCCCCCCGTCACACCAAATTAAACTAAAACGAAACTTTCAGATTAAAGGACAATAAAGATGTAAATGAGAGAATAATTATTATGGACTGTGAATACATACACCATGACCGATATACCCACAATTCATAATAATCAATTCTCTCATATAACTATAAAAAATGTCCACAAATCATCATTATCAAAACCCAAAAAATAAAAAAATAAAGATGATAATTTTAAAAATTAAGAGAAAGGGTTTGTGTGAAACACTGTAAAATCAAGTATGGATGCCTCAGTTTTTAAGATGTGTTCATAGTAATTACTCATAGTATATTTAAAACCATCATTGGCACCCAAAAATATAAATCTAAATTTTACCAAAGGAAAAGCAATTTCAAGTGGTGGGTATTCTTCATTGTTGCATCAGAGAGATTCCCATAGACGAAGTCAACATCCTCTATTAGAGTACTGATGTCCCTGTCTATTTTATCATCACTTGCAACATTTAAAGAGAGAAATAATCCTAAAAATCTTAGAAAAATACACAAAATCCATATCAAAAACCTATTAAGAGAAGAAACCTACAAAGGGGTTCGTGATTTTGGGGATAAATTTCAGAAATAATAGAATAAATTAAGAGGGAGAGAAGGCTGTGGGGATATTTTAGGGTTTGAGGTTTAGGGGACTGTTTTTATAGAGAGAGAAGGGTTGCTGAGAAAGGGAACTAGGGTTTGACGCTGTAGTAGACCATGGTGATGCCATGATTAGCAACCGTTGATTTATCTTGAATGATGTACTGATATATGACCCTTATTTCAAGGTCGTCTCCAGCGGTGCACTTGACACGACCGAGATAAAGTTGGACGATCTCATTCTAGAGCTCGGGACATAAAACTAGCAATCGGAACTCGAGCGAAGCAGCTTGATATAGATGGTCTAACTTGCTCAGTATGTCTACAACACTCATTTTTGAAGTAGTGGCATGTTAAGATCTAAAAGCATCTCCAGCATGATATGAGTTTGTGAATACGTCTAGGAATTCAAATCAGTGGAATGAGTTTATGTGCGCTTGATTTTACATAACTCGATCTGTGAGGGCTTATTTCCAATACTCCGCCTAAATCCAGATATCGACCTTCAACTCGATTGGATGTAAAAGTCAGTTTTGAAACTCAAACTCAGGTCTCAGCATTCGACCATCACATATTTACTCGACCTCGTCAACAAACACGTGGCACATTTATAACACATTATGAAGCGGTTACAAAGAAGAAAAGTTACTCAAGCCGTTACTCGACCATTATGAAGACTCATCAAAACCTGATATTGTAACGTTCCTCATTAAAGCAATAACGGTCATGTTATAAGACTTATAAATAGGATCAGAGAGCGACAGATTAAATGGAGCTGTCATTTGCTACAACACGTTTTAATTGTAGCTCGAGATGTTTGGTATGCCTATTCTCAATGTAGTCAGCACGGAATCAACCAGATCAAACCAAACTGCCTTACAATTTGTATCTAGATGACAATGTACGGCATACCTCCTATGACTATTTTGTAATTTCACCAAAATGATCTACAAGTTTGAAAGAATGCCATTTGTTATGTCACAGGCGTGCCCAACTGATTGAGATAGACCGAGAGAGATCAATAACGAGCGATTCTGATCGAGCTACATCAAGGTAACGAGTTTATCTCTCAATTCCGATCAATCTCACAATTTCATCTTCAATTGATATACATTCGAAGATCTATATCATGTTTGTTTCTCATCTCTTAATCTATAAAAATAATAATATAGATCTTATAATTACATCTGCAATATTAATAGCTCTAATTAGCTTACAAGTATACAGCAGATATTGATTTACAGGATCAACAAAGTGGTGAATCTTATGGTTTGAAACAATAATTTCAGTTAATATAGAAAGTAAGCAATATTGGCTGAGGTATTTCTTCGAACACATGATTGGTTATGTTAGATCAATGTACAGACTTTTTTTATTTTATTTTTTCCGTACACCTTCGCTTGAAAAAAATATGCAATATGACCTAAGGCACATTAACTCTTCTAGCATTACTCACCGAAGGTAGGACAGATGAGGCAGCAAGTTCTTTGTTAGCATTAGGTCAAAGTAGAAAACACACTCGGAGGAAATACGAAAATTTCTAACCAGTACATAGTTGCAACACCATTATAAACGTCGAGAGAAGCAGAAATGAGTAAAAGTAGGCTGCAGGGACTTGTGCTCAACAAAATGTTGCCTATGTGCACCTTCGGGTTGTATGCTTTCCATCTTGGATTGCCTCATAGGAAAGCTTATTAGAGTTATGAGTACAGAAATTTGTCTTACCAAATATGAAAAGTTGAAGAGATTACCCTTAGGAGGAGGAGGAGGGAAGTTTTGAGATAAACTATTAGTGCAGGTCGAATTCTTAGAAATTGTTTACGTAGAACATATCTTGCCGGTCGCCTCACTTTAGGTCCATCCTCTCTACTCCTCTTCGGGATCGGAGCAGGATTGATCGAGATCGGAGCAGGCTTGCTCGAATCATCTACCACAGTCGGAGCAGGCTTGCTCGAATTATCTACCACAGTCGGAGTAGGCTTGCTCGAATCATCTACCTCTCATTTGTTTCATCTCTCTTCTCTAGAGCTTTAATGGCGACTCAATCAATCGTTCTCATCATCTTCTAGTGTCCTCTCTCTCACACTCTCTTTGTTTCATCTTTTTGTGATGAAGAAAACCAGCACTACCAGATGATTCGAGCAAGCCTGCTCCGATCCCGATCAATCCTGCTCCGATCCCGAAGAGGAGTAGAGAGGATGAACCTGAAGTGAGGCGACCGACAAGATATGTTCCACGTAAACAATTTCTGAGAATTCGACCCGCGCCATTAGGTTATCTCAAAACCTCCCTCCTCCTCCTCCTCCTAAGAGTAATCTCAAAACCTTACTATGAGCTTCTTTCCACGTATGCAAACCCTTTCTTGGCAGCGAGTTCTATATTTTTCCTACTGAGGTTGTAACTGTTTTGACTATCGTCAGTGGTGGTAGTTGAGATCATCTATCGCTTCTACTGGGACTCTAATGCCTTCGAGTACCTTTAGATCAATCTGTTAGTTTGATCCATTCTTACAGAAAACTTGTAATTTTTTTATTAATAATAACTGTTATAATCGTGGATTAGATCGGGTATCCCTCTAACCCTTAAAACAATATACTTTCTAAAAATATTCATTTTTGTGTTTTATTGCTTTATTAGAAAGTACATTTTTATTTCTTGTCTGCATTCTGTTAGGTCAATCCATCATTGCAGGAAACTTGTGAAGTTGTGATAAATGATAAATACTATAGATATATTAGATTAGATCTGGTTTACCTCTAACCCTTAAACAATATACTTTCTAAGAATTTTCATTTTTGGGTTTTATTGATTTGTTAAGCTTCCTGCCCCAGCTAGAAAGTAGAAAGTAGTAAGCTCGCTAAGTAGATTGACACCGGGGCAAATTTATTCAGATTGCACATAAATTAATAACCATTGAACTGCTCAAAAATTGTACCCATATTCAAATCTGGCGACTGGTAACTGGCAATCTTTGCACAATGTAAAAACATGTCATAAAAAAGCTATAGATATACTTGCTCTTCGCAGGCCAAAAAAAAAAAACAACCTAATAAGCTAATAAATTATTGATATTCTGGCCAGGCCTTCTTTTCTTTGGGTGTTTGTTGTATAAAAAGAATGACAGATATATCTGAAAACAAGACAAATGTTTTGCTATTGAAGCTGCCATTCTTTTGTGTAGCGGAGTTCAAAATGACAGGCACAGACCCCATAGATATCAATAACCAGAAGATCGTGGAGGATATTAACGAAGACAACACTCATGAGGACCCAGAACAGTCGGATGCAAAAGAAGAGAACACAATGCCCTCTCCCCACGAAGAGGTACCTCTTTGTATATGCATTTTTCCTTCATCCAACACTGATCGTTCAGCATGTAATTGCTACATTTAACTTATATCTTAAGGGATTTCTAAAGTTAATATATTATCATAATCCATGTAGGAGGCTGCTATGAAAAAGAAATATGGAGGAATGTTACCTAAGAAACCTCCTCTCATATCAAAGGTAGCATTCTTGAGTTCAACTGTCAACGTTTACCTATCTAATATCGTAACAAATATTCCTCACCTACAAATACATTTTTTTTTATTCAGGACCACGAGCGTGCTTTCTTCGATTCTGCCGATTGGGCATTGGGAAAGGTAAAGAGCTATCTTTTCTTATTGGCTAATTATTGCATTCACCTTTAAACAGGAGTTTGATAAAGATTAATTGATTTCTGCAGCAAGGAGCACCTCAAAAGCCGAAAGGACCCCTTGAAGCACTCCGCCCAAAACTTCAGGTACGTGAATTTGATTCAAAATATGTCTTAGCCTTCCTTTTGTTACAACTCAATTTGCTTGAAAGGAGTGAAAGTACACATGCAAGTAAGAGATATATAAACAATAGCATAACTAATTTACAACACATTTTTACACGTATTTCTAGTGAAATTAAATCATATTAGTCCTCTTTCACTAATTTGCTCACAGCTTAAAATATGAGATAATTTGACAACTACCCCAACATTTCTTAGCATATTTGAGAAGTACCCCAAAGTTTAACCAATATTTGAAAAATACCCCACTTTTGCTCTTTGACCAGTGTCAACTCAACAGGAGTCAAAAAATTTAAAATCCCAAAATACCCTTTTGTATGTTAAACAAACAAAAATATCAAAAAAGGAAACAGCCTAGAGATACTTACAATTTAATTTAGTGGCATATATTAGTCGACCGTTAGGCATCTTCTTCGCAATGCGATCGGGACGGTACACATGTACTCCTTGGTTTTAAGCTGTTGGATCTGCTCAACTTTAACCAATAGATCAAGGACACGCAATTTTTTATTTTTTTTTATAACACACTCACGTGTATTTCATGTGTTTAACATAAGGGTAGTTTGGGTTTTATACTCGGTCACCTGTTATTCACGTGCAGTCAAACATAGTCAACTGCAGTTGACCCTGGTCAAAGAAAAAAAATGGGCTACTTCTCAAATTGGGTACTGTAGGGTACTTCTCAAATATGCTAAGAAATGTTGGGGTATTTGTCTAAAAATATACTCAACGAAACCCTTGGTCTGCCAACCCCTGCCGGACCATAGGTTGGATTGAACACGTAGAACTGAGGTTAGTGTCTGCCCATGCTGCACACCTCAACACACATCTATAGAGACAGATGACCATTTTTCATTAAACAGTCGTATTTTTCATCACATTCGCAATATCTGTTATCCAAATTTATTATCAAGAAATAAGAGAAATTAGATTATGGAAATTGTTCAGTTTGTTTCATATTTCTGAAAGGAATTAAACATTACCGCGATTGTCCATCATTCAGGAACCATTATATATCTATCTCATTTCTCTAGTGCAAACTTTTTGATGTGCCAATGTCCGGGACCCTTAAAACTGATGTAAATCAATCTCTGGATATACCATCATGAAGAATTTTATGCGTGCACAACATAACAGATCAAAAACCCTGGTTCCTTGTACATTTCATGTCATATGAATGTCTGTGTCCAGATCGGCATGCAATATATTAGGAAATGACTTTTCAAGTAAAGATGGCCCAGACATTATTACTTTTATGAGTTTATCTATGTTTACTTTAGAGCATCTCCAGCAGTGGGAAATAAGTAGGAAAAACTACAATTTTTCACTTTTTCATTCCATCAGTTGCTAGATTGTGGGAAAAGTCCCAACTGGTGGGGAAATCCTCCCACCAGTGGGAGGTAACGCCTCACGAGAAAGATTAACCAATGCCGGGTATTCTTTGTACTTTGTGCATCGAATTAACATTTGACTTGATTTAAACATAGAAAAAGAAACCCAAGCGAGGATGTCTAAGATGTGCAACTTAGTCGTTCCTGCATAGGTTAGTCTCTCTAATCCCTCCTATATCTTCTCATACCCTCTACACTGTTAGAGTGAAGCTAGTGGGAGTAGGAATCTGGTGGGAAATCCTCCCACTCGGCTAGAGATGCTCTTAATGATTATTGGGATCAACTTGTTAAAAGTGGTCTTTGAAGAAATGGAACAAAAAACTGTACTTTCCAAAATAGTTCTCCTACAAATTTATATTATCAAGTTCTATCACTTATGTTTCAATTTTGTAAATGTCTAGCCCACACCTCAACAACAAGCGAGATCCAGGCGCTCAGCTTATGCTCCATCTGACAATGGTGAAGGTGAGTGCAGTTTTCAGCGTTCTTAAAATACACCTCTTTTGTTAGTTAAATCTTTTCTAATGTTTTAATTCGCCCTCTCGCAGATGATGCGAGCAACAGTCCTGGTTCTGAGGATTAGAGCTGTCATGGGTAATCTTGATGAGAGCTCTGGATTTTTATCCCCTGCATCGAGAGCACCAGTATACAAAGGTGACAGAATCTTTTCTGCAATAGTCGATACATAATTGTTGTAACACTGAAATGATGTGGGTTTATTTCACATCTGAAACTTGTGTGACTTCTCTGTATTTTCTCTGCTACTAAATTTTGAACATATTCGCATAAAATTTAGACGAACTTGGTAGCGAAAAAGTATACCTTCAGAACGAAAGAAGCTGTAGGTTGTATGGTTACTTACTCTATGGTAAAGCAACTCCAAGTGTTCCTATAGATTAATAAATCAACATACTTGCCGTCCGTAAAATAGCATTGTCGGTCGGTCTTTGAATGAGTTATCCTACGCTTATAAATCAGCATACTATGTTTGTGTGTCTGCACGGCCATATTTTGATTTAAAGCAAAGCAACGGATTTGAGGTCATATAGTAAGCCTCATCAGGAGGGCGAAAAAAGCAAAAAAGTATTTGTGAAAATGCGACTGATTGTGGGGTTGTTTCATACATTCATTTATCAATAATTGTGTTAAACCCTTACAGTTTTAAAACCTTATTGACACAAGCGATGAGCAAATTTAGCTTCATGTACTATCCAAACTTGTACTGCTTCGGATAAAGCATCAGACGCTTGTCTTGTATTCATCAGTCTGGTACGAATATCTTGCGGAACCCCTCACAGGGAACACTCAATCTAAACCAGATGCACCAAAGTCTCCAAAAACTTAATTGCACAAGCTCCACCAAGATTTAAGCGAAAAGTAGCATTTGCATCTCTATTTAACAATCACAAGTACACATCTTAAGCACTATGATACCATTTGAGTAAACCATTAAACTTGAGGTTCTTCACCATTTTTTTGAGAGCAATAAGGATCGTTAAACCAGAAAGGGGCCATACCTTTCAAAGATTACAGACCGTGCCTCAGTCAACCGTCTACAACCAAGTGCTACCTATCAGAATTTTCTCTAGCTTATATGAGAAATTGAAGTTTTCAGTATACTGTAAAGGTCCAACCACCTAGGGAATAGTGGGGGAAAATGGGTATAGATTACCGTCACCAGAAGAACAACAACAATATATGGGCATTCATTTTATGTAAGACCTTCAACGATCCAACACACATGGTAATAGAACATACGACTCAATATACATTCATAGCCAACCAAGTATCTTTGGTTCTATAAAAGATAGAAAGGAGTTGGAAACGATATGCTTAATCTGTATGAGAACGGCGTCATAAAATGCTGATCCTCATAAACAAAGGCTTTGATGGGGTACTCCACCTTCAGTACATAATTCCCCAGAACCATAGCTAGTAGCCACCATATTTTCCACCGGAAACAGGGTTACGGCGAGATAACCTGGTGAGATAAGAACGAAATTAGAGACCAATCAGATCATAAAATAAGAAAGCTGCCATCCGAAAACCATAATATTATAGGAATCTATGTGCATGCAGGAAACACAAAACAAGGACATTTTGAAGAGAGAAAAGATATGAAACAAGGCAGGATAAGATCGACGGCAATACTGTCAGAATGTAGTTCTAAAAGTTGGTTTCGATACTAAATGGGTGACTTGTTAGAACTTAGAAGTACAAACTGGCTTTCAGATGCAGCAGCAAAAATTAGCTACTCATTGTTCCCCTACTATTTCAAAAATGGCATTTGACTTGAATGCTTATTTTCTGGTGGTTATGAGTGTGTTACCAGACTAGCTTCTGTCTATTCTAAGTATGTACTTGCATCAAAACGGTCATTACAAACAAATATCAATGATGGACAGAATAAGTATCTCCTACCTCGCACTACCAGAACGCCCAGAAGAGTAGCCATTGAATGATCCAGTACCACGTCCACCCCTCTGCAAATAATAAATAAACATAAAAAGGGAGTGAAAAATGCCACAGTTCTTCAGATAAATAATGGAATTCTTCAGGAGAGAAGGCATGCATTTGGCGCAAAAGCATGAAAAGGAAGATTAAGCTGTGAATCCATATTTATAAGGGGTCAGAAAACCTAAAGGCCATTTATTTGTGGGAGGAAGAGAAATATGCTTCTTATGTATCTTTAGCTCTTTCTGAAAACGAGGAGCATACGGCCATAATAAAAGCACTTGTTAAGAGCCTCATCAGCTAATAAGTTCAGATTAAGCGACTTTGAGAGCTTCAGCCAATCACTATTCATTTTGTTTTTTTCCAGGAATCCGAGTAGAACTCTCTTAATATGTAACTAATGTCTCAGTCTAGTATGGAGACATTCTCACCCTGGTATGAGGTGAAATTTTGCCTTCATGGAGAGTATTATTATGCAAAGAACAATACCTGTGAACAGAACACCTAGTCCCCTTTGTTTGGTCCTTCTTCTTCATCCCTTCCTCTTAACTCCTCTTCTCCGTTCCTTCCTCTTAACTCCTTCTCGTCATTACATTTCATAACACCACTACTGTAAGAGTATCTCTCCTCACCATGGAAGATCTAGATACTCTCATGGACCCTCAAAGCCCGGTTGGTTACCTCAAATCTTTGTTCGACAAAGTCTCTACCCTAGAGAAAACTCCGGTGTTGTACCTAGACAAAGAAGATTGAGACTCGGCAGGAAAGGAATGGAGTTTCGGTTTAGAGTGTAGATCCCTAGCCCCTTCTTTCTATATGCAACCTATGTTAGATGGCATAATCCTTGTGTGGAGTAGAGTTCTTGAGATATATCAACTCCTACCCCTCCAAATATCTTAAGACAGTACCAGTAAAGTTTTATTTGCCAACTTTTCTAGTGAGAATGAAAGAAACACCATCTTAGATCATGTCCCCAACAATGTTCTTGGTTTCTCTCTGCTACTTGAAAACTTTAACGATGTTTTGAGGTCAGTGGAGTTTTCATTCCCTACGATTCACGCATGGATCCAAGTCTACGACTTACCGCGTGCTTTTCACACCCGTTACATCCTCAAGAAGATAGCTCTCCTTCTTAGTACGTATGTTACAGATGACCTAGAGGATAAGACGACATTCTGCTCCGACTTTGTGAGAATCAAAGTGCTTTTCTCCACGGCTTTACCTCTTAAGGGCCATATTTCTCTCCATAGATCCGATGGAGCTTCAAATATCCGTCTCGGGATTAAGTACGAGCGCATTGCCTATTTTTGTGAATTTTGTGGAAACTTTGATCATCAGGTTAAAGCTTGCTTGGCTTTCAAAAGTGAGTCAGAGGTTGCAAAAGAGTGGCTCGGATCTTAGCGTTAATCTTTCCTTCGGAGATTGCATTAGGGTTGTGTCGCCTCCTCCAGCCATTTTCAGTCCCAGAAAAACAGTTTACTCCGTTGATCAGAATAATAGTGCCAACCATAAATCTCCTCGTAGCAACGAAAAAGTGCATTTTCCAAAGCAATAGGCCCAAGTTAGCAAAAAGTTATTTGTCAGCACTGTGCATGATAGTTCTCCATCTAGTGACAAGTCCAATCTCAACAGTCAAAGGCAAGTCTCTTTTTGACCCTAGTAAAGTTATCCCTTTTCCTTGTACACGTGATGAGAGCAACTACTAAATTTGTTTCGGATCATCCAACGTTAGACCTCGGTTATCGCATCAATGATTTTGAAATCTCTCGTGTTTCCCAACATGGTTGCCCGATTCGAGGTTGCAGCAACCTCGTTAAACCCATCATGGGTTTTGGCTCTCCTGACCCAAACAATGACAACACACTTTTTGGTGATATGAATAAGTTTATGGAGTCATATGATTATTATCCACCAAATAAGAACAATGTTCAACCTTTAGATTGGAGTGTTGTTGGTGATCTTGATGAAAATGTGCGGTTTGAAAATCAAATGGAAGGAACCACCCACCAAGAAACTCTGTCAACAATACTCTCGTGACCCAAAACATCCATATCCATCTTACTCCTCCAGCTAAACCTAAACCCAACATTGGGCCTCATAACCCGGTTTTCAATGATCGATTTATTTCTATGTTACTCAACCCAATTTCTAAATCTCAATCTAGCCCATGCCCATCTCTGGATAGGCCTGGTTTAAACATCCTTGATATTTTGGATTCGGAATCTTGCAAGCATCAGGTTGCTGGACGTGGGAAAGGTCACATGCTCGGCGGGCCCTCTTCTAAACATGGAGGTGCAAAAATTCGTCCTAGAGGACCGTTACCGCATCAAAGGCCGAAATCGAACCTTATTTTTCCCAACCCATCAGATTTTGGTAATGTCCCTAGCGAAGAGAGCTCCGAGAGTTCAAAACTCATGTATGGGTCTAGGAAAGAAGATCCCGAAGTATTATCGAAGAACCTCCTTGGCGGTACATCTTTAAGGACTCCCACTTATAATGATTTTTTTTTGTACAAGGGGAGGTTGACATTGCCTCTAACGGGGCTTCATCAATCTAGAAACTTGGAAAATTTTCCCCACTTTCGTTTCCGAATTTGTCGGATAGTCCTGTTCATGCTAGATTCAAAGATTTAAGCGGCGCCAAGATGCATAGATCGGACCGTGATAGAGGAGATGCTTCAAACATTGTTTGTTCCCCTCAAATTGTTGTTAGACCCTCTCATAAAAGGTCGTTCATTAAGATTCGTGATATATCCAACATGGATGAGGGAACGGATGGCGGAATTAGGGATGTCGGGAACCTCGCTAAGGTTTGCAAACTTTCTTATTTTGATCATGTTTTTTCCTATTCTCCATGTTTATACCTTTCACTTGATGATGTTATGTTTTCTGATCAATTTAAGACTGGATGTTATACACCACCTCCTTCTGTTAGTACTTTCAAGTTTAAGTTTAGAGACAAATTTTTTGGCCTTAATCTAGTTAACTTGGGTTACATTGCCTTCGGTACTTAGTCACAATATAATATAACCTTGCATAGCAAAACCCATAAGGTTCCTATATCAGTTAGCATGCATTCAAAAAATAGTATAACTCCTCGGCTAATTAAGAGATTTCTTTCAAACTTTAAACATGATTTTGGTAATGGTTATCGTAAGGAATCATATCGTAAATGCTTGGATAAAGGTATTTACTCCTCAAGAAAACTCCCGTATTATTTTGAGACCTTAAGGTCGCATGAATTTCGGCATAAACTTAAACGAAACCCCTTCAACCCATTAATCGGCATCATGCCCTACGCAATGACTTATCTTTCGAGATTTGCTTAAGCGACACATTTTTATTTCATCTCGCCCCGACCCAAGATACTTGTCGGATCTTTTACTTCCCAATTTATGCAATGCCTCTCATAGTCTTAGAGTTAACCAGATAAGTCATGCTCAATCTAAGTAAGATACCTAAAATTTGTTTTTCTAAAGCATTTATTAATTTTTGTTTTAGGCATCATCATTTGCATATTTTGCCTTCTATTTGCACTTTTAAGATACTAGTTTCTCATTGTAGTGGTTTTGGTCCTCTCTTTGATAGGACAAAGACCAAAGGAATTAAAAATGTGTGTTCCTTTCCTCTCAACATATTGGAAGCGGGCCCGACACCGGACATCGGTTACTTGTGTTAGTTTTCTCTTGGAAGGGGAGCGGGAAATCTGCTACCCTCCGGAAGATCCTTGCTCACCAGAAAAAAATTAACCCCGATATTATTTTTCTCAGCGAGATTAAATGTTCAAACCTTAATTTTTTCCTAAATTCTCGTCTCTTGGTTTTTCTTTTTCTCATGTTGTTAACTCATCCAATTCTAATGGAAGAAGGCATTGGCTCGCTTGGAAGGACACCATAAATCTTACAGTTCTTTCGTATTCTCTTAGAGGCATCGATGCCCTAATTTCCTCTGTTATCCCCTCCGACCCCCCAACTCATCTCCCATTCCCTGGCTCTGTTCTTTGTGTATGCCCCCCCCCCCCCCCCCCCGCGCCCGGAGCTCCAAGGTAGAGAAGCCTTCTAGGACTCTATGACGAGTTTTTTTACGTCGGTTAGTTGTCCATGGCCTATTATTGGTGATTTAAACAGTATTACGCGCAAAAAAGAAAAATATGGTAAAACCCCCTTTGACCCCTCTCTCCGTAACCCACTGGAAAATTTTAATTTTGACTACTCTTTAGTTGACCTTGGGTTTTCTGGTATTAATTTCACATGGTCCAACAAGAGAAAAGGTCGTGACCTGGTTAAGGAAAGGCTGGATAGAGCTCTGGCCTCAGACTCGTGGACCCTTAGTTTTCCTATGGCTCACCTCACCAACTTCCCTATTATTAGCTCCGACCATGGCCCTATTACTCTCGATATTGACCCAACCTATGATAGCCACCCTAAGGACATTCTCAGGCCCTTTGAGCGAAACACACTGGTTGTAAATAAGTTATTCAAAAAGCTTAGACTCTTAACCAAATTGGATCCTGACCCCTTAAGATTTGTCGCAAACTCCGCTAAACAAAGAATGACTTATCCACTTGGAGTAAAGAAGTGTTTGACAAAATCCCCAACAAAATCAGGAGCCTTAGAGAAAAAAAGTACTCGACTCAAAAAGATGCCCCGCCATAGGCTAATTCTCTCGTGGAAGCTGACCTGATTAATGAGCTTGAGAACACCCTCAATCAAGAAGAATTTATTTGGAGGGACAAATCTAGAGAAATTTGGCTTAAGGCGACAAAAATTCCAAGTTTTTCCACCTTTCTACAGTCTACTGCCGGAAAAAGAACGTTATAGGCAAACTTCGCAAAGAAAACGGCTCTTGGGTCTCCAACAGAATAGATATTGGTAATACTATTGTAAACTTCTACAAAAACATCTTCACCTCCTCCAACCTCACGCTCAAAGTAAAGAACCTCAACATTTTTGATAAAGTTATGTCAGAGGATACTAACAAAGATATCATGCAATTGCCTTCTCTGGAGGAGGCTAGAGAAGCCTTTTTTTCTATGAACCCCAACAAGTCGCCTGGCTAGATGGTTTTACTCCGTTATTTTTTCAGAAATATTGGGATACAGTGGGTGACGACCTCTACAAAGCTATCATTGTCTTTTTCCAAACAGATCATCTTTTGTCTCCATTCAACCATACCAACATTACCCTTATCCCCAATAAACCCAATCCAAAAAAGCCAGGTGATTTCCGCCCTATCAGTCTTTGCAATGTAAAATTCAAAATCATCTTTAAGATCCTGGCTAATCGCTTGAAGCCCCTTTTAGACAAGCTTATATCTCCTTCTCATAATGCTTTTGTCCCGGGAAGGCAAATTTTCAATAACATTGTGATGACGCAATAAATTCTTAACATTTTGAAAGAAAGAAAAAAATGAGCTTCAGGTTGCATGGTCATTAAGCTAGATATCAGCAAAGCTTTTGACAGAGTTGAATAGGGTTGCTAAGATGACTCCATGGAAGCTATGGGCTTCTGTGAAAAATGGAGAAATTGGATCAATCAATGTGTCTCCTCCACCTTCATCCTCGCTTTTAACTGAACGGTTCACCCTTTGGCATTTTAAAACCTGAAGAGGCATCCGCCAGGGCAACCCTCCCCCTTCCTGTTTATCCTTTGTGTCGAGACCCTCTCCAAAATACTGCTCAAGGAAGAGGATGACGGGAATTCGCACAATATCAAAATTTATATAGGCGGTCTTCCTATTTCTCACCTTTTCTTTGCTGATGATAGTTTCGTGTTTTGTAGAGCCACCCTGGACAAAGCAAACATAGTTAAAGAAGCCTTAGATACCTTTAGAAGAGTGTCTGGACAAGAAGTTAACTTTGATAAATCTTGCGTCATGTTCAGTAAAAATTGTCATCACTGGCACCTCAAGATGATCCAAAGAATCCTCAAAATCAAGAACGCCCCTGGGGAAAAGTACTTTGAAGCCCCGCTAGTCTTTAGGTGGTCGAAATGCCTTGATTTTCAAAGCATTATTTCCAGAGTCTCCAACCGCATTGAGGGGTGGACAACAAAGTTCATCTCTTAAGCTGGTCAGTAGACTTACCCTTATTAAAGTTGTTAACTCAGCAATTCCCTCTTATCTTATGTTGGTTTTCCCTTTTCCGGCTAAGATTTGCAACAAGCTGGACTCTCTTAACGTTAGGTTTCTCTGGGGTACTAACGAAGAAAGAAAAAATAAAGTACATCTCATTAGCTGGAAGCGCATCAGCAGAGTCCTAAGTTGGTGGATTTGGCATCAGGAAGGTTGTTTTTCACAACCAATCACTTCTAGCTAAGCTATTATGGAGGATCATTAAAGAACAGGAGAAGTTGTGGGCTAGAAATTTAATTAAGAAATACTCCCCCAAGGAGTCTTTCATGAGTCTTTCATGACTGTCTCCATTAAAGCTACCGATTCCTGGATTTGGAAAGGCATTCTTAGAGCCAAAAACATAATTTGGACGAATCTGCGGTGGCACATTAGGAATGGAGAAAACATTGACTTTTGGCAAGAACCTTGAATCCCTAATATTTCATTTGGCAGGCCAGCAGGCCCGGTCCTTAAGAACATGGAGTTCTCTAAAGTTTTTTATCTCATTTACCATGTTTCTCACTCCTGGAAGGTTAATCGTATTTTAGATATTTTTCCTGAGTCGATTACTATCCATATTTAGTCTATTCCCCTTAACATAAATCCTGCCAAAGACACTCTCAGATGGACTATAGAAAATAACAGTATTCTCACTGTTAAGTCATAAGTCCATGGCAGATGGAGTTTGTACGACGTCTAGTCAATACCACAATGGGATTTGTCTTGATAAATCTTGGTCTTCTATTTGGAGAATCAAAGTTCCTTTTAGAACCCAAAAACTTCATCTGGAGAGCTAAGAATGAAGGTCTTCCTACCGGGATCAACCTGACTCATGACAAAGATATGAGCAAAGTTATTTGCCCCAGATATGGTGAAGAAGAAGAAACTACTACGCATGTTCTGTTTTACTGTAAAAACTTGAAAGACATCTGGTATGCTTTTGACTTCTTTCTTAACAATAGTGTTTGGCCCTACTTAGATTCCCTTCAAAAGGTTTTGTATCTTCTTGCTAATAAGAGTTGTTCAGCCTGACACCATATCCCTTTGGGAGAAAACTGTTGTTATTATGTTTGTCATTTGGAACGATAGAAATAATATTATTTTTAACAATAAACGGCTTTCTTCACATGAAATAATTAGGTTAGCTAAAAGCTATTTGGGGGCCACCAATGTTAAACCCAACCCTCTAATTTCTAATATCAAAGTGCCATCTCACCCCCCTGGCTGGTGAAGGATGGTCTACTATTTTTGTTGATGCTTCTTGGTATTCTGCTATCTCTAATTGTGGTACTGGGCTTTTTATTAAAACTGTTAACAATTTGATTTTTTTTACAGGTCATGACTTCTCCAGGGCCGATGACCCTGAAAAAGCGAGGCTAGAACGGTCATTAGGGGAGTAGAGGCGGCGTGGGGTGCTGGGATAGAAAGAATTCTGATTGTGTTAGATTGCATGACTCGTTAAACCTATTGCTAGCAAGTCTTTAAATCTATCTTGGGGAGCTCTCACCCTAGCCCTAGATTTGTTGAGTTTGGCGGCAAATTTTGTTGATTTTCGGTTCGAGTACATTAGTAGATCTCTTAATTTTGAGGCTCACACCCTTTTCCGCGTGGGGTGCCCATTATTTTAGCTTTGTTGTAATATTCGCCACGAGGCTTTGAACCTCGTGAATTGTGTTGTATCTTTATTGCCTCAAGGGGCCTAATCTATTTATTGTGCTTTGCCCAAAAAAAAAAAAAAATTTACCTGTGAACCATCAAATCTTCCATAGCTGTCACTTGCAGGCAGATCACTGGATCTATCATGTCTACTCGAGTAAGAAGAATCTCCTAGGCGATGCGATTTACTGTCTTTACTACCATATCTTGGAACATCTGGATAATCTGCAGGCATGGGGGGTTGATGGTAGAGAGCAGCTGACCAATCACTGGATCTATCACGCCTACTCCAGTAAGAAGAATCTCCAAGGCGATGTGATTTACTGTCTTTACAACCATATCTTGGAACATCTGGATAATCTGCGGATATTGGGGGATGATGGTATGGAGGAGCTGACAGATCACTGGATCTATCACGTATACTCGAATACGAAGAATATCCAAGGCGATGCGATTTACTGTCTTTAGACTCTTTACTATCATATCTTGGAAGATCTGGATAATCTGCGGACATGGGTAGACGACGGTAGGGAGCATCTGGTGGATATGCAGACAATCCACCTCTTCTACCGAAATGATTGTTTTTTAACCGCGTTGCTACTTGTACTAGAGCATTCCGAGCCACCTCAATTTGCCCACCAATCTGGTCATATACATCATACAACTAAGAATGTTTCTAGAAAATAAAGAAACCAGATTTATATACAACAAATAACATAATGAATGTATCTTGATATATTTAAACATCTCTAGACTCTAGCAACAAGAAAACAAAAATATCTCATGTGCTGTTGTCATCCATCGTGCTTGAGACATGAAGCTTCGTTGTTGTTTTTTAATGTTTATCCCCTTGACATTCTAGGACAATCATAAAGGAAAAAAAGACGTCATCACTTCCCCAGGATGTGCAAATATATCTTGGGGGACAATAATGTTGATAATTTACCTGTACTATCTGCTCATTTTCACATGCAACTTTTGGATTGTCTTCTTTTGAAAGGATGAAAATACTTGCTCTTGTCAGTCTCCTCATCTCAGTGATGACCGCACCACCTTTCCCTAGGAGGCACCCAATAGATGATGATGGCACAAGTAGACGGGTGGTATAAGATTCACCAGATTCTTTTTTCGTTCTCTCACTACATCTGGGCTGTAAGCGCAAGGCTGCATCTATAGTTGGGGAGATTGGGTCTTCAAAGAACTAAAGAGCATGATTTAAACAATTCTAGAAATTAAACATGTATATACATTATTAAAGCATAAGAATATTCATGTCTATCAATGTTTTGTATAATAGTGAGTGATTATACTACCACTACCCATGTCTATATTGTTAGAGCATAATAAGCGTATTTGTGTCGATTATATTAGTGATTTACAATATAACCATGTTTCTTAGTTTTAATTTCAGTATTATAATAATAGTGGTACTTATGAAAACAACAGGTAAAAAGAAAAAGACTATTTGCATATATGAACATAAGAAATCTAAAAACAAAAGAAATATAAAGGGCACCTGTTCTGATGAGATAAATATTGTGCAATCATCAGCTTCAGCATCTGAAGTATCAATTTCAATATACGCCTCAGTATCCTGCTTGATTTTCTTGATGAATGAACCACCTTTGCCAATTACACCTCCAACATTTCCAATTGGGCAAACCAAAATAAGAGAAAATTCTTGTGAACATCCTTCATCTCTTGGACCAGGGCAATAAGACTTCAAAAACCGATCCCCGCGTGTGTATGGACCATCATATTGATGGGGTATACCAGAAGTGAGCAAATGTTGGGACTTGGAAGGATTATCATGGAGCAGAAACGACATTTGATATAAAGCTTTTTTCACCACCGACTCATCCCCAATTATCTGGTGCAAAGAAACTTTGACTTAAGTTCTCTTCATCAGCTGAAGGTAAACAATTTCGAGTACCAGCTCTATACTCATGGACAATCTCAACAGAAAAATAAATATATCACAATTTAGTATTCAACTGGTACCATTGAGATTACATATAAGACTAAGATGTTCTTTTACAACTGCTACAAAACCCCACTTTATTTAGGGGTTAAACTCTTTATATCCAAAACCTTGCTTTTGGGGGCAACAATGGGTAAATGGCACATTTATGATGCAAAATGAAAATTGGTTGCCTAGCTAAAATACAAAGTAAAAGAAAAAAGAAAGTACAATTGAAAACATATCATAATTTCATTGTGGAGCATTCTGGATAGTACCACAAGGATTGGGTTTACAAAAACAGCTTTTGATCGGGATGCTTTGAGCAGGGTGATTCAGCATTGAGCCATTATTTGCTTTGATGTCCTTTTCATCCTTTTAGTGAGGGACAGGGTGGGGGCTCTTCCTACTCATTTGCTTGTATTTTTTTTTTTAAATTTGGGGGCATCTGTTAGGGCATGATGTCCTGCATTCGTGTACCTGGCTTTTGCTCTTGTGGTGGAAGGCAAATCCATTAACTAATGAAATCGCTTCATTTTTTTAGAAGAAAGCTAGAGTTAGGCAGATCCCCCACCAGCGAGTATTATATACAAGTTTCAAAGTGTTACATCCTAAATTCCTAAGATATTTACATCTCATGGTACATAAATTTCTAAGATCAACAGTAAAATCTTGTGGGAAAATGAGTTTCAGGGAAGGAAGCTTACCAATAATAAGAAATAACTTCAAATAGTCCATTTACCTGGAGAATCGCATCAGATCCCATAGCAAAAGGAGGCAAGAGGTCATTCTTAATAATGCGAATCTCAGTACCGGTTTCAGTTCGTATGTTGTGTATCACCTTCCCACCTTTCCCAATAATACATCCAACTTGATCCGACGGCACAAGTAACCTAGCAGTAACTTGCCAAGCCTCTTCGCCATCTTCACCATTACGCCCTTCATCGTACGCAACACTGTCATGAACCCTAAGTAAAGCATCTTGTGCTGGACAAATGTTATCACCGGTAATTTCAAATACATTGGTTTCCAGGCTTGAACTACAAATAGTAACAACACGTTCATCACAACCCAGCACACTATCTCCAATTTTAATTCTTGATTTAGTTTCTTCCCTTAGTTGCCTAACAGCATCACCTCCCTTACCAATTATAATTCCAATCTTTCTACCCAGACATAAATACCGATAAACTGTGTTTTCCATCCGACGAGCGTACTGTTTTCTATTGTCACTATGATCTCTTCTTTTACTTTCACCTTCGTCCGGATAGCCATGGTGATATTGAGAATTCTTACCATCACCATTTCTCTGATCAACCATAATAGAATCTTTAGTTCGATATCAAATGATGTTGATAGTTCAAAACTGATAATTAGTTGGCAATCTATCTCCTGCAGTCAAATCTTCACCTTAAAAAGAATGAATCGGAAATACTTGCACAAAATGTGAGTAAATGAACCGGAGGAGTTTCTCCTTTTGATTATAACAACAGGTGAATAACAGAGAGAACAACAGAAAGAGACATTTTAATAGATATGACTATATATGTATGTAGCAATATAAAACGCAAGGGAAATGAGGCTGAGCATCTGAATATTAAGGGAAAGACATAGTGAACATAAACATTTGGAAATATAAATGTCGGCTAGTAAATTTACAATTGTTCTGCAAATATCTAGAGTATGTAGCATCTAGCATAAGAATAAGTTCTACCCAAAATTTACTAGTAAGGATAAATGGTACTTGAAAACTAAAGATTACATAAGAATAAGTTATACCCAAAAGTAAATAGTGTGAAGAATGACGGAAGATTTTGGGAGATGCAGAAGGACATGTTAGACGAGGAGAGTGTAAAGAAGATGATATCAAGATAATCTAGAGAAAAAATAGTGATGTAACAAAAGAACCACGGTAAGGGGTTTGTAACAACTATTGGGCACTCATAGTCAGCTAGAATCATTGGAGTAGTTCAAATTCTAGAGAAGTGCCTAACCGCGGAAGGCATTAGTGCAACAAAGATTTCAAATATTTCATCTTTTGGGTCAAGGAAGGTGAATGCATTTAATGTTGTTTTTGGAGATCACACAATATCTGTCGAGAAATGGTCTAAAATTGGATTACGTGTTACTGCATGACGGATGATGCGTGATTAGAATTCTAGAAAGCGAAATCTCAGCCAGTAAAAACTATTGTTCTGCCAATATCATAGAGTATGTAAAATCTAGCAAAGTGGGTATCCGATAAATACACAACAAGCATCGAAACTACAATGGTGGTGGACATCGTGGGCATTTCAAAGACAACAAAAAATACCACAACATTTGTAATTCAATTTCAAGTAAAATTTGACGAGAACTTCAATTCTGGAACAATGGGGTTGGAATTAAGTTGACAATGAAGAATAATCACACCCCAGATAGAGTTCTCACATCTTACAAAGGGTACATTGTCTTCACCGCCCCTAAATTCTCTATTTCCCTAGCTCCTCCATGCTTCATAGTCTCATTAATACTACAAAAATCGAAGAATTCACCCAGAGGGGGTTCTTACATCTTCTAGAGAGACACTTTTCAGATTTCACAAAACCCCAATTCTCTACTTTAGCAATCAAACATAGGGTTTTGCTTACACAATAAAACTACTTCATTATCACCATATTTACTCAAAATAAAAATAAAAATAAAAAAATAATAAAAACGGGATGCATGTAGTTCAGCAAACAAACTATAACTATTTCAACCATGAATCGTGAAATTAATAAATAAAAAATGTAATTAAACCAAATTTAGGGTTTAAAGTTGGGTTTCTCACCTTGTACTTGTTTTGACTCCAATGTCGCCAAAGAGAGAGATGGGGTGTCTGGAAATCATGTTTTAGGGCACTTTGAGTATTTGATTTGAGAGAAACTATAGTGATTTTATTACTCCCAAATCCCCAAATATTGAATTCTTTTTCTTTTTTTCTTATACAATACATGCGGTTCGCGAACTTTTGGCGGGTTGACTGTGAGCATCTCCAACAATTTTGGACACTCCGGGGAAGCTCGAATACAGAAATAAAGGAAAACGTTTCAAAGAGAAAATACTAGAAATAGTTTTTATTTGAAAAAAGTGACTATAGGGAGTCAACTGTTTTGTGGAATTTTGGAAGTTTTTATTCATTTACAAGGCAACTGGAATACAAAAGGAAAACGTTTCAAAGATAAAAATACCAATGAGTGTAAGAAACACTCTATACGGCCGTTTGATAAATTTTCAATGGTAGTTTTGAATTTGATTATCAATTGTGGAAGATGTGCTCTAGAGATATACTACGGTAAGAGGTTAGTTTGTTGTTACAAAGATTGAAGTAGAGAGTCTGTAAGGGCCTAATCTCGTAATAGCTTGAATAAGCTCTTACACCAAATATACTTTTGACACAATTAGTATAACTGGTAATAAAATTGACACGGGTGATTAGCGTAGAAGCCTTTGAATATGTGAAAACCACGACCTCATCTTAAGGATTTTAGTAACTGTATCATTATTGCTTAAGATTGATATTTCGATTACAAGTTATCATCTCTTGAGCTAAAAAAGCTTGGTCGGTCCCCTTCTTCTTATGTGTTATATTCCTTTTATAGACCTTACTCTCAGTTCGTTTATACGTATCAACACGTTCTCTTGAATTTGGGGAATAGTGGTAGTTATCTCAATAACTGCCAGTTCGTGTGAGACAGGTGTCATTAACTTGTTCTGTTTTACTTTGAGTGCTCGAGCCATGTTCTTCTGCAGTTCGTAGTCCAGATGTCATTGTTAATAGCGTATGTCACGTGCATGTTGCGTGAGATTAGCATGGTATTAGCTCGATAATATCCCAGTTCGAGGGATAAGTCCCTACAATCGCCTCCTCTCAACTGAAGGCACGTGTGTATTGAGTTAAGAAGGTTCAATCGAGCGCATGGGATAAGTCCCTACACTCGTCTTAGCTCTGCTGATAGAGCATGTAGCTTTTAATCACGTGGTTACTAAAATCCTCAAGCCGAGGTCGTGATTTTTACATATTCAAAGGTTTCCACACTGATCACCTGTGTTATTTTTATTATTAGTTACTAGTGTAGCCACACGCGTGATGCGCGTTCAACTTCCCTTTTCAGCAGAACTTATATGTATTGAAAAAAACTACATCTGACTTAGAAGTTGTCTTCTGACACGGTAGAAATAATAGTTAAGATCAATATTATACACATTTGCATTCGGTAGTAATATAAGAATTCTTAATTTCTAGTAAATTTTCTCATTAGCCCTGCTTGTTTCTCTTTATTTGTTTCAAAACCTAAGTCCATTTCTAGATGTATTTTGAGCATTGGTGACTTCCAAAATTAGACAGGGCATGCTTGCAGAATTAAATATTGGTGCCTATCCCTATCTTGCAAAAGAACCATGTTAATGTTATACCCCTGCTATATGTCATTTTTTTTTTCTTTTCTGATTTTAAGCCTATTTGGCTCGCTAACTTAGCCAGCCTATTGCTGATGCTCTTAGTGGGTTTCAGTACATTTTTTCTTTGGACTCCATGTTCAAAGAATAATATATTTCTAGTAGTAAAAAATAAACTTGTGCTTAGCACGAACAAAATCATCATTAGAAAGAATGGAACATGGAACCAAAAATGAGTAATGGCAAATTCCTTACAAATATTTCATCAAATATCACTGTTATTTGATTGGAGTTAATAAATAACAGTTGACCATCGCAGGTTATGTTATTTTTTCCTAAAAATGATTTCTATGAAAAATCGATGGTTAAATCTCTACAACAGGAACAACAACTATATCCATTGCTGAGAGAAAATCATAAAATATAACTAAGACGGAAGTAAGCTTATACAATCTCGAAGATATGGATACTTGCTCTGTTGTTTCTCACCTCCTATATTCGCCACAATACATTAAAAAAAATACTATTAGGTTTGATTCTCTCTTCGAGTAAAGGCTTTAATATGATTGATAAATATGTCAACGTTTTCCAAAAATGGTATGACCATTGTCCCTGCCATTAATCAAAAAATGAATCTCATGTACTAATAAACTATAAACAATTTCTAACGAAAATGACAAATTACAAAACTAAAAACATGTGAATATTTCATCCTTTTAATTTCCATATGCAATATTCATGATAAACTATTTTGAAGGTATTAAACATGTATGTATTACGAATACAATGTTTGGTCATTGTTCATTATCTTTGAACATAATTTAAATCATTTATGCACACTTAATCAATAAAGAAAAATGCAATTAAATGTAATTAAATGCAACTGAAACTGATAAAACATGGCTAATCACTCTATGTTAGGCTATTGATTGCAACCTTTATTGAGTGCATTAAAAGATACTCACACAAAGTTGTAGGATTCTTTCCACTTGAGAACTTGGCTTGGTAACAGGGATGTAAGGTTCGTCCAAAAGTACCATAACTTAAACTATCTTGAGTGTGCAGCAAATATAGTTTTGGGGTTTCCTATACTTTAAGGAATAAAGATTTAGGTTTAAAAGTTCTCTATGGAAATACTTGCATCTTTCTGCTTTATCATATTTTATTTAAAATCATATAGAATCTTAGTGGATTTGAGCCACTATCTCTTGAAATACTCGATATGACATCCCATTTCTAAACGTTCTTCCATTTGAGCTAAAGATCCATATGAATAACAAAAAGTGAGAAAAATTCACCTAATTAAATTAACCAATATGCCCCTAGAATATCCTTACAAACAATCATTTTAATATAGTAACTGAATTTTCAAAACCTATGAAGTATCAATAGTATAAAAAACCAATTCAGAATGCCTAAAACTGGAGATGACATCGACAACTGAATTTTATAAAAGTGAATTGGAATTGACATTTTCTCCACAAAGAAGCTACAAAAATGGTGCCCAACTAAAAGCATAGTTGTTAAGACTGCCTATAACCGGCGGTTCACTATTGCGAATCAGAAAATAAAAACTCCAAAAAATCTTCTTACAAATTTATTTACAGCATGGAATGCATCATGGACAATGCAATAACCAAACTAATCTTTCAATATTTATAATAAAGAATATGAGCACTTCATCAAAATGGGAGGCAAAATGATGTACACCATAAGTTACTTGTAACAAATCTAAATGTAAAAGTAAAACAAAAATCTACATCCAATGAAGGTGAATATAAGGCAAACACGTAATTTTCACATAAATAAAGGACAAATAGATACTTTAATTTCTTCCACAATCAAATTCCCCAAGAAAATAAACCAATGTTTATTTTAGTTCCTGCATCCATTATCGTTATGCATGGACCTTGACAAATATTGCCTAAGATAAATGGTTTTTTATGATCCAATGTATCGTTATGCATGAACCTTGACAAAACTACCAAAGAGTATATGCTACATAACCTAACTTTGTTTTCTTTTCTATAATGGCACTTTGTTCAATGTCAATTTTAAACACCCCTATTGATTATTTAAATAAGAGAAGCCAATATATATTGTCAAGTGTATCACCTATTTGGAACTATATCATTTTGTTGTATTCTCTCATACTTAGTCTAAAATCTTCTAAATTGCACTGATACTCAAGAGTCAAGACTCAAAGCCTCATACTTATATCAATTTCATTACTTTTGATGACCTTATAATATAAATAAAAGTACATCCAAATATTAATACTCAAGTGCCCCATAATAACATTTCTCCATGAACATGCTTCTATTTCCATCTCCACCTTCATTTTCGGTGGCCAAACCCACAAAACATTAATAAAAGTAACCATAAGATCCTATAAGTGTTAGAGATTAACAACTTAAGAGAAACGCTTACATCAAAAACAAATCTACCTTTAAAAGCCTGAATGTTGTGAACATGGGTCCAAACAACAAATATATTGAAAAACTAATAACATTAGAAATTATTAAAAATCGAAGAAGATTAAAATCAATTACAGGGAATCAAAGTTTTACATATATTTTATTTTCTACAAAAAGATCTCCCAAAAAATAACAAATCATAAATGATATTGCCCAAATGGTATTTCAATCTCTGAATCAATGATAAAGAAATTAAGAACAATGTATACCCAAAACCAGTGATGAATCATTGAAGAAAACCCCAAAAATAAATAAAAAATAAAAAAATTAGGAGTAACCAAACCAAAAAAAGAAGTAAAAAAATAGAGGGTTTTTTAAACATACCTGATTGCTAGGGATGAAGATGCTAGGGAAAACGATTAATTATGAACAACCTTAACAAAAAGATTTTTGAAAGATAGGCTAGACGAAGAGACGCATAAATTATTGAAAATAAGGAAAATTTGGCAAAGAGATGTTAAAAAATAATCAATAGCAATAACTTAAAGATGAGAATGAACATAGACTATTGAAAATTAAAAAATTAGGTCCAAAAATTGATCAAAAAAAATACAAATCAGGTAACCCAAACATGAAATAAAAGTATGATAAGGAAAACAGAGATCAAACCCATTAACAACTTGTGAAACCCTTAAATCTCAAATACAAACATGAAGAGTGAGAGAGGTAACAGTTGGTTATTTTAACATGATCTTCAAGATAAAACTAAGAGAGACAGAGATAGACGGAGGCGCTTGTAATAAAGGATTTTTGAAAGAGAGTAAAAATTGCTTTTTGTAGATTGGGGAAGTTCTTTAAAAAGAGAGTTTAAACGAAGAGATGCGATTTGAAACTTAAGAGACGAAGTGGTGTGAGAGAATTCGCGGGGACACGTGTCATTATTTAATAGGTTGGAGGGACCACCAAAAAGTGAGACGGCGAACCGCCAAACCAATCCGCTTAATAGTATTAGTTATACTAATTGTGTCGCAGGTATATTTGGTGTAAGAGGTTATTCGAGCTATTACGAAATTATGCCTTTACAAAGTCGATTGTAATAGACAGTTTCAGTTGTTATTCGATGAGCCCCTGTATGTCTAGAGTTACATTCTCCATCACCCAATGATTTCCTTATGACTTTAAAAGATTTAGTAGATTTTTGAAAGTTTTAACGAAGGTTTTTCAAATATGACTTGAGCTAGTACAGATTAAGTTATTAATTTGATTGGGAAAAATATAACTTTTATAAGTATTGTCACATTACATCCCAAAACAAAGAACTCATCTTAATTCCCATTGAATAGCCATTCTAGCTTCCCAACCTCGCTTCTAACTATTCTTCTATCTTCTTGATTGTGGCTTTTGCAGTTCTAAGCTTTTTGCTAGTAGTTGGAAGTGGTAAATGATAGACGTAGAAATACGTATGATTAATACGCCTAAAAATATCATTTTGTTAATCCCGATTTATTAATTTCTAATGTTAGTAGCATTTTCTTATTTTCAGGCATTTATCACTGTTGGAGCTAATAAGTATAAAAAGACATCTAATAGAAGACACAAATAGCTTAAGCATTTCCAACAGTCTCTTAGGTACAATGAAGATGTTTATATTCAATGTACATGTAGATTTACTCCAAGATGAAGAAGGACTCTACAAGAATTAGCTTGAGAAGAATTATCTTTACTTAGAGATAGAGTTTTAGTATGAAAACAAGTCTCTCATATCTCCTATAAATAGGAGAGCAGTTCCATGTATTTTACATCTCAGTTTCCAAGGAATAAAGCTTGCAGTTTTTAGTATCTCTCTCTATCTCTCTTTTTTATTTTATGCTTTTAGTTTAAGCTGTGATCAACACCATTAATGGAGAGCTAATCTCCTTAGCTTAGGCTAAAGATTGAACCTCCGATGAAGTGAGCTAAATTAATGTTAATAGTAGTTTAGATCTAGAATTAGTCTTCAATTCTCTGATTTGTAGTTACGAAGAGTTGATCTAGCCATGACAACTCTAAGTTACTACAAATATGAGGAAGATGTTGAATTAGCCATATTCGATTGTTTTCTCGCTCAAAGAAAATTCTAGATCACTAGAGTTAATATTCTCCACTTAGCCATGGAAAGGAGTTTATAAACCCTAGATCCGATTGTCCATGAACAACGAAGTTCTTACTTAGGGTTTTAGCCGCAAACCCTAGATCTTAGACCCGAATAGACATAACCATGGCTATTACCTGCGGATAGAAGCTACCGTTTTCATATCGTTTAGTAAACTAAGCCGGAGGTGATCCAAAGCCTAGGTTCTTTTCCTTATAAACGTACCGAAAATTAGTAATTTAGATTTATGTTTTAGATCAAAACATTTTTATCAAAATTAGTTTAGATTCGTTTATTAGTTAATTAGGAAATTATATTTTTAATACGTTTACTCCCCGTGGATTCGACCCCCGCTTACCCTTACTATATTACGACACCCGTAGTTTTGAGCGGGGTATTTAAAGACCGAGTTTTTCTCGCATCAGTAAACTACAGCATAATAACTCTCACATCTAGTACCATCTCTAACACTATCAGCTCGGATGTTATCATCTCTAACACTATCATCGTATCAACATAATGCTTAACCATTGGCTATTGTATTAGATTTTAAAATAATTTAATCACGAAATAGAGTTTGTGCGCATAACTACTCAATTTCCTCCAATAGCTCATAATAGTGTCATATTTCATATTGCAAAAATTGTAGTCTTGCTACTGGGAATTTTTGGCAGCAAAACAAATTCATTGAACAATGTTAAGGACATATTAATGTTTCCTTTTTGTTTGGTTGAATGTTGTGAAGGCTAGAGAAATGTGGGGGAAACCCCATCATTATTGTGATTTTGCCAGGCAAAATTCATGTGGGAACTGAAAACATAACAAATGTCTGCAAGTGCAAGCAAATAGTTATTGCGAGGATGGCCCAGTTCACCTCAATTTAGTGTGATTCTCCAACGAGGATCATCCTTGAGAGATGCAAGTCATATACTTATCAAGTGTTATGTAAACCGTAACTCTACATTCTACAACAGTCGCTCACACAAATCCATGTTTCGCATTTAATACAAACTGAATCACTGATGTCGAGAATAGATAACCTGATCTTGTCTGCATGAAGTTGAAAACATTTCTTTGGGTTCGAATTCTGTTATTCTGTCACATACAAATTTTGGGTTTGACTTTGCAGTAAGAACTGAATTATAAAGGGATAGTTTTACATCGGCCCTCACAATATGATCCAACCAAGTTAGTCTTTCATACAGAGCAACTAGCATTAGATACCAGCAATACATCCCATGTTCTATTCATTTTCTGGTTTTAATGGCGTCGTTTCATACAAGCAGAAGCTAGTATCACGTACAAAGTAAAAATAGCATGTTTTACTGTCTATTCATTTCCACGAATACCTGAAGGTATCATGCATTTTATAGCCTGCAAGCTAGTGTCTTGTTATAATTGACGGAACCGGCTATATTTAAAACCCCAGAAGCAATTGAGATCACTGAAACTAATAATGAAGATGAAAGTATGAAAGTGGTCCCATAACAAAAACTTGGATTATGTAAGAGTTACTTGGAGGCTATACCATATACATGAGGACCTAAAAGGGATGCAGCAGAGAAGAATTCTCTCTTAATGTTTGAACTTGAAAACCCGGCCTCAGATATATACTTTCCTGTTTCTCTGGTGAGATGACACCCATCAGCGACTATCTGTTGCAAAGGATCTAGGGCGCTCTGGATAAATCGTAGGGTCGTTCCATCTGCCATTCCAACAACAACATCTTTTCAATGTTGAGAAAAAATATATCAACGCGTTCATGTCCACTTATTAAAATAAGGAAATTCAATAATACCTTCTGCAGCCACATGTTCTATGAATATGTAGAGACCTCCCGGTTTCAAAACCCTCTTCACTTCTGTTTACCAAAATAAATATATGTTATTGAACATATTGATGTTTAAAAATCTGAAGTCATCAATTACCGAAAGTGGAGACCTTTTTCAGATGCAATTATGCAAGCCCCTTTCAAGAAAAAAAATAAAATTGAGACGTAAAAAATATAAATACCTTCTAGTACTGATTTAACATCTTCAACGGAACATAACACCAGTGTTCCAATGACTACATCTATGGAAGAGTCACTTACAGGCAATGACTCCCCAACCTGTAGAAAATAGATTAATACTGTCACTCCTAGAGCACTAGTACACTTCTTATTTTCATTCCATCACTGTGCAAATACGTGACTTAGCATATAAGTTTGAGGCGTACTCCTTGTATGAAAGCAAAATGAGAAGGTGGTAAACCAGCAGCTTTTGCTGCTGCCTTTGCATACTTTTCCATGCTTTTGTTTGGATCTACACCAAAGACACGAATACTAACATCATCTGCATAATATTTGAGATTAGGACCAGTACCGATACCCAGCTCCAGGACATCTTTACTCTTTCCTCTGAAGCTAGCAAAGAGTTCTGCTTTGCAACCTGCAATCTTCCAGGAATAACAGAATTTTTTTGCCAAAAGTTTAAACCAAAAGATATTTTATATGATAAGAACGGTCTGTTGGGTATGCATTCAAGCTTGATCAGAATTGGTTTACTAAAGAATTATCACCTCTGCCTCGTAGGGTTCCATGCTTTTCTCCATGGCTAAGGCATAGAATTCCTCATACCAATTTGGTCTTGGAGGGTGAATCTTATTCAACATAGCCTGAAGAAAAAAAACATATGGTGACTATATGCAAGCGACTGTCAATCTAAATGCATTAACAAGAGAGGTGCTAGTAGGAATATCTACAGTGATCAATAATTAATCAAAGCTCAAAAGGCAAAATTCATAGCGGATTTTTGATGCGTAACTTGAGTGTGCAAAAAAGAAAAGAAAAAGAGCAACTTGAAATAAGGATGCAACCTATATTCTTATGGTTTTGGCATGTGTGGTGTGGATTAGAACTGAATATGAACTAATTCCAATTCTTCGTCCGAGATCTTGCTAGCACGACTCATTATCGATGAATTTTTTTCCGGAGTTAGATACTCAAAGCCACATTACCATTAGTACAGCCATTAAATCATATATAAATGCTTCTGTATTTCAATATACTGTACCAGTTTAATTCGGGATACTCCAAAAAGACTCATTGCATAGGCAAAACACTGACAATTTCATTATTCCAAGCTATTCAAGCTCAATCCATCAACACTACACACAAAAAGGTTAAAAAGAATTACTAGAAATTCCCATTGGTATTTCGCTCAAGATCATTCGTGCAAGCACAATTTTGACACTTCAGTTCAATTGTTACGGAAACATGCCAAGCAGCTTAGGTGGAAGTGGAACACTAAAGAGATGATAGCAGTGCCTTTATTTCAAGATTTGGGCGCAGGTCCTATTGTCAATACCTGTATCACTGTAGCTAAATGTGCTTCTCTAGTTTCAAGTAATCAAAATTTGTGTAAACCATAACATCCATCTCTTCAAAAGGCGATTCTGCACTAGTTATTAGTTCAGACAATCAGAGATGTTCACCCTGTATAGAAATTCATACTTCAATCTCCTACAGTTTGCATTTTAATTGTACATTTACAATGGAAGGGGTTCTCGGCTGCCAAACATGAAATCAACAAATCTAACTTTGTCGCTGACCACCTACCTAAAATGGATTAAACAACTTGGAGAGCAATACCCTTGGACCAAAACTCCTCATCCTAATTTACAAGCACTTCATTCTAGATTTCTGGGTCAATATACATCCAATATTTTGTACAGGCCGTGTGTAGTTAGTATTTCATAATCACCAATAAATAAATAAATAAGCGTCTACATTACCACTATTATCAACTTACAAAATTTTCATCCTTCAACATATACTTCATTCGTAAATATGAGTTATTGAGATGTTTTTCACTGTACCTTCGGATCGGGCTGTAAATCCGATGCATTTGAAGAAAAAGTCGGAACAAGAGCTGCCCCAGAAGCTCCAATGAAACTTCTTCGTCCGCAAAAGCAGAACCTATGGGCACATTGGGAATCATTGTCGTCCCACGCATCGATGACGTTTTTCTTTGAAAGGTCGCGTTTCTGAGACGATAAAGATTGGGTACTGGAACCTATTTGGTTTCTTATTAAGGTTTTGGTTTGTGAGATATTATAAGTGGAGGAGAAAGAGTGACGGTTAGGGATGAAGAAGAGTGAGGATGAGTAGATGCTCATTCTCAGACTGTCAGTTAGTGACAGTTGGTCCTCAAACTCTTAGTTTGTTTTATTTTAGGGCATCCCCAATAGTTTACATTTGCCAACAACACATAAAATGTTCCAAACAGAGACAGCCTCACCATTGTTAGATAGATTTACCAGTTGCTAATAGCTTTCACAAGTGAATTTAGACTATTTCCAAATAGATTCACATACTCAACTCGAATACCCAACTTCAAACTTCGAAAAGTATCATGACTGTTCCAACTTCCAATAGAACAGAGAAATATTTTCTGAATAAACACACAAAAAGTACTTGAAAGAAATTATTGAAGAACAGAGAAAACATCAAAGACATCAGGCAGAGAGGAAAACATCAACTAATTGGGATGTTATGTTTCTATATAAGAATAGGCTTACATAACTCATTGGAAACTCTTAACTCTATGTCTCTACTTTTAGTATGATTTGGCTCATCTGGGGATGAAGTAAGATATGAAAATCCTGCAGAAATGGAGCTTGATAGACATGCTTATACTTACAGTCGGCCCTCTCGAAATACCCCTACAAGAAGTCACAGTTGTGGGAAATATTTCCCGGAGATAGAGTCCTGAACATAAATAGTTTGGTCCCTTCCCAGTTCTCACAACTGTGAATAACCAACTCGTGACAGGAAAAACTAGACCCCCTCAACATGTGTTAACTCATTGATCAACTGAAACTAAAACCAAATACTACAATGGAGGAAAGATCCATAAATCTAGAATTTCCTGATGGTTGTAGCCACTATGCTCGGTTTCTAAAACTTGACGAAGCTTCAATACCTATTAATATTATCACTGAATCATTGCAACATACTATCCACAGGGTGGGAGAACGCAACTAGTGCACAAAGATGTCATTTTACTGAGAGAATGCAAGCTGGACTGATATGCGTGAAGCCTTTTTAGGTCAGAGATCATTTTTTTTTCCCATAAACTTAGGCAAAATCACACTGACTATATCAGAATTAGTCTCACAGTCTCATTTATAATTTTAATGAAGAAAACAAGTTGCACTTGATAGATAGAGATGCCTAATTGTAAAGTAATTACTAGCCCTACTGTGCATTAATCAGTCATGAATGAACAAGAATTAGAAAAGGAAAGAAAGAGCAAATCAGAGAGGTGATGTCAAAAAATAAGGCTTTATAAGCAAGACCTCAGATATTTCTATTTCTATCAACAAATACATTTTGTATTGGATATATCCACACATAAGTCTGTTTGTGTTACATGAAAGTAATATGACCCGATGATTGTAAATTCGAAAGACAAAATCAGGCATCGTAATGTGAAGAACTTTACAAAGCAACAAAGGGTAAAGCAAATAGAAGGTATCACGTATCATAGTGTTTTTTGTAACTTCAAAACGAGTCAGTAGCTAGGAGCCTAGGACCCTGGATAGCATTCTTCTCGTCATTTTCATTACTATTTGAACTGCCTAAAGAGATGGACTCTTGAACTGTTGAACATACTCTTGCACATATTATATACATTTGTTTGGCATCATTCAGCTTCAATTTCCTTCTCAGATCCTCCTTTACAAGTTTCTACTTTTGCGCCCTTCTAATAGGTGTCCTCCTCCACTGTTTTGTCTGTATCCTTGGATGAAACCTCGCTTAAGGATAAGTCTCTGTCAGAGGATAACAATCATTAAGAAATTGGAATACATAAAAGAATAATTAGCAAAAACATAGTGAATGCTAAGGGAAAGGAACACCAAAGAATGTAAAAGGAAGTTTTTATTCAATATAGCTGGTCATGGGGTCTTGCCTAACAACAGCTTAGCTTTCAAAAAAAAAAAAAAAACATAGTGAAAATCCTAGATTTACAATACTAAACACAAAATTTAGATAGTTAGAGTACTAAAACAAATTTTTAATAGGTTTCACAATTTGGGAAGAGATCTTAGTGGTACTATAGGTGTGCACTTTGGTACACTTTTGCTGCCAACGATGTTGCCAAAATATCAAAAGCACCAATGCAAAAAATAGTGAGGAAGAAGACCAAATTACTAATCAAAACGAAAGCAATCAAAAAAAGGATAAATAGGAAAAACATTTATTTGTATGGATTAAACAAGGTACTTAGTAAGGCCCTTCGAGTTGATTATAACCAAGTCAAGGTCAGTTAGTAAGGTAAGCTTACCAATATCACTCAAAATTGTACCTTCCAAATCAGTCCACTGAACTCTAAGCATAATAGACTGCTGCTGTTATACATACAGTTCGAAATGGTCCAGTTAAAACTGTTCCCGCAAGATCAAGGAGTTTATGACCATTTCAATTTCTGAAGTTCACCCAGAAATTTAAGACCAAAAGAACCAAGGAAACTTGGATGTGGAGAAACAAGACGAGAAAGATAAAACATTAATAGAGTATCAAAGAACTGAAAGAGTTAATATGGAGACCAAGACTAACAAGAGATGTAAATGAACACTTGGAAGGAATGAACTCCATAAAGTTGACAACAGAATAGAGGTAACCAGAAAAAAGAAGGGAGTGTGTTGAGTAGCTGAAGCAAATTAGATGATTTGCTAAGGTGACGCCCAGGCTTTGTAAATAGTATCCTTAGGTTGTAAGAAAGCCATGTAGAAATTTTCATTTATTTTTGTAAATGTTAGCTTAGGAAAAAGGGGGAATAGTCTCCACTTTTGATGTTTCCTTTTAGAACTTAGTTGTTTTCCATTTTGCTATATATGTAGAGGACTAGTATCCAATACACCCAAGAAGGAATTTAAGCTTGTAATAGTGTTTTGTAATAGTTGTTTATATATGAATGAAATGATGCTTTCAAAGACCCTTTGTACAGTGTTTGTGTTGCGTTGAGATTATGTGATGTTTTGCGATGTTATGTTGCTAAACGATTGATAGAGAAGAGTAATTAGGCTTACTTAGGACAGGTGTCTCGAGTGCCACACGTGCCAAGCTTGAATTTAAGTTAGTCCGTGTCAGTTGGTATTAGAGCGATCTAGTTGAAAGCGATTCAGTTGCAATGGCGGAGGGTCCGAATGCTACTGACTCCGCCCAGGTCCTTGCCCCGCATGTGGGATGACCACCCGTTAATCCCAGGCCCTTGAATACCTGAACGCGGTTGGACCAATTAGAGGAAAAGATGCAAGCTCTAAGTGGGATAATCGATCAGGTGACGACTTTGGAGGAACGATTGGACGGTTTCTCAGACGATCAGGCCCATATGGGCGAACATCTCGTTTCGTTAGAAGGAGTGGTTGAAGGGAATATGGCTACTCTTCTGGATCAGATGGCTGAAGTTTCCTCGAAGGTAAATCTCCTAGTAAAGGTTGTTGGAAATGTAGAACCAACATCTTTGGGCAGCGGTATGGACCAGCCCAGGATCAAGGTCCTCAAACCTAAGGCGTATGAGGGAGCGAAAGACGTAAAGGAGGTAGAGAACTTCCTTTTTAATATGGAGACGTACTTCAATGTGGTCAGGCCCGATAACGAAGGTGCAAAGGTGTCGATGGCTACCATGTACCTCGCCGGTGATGCTAAACTATGGTGGCGCACCAAGTATGCGGAGATCCAAAGCGGTCACTATACCATTAGAACGTGGGATGACTTGAAGAAAGAGCTGAAGAATCAGTTCTTGCCCGAGAATGTTGAGTTCATTGCTCGGAGGAGTTTAAGACAGCTTAAGCAAACCAGCAACATCCGTGAGTATGTGAAGCGGTTCTCAGCCTTGATGTTAGATATCCGCGACATGTCTGAAAAGGATAAGTTGTTTTGTTTCTTGGAAGGTCTGAAACCCTAGATCCAGAATGAACTGCAAAGGCAACGAGTTCAAGATTTAACCTCCGCAATGGCCTCTGCCGAGCACATCAACGACTATACCCCTATGCAGGGTGAGCGTAAACTGGCTCAGTTTCAGTCTAGTTCCCAGTTGCAACAAAGAACAGGATCCTCCAATAACTACAATAAGGGCAAGAATGATGGGTACCAAGCTAGAAGTGGGGGAGACCAAGTCATGGCCAGGGCAGAAGTGGGGGAGCAAGTACAGGTGGTGCCTCGGGTTCCAATTCTGGGAGAGAGTACCACAGGCCACGTAACAATGGTGGCGCTTCCTCCTCGTCCAGGTTTCAAGGACGTTCTGGGAACTTGAAGTGTTTTCTTTGTGGAGGAAACCACAAAGCCTATCAGTGTCCTCAGAAGATGGCCCTGAATGCTCTAATGGCGTCCCAAGGAGATCAGCCAATGACGCCACTCAGGAAAATGATGGTGGTAAAACTAATATGGGTTCTCTATATTTGTGTAATGCCATGACCACACAAGTACCAGAGGTTAAGCCTAAGAAGGGACTCATGTACGTGGACCTCACTATTAATGGGCATAACACTTTGGCGATGGTTGATACAGGTGCTACCCATAGCTTTATCGCTATTCAGGAAGCGAACCGGTTGGGACTGCGTTTGGTGAAAGATTCTAGTCGGATGAAAGCTGTCAACTCCGCCGCGATGCCGATACAGGGTATTGCCAAGTTGGTTCCGGTTAAGATTGGACAGTGGAGCGGAAAGGTTAACCTTCTAGCCGTGACATTGGATGATTTCAAGATTATCTTGGGAATGGACTTTCTCCGCTACCACAAGGCCGTACCGATGCCGTTTGCCAACTCCTTAGGGATTTTTGGTGATAATCCCACAATCATACAGATGTCCACGCAGAAAGATGAGGGCAGACTATTATCAGCACTTCAGTTGGAGAAGGGACTGAGGCGAGGGGAGTTGACTTACCTTGCAACCTTACGGTTAAAGCCGGATGATCAGAATCATGATACCTTGCCGATGAAAGTCTCCCGGGTACTTACGGAATTCAAGGATGTGATGCCGAAAGAATTGCCAAAGGTGTTACCTTCACGAAGGCCTATCGATCATCAGATTGAGTTAATTCTTGGAACTAAGCCTCCTGCGAAAGGGCCATATAGAATGAGTCCGCCTGAACTAGCAGAGCTTCAGAAATAGCTTGATGGACTATTGGAATCGAGCTTTATTCGCCCTCAAAGGTGCCATATGGTGCCCCGGTCTTATTTTAAAAGAAACAAGATGAAAGCCTACGATTATGTGTCGACTATCGAGCCCTAAAAAAGGTAACGGTGAAGAATAAGTATCTGATACCGCTCATTGCCGACTTGCTCGACCAGCTTACATTTGCGAAGTACTTCTCTAAACTTGATTTGAGATTGGGTTATTATCAGGTCAGGATTGTTGCTGGAGACGAACCGAAAATGACTTGTTTCACTCGGTATAGGGCATATGAATTTCTTGTCATGCCATTCGGCCTGACCAACGCTCCTGCAACTTTCTGTACTCTTATGAATGAGCTCTTCCGGAAATATATTGACAAGTTTGTGGTGGTGTATCTCGATGATATTGTTATATACAGCCACACTATGGAAGAACATCTTGAACATCTTCGCCTGGTATTCCAAGTCTTACGACAGAACCAGCTATATGTCAAGTTGGAGAAATGCTCTTTCGCGCAGGAACAAGTTATGTTTCTTGGACATGTTATTGGCGGAGGACAGATCCGTATGGATATGGAAAAGGTCTGCGCTATTGAGGAGTGGAGAGCTCCTATGGAGGTTACAGAAGTGCGTTCCTTTCTTGGCTTCGTGAACTACTACCGCAAGTTCATCGGGGTATTCGAAACGCGCGACACCCCTTGCAGATCTTCTCAAGAAGGACTTCTCTTGGTCTTGGTCCGAGAAGTGTCAAGCAGCATTTTACGATCTGAAGCATGCGGTGATTACCAATCCAGTCCTAGCCTTGCCAGATATTTCCAAGCCATTTGAGGTACATATCGATGCATCTGATTTTGCTATCGGTGGGGTATTGTTACAGGAGAGACATCCAGTGGCATACGAGAGCAAGAAGCTGAATGACACAAAGAGGAGGTATTCAGCCCAACAGAAGGAACTCTTAGCTATTGTGTATTGTCTGCGAGTATGGCGACACTATCTGTTGGGAATGAAGGTTCTGGTGAAGACCGATAACAGTACGGTAAGCCATTTCCTTACACAAAAGAAGTTGATCTCAAAGCAGGCTCGTTGGCAAGAGTTTCTAGCCGAGTTTGATTTGAATCTCGAGCACAAGCCAGGGAGGATGAACAATGTACCGGATGCATTAAGCCGTAAGGTTGAACTTGCGGCCATCTCTACAGCTGCCAAACAGTCTCACTCTTATGTTACCAGCACTCTTCAAGATAGGATCCGCGAAGGGTTAGCGGTGGATCCTCAGACCCAGGCCATCATTAATTTGGTGAAACAGGGGAAGACAAAACAGTTCTGGGTAGAAGATGGTCTTTTATACACGAAGGGACAACGGATTTATGTTCCTCGGTTCGCAGGACTACGAAGGGAGCTGATAAAGGAGTGTCATGATACTCTTTGGGCAGGCCATCCGGGTTGGCGGAGAACCCTATCCTTGCTGCACAGAGGTTACTATTGGCTAAATGATCAAAACGAAGTGATGGATTATACGCAGACTTGTCACATTTGCCAACAAGACAAAGTTGATCAGTATTTGCCACTTGGACTGTTGGAACCACTTCCTGTACCGACACGATCTTGGGAAAGCGTCTCTCTGGACTTTATCTCTGGGTTACCCAAGACTAAAGGATATGGTTCCATTCTTGTGATCATCGACCGATTCTCTAACTATGGAATATTCATTCCAACTCTAATTGTTTGCACGGCAGAGAAAACAACGCGTCTCTTTGTGAAGCATATCGTTAAGTATTGGGGCGTGCCAAAGGACATTGTCAGCGATAGAGATCCGAGATTCACTGGGAAGTTTTGGAGATAAGTATTTAGATTACTGGGATCCACTCTCAACTTCTCAACCAGTAACCATCCGCAATCAGATGGTCAGATAGAACGCTTTAATGCAATGTTGGAAGAGTACCTCCGGCACTTTGTCAGGGTGAACAAGAAGGACTGGGCCGAACTCCTGGATGTTGCACAGTTTTGCTTTAATGTACAGAAGAGTTCCTCCACCAACAAGAGTCCTTCTGAGATGTTGTTGGGACAGCAGCCCCTCACGCCGCACACAGTGGCCTCCGATTACAAAAGAAGTATTCTGAGAGCCTACCAGTTTGCAAAGGAATGACAGAGAAATACCGATATTGCTCGGGCCTATCTGGAGAAGGCGTCAGCCAGAATGAAGAAGTGGGCCGATCAGAAGAGACGACCAGATCCTTTTCAAGTTGGGGACCTTGTTCTGATCAAGAGATCCCATCTCAAGCACCGGGGTGGCAGAATACACCAAGGGCTAGTATCCAAGTACATCGGTCCGATGCCGATCTTTAGGAAAGTTGGAAATGTTTCCTACAAGCTTCAGTTACCATCCCACCGTTGCTTCATCCATCCAGTGTTCCATGCCAGTGCTCTGAAGCCTTACCACCAAGATAAAGAAGATCCTAAGTACCGTCAGGCCTCATGTTTCGCTCAAGCCAGTCATCTCAAGTCAAGTTCTAGAGAGTGTTCTTGATCACAGAGTGACCCATGTTGACCCGGACACCAAAGAAGAAGTCTACGAGTACCTTGTGAAGTGGAAGAATCTGCCAGATACAGAAGCCAGCTGGGAGCACCAAGATTCTCATCCCCTTCTGGTCCGACTAAGGAAGATTGAGGCCAAGCGAGAGAGGAAAGAGAACAGGCAGATGTGGAAGCAGAAGAAAAAGTCGACGAGGGCGTCTCCAAGCTGAGTGGGAGAGAGTGTGACGCCCAGGCTTTGTAAATAGTATCCTTAGGTTGTAAGAAAGCTATGTACAAATTTTCATTTATTTTTGTAAAGGTTAGCTTAGGAAAAATGGGGAGTACGCTCCGTCTCCACTTTTGATGTTTCATTTTAGAACTTAGTTGTTTTCCATTTTGCTATATATGTAGATGACTAGTATCCAATACACCCAAGAAGGAATTTAAGCTTGTAATAGTGCTTTGTAATAGTTGTTGATATATGAATGAAATGATGCTTTCAAAGACCATTTGTACAGTGTTTGTATTGCGTTGAGATTATGTGATGTTTTGCGATGTTGTGTTGCTAAACGATTGATAGAGAAGAGTAATTAGGCTTACTTGGGACAGGTGTCTCGAGTGCCGCACGTGCCAAGCTTGAATTTAAGTTGGTCCCATAACAGTGAAATACCAACTTAAACCACGCTCTAGCATATAAACATTAAACAAAGAAAATCTCATAAATTTTGTATACACTCAACATCCCCATGATAAACATGTTAGGAACCAACAACTGGTGTATTGATCACCACATTCTCATTCCTGTTGCAGAAACACTCAATTACTTACAACTTCCAAATCACACCCCAACATCCCGAAAAAATAATCCAATTTGCATAAAATATTTCGCACCAATTGACCAACTAACCAATGCTGGAGAATATCCAGTATACATGTATGTAGTCACACATACAATTACATCTCAACTACAATATTAATAACATTAAAATATGAATCAGACAAAAGTATGAAGTTTTTATTATCAACTAAAGAATAGAACAGTACCTTGTTTTAGAAGATAATAAGCAAAGCAATTGCCTACAACAGGTTATGAATAGAGAAAATACCTACAACAATGAGCATTAACTTATATACAAGGCTTTTGAGTAAACACAACACAAACATAAATTTAAGACTGCATTACCTTATCTTCATGGAAACAAGGCTGTTGCAATGAACACAATGGAACTTCGGCCAGTCTGAGTAATACTCCAACTCTCTCCACCCCTTGGTGTTTACATCATAAACACATAACACTCTACAAGGAGAACGATCATTGTACTTCGTGAAGATGAGTATTTTTCCATTGTTGACATGCCTCAGAACAAAAAGCAAAAGCAAAGTAAATTTGCTACAACTTTGGTACGGAGCCGGAGGAACAATGCTGAATTCTAATACCCACTTGCCACCATCCCCGTTAATGGAACAATTCTTCAACATCCATATATCAACTTTATCACGAGTGTAATAACAAGCAAAGGATAAGCAGCCTCTCATCTTTAACATTGACTTATTGGCAGAAGAGAGTCTGTCAGGAAGCTGTAACACTCGAGCCTTTTCAGTGTTCAAATTGATAGCGAGTACTACCCCATCACTTAAGTCGCAATACAAAACTCCTTCGACTAATAAACGGTCCCATCACAACTTATACAGTTTTTGCTGTCCGTTGATTTTTTTCCACAAATTGTCACCACCTAATGTCCATATGTAAGCATGATAATAATGTCTCTCTTTGGCGGTACCTCTTCTGAGGGATGCAACTAATTTGTACTCCTTGGTTGAAGGAACAAATACCAACTCTACCCACCATTCTACTAAGCTGCCAAAAGGCCAAGGAGGTTTGATATTTTGCTTTGTAATAGGATTCACAACATAAAGGCAAAATTCAGCGGCAGTATCAGGAAACAATTCTCCTAGCAGAACTAAGCTTTTGCAAGAAGATAGAACCTTCAGTATCAACTTATACATTGCTAAATCTCGTACCTTGAAAACAAGCTCATCAAGCAGAGGGCAGAAGTAGTAGTAGTATTCTTTCTATCATACCTCATAGTGATAATTTCAGTTGGAGATGACCAAAGACGCTCGGCAATGAAACTGGGTTTGGAGATTATGTTAAACCATTCATTACATTGGTGTTTTAAGACCTACTAGAAGTGAATCTTTTGTAAGTCTCTTGAAGATGTCAAACATAACTTGATCATGGAGATAGGGTATGATAACTTTGTCCTTCTTCTTCATTTTTTCTATTCCTGTTGTGACCATTCTGTTATCGTATACAGAATCACCAATATTCATATTTGAAAAATCATCTTTGATATCCATGTTTCTTTTTGCAATCAAAACCATAAAACAACAAAATCTTAATATTAACAGTTTGACAACACAAATCTATTTTTGCTAATGTAATAGAACACCATCTGTGACGACTTACCGAACGCCGGCCAAATCCACCCGAGCGTTTTGAGTTCTGTCCAAATGTATTTGTTCTCTATATCCTAATATAGCAGCACGCCAAGTTTCGTCGCAATCGGATTCAGTTAAGGGGGCGAAAAAGTCCAGTACGCTTCGTCTCATGTTTTAACGTTTTCTTTTGGAAGTTGACTATTTACTTAGTAGCTATATTAAGAAGGAACTTTGGTCCGATCCTCCCCATGACTAAAAGAGCTTTAATGCTTGGTCATCAAGGACCCCGGCTCATGGACTATCTACAATAGATAATTATGAGTTCTCCTAGGCCTAGGGAAGGCTAGGGGACATTGCCTCGCAATGCGGGCCGGTTTTCAATAAAGGGCTTCATATGATTCCGCTATGCCCCGTGGGCTATCCGAGACGCACCGTCCCTTACAGATGGACAATATAAATAGTCCAGGCTCGTCGCCCCTTGAGATATGAGTCCCTTATGTGGAAACCGGCATATTGAGTTACCCTGATCCGCTACAGGACAGGTGTGCTTTCCGTACCTCGCGCGCGTCGCGAGAGATTACGCTGTAGGGATTATTGAGGGAACCTTCAGCGTTGTTGCCTATACCGAATACATATTCGATGACCCCTCACGAGTATCCAGGATTATCCGGATGTTGCTCTAGCATCCGTGGGTTGTATGCCACTGGCGCGCCGCGCCCGTGAAGATGGCTGGTACATGCCGACTGCGCGTCCGTGTACGCCGCACGGTCCCTTATTCCGCTGCACTCCGGGAACTGTAGATGACGGTTCCGGTTAGGGCCGTGTCACCATCTATTGGGTTTCTTTGATGGAAAGATTTCGAAACATTTCCGGGGTTTTAGACAATTGGGTTTTAGCCAAGTTTTACTACTCTCATACATGAATCTAATGTTTGAAACATGCTTAAATTTGTTAGAATATGTGAAATGTTAGAGCCGCAAGCCCGGAAGCCACAAACTCCACTTTGATTTGAGTTAATCACAAACAAGCATAACAAATAAACACACAACACCAAGATTATAGTGGTTCGGCAAATTTCCTACGTCCACTTTCAAGAGAGAGAGAGTTTATTCAATGTCTCAATTACAATCAATCAAGCCCAATTACAATCTTTGGGGTGAATCTTCTTTAACAAAATCTCACCCTCCTCCAGGACTTCTCTGACAAAGTGATAGCTCAATATGCTTTGTGCGCTGGTGATGAACCTGATCTTTGGCTAAGAAGATAGCGCTCTGACTATCACAATGGACATCAATATGATCCATCTTTATGCCCAAATCCCGCAGAAGACCTTTCATCCAAATAGATTCTTTTATCGCCTCAGTCACGGCCATATACTCCGCCTCGGTAGTAGACAGTGCCACCGTTGACTGTAGCGTGGATCTCCAACTAACCGGCCCTCCACCCAATATAAATACATACCCGGTAGTAGACCGCCGTCTGTCCAAGTCACCCATATAGTCAGAATCCACATAACCCACACAGAAACCATCAGTCGAATCATGTTTACGAAACTCCAACCCGATATCCACAGTACCTTTTATATACCGTAGAATCCATTTTACGCCAATGATCTCTACCCGGATCATGCATATATCGACTAACCATACCAACTGCCTGTGAAATGTCTGGCCGAGTACAAACCATAACATATATCAAGCTACCAACCGCGCTAGCATAAGGAACTTGACTCATATAATCACGTTCCTCATCAGTGTTTGGAGACATAGAAGCCTTAAGCTTAAAATGAGGAGCAATGGGAGTACTTATAGATTTTGTGTTACCATCAATGCCAAATCTCTAAAGTACCTTCCTCATATACAAAGTTCGAAAGAGACGCACCGTTCCATTCTCTCTATCTCTATGAATCTCTATACCAAGAATCTTTTTCGCATCACAAAGATCCTTCATTTCAAATTCTTCACCCATTTGCTTTTTCAGCTTATCAATCTCGCTTTTATGCTTACACGCAATAAACATATCATCCACATATAAAAACAAGTAAATAAATGACCCATCACGTAGCTTGCGTAACTAGACACAATGGTCATAATGAATCCGCTTGTACTTCTGCCTAATCATAAACTGATCAAACCGTTTGTACCATTGCCTTGGAGACTGCTTCAAACCGTACAATGACCTTTTCAGCTTACACACATAGTCTTCCTTCTCCGCAACCGTAAACCCACTCGGCTATGTCATATAGATCTCTTCTTTCAAATTCCCATGTAAGAACGTCGTCTTAACATCGAGTTGTTGCAACTCCAAATTGAATTGCGCTACTAAGGCCAATAGGATCCGTACGGAAGAATGTTTCACAACCGAAGAAAATACCTCATTGTAATCGATCCCTTCCCTTTGAGCATAGCCCTTGGCTACTAATCTCGCCTTAAAGCGTATTTCATCATCAAGAGATCATTGCCTCTTAGTGTAAACCCATTTACAACCAATCGCTTTCTTTCCTTTCGGCAACTTCGAAAGTTTCCAAGTTTCATTTTTGAAAAGAGAGTACATCTCTTCCATTATCGCTCCCTCCCAATATTTAGCCTCATAACCATAAATAGCCCCCTTATAGGTGGAGGGAACATCCTCTTCGACGATCGGAAGTGCATAGACTACCATGGCCTTCGCTTTTGGAAGCACCATATCCTTTGTAAGCCAACTTGGTTTGCTTACATCCCTCTTTGGTTTACTCTTTACGATTGACTCCGCTATCGGAATCTCTTCATCCGTACTGCCAAATGCTCCACCTTCATCCGTGTCTTCATCATTTGGAACATGTATCAATGGCTCATCACCCGTTGTCACACCGGTGATGATCCCCCTCTAAGTACGGACCTCTCTGGCCAATGTGAAGACACATCAATCTTTACCCGCTGTAATACCTCGTTGGTCGTCTTCTCTATGTGTCATGTGACTTCATCATAGAAGCCACATCAAAAGTGACATCTCTGCTCAAAATGATCTTTTGGTCTCTCATATCCCACAACTTGTAACCTTTCACACTCTTCTTATTACCAAGAAAAATAGTTTTTCTTGCTCGCGGATCCAACTTACCATCCTTCACATAATAGTATGTCGGACACCCAAATATACGAAGAGTATCATAATCTGTAACAGGTTCTCCCGACCAAGCCTCCATTGGTGTTTTACCCTCAATTACAGCCAAAGGTAACCTATTTAAGAGATAGCATGCATAAGTCAAAGCCTCAGCCCAAAATGCCTTGCCCAACCCATAATTGGACAACATACACCGAACCTTCTCAAGTAAAGTAAAGTTCATGCGATCGACTATCCCATTTTGTTGCGGTGTCTCTCTAACCGTGAAGTGTCAAACTATCCCCTCATCTCGGCATACTTGCAAGAATGGATCACTAGTGTACTCCCCACTATTATCCGAATGGAGTAACTTGATCTTTCTGCAGGTCTGAGACTCAATCAACTTCTTCCACGTCGTGAAAATTTTTAGGACTTCATCCTTCATCTTCATAGTGTACACCCAAACTCGCCTAGAAAAGTCATCCACAAAAGATATAAAGTAATGTTTTCCCCCTAGCGATGCATTCTTGGAGAGACCCCAAACATCAGAGTGAACATAATCAAGAATCCCACGAGTACTGTGAATAGCAGTGCCAAACTTAACTCTCATCTGCTTGCCCAGAACGCAGTGTTCACAAAAATTCAATTTACACATCTTGGCACCTTTCAAAAACCCCGGCTCGCGAGAGCTCTCAAATACTTTTCTCTCGCATGCGCCAAACGTATGTGCCATAACCGTGTCATATCTTTGGAAGTGATCTATTCTCTTCCCGTGGTAGAAACCTCACCAAGAATAGTCGTACCATCCAAGTAGTACAAGTTGTTATTTCTCCTGTGACCCTTCAATATTACCATGGCTCCCTTAAGAATCCTTTTTACTCCATTCTCAGACACCACCTTGCAGTCTTGCGCTTCAAGTGTCCCCGTCGAGATAATGTTGTTACTCATTATCAGAATAAACCGAACCTCATCAATCTCTTTATCCAACCCATTGTGCAACTTTAGTCGAATGGTACCTATCCCCATGATTCGACATGAATTGTCATTTCCCATCACCACTGCTCCATCTTCTAGCAATTTCAATCTAGAAAAACATGCCATTTTAGGATAAATATGATAAGTAGCACCCGAATCTAAAATCCATTCCTTTGTATCAATAATACATGCACTAGAAGTTATAGTAAAAAAGTAGTTAGAGTCATTACCTCCCATTTTCGTGTCCTGAGCCAAATTCACAGAAAAACCCAATTTTTCCGTTTTCGTCTTCTTGAGCGCGGGACAATCAACCTTCCAATGTCCCGTTTCCTTGCAAAACGTGCATTGGTCCTTAGTCAAATTGTTTTGGTTTCCCCCACGACCTCTCAATTTCGGTCGAGAGTTGTTACAAAACGGTTTCTTCTTATCTGAGGATCTACCCTGAATCGTTAGTACTTCGGATGTGGACTTGTCGGTCTATCTTTTCTCTTTTCTCCGGTACTCGTGGTTAACTACGACCGTAGTCACATCCGTGTACTTCAAATAACTTTTTCCATAAATAATTGTCGTAACGAAATATTCAAATTCTCCTGGAAGTGAGTTCAAGAATAATAGAGCTTTATCTTCATCCCCAACTATCTCTTCAAGATTCGTTAAGTCGGCCAACAACTTAGTGAAGTCATTCAAATGCTCGGACATACTAATTACTTGCCTCATAGTAAAGCGATAAAGCTTCATCTTCAAGTGTAGTCGATTTTGGATGCTCTTTACCAAATACTTCTCCTCTAATATCTATCAAATTTCTTTTGCGGAAGTCTCATTTATCACAAGGTATTTAATGTCTTGAGCAAGACAAGATCGAATTTGGCCACATGCTCTCTTATTTATCTTCCGCCATAGACTCTCCTCTATTTCATCCGGCTTATCCTCTAATACCTCATCTAAGTCTTGTTGACTTAGTGCATCAATAACTTCGCATCTCCACATGCCGAAGTTATTTACGCCATTGAATTTTTCAACTTCAATTTTTACATTGTTGAACATCACCATCGTATTTCTTTTCAGGGCCGAAGAACTAGCTTCAGCATCAACTTCATATCCTATGTTTCTCATAATTTTCATAAACTAACCAAATCAAAATCAAATGAAATTAAGAAACCCTAAGTTACCTCAAAATCGTACAATGGATGAATCGACCTCGCTCTGATACCAATTGTTAGAGCCGCAAGCCCGGAAGCCACAAACTTCACTTTGATTTGAGTTAGTCATAAACAAGCATAACAAAGAAACATATAACACCAATATTATAGTGGTTCAACAAATTGCCTACGTCCACTTTCAAGAGAGAGAGAGTTTATTCAAGGTCCCAATTACAATCACTCAAGCCCAAGTTTGGATTTCTCACTCAAGAAATCCCCCAAATGTTCTCACCAAAGGATTCTCAAAAGGGTGGCTCATAAATGACTTAATTAGGTTTCCCTTTATATACTAAAGAAAACCTATTACAATCGCTCAAATCTCGAGGCAAATAAGAGGTTCAAAAACCATCAAAAAAACCAAGTTACCAGATTTTGTTCGAACGATATAGGGAGTCGTTCGAACGAAATATGCGTATGGGCCAAAATTCCAGAGGGATTCAAGAGTCGTTCGAACGGATTCAAGGGTTATTCGAACGACCAAGGCCCAAACCCAAAAAACCATAATTTTTCCACGTAAAACATATTGGTAATAAAGTCAAGCTACCATAGGAATAGTAGTCTGCCATATGAATAGTAGTCCTAGTAGGTAGTATAGTGAGGTAATGTTTGTATTACGGCTTTAGAAGTCAGGTTGGATTTGTGCTCTAATGCCTATATAAAGGCTTGTTATATGTTGTAATCAAATCATCTCATCCTAAGTTTGATCAATAAACATTTCTTCTTTAGAGTTTAAAACTCTGTTTTCAACATCTGGTATCAAAGCGAGCACGACCTTTGGCTAGAGTTCTCGAAGGCGACGACATGAAGAAAAGTTGAACCTTTTCTAGTATTATGTTGAGATATCGTTCATTCAGTCGAGGTTATTGATTTCGTTTATTTTTCGCAAAAAATGACGGAGAGTTATGTTTAAGCGGCAATTCCTATATTTGTTGGTCACTACGACCATTGGAGTTTAATTATGGAGAACTTCTTGAGGTCCAAGGAGTATTGGCACCTCGTTGAAGTTGGTGTTTCTAACCATTCAGAATAAATAACGACCGCTCAAATATCCAAGATTGAGGAATTACAATTAAAAGACTTGAAAGTCAAAATTATTTATTTCAAGCTATTGATCGTAACATCTTGGAGACGATCCTTTACAAGGAGACATCCAAAGATATTTGCAATGAAGAAGAAATATTAGGGAACCGCTAAAGTGAAGCTGGCACATCTATAGACACTTCGTGTAGATTTCGAGACTCTTCGCTTACAACCAACAGAGTCTGTTTCAGAGTATTCTCCAGAACCATGGCGATTTCCAACAAGATGAGAACAAATAAAGAAAAGATAGAGGACATTACGATAATCAAAAAGATTCTTCTATCAATGACATCAAAATTTGATTATGTGGTATGTTCGATCGAGGAGTAGAAAGATCTTGATCAACTCTAGATGGATGAACTAATGAGTTCATTGATGGTTTACGAGCAACGAATCAACAAACATGTAGCAGTGGAGGAAGCGCTACAATCTCAGTTCTTAATCAACAATCAAACGACAAAGGAAAAAGATACGAGTTGAGGTAACCGCGATAACCGATTCACAAATTATCATGGAAGAGACAGAGTAAACAACAATCAACATAGTGGAGGCCAAAAGTCAAAGTCGTTTGATAAGTCAAATATCAAATGTTACAAGTGTAACAGGTATGGTCACTTTCGTTCTGAATGTCGTTCTCATTTTTATAAGGAAAGAGATGAAAAATCTAATTTTTCAGAAAAAGAAGATAAAATTTCTTTTCTTTTTGTTTGCAAAACCAAAGAAAAATCTAAAACCAAAAAAGATTTTCGTCAAAACATATGGTACTTGGACACATGAGCAAGTAACCATATGTGCGGTAAAAAATCCATATTTCACAAAATGGATGATTCTTTCCGTACCTCGGTAAAGTTTGGAAATAGTTTTACAATTGTTGTCATGGGGAAAGGCGATATCAAAATTTGGGCCAAAGATAACACTCATTAGGCTATCTCAAGTATTTTTTATGTCCCAAAATTAAAGAGTAATTTGCTCAGCACGGGGCAACTTCAAGAGAAGGGATATGCGATCATCATAAAAAATAGAGTCTGCCGAATTGAATATCCAAAGAGGGGCTTACTAATTGTACAAGTACATATGACTCCAAATCGAATGTTTCTGCTAAGCGTCACGCATGCTGCTCTTCCTTATTTTTCAAGTATGCTAAAAGATCAAGGCTGGATATGGCATCTTCGCTATGGGCACTTGAACTTCAACAACCTAAAGCTCCTTCATTAGAAGAATATGGTGACGGGAATTCCTTAGATTGATCGACATCCGCAAGTATGTGAAGGTTGTATTATTAGCAAACAACACCGAGATTCATTTCCAAAGGGGAAAACATGGAGAGCCAAATCGACACTGGAGTTGGTCCATACCGATATATGTGGGCCGATTGATTTACGATCTAATGGAAATAAGAGGTATTTTATTACCTTTATTGACGATTACAGCCGAAAAATATGGGTCTATTTTCTACTAGAAAAATCTGAAGCTTTTTCAGTTTTTAAGTCATTTAAGGCCCTTGTTGAGAAAGAAGTAGGGAGATCTATCAAGATTCTTCGCTCGGATCGTGGTGGAGAATACAATTCTCATGAATTCACAAATTTTTGTGAGAAATTTGGAATCAAAAGACAATTGAGGACATCGTGCACGCCACAGTAAAACGGCGTAGCTGAGAGGAAGAACCGTACTATTATGAATATGGTACGAAGTATGCTGTAAACATCAAATCTTCCAAAGAGATTTTGGCTAGAAATAGTCTTATGGAGCATCTACATCCTTAACAGGAGTCCTACCATAGCTGTGAGCAACATGATACCAGAGGAGGCATGGAGTGGCAGAAAACCAAATGTGGAGCACTTGCGAATCTTTGAGTGTATATCATATGCCCATATTCCAAAAAAATGGAGAACAAAGCTCGATGATAAATGTCAAAAATGTGTTTTTCTCGGTTATAGTGATAGTTCAAAGCTTATAAACTCTATCATCCTACAACTGAGAAAATTATCATTAGTCGAGATATGATTTTTGACAAAGAAAATACATGGAAATGGAATATTAAAGATGCGGGAAAGCCAGTACCGGTGGTCTTCGATGATGAAGAGAGTCATCCGCCAGTTTCGGATGGTAAAGCGCAATCACCACTCAAGCCTACACTGAGCTCAACCAACCCTTCTTCAACAATGGTTCGATCACAATCCCTACCATTATTCTCAAGGCCTCAAAGAACCCACAAGAGACCAACGTACTTGGAAGATTATGATCTAAGTGTGGTGGATCAATTAGATGATTCAACTATATACTTTGTTTTATTTGCGGGAAGTGGCCCAATTGCTTTCAAGGATATTGTTGAAGAACCAAAGTGGCAAGAGGTCATGAATGACGAGATCAAAGCAATCGAGAAGAACAATACATGGGAGTTGACTAATCTCCCAGATGGATACAAATCGATCGATGTGAAGTGGGTATACAAGACGAAATTGAATACTGAAGGAAAAGTCGACAAATACAAGGCAAGGTTGGTGGCTAAGGGTTATAAGCAACAACAAGGCGTCGACTATGAAGAGGTGTTTACTCCAGTCGCATGACACGATACTATTAGGATGATAGTTACAATAGCAGCACAAAACTCGTGGCCTATTTTTCAACTAGACGTAAAGTCAGTATTTTTACACGGAGATCTCCAAGAAACCGTGTACGTCGATCAACCATCTGGTTACATATAGAAAGGTAGAGAGAAGAAGGTGTACCGGTTGATGAAGGCCTTATATAGACTAAAACAAGCACTAAGAGCTTGGTATAGTCGTATAGAGGCGTATTTCGTGAAAGTGGGGTTCTATAAGTGTCCATATGAGCACACATTTTTCATGAAAGTTGGAACCGATGGAATTTTTTTGGTAATGTGCCTATATGTGGACGACTTGATATACAATGGCAACGATCGTACGATGTTCAAGGACTTCAAACTATCAACAATGGCAGAGTTTGAGATGTCAGATCTCGAAATGATGCACTATTTTTTGGGCATATAAGTAGTTCAGTATGATGTGTGTATTTTCATATCACAGAGAAAATATGTTCAGGAGATTTTAGAACGGTTCCAAATGAAGGATTACAATTCGGTGTGCACGCTAGTTGAAGTTGGATTGAAGCTAATGAAGGATCCCAAATGAGATAAGGTTGACAACACATTGTATAAGCAGGTCGTGGGAAGTCTAATGTACTTAACCGCGACCAGGCCAGATATTCAGTACGCAGTAAGCCTCATCAGTCGATACATGGGGAATCCAACAGAGTTATATCTAAATGTTACAAAGAGGATTCTGCGATACATAAAAGGTACGACTGGGTTGGGAATATTTTACAAGAAAGGAGAGGCTATTACTTTAATCGGCTATACTGATAACGATTATGGTGGAGATCCCGATGACAGGAAGAGTACCTCTGGGTATGTTTTTATGTTAGGATCAGGAACGATTTCATGGTCGTCAAAGAAACAACCGATTGTTTCTTTATCTACCAGGGAAGCAGTGTATATCGCTGCTGCATCTTGTGCATGTCAAGCAATATGGTTAAGAAGAATGCTGGGTGAAGTAGGATTTCATCAAAATAGGGAAACTCTATTTATTACGACAATAGTTCCACAATCAAATTGTCGAAGAATCCAGTTCAACACGGGAGAACGAAGCACATTGATGTGCGTTACAATTTCTTACGAAATCTAGTGAAAGATGGGACGATTGATCTTATCCACTGCAGGAGTGAATATCAAGTTGCAGACATTTTTACTAAAGCCCTCAAGCTAGACGCGTTTGAGAAACTTCGAAAGCTACTCGAAGTTTGTTCGCTTAAGGGAGGGAGCTGCAAGGAAAACTCAGCATAACGTTTACTTCCTAAACTAGTATTAGTACATCTAGTTTAAGGGAGGGTGTTAGAATGTGTGAAACACATTGGTAATAAAGTCAAGCTACCATAGGAATAGTAGTCTACCATAGGAACAATAGTCTACCATAGGAATAGTAGTCCTAGTAGGTAGCATAGTGAGGTAATGTTTGTATTACGGCTTTAGAAGTCAGGTTGGATTTGTGCTATGCCTATATAAAGGTTTTCTATATGTTGTAATCAAATCATCTCATCCCAAGTTTGATCAATAAACATTTCTTCTTTAGAGTTTAGAACTCTGTTTTCAACAAAATCACTAAAAGATACATATAGTAATCCTAGAAACAAATGTTTCTTGCATGAAAATGTGATTTTAAAATGAAAATGGGGAGAATGGTTACCTTTGGCGAAGGTTTTTCGACGAAAACAAGTTAGAAGATTGTGAGGGTTTAGGGTTTTTCGTGAGGAATCCAAAGAAATCTTCGTCTCTGACAATGTAAACCAGTTAAGACTTGAGAGAGGGAAGAATGAGATTCAGAGGAGCTAGACCAGTATTAAGACCATCTCCAGCAGAAGTAGGAGTAGGTGGTGCTTGAAATATAAGCTCAGCATAAGTGTTATTTTCTCCTCTGGCAGTACTTGAGTTAAGAGCTCCACGTCAGATAGTCAGGCCAGCAATGTGCTCTCATCCAGAAATTGGAGCTCTTATAAAAGTTGAATAGGCGTATGTAAGTGCTATGCACTAAAGTCATAAGAGATGCATAACTCCGACCACCACTGAGCTTCAATTCTTACCATTGTTGAGTGGATCGAAATTCTTAATAGGTTATCTACTTTTGGAAAGATGCAAATGTAATTTTTTTTCTTAAATACCATATTAATTTTTGTTGATATACGTTTTTTTTTGCAATATAAGACTATCAACTCTTAAATACTCTCCGTCCCTAGCTTGACGATATTATGACATTTCTTAAGATGTAATATTTTCTTCATCATGTCGTCCTGCCTAACCTCAGCTTGCCCAACAACAAAATTTACAATTTCCCAAATTATTTACATCTACGACGACATCTCAAGTTGAAGGTACTCTACCCAATTTTGAACTCCACCTACTATCTAAATCGTCCTAATAATAACTCAGTCACCTGCGAATGGGCATAATGCAACCACAGTTGCAACACGTGCGTTTAGGGCACGCGCGGTGCAACTACACTAGTAAAAATAAAATCACTAATCAGATACACCGTTTTAAGTTAAGGTAGCCGTTTAAATTACCCGGCCGCACGTATTCAGATATAAATTCAGAAATCCAAAACTAAAACTTCGCTCTCTCTCTCCCTTCGAACCCTAAAACCCCTAAAATTAAAGCAAAGATTTCCGAAACCCTCATTCTAGATTTCACATCTCTCCCTAATTGAGCAAAACCTAACCCTAGATAGAGATGTCTTCTACATCAGGGCAACCTCAATTTCGTTACACACAGACACCATCAAAGGTTCTCCACCTCCGGAATCTACCATGGGAGTGCACAGAGGAAGAACTCGTCGAGCTATGCAAACCCTTTGGGAAGATCGTTAATACCAAATGTAACGTCGGTGCGAATCGTAATCAGGCTTTCGTCGAATATGTGAGTAATTTAGGGTTCCATTTTTGTGAATTTATGTAATTATAGCTCCTAGTGTGAATTGGATAATTGGGTTGCCCATAAATGATTTGAAAATTATGGGTTTAATGTAATTTGGAAAATGGGTTTAATAAAAATCTGGGGTTCATTTGTGAATTTTTGGAATTTATGTCATTGTAGTGCTTTGTTTGAATTGGATATTGGAGATAGATATGAATTGGGTTAATTTAAATTGTTTGATAAATGATGGGTTTAATGCAGTTTACAAAGGGGTTTAATGAAAATATAGGTTTCATTTTTTATTTATTTCCAATATAAGTAATATGTAATTTGGACCAAAGCTAACAAATTGCAATCTGAAGATAAGTAACAATAACAACACCCTTTGGAACAACATCAAGATCAATTCCAAATCGCCTTTTATTTACAAACTGTATGGTGGTAGATACAAGGGCACTACCTGCGTAACATTATAAACACAAATTAGCTTTTGGAGAGTTGTGAGCGGGAAAAATCCGTGGATATGGGATACCCATTACTGAATTACAATGAATGGTTAGACTTTCCAAATCATCCTAGGCCTTCAGTCTGATGTACAAGTCTATGAAACTCTTCTCTCACTTGTTGCTCCAATGGATCCATTTCATTCTTCAGCATTTCTTAAATCTGATCCATATTTGACTATACTCACACTTCTACCTCCTTCTCCTTCTCCTCTGTAAATGGAAACTGAGATGAATTGATCAATTTTGTCACGTTTCTCAATATGATGAATCTCTTTTGACGATCCGTTTGAACTTCTCCTCCCTCTGTAATTCATCTGTGAAACGAGAGATTTGGAGCTGCTTAGCAGACTCGCGAGGGATTGAAATATGGGTCTGAAGTCCTCTATTCTGACATGGAATTGAAACTTTCAGAACTCACATAGGAACTGCAAGCCCATTTGTGGCCGCGTTCTCATTCGCTCGTAGTGGGTTTTGTATCATTCCCAATTACCTGGAGTTGCTTGGCAGCCATCTAAGACTGATATGCAATCCATTACAACCAGCATAAATGTCCCTTTCAACTAGTGCCCTCCTATTATTACGCCCAAAAGAGTGATTCACGCCCAAAATAGCCATTCCAATGAGTAATAACCGACCTTGAATTCTTCTCTTCCAGCATAGGAATTGCTAGACCTGCTAATGCCTTCTTGTTGCTACAAAACTGACTCCCCCCCCCCCCCCCCCCCAAGCATTTGCATTCCACGTTCCACACTACACTCGCCAATTGAGGGAATAGGCTAATACACCACCCCTAGCATTTCCTTACTTGAAGCTTCGTAATGAACCTGATCGCACATCATACTCATATCAATCGAATTAATGATGCGACTGACACCAATGAGCCTTGGTAATCCGTTGCAGGCTTCCCTACATAACACCCAATTGAAGCACTAGAAACAAATCCACTTAGATCTATCAATAATCCTCGTAGAAAACCCTAATTTCTGAAGAAAGAAAAAATGTACTCTTTAATTAAAATCCCCAAAATAAAAATCCTAACCAAAACAAAAAAATAATCAAATTCTGGGCGGTCCATTGAGTGAACCTGATAATACCTAGTACAAAATCAATGGAGAGGTAGGGAGGGCATGTTTTTTGACATCCTCATGTTACTTTGTCTGATGTTAGACCGAAATCTCGAGATAGGATTAATGCAAATATTTATTATGAGGTGTGGAGAGGATAAAAACGTTTGATTAATGCTTTCGGGTAGAAATGAGCCAAAAGACTATCCTTAATCCAGCAGGCTTGTAATGAAAGCTTGCTGTTGGCCTAAGAGTGTCTATAAACTGAGGAAGGTATTAACTCAAGACATCCTCATGTTACTTTATATTTGATCTTAATCCAAAATCTCGATATAGGATTAATGCAAATATTTGATTATAAAATTTGGAGAGGATAAGAACGTTTGGTTAATTGCTTAATGCAAATATTTGATTATGAAATTTGGGGAGGATAAAAACGTTTGATTAATGGCTTAATGCTTTCGAGTAGAAATGAGTCAAAAGACTATCTTTGATCTATCAGGCTCATAATGAAAGCATGTTGTTGGCCTGAGAATATGTACAAACTTAGAAAGGTATTGAACTCAAGGAAAACTGTGCGACGCTGTGCCCTTTCTTGAGTGCTTAACAGTTATAATCAGTCCTGCTTATTAAAGTTAAGTAGGCGATAATAGGGAAATTTGCATTGTATATATACATCCATACTGGGCCCGCATATATGCTTTATGCTCTTCTATCAGTGTGCTAGAAAATCACAGCAATGGTGACTGAAGCACCATAAAATGAGGGCTGAGAGGCAGATGTGAAGGGAAGCTGCATAGGAAGGAAAGGGGAAAAGAGAGAGGAAGATATGAGAGTGGTAGAGATATCAAAATAGGTGGCATATAAAAGGCGAAAAACACAGTTTACAAATAGGAGATTAAGAAGAAGCGAGAGAAGAACAGAGACAAGAGAGGAGAATATGAAGGACGGACAAAACATTCCGTAAATGAAGAATCGGTCAACCTTTTTTTCTCATATCAGTAAAGTGAAATACCAACGCAATCATGAAAAAAACAAAAAACAATTGGGACAAAGACTTGCAGCAAAAATTAAATTATTTTCGAATTCAGGCTAGATAAGTGTATCCTTCCTTCATATGCTGGAATTCAGCGGAGGAGGGATATAAAGCTGCTTAGAATTTATTATTTTGTCGTATATACATATCTAGGCATCATTATTCAAATACTTCATCTGCCACTGTTATTGAAGATAAGTATTATTAGTAGAAGTTATTTTTTTACTCACGGTTATTTTATAAACATATTTCCAGTTAAAACATTATTTTTAGGGATGCATTCCCCCCCCCCCCCCCCCCCCTGTCAACTGTATCTAAATAGGAGCATTTTTCTACTTGTACAGTCAGACTTGAATCAAGCTATCTCCATGGTTTCATATTTTGCATCTTCTTCTGAGCCGGCACAAGTTCGTGGTAAAACTGTATACATTCAGTACTCAAATAGACAAGAAATTGTGAATAATAAGAGCTCCGGTGACATTGCCGGGAATGTCTTGCTGGTGACCATTGAGGGTGTTGAAGCTGGGGATGTCAGCATTGACGTTATTCATTTGGTAAGTGCTTGTTGACTACTTTTTTCTCCAAATACCTCCGTTGTGCTTTGGATTTTGCTAAAACATGGTGTACGATTTCTATCTTTGTGATCCAAGTGTAGAGAAGGGTAGTTTTTGGTTGACATACTCTGCATGGGGCAGGTCCATGTTAATTCGGAGAAATCTTCATTGTCAGCGTACTACTGCATTTGGAGAATATAACGTGTATTTTGCTTATCTCTTCTTTTTGACATTTCTGCGAAATCCTTGTACACTTAATATTGTATTTGTTTCTTCTAACTGCTATTTGTTTGTCATGCTTAATTTAATTGTAGGACACGTCGGGCTAGAATGCAAACTTATGTTATTTCGTTAAGTTTCCTTCTTTTTTCTTCATCTATTCACAATGCCCGTCAGTCACATGTAGCGTTTTATACGAGCATTGATTTAGTGAGCTGAATCCCGATTTTTTTTTCCTTTTATCTTCAGTCGAAATATTTGGTTGAACATTTATTCCCTTTTTTTCAAGTAATCTGAATGGACTCTGTACCTACAGGTGTTCTTCACAATTGATTGACATGTTTTGGTATTTCCCCTTACGACTTAATATTTCAGTGCATGAACGGCTGTCGGTCTAGTGTTCTGTTTATTATTAGTTCACACGTATCTGATGCAATATGTGTTTCAGGTTTTCTCTACTTTTGGCTTCGTGCACAAAATTGCTACATTCGAGAAGGCTGCCGGATTTCAGGTCATCTACCTACACTCAACAGTTACTTTTTAGATTACTACATCACCTGTTTGCAATTAAAGAAAACTAAACATGATTCTGTAATTAAAAAAAACTTGACCCTTCAAAAAAGAATCTGGAATGGCACCTACAATGTCATTTTTCCAATTCACGTTGTGATAGAAAACATTTTTTTATCCAGTTAAAGAATAGCTACATATGAAATGTTATTTTTCATTCAAATAGTGAAAAACAACATATTCGATTTAATATTTCCCATTTTAAATCAACCAGTGGACTTGGGAAAATATAGAAAGGCATTACAATGGCCATTTGTGTTATTTGTAGCAAATATTAGGAAGAATGTTTTTTTTCTCTTCAAGATGTTTTTTTTTTTTTTTTTTTTCTCTTCAAAGAATTATCCATGCATTTATCCTAAATGTGAATGTAAAATGCAGGCATTAATCCAATATACTGATGCCGAGACAGCAGCGTCAGCACGTGATGCATTAGATGGAAGAAGTATACCCAGGTAAGCTCTGTGTTTATTTTTGTTTTGTTTTTTCGTACTTTTAACTTATGGATCTTTAAAGTATTGTTGTTTTAGGTCGTTAAGGTATTTTTGATACTTACGATGTCTTTCATTATATCTATATCCATAACTTTCAGGTACTTACTTCCTGAACATGTTGGATCGTGCCACTTGCGTATCTCTTATTCTGCACATACCGATCTGAATATCAAGTTTCAATCTCATCGCAGCAGGTAATGGAGTGGTTACGGGCCTACTAAGTTCTCAATTTATTTGGCTATCCTAATTGATTATTTGTTCTCTCCTTTCATGAATTTGGAAATTAATGTGTCTGCTCCTGTTATAATTCTCCAATGGCTCATGCGTGTCTAATGGCTGTCTTTTTTTGGACTGGTCATGTAAATTTCATTGGTTCCAAAAAAGTAAAATTCACTAGCCATTTATTTTCATCTATTTGTCACGTGTCCAGAATTCTGCGAAAAAATTGTGTCAATATAGACGCATACTGACAAGGACAGACAGGCCTCCATACATCTATATAAATCTAATGCAACTTTTAGACGATATAGATATCGAAGATCGAACAAATTAAACAAAATGAAGTACAGCTTCAGATGTCCTGAAATGGGTTGAATATTCAATCATCTGTAAATAGTTCTCAGATCTGTTGCAAATTGCAACTTGCATGCAAGTAGTATTAACTATTGAAAATGTAATGTATAATTTATGTACGAAATCTAAAATGTAAATGGGGCTCTCACGAATCCTTAATTTAACATAAATCCAGATGTAGATACGTAATGCAGTACAAGAACACCATTGGGAAATATTAGATTGATTAGGTTGCCAAGACATACAAGTATTCTAGTATTTCTACAGTTTGCACCAGAATCGATAGACATTATTGTAAGCTGTATACTCTTTAATTGTATTTGTACTGGTCGCCGACACATTTAATCGTGTCAATGTTACATAGGACTCCATGCTATCTATGATTCTATATTCTTTCACCGATTTCATAATTGTCGTCTGTTGATGTTAATTGGAACACTTCCATCAATGCTCTTATTTCTTGCTTGAGAATAGAATTTTTATTGCTTATTCCTAATATATCTATATTTGGACATTGCTTGTCATGTAGGGACTACACAAATCCTTACCTTCCTGTGAATCCTTCTGCAATCGAGGGCACGATGCAGGTATATTTTCTTAGATTTAGCACATTTTCTGGATGTATTGATGTTTCGCTTGCAGTTTTCACTTACAAATATGTATATCCAGTCTCCATTAGGTCCCGATGGAAAGAAAAAAGAACCTGAGAGTAATGTGCTCCTTGCTTCAATTGAAAATTTGCAATATGCTGTCACTGTGGATGTCCTTCACACGGTAATTTTTTTCTTCCTGGCTTAGTTCTAAGGACATTTTTATGCATACTTGCATCTGATAAATGATGTGGGTTTTGACTATTTCAGGTATTCTCGGCATTTGGTACTGTCCAAAAAATTGCTATATTTGAAAAAAATGGTGGAATGCAGGCACTAGTTCAGTACCCTGGTACGATTATTGTTTCTTATATCTTGATATCCTATTCTGTTCTTGTTGTTCTTCTATACTGTAGTTGTATACCTTTATATATATTTGTGCTCATCAATTGCTAGTTTTATCCAGCTAACCACTTGTTAATTCCTGTTTTCAGACCTCACAGCTGCTGCAGTCGCTAAAGAAGCTTTAGAAGGACATTGCATCTATGATGGTGGCTATTGTAAGCTTCATCTGTCATACTCTCGTCATACTGATCTCAATGTAAAGGTATATATGTTTTTCAGTTATATCCATGGCAAGAAAAAGAAAAGGAAACTAAGAAAACAATTTGCGAAGAAAACAAAACACCATCCTCAATGTATGTTTCTTCACACTCCTTGGTTTTATTTTAGACTTTTACATATTAGGCTGCTGCATAAACTTCTTTCATATAACATGCATAAAGTGGACAAATTTGGTAACAAATAGCTGTTGCCTTTCAAACTCTGAAAAAAGTGTTGTTTTCCATTGCTGAAGTATTTCTTAGCATTCACCTATTGATAACTTGAGCGATGTACTCCTTTTTTTTTTCTCGAATAACATAGATATTGGTCTTATTTATTATATAGTTGACTTATTATGTTTCTATTACTGCAGAATCACAGTGACCGAAGCAAAGATTACACTATTCCAGATTCAGGTGTGCTCCCAATGCAACAAGCCGGTGCTCTACCTGGTCCTCCTGGTGGTTGGCAGAATCCCTATCCGGGAGTTGGCATGCAGGGACAATCACCCGTTCAGGATGCACAAATAGGACCATGGCATCCTAGCATGCCAGCAGGGAGACAGACTTTTGTTTCAGTTCCAAACTCATTTCCAGGTCAAACATATGTACCACCACAACCCGGTGTTCCTGGCCAAGGCCCTCAATATTCAGGGCAGTCCAGTCAGCCTCCTCATTATGGTCAATGAGCTGTACCTCCTCTCGTTTCTTTATGCTGTTTTTTTTATACTGAAAGGTTCAATCGAGTGTATGTGCAATTGCTCACCCAATTCGTATCTTACTTGCTTTGTTATGTGGTAATGGGGGCTGTTTGCTATTTGGCAACAGTGGTAACTCCTGTATCAACCTTCCTAATGCAATTGAATTCAGTTTTTTTTTATCTTGCCTGTCTTTGATTTTTTCTGCAATATTTGGTGGTAAAAACAACTTTTGTATCTCCACTGTTAGTGCAATGCTTATATCCATTGTGTTTGAGTGCATGTGTTCCCTTCAGAACTTTCTCAAATGAAGAGAATGCATACTAGTGTCTCATGCTCCAGCAGCGAGTGGGAGAGTAGTGGGTAGTTTCACACCTTTCTCCTATTCTTGGAGGCCAGTGTGGAATTTGATGCGAAGAACTGTAGATTGTCCTTTGGTGTGGATGTGTAAAACGCTCCAAGGTATTTGTATCAGGATCGGTCTGTCTGGGCAGCCAGATGAAATGAATGTCTGAAAAATAATTAACCTGCTACTATGATAGAATACAATTGGATTGCTAGATTCCAACGAATTCTTTAACATGGCTCCAAACCTCTCAATTTCTTCTGATAAAAAATTACCTAGAATTATATTTTCAGGATAAAACCAGATAAGTAAGGATCAGTGAAAAAATATAAACCGTCGGATTCCTGTAACAACCAAAATCAACAGTCGGATATGAACTATTGAAATCTGAATCACCAGACTACCATTGATACTATATTACAAAAGGATGCCCAAGCACACATTCTTCTCAATAACACTTTTACTACTACTAATAGTAGTACACACCTTTGCTTGAGAGTCTAAGACAGTAATATGGCATCTGTTTAGACACAAGCTTCTCTAGCTGTCATCCGACCGTGTGCTTCTAAGTCGAGGTTCCTCACTGGGTCTTCTGGCAAGCTTGCTCAAGTATCCTCCCTCAAAAAGACAACTGCATTATCTAGTTCTTTCAAAGTTGAGGCCAAGAAGGTCCAATGGTTACCCAGTTTGGCTTCACCAGGGTACCTCTAGTTAACGGGCGGTGTGGGCTATGCTTGGTGTTGCTGGAATGTTGTTACCTGAAGTTCTTACAAAGATGGGCTTAATCAACGCACCAGTGTGGTACGATGCAGGGAAATCAGAGTATTTTGTGTTGTCCTCAACCCTGTTTGTGATCAAGTTCATATTGTTTCACTACGTAGAGATAAGAAGGTGGCAAGATATTAAGAACCCCAGAAGTGTTAACCAAGATCCTATTTTCAAGAGCTACAGTTTGCCTCCAAATGAAGTTGGGTACCCCGGTGGCATTTTCAACCCGCTTAACTTTGCACTAACTGTTGAAGCTAAGGAGGAGATTGCTAATGAGAGATTAGCAATGGTTGCATCCTTGGGTTTTTTGGTCCAACACAATGTGACTGGGAAAGGCGCCTTCGATAATCTGTTAACGCACCTCTCTGACCCATGGCACACCACCATTGTACAAACATTAGGCGGTTTCTAAGTTCCTCCAGAGTAATTTTTTTTTTCTTCCAGTAAACATATTCTAAGTAAAGCGAGCTTCAATGTACAGGGGAAAAAATCTCACGAGCAAAAGCGGAAAAAATGCGAACAAAAGAGAATTATGTATAACTATTATTGATTTACCACAGTAATTTACAGCTTAGATTTACTGAGAAACGAATAGGTGAGACTTACTCTGAAGTTACAAATAATTTTTTCATGAATAATAAAAACGTAATACAGATGATGATATTACAATTTGGTAAAGACCAAACGAGAGAAATCTAAGGAGACAAATCTCAACATTAACCGGCTACTAAACCCAGCCAGTGGATTATTCGGTGGTAGCTTGTGAAACTCAGTTTGGTTGCTGTAAGGAAAAAAAATAAGGACTCGTAAGATACAATGATAAACCATAGCTAAATAAGCTTATTGCTTCTCGATTTGGGCTAAGTCAGTGGTTTATGGTAGTGAACAAACGCTCTTCCTACAATGATAAAAAAAAGTCATATAAATGAGCAATACATACAGCAAAATGTGGAATCTTACCTGGGAATACGAGTGCTCATTTAACATAGCAGCACAAGGTCCAGATGTAGAACCCCAACTGTGATGCCCCATGTCGAACCCGGGCCTCAGATGTTCGAAGCTGTTACTCATTTGAAAATCCCCGGGGTGTTGTTGTAAGTTCAACTCCCCGTCAGGCTTAAACTCTTTGCTACACGACATATCGAGACTATATTCTTGCGGTGGGTAAGGGTAGTGACCACCTAGTTGAAGCCTCAAGCAACTTTCTTGCCCTGAATCATCTATTTCCGCTTGTTTGCCTGTACCAAAGTAACCAGAATAGCTTGGCAGAGATGCATTTGTTGAACATTCCATGATTCTGGATTAACACACGGTTAAACAGCAATTCATGGTTTACAATAATTAACAAAAACAGGCCGTTAATAAGTACGAACTTTATTATTCTTCAACTAGCTCAGAGTTGCAGAGGGAGTTTGATTAAGAGTTAGCTTATGTATATTTGAGCTGATATTATATCTAAGACAAACTTATATTTTGGTTGGTTAATTGTAGCCTTCTGCGGATGTATTTGATTATTGCATTAGGGATATTGTGAAATTACTGATAAATAAATTATCTATATATCAGATGATATTTATATACCTACAGAGTATAGAAAAAGCGTAGGGCCTTATTAATGATCAGAAAAAAAATGATATATCATAATGTAATGTGACACTCGTGGATATTTTTAACCTTCATATAATTTCTTTTAGAACGCCTATATACAGCATATCATACATATCTAGTGTGGATATTTCCAGTTGGAAATAAAAGTGAACATACATTTTCTGCACGCAAGTCTAAAGAAAATCAGAGAGTTTAGAGCAGTTAAAATTGACTAACTTTTGAGGCAGTAAGTTTGGGTCCTCGGATAGCATCATGCGTTCTCTGTCATTATCAGGAATCCATGATATGGCCTGACTTTGCTGCTCCCCACCCATTGCCAAGGGTAAATGCATTCCATTCTGGAACTACAATTATCAAAAATAACTCATGTAAATACGTTACCATTAAATCACCCATAAACCAGCCAAAAAGAGAGATTTAAACCAATAGAATAACTGGTACCTGACTACTGCATTCTAATGACACAAGTTGTTGCTTAGTGAATTCTTCCTGTCACGTGGAAGTAGATGACGCCATTATTTTACAACTAATATAACAAGGGGTATTACTTCTGTACATAAATTGCAATATATATTATTGTTCTATTGTGTCTAATCATTATGTGAAGACCATTTCATGAAATATTACTAATTATGTAGTAAGAAACTGAGAAACTTAATAATACCCAAACAAGGAACAATGTATTCGATATAGCGGCAATAAAGGATTGGCAACGTGCAATTCATAAAAAGTGGTTTTGTTCATATAGTCAAGAAACGTGGTCATATCAATAATGCCAGAAATTTTGACTTGCAGTTACCAAACCTTTTTTGAAACCATGAATACAAGTAGATCAGATAAAGGTGACACTTGTAGTTCCCGACCTTCCTCAAGTGAAACATATTACATAATACCACCATGAAACATGAACGAAAATGCACAGACGTTGAAAGGCACAGCATAGATATATGGGCACAGCTTATAACTCGTAAGAGTTTGTGAAAAAATGACAAATAAAAGGTATATTTAAAGGCCTAGGCAGGGAACACAAATAACACATACCACACGGAAAACCTACCTTATTCATTTGGATGAGATTCAGTGAGCTCCTGAGAGATTCTTCCATTGCACTGAGATGTTCAGTGCTGTTGATTTTGTCTAGATGTGTCCAATAGCTGAAAGAATGCAAGCACGTGAGATTGTTATTTGATAGAAATGAAAGCATGAATTGATCGGTATAATTTCATGGCAGCGGTATAAAAAGTATATCAAAGGTAAAGCGGGGACCATTACTCAAGCAAGTCCGAAAGATTATCTAAACAGTGCAGAAAAAATGGTTTAAAGTTTTTAAGAAATCCACATAATTATAGAGATAAAGTCTTGTACTAACACTCAAATAAAATTGTTGAGAAACCAATGATCGTAAATGATCCAAACCCTATCTGAATAGGACTTAATGATTTACTAGATTTATTAAAAATTCCCCGATTTCACTATAATATTCCTTTACACGACGACTTCACTACGAATTTACTGCATTATTCCCATTTCTCATGCATATTTAGGTTATTAACTTATTACCATATGTATGTGCCAGTGGAAATTATCATATAATCTCACGTTTTAAAATAATTCGTTTTATGTCATTTTGTGTGTGTTAGTCAATCATAGCTGCCTAATAGTATCTAGGTTAGATTTTGCTGATCTGCACAACTAGAATGAGCTCTTCCTTTTTTTAGTGTTTGAGATTAATGACATGAGATTCACCTTTAGGCAATTTTTACTCAAAGATCACACTTATTATTACTATTACATACAAGCTTTAAAGATAACTTTATTGAGGCATTTAAAACAAGTTGTATGCCTTACGTTATCAACACCTTGATAATGTTTTTTGCTAAGACTTAGGAGAACCTTGTGTTCTAAGATGCTTTATTAGCTGGCTTCATCATACATTTTAATTAATGATGTACATCAGTGACCTGAGGATCCAAAGGTGTACCTAAGTCTCTTGTGCATTTCTGAAAGTTGAGCTTGCAATAGCATTGATTGATTAGTCATATCCTGCCAAAAAGAATTTGCCAAAAGTAAAATGCATTAATCACAACATGGAATTCTTAAACCAATTTTAATCTTCAAATTAACAATGATATTAGGTTCCCGCCTTATTGATGTATACCTCAATCGTTTGAGTACTGCAACATAACAGAAAGAGAAATATCAAACAACTTTTCAAGACATAACAAATTCAGAATTTCGGGCTTTATATAGATGACCAAGAACAAACTTGACAGGCAATTTTGCATACCTAGTACCAAGAAAATCTTGTATATTTACATTATGGTCTAATTTCTGAAATGTTTTCTTCAGTGCCTACACTTTCAAAGAACATAACAAAAAAGAGAAAGAATGTATGAATGTATAGGGATCAAAGTTTCAAACAGCTCAAATGATATCCATAGAGAAGATCAAATCGGGAAGGATTGGCTTACTTCAAGGCTCTCCAACTTCCTGTTACAACTGTAAGCAAATTAGTTCAATTCCAATTTCTTCATATTGAATCCAATTTCAAATAGATAAATATATGATCATACTCGAGATTATTTAGCTTGTACCTTTTCGCTCGTTCTTGTGGAGTTAATTGAGCAAACTTTGCAATAACCTCGTCAATGTTGCTGAAAAACGAAGTTACAAAATAATATAAGATGCTGAGTTGGTACTGACAAAGAAGACTAGAAAATTGTAATAATGGACAAAGAGATTAAATTTAGTAAAATTTCAAATACATTTGGGAGAATTTTTCTCAATGAGATTTTACAAAGTATAGTGAAAAAAATAGGACGCTGCTGATCGCAAGTCCTCCTGCGGATTAGTATATACTACCAACCACGTCTTACATACTTTGGTAAACTAAGACGCTGAGTTGGTACTGACAAAGAAGACTAGAAAATTGTAATAATGGACAAAGAGATTAAATTTAGTAAGATTTCAAATACATTTGGGAGAATTTTTATCAATGAGATTTTACAAAGTAACGTGAAAAAAATAGGATGCTGCTGATCTCAAGTCCTCCTGCGGATTAGTATATACTACCAACCACGTCTTACATACTTTGGTAAACTATACCTCATCTTAATTGTGTAAGCTTGCATTAGCGCAAGTCACCTATATGAATTGATTTCCAACCGAATTAAAGCGTGATGTCCTTCTCAAATGAGTGAAACTTTAAATTGGCTATACCTCATTTTAAGAAAATAAAATGGTACTTAAAGGCAATACATACTTCATTGTTTGTTTAACGACGAATTAATTTTACTTTCATGCAACATGTGTATTAATATGAACAGTTACACAAAACCCTTGAAGACATGAGTGAAGTTGCATTTTAGGGTTTTAAGCTATATAGATTCATGTTCATACATAAGTTTCCTTATATATTATCTTAAGCACAATGTAGGCTCATACATAAGTAACGAACCTGCGCTCTCCTAAGCACAATGTAGGCTTGCCTGTCGGTGAAAACATGAGAAGAGCAATGTCTATATCACATAATATCGACAACTCTTTAGCTTTCTTCAATATCCCCGCCCTTCGCTTCGAATACGTTACTTGACGACCGCTAGTATTCTCCAACTTCTTTATCTTTAACTTAACCCTCCCCATCTTTTAAAATTTCACCGCAAACCCGATATCCCCAATCGCCTTCTTCTCCACCCCACACCTCCAAATGTTCCCAATATATAATTTTTACACACTCTGACCCCTCAATCTAAAATTTACAACACCCCCAAAGCGAAATTTACAAAACCCATGAAGCAAAAACATTAAACATCATAAACAAACAATATTAAAAAATACCCATGTTGAGATTTGGATTTTCGACAACTTTGATAGAGCAATGAGAGTTGAAACAATGTAGAGCTCCAAAATCAAAACTGAGAGATGCCCATAATATGATATCGAAAGCAGATTGAGCTGAATCTATATGCTTCAATGATAGATTACTATATTGAGATTGATGAATCGAAGAAATGGGTGCAAGAGAAGAGAGATGATGAAACAATAGTTGATTGGTTGAGCGGGAGAATCGGGAAAGGGTGATATTAGTTTTATTGCAAATTCGTTGTTCATTGTGTTGTTTTTGGTGAACAACGTAAACAAAGGGTAATATTTCTTAACCATATGATATTTTGAACTTGGGTAGCTCACAAACTCCTGGAGGTGTCTAGAAGCAGGTCTTCAACTAGGGCTCTACATGTAATTTATTAGGAGAGTTGGATGAAACTTGGAGTCGATGTAAACTTACCTGGCAAGTTTACTCATATTAAAAAGAAGGGAGACCAATCTCATCTGCTGCTTTTTTGTTGAGATCTACGGACTCTGTTTCTGAATTATGTTTCCTTTTCACTAAACATAATCCAGGAACACGATATTCAAAAATAATGTCAACAGATCTCTCTCTCCCACCAAGAATTAGGGTTTGGTATAGAAAGTTGTCTATGTACCTATTATTTACTTATTATTTAATGTTTTGAGCCAAATACGATCGAATTTGACAACAAGCTCTTTTGTTCATCTTCTTCCAAATACTCTCATCTACTTAATCCAGCTTGTCCTCTAATACCTCATCTAAGTCCAATTGACTTAGCCCATCAATAACCTCGCATCGCCACATGCCGAAGTTATTGGTATTGTTGAATTTCTCAACGACAATCTTTTCATTGTTGAACATCACCGTTGTATTTGGGTTAGTCACAAACAAAGAAACACACAACACCAAGTTTATAGTGGTTCAGCAAATTACCTACATCCACTTTCGAGAGAGAGAGAGAGTTTATTCAAGGTCCCAATTACAATCACTCAAGCCCAAGTTTGAATTTCTCACTCAAGAAATTCTCCAAATGTTCTCACAATCGCTCAAATCTCGAGGCAAACAAGAGGTTCGAAAACTAAAAAACAAAAAAAAATTAAGTTACCAGATTTCGTTCGAACGAAATAGGGGGTCGTTCGAATGAAAATTGCGTTTGGGCCAAAATTTTAGGGGATGAGAAAATGTCGTTCGAACGGATTCAAGGGTCGTTCAAACGACTTGGGCTCCTGGGCCAAAATTCCGATGAAAAATGGTCGTTAAAAAGCATAATTTCTCTACAACTTCATCATCAATGCTGTCATATAACTCGCTGAATTCTGAAGCAGAGTAACATGGAGAAGAGATGGTATACTTTTGGAGTAAAATAACAAAGAATCTACACTCCATTCAACGGCAATTCAAGTAGAATATAAACTATAAGGGCTCCTTTTGAATCAATAATACAACAACAACTACTCCCAAAATTTGCAACTATCATCATGCATTCATAACAACCCGGATTCTACGAAATGAAATCTACAAACAAAAGGGTTAACTTACCCAGATATTCCCATGACAATCGTGGGACTGCCCTCCTCCGTCCCATCATTTACGACGCACCAATTCTCCGAAGCTGCTTTTTCAAATGCAGTTGTTCACAAATGGGTGTACCTTTAAGTTTAACAAGGTTCATTAGAGGCAACCCAATGTTTCTACTAGCTTTTGATATAGTTGTAGCCATGCTTCTAATGGGGTTGCTCTAATTGTGGTGGTTGTAGATTACAAAGATTGGGGTTCCCACAATGACTTGCAGACGCCAACTCAGTGAGCGTCTGTGATTGGAACTCCAAAAATCTCCCTATTTAGGCATCTGAGTAAAATTTCTTTCAATTTTATTATTATTTCGATTTAACAAAATTATTTCAAAATTCAGGTGTGGAGTTTGAGAAGAAAAAAATGTTAATGCGCACGATATTTTTTGATGTTGCGGGTTAATGGTGTTTAGTCACTTGAGATGCTCTTGGACTTACTTACTAGTATTTTGCATTGCTACAAGGGACAGATCTTCGTGGTATGTAGGCATGTAGCCTCTGGAGATAAGGAGAAAGAGCGGAGAATTTGGTCTGGTGTACATGGCAAGAGTTCAATTCGAGGAGTTGATTTTTGGAATGATCACAAGAAGTTACGCAACCCCTTAACTCATTCGACACAATTTTTATATCTAAAGCTCTCGATTTGTGTCTCTTTCATTTTCGCTGCAAAATCTGTCATGCCAATCTACCTGTTCTTTACTTGGAAGAGAAGTTTAATCAACTAGGAAAATTTCCGAGTTAAGAATATGTACAACACATACAATCAGCAAAAACTGTTCTCCATAAATTTCAAAAACTCGTTGAAATCAATACGTCCATCACCGTTCTCATCAAATGCAGCAATCATCCTTTCGCATTCCAGCACCCCATATTTTTTCCTGAATCCCAAACTAAATAAAATCATCTCTAACTCCCTTGCATCTATGAACCCGTCTTTGTTCTCATCAAACACGTCAAAAGCCTCCTTCACCTCATCCAAACTAGGCTCATTCTCCTCGAACAAAATTGAAAACCCATCCAACCCGAACTTCAGCTGGAGCTTATCATCGTCCAGGGTACAAATGATCCCTAGTTTGTCCATCACCATCTCCACATCTTCTCTCAATAGCTCACAATCACTCTTCTCATTTTCGCAAGACTCTTCACTGGGCACTTTGTAAATCGGGTTTTTCTCGAATAAAAAATTTAGTTGGGATTGGAAGAAAGATTGGAATGTTGAGTAAGACTTGTGTACTCTGATAAACCAATTTAGAACTCTATGAAGTACCAAGAACCAGATAAAACCCGCTAGTGAGAATAAAGGTAAACAAGTATTCTCCATTATACGTATCGATATAAAAAGGACCTATAGATAACTCTCTGGGTGCTTATATATATGGAGTCTGAACTTTGGCAGTTGAGTTTTGAGACTTTGTAGACTTAAAATTTTGAAGCAATTACAAATTTTCTTGACTTGTTCCACAAGTTTCTTTTGATATATGACAAACGACAAACAACAAACAAGTAGTTACTTAGAAAATTCAAGAAGAGGAAATTTCTCTAGTGCATTAGGCGGGCCTGCTTTTCTTTATTTTTCTCCCATTTTAGTCTTTTGGTTATTTCCAGGAATGTGTGAAATGGTCTGTTTTTGATGTTTACGGACAAAAAAATCCAAAGTTTCGGCTAAAAGAAGGGGATACTTGGGAAAGCTTTTAGACCTCCCAAGTCTCACTAGAGATTACCACACAAATTCTTCTTGGACAGAGGTTATAAAGGTGACGTTTTGGATTTTGGGAAATTGCTCTTATAGATTTTTTTGACTTTGTCCCTGATACAAACTGAATATTAGTCTTTCGACCATCGACTACGTCACAAATTCATTTTTCGACCCAAATTGCTTTTGACTGCAAGTCAACTTGTGTTGACTCAGTCTTTTTCAGTTATTTCCCTATTTTGCCCACATGTGTATCATGTTTTTTTTTTTTTTTTTTTTAAATCTTCTCACATTTTCACACCATAGCACGTGAGGGAATTAACAGTTATTTCATTTTATTTTATGTTTTTTTTTTAAATGTGATACACGTGAGGGGCAAAAAAAGGGAAACAAGTACAAAAAATTGGGTCAACTAGGTTTGGCTTGCATTCAAATGCAATTTGGGGTCCATAAATTAATATTTGGGGAACTTGGGGTCTAAAGGCTAATTTTTATTTTCTAGTGGGGGCTCTAAATTTCTCTTGCTCTTATCGTTGACCTGTTGTGCAGGATATTAGGATGTGATAGTGAGGTACAATAAATCCTCAAATTTGATTGTTATAAGAAATTTAAATTGTAGACTACTATGTGATCCGGATTCATAATTTATCACCATTTGTGATCCAGGAGGATCTAGAGACGTTTTGAGTCGAAGACCAATTTTATCTAAAGTTGTTCGAACGAGATTTAGAGTCGTTCGAACGACTCCCTATTTCGTTCGAATAACCAAAGTTTGTCCCACCGGAAATTTGGCCGCCCAAAGCTATATTTCGCTCGAACGAGTTGAGGTTTTGTTCGAACGACTAAGCAAGTTTCTAAGGTTTTAGACCAATTAGGCGTAAAGTCGTTCGAACGACTCCCTAGTTTTTTATTTTGAGGCGTTGTTTTGCCTCGAGATCCGTTCTTTTATGATTTTTGAGTTCCCTAGTAGATAAAGGGAACTTAGGTTATTTTCTAGGATTATGTTAGATCTGAAAAGAGTTCTGAGAGAAGCCTAGGGTTTGAGAGTTTTTTTTATTGTAATTACTTCGTTTTAAGTAATCAAATTCTCTATTTTTCCAAACCAATTGGTGTGCTTCGTATTTTTGTGCTAACTAGAGCTTCTCAATCGTATTGTGAATTAAGTGGTATCAGTTTTCCAGTTACGATCTTCGGGGGTTGATTGTGGTTTATGGTCTCCACACGTGACCGTCTCAAGGAAATGAAGGAGAAGCTAGTAAGTCCATTGAAGATCCATCACAAACCTAATTCGAAGAAGAAGAACGATTTGGAGATGGGCGATTCTGACGATCGACTCACGATTTTGGAAATGACAGTTTCTTACCTAACTTCTATTGTAGGGGAGTTAGTAGAACAATTGCGTCTCACGAACCTTGCGAAGACTTCTATTTCGGCGATACGGCGAGGCCGCTCGAGGAAGAAATGGGTTATTGAGGTGGATAGAGACGACAATTTTGCGGAGATCGATAGTGATTCTGGTGATGCCAAATCCGTCAAGGAGCGATCGGGTATTGGTAAGTCATCGAATCCTATTCGTAATCTTCGTATCAATTTTAAGATTGAAATTCCGGTATTCGACGATTCGATCGATGCCGAGAAGTTGGATAATTGATTACATAGGTTAGAGACCTATTTTTCCGTTTATAAATACTCCAATGCTCAACAAATATGCTTTGCTACGTTAAAATTTGCAAGTCATGCACTCACGTGGTGGAAATTTTATCGAAAACGCCACGATGTAAAAAGTTTAAGTTGGAAAGAATTCAAGGTATTAGTACGAAAGCAGTTTTATCCGATTGGGTATGAGCAAGAGATGTGGTATAAATTATACAATTTATGCCAAAAGTTTGAGCAATCCGTACAGGAGTACACTACGACGTTTCATAACCAAGCGTTGGTTTTGGACATTGATGTGGACGAGTATGAGGTGTTCATGAAGTACACGGGGGGTTTGTCGGAGTCCATTAGAAGAGAGTTGAAGCTCTTTACTGTGGCCAATATCGATGACGCTACCATGAAGGCAAGTACTTGAAGAGTGACAAAGAAGACGACAAGATCAAGTCGGGGTACAAGTCTAGTTGGAAAAACGAGCATAAGGGAGAGGCCAAAGGAGAGGGGTCTTCGTCCAAGGAGTTTCATTATAATCATTGTAAGGCGAGTGAGTATCTTTCCGATTATTGTTGGAAACTTCACCCGGAGCTTAGGCCGAAGGAGGAGAAGAGCAAGAAATAGAGATATGCACTAGCCGCAGAGGTTGTTCACCTCCTGGATTTAGATAAACCGATTCCTAAGCTTATACTTATGTTTCAGTAGATTTTGGCTATCGAGGAGGAGAGTCGGGAAGAACTTTTTCATGTCAGTATTCAGGTGAAGCATAGTTTAGTCGAGCCCATTGTGGATCCGAGTAGTCAGAAAAATTTAATTTCTGGGACATTGGAGAAGAAGATGGGTTTGACGACTACAGCTCATCCTAAGCCGTATGGTTTGGGGTGGATTCAGAAAGACGCGGATTTGATGATCACGAAGTGGTGTATTTTCAAGTTTGCGATCACTGAAATATTTATTGATGAGGTGACGTGTGAGGTGGTTTCTTTGGATGTGTGTCAGGTCATCTTAAGTAACCCTTATCTTTGGGATCGAGATGCAATTTATTACCGTAGAATACGCAAGTATTATCTTGTGAATGAGGGAATGAAGTTCCATATCAATGCTTGTAAGGAGCATGTCACTACGTCTAATTTAGTAACGGCAACTCAGGTAAAACGGTTGGTTAATGCGAGCAACAAGTTTGTGTTATTAGTTCGACAGGTTCAAGAGGGTATGTCGGCTAGAGTATTGTTTACAATGACAACGTCTCATAAGCAACAAACCGATATAAGGAAGTTGTAAGAGGAGGTTGTGGTACATACTGATCACAAACCGTTTTAGTTTTTAGCTACACAGTCCAAACTACATCAAGCTCGCCAGATGAAGGGGCTGTCATATCTCCAACAATTTCCCTTGATTATACAATATAAGAAGGGAGTGGACAACAAAATGGCTAATAGGTTATCTCGACCCCCATTACCAACTACTTCCGTTATGTTGGTTTCTATGCAGATACAACCTTTTGTTACGTCAGCGTATGTTGCAGGATATGATGATCATAAGGGGCGTAGTGTGTTTCACCGAAAGTTGCTGCCAGGCAAGACATGTGATGGTATTGAGTCATTTTGAGTTGGGAAAAAGGGTCAGCTACCTCGTAAGTCAAAGTGGTACAGCAGGGTAATGGGCAGTGCCACATTCTCACCTCTTCAGTTCTCACATGAGCAAGAGCTCAAGGTTCCTAAAGGGGAGGAGCCATGATCTAGGAGGATCTAGAGACATTTTGAATCGAAGACCAAATATATCTAAAGTTGTTCGAACGAGATTTAGAGTCGTTCGAACGACTCCCTATTTCGTTCGAACAACCAAAGTTTGTCCCACTGGAAATTTGGCCCAGAGCCATATTTCATTCGAACGAGTTGAGTTTTCATTCGAACGACTAGACAAGTTTCTAGGAATTTAGACCAATTAGGCGTAAAGTCGTTCGAACGACTTTGGCGGTGTTTTTGATTTTGAGGCATTGTTTTGCATCGAGATTCATTATTTTATGATTTTTGAGTTCCCTAGTATATAAAGGGAACTTAGGGTATGTTTGGTAGCCCAAAAAAGTGAGAAACGGGGTGGGAAAATACCAACTTAAATTTTTTTTCCTTACTTGGGTGTTTGGTAGTCCAAAAAATATGGGAAACATAATTTCCATGAGAAAATTAATAGCTCTAAAAGTGGAAAACAATTTCCACTCTCTCCCTCTTAGAAAATATGTTTCCAACTTAGAAATTAGTGGGACCCATGCTAGATTTTCTCATCAATTTTCTATGAAAATCTAAATATGAGATATTATGTATGATTCTTCTCATCCCTCCAAAAGAAACATACAAGTTGATTTTCCCACCAAAAGACCATCTATATTTACCTCATCTTGTATGAAAAAACCTTATATCTCTCTCACATAAACAAAGAATAGATTTGCAAGCCTTCGATCATGGACTTACTATGGCATTGAAACAGAAACTGAGGCGATAAGTGTTTGTTGTATGATTCACAATCATATCATGGATGTGGACCCAAGTGACTTGGGAGACCAATTTGATAATTTTTTGGAGGAGTCGCATGAAAACATCTTTGAAGGAGAAAACATTAGAGATTTAGAGCCTACTACTAAGTGGTCAACTTACAGAGACCAATTAGCAACACTTATGTGGACTGAGTACAATCAAACTTAGGAACTTTATGTCCTAGATGATTACGTTTTGATTGCGTTTTTCTAATAAAGTACACTATGATAGTCTTCCTTTATTTTAAGTTAAATAAATTTTATATTATTGTATAAAATGGTTATTAGTTTTCAATTTCCTATTATTTGACATGCATTAATAATATTCTAGTTGAATTTTGTATATTGCACGTGATTTTAATGTTCAAATATTACCAGAAATGGATTCACAAGATGTTGTGGATGTTACGAATGAGTTGGGAATGAAAGCGACTAAAAATAATCTTGTTTGGAGTAATGAGATGGATGTTGTAATGATTAAGGTTTTGCAAGATCAACTTGTAAATGGGGGTAAGGGAGATGCAGGAGGGTGGAAGAATAAGGCTTACAATGCTGTTGTGAAAGCTATGTATGAAGAGCTAAACATGCAAATTACCGGAAGTCATGCTCGAAATAGGTTTAAGACTTGGAGGAAATGGGCCCCTGAGGTAAAAATTTGTTACTAATCTAAGTGGGTTTGGGTGGGATGAAGAGTCTAAGACGATCACCGGTGATGCTAACGTATGGAAAGCACTCCTTGAGGTAATTATTACGTTATTTGTACAATTTGATTTTTCACAAAAGAATTGTATATATTTGTATATTGAATATTTGTATTCTTTAGGTCAACGACAACAAAAAGTACAAGGGGAAGACTATGATTAACTACACAACGATTTATGAATTGGTTGGCAAATATATAGCTGCAGGTCAAGGGCTCGTACTGTTTTTACATTGGATGATGAAATGACATCGGCTTATAATTGTAACGACAACAATACCATAGATTTTGATGTTGATATTGAAAATTCAGTTGTGCATGATACCTAAGATCCCTCTCCCACTAAAGAAGATCACGTTGAAAGATTTACCAAAAACATTCCTTCAAGTGCGAAGAGACAGAGAACTAGGTCAATTAGTGCAGTATTGCATAGTCATCTTAAAGGTTTAGCTGATAGTTTGAATGGCATATCACAAAGTCTTAGGGCGAGGTCTGAAAGTACTGCAACTTTGCTAGAAAAAATGTGGTGAAACCATTGACAATATGGCAGGAGTTGGCATGCTTACTAAGTTCGATGCAATGAAACAATTCACGGTCAACAAGGGAATTGCAACTGTGTTTTTGTAGACTAAAGATGATAAAAAATTAGCGTGGTTGAACTATCATTTTGGAAGCGAGCAAGAGTAGTGATTTTTAGTTATTTTTTAAAATATTAGAGTTAAACTATATTAATTATGTTTTTAGGTGCATGGATTTATTTTGAGTTTGGTTTTAGGATGTTTGGTTGAATAATACGTATTTGTTTTTTATAATGTTCGCTTGAATTACATTTTAGAATAATATTTATGTTTGTTTTTCGTATTTGTGTTTTTTTTAAGTGGGAAATAGATAACCAAACACTACTGTAAAGAAAATGTGAGAAAAAGAAAATAGTTATATTGTTTCTCACTTGGCAACCAAATGGTGGAAACACTGAGAAATTTTAAATGGGAAACAATGAGAAAATTTTAAAGTGGGAAACAGTTTCTCGGAAAAAAAAAGGGTTACCAAACACTCAGGTTATTTTCTAGGATTATGTTAGATCTGAAAAAAGTTATGAGAGAAGCCTAGGGATTGAAAGTTTTTTTTATTATAATTACTTCGCTTTAAGTAATCGAATTCTCTATTTTTTCAAACCAATTGGTGTTCTTCGTATTTTTCTGCTAACTAGAGCTTCTCAATCGTATTGTAGATTAATTTGCCCGACTAATTCATGGGGCACTTCATATATAAGATGAAATGCTTTCTGTTTCACTGGGAATTGTCATAACAGGAAATTGAGACCTACTTATTTGATTTTAAAAAAAAATCGAGTAAATCGGTTTCTCAAAATTTATCGAAAATCGGTAATACTTTCATGGAAAAGATAAAAAATATATGCAAAATTTAATTCGACGCTTAATTTTTATTGGACGGTGCTGGGCCTTCATAGGACCAAACCCATGGACTTTAGGCCCAAAACAACTCCAATTTAATCACCTCTCTTTCTCTCTCCTGGTGAAATGTGACCGTTTGTTCCGGTAAAAAAAATGAGACCAAAAAAGGAGGGAAGAAGAAGAAGAAACTCATCCTCCCCAACCCGAACCCGGACCTCAATTGGTTTCGGATCTGACCCGAACCCATACCCATTTACAGTCCCTCGAGCTTCTTCTTCATCTCTTCAAACCTCTCAATTCCTCACTGAAGAAGAAGAAGAAGAAGGCACTAATGGGTTTCGTATATCTCCAGATTACATAACAAACCCTAACCCTAGAAGTTTCCCTTACAATGTGAAGCAACAGTGTTGGGAGAAAGCTGAGAAGATCAAAGGGAGAGACCCTGATCGATGGAGGCGCGACGCCCTTGGGAACACGCTGTTTCGGAAGCTCGTGGGATGTCCGGGGTGTCTCTGTCATGATTATGATCATATTGTGCCCTACTCGAAGGTAATGTTTTAGCAAATTTAGTGTTTTTATTGTTTTAATGTGTAGTTGAGATGGTTTGTGTAAATTTGGTATTGGGTATGTTTTGATTTAGAGGTTTAAAATGAGTGGGGTGTATATATTATAGATAGTGAGAGTAAGGGATATTCTTCTGTGATGGTTTGGGTATGTTACTATAGAAATCGCGAAAAGAGTGCTTGGGTATGAGTTGAAACTTGAGAGTGAAAAGTTCTGGAGGGCACATTTCTATGTGAGGTCCTGATGATAGATATTTCAAGGCGATAGAAGTCCCGGTGAAGTATCTATGGAAGGGAAAGTCGCACGAAGCTAAAAATATTTGTTGAACTGCCAGCTATAATATCCAAGTTTGTATAATAAGTCATAATGGAAGGAGGGAAGTTGTTGGAAGAGGAAGATATTAGTAAAGGTTCCAATCGAGTTGTACAATGTGCATGGGTTATTATTGTTACAATATTTTAGTGGAAGTAGAATTTATATAGTGAGAATAACTAAGGGATAGTAATTTGTGAATAGTTTGGGCATGTTACTATAGAAACCGTGAGAATGGTAATTGCGTATGGGTTGAGAGTGAAAAGCTCTAGAAAGGGTGCATTCCTCTATGTCATCATGATGATAGAGATGTATTGGCAATAGAAGTCTCGAGTAAAGTATCAAAGAAGGGAAATGAACACGAAGCAAAAAGCATTTGTTCTGCCAGCTATAACATGTCATAATCTATGAAACATGGACACTCCATATTCCAAAAAAAATTCGTGTCCAAACGTGTCGAACACACCGACACTCGTGTCGACACTCCAATGGACACTTCTTGCTTAGATCATAACCTTTTTGACATAGCTTTTAGAAAGTTTTCAATTCTTATACATGTTATTCAACCATACTAACTAGTATCATTGTTTTTTGTTTGTTATTAGTCGTAAATTAACCCATAAGTTAATATAACCCATAAGTGTTGGGACTTGTTTGTTATTAGTCGTAAAAATATGTCGTAAATTAACCCATAAGTGTGTTAGATAGGTTAAGTAACCAACATAAGCATAGTAGAAAATAAGAAATAAATTTTTTACAGCCGTGTCCCCGTTTTTACACATTTTTGGGTCGCCGTGTCTGACACCCCATACCCGTGTCCGACACCGACACCCGTATCTGTGTCGTTGTTACCTAGGTCATAATGAAGGGCATACCCGTGCCCGACACCGACACCCGTATCTGTGTCGTTGTTACCTAGGTCATAATGAAGGGCAGGTAGTTGTTGGATAAGAAAGATATCGGTGAAGGGGTAGTCAAGTTCTACACTAATTATACCCGGAAGACTGCCTTATTCTCCCTCGACTTGATGGTCTACATTCTACAATTTGATTGTATCCAGGAGGTTGCGAAATGTCATTTGATGAATAAGAATTTCTGGAAAAAAATATAGGAGTTGGTGAGGGAAAGATCTCAAGTTCAGGATGACTTCTGAGTCCGTTGGGGATTGTTAGAAAGAACCTTATGAGATTTATTTATAGTATTTGCTAAATCATGCTCTTGGACTACTGGTTTAATAACACTTTATCCAGTTTATTCTGAACTTTATCACTTTGGTACCTACAATCCTACATATTACAAGTTCGTTAACAAAACTCTTGCTACTAGAAGTAGATGCCGAATTGCATAATTTTCTGCAAGTTGGATAGAAAAGTTGTGCATTCACGTTAACTTGAACTTTATCACTTAGATGTTAACCTGCACGACTTTTGTTTCTTTATAGCATGTGTTGGTGGATAGTGTAGTTCCTTTGTCTCCTATTCGATTCTCGTCAATGAATCACCATCATCATTCTTCATAAATGCTGGAGGAATCTTTTTAGGAGGCTCCCTTTTCCATTCCTTTCTATATGTGGTTATATAGAAATTGTGGAGAATGATAAAGATAGTGGTGGTGCGGCGGTGGTTCCTTCTAGTAGTGCTATCTTCCACTTCTTGTTCCTCATTGAAAGTCCTGTTTTTGCACTCTATCCTTCCTATAATTACAAAGTTAGTCAACTTTTTCAGTGCTTTCTTTCTCCAGGGTGTTAACATGCAACAAGGATCAGCACATCTTCCCGCATCAACTAACTGACATTCTCCACTCAAAAGAAATATATCCATATGGTGTACTATGGTACAATTTAAGAATACATGAGTTATAGCTTCCTCGTTTGGTTTACACAGATAATATTAACTCTCTACTATCTGTTTTTTTCTTTCTTAAGGTAGCTAGAAGTTGTTTACTATCAGAATTTTACCAGTGCCCTTGTACAGTCATTGAACGCGACCGTCGGAAGGGGCCTTGGACCATAAATGTTTGTGGCTGGTTAGGGTAGTAATTCGGTTGGTTCTCCATCAAAAGCAATATTGATTTATCTGTACTGCATATAAAGCTTATGCCAAGGTGAAGTACACATTGAAAATAAATTTTCACACTAAATCTATACTAGTAAGTTCGTCTCCATGTTTAAACTTCCACCACATATCAATTAGAGAGTGCTCTAGCGTAAACATGCGAGGAACATGTGCAAGACACACAGAATATAAGCAAGGTGATTATCTCCATATACTTTATTCTCAATAAATAAAAAACAACGTAGATCAAACAGTAGGTGTGGCTTCATCCTTTCGTTCTTCATCATCTTCACCAGGTTTCTGTTCAACTTTCAAAGCTCATATGTATTTGGTCTTCCCAGGGTATAAGAGCAACTCCAATAGTGGTAGGATAGGAGGACTGCAGCCATCCTGGGATGAAAACCCAGCTCCAATAGTCGAGATTGGAGACTATTCCACACTGTGAGCGGGAGATCAATATCTGCCTGCCAGGCTGGGCGACTTTAGAAACGACGCCCAAGTCCTTTATGAACTTTTTCAAAAGATAGATGGGGCTGGGCGCTGTTCGGCAAAATGCCTGGATCAATCTATGACAACTTTACGAACTTTGGTGTGTGAGCTATTGGAGGAAAAACTGAGAAGGGAGGGCCACTCGCACCCCCGAACTATTGGATATGCTCTAAAAGATTACATGAGCGATGGGAACCAGATATCAAATACCTTAAAGAAGAATATTGGAGATACTCTGCAGTAAACTAAACTCTCTTGGCAGTAACAAAATTTTAGCAAAAGATGAGTTGTCTAATAGAGAACCTCAAAGGTCCATTTCAGTAAAATAAACTAATAAGAAGGGTGTATAATACTTGAGGATAAAACTCCGAGCTTTCTTTTGTTTCCAACATCGTGGGATACAGGAATTGCATTAGGTTAGAATGATATGAATATGATGTTGGCTGAACTAATCACGCTCTTCCATTTAGTTCTAAGGGAATGTCTCATGTCCTGATGATTTAATTGTCCTCGTATCTACTTCTATCCATGACCTTTAGTTTATCTTTTGCACTTTGTTCTTCCAACTCTAGCTTTATGGTCAGCATGCCTTTCAATCATTATGAATTTTGTTGGCAGTTTTTGAAAAGGGTTAATTGAAGAGGGCGGTCTTGAGTTTCTGGCGATAAAAAACTCCAGTTTTCTACTTGAGATGGACGTGTTTTTCTTGTGATTATGTTGATGTTCTGATTTAATTGATCGGATTTTGGTAAAGCCTAGTTTTATGGGCACTTCCTTAGGATTAAGCACCCCTCTCTATTTAAGCAATAAACTACCTGCTTTGATTCATAGCTTCCCACGGTGGCTTATGGCTGTGTGACATAGGAAAGATATAATACCAAGATTCAATATATTTTTTTTCAACTGCAGGGAGGAAAGAGCACCTTGGAGAATTGCCAAGTCTTACAGGTACAGAGCCTGTCCCCTTAACCTTGGATTCGACAGGTTAGGTCTAGCTAAATCTGAAGCTCAACATTCTCTTGTTTATCTGGCAGGCAACAGTTAATCGATCGAAGGGAAATCGGACTGAGATATCCAATGCCGATCTTATACAGAAGAGCTCGTATTGCCGTGTTTCAGGTATCTTCCACATCTCTAATTTCTCAAAATTTCTCCTCCACATAATTCCTGCCATCATCCTACTCCCTTTTGAATGATTGTTCTCTTAAATTTCAATGTAACGAATGTGCAGGGCGTGACTTGGACCTTCTCGAAATCTCAGCCTATGGCAATGTTCGTCGCGGTCAAGACACAGGAGGAGGTTGTATTCTTCAATGATCATAACGATCTTGTACTGTTAAAGAGACGGTCGATAACTCTAAACCCCATGTTCAATATGAGATATATCCATTGCATATTTATCTTTTTATTCATCTAAGATCAATTTGGAAAATTTGTGTACAATTTATTCTTTCTGAAGCTTTCCTAGTTTTCAAGAAGTCTATGCCTTCGACACTCACATTGTTGAGTCTGATTAAAAACGAGTGGGACAACCCTAATGCATCATTTCGGTAAGATTCTAATCACTTGAGAGTTAATCTAACAAAATGGTTTTACTGTAAAAACCATAATCAAGGGCTACATAACTTTGTTTTACCAAATGTCAACATCTGAAAAAACTCTAATTTGCATAGACACTTGAAACAATTCAACATCAGGAATCCCATAAATTGTAAACATTAACTACAAGTAGAACTTGTAATCCAAACTTTTAAATAAGAAAAAAACTGAGTTTGCAATACTACAAGTTCATATTAGTAGGGAAAAAAGAGAGAGATTAGAAACTATTTATTAAAGTACAATCTATGATTAATCAGAGCCTTCTGGTGGAGGAGAAGGTGGAGGAGAAGGTGGAGTTAACAAATTTCCAGTCTTTGGGTTTGTGTTTGGCTCTGGATCTGAGTAGTCCATCACTTCCATCATCTCTCTGACATTCCCATTCCCCTGCAAACAGAATCAACATTAGAAACTCATATATATATATATGAGAGAGAGAGAGAGAGAGAGAGACCTTTAGTACACTATTAGAATTATCATTTCCAGAAACCATTGAATTCCTCCCAAACCCAAATCCTACAAAATAAGAATATCATTTATTCAAAAAAAAAAATTATAAAAAAAAAACTTATAAAAAAAAACAAGGGAACCCCAAGAATACCTTGAGAGGAGAAGAACAATGACAGAATAAGAACTGAAACAAGAAACATTCTAGAAATGTAAGATCCGCCCATTGTTCCACTCAGTTTTCTTAGAAATGGGTAGTTCCTAGATTTCACAAAACTTAAGATCACAGAGAGGTTTGAAAGGTTTTTGGAGAGTGAGAGTATTTAAGTTGGTAAACTGTATATTTTGTGGCACTTTTGGTGGGAACAGAAATAGCCGTATTTCAGAGAGATCCAATCAAAACTGCTTTTCTGGCGTTGACATTATTTTTGGAGAGTGAGTATATAAATTGTCTCGGATCTCATGGATAGCTATTATTTGTTTAGATATACACTTGAAGGTCCTTCCAAGAAAGTTGAAGTACAATGAGGTAAAGCTTTTGGGGAATTAAATATATTTCTATGGTCATCTAATTAGTGAAATTTATTTGATTCGAGGAGAGTTGATTAAAAATGATTATGATGGAAGTCAAAACAAAGATTATATCTCGAGTCGAATCCGTGAGCACGGAAGAGGTAGCTTCCAGCAAGGACTCAATGGCTAAGCATTATTCTACTTTTGTAAGGTCAAGGGACAAACCAGAGGTTTGGGGGCGGAGAACACCGTGTGTGAGGGGGGATTTTAAGGGATATTTTTGGGGTCACTTAGGTGAACAAATGCGTGCAAAATTTGAGGATTGTGTGCAAAATGAGGATAATACTATTGCTAAAACAGAAGGTGTGCAAATGAGGGTGGTTTAATGCATCCACCCTGACTTGTATGTCCTGTTGATACACCCTTGGTCATGGTGACAGTAACTTGGTGTTCGATTACCTCGTGATGGTTAGACCACTAAACCTATATCGTGATTTCTGTCAACGAGAATCTTGTAGTGCAGTTGGGGCTTTGTTTACAGGTTTCTACTATTTTTTCAGGCTCACAATAGCTACTTTGCCACACCTATCTCATTTCTTCATAACTAATTATTGGTGCGTGTTGTGTGTATGTATGTATGTGCTATTAGCTCACTCGATTTTGTATGGATCAGTCACACCCCTTGCTATCCAGTTCTTTTTCTCTCCAGGTTTCGAATGTTTCAAGGTTAAAAGTGTTACAGATTGCCTTGTATACTTTCCATAGGAACTTGAATCAGTGACCAGATGTTTGTGCTGCCAAAATTTCAGTAGATCTCCTCTTGATTCTTCTTCTTCATGATATTAATAAGATCGCGTGCGCATCTTTTAATTTATCTAAAGGGACATCACATTCTTTCAAGTTTTCAACTGGTATCAAGGGCCCTAAGATCGTGTGAGATTTATCATCATTCAACCCTGCAATGAAAGTTTAGTTGGCATAATAAGAGTTAGGCTCGACATATCGTAATCAGATTATTTTATGATCATTCAACCCTACAATGAAAGTTTAGTTGGCATAATAAGAGCCAGACTTGACATATCGTAATCAGATTATTTTACGATCATTCAACCCTGCAATGAAAGTTTAGTTGGCATAATAAGAGCCAGGCTCGACATATCGTAATCAGATATATATATTTTTTCCTCGAAATTGGTCCTACGGGACTATAACCATGAACAAGTTGCACAACAAGCTGAAGTGCTTAAGTTGAAAATCAAAGTAGAAAATAAAAAGAAATCGTATAAAAGTTAAATAAGACATGGATAAAGGTTTCGTAGCATTAAGTTGATTTGGGTCCCATTACAACTAATGTTATGCAAAAAATGTGGCCTCCCACTGTCTATAATGGCAACAAATATCTCAATGTTTTCTTTCGCTACATCCATTGCAGACACGAAAATATTCCAGTCATTAAAATTTCAGTATTATCTAAATCTTCCATCTCTATCGAGAAAAAGAAGATGGGTGCGTTTGTCACTCACCAAGAGAGGTTGGAAACTCAGGGTTACGAATCCCTATATAAAATCGGATTGCCTTGCTTAGAAAAAACAAAAACAAACATAAATCCTTTCACGTCGAAATGTTATCGTAAGCACCTTATATTGTAAACCAGCTTTTCTCAAAATTAATTAATACAAATCATAGTATTTAAGGTTTAAGAGCTTCCAAGTTCCAGCCTTTTGGACTCTGGGACCATGGAAAAAGAAAGATGCTGGGCTTTGTGAAAAATAAACAAAGCTATCTGCATTAGAAAAGATGGCCTACATGAGCTTATTTTCTCTTGAATTTGCCTCATTTCCACCATTGATATCTCCCTTTTATGTTATTTATTTATTTAAAAGAGAGCATGCAAGAGTGACTTATACTAGCTTGGCCTCATCTATACCTGAATAATTTGCGCATCTGAATCTTCTGACAAAAATGATCTCTGGCCAGCTTTTCCTTCCAATTTTACGAACATTGCTCATTTGCAAATCATATCTGATCATACTGGAGCCTGTTTCAAGAGTTCTATACTTTAAGAAGGCATATACAAGAGAAGGGATGAAATTAAGAACACTGAACTTATATTGATAAGATTTAAAAGGATATCTGCAAGACTGAAACCTTAAATCCTGGTTCAGAATAACTAGAAAGATAACAACTTCAGAACTTCCTGATTTGATTCACAAAATTATTTGTAGTACATATGATAATAATATCTTCTCTCTTTTTATTTCACATATACTGATATACATGTACACAAACTGAGCAAAAACGATATAAGAAAAGAAGATGGAATCAGTTGCTAAGTCCTAGGTGAGCCAATCTGGATTAGCTAATGTCTCCTACGGAGGAATCTAGAGGAATCTTGTAAACAAAAATATCGTTTCATTGAAACTATGATGAACTTTCATGAAAGTTGAAAGACCGAGATAATGCAGCTGGATTCGCTTGTAGCACATGAGAAGTTTCCTCCATGTGATTCTTTCTGTCAGCAGCCTTCAACTCAAAGGCCTTGAAGAGCCCTCCCGCACTAGTTGAATCGGCACTGTCATTTTTAATTCCGAGAGTAGCCCATATAGAGCTCCGTGCAGCTTCGCCAGGATCATCAATCCTCAAAGTCTTGGGAATCCAAAGGCATCTTTCGGAACTGTTTTGCTTTGTAGGATCTTCCTTCTCTGCAATGCTTGGTTTAAGAATATCCCCTTCCCTTGAATGTTTCCCCAGTGTTGGAGAATTAGGAGATAAAGGTAGTGGTGGTGGAAGAGGCCAAGGGAAGCTCCAATTCCCTGGAATAACACAACCCCAATAAGGGGCATGGTAAAATGGTGGAGGAAAGGTTGGGGGACAGAAATTGGGCGGAGGCATGGAGTTCCACGAATAAGCCCAGGGAGCCCCAGGGACACATGGAATATGAGGAGGAAACCCATGAAAATTACGCATCGCTTGCTCCTCCCTAGGATTCAAATTTGTAACAGATGATCTACTCAAATTCTGATCACTATTTTCTCCCCCTCTAAAAGAACTTGGAACTTTTACTTCGTCTGGTCTTTGAAATCCGTTGTAGGTGGAGTTTTGTGTTGTTTTCTCGGCAAGATTCAGCACAGACACCATGGATTCACAGAGGGGAGTGTGGGGGTTGTCTGTGCCGAATGTGAGGACTGCCCCATTGTGTTTCAACGCAGGGTGGTGGATCCCATCTGAGACGTTGGCTCTAGCAGTTTGAAGCACTTCAGAAACAGATATATGACGCAAAAGAGAGCCAGAGTTCTTGTTCTTGCGACGGCCAGCCCCCACAGGCACGTTTCTCATGGTTCCGCCGGCTGTCCAATATCTCTGGCAGTTCTTACAGAAATGTCGAGGTTGATTAACATTGTAGTTGTTGTAGTAACAGAACTTTGTGTCCATGCTATTACAGCGTGGACATGGAACTATTTTGTCGGGTTTCTTCAGGGCCTTATCTTGTGAGTTACCGGTTTCACTCTGTTCCTCTTCAGCCTTGGAAGCTTCATCTGTGGATGTTTCTTTAACAGCAGAGAGATTGTTCTGGCTTTCATTGTTACCCAAGGATGTAGCAGGTCTTCCTGTTTGTTCTTTTGCAACTGGAGAAACTTTTCCAACTTTGTTTTTGGTCTCAGTTGGCTTTGTACCGGAAAACTCCTGTAATTGGAACAAATAATCATCATTAGAAAAAATGAATCAAGCTTGTCAAAACTAAATACCTATTACATCAAAGGAGAAAACCCGAACTGGGCTTGTCCTTTAAGTTAATTCTAGTGAGACATGTTAAAACTTGTTTAGAGTTTTTAAGAACAATCATTGAAATAAAAAGTAAATCTCCCCCCACACTTTCAAAGCAAACCTACAACAAAAGAACCTCAAACTAGAAAATAACAAAAATATATAAGGTCCATAACATCACTATGAAAAATTGAGTTCCAATCCAACTACAAAACTTTCCAATATCAGCAATACATACTCCAACCATACTTAACAACATAAACATACTCCGCGGTACTTAACTAGACCATAAAGCACTCGTTCATTCTCAAGGACCTAGCTAAAGCTTACTAATACAAAATCATAAACATACCCAAAACCCAAGATTACCAATCTAACACTTTTCACTAAAATCATAACATTTCACAGATTTAACTTCCAACATCAATATCTATATCAGCTCAAAATCAACAATCCAAGTAACTTACCAATAACAACTAACAAAGCAAACACCAAAATGAAAACTTAAGATTGACCCATTCTTTATTTTTCAATTCTGATTAAAGGGTCATTCTTAGATTTGCAAAATCTTAGCTCAAAATCATTGAAACATAGAATTATACCTTCTCATCAACTTGTTCTTCTTTTCCCTCCTTCAAACTCAGTGAGTTCCCCAAAACCTTCTCCTCCTCCTGAGGCAACGGGATCGTCTTCCCAAACAACTTAATCGCCGGGTCTCTCGCTCCCATTGTTGCTCACTTTGTAACCCGATAAGTTGGTATCGGGTTTTTGTGTGTTGGTGTCGTTTCGGGTTGTCCTTGTTGTTTACGATTTTTTGCTCTGTGCTTTAACGAAGCTGTGAGTGCCACGTAAGCAAAAGAGTGAAGCTAAGCCACAAGTTTTTGTGGCCATTAAGATCGCCTTTATTACAGTCAGCAATTTTGTAATCGGCAATGAATCGCCGGCTTTTGAGAAATAATCGGGCTTTTTATTTCTAACCTTTTTAATAGTTGGCTGGCCTTTGTTGTTGCTTTTTTGGGGTGTATTTTGTGGAGGGAAATGTAAAGTGGCCTACCCTTCAATGTGGATATTTTGCTTTAATGCCTCCACTTATCACTTCATTTCTTCTCTTCTGGATCTACTAATCAACTCCCTTTTTTGCTAGTGTAGATAGATTTATATTCTAGGGGAAGAAAAAAAAATCGAGTCATTCGGAATAATAATAGCTCGAATATTTTCAACAGTCGACTCGTCTCTTTCGAATGAAATTTTGGGGGCTGAAAAATGCCTCCAACTGCACTGTGGAATTACTCTTCATATTCTAAGTTTGAGCCTGCCTCTCGAAGTCTTTGAATCTGAAGACTTTGAGGTTGACCTTATCTTAAGGTAACTTAGGCACCCGCCAAAGGCCCCCAAAAAAGTGAAGGCCTCATAATTTTGTAGTACTGTTACAATTAATAATTTAATATTATACAATTTTTTAAACAACAAAACATCCCCAGCGTAAGTACATTGTTATTGTAAGGGCCTAACCCTCGATCTAACCCAAATTGAGCTATTCCAGTTCGAACTACCTCCATGTCAGACTCACGCATTCTACACGTGACATCAACAGTCAACATCGACACCTACTCCACGAACTGATGAAGAATGTGGGTCAAACTCAAACAGAAAACCATGAACAAGTCAAAGACACCTGTCTCTCACGAACTCAATAGTTACTCAGTCAACCGCCACTAACCACATTGCTCGGAGAACGTGCTTCAACACGAGAAGAACTGCGGAGAAGTATATAAAGGAAAAGTTTCAGAAAAGACAAAGACCAAGAAAAATACACGATAAATCACCAAGAAAACTACATTTTCTAGATTCTCAAAACATCAAAACTTCTTATTTACAAGATCAAGTATTTCTAAGTCGAGAGATTACTTGTAATAAGATATCAGCCTCAAACAATAAAAGTCAATATTACAAAAACCTTCAACTCAAGGTCGTGGTTTTTTACCTATTCAGAGGTTTTCCATGCTAAATCACCTGTGTCATATTTCTTGTCTCATGTTAGTTTTTGTCACAGGAACATTGGTGTAAGAGCTAATTCCAAGCCATCTCGAGCTTACGAAATTAAGCCATTACAGTTATGTTTGGAGGTCCCTATATTGATAATTTCATTTTCTTTTTTGAGAATATGAGGCCCTTTGTAAATAACATGAAATATTTGTTGTTGTTGTTTTTTTGGGTAAGAAAAATAGATATAAGACATTTTCAATAAGAAAATTGACAATACAAAATACTACTTTTTAGTTCACGTAAGGCCCCCAAATGTATAAGGACGATCCTGTGAGGCAGACTCCACGAGTCAGGGGGTATGTCATTTGAATCAAAGTCTGTTTCATCATGTAGTTTATGCAAATCAAGTTCAAAGATGCATGAAACGCATACTCAAGCCCACGTGTTTTCTGTTGGAGATGCTCTTAAGCGCGAGGGCTCACCTAAACTTCTATGCTCCTTTATATATTTTTATTTTCCTTTTTCTTTTTCTTTGGCGAACTTCAAGCTTATCTTAGGTGGCGTTTGTTTTTTGGGCTGACTCCACTCAGTCGTCTAAGTCTGAGTGGAGTCAGTGATTTGGTCACTAAGAGGCATTTGTTTTTCCTGTTAAAATAATGTACATTAAGAGTAAGACTCTTCATCTTAGTTAATGGGAGTTACTTATGTAATGATAAATTAATGGTGTGAGTTTCAAATATGAATAGTTTTGCATTTAATGTTTTGAGTCTTCTTCTCTACTATATAAAGGGATGTGTGGGTTTGTAATCAAGTAATTCTAATAAAAAAAAATCTCATCTTTCTATCCTTCTCTATCTTGTTTGTGTTTAGAAAAGCTAATAAGCTTACAGTGGTGTCAGAGCGAGGTTTGAAGGTGTTCGTAGAAACTTGTAAAAGAAGTAAAATCAATGGCTACAAACAATGGTATGATTCAACCATCGATTCCAATTTTTGAAGGTGAACACTATGATTATTAGAGCATCAAGATGAAAACATTGTTCCAGTCTCAAGGATTATGGGAAATGGTCGAAGGTGCATAGAAATTCCTACCGATCTAACAACTCTCACGGCGGCACAACAAGAGCAATTGAAGGAAACCAAAAAGAAAGATGCAAAGGCTTTGTTTTTCATTCAACAAGTTATATCTCAAACTATTTTTTCAAGAATTATTTTATCACAAAGTGCAAAGCAAGCTTGGGATGCCTTGCAAAATGAATTTAAAGGTTCTTCTAAAGTGATTGCACTCAAGTTACAAACTCTTCGGAGGGAGTACAAAAACTAGAAAATGAAGGATACAGAGAAAATAAAAGATTACTTATCTCAAGTTACCGAGATAGTTAATCAAATGAGACTTTATGGTGATGCAATTACGGATGAGAAAGTTGTCCAAAAACTTTTGATTAGCCTACCATCAAGGTTTGATGCGTCGATGGCTGCCATAGAAGAATCAAAAGACCTATCAATTTTATCTCTTGTTGAGTTAATGGGTTCTTTAGACTCTCATGAGCAGAGAATATCAAGGCATGAAAAAAGTCCAATAGAAACTGCCTTTCAAACAAAACATTCAAGTGGTGGGCTAAATTTTTACGAGAAGTTCCAAGGAGGACCCGGAAAAGAAGCCAAACTACATGAAGAAAGGAGGATATCCCATAAACTCACAAAAGTACACAGGTAAAAATAGAAACATAACTTGCAACTTCTGTAAAAAGGTGGGACATGCTGAAAACGAGTACTAAAATAAGGGGAAACCTCAGTGTTTTAACTGTAAGAAATATGGGCATTTACAGAAGGATTGTAGGAGAAAAGACAATCAAGAAGATGCCAAATACACCGAGGGAAATGTTGAAGAAAATATGTTTTTCGCGAAACATAACACCGATGTGCAAGATGAAGATACATGGTATCTGTAATAGCCTATTTTTGTATTGGACGAAGATAGTGCCTTACACCCTTAAAATATAGGAGATTAGTTAAAAACCAAAAAATAACTAACACGAGATTTAGCTTGGAAAACCCTTGAATGGGTTAAAAATCACGACCTCTCTTGAGGATTTTAGAAAGAGAGAGATCTTTGTTTATGATTGTTAGTTATTACATAGAGAGAGATGTAGAAAAGGTCTCTTAGAAGGTCTCAGTGAAGCCCCCTTTTTCTGTAGCTCTTTGGTCATATTTATAGGTGTTTATAACATGACCGTTGGTTACATTGATGAGGAACGTTACAATATAAGGTATTGATGAGTCTTCATAATGGTCTAGTAACGGCTTGAGTAACTCTTCTTCCTTGTAACCGCTCCATAATGTGTCATAAATGCGCTACGTGTTTATTGACGAGGTCGAGTAAATGCGTGATGGTCGAATGTTGAGACCTGAGCTTGAGTTTTAAAACTGGCATTTACATCCAATCGGGCTTAAGTTCAAAATCTGGGTTTAGGTCGAGTATTGGAAATAAGCCCTCACAATCGCCCCGTCTCAGCCAATAGCACGAGAAGCATCAGGGGCGAGTGGTGTTGGTTGAGACACATCTTTGATCTTTGAATATATAAATTGTATGGTTGGATTGGTTGAGCCAATAACCAACTATTCGAATGTAGTAGAGATGCACCATACAGCTATTCAATATTCAAGATATCTCATTACGGTCGCTTATTGAAACGCTCAATTCGACCTGTAACTGAGACCTACAACATAGCTATTCAAATATATACGCTCTCCGAGGGTCGCTTATTGAGTTAATCAATTCGATCTGGCAGAGATGCACCATACAACTATTCAATATTCAAGATATCTCATTACGGTCGCTTATTGATATGCTCAATTCGACCTGTGACTGAGACCTACAACATAGCTATTCAAGTATACACGCTCTCCGAGGGTTGCTTATTGAGTCAATCAATTCAGTCTGGCAGAGATACACCATACAGCTATTCAATATTCAAGATTTCTCATGACGGTCGCTTAGTGATTCGCTCAATTCGACCTGTGCTTGAGACATACTATCATACATTCTAATCATGCATACCATCATACAATCTAATCATGCATATTATCATACATTCTACTACATTATCATACATTCTGCTACATTTGAACAGTTGATTATTAGTTCAACCAATCCAACCATACAGTCTACATATTCAAAGATCAAAGATGTGTCTCAACTAACACCACTCGCCCCTGATGTTTCTCATGCTATTGGCTAAGACGAGGAAATTGTGAGGGCTTATTTCCAATACTCGACCTAAACCCAGATTTCGAACTTCAACCCGATTGGATGTAAATGCCAGTTTTGAAAGTCAAGCTCAGGCCTCAGCATTCGATCATCACGCATTTACTCGACCTCGTCAACAAACACGTTCCCACAGACGGCGCCAAATGTAATAGCCTATTTTTGTATTGGACGAAGATGGTGCCTTACACCCTTGAAATATAGAAAATTAGCTAAGAACCGAAAAATAACTAACACGAGATTTAGCGTAGAAAACCTTTGAATGGGTTAAAAACCATAACCTTTCCTGAAGATTTTAGAAAGATAGAGATTTTTGTTTATGATTACTAGTTATTACATAAAGAGAGATGTAGAAAAGGTCTCTTAGAAAGTCTCAGAGAAGCCCCCCTTTTTTGTAGCTCTCTGGTCCTATTTATAAGTCTTTATAACATGACCGTTGGTTACATTGATGAGGAACATTACAATATCAGGTATTGATGAGTCTTCATAATGGTCTAGTAACGGCTTAAGTAACTCTTCTTCCTTGTAACCGTTCCATAATGTGTCATAAATGTGCCACGTGTTTGTTGACGAGGTCGAGTAAATACGTGATGGTTGAATGCTGAGACCTGAGCTTGAGTTTCAGAGCTTGCATTTACATCCAATCGGGCTGAAGTTTGAAATCTGGGTTTAGGTCGAGTATTGGAAATAAGCCATCACAGTATCTAGATAGTGGTTGTACAAATCACATGATGGGGGATGATCGAATTTTTACCAATATTAACAAGTGGGTAAAATCCCAAATCAGATTGGGAAATGGAGCTGTTGTGCACACAAATGGAAAATGAACAATAGCCGTTCAAACCAAGAGGGGAGCCAGGTACATAAAAGATGTTTTATTGGTTCCAGAATTGAATACAAATTTGCTAAGTGCTGGACAACTTGTTCAACATGGATATTCTCTACTTTTCAAAAATGATTCTTGCACCATTTTTGATCAAAATTGTGAGAATCATGTCATTGTAAAAATTTACATGGAAAAAAATCAAAATTTTCGTATGAAATTTTGTTATTCCTTGGATAGTGCATTGAAAGCCAAAATAGTAGATGAATGTTGGCTGTGGCATAGAAGGTTTGGGCATTTAAATTTTCATAGTTTGAAGTTGTTGAATAAAAATAAGAGGGTGGAAGGTTTACCTACGATCAAAATTAGGAAAGACATATGTTCGGGATGTGTACTAGGAAAGTATCATCGTGCCCCCTTTTATGAAAGTACGCGGAAATTGAAGGCTACAGTTGACCCACACTGATATTTGTGAGAAAATGCAAACTCCTTTTCTTAGTCAGAGCTTGTACTTTATCATTTTTGTTGATGATTTTACAAGAATGATATGGGTTTATTTCATCAAGCTAAAGTCAGAAGCTCTCTCCATTTTCAAGACCTTTAAGGCTCAAGTTGAAAGACAAAGTGGTCTGAACATCAAGACATTGAGAAGCGATCGTGGAGGCTAGTACATGTCAAGCGAGTTTGAGATGTACTGTGAAGATATGGGAATCCAGCGACAACTAACTTGTGTATACTCATCTCAACAAAATGGCATCGCAGAGCGAAACAATAAAACCATTGTTGAGATGGCCCGCTCTATGCTAAAGGAGAAAGAAGTTCCAAATTCTTTTTGGGCAGAAGCTGTATCTACATCGGCTTATTTGCTTAATAGGTGTCCGACAAGAGCGCTTCTCGACAAAACACCCATTGAAGCATGGTCAAGTCACAAGCCTTCGGTAAGACATTTTCGAGTATTTGGATGCATATGTTATGTGCACATTCCTTCCCAAAGCGTCAAAAGTTAGATAAAAAATATGATTTGTGCATCTTTACTGGTTATAGTTCAAAATCCAAAGGTTATCGTGCTTATAACCTTGAAACTAACAAGCTTATAATCAGTAGATATGTTGTGTTCGCTGAATTTGAAATTTGGGATTGGAGTAATAAAAAGGTGCAAGAACAGAAGACGCATATTCAGGAAGTCATTTCAGAAACAACTCAAGAGGTAGAAATGGAGCAACATGAAGACTATGGACCAACAACTCCGTTTATACATGAATCTACACCGCCGAACACAGGACCATCAACTCCATCACATAGTTCTACCTCGTCATCTAGTTCTTCTCCAAAATCAACTCTAAAAAAAATGAAGTCTCCTGCGGATATATATGAAAATTGCAATTTTACAGCCATGGAGCCAGGAAACTTTGAAGATGCGTCACGGTTTGACATTTGGGTAAAGGCTATGACCGAAGAAATCAGCATGATTGAAAAAAAAATCCACCTGGAAGTTAATTGATCTACCAAATAACAAAGATGTTATTGGGGTAAAATAGGCTTACAAGACGAAAGTCAATGCAGATGGTGTCGTCCAAAAGTACAAAGTTAAGCTCGTTGCAAAGGGATTCACACAACAACCGGGGATCGACTATACCGAAACATTTGCTCCTGTAGCAAGACTTGAAACCATAAGAACACTCATCGCACTTGCAGCTCAAAAGAAATGGTTTATATTTCAACTTGATGTAAAATCAGCCTTCTTAAATGGGGTGCTTGAAGATGAAATATATGTATCTCAACCCCAAGGGTTCATCATCAAAGGAGAGGAAGACAAAATTTATCGATTGAGGAAGGCTTTGTATGGGCTAAAACAAGTGTCGCGCACTTGGTACAGTCAAATAGGCAGATATTTTTTGAAAAATCAGTTTCAGCGTTGCAAGAGTGAGCCGACCCTGTACATTAAAACTAAAGGTACATCTATTGTCATTGTTTTATTGTACGTAGATGATCTAATTTTCATGGGAAATGATCACAAAATATTGCAAGAGTTCAAAGGCAACATGATGAAAACATATGAGATGAATGATCTTGGCTTGATGAACTATTTCTTGGGTATTGAAGTTTCCCAAGGTGAAGAAGGAATCTTTATTCGTCAAAAGAAATATGTTTAATCGGTTCTTAAGAAATTTCGCATGGATCAATGCAAACCAGTTGATACTCCTCTTGTAGTGAACGAGAAGTTGGTTAAAGAAGATGGGTCAGAAAAAGTAAGTGAGGCATTGTACCAAAGCATGGTTGTAAGTCTTTTATACCTCTCTTCTACAATGCCTGACATCATGTTTGCAACAAGTTTACTGTCAAGATTTATGCATTGTCAAAATCAAACTCATTTGGGCACAGCAAAACGGGTATTACGATATATCCAAGGAACCATCAATTTTGGAATAATGTATAGTCCTGTTTATGATTCAAAGCTTTTAGGATATACTGACAGTGATTGGGGAGGATCCATAGATGACTCAAAAAGCACATTCGAATATATTTTCTTTTTGGGATCTGGAATTTGTTTGTGGTTGTCAAAGAAACAAGATACCGTTGCTCTATCTTCAGCAGAAGCAGAATACGTGGTAGCATCCATTGCAACATGTCAAGCACTAAGGGTACAACAAATTCTTGAAGATATAAATGAAAAACATGGCAAAGGGACGGTTATCTACTGTGACAACAAGTCAGCAATTTCAATAGCAAAAAATCCAGTTTATCATAGTAAGACAAGACACATTCCAATGAGGTACCACTTCATCCGAGATGTTGTTGAAAGAGGTGAAATTGAGTTGACGTATTGCAAGACAGAAGATAACCTTGCTGACATCTTTACTAAAGCTCTTCCAAAGGAATGATTTTGCTACATGAGAGAGAAGCTGGGAGTATTGAAATAATGCACATTAAGAGGAAGACTCTTCATCTTAGTTAATGGGAGTTACTTATGTAATGATAGATTAATTTAATGGTGTGAGTTTCAAATATGAATAGTTTTGTAATTAATGTTTTGAGTCTTCTCCTCTACTATATAAAGGGGTGTATGTGTGGGTTTGTAATCAAGTAATTCTAATAAAAAATTCTCTCATCTTTTCTATCCTTTTCTATCTTGTTTGTGTTTAGAAAAGCTAATAAGCTTACATTTCCTTTCGCTCAGACTCAGAGTTGATTTGGGTCAAAAACGACTGGGTGGAGTCAGCCCCAATAAGCCAGCTTAGGCCATCTCCTAAAGTGCCTGACTGACTTAGATGCAAAAAAGGGAAATTCAAGTCAGTCAGACGCAATTTCCTCCAAGAGTGCATGACTTCGATTTTAAACTAATTCAAATAGGCGCATAACACTTGGGCGCCTGTTTAAATTTATAATAAAAAATCAGGCGCCTAAGACTTAGGCGCCTGTTCCACTGAGTCAAAAGTTACAAACTGTTGTTTCTCTTTGTCTAATTTTTGCCCAACTAGAGCATCTCCTCTCTTCAGGTATCTCTCTCTCTCTCTCTCTTTCTCTCTGCACACATTAAATTTGAACTTCCTTGGTGTAATGTGCGTAAGATTATATCAAACCCAACACTTTGTTACTTGTTAATTTAGGGTATTCTTTGATTTTGTGATTCTTGGTGTATTTTAGGGTATTATGAATTTTTCCCAAAATTGTGATTTCTTGGTTGAGTATTGATTGAATTTGGTTGTCATAGTGTTGAAATCACCAATTTCCACTCCTCTTGCATCCCAAAGTTTCACTCCAATGTGTTGAAAATAGGGTATTGCGTGGAAAATGAAGTTAAAAACGACGAACGTGCTTTGGTGCTTTAATAAAATTTGACATTATGTTGATAAGAATTTGACACCCTCTGATTGATTTAATACTTCCTATTGCCCTGAGTACTTTGATGGCATTTATATAAATTAATCCGAAATGGGCAACGCTTGTTCAAACCTTACGATTTCCCCGAGGTAATGCAGAGAAATATTTTTTCAAGCAACAAGAGTCATATCGAAAAGATGTAGAACGAGCTTTCGGTGTGCTTCAATCTCGATTTATAATTGCGAAAGGTCCGGCAAGATGTTGGTCACCCAAAACCCTGCACAAAATAATGCAAATATGTATAATTATGCATAACATGATCATCGAGGAAGAACGCAATAGGTACGGAGTAAGCATATTGACCGAGCATTTTGTCGTAGACCCTCAGCCAATTGACTTGAATTGGGAAGAAATCACTTTACAAGGATACATTGCGAAGTACGATAAGATGACAAGTTCGGACAGGTATAAAACACTTCGAAATGATCTCATTAAGCATTTATGGAAGCCTCAGGGAAACAACTAACATTTTCAATTATTTAAAATTTATTTAAAAAAAATTATTTTTATTTCAATATAAATTCAAATAGCAAATAATTAAAAAACTAAAAATTTTCAAACAGATTTTATTATTTAAAATTACCAAACTTCTTAAATCCAGATAAACTTCTTAAACAAAAATTTTAAACAAAGTACAACCAAACTTAAACAAGATTTTTAAACAAAGTACAACCAAACTTTTTAAACAAGAATCGCTAAAATACTACCAAACTTCCAAAATAAGATTCTTCAGCTAGAGCATCTTAGATATTATTATTAGCTTAAAACAATCTCGCCATAACCGCATTACGTTGTGCCTCCCATTAAATCCTTTGAGTATCGTTCAAAATAGACATGTTCATCGCCATCACCTTTTGATCATTTTGGGCTTGAAATTGAGCTTCTAAATTCACCACAGCCTTTATCTTTTTTTCCCTTAACTCTATTATACGGGCATCTCTTTCTTCTTTCTTCTTTCTTCTTACCTCTCTCAGTAATATACTCTTCTTTCTTTTTATCCATTCGGTCAAGACGACTAATAAGTGCATTTTGGCGTTCAATCAACCGATTTTGTCTTCTTTCATTCCTTTTGCTTAGCACTTTTGACACCGCCGGGACGTTCTGTCTCCTCATCTGTGACAAGTACTGGAGAGTCTTTATTGAAGCTAATGGGTGTATCGGATGTTGCCGGAGTAGACGTTCTAGGGCTAGAATTTGATGTTTGCTTCATTCGCACATTGCGAGCTAACGTGTCCGGTGTTGGTCTTGCAATATTTTCCAACATTGATGAGCACTTAAAACTTCATAAACATCTTTATACATCCATTTGCCTTTGCCACGTGCTTCATACATCGTTTTCGCAGCATCGTCCTATAAAATAGATTAAAATAATAAAAAATGTATAATTTTGGTAAAAAGAGTTTATAATTCGTAATGACAAATGTTGAATTACTTACCAAATTTTCTTGTTGCATACCGCTTATGGGACCTTGCATCACACTTTTTAAACAAGTCCCATAAACCTTGCAACCACGATTCATATCCGACCAATGATTTTTTAAAGATGAAACTATACGTTCAACCCGTTCACCATCCTCTTGACAAAATTCATGAAATGCATCCAAAACTGACCCCCAAAAAACATCAAGTTGTTGGTTGTTGCTTTTGATTCTATCCTCCGAGACATAAACCCAAGCTTCTGTAAGATTTTTTTTTGAATACCCGTCCATTTCAACAACTGAGACCCCCCCCCTGCATTGGTAGTTGTCTTGGTCGAGCGATATCTGCCTTTGCCTTTTTGTCTTTCAACAACCCCCGCGTCTTCGGATTGAGATAAGTGAACCGGTTGAGTACCATATGATTGAGATGATTGAGGTTATGAGAAATTGGCAAATGAAGAAGGATGTTGGAATTGAGTGGGAATGGCAAATTGAGAGGGTTGTCCCCAATTATTGGGTGTTATAAAAGGTTGAGAGGGTTGTACCCAATTGTTGGGCGAGTTAAAAGATTGAAATTGTTGTGATTGAGATGATTGAGGTTGAGAGGAATGAGTTAATTGATACCAATTAGGTGGGATTTATTATTGTCCAAAATTGTTGGGTTTATTCAAATTACTCTCGGTATTAGAATCATTCTCTTGCGTTGGATTCGAAGAACTCATCTAATAATTTGCATATATGAAGAATTATTCAAGATGAAAAACTTAAAACTCTTGAATATAAACATCTAGAAAATTAAAAGGAATATGATAAAATTAAATAAAAACTTACCTTGAGAGATCAACCTTAATCCCAATAGAGTGAAGGAGAGTTGTGGTGCAAATGGATTTGGTTTTTGTTGAAGTGGTGAAGAGAGGGAAATAGTTTTTGGAAAAGTGATGAAGAGAGGAAATGATTTAGTTTTGGAAGCTTCAACGAATTTACTCAGTGCAACAGGCGCCTAATTAATTTTTTTTTTAACTTAGGCGCCTGTTTAAAAACAGAACAGACGCACAACACTTGGGCGTCCAATCGCTACTTAAAAATCCAACACTTGGATTTTGAGATTCAAAAGGGAGTCAGTCAGGCACTGTTGGAGTGCACAAAACTGACGTGGCAGGTTAAGTTCTAAGTCAGTGAGGCACTTTAGGAGATGCTCTTAGTGCTGAGTCTGAGTCTATTTTGGCTCCCGAAACTGCCCTTACAAAAATCAAAAAATTACAAAAAAAATTACACAGGTCTCTCCTCCAAACGAACCCAATCTCTTCCAACAACTCTCCTCCAAACGCCAGTAGCTTCTCCTCGCCTCCTCATCTCCTCCAAACGCAGCAGATCCTTGCCTCCTCAAACAATCTCAACTTCATCTCAACATTTGAAAAAATCCAATCTTTCGATCTGGGTTTTGTTAATTATTGAGTTTCTATGTTTGGGTACTTGTGATTTGTTGAGTTTCACGATCTGAGGTTGTCTTAATTAGCCTTTATTGAATGTTTCAAGTACAAAATTATAATTCTTTTGATCTGGGTGTCATCTGTTCTGAATTTGATAGATATAAATCACTGGATTGACTTGGGGTTTGTTTGTTTGATTGGTGAGAGTTGAGAGAAGCTAAAATGAGGGAGAAAAATTTAGGGTTGTTATTATCAATCTGGGTTTTATCGGTGTTTATGATTGGATCTTGTATGGGTAGATTTGTTGTGGAGAAGAATAGTTTGAAGTGGCTTCACCAGACTTTTTAAAAGATACTTATGAATGTGCAATTGGTAAGTTTGGGCTTCCTTAGTATGGAGGAACACTTGTGGGAATTGTTGTTTATCCAAAAGCTAATCAAAAAGCATGCAAAGGGTTCGATGAGCTTGATATCTCTTTCAAATCTAAGCCTGGTGGTCTACCTACCTTTCTTCTTGTTGATAGAGGAGGTATTTAGATTTCAGTTTTAATTAATGATTGGATGTTGCACTTGCATTTGCATGACTCCTATTACTATAGATATCTATAAAGTAAATCTTCTTGGTATTAATGAGTTATTACTTGTACTCTTTATCTTTATTTTGATTGCAATATATGGTATGTACTTTTTACATCTGGATTGGTTATTTAGAACTATGGGATTTTAGTTCTTATTGTTACCTAATTGGAGTGGAGTACTCAGAGCTTATATGCTAATCCTCTTATAGCTCCTTTAGAGAAAAGGAGTTAATTAGTACTCCTTCTCAGGCTTGAATCAGGGTTAGAGCTGTTACCTCTAGTTTCATTTGGTTTATTGCCTGCCTGTCTTTGAATTTTTAAAAAACCCATCCTCTATCATTGTTGCAAAACTGAGATGATTGGTTGTTAATACTATGAAAGTCCTACTTTGTTAATGTCTTTGCTTCTTCATATCTCTATTTATTTCTTGATATCTGCAATGTCTTGAAGTATGTAGTGTCTAGAATCCTTTATTAACAGGAGGATTTGAAGCCATATAGAAAGCCCCTTTATTAACATTTTTAGCTACAACATAAATAAAGAAGTAGCTCTGTCTAGTCACAACATAAGCAATGCTTTGCACCAAGTGTTTGCAGCTCCAATGGAGCTTCTTCTTCTTACTAACATAAGCAGCACAAGCACCAACATAAGCACAAGCACCAGGTAACAATTCCCCCATAGCTTCCAACCTGATTTGAAGCAGTTGTAAGTGTTCAAAAGCAGGTGACCCCTAGAGGAGGGTATCCATTTGTGAATAATATTGATTTTAAGTATAAACCTAGGGCTCAAGCCCCAATGATGACAGATAGTTCTAGCATTATGAGTATCTTTAGTAGTCTTGATCTTGGTATTAAAGAGAAATTTCAGTTCAGAAATGATGCCATTATACAAAGTAATGGCAGGTTTTTTTTGTTCCCCTAAAGATTATGTTATTTCTATCAATCCACAGATGATACACAAGGGTAGCATAACCAGCATAGAGTACTTTAGTTAATATTTCACCTTTGTTAAGAAATGTGTAAAGTATGGGTAGTTAGTTGGTGCTTTAGGGAAAATAAACTTGGGAACTTTTTTACCTTTTAACATTTTTTAAGTTTTTTTATTTAATATTGCTCTATTATCATTGGTGTTATTTAATAAAATGCTCTGTAGTTTTTTTATATATATTTTATTTAAGATTGGAAACATCGATAGAACTTGCTATATTTTTGTTACAATAGCATCTGGGTATCAATCAATCAAGTTTGTAATTACTTAAGACTATTGTGTTGACCAATGTGCAGGTTTTAACAAGCATAAGTAGTTCACCTGATTGCCAGCTCGATGGAGGAACTTGATGCAGCTCTACTTAAACTAAGAGCCAACCTTTGTTTCCCTCAGGAGGTTAGGACACAAAAGTAGAGATTTTCAGATGTCTTCTTTTACCCCCTGATTTACTGATTTATGATTGTTACTCTCGAACACACAGGGTCTGAGACACCTGTCTTCTGCAACTCTTGCTAGAGCGAGAGACTTTATTTTGAAACAGCTAGTTCATACATTACCATTAAAGGATATGCATCTCAGAGTTCTTTAAACTGCAACTGTTGAAACAGACCTCAATGATCTTGGGAGAACAGAAATTGATAGTTTGAATGTATATCTTGAGAACTTGATGCTGAAAAATAAACCTATCGATCTCCAATATTGTACCAGAATACATCAAAGCAAGCAAATGGTGGACATCAAGTAGGAATGAATGCTGATAACAGACCACAAGCTGCTGGAAATTGAGAAAGGCAAGCAAAGAATAATGATTTGGGGAAGGAGAAGGTTGAAACACCTCTAAACTATGCAGCTGCTTTAATGGGAGTAAAGAATCCATACCCAAATTCTGATAGGGTACTTTGTCGGAGCAAATCTGTCATTTTACATGGTTATAGATAGAATAAGGGAGCAAAGAATCCATACATCTACATATGCAAGCAAACTTAAGAGCATTCCTATTTGTGTTAATGTTAGAAACCAATGTATTTGTGTTTGCTGTATATACATGTTTTTTCCTATGTATTTGTGTTTGCTATTTATACATGTTCTTTTCTATGTATTTGTGTTTGCTCTATATACAGTTCTTTCATATGTATTTGTGTTTGCTATTTATACATGTTCTTTTCTATGTATTTGTGTTTGCTATATATACAAGTTCTTTTCTATGCATTTATGTTTGCTATATATACAAGTTATTTCCTATGTATTTATGTTTGTTATGATATGAACTCGAATCTTGTTCGAGGAATAGGTGGGAGTGTTTCTTTATAAACTGATAGAAGTATTTTGGTCTTTGTCTATTTTAACAAGCACTCAGACTCAGACCATAAAATAAACACTTCAAGGCATCCACTCAGCTAGTGAACGCTTGTAAGTTGACTCAGACTCAGACACTCACTCACACTCAGACTCATAAGCAAAAGAACAAATGGCATCTTAGAATTTGCCAAAAGAACACGTCTTATGCACCTTTGAGTATTTTATTTCGTATGGTGTTGGTGTCTTTTGCGTGTAAATAGTCATAGTTTTCATGGTACAATTAAAATTGTTAGGCGTATGTAAATTAAATATTGCATGTATAAGAGCATCACCAACGGATTTAAGTGAAGGTGTTAGAGTTTAGAGTTAAGCGCATTTCGTGTAAACGCACACCGTTCCCAAAGGTGTGTAATGCGATTTAAAGTTTGAAGTTAGAGTTTGCGAAATGTCACTAAAAAATGGGTGTGGGAGTGTGAATTCAAATTCGAATTGGCACACCCATGTTAAAGTGAATGAGCCGTGGGTGTGAGAATTCACACTCTCACGCCCTTCTATTTGAGGTATGAGCCTTAAGAACCTGAATTGAATGAATTAATTCAACATTAGATTGGTTACACTTTCCACTCGTACATGACAATGATTCGACATTGCTAATATTGGATTAGTTAAGCTTTCTTCTCATACATGAATCGAACAGAGCCTGTGTGTTTGAGCACTACTGGAAATGTTCTTAAGTGGCAATCAGTTAGCACCCACTTGTAAATGTTGATAGGGCTATGTTTATACAATATACCTGAAACCACCCACCACCCACCACCCACAACCCGTCGAGATTCGAGAACGCTCTTGAGCCCATAGTGGCTGTTGGGCGTTGGGCGTTGGGCGTTGGGCGTGTTTACAAGTAATTTTGATGCATCATCAATGGTATCCAAAACCCCAACTATTGTACATGTAATGTTGTTTGAACCTCTGGCCTCATAAATGTTTAGTCCCACATGGATAAGCAGCAAAGATAATGAAACAAAGCAGAGGTACAAATTGTCTCTACCCTTACATGTTTGTCCATACTTACCTGGACGGGGTCTATGGGCGATCAAGAAGGTCCATGGCCTAGGCTTGTGACCTTCATTGCACTTTGGAGGGGTTTTTGCCTAACATCTCCCCAAGTGGGAGAGTGTACGTCATTATTTGTTACAGAGGGGTAAGCGTTCGCGCGGCCCCTGCCAAACTAAAATTCAACAAATCCTTTTGCTAGAAAGGAGAACTTGGTAATCAAATCGTTCAAATGAATTTATAAATTGTTTACTTGATAGGCCATTTTATCCTTTCCCAGAATCATGAAAAAAATCTTCATCATAAAATGTGCTTAGAGGTTCTACGGGCAGAAAGCTATCTTCGTCTGTGGGAGCAATTTGGCATTCTACCATAACTCCATTTTTTCATAATAAGCTTTAGTCTCCATTAAAGCAGCAAAAGCGAAGAAAACTACAAAGGGAATAATACTCCAACCTTTACTTTTCCTAATTTTTCAAACCTTTGGGCCACATGTAATGAACTCTTCTCAGTATTTAGATTCTTCAAATAACTGTTACATTATTATCTAGTAAGTATTATTACTTAAATCATAGTATTATACAAATCAAATACTGGTTGGGAGGGTATATACGGAAGCGCAGCTTAAACAATATAATTAAGAGTAGGACTCATTTAAGAATTGTTCATTATTAGTTTAGGCAGAGATTGACTGATAGTTTTGAGTTGTTCAAATTTTAATTCAAGGAAGAATAGTTTCTTGTTTGAAGTAATAAACACTTTAGATTTTGATTCTCTGATCCTTAGAATGAAAAGAATCTCTCAACTACCCCCACACACTTGTAAAAGTGTGTTGAGACTTGAGAGAGATGGGAAAACAGCAAGGAACATAATACCATTGAGACCCAAATGAGTGGTGACACTTTCTCTGATTCAGCTAAATCAGAGATTCTTGCCTTTCATTCAAGTCAAAAGGAAAAAAAAAGGTTTAAAAGATGTGGATAGAGAGAAATTGCTGTACTACTAGAATATATTCTTCCCAACAGGGAGGGCCAAGACAACAACCCCAATTATAAAGAGACCTCAAAGATGCAACACCTTGAAGCAGTGCGTGCAACTACTCAAAAAACTTAAACCTATTTATGTTTCAGTTTTAGATTGTTTTAAATCACAAAACTGAGATGAATATGCAGAATATGCAAGATCAAGGAATAGGTTCCATTATGTCACCTGATGCAAAACCCAGACTAAAGTGGACACCAGAACTTCACCACCACTTCGTCGAAGCAGTTACTCAGCTAGGAGGAGCAGAAAGTAAGTGTTCTTGTTCTAGCTCATAAACATGTCTAATGGTTAGTTTATCCCAAAATGTTCATTGATATTGCAGTAATAGACGAATATACTTAGATATCCATTGATATTGGAAGTTATCGCTATATGAATCTGTGATAGGATATATATCATATTTTATGGTGATATTGAAGATATGTAATTCTAAATAAATTCTTTGACATTTGAATCCTCAACATTTTTTTCCCTTTTATGGACAGAAGCAACACCTAAGAGTGTAAGGACAGTGATGGGTATTCCTGGACTAACTCTATACCATCTAAAGAGTCATTTACAGGTATTTTTATTTATATTCATACGGTTTAATTCATCACTTAAATTTTAGCAGATTTGTGCTTTTTCATTACAGAAATATAGGCTTGGGAAAAACCAACAATTAGATAATGAAACCTGCTTTGAAAATACTCAAGATTACCGGAGTGATATCGGTGGTGGCGAAATCTGTGAGGAAATCTTGGCTAGAACACAAACACATGCTAAAGAGTAAGAAATGTGATATTTCCCATGCCTCCGTCTAATTTGCCAGGAAATGTTCACAATACAGTTGTGTACTAACAGCAAAAGGTTCTATTTTTCAGAAATCCGCATGTAACACAAGCTTTGCATCTGCAAATTGAAGTGCAGAAAAAACTCAATGAACAGATTGAGGTGGATTCAATGAACTGGTCTACTATCCAAATTATTTCAAACCTCGTAAAGTTTCTAAAGCACTAAGAACTCTATTTTATAGATGCAGAGACGTTTGCAGCTACAAATTGAAGCTCAAGGTATGTATTTAGAGTCAGTACTGAAGAGAGCACAGGAGACACTAGCTGGATATAACTCTTCTTGTGTGAGACTAGAAGATGCGAACACCAAGGATTGCTCATTAACATCATCCGACAGCTTGGAAAGGAAAGATGAAAGGTTACACAATCTGGAGAAAGGAGCTATACTTTCATTAATGCAAATTGAACATAGTGAAAGCAGCAACACTGGCTCAAGCAATCACGATGGAGAGACAAAAAGAAGTAGAAGCACCATTTCAGGCAAGACTAGTTTTGACCCACCATCAGCTAAGAGAAGTGGAAACACCATTGACAAGTTACCTAAATCTCGAAAAATGGAGAAGCATGATCTGAATAATAAGCTCCAAAGCAAAGAAAATTTGGGTTGGGAAGCGCTAGACTTAAATCATTCTATGAGTCTTTAAAACTTTGGTGCTATTGATCCACTAAGGGAGTAAGCTTCAAAATAATAAAAATTTATGCATATGGAGCTTACCAAATATCACTTTGTTCTTGTGCTTATAACCTGTATACCTAAACTCTAGTATAAATGTAGAGCGCAGATACTGCCTTTCAAGAATTAATTGGCTAATTTCTTCTTAAAAATTCTATCAGGGAACAGAACAAAAACAAAATAACATTCAATATAACCCAGATTTTCCAAAATTTAACATATATTTATCATCAAATTCAAGTAAACAACTTACTAGAGCTTGATTCCTCTCTTCAAGTATCTTAATCCCTTGATACCGGCCTAGCATTAAAAGAGTTGCCATTGGATTTGTACCAGGTGAATCAGGCAAAGTTGACCCATCCAAAACCCTCAACCCATTAACTCCATACACCTTATAGTTCTCATCCACAACAGATCCAGCACCACACCCTCCATGATAATGATAAAACGTTTTCACATTTGTCTGGCAAAATTTTCTCAGCTCCTCTTTAGTAGAAGACTGCTTGCCCATTTCATTATGTGGGTTCGCTAGAAATGATTTGATCGAAGTTGCAACTTTCTCCAGCAAACGACCCATTTCAACACATTGTTCCAAGTCTTTCTCCTCGACCAGATAGCTGAACCTCACTGAAGGATTTTGCCGCAGATCTGTGTTTTTCAGCTCTAGTTTTCCTTTTGATATTGGGTATGTTAGTTTAGCTCCAACACGTGATCTTGTTTCATTTGAGCTTATATATCGGATTACAGATTGAATTATGACTTGGAAGTCATGTGTTATTCCCACAACTTGAGGAAGATCTGTTCTTCCGGTTTCGGGAGAGTCGACGAGAAGAGAGAAAGCTGGGTTGTCTTTAATACCTTCGCCCACTGCTTTTGCATTTATAAGCACTGGGATGTTGTAGCATTCGAGATGTTCCAGGGGTCCAATGCCACTTAACATAAGGATTTGAGGACTGCTTAATGCATCTGCAGACAGTATAACATCACCCCATGACTTGGAATCCTTTTGCTGATCACTAAAGAAAGCTTCATATGTTTCATCTCCATTGTTGTTGCTTTCCATGAATCTTATGCCAACAGCCCTGGGAATACCATCACCTGCATGTATCTAGTTTGTGTTAAAAACCATCAATTTAAGCAGTATAATGGGATAAAAGTACATGAAAATGATCGAAATCCTTCATATGTGGAGGTATTCCCGGAGCGAAGCCTTAGTCTAAAATTCTTTATAGATTCTTTGAATCCAAATATATTCTACATAATCACTCTTTTCTAAATTCTCTGTCTCGGTATTTTCTCCCTTTTAGATTCTCTCCATCCTTAGATCCGCTCTTTCCAAAAAACTAGGTAATTTCTTTCAAGATTCTCTTGTAAGATATTCTTATTTGGCCATGCAATGTACACTATTAACAAACCCGAGCTTGGGTTGTTCGCACATGCGGATTCGTAGTGAGTGTGGGCTCATAGGTGATACATGGGTTTACTCCAAAGGAGGTGGATATCCTGGACGGGAAGCCGTCCACTCTAGAGAGCTAAGCTCCTGAGCCGCCATCGCTAGCCACGCTTTCTAGAGTGTAGAGCAACCCGAAGTGCAAGAGATCTCAGGAGGGATTGGAGGTATAGTTTGTGTCTTCATCAGTCGGATTAAGTGATAAACAGGTAAGTCAATATTAATGATTTACATAATAAATCCTCAGTATTGAAAGCATGATTATTCTGTTAGTCTTACATTTCTTTGTCCTGAATTTAATCTTGGAATGTTCTCTCAATCCAATACTCTCGTCCCTTTTACTGGTAGGGTGTTACTATCCTTTTTTGTGATAGAATGCCACCAGGTTAAAAACAGGTTCATAGTGTAAACAGCATACTAAACAACGTCAAGACATAAAAGGTTGAAGTGTCATGGCTCTCTCAACGGTTTTCTCTATCCATGAATGAACTTCCTGAAATTGATGTGAACCTCTCGCGAAATGAACTTTTAGATTAGAACTCAGATGAGAATAAATTGCTCTGGCAAGATCAGGAGATAGTCATAATAAGTTTCAGAATAATCGTATAAGCTCCCAGGCAAGGAAGATGCTTTCTAATCACCTTTAGTCACTCGCACTTTTATCTACCCCTAACCAGAGAATAGATTGGAAACTCCTAACGCATGGACTGATGTATTGAACTTGCAGTTCAAGTTCATATTTCAGCAAAGACTTCAAAGACAAAAACAGCATAGCATCCTTTGCAATATTACCTAACTACTACCATACTTATTCTTTAAGCAAGATTTATGAATCAAGATATAATAAACCTAAGAAACAATCGAAGTAGCTTACCGTTAGCATGGAAGATGACGTTCTTAACTGTTGCATTCAAAAGAATGGCGAGTTTCTTCGAGTTCCCTGCCCCAAGTAGATCAGCTGCAGTATGCCTCCTTCCCTGCCCATCAAATATACTACCACCAACTTTCGTTCCCACAAGATGTTCCCAACTAAACCCATTAAAACTCAGATTTGCACCCTCAACAAGGCTATCTTTAACAATAGACTGCCATGGACTCAACTCACTCGGTCGAAAAACCACCTTCGATTCAACCCACTCGTAAGCCTCCCTCACCAACCGCTTATCCCACCCAACTCTTTCAACAAAATCCTCACTAGCTCTACTATAAAACCCACTGTTTATCGCCGTAGAACCACCCAACACTCTTCCTCTATGATTCATCACCCCTTCCTCTGATACAAAGCTTTGGGCAATCGATGTAAACTCATTAGTCTCTATAAGCGAGAGCCCATAATTTGCCCCTTCTGATACAAGTGGATTCCCATAGGGTGATCCACCGCGCTCCACTAAGAGAACTGAGAATTGCTCCGAGAGGGTCGCCGCTAAGGGACAACCACAGGCTCCTCCCCCTACTACTATATAGTAAAAAAACTTGCCTGAAACTTCTTCTACATTTGATGTCATGTAAGGGAGTTTGATTCCTACAATAGAATAAAAAACAATCAAATGGGGTACCGACAAAATCAATTGCTTTGCATCAAAATGTAAAACTGGAACAAATCTAAAAGGTTCACCTTGACAAGATGAAGAACATAAAGAGAATACCACAACCACAAGCAAGACAAGGAAGCCATGAATAACTCCATGAACAACTGAGAGAGAAATCAGAGAAAAACACAAACAAAATAATATCTGTACTGGGGCATACACTCGTATGAATTGCACATGTGTACTAATCCAGTAAAACACAATTCTCCACAAGATCAAAATAAAGAAAAATAATTTCTTTTCTGTTTCCCTCCAAAAATAAAATGTATAACACCATTTAAACAAAACAAAAAACAGAAATTACATTCACAACTCTACTGATTTGGGACTATTTGACAAAGAAACAATCGAAGAATCTACTAAATTGGGTACTAATTTCTACTGCTTTGGGGGACTATTGGCGGAAGAATCACCACTTTGGGATGATGGGCATTTCTCTAACTTCCTCACCAATGTCCCACTCCACTAAACAAATCGGACACTCTCCAGACTCCTCCTCACTGATCCTTACCCTCGGCATCGCCTCAATCGAAGCCGGTAACGGACCTTCTTTCTCTTGAACTTGAAGACTTTGGGAGATTACAATCATGGTTTGGTTGAATGAGTTTCCGATATACCCAATGCGAAGGGGTTGCTGGAAGAGCGAGAAGGGGGTGTTTGCGTTGGTCGCCATTGATGACGTAAGAGAGATTTGATTGGAAGAGAAGTAAGGTTTGGTGGCAGTTTATATATGGTGATGAAGAAGCTTCTAGAAGAATGTAAGTTTGTTTTCGGAGATGACGAGATTGTGGAAGGATCTAGAAACTGACGACTTGAGTGTTGATGGCTTTAGGTTTGAGTGTAAAATTAGGTCACTACAGTGTGCTCTGGTGACGATGGTGGGTAACAACTATCATGAGAGTATTCACAGCAGCTAGGTGAAGGATGACGTGGAGGGTGGATTTCCATCCTTCACCCTCATTTGGGCAAATCCACCCCACAGCATCTAGGTGACTACGCCTACGTGGCACACCAATATTCACTTGTGGTGAATATTTGGTGGATTGAGATGTCGCGCGGTTCTGAACTACGCTTAGGGAGTGAGCCAATGAGATAATGACATTTGTCAAACTTTAATAGGTCATTTTCCCGCGCAGTTCTGAACTGCGCGTATATACAACAGCTAAGATAGAGACACGTGGACGGCTGAGATTTGAGAATGTGTACAACGGCTAGTTCTTGTCACGCAGTTTAGAACTACGCGGCAAGAGCCTGCAAGTATGAAATGTTCACAAGGTTCCACCTCCATACTTGGTTTTTCCCTGATCAAACTTCTTTAACAAGAAGCTCAACGGCTATAAACGGCTAGTTTTTTTTATCTATAAAATCTATTCATCTTCTACTCTCTTACTCTTCTACACTCAATTCATTTCTCTTAAATCTCAAAACTTAACTTTATTTTGTTGTTATCAATTTCGTTGAATCATATCTAACAAAATCTTGGCTGACCTAATCATGTCTGACCCATCACTCTCATCTTTGGAGTCATCGTCTTAATCATCGTCCGGAAGCAAAGAGGTCTTCCGACATCAAATTGAAATGATGCACGAGTATAGCAAGATTATGATTGAGATGGAAAAAGCAGAAGAAAAAGAACAAGATGCGACATCATCACGGAGGCGGGAAGGTAGTAAAATGGGAATGATTAACAAGCGGAAAGACCGTGATCATAAATTTGGGGAGTTTAGCCTTAATCGAGATTACTTCGGTGACAACCCATGATTCAAAGGTATCTCATTTCGTCGCCGATTCCGTATGAGCGAATGTGTGTATCAATGTATTTATGATTAAATACTTTCTTCGAACCCCTATTTTATTCAAAGAGAAAATACCGCTAAGACGATGGGCTTATCCTTGCACCAAAAGATAACGTGTGCACTTCACATGTTATGTTACGGTACGAGCGCAGACGCCCAAGAAGAATACCTTTGGATTGGGGAGTCTACGGGTATTTTGTGCTTGAAATTTTTTTGTAAAACAATTATAACACAATTCAAAGCTCAATACCTTAGATCTCCCAATAAAAATAATACATTATACTTGTTAGAAGTGAATGGATCGCGAGGCTTCCCGGGGATGTTAGGTAGTTTAGATTGTATGGATTGGAAATGGAAGGATTGTCCTACCGGGTGGGCAGGACAATATACTGGGTATAAGAAAATCTCGACGGTGATTTTAGAAGCGGTTGCATCGCAAGATCTTTGGATATGGCACGCATTCTTTGGGGTGCCCGGTTCTAACAACAACGTGAACGTCTTGCATCAATGGTGGCTTTTCAACAACTTGTCTAATGGAGTTGCGCCACCATGTAACTTTTGTTCCTCTCGTGCTCTAGCTCTAGCTTTATTTTCCTCTTTCTTCTGCTCGTCTCTCTCATTCCACGCCTTCATCATGTTGGTCGTCGTCTCAAACATCTTCTTCCCCCAATAACCTATACTTGATTTTGCCACTTCTTTTGCCTTATATATTTTTTGGTCGTCTGGTCGTACATTCCCACAAGAATATAGTGGTGCATCCACGTCGATAGAATTACGATATTTGGATTGTCGGAAATAAGTGTTTTAGGATCGGTGTTGGTGGAGTGACCCGGGCAATCGTTAAAATTTAACTTCCTAGCGACGTTGCGGCCGGGTTGCCCGATGTGATGAATTTATGACCATTTTAGGCACTGCTCCAAAACTTAGTAAGCCTCCTCAAATGTAAATGACATTTTTATATTTTGTTGAATGTCTCGTATGTCATACGTTCCTAGAAATCAAGTTTCAAATTCTAATGAGTATGATTAACATAACAAATGAATGAAATGAGAAAAAAACAAATGTAAATACTTACGAAATCGCCCGATCCAATGCCGGTAAAATATCGGCTTTCAAGGTCTTGAATGATGCCTCTAAAAATTGAACAATTCTTATTGAGACGCCCCTTATACGTGCAATTGACATTGTTGTACGATCGCCACATCGATTGGTCAACATAGAACGAGTTGAATTGGTCACGCACCTTGAGCCAAAATATAACAGCTTTTTGGTTGTTCGTGGTAACGAGGTTTTGAGATACTTGAGACCAAACGCATACAAGATTTACGAAGTCCTCGAAAGACCAATATTTTGAGTTCCTGTATGTGTCTTTATCATTAGCAATCCTGTATATGAGAACCAGATTAAGTTCCTTGGAGATGATCGGAGATACAACTGGTGATGTATTGAGGTTTAAATCATTTAAACCCCATATAGCTCTCATCGGCATGGTACTCGAACTTCCACCCGCGAAACCGATTTGAGATGTATAATATGTCATTACCAAATAAACCAAGTATAGAGAGGAGGTCATAAAAAACCTAAGGTTTAACATAACATATCAAAGTTCTAAACAAAACATAACATAACATACTCAACGTAGTTTTAATATAGCAAATAAAAGTTCTAAACAAAACAAAGCATACACAACGTAGTTTAGCACACAACATAAATCAAAGTTTAAAATAAAGCATAGCCTAACTGGGATGACCTCTCTTTGTTTGGCGGGTGCGTCTGCTACGTGCAAGACTCTCGTCATAGGTACATTATACAACCGGCTCTGTTTGGTAGGAGATGGACATCTCAACTAGTCTCTTGGACGTCTCTCAGATGACCTCTTGTGCCCGCCTCAGCTCCTCCTCTAACTCGGCCGTGCAGTCAACGTATTGCCTCGAGTCTTCATATGCCGCATACTGCATTCCTTGGGATTGATGCCACAACTCATCTATATTATACGTAGGTGGACACGGGTATGGTATCTGGATCACCGAGATCGGTATCCGTCTACGTTGATCGCTCAATCCTGCCATATCCATAAACCATCCCATATTATGTTGATCGACAGTCACCTGAACACCATAGTTTTGCAACTGCGAAGACGTAGCTAAACTCGACATAGGTGGCAAGTGTACATCGGGCCTAACTAGATCATGCCCGACCATCCAAATATTTTTGGCCCTCTTGACTAAATTGTAACCGATCTTGGGATTTGGAAGAGCGGCACGCCAATATCTCATGTAATTTATGTCTGAAATAAGATAATTGCGACCATCGTAGAAGTCCACATCTTTCAGACCCTGATATAACTCTCGATCGTACCACAGGAATTCCATAATCTCTTGGGGATGGTCATATAACACACTATCTTCCCCGGTCAACTGACGCATACACCGGTCTCCTAAATACCAAAGCGTACCGTTCCCGTATGGGACTGAAACTAAGGGAACCTTCTTCGTACTCAGCAAATGTGCAACTTTTACCTCTGGATGGATTAATTGTCTAGACCTGTGCCATGGTTGCCAATCTATGTTGGTTATGTCCTTCCATTCTATCATTTCTCTAATCACAGTAAAATAATAATGGATTTCAGACCCCAAATTAGCTCTTTCATCTCTCTACGCACCTATACGGGGATAAATATGGTTAAAGTTCTAAACCTTCACCAGATGCATTCCAACCCGACAGTACTCAAAGAACCAGAACTCCAGCATAGCATAAAATCTTGTGATCGATTTCTTCACCTTCCCATTCTTCAGCACTGAGACTTCATCTAGTCCCCGATACAAATGTGCCATAATCGTTGTACCCCAGTCGAATACCGATATACCTATGATATCGTAGTCTGTCAAAGATGCAAAATAACCCGTCGAAAGGGATGTTTGCACATTCGAGAATAAGATATTACCCATTATATAGGCAATAAATGCTCTCGCATATACTATATCCAACTCTTGGTTGTAATTGTTTAGTTGTGGATTCAAAGCCTCTTTTCACGCCTTTAAATAGGCGAGAGTGATGTTATCGTACCTGATGTCAGCCCTTGTGATTCCTGGGAACATCTTTTCTGCTTCGTCCAACTTGGAGTACTTCTCGTCGTACGAGAGTTTGCGACCCCTCCCAAAAGATATTCCCGTTAGCATGACGAAGTCTAACGACGTAAAACCAAGTTCCCCGCAAAGAAAGTGGAATGTATGGGTGGAACGCCACCGCCGTTCCACGAGAGCATGAATCAAGCGGTTATTCGAGTTTCTCGCCTTAATCGACAAAAATTCTTCAAAACCCATATCGTCGACCAACTTCTTTAACGTCGGATATCGTGCAATTTTTTTTTATTTTTTTTTGAACAAATTTAGGATTTTATTAAAGATGCAAGTCATATGTACAAGCGAACTTACAAACAAACAAACAGAGCCATTTTCGTTCGAACGAGTCATTAGGTCATTCAAACGACCATTTGACATTCCTCTGGAATTTTGGCCCAATAGCTCAATTCGTTTGAACGACTTCCCTACTTGTTCGAACGACTTTTCCCTGTTTTGAGCTGTAATCCTAACAATCTCCACCTTGACGATAAAACCATTTGTTCTACTGCATTCGCCGTGTATCCCTTTTGCAGTACCTTATCCAATGATCCCCTATATTGTATTTCATCTCGGTTCTGTCCAAAAACACACATTAATATATTAATTTTTCATTTAGGCATTTTGTCGAACAATTGGAAATATACGTTAATAATACTTAAATTTTACAAACAAAACTTACCGGCATTTCCTTCGATCCAACATAAATATGGACCCAGCCGTCTGGGAGGATATCAACTCGGCTTAACTCCCTGAGGGTTGGGGAGGGATCATTGCCGCTCTTTAGGTGTAAATGCCACATATTTGTTACCAATGCTTTCCCCCGTTATTTTATTTCGGAGCTTGGGTTACGTGTGTTGCTTTGGGGTATGCATAGCCCAGTCTTTGATTAGACTATCCCGACATTGTTAGAGGATTAACACGTTGAATTATGGAGAAGAAAATATTTGGTTGGGAATGCTGGGAAATCGAGGGGGAAAATCGCAACGCGGAAGCACAATACGATTTAGCAAGAACTAAAAGAACCAACTCTAACCACGAAGAATTCAAACAAAGGCAATAAACACACATACACAAGGTTTAAATTAGGTAGAAACCCTAAACAGGATCAAAACCACCCCCGACAAGCACGACAAATATATTATCACACTAGGGTTACAAGAAGTTCTAGAGATTACTCAAACCTCACCTCTACCCTTACAGATAATCCTAGCAAGAAACACTATAAAGAAAACCCAATAAACCTCTCCAGAGCTAAACTCTAGATTTCTCCCTTTTCTCACTCTAACTCTTTTCTCATGTGTAGAGGCCTTTAACATACACTATATATTTATAGGTTTTCCATTAGGTCATCTCCGAAATACGCATCACGAGATAATCCATCACTTTGGATCAAATCCCCTTCAAAGCGAACTTAAAACAAACAAACAGAGCCATTTTCGTTCGAACGAGTCATTAGGTCGTTCGAACGACCATTTGACAATCCTCTAGAATTTTGGCCCAAAAGTTCAATTCGTTTGAACGACTTCCCTACTTGTTTGAACGACTTTCCCCTGTTTTGAGCTGTAATCATAACAATCTCCACCTTGATGATAAAACCATTTCTTCTACTGCATTCGTCGTGTATCCCTTTCGCTTCTCAATTCAGAGAATTACCCGAGTCTAGGCTTTTCCTAGGCCCACCAATTGGAACCCACTTTCTGATCATTTTTATAGACCGTGTCATTGCTCCACCTTGAGCTAAATTTCCCTTTTGAGAAATCTCCATAGCTCCCTTGGTACACGCAACCTTCACATCTCCACCCATTGATTTACCAGCCAATGCATACAAGTTCCCGCTGAGAACTCCCTTCATAATCAAAGAAGACTTCGGATAAACTTTCACTACTCCACCTCACCCGGAGTAATTGTAACCCTTATTATCTAACTTGGAAAGTGAAATTAGATTATGAGTCATACTTGGCACATGTTGAAAATCATGAAGAACTACGATGCGTCCATCGAACATCCTCGCGTGAATATCATCCACTCTCGAAATCGGCCTTCAAGAGCTATCGCTCGTCAACACAAACTTGTTACCCTCACACCTTGCATAATTGCCAAACCATGCCTTGTGTGCGCATACATGCGTTGTAGCCACACTATCAAACACCCATCCTCTATCGTAGCGAGAACCATCAGCGGCTACCATAAGAAGTGCCTCGTCACCATTATTACTAGTAACCGTTACCAGTTTGTAGTGTTACTTTCTGAGCCTCTTGCCAAACTTGCTCCTATACCTTTTCTCACTTTGCAATCTGGTCTATAATGACCCGATTGACCACAACTCCAACAAGTTCCCTTTCTGAACCTATTAAAGTTTCTCTTTCCACTAACCACCATTATAGAGTTTACCCCCAAGGATTTGCTACCCTTAAGCCTTTTCTCCTCAGAAAGAAGCGTACTTGTATCCTCCTCAAAACTTAAGGTTTCCTTCTCATACATCAGCGTAGGTTGAAGATGCTTGAAGGTATACGGAAGATACCATATGAGTTGAAGCGCCTTATCTTCATCTTCAACTATAACTCCGATCGATTCCAATTCTGAAATGATCCCGTTCAAAGAACCTAGGTGATCACCAACGCTTGTACCCTCATCCATCCTAAGCGCATGAAGCCGCTCCTTGAGAGGTATAAGCGATTCGAAAGACTCTTCATTTGGTACAAACTTTTAAGCTTTTCCCAAAGACCCTTTGCGTTCTTCTCTCCAGCCACGTTTGCCATAACGTTCTTAGCGAGACAAAGGCGTATCCCGCTCGCAACCCTTGAATCCAAATCTTCCTAGTCCTCTTCTTCATTGTCATTTACTCTCTGGGCTGCTATACCTTAAACCAGAGTTTGGACTTGTATTTGACACAATCCAAAATTTATCTTCCCATCAAACTTCTCCATATCAAACTTGATCATGTTAGAATACTTAGATCTTCCCATCTTGCTACTCTACTTGCCCCAAACCTCGACACCAATTGTTGAGAAATCGAGGGAGAAAATCGCAACGCAGAAGCACAATACGATTTAGCAAGAACTTAAAGAACCAACTCTAACCACGGAGAATTCAAACAAAGGCAATAAAACACATACACAAGGTTTAAATTATGTTAAAACCCTAAACAGGATCAAAACCACCCCCGATAAGTACGACGAATATATTATCACACTAGGGTTACAATAAGTTCTAGAGATCACTCAAACCTCACATCTACCCTTACAGATAATCCCAGCAAGAAACCCTAGAAAGAAAACCTAAGAAACCTCTCCAGAGCTAAACCCTAGATTTCTCCCTTTTTTTTCTCTAACTATTTTCTCATGTACAAAGGCCTTTAACATAAACTCTACATTTATAGGCTTTCTATTAGGTCATCTCTGAAATACGCATCACAAGAGAATCCATCTCTTTGGATTAAATACCCTTCAAAACGAACTTAAAAATAAACAAACAAACAGAGCCATTTTCGTTTGAACGAGTCATTAGGTCGTCCGAACGACCATTTGACAATCCTCTAGAATTTTGGCTCAAGAGCTCAATTCGTTCGAAGGACTTCAACAGAATCTCTGTCGTTCGAACGACTTCCTCACTCGTTCGAACGCCTTTCCCCTATTTTTGAGCCGTAATCCTAACATTAAAACTGGAGGAATAAGACTTGTGTAGCACCCCTCTTTTTTCCTTTTCTCTTTGGTCGTATATTGTACATTAGTCTAGACTGCGTGATGTTAGTTAATAGAATGCTACTTGTTGCACTTGACCTTACCTTTTGGGTATCTATTTTTTAGAACAATTCAAATTGTTGATCGAGAGAAGTATTTCTTCTCCACCATCTCAGCACCCACTTCCCCTATTTTCTTCTCAACCCTTATCTATCTCAAACAAACACTCTTCACCCTTCTCCAGCCGTCAAACCAAGGAGACCAATCAACTAATTTAAAATTCTCCTCTTCGTACCTTATACACAATTAGTTGTTAATTCCCAATTCTCCATACCCCAAATTCTTTAAATCATCCTACTAATTTTAGGTCTGAGGCATCTCTTCGAAAACCTAGAATTTTACCCTTAAGAGAAGAGGGAGGCATCACTGAAATTCATCACCGTTGGAAGTTTCACACCACTTGGTTTTCCTTCTTCTATCCTCTTATACTTAATCCAGGAAAGTACCATTATCACCGAGTACTTAACGCTCATGGATTGCTATAATTCATTGATATAATTTGAGAATAAATCTTATGAGTATGCTATGTTAAATCGTTAGGTTATTACGATCGTGTGGCATAGCATATTAATCCCAACACAGTTTTCTCTGTTATGAAGAACCTGTAGAAATAATCATTGACATGCTATATACTTGATAATGGTGGTCGTAGGTATAGTAGTAATAATATCAGTAAGTACGGTAGTAATAATAGTTAGTAGGTACCGTAGAAGTAATCCTTGGCATGTAGTATGTTATACTTGATAATGATGGTCCCCATTAGTAGGCTTTGTTTTTATATGAGAAGTAGTGTAATTGAAGAAAGGGACAGGAAATATTATTGTAAAACATCTCTTCTATTTTAAATTTTGGGAGGGAAATTAGGTTAGCTTTGCTTTATTTAGCTACTATTAAATGGCCTATATAGTATCTAGTAGTATAAACTATGACATGATACATAATTTTTCTAAAAATATCCCTACCGGTTAGGAGATTGGTAACCATAGAATAGTTTATCTTTTAATATTAGTATTTGAATTTAAGATATGCTCATTTGGATCATTCGAGTTGGTGTATCTAATATACGCTCTATTAGAAGGTAAGATCTCGTGATTTTTAAAATCTAATATATATTTGTCGTTAAGAGATATATTGTTGTCTAAATCTTGAAAGTGTCAAGTGAGGTATTAGGCTTAACTTAACCATGATTATAGGACTTCACTGATATAACATTTATTAACTTAAGGTAGAAAGATCATTGATAGTTAATGTATAATATCATCGACAGAGACCCCACTATGAGGGTAGAAAAGTCATTGAGCATAAGATCGCCAATCATATGATATAGTCTCATTGCCTATAGAGCAAGGACAGATAAGTCATTTTGATTGAGTGTCGGTCTCTTAAATCATTCATGCATAGGATAACTTAGAGTCGTTTACACAGTAGGGTTATGATGTCAGGGTCCTTGGGTTCGAGTCCCTAAACAAAAGATTAGGTGACTGTTTATCAGTGTTCCAGGGTTGTAAACCCCTAAAACTCTTCCCCAATTACATATTGGCTTTGTTATTCTTTGTGAATACTCCCCGTGGGCATAGATCCCTAAAAGTGAAAATAAATTAGGCTTTAGACCTGTAGGTTAAAACTCCTTGAGCACCTTGATCTGGTGATTTCCCCGCTAATTCCTGGCTCATTAAAATGGAATCTGCCAATCCCTGGCTCAACAATAAGGGATACGCTTCTGTTGAGGACAAAAGGGTGCGAGAGTGTGGTCCCACTAAATTAAAAGTGACCCTGTGTACATCGTCTATTAGTTATCCCCCACACCTAATAATAATGATACTCTATAATTATTTATAATACCGGTTGGCGCCGACGCTTAAAAACAACATTAATAATTGAACCTCATTTCCTCGATGCATTGCATCATTTACATATATTTATAGGATATTATATCATACTAGTACTTTTGTATAATAGATCGGTCTGTCATGTTCAGTGACCGGTAATAATTGTGCTTGTTTGACGCCCTGTGCGCTATATTTTTTTCAGGAGGTCGAGCAAAGTAGGTTTTGCTTAATGAGGCTTGGTTGATCATTTTTTCGGGATTCTTTAGAGTTCTTTGGATCGCTGAGCTGTCGTAGGGTAGTTTTATTCTCGTTTTTAGAGTTAGTTGAGAACTTTATTTATTTATTCATTTAATTTATATTTGAGTTTTCCGCTGCATTTCTTTGGTAAGTAGATGTAGTTTATTTCTGTTGAAATATAAATCATCTGTGGGATTTCATCCGTGGGATGACCGACTTGTTATGCCTTATAATTTGCTTTATGATTTTTTATCAGAAAACGGATTTTGGGGCGTGACAACTTGGGTATGTTAGGAATAACACTTGTGAGAAACGAATGAAGTTTATGCATAAAACTTGCAGGGACTTGCCGCGTGGTTCTGAACTACACAACTATTTTAAAACAAAAATTACGTAGCAATTCCTTATTGCTCTTAAATACGCGTAGTTATGAACGACGCTGATGAACTGAACGGCTAAGATAGATCCACGTGGCTGGATCGTGAATGTTGATGTTCCCGCGCGGTTCAAAAGTGTGCTAAGTGATATTCACCTTGATTTGGCATCGAACTGCTGTGGGTGGATTGAATTCACCCTGAATTTATTAGAAATTCACCCACCTACTGCTGTGGATGTTCTGAGGTCAAGGGTTTGAATCTCACTTTGCTCAAGTTTGTGGGGATATTGTAGGAACCTTAGAGGATCTAGTCGGAAATTGACGGTCTGGATATCTCTAGTTACAAAATAAATAAATAAACAACCAGATGAATTGTAATATGATTATGCTCTGGTAGTTGGCACACTATTTACGTTTGGGTTTGATTTTGTTAACAATTTTAGAAATCTAGGAAGGATATTTATATCGCTCAAGCATTCAATATAACCTTTTCACACTTAGTATGTGTAGCTTAAAAAAAAAGAAGGTGCAAAAATGTTGTTTTTCTTCTTAAAACGTTGTTGAACACATGTACTGTTGGGGAAACATGCGAAGTTACTACAATTCGAAAGACACCTTCCATGGTCTTCGAATTTTGAGATTTTGGGAAGTCTAAGTCCCGGGTCTAGAGGCAGTCGAAGTTTTTTTCAAACCCCGGGAAAGCTCGAAAAGAAGGGTATTGAAACCAAGCAATAAGCATACAGATGGAGGGTTAAGAAGAGTAGCTCTATTGGAGATGCTCTTTCGTTTAGTTGACTGAAGTTAAATAAAAAAGCTAAACTCGTGGGTCCAACTATGGCCCATCATGATCTCCATTGCCTCACTGGAGATTTGTTTTAAAGCTCTCACTCGTTTCGTTTCGAAAATTTTCGATTTTCAGAAAACGAAACCCTAATTTCTTCTCTCAAGTTCAGATTCTTCATGGATGCCTCTTGTTTCAACAACAACAACAGCCAATTTGATATCTTCGAGATCTATCGCCAATACTGCGGTACTACTCATAACTTATTCTCTCCCAAACTTAACTTATTATTATTAGCTCTTAATGTTTCTAGAATTTAGGGTTTCATTGACAAATTGAGGTTAAAAATCGATTCTTTTGACACTTTGTTATCTAAAATTGAAATTTAGTGTATCATGTTTGATTGGTTTGAAAGGATTTGGTATGATGAGGTTTTAAGTGAGTACATTTCGAGGTTTGGAGGACTTGGGGTTAAAGAGTAATGGGTCATGCACAAATAGATTCGTAGTGGAGAATTTATTTATTATTTCGTCCCAAGACTGCGCTTGCCATTATTAAATTAACATAAATTTTTTAAATGTCCTCAGCAATTCTGGGTCTAGATTATTAAGAAGAAAAAAAAGAGAAATTGTGTTTTCAACTTCAGGATGTGGTCTACGTGAGACATAAATAATGACTGGAAGTTGTTTTGGAGTATGTCATCTAAACTTGGGTTTATCTCTACAGACTGAGTAATCTCGCATATAAATTCTTGCGTTAATAATTTTGAAATCTTCTTGACATATTGTTACAGATATTTGGTCTGAAAATGATCATACAAAGTCAAGGAAGGCACTAGCTCACCTTTTGAAATTGGTGGAAGCGAGTGGTCGAAAAATGTATGTAGCTTTTAAGCATACTATGCTGCATAGAACTGGTTTTTCCCCCTGTTTTGTTTCCTCCTTTGCTATCTATTACCAGCACCACCAGTAGAATAACTTCTTTGTGGGGAGTTATGGGTTACTCTATTTAATACATTTTGTATTTTCTTATCTTTATCTGATTTCTGATTGCGGAGGCAGGCTCAAAATTCCCATGGGTATGTCTAAGTCAGATAACTTTGGGAGGGACATATATGCTCATTTTGCTTTTGACAAGGTAGATGTGTAATGTATGTGAGGATTAAGGGTAGATTTGTTAGAGGATATGTATGCATCATAACTATTAAGAATTAGAATGGGTCTTAATACTGGACATAAAAATTTTTAGCACATGAGAAAATTATCTCCGATCTAAATCATCTTCATTGGCCCCCGGAAAAGCCCTGCTAAACAGTTTTGTATGAAGTGAGAAACTCAAAACTAAATCAGTTTAAAGGATCATACACTCGCTTACCCCTGAAAATAACGCATAAAACTTCATACTAATGGGGATTTCTTTTCACTTTTTCTATAATTGATTTGATCTTGATATATTAAATTAGTTAAAGGAAAAGTTTATCATCACATTGGGCAAGTTATTTGTTCTTTCTATTTTTTGCTTTTTCTATGAAAAAAATATGTTTTTCTGACAGGGGTTCGATTTTTGATGAACTTTTCGAGCTTATGTCCAAGTTAGACCTCACGGTAAGATTCATTTCTCTTAATATATATATTAAAGGTACTTTTGTGATGCACAGAACATTTTGGTTTACGCCTATGATGAGGAGGTCCCGGTCCACCATAATTTTTATTGTCCTTAGCTTTGTTCGTTTTAGTGAAGTGTTTAAGGAGATCAGTGATGTCGTACAGTATCACATAAGTATGAAATTTTTCATGGGTATTAAAAGTTTGGACCATGATGTCGTACAGTATCAAGTATCCTTATATAAGTGTTTTTCATGCATATGGACTCAATTCTTAATAAAAATGTATTCTATCTTGTGACCTTCTAAATGGACTTGGAATACTTCTTAATCTCTATGTTACAGTTCTTTGCTTCTATTAGCAAGGACCATGACTATTGTTTTACGGGCTTTTCATTGCTGACAATTTTTCATGTCTATTCACATGAAAAAGAACAGCAGCAAATTAACCTCTCTTTTCATCAATTTAATTTAACCTCTTACTCTTTTATCATTTTTATAGGTTGATGCCTGTCGGTTCACATGTTTCTACGATTTTGTTTTTTTCATATGTCGTGAGAATGGTCAAAAGAACATCAGTAAGTTAACCTCTTTTATTATAATGGAACTTAACATCTTCATTGACATCGCTTCCTGACACCCCATTAATTATTGTACTACTTTTTTCTTAGTATCACCGCATCTCACATTCACGCTAACCTTATTTTATTTTTTTGACAATCTTCAGCTGTAAATATAGCTATAGATGCTTGGAGATTAATTTTAACTGGCAGATTTCGTCTCCTTAATCAATGGTGCGATTTCATTGAGGTATAACTGCTGCTAACACTCAATAAGTGAAGATAGTTAATCTGTAGGATAGCTAATGTTTTGAAGTGTTCCAGAAAAATCGAAGACACAATATATCTGAGGATACTTGGCAGCAAGTTCTAGGCTTTAGTCGATGTGTACACGAAGATCTTGAAGGGTATGATTCTAAAGGTAGTATTAAAGTTCAGTTTTCCTCAGCATTTCCATTGGAGCATGTGCTCATATCATAGGCATACTTATAATCTGTTCGGGGTCATATTCTCTCGTATTGTGTCGTATTGCCGAACCCCTGTGATCCAATAGAAGTTGTATGGCATGCCATCAAGTGAATTACTCATCACTTTCAGTGCAACAACTTTCTTTTAGTATGTGCCTCAAAGGCTAAAAATAAAAACTATATTTGACCTGTCCTTGGTTGTTTTCCTAAGACGACAAAAATGAAGTGAAAAATAACTAATGAATGTTAAAAGAAAGCGGGTACTAGAAAATAATGCGATTGGGGAAATGAGACTCACAAAAGTGGTAACATATGAGATATTAATATGTTGATTATCTTTACATCGAAGGAGTACCACCAAAATGTGGAGAAGGCAGATTCATCACATGTTGTCAAGATATATTTGACAACATCAGTATCTGTACTTGAAGTAAATGGAGATATTATAATCCCTCACAAATTATCTTGAAAACTATACATAAATGAATATTTGCTGATGACCTTATCATGAGAGAAAAAACAAACTCATTTTGTCATTTCCATTTTCAGTTAACTCGTCAAGGTGTGCTGAATACTCTAGAGAACTTCGTGAACGTGCTTTTCACAACGTTTGAAATTTTTGCATTTTCGGCGGTTTTAGTTTCTTAAGATATCAGCCAACACATCTCATCTAGTTCATTGCTCTCTCCACTCATTTTCCTAACCCCCAATCTGCTTAATATCCTCGTACTATATGTATTATATAATAAAAAAGTTGTTGGGGGGTAAACATGGGAGGAGGTAATAGGGAGAATAATTGCATAACATATAGAGAGTTGCTGTAATGGTTTTCTTATCCTGTATAACATGATCCACGGCCAACAAGGAAACTAAGAAAAAGTACTGCGTCTCACTCATATTATTCTTAGATCCCTTTGACTGCATTTTACTGAATTTCTTTTATATCATTATGCTCTATAATATAATACATTCTGATTTTTAGGTCCTTAACTAGTATCATCGATTTCAACCTTTTTGCAGGTGCTTGGCCTGTTGTTATTGATGATTTTGCTGATTACATGTGCAGGTTTGATCTCTCTCTGTAATAAGTTTTGAATTGGTGATGCTTTCTCCATTGATTTTAATTAAAAATTATTTTTGCTTAAAGCTCTTTTTATCATGACACCAAGATATCTGATCGCTGCCTCAAAACTCAAACCCACTTATGTGAAGCTCATTTAAGTCGTCTAAACAACACTCACCTAGAAAGAGAGTGTTAGGCGCTTTTGGGCAGCTTATTGCATTTCTTAATAAAAAGGTGCAATGGAGCTCTCTTAATACTGGATTGGGAACATGAAGGATAATATAAAGCCAAACTCAGCTTACCTCTTACAAATGTCACTATCTGACTTTTTGCTTTACTTCTTTTTGGAGGAGATATCATGGTCAAACTGGCAGTTTTAGAATGAACATGATGAATAACTGTGAATCTACATGCTTAGAAATTTGACACTTTTAGCACACAACCGTCTGTCTAAGGTGGTGCATCAAACTGAAACTCTAAAAAATTAGACGGAAAAAATGAGACATGGCAATTAATGAACTACATATAGAAAAACTGAAACTGTAAGGAATCAATGAATTGAAATGACTTGGAAGCCAACCCGGTCCAGCTCTCTCTAACAAGTCGCAACAACATTTCTCTGAAGACTAAACCCCTCCCCGTTGAATCTTAGCCATTTCATCGTTAGAGCACTGCTCAGCTCCCCAAGGAATCTCAAACCAAGAGCTCCACCTTTCTTAGTCTATTTCAAAGAGAAGCACAGATCATTTTCTCATACCTGTTGCTAACTGAGAACGAGATTTGGAAAAAAGACGAAACTGGGAAACTCGAGAGAGTACTCATCGAAGTAGGCTCTCACTATTAGCAGGTGAGAAATCCCTCCAAATTTATGTATCAATTATCATATCCCCTAATACATAAAGGTAAGCCTCCCAAGTGTCTATCACAGCCAATGGCAAAAATCTCTCTTCATTAGATTGATATGAATCCAGCAACTTCCCCAAAGACAACCCCTAATAATAGACAAGTAGCACATAACTGTAAACCCCTGATTAAGGATGCACCTATAAGCGACAAAAGGTTTCCCTCCTAGTCGAATTGATATGAATTCTGTAATCAACCTCAAAGAAGACGGATTACACATACCGAATCTGTCTCGAGCACTCACACGCACAAAAAAAGTAGACAACAACTGAGGGTTTCATCCACGATGAAAAAGAAAGTGGGCAAGGACAACCTCTCTAGGTCTACGTTAGGTTGTTTCACCCTTGCCACCCAATATTAAATAAATAATTCAATTCACTTGCTCTAAGACGTGCCATTCAACCATGAAACACTGATTGCTATGCTGTACACGCAGTTGCAGCCACATTCTTAAAGAACTTCAGAAAGGGGAATTTAGGAGATGTTATATTTATCGATGTAAAGGATATTTTACAAACTTGACTCCCCCAGTATGATTAGGGAACTAGACTTTATCTCTTATAATCCAATGTGGAACTAAATAAGCATATGCATAGAACTATAGATGTGTAGGATACACACAGCATACTCCAACAAATCTATCAGGGGTATCAAAATCCATTTTTAAGTGTGTGGTTGGTCAGTTGGTAGTCTGTCAAGGTGACTATGCAGAGGCTCCAGTTTTTCTATTTGGGACTTGGGAACATTTTTCCTACCCATTTTGTCTTTGCAGTATCTTATAAAACATTCCGCTGAATACTGATTATGTTTTATTATGAACAAAACTGCAGAAGTACTCGATCTAATACTTGGAAGGGCACTCAAAATTCTGATTGTCACTGTGGCAATACCGAAACACAATCATGCCTTCCTAATGATGCTTTTCCTGGTATGTGCAACTTAATCTTTAAACCACTAATTAATTTTCATGGAGGAGAAAAAACTCACTTGCCAAGAAGTTAATGTTACTTGGATCTGCAGGTCTGGGCACATTTTCCGGCTCGAAGAGAAAATCTGTTACGTCAAATACTGCTAATTGGGCGATCCCAGAAACTTTATTGAGCTTAAAGAAAATTAGGTTGGATGTGTTGAGTGATGACACGGCCTACTCGGATATGGAAACGGTGAAGTATCGTCATAGTACCTTAGGTTGGTTGAACAACTCTGCTTGTGCAGTAGAGGGTAGTCTGTCGAAGGGCTTTGCAGGACTCTTTGCAAAAGAATCTTGTTTGCAGTTTGGTCAGGAATGAAGAAATTAATCATACACATAATTTGATTTAAATAATTTCATTTCTATTTAGTTATATTTCTACTAGTTGTTCGATTCAGACACTTAACTATTTATGAACAACTAATTAAACGTGTAACTAGTTGAATTTGACCTTGAGTTTGGTAACCCAAAGTTCATGAGATGGGCGTGTTTAATGATTTATTTGATCGCAGGAATAGGATCGGATCCAGGACCTGTTAGAATTAATATAAATCTGAAGTGTCCACCGCCTAAAATGGTAATCTACAATGAGAAAGCAAGTCTTTATTGGGATCTCAGTAGTGCAAATTGTTAGTGTTTGAGAATCAAACTACATATGAAATAGACAGAAATAATCCACGACATGCGTGAACATGGTAGTTATCGCTATCCATGCACTGACACTGAGGAGGGAAAGATCTTTTGCATTGGCAGACTTTGCATTCCGAATGACATACTCTTGATGTCTGAACAACGGCAAGTAGGAGGGAATGATTTTGTACACATGCCTAAGTCACAACAACTTCCTGAAACTGCAACAAAAAGAGATCTACATCACAAGTTTTAGTTTCTTACATAAAGAGGAACCCTAGCAATCTCCAAAAGTTTCATACAGCGAATATATACTTTTACCGCTGTTGACATCATCATTACAAACATTCTCCGTAGGAAAAAGCTCAAGCTTGACAGGGTCTTCAGTTAAAACTGAAATTGCTGCGACAACATACATTACCATCACCAATATCATTGCTGCGTTCATCTCCATTTGGTGATTGTACCTCTCCACCTAGAGAGAGGTCGTGGATTCGAAATCTCATGGGGTTGGAAACTCAGGGTTACGTATTCCTATATAAAATTTGATTGCCTTGAAAAAATAAATTGCTTTATTTTAATAGAGCATCTCTAGCTGCTGAGATTTTAAGTATGGGTTGGGTTTTTTTGTCTCAATTTTTTCCTTCCAGCAGTCAAAAAATTGAATGTGAGTTGTTGAGTTGGCGGTGTTAAAACCCAACCGGGTGTGGGGACCTCACACTTAAAAAAATGGGTGTGAGGAATTTAAAACATTGCACGGACTATAAATTACACCGGCGCAGATTAAATATTTTTTATTGGTGTAAGAAGAGATTAATTGTGGTGGAGTAAATAAGTTTGCCGCGGACTAAAGAGTTATTTTCATTAAATAAAAACCCGCCACATCAGCACCAAACTACTGAAAGACTTAAGGCATCTCCTAAAATGCCTCACTGACTTGGTTAAAAAAATAGACTATATTTTCTCCAACAAGTACCTGCTTCATTTTTTTGGGAAAAAAAAGAAGATAATATTTTTTTATTTTTTTTTCATCAGGTGCCTAAGACTTGGGCGCCTGATTTGATTTATTTTTTTTTAAATAATAAAAATTGGGCGCCTAAGTCTTAAGCTCCCGATTGAATTTTTGTGAAAAATTGGGCCCCCAATCGCAACGTAAAAAAGCAAATCCAAGACTCAACCTTACTTTTTGATACTCAAATCCTAGTAAATGAGGCACTGTTGGAGGTCGAAAATCTTATGTAGCACCTTAGATTCCAAGGTAGTGAGGCACTTTAGGGAAATTAAAGTGTGGGTTGGGTTTTTTGGGTATGGCCTGTTCACCCAACCCACACCCAATTGCTGGAGATGCTCTAAGATCAAGAAGACGTCCGTGTCTCTTATATTACTATTTATGGACACCATGAGGGAATCGTGAATCGTGTGATATTAAGAATGATAACCCAACTTCAATGAAGTTTAGCATCCAAATTTTAAAGCTTAGAATCATTTGAAAGTTTTGACTACTGTAATTTTTTTGAGAAATGCTAGTAAGCAAATCTTCATTCCAATAAAGCAGTCCAAATAGTACTACCATCAAATACAATCAGGAAGCACTTTATAACATCCTAGACCTAATGATAACGGTGATTACATTGTATAAACATAGTAGTGAAGGTTTTCAAGGCCCTCTTTCATGTATGGTGAGAGATGGGGCATCTGTTAAGTGTAAACACGAGGTATTGACATCAGAGCAATGACACTGCCGTGGGATGGATTTGGTACAGAGGCAAGTCTTGCATGCTGAGTGACATGACGCCTTGGTGTGTCTGTACATGTACAATTTTGAGGGAATGTTGTTGGACAAATGCATTTCGCACAACAACCTCCCGTTGTGGACTCTGAAACTGCGAGACAAATAGGTATCTAAAGAAAGATTAGTTTTCATTTTCGTTTTAGCATAACAAAGAAAATCTATTAGTTTTGCTTAAATAGTTCATAAATCATGACGGGACATATGTACCTTTAAAACTATCGGCCTTGAATGCAGCAACTAAAGTTACAAGAACGAGTAAAAGTATTGTAGAATAAAATTGCAGGGATTGAAGTGATTTTATTCAACTGTAAACACATTGATTACAACTAAGGAATTTAGTCCATTATATAAGAACTGAGTATAACAAGTTCTCTAAAATGGGGCAACTTATCCCACTTTAATAGCCACTATTACAACCATTAACTAGACTTAACTTGAACTACAAACATGGAGTGCCCTATTCTCCAGAGAGATTTATTCAACACATGACCTAGTTCTAACATCATCCCTTAAACTGGATATGCTAATACCAGTTTAGGAGCGACCCCATCAGTCAGATTTCTCCGATGGTATGTCCTTTCGACACAGGTTATGCCGAGTCTTCTGAGCAACTCTTCTCTTGTAATGAACATACTCCAAGGAGCTCTCAGAGCTTTTCAAACGCATCTATCTTGAGTGGTTTTGTAAATATATCCACAATTTGATCTTCGCTCCTGCATGAAAGAGATTAATCATACCATCCTTCACTAGATTTCTTATGAAGTGGAACCGAACATCAATGTGTTTGGTTCGCCCATGGTGAATTGGATTCTTTGACATTTTGATTGTCGAAGTGTTGTCACAATATATAGGAGTACCACTATCCTGAGAAAAACATAGTTCTCCAAGTAATTCTCTTAGCCATACCGCTTGACAAGCACATGACGCAGCGGCGACGCACTCTGCCTCTGTGGTGGACAAAGTAACGATGGGTTGTTTCTTTGACGACCAAGAAATTGTTGCCGAACCCAAGAAAAATGCATCCCATTGTGCACTTCCTGTCATCTTGATCTCTGCCATAGTCGCTATCGGTGTAACCAATTAAATCTGATGATTCTCCTTTCCTGTAAAGAATGTCAAGGTCAATCGTACCTTGCAAATATCTCATAATCCTCTTTGTGGCATTAAGATGCATGTCTGTCAGAGTCTTCATGTATCGACTGATTAGGCTTACGGCATGCTGAATATCTGGCCTCGTTGCGGTTAAATACATGAGACTGCCCACTATTTGTTTATAAACTGTGCTATCAACGTGCTCTCCTTGAGGGTCCTTTGTTAACTTTAATTCGACTTCAACTGGTGTACGAACTGGATTGCAATCTTGCATCTTGAACCGCTCCAAAATCTCCCTTGTGTATTTTCTCTGTGATATAAAAATACCCAACTCTGATTGTACCACTTCAATACCAAGGAAGTAATGCATCTTCCCAAGATCAGACATTTCAAATTCTGCCATCATCGATTGTTTGAAGCCTTCAAACATCGTACAATCATTGCCTGTGTAGATCAGATTATCTGCATACAAGCATATGATAAGAAGCTTCCCATTATTTCCGTACTTCACAAAAAGTGTAGGCTCATATGGACATTTTTCGAAGCCCACTTTTAGGAAGTACGCTTCTATGCGACTATACCAAGCTCGGGGAGCTTGTTTCAGGCCGTATAAAGATTTTCCTAACCGATACACTATCTTCTCGCTCCCCTTCTTCTCGTAACCAGGAGGTTGATCCACAAAGACGGTTTCTTGCAAGTCTCCGTGAAGAAATGCCAATTTCACGTCTAACTGAAAAATGGGCCATGAATGTTGTGCGAATAAGGCAAGAACCATTCTGATAGTATCTTGTTGTGCGACTGGAGCTAACACCTCATCGAAATCAATTCCTTGATTTTTCTTATAGCCCTTGGCCACCAACCTTGCTTTGTACTTATCGACATTTCCTTATGCATTCAATTTTTTCTTGTAAACCTACTTGACGGCGATCGATCTGGAACCATGCGGCAAATCAATTAACTCCCACGTATTGTTCTTCTCAATAGCCTTCAACTCCTCATTTATTGCATCCTGCCATTTTAATTCTTTGATTGCATCATGAAACTCAAGTGGATCACTGCCAGCAAACAAAGCATTATATACCACTGGATCATCCGATCGAACCACTCCATCTAGCTCATAGTCTTCCAGATATGCTGGCTTTCTAATGGTTCTTCGAGGTCTTAAAATAGATGGTTCCGACCTTGATTACACCAATAAAGGAGGGTTGTTTGAGGACATGTTTTACGGACTGGACGTGATTGAAGAAGACATGTTTGGAGGGTTGTTTGAAGGCATGGTTTGAGGGTTGTTTTAAGGCATTATTTGAAGGATGGATGGTTATGTTAAGGACATGTTAGGAGAATGTGATGTTTGTGCTTCATTGAGAGTAACTGAACTTGAATCATTACTATCAAACATCAATGGGATAGCTGGTTCATTATCATTCCATTTCCAACCATTTGCTTCATCGAAGATCACATCACGACTAATGACGATCTTCCCGGTTATAGGATTATATAATTTGTACGCTTCGAATAATCACTATAACCAAGAAAAAGGCATTTTTCACCTTTGTCGTCAAGTTTTTTCCTTCTTTCGTCGGGAATGTGAGCATATGCGATGCATCCGTAAATTCGCAAGTGCTCGACATTAGGTTTCCATCCGCTCCAAGAATCCTCCGGTGTCATGTTCATGATGGATTTTTTAGGGCTCCGATTTAGAATATAGATGCTCCACAAAATAGTTTTAGGCCACAAACTCCTGGGAATATTCCTTTATTTGAGCATGCTTCGTACCATATCCATGATCGTGTGGTTATTTCTTTCTGCAACACCATTTTGCTGCGGAGTATAGGATGTCGTCAATTGCCTTTTGATCTCATATTTCTCATAAAAAAATGTGAATTCGTTGGAGTTGTATTCTCCACCACGATCTGATCGGAGAACCATTATAGGATTCCCTGCTTCTTTTTCAACGAGAGCCTTAAAACATTTGAATACCGAAAAAGCTTCTGATTTCTCCTGTAAAAAATAAACCCAAGTTTTACGACTATAATCATCGATAAAGGTCATGAAGTACCTTTTATTGCCATTAGATTGTGGATCGATTGGTCCACATAAATCAGAAGGAATCAGCTCTAGTGCCTTCTTAGCTCTCCATGCCACTCCTTTTGGAAACGGATCACGGTGTTGTTTGATTACAACACAATCTTCACACACATGCGGATTGTAATAGCCTATTTTTGTAGAGACCGAAAATAGTGTTTTACACCTTTGAAATATAGAACTGTGGTTGAGAACCAAAAGTAATTTACACGAGTTTTGGCGTGGAAAACCCTTGAATGGGTAAGAAACCACGACCTCTCCTGGGGATTTCTGAAAGAATTGTGTTTATATAGATGCTAGCTATTACAAAGAGAAAGAGATAAGATATCTGAGCTTTGGTAAGGATCACTTTCTCTAGGAGTTCTGTAGATGAAAATAGCCGTCCTGGATCTTGATCTCCAGGTCTCTTTTTATAGGTCTTATAATATGACCGTTGGATACATTGATGATGTACATTTTGGTCGTCCGTGTTTGATGAGTTTTTATGAGGTCTTTTGTAACGTCTTAATATCTGATAATTGTTGATCTTGTAACGGATCTCTTGATGACCTTAGCTGTAACTTTGAACTATTGATGAGGATATGATCTCTAATGATGCTCGTATGTATGCAAATTGTTGATGGACATCTGAGTATCTTCTGCAGTGCGATGTTACTGGATGCTTCAATATCTTCGATCTGTAGGTAAGGAAGTCATTATTACGATCTTCTTGTTCTCAGTCCTTGATTGGTTATTAGTGTGATTACTCGAGCTACGTGGGTTTGAATATCGGACTCAGTATGAGGATTAGAAATAAGCCCTCACAAGGATGGTGATCAATGTCGGGGAGTCCTGAGACCATACCCTTTTGTCGAAGAAGCTTCAAACCTCTAAAGTTCAGGTGTCCATAACGGAGATGCCATATCCAGGATGCATCATTCACTATATTTGCAAAACATAGAAGTACGCCGTGTTTGCTATATAAAGGAAACATCCTGTTTGAAGTCATGTTTACCTGTGCAAGCAAACCCTTTTTTGGATCTTCAATTCGACAAACGCTTTTTTTAATTGTGATCTCATAGCCTTTCTCATGAAGTTGTCCCACACTAAGCAAATTGCTTTTCAAACCAGGAATACAGAAACACCAGAAATAACCTACTAAGAGTTATCTTTGGCTTGGAGCTCACCTTTCCCCATAACACAAATTTTAGAATCATCTCCAAATTTTACCAAGTGTCAGAAAGAATCATCTAGTTCCGAGAAAATGAACTTGTCTCTATGCATGTGATTACTTACTCCCGTGTCCAAGTACCACATATTTAAACGAGTTTCTTCTTCGGTATTGCAAACCAAAAGAAGTGAAATTTCATCATCATTCTCCGCGAAATTCAGCTTGTCGTTTCTTTCCGGATAAGGGTTTGTTCGGCATTTCGAACGGTAATGCCAAAACTTGTCACATCCAAAACATTGGATATTAGATTTATCAAATGGTTTTGGCTCTTGATAGTCTCTGTGGTTGTTTGTGCGTCCTCTGCCTCATCCCCGAAAATTAGTTGATCGTCCACCGCGGTTATCTTGACCCCATCCTCGACCACCTTTTCTTATCTTCGATGATTGATTGGTTGTTGAGGCCTGCAATGCTTGCTCCACTACAACATGTTGATTAATCCTTTGCTCATGAACCAACAACGAACTCATCAATTCATCGATTGTGAGTGCATCAGGGTCTTTCGATTCTTCAATCGAACAAACCACATAATCAAACTTTGATATCATCGATCGAAGAACCTTCTCGATAATGATGATATCCCCCATCTTCTCACCATAGATTCGCATCTTATTTGCAATTATCATGGTTCTTGAAAAATAAGCATAAACAAACTCTCCTTCTTGCATGCGTAGAGTCTCAAATTCTGCACGAAGTGCTTGAAGCTGTGCACGCTTCATCTTCGCTGTGCACGCTTCATCTTTGCTTTGACGTATCTTTGGAGAGAATTGTTTCCAAGATTGATCGATCAATCGCTTGAAAAAGATAATTTTTTACCTTCAAATCCTTCAACTTTTGCTCCTCCAACTTAGCTTTATGAGCATTCGTCAACGCCCTCAATTCTTCCTCCGTCGCAGGTTCAGAGATTCTCGTTTCTATGAGATTCCAATACTTCTTGGATCTAATGAAATTCTTCATTAACATACTCTAATGGTCGTAGTGACCATCGAAACAGGAAATTAAAGGTTGCACAAAATACGACTCTATCATCGAGAGAAAAAAAAATCAATCCAAGAACTTTGCCAAGTTCTGACACCAAATGTAGAATAAAATTGTAGGAATTGAAATAATTTTATTCAACTGTAAACTCAGTGATTACAACTAAGGAACTCTGCCCATTATATAGGAACTGGGTATAACAAGTTCTCTAAAATGGGGCAACTAATCCCACTTCAATAGCCACTATTACAACCATTAACTTGACTTAACTATTGAACTACAAACATGGACTGCCCTATTCTCCAGGGAGATTTATTCAACACATGACCTAGTTCTAACAAGTATCGTTGTTGAGGTCTTCATCTTTCTGATCTGAATGCATACACAACTTAGTTTTAACTAACGCTTTGCTATGTCTTATAAAGTTTAATTTCTTCTCTTTCCCATGTTTTCTTCCTTATTATTAGTGTTGTTTACATATGAGACGATACAGACGACGTACGGACGCCAGTATTACTGTTGTGCCTACGTTGAACTAACTTGTTTAACTATTTACGACCCTTTCGGTGCCTAGACTGGCAGCCAAATATGTTAAGATCGATGGATGAAAGTTAGTTCACATCTGATAATAAAATATGTTAAGATCGAAGGAATTGTAAGTTCACATTTGATAATAAAATTCTAGTTTAATTTCTTTACCATTTCTATATTCATGTCTTATTCTCTAGAACTTTGTTATTTTATTTTAATTGTTACGTCTAGCTAAATCTCTCCTCTAGAGGAGGGATAAAGCCACAAATGTACTAAATTATGTGAACTAACTAATATATGCATACCCACAATAAACTATTATTGATATGTTTGTCTCTATATTTTGTGTTGTATTATTGGTTTATGTCCAAGTGATATAGACAATTTTTTATGACTAAATTATAGTTCAATTATTATCAAAAACTCATATGTTATTCACACCAAATGCCCAAATTTCAAGAGATTCACGAGTTGTAGCTAGCCCTTGTGTGCTTTCACATTCCGTAGTTTCACACATTTGAGATTTATGTATTTGGTGTAGTTTAATAAGTAATTTTGTTAAAAGACGAACAAATTTTGACTTGAAGTTTTAAAACACATTTTCCAACTTTGGGTAAATTTATATATGTTGAGAGATAATCGATATAGAGCAATTTTATAATCCTATATCATATGAATAAAAGAGAGAGAGAGAAGAGAGATTTCTTATTGATTATTAATTGGTATACTCGATACGTAATACAGCAATATAAGGATAGTCCTACAATAAAGATTACCTAACCTACTCAAACTTTTCCCATAACCCTATCGGGCCTATGGGATTGTTAGGAGTCTTAATAGGACACCCCAACCCTGTTGGGTTCCTTGCTTGGGCTTGGACCCAACTCCTAACATTCCCCCTTGGGGTGTTCCATACTAGGACGACTTGCCTTATCAAAACCTCTGCCTAGCAAAACCTCCTTGGGTAAAAAGATGTACAGGGAAATAGTACAATCCTATACCCTGTATGGGTTGTGGACACCAATACGTTGTCTCATTTAAACCTCCAGCCAGTAAAACCTCCTAGGATAAAAACTGTGTTATCAAGAAAAATAGTACAACATGCATGTGTCCACGTCAGGCTGAGACTACTCCCCCTGACGTCGTTCTCCCTGAGATAATAAATCCTGTAAACTTTGCATGCCGATTTCATGAACCAATCTCTTGAACGTAGGATATGCAAGAGCCTTCGTGAATAGATCAACCTGGTTGTTTTTTGAATGGATTTGAACAATGTTGATTTCATTTGTCTTCTGCAACTCGTGTATGTAGAAGAACTTTGGTAAAATATGTTTTATTATACCACCTTTAATAAATCTGCCCTTGACTTGAACAATACAAGCTGCGTTGTCTTCATAAAGTACCGTCGATTTATCTTGGATAGAACTCAGACTGTAACTTTCGTTGATGTAGTTGATCATAGACCGTAACCAGAAGCATTCTCTGTCAACTTCATGTAGTGCAAGAATCTTCACATGATTCGAGGATGTAGCAACTATCGTCTGCTTCATCGATCTCCAAGGATCTTTATGTATCCCCATAAATAAATATATAATCCATTTGACAATGGTCTTTATGTGGGTCTGAGAAGTATTATGTATCGGTGTACTCTATACTTTTACGTTTACCATTTCAAGTAGAACAAACCCTAGTCTTTTATACCGATCAGATACCTCAGTATGTGCATGATCTCAATTCAGTGCCTTTGGGTAGGAACATAATTATGGCAAGCCAAACAGTTCACTGCGAATGAGTCATTGGGTCTCGTATACCCAGCTGCCTATAATAAAGCACCTCCTAGCTAGTACGATGGTCTTAAGAGTTTCTACCCCCATTACGATGATCTTCTTTAGTGTTTGTAGTGTTCCAACCTTTTTAAACCTGTTGTGCTTCTGAGGGCCCAAGAATCCTCGATTCCCGCCTTTAGTCGCCTTTCCCCTCCCAGAACCCCGTTTATGGTTATCTCTGTCATGAGATAAGATCTTACATGCAGCTAGTTTCATCCTCCTAGGAGGAAACCTCTTGCTTTTCCCAAAAACAAATGTGCCTTCTTGTTCCGAAGCGAGCAAGAGTTGGATAAGATCTCCAGGACAACTAAATTCCATTTTTGCGTACTGGTTCCTGAGAGCAGTCTATGAATGTGGAAATGTAGAAATAGTCTTTTGCAAAACCTCTTTATCGAAGACATAATCATTATTGAGCCTCCTGGCTGAAACAATCTTCTGTAGTACTAAATTATAGGCAGTTACAGTCTTGAAGTCATAAAGCCTCAAGTTGTTCCAGTGGTAACGGTTCTTATAGTTTGCTAGAGCCTACAGTAGACCAAAGTGTTCTTTTAAGCTCGTCCATAACACATGGATTTCCACAATGGAGGTGCTGAAACTTTAGTTCCAACTCAAGGTGGGCGCACATTGCCAACATGGCATGTGCCCTAAGCGGTTCAGAGACGATGTTATCTGTAATAATCAAATTTGAGATGTTTATTGTCTGCAGATGGAGTTTTAAGTTCGTACACCAAGACAGGTAGTTGGAACCATCAAGCCGTAATGGTTCATAATCATAATGTGGGCTGACAGACATTTGTAATGCAAAATGTATATCGTAATTAGTGACAATTCTTGATAAGACATTTCAAATGCATTAAATACATATCATAAAACTTAGAATAACAAAAAATAAATGATTCCTAATCATATTATTGTTGAACTTTGTTCATATTCTAAAACTCATGAAATTCTTTTCTAATGATTAAATCCCAAATTTACCCTATAAAATGATTATCTTAATCTTAGACATGTGATTGATATTCAAAACCATCAGATGTGTGCGTTCTTTATGAAATTTGTTTTAAGTACATGATTTCCAATCATTACTAAAAGAAATTCATAGTATTCAAGTCAGTGATTCTCAATCATTACTTATAGGTGAATCTTATTCATATCCTATTAAGCGTTAATTCCCAAATTTACCCCGTAAAATGGTGTTCTTAACCTTTAAAGTGCATTTTAATAGAGTTTAGCTGAGACAACTATTTAAAACCACTTGATGTTGCGTTCCTTATTCTGAGAACTAGGGTGTTCTAAGCCCTCAAGTTCTATAAGGTATGTATATTCTAGCCAAATGACCATATTTGTTACGAATATGAGGGAAATTAGATGTTTAGCTGATAAGTGGTCTCACCCTGAAGTCTGCTGGGTTCACAAGATAGGTTGATTATGCCTATCTTTGAACTAACATTCTAGGGTACTATAGGTTGCTCTCAGCACTTATATACCTCTAAATATTATTCATGTAACATCTAATTGCACCTAGATACAAAAAATTGGTTCCTCAGACACCAAGTTTTTAGAAATAAGATTAAGTCAAATCCTAATTGAGCTCTAATTATTTGTCATTGACAATTAATTGTGATTTAGATATGACTCCTAGTCATATTCTAAATTAGTCTTGGTTTTGTATTATTTGTGATCCCTGATTATGATAATTAGTATCCTAGGGGCATACCAATAATATCTTATTAGCTATCGTAAGATACTTAAATAGGTATTACACAATGTACTTATATCACATATAAGTGAGCCAATGTTTCTATACGAGACACCTATTCCCAAAAAAATTAAAAAATATTTTTCTTAAAAAAAAATAAAATGGATCCCCTACAGGGTAGGTCCAATCAATAGGGATTTTTCAAAAAAAATTGGGCACAATTTGACCAAAAATTGGGCTATTTATAGCCGTTTTAGTGTCTGGATCGGTCTGGGTCAAGGCCTGGACCGGGTTAACTGGTCTGAACCGGTCTGCCACGTGTCACATGCACGAGTTGAACATGTGTTACATACACGTGCCACACTCACGGGCTGCATACGTGTCACACGTGTCTACCACATTACTGCTCCGGTAACCTTTTAGGGAATATTTCGGTGACCGACCGAGACTTTTCCGACGATAGCTCAGGTGACTGTCGAGGACAGCCACGTGTCACCCCCGATGACTGTCACATGTCCCATACGCGCATCATGTCAGGCATGCCTTATGCAACACGTGCCTTGCACGTGTTAAGCATGCCATATGTGCCACACACATGCATATCATGTCAGCTTTGTGGGTCAACTGCCACGTGTCACCTTACCACGTCACTGTTGACATCACAGTGGATAATGATGATGTCATATAGGATAATTATTAAAAATAAATAAAATAATAATATTTTATTATCATGTTGACGTCATCGGAAGAAGAAAAAAATGTCGTTTTTGGTCGTAAAACTGTCTAGTTTTAACGTGCAATTCCTGGCAATTGGGATATCTTCCTGAGACATGTCATATATCGTTAGAAAGCTCTCAGAATAGGCTTTCGAAGCGAAGTAGGCTTACCTCTATCCGATAACCACAGAGAAAAATATATAAGTTTGAATATATCATTTTTTCAAGGGTAAAAAATATCAAAAACCGTAATTTTTAATCTGAAAAAAATAGGAAAAATTTATTTTTGAACCATGATAATATATTATATTGCATAGAATAGCAAGAAATCTTAATATGCAATCAAAAACTGTAAAATACCTCTTCTCCTTATTGCTTGGTTTTCCTGAAAACTCTTATTAGAAGGTAATTTTCTGCTCTCCTCGTTCCTAGAGCTTGCATGCTGATAATGTGTTGAAAGATAATCGATATAGAGTAATTATATAATCTTAAATCATATGAAAAAAAGGTAGAGAGATAAGAGGGATTTCTTATTGATTGTTAATTGGTATACTCTGTACTTAATACAACAATATAAGGATAACCCTACAATAAAGTTTACCTAACCTACTCAAACTCTTCCCATAACCCTATCAGACTTATGGGCTTGTTAGGAGTCCTAATAGGACACCCCAACCCTGTTGGGTTCCTAGCTTGGGCTTGGACCCAACTCCTAACAATATATAGTTTATATACCTAGTATTATTTTTGGTGAATTCTAATCCCTAGATGTTATTCTTATTAAAAGCCTGATTTTTTTACTTCGTTATTTTAAGCATAAGAAAAATCTTATAATTTGTTCGGAAGTGAACGACACTCGACTTAAAACTACTTTCTCCAAAATTGGATTTTGACCGTTATTATCGGTTTTGTGAAGATGAGAGATAGGGGGTCCATATTAGTTAACTTGACACCATTAATGATAATTGATTTTTAGTTCATGAGATCTTTCAATTCATAATGCGCAGTTTATTTGATGAAATATATGAATTTGTATTTTCACATATTCATATTCATATTTCCACAGAGTTTTTACTAGTCTATTCTCAGTGATTTTGAGTGACCACCCAGTGAGGCATCAGTCAATTTTTTTTTCCAATATAGTGCTTTAACTGCGGTTGAGACTATGCACCCACACACACACCAAGTAATTCATTTTAGTGATTTTTTATAACACATGGGCAATGTCTTGATCTATCTAAGATACTCTAGATTTGTTTGCTTTTGATCATGTATTGTGTTAGGGGGAGTGCTTGCGAACGTCAATTTCTATTATTTATTTTTAGATTTTTTGTGTGCTTGTGTTTTAACTGGGGCACCATTATTTTGAAGGGGAAATAACTTGTACTTTTTCAATATGATATTGTTTTGGTTCTATTTCTTTTCTTTTTTACCCTTTTGTTCATCTGGGACAAAAAGGGAGAAAGATGATCATGCCAAGTAAGCCAGGTAAGTTATGACTTTTTTTGGATTCATTATTTTTTAACGGTTATGTGATGTATCTTGTTTAGTGTGCAGAGATTCCAAAATAGGTGTTATAGGATAAAAAAAAGTGGCTACGAGCATGGAGGTTCAGTGATTGAGTCAGTTCATCGAGTTGTAATTTTATTTCTTTCTTATAGTCGTAGTTTTGTCACGAAATGAACCAAAGGGGGGAGATTAAGGTTTTATTTCGTGTCTAGAATAGGTGTCAACACTATCTCGTGGTTATTCATTGTTAGAGAGTGCACGTAGAATGACTACAGTTAGACTAACATTGAACATTTACGTTGGTTTTGTACCTCTTCGCTTAAAGACTCCAGCCCGCTAGTATTTTACAGAAGTTCAAAAAGAAATTATTTATTTATTTATGAAAATTGGTTTCTGCTTAAACAAACTTTATTTTTGTTCAAATAGACCTGACATAACCATCTTTGTTCGTATAGACTTTTGTTTTGTTCAAACAAAACATGAGATAATTAGTTTTCTATTTTAAACTTCTTTTCTATTTTGAACTTTACATCTTTGAAAAAAATAAATGTTAAAGCTTGAGATATTTGAGAGAATAGATAATTTAACGAGATATTCTACAAGAATTAACCCTCAAGTTGAATTAATCTAGAATTACAAAAACCTAATTTCAACTTTATTATATAAGAGCTTGAGGAATTCGAGCTTGAAAAGCTTTGGTGAGTAATCCGAAGCGAGGCGTTGCGAGAACGGAGGATTGATTGCAAGAAGCTTTATTAGAAGAGTGGTAACCACAGGATTTGCATATCGAGTATGTAAGTGATTGAATTCTTATAATTTCTTTTTAATAGTAAATTTTTTACTGTCGGACGATTCGACAAAGACCTGTAGGTTTTTCTCCTCATAAAAGATTCCCTCATGGTTAAAATTATGTGTTCTTGTGCATAGTTGATTGCTTGTTGCTAACACTAGATTATCATATCAATTTTAGTTAGGTTAGAGCTAGACTATTAGTTTCGAGGATCATCGAATCTTTCAATTTTGACCTAAATTAATCGAAATCGGTTAATCTCAAGTAATCTAAAATTTCAATGAGTACAAATTGTTAAGCTATGATGATAAAATAAAGAAGGGTCATAACCTCACGTCTCAAATTATACTATTCTTTGGATACGTGAATCACGATAATATTGAGAAAGATGACCCAAACTAACCTGGTTGGTAAAGTGGTTTGGGACCATGGTGGCTCAAGAAACAGAGGTCCTGAATTTGATTCACCGTCAACGGGGCTACCCGTGAGGAATTATCCTGATTAAATTCAGCATGTGTGTTGGTAGGATTTTCACAATCCCCAGGGATCGTTGTATAAATACATTTTGCACAACAATCTCCCGTTGTGGACTCTGGAATCTGTGATAAATAGGAATTTAAAGAGAAACTAGTTTTCATTTTTGTTTTAGCATAACAAAGAAGATCTATTAGTTTTGCTTAAATAGTTCATAAATCATGATGGGACATATGTACCTTTAAAACTATAAGCCTTGGATGCAGCAACTAAAGTTACAAGAACCAGTAAAAGTATCGTTATTGAGGTCTTCTTCAGTTTTCTGATCTGAATGCAAACACAACTTAATTTTTGCTAGCGTGTTTTGTGATGTCTTATAGATTTTATTTTCTCCTCTTTCCCAAGTTCTCTTCTCTATTATTAGTGTTGTTTTTGTAGGAGACGTTACAGATGACGTACTGACACCAGTAATAGAGCATCTCTTAAAGTGCCTCACTACCTTGGATTTCAAGGTGCCATCTAGGATTTTTGTCCTCCAACAGTGCCTCACTGACTTGGATTTCACCCTCCAAATCCAAGGTTGAGTCTTGTATTTTAAGACTCAGTCTTAGAATTTAATGTTGCAATTGGGCGCCTAAGTGTTGGGCGCATGTTCTATTTTTAAATAGGTGCCTAAGTTAAATTTTTTTAATTAGGCGCCCTACACTTAGACACCTATTCCACTGAGTAAATTCCTTGGAGCTTCTAAAACTAAGTCATTTCCCACTCTTCACCTCTTAAACAAAAACCACCTCCAATTGTACCACAACTCATCTTCTTCACTCAAATTGTCTGAAATTGTTGAAGCTTCATCTCTCAAGATAAGCTTATGTTTAATTTTACCATATCTCCTTTAATTTTATAGATTACAATATTCTAAGGTTTTAAGTTTTTCTTAATTATTAATTTATATTGAAATTAATAGATGAGTTCTACGAATACTACCCAAGATAAAGATTCCACTACCGAGAGTAGTTTGAATCAACATCAACAACAACAAATCCCACCTAATTGGTTGCAATTAACTTATTCCCCTCAACCTCAATCATCTAAATCGCAACCCTTTCAATCATTTCACTCACCGAACAATTGGGTATAACCCCTCAGCTGCTATATTACATTAGCTTAGACTATATGGAAGAACTATAAAACAACAAACATACAACAATAAGCTCTGCTCATGATAGTCATAAGTACTGTGACAAAAAAATTCCTACCTAGGACTGAATGACCATATTAAATAAAGCAAAGTTAAAAATTGGATTTCTGCTGTATTGAATCTTCCAACAAATTCCACAAATTTCATAATGTGGAAACAAACTAATCCAAATGAAGCAACAACACTATAATCTTCCAAACGAAGTTAAAAGTTTCATAAACGAACAAATAAAGCAACAACACTATAATCCAATAAACAAACCCGAAACCCCTTTGCGACAACACATAAATCCAAGTAGAAGAAATAACAAATGAATCAAACAAGGGTGATTATAAAGAAGTCAAGAATCCTCAAATCAGGTTCAACAAATTCAAGAGCTATTCAACTAGAGATGGGTTAAAGAGTTGTTCAACAAATTCAAGGCAAATTATAACAAATTCAACTTATCCAACAAATTCTATTTTGGCAATCAAATACCCTAAATCATAATATTTACCTAAATTAGATATATATATATCGAGAGAGAGAGATACCTGGGATAGTAAGCTTTTTCCCCTTTTGATTTGAGAAGAGTAAGGTTTTTTCCCTTTTAATTTTTTTTGATTTGGTTCAAATGTGAGAATTCCCCTTACGACAAACAAAGATTTGGCTAAAATGTGAGAAAAGAAGATAGATTCGTATTAAGCTTTCAGACAATCAGGCATCTAAATCTTGGGCGCCTGATTTTAAAGAAAAAATAAGTTAGGAGCCTAAGACTTAGGCGCCTGTTTAAAAACATAACATACGCCCAAGTGTTATGCGCCTAATAGAAATCCAAATCAGGTATTGTTGGAGGAAATAGAGTCTGACTGACTTGGATTTGGTTTTTTTTCATCCAATTAAATAGGTACTTTAGGTGATGCTCTTACTGCTGCACCTGCGTTGAACTAACTTAGGGGGTGTTTGTTTTTGTTAAAGGTAAAGCCTCTGAGTTAAGTAAGAGCTCTGAGTCAACTTAGAGGTTCAGTCAGATGGGAGTGTTTCAGTTCTTACTCAACCTCTAAGTCATGATTTTTAGATGATAATCTGTTTGTTTTTTTAGAACACTTAGAGCTAACTTAAAACCCTAAAATCATAGATTACTGAATTACCCCTCAATACAGATTAGTTATGGTTATGTTATTGAAGCAAAAACATCCTTTGAAGATGAGTTATTCAGATTTGGTCCCTCATAAAGATGTGTTATGTGCAGTACTTAAAAACTTATTATGTGCAACGATATATCATCTATGGCTAGATAAATGAAAATAGTAATCTTTGAAAACAAATACAAGCATTCCTCTCTTTTCAAACGTGGATACACTATGAAACCATAGAAGGGACTGCCAGGGCAAAGAGACAAAATGGAAGGGTGGGGAAATTAGAACATTGTACAATATATACATCTCAGAATAGGAAATAAAATTAATAAATTGGTCTATGTATCACTGGCATGCAACCACAATTACTAACGAGAATACTACTGATGAACCAGTTTGGCTTCACCTTCAGAAATTTTACACAGAGGCTTCACCTTTATCTCATCTCAAATAGATTAATGTTATATAATTCAGAAAAATCCTTGGTCTTCTAGTTTTAAAGTTTTGGAAAAGCTCCTGCAGAAGTCTTTGTCAAGAAGTGTATGACTGAAGCCTAATTGAAGTGCAGTGCTTTAAGTTTAGCTTTGGGGAGAATAATAACTAAGTTTGTTCTGCTGGGTTTAGGATCAATACAAGGAGGCAAATTAGAAATGAATAAGAAAAAACAACATAAGAATATAACGATTACAATATGGCTATAATTAAATCAATACCTTGATCAGGTCAATCAATACCTTGATCAGGTCATCCCACTGGTCAGCAGAAAGTTGTTATTCCTGGAGTTAATGGCATAGAGTTATTTGAGATTGTTTGCTTCCTGTCATTCTATTTTTTTTTTATCAATATCATTCTATAACATTGAAGCAAAACGATTGTTTCTTTTGTAAAATGAAGACTTTGAGCATAATTATATAATTTCACTTCACCAAAGATATCACAGGTGCAAAGGTAGATGGACATAGCAAAACAGATGGACATAACAGATGGACAAAACAGATGTTCCAATTTGGACAAAACAGATGGACATTAGCAAAACATAACAGTTCTCATAAAAATGAGATAAGATATAGAGTGAAAAATAGTTCTCATAACAATTCTCATAAACATAACAGTTCCTATATGCAATTCTCATAACAGATGGATTAAACATAATAGTTCTCATAAAATGGGATACGATATAAACATAACAGTTTAGCTTGTTAAGCAGTTTCTATATGCAGTTAGACCATAACAGATGGACAAAACAGATAGACCATAACCATTAGCAAAACAATTCCTATATGCAGTTAGACCATAACCATTAGCAAAACATAATAGTCTGAAAACATAACAGTTCTAAAAACATAAGTATTTATCATATCAGATTTAACACTTGGATATCATATCAAAAAATAGAAGTTCACCAAAAGAGAAGTTCACATCATCACCACCAAAGATACATCATCACCAAAAGATCTACATAACAAAGAGAAGTTCACCCTGGATAGATCTACATCATCACCAAAATAGAAGTTCACATAACATAAAATAGTCTTTTACCACACAAGCTAAGAAAGAGTTCAAGGCCACATCTATAATACTTACCCAATAAGCATTTTCAGAAACCCAAGACGACACCTTTCATCCAAGTTCAAGAAAATAGTCCTGTAGTTGAACTAGTCTGCTCCTCCCAACACCTTCAGGACCAAGTAGTAAAAAGATTCCTCTATCTCATTAGTATCCAACATGTTATCCAAAATATTCATTACCTCAGACATTGTATTGTCATTGTTGTTAGAACCAGAACCTGGGCCATTGCTACTAATAGCAGATATCAGCTCATTGATCAAACTTAATGAAGATGGTTCAACATTTGTAGCAGCTCTCTTTCCTTTAGCATATCCATTTCTAGATGTTGGTGTGCGTGGAGTAGTACTAGCAGGACTAGGCTGAGTTGTAGGACTGATAGGCACATCATTTATGGATATATTCATCCCATCTCATGGGTTATCAATTCCACTAGCCCAAAAATCAGCTGTGTCCATGGGGATGTCACCATCAACTATGTGAACAAACTCGCTAGTGGGTTGGGTAGTAGGGACATACTCTTAAACCTGTTGCATAGGCATAGTCTCCTGTAGCAATTGTACCCTCAAACAGGCCTTTTAACAACTCCCTATTTGCAAGTGGAGTTGTCATAAACTTCTTTGCTTTGGGATATGTCAGTTCAAATGCAAAAGTATAACATAAGTATATATATATATAGATAAACCAAATTCACACAAGTAGGAAAGGTTGTGAAAAAAGAATTACCACCAAAATGTCAGCCCAATATTCCTTTGGCCAATCAAACGTCCCTGAAGCCTCATCATATCCATGACCTGTCCTAGTGGTCAAGGACCTCCACAACATATAGCTCTTCCTCAAGTAGTCCCATTGGTTCTTGAGGTCCTTTTGAGTGAAAGCCTAAAAAAATTTTGCGTTCATCTCCTCCATCACTTCTTTCCAAGCAACTGAACTCAAAGAATTCTCTTGCAATCATTTATTGTTGACCAGTTTTTGACATTTCTCTATAAAAGCAACCTTCATAATTTGATGCTTCCTAAACACGTGTTTTGCCTTATTTTCATTATTTTCTCCATCAACTTGTGGTGCTTTCTTTCGTCTCATAGCTTCGCAACAAAAACAATTATAAATAACAAATATAGAGAATATATTACTAACTACACTTTAGAAATATTAGAAACAAGATAAATAATCGATAAACATGTCTAAGGCAAAATAACAATAAATATGATAACAATAATAAAAATTTACTTAATACAATTTAGGCATAACTATACTTTCTAGTTCATAACCAATTACATTTATCTAAAGCATCCTAATCCTTCAAATTTAACTTCCCAATTTCTATAAGAAAGTTTTCCAACATTTTAGTCTTGATCTTTGAAACAAGAAGGTCCATTTTGAGCTTGTTCTCCAACTCTCCAAAAGTTGTAGAGGTACTAGGGGTGGCACAAGTGGAAGATGATGCATCATCACCCATGACATCATCAAACCAATTGAAAAATTCACAACCTTTCTCATGTTTGGACTTTGATTGGGGGCAACATTAGAATCTTCTTTTGCTAATTGATGCAGTAATGAGTTTGCATAGACCAACACCACATGGACATATCATATACTCATCCAACCAACACCAAAAGCCACAGTCCCTAGGCATGTTCTGCATCATAGTGTATATAGGTAATAGACATTTCAGATACTTATATATATGTCTAAGCATTACTTAATTATAATAATAAAAAATTAATATTATACCACATAAAGGCATTGACAATATTCCCGGTTTGGATTCCTTGTGGTTTTGGAAATCTTTGTTACCCCATTTCCACATATGCAAGTATAAATCACCATTTAACTGCAAAGTAGTTGTCCATAAAATAAGTTTATAAATATACAGGTCTTGTGATCTCAATATTACAAGTCCATAAAACATGTCCTAACTGACAAAACAAATTAAAACATGTCCTAACATAAGATTACTAATTAATTTGGAGCACTATTAACATTTTGGGCATTATGAGCTAAAGCTAACTCAGCTACAATTATGTCTCTCAGAATAATAGATGCTTTCCGCTCAGCTGCTCCAGATAAGATAGCATTAGGAAGTAGCTCTCCATCAACATTTTCATTGTTGTCCCCACCCCCTACCTCATATCTACATTTTTGAACTGACGGAAGAGAACATCATTCTGAGCCACCCTTCTCAAATAGTTGTGGATTTCCATGCATGCTATAACAATGTCCCTCTGGGTTGGAAAGCCATAAGAGGGCATTGCTTTCAAATTGGGAATCTTGCTTTCAATACTCTAAAGCTCATTTCAATTACATTCCGCAGTTGAGCATGGGCATGATTAAAATGTTCTTGTGAGTTTCTTGGCCGACTTCCACGCCTATAATCATTCAGCCAATACCTCACAGCCCTGAATGGGCACATAAAGCCTCTAGTTTGGGCGTATGCAACATCACATAAGTAGTATAGATCTACAATACCCAAAATAGAATTTATAAGTTTTGTTTTTCAAATCAAAACTAAAAACTAGAAGTATCTTTAAGATGAGAAAATGAGTTTACCACGTGAGGGAGGCATTGGGAAAATATTGGCTGGATTTACCAACGTTTCACTTAAAACCCTAGCATCATGAACCACTGATTCCCATCCATCTACTACATATGTGAACATCATGTTAAAATCACATATGGCCATCACATTTTGGAAGCATTCCCCTCCACCTCGCCCCCTATAAGAAGTTTTGTCATCCTCTGTAATGCTTGCACTAATAAGTGTACCATCAATTGCCCCTATAACTCCTTTGAAAAGCCCCTCCTTCAATGTTTTATGATGTGTAATAGGTCCAAGTAGTTGATCAAATTTAGGAGGCACTATCATTTCATTTTGGAATATCATCATAGCATCAAGAACTTCATAAAATATCTTGCTCGTAGTAGCAGCTGAATGCTGAAACCTAGAATTTACAGCTCGATTTGACATCTTGTGAGCAATGATATGCATGAAAATAGCTAGCTTCTCCTCAACATCTATATGCATGTTATCTTTAAGTAACCCAGTCTCCCTAAAGTGAGCCACAAGGGATCTAAAAGAATCAGGGTCTATCGTCATCATATTGTACATATTGGTGGCAGGACCCTGAATCAATTCATGGACATATTGTTTTCCAGTCAATGTAGAAGTGCAAAGTTTCTGACGAACCCTCCTATTCATCTTGACCAGCTCCGTGTACAAGATAATGGTCGCAATAATGGCTAATATATACTGACAATTATTCATCTTCCTCTAATAAGAGGTTAACAAATAAGTATTGCACGATACATCAACCATCATTTATAATATATTACTATTAAGTACCAAATAAAATATTATTAACATGTACAACAATAATATCGAATTATCATCTACAAAAAATAAATTTTTCATACCTTTTCAAAGTCTAGAGATGAGATAGAGAGAGTTCACAACCTCTCAAGAACCACCACAAAGCAAATTAATAACTCTTTAATACACAAGCAATACAAAAACAATTTATAGAGAGGTTGAAGTACTAGGAATAGAGAAAAGCATATGCTCCTTATGTTCTAAAAAATAATTTTTATACTTCAGCATGTCATGTTAAGAAACATACAACTAATGAAAGACAAAGTACTAACATCAAAGTATCACTGAGAAGCTAAAAGCCTGATCCATTTCTCTACTATAGTTTGGTAAGAAAATAGTGTTATTTCAAGTCAAAAATACAACCAAGTAGCCAACAATTACATAATGAAATCCAAATTTAACTCAATTACAGAATCTAAATACAAACAAATCCAACCAATTACATAATCAAATCCAATTTTCAACTCATATATGCAAGTACATAATGAAATACAAGTAATTACATAATCAAATCCAATTTTCAACTCATATATGCAAGTATACATAATGAAATACAAGCAATTCACAAGATTCATTCAACGACAAAAAGAGATTTCAATAACAAAAAGAGATTCAACAAAAATTACATATTCAAGCAGTGTCAATTTTTTGTTTCAATTAGACAATTATACAGATTCAACAGCAAGATTTTCAATCTATAAACAAACCCTAAAATAATGGAAGAAAGAGAGAGGCACAGCCAGTGAGAGATTGAACATTACAGATTCAACAACAAACCCTAAAACAAGATTCTTGTATTCAACAACAATTCACAAGATTGAATAAATTCAGCAAGATTTAACAGTCACAGATTCAACAGCAATTCACATATTCAACAAGATTAACAGTAATTCGCAGGCATTTACAGATTCATCAGCAAGATTCGATTGATAAACAAACCTAAAACAATGAAGGAATTACTTTGAATGAGAGAGACGCAACAATGGGAGAGAGAGTAGAGATCACAGGGATTCGTTGGAACTTTGTTGGAGCAGTGAGAGAGTCGAAGCTCTGTAGTAGAGGGAGCTCTGTGGAGGGAGAGTCGTTGGAGCTCTTGCTGTGGAGTAGTCGGTGGTGGAAGGAGAGAATGAAGAAAGAAAAAACCAAGTAATAATGGTTTTGAGAGGGGTAAAAAAGAGATAAAAACCAAGTAAGAGCCTCTTACCCCAAAACCTGCCCATTTAGCAAGCTTACTGGAGTATGAGAATATTAACTTGAGTAAGATGTTAGAGGCAAACTTAGAGGCAAAAACAAACGGCTCTAAGTCGAGAGTAAGAGGTTTTAAGTTGAGTAAGAGCTCTAAGTTAAGTAAGAGCAAAAAACAAACACCCCGTTATTTAAGTATTCAGGGATCTTTGGGTGCCAAGGCTGCTGACACACAAATAGTGCCCTTTTATACATGTTCAGGCGCTTCATTTTTATTTAGTTTTTGGGTTTTTTGGTTCCTCTCCTTTAGTGTTGCTTAGAGCACTTGCGGCACTTTGGTGGCTTTGTTCAGAAGCCACCCCGCTCGCACTGTAAAAGTTTTCTACATTTGGAAAGATGAACCAACATAACATAAGACCAAATTGGTATCTATTCAATTTGGTTATCATTAGTTTCTGCAACTTGGGTCGTGTTGATGAGGGTTTTTCTACATTGGGTATTCTTTTGAAACGTGGGTTTGAGCTGAGTGAAGCAACTTTCACTATTTTGCTTAATGGGTTGTTTAAGGTGACATATCCCATGCCGTCGAATTGTTTGAAAACATTTTTCAGAAAAAGATACGGAGAAAATAAAATATAAGCTTAATGTAATCTCAGAAACTTTATTGAGTTTTAAGCTTAATGGAAACAGTGAAGTATCGTCACAGTCCCTCAGGTTGGTTGAACAATACTGCTTGTGCAGTAGAGGGTAGTCTGGCGAAGGGTTTGCAAGACTCTTCGCAAAAGAATCTAGTTTGCAGTTTGGTCAGGAAAGAAGAAATTTGTACACACATAAGTTGGTTAAATTATCCCTAAGTGTTCTTTGATTCTGAATTGTCATTTTGCTATTTATGAGCAACTAAAACTGTGTAACTGTTGAATTTGAACCGAGTTTGGCACCCAAAAATTTATGAGATAGTCGTGTTTATTGATTTATTTGCTCACAGGAATAGGATCACAATAGTGCAAATATGCTAATAGGGTACTTGGTGATCAAACTACTACATAGACGAGATGATTCACAATACTGGAAGCTCTTATTGAAGTTTTATTAGATCATGCAATAGCGATTACAAAGGGTTTTCGAAACCCTAGTTCATTGCTATTTCTGAGCATGGATTAAGACAGTAGTTATCAGTATCCGTGCACATACACTGAGGAGGGATAGATAATGTGCATAGACAGGTTTTGCATTCCGAATGACATGAGGTCTTGATGTCAAAACAACGGCAAATAGAAGGGATTGATTTTGTACACGCGCATGAGTCACAACAATCTCCTGAAACTGCAACAAAGATATATCAACATCACAAGTTTTAGTTTCTTACATAAAGTGGAACCCTAGCAATCTCCAAAAGTTTCATACAGTAAGTATATACTTTGACCGCTGTTGACATCATCATTACGAACATTCTTCGTGGGATAAAGCTCAAGCTGGACAGGATCTTCAGTTAGAACTGAAGTTGCTGCGACAACATACATTACCATCACCTTCATCTCCATTTCTATTTATTTCATTAGCTTTAGTTGAAACTTGTGTCGGAGTTGCTTCATTTTATAAGCCAGAATGTGTACAAATTGTTAAGCTGTGATGATAAGATCAAGAAGAGTCAGAACCCCTCATGTCTCAGATTTTTTGCCAAAAAAATCATGTCTCAGATAAAACGTATCCCAACGTGAATTGCGTGATATTGAGAAAAATGATGAAGAAGCAGAGGTCCTGAACTTGATTCACTATCAACGGGGCCACCCGTGAGGGTGAGGGATTATCTTGATTAAATCCAGCATGTGTATTGGTGGATGCCCCAGGGATCGTTGCATCTTAGCACGGACAAAAAATATATTAATTGCATTGTTATTACATTTTAATAATATTCCTCAAACTTCTTAGCAAATAACTATGTATTTTGGGAGAAACAAAAATCACCTCCATGATCTGAAGTTCCAACAACTATTTATTCCAATATCACACTCCAATTACGATCAAAAAGCACTTTATAAGATGCTAGACCAAATAATAGCAAAGGTTTTCAACGCCCTAGCTCACTCATGTATGATGAGTCTTGGGGCATTTGTTAATGCAGGAGGTATTGACATCAGAGCAATGGCACTGTGGTGGGATAGATTTGGTGCAGAGGCAAGTCTTGCATGTCGAGTGACATGAAGTACATGTACAATTTTGAGAGAATGTTGTTTTATAAATGCATCTCGCACAACAATTTCTCACTGTGGACTCTGAAACTGCGACAAATTAAGATAGTTCAGTTTTGGTTTATTACCAATAGTTTTTGCTTAAGAAGTTTTGTAATAGATAAACTTATGTGTTAGGAGTTGAATCCAAGCCCAAGCTAGGAACTCAACAGGGTTAGGGTGTCCTATACAGACCCCTAGCAAACCCATAAGCCCAATAGGGTTATGGGGAGAGTTAGAGTAGAATAGAAAATCCTTCTGGGTTGTCTATATATATCATTGTACTATGTATAGAGAACACGGTTATGATAATCAATAAATCTTTTTCTTTATTTCTCTCTTGTTCATGCTTTAGTATTATTCTGTTCTAGATTGATCATATCCCAACACGTTATCAGCACGAAAGCCCTAGGAGCGAGGAGAGCAGATCTTTCGGTCTAATCAGAGATTTCACGGAAACAAAGCGATCAAGAGAAGAGGTATTTTACGTTTTTTTTTATTACCTATATTCAGATCTACAATATATCATAGATCAACATATTTCGAAAACCTATTTTTTCCCTATTTTTTTCGGATTAAAAACTAGGGGTTTTAGTGTTTTTTTACCCTTGAAAAATGGCTGTTTTCGATCACGTATATCTTTCACTGTAGAGATCGGATGGATGCAAGACTAATTCGGTTGGATAGCCTACTCCGAGAGCTTTCCAACAATATATGACACGTCTCCGGGAGATACTTCAATCGTCGGGAATAGCTCGTTGAAACTAGGCAGTTTCACGGCCAAAAACGGCATTTTTTTGGTCGCTAACGTCATCAATTTATTTCAAATTTGTTTTTTCAAAAAAAAAAATATTTATGACGTCAGCAGTGACACGTGTCGAGGACACGTGTGTGGCATGCCCTGACACGTATGGCACGTGATAGTTTTCGGAGGTGACACGTGATAGTTGTCGGATAGTTACCGGACGGTCACCGGAGACCAACCGATAGCCAGAATATTGCCAGTATTTTGGTCGGAAAATGGCCGGACGGTTGCCGGAATATTTTCCCCGGTTACCGAAATATTCATTGCCGTACCGGATCTGTGTACGTGTGAGTGACACGTGGCAGTGTATGTGTGTGACACGTGCAGCGTGTTTGACACGTGTGGTGCACGTGTGACCGAGTCAGACCGTTTCAGAACCGCTCCAGACACTAAAACGGCTTTAAATAACCCAATTTTTGGTCAAATTGAGTCTTTTTTTTTTGAAAAATTTCTATTGACTGGACCTACCCCGTGGGGGACCCATTTAGATTTTTTTATACAAAATTTTTTTTGGGAATAGGTGCCTCGTATAGGAGCATTGGCTCACTTATATGTGATATAAGTATTTAGAGTAATACTTATTTAAGTATCTTTACGATAGCTAATAGGATATTATTGGTATGCCCCTAAGATACTAATTATCATGATCAGGGATCACAGATAATACGAAACTAAGACTAATTTAGCATACGACTGTGAGTCATATCTAAATCACAGTTCATTGTCACGGACAATTAACTAGAGCTCAATTGGGAATTGACTTAGTCTTGTTTCTAAAAACTTGGTGTCTGAAGAACCAATTTTTTGTATCTAGGTGCTATTAGATGTTACAAGCATAACATTTAGAGATATATATGCATTAATAACACCTTATAATACCCTAGATTATTAGTTCAAAGACAGGCCTAATCAACCTATCTTGTGAACCCAGGTGACTTTGGGATAGAACCACTTCTCAGCTAAACATCTAATACCCCTCATATTCTTAGCAAATGGTTCATTTGGCTAGAATATACCTACTTTTATAGAACTTAAGGGCTTAGAACACCCTAGTTCTCAGAATAAGGAAAACAAACATTTAATGGTTTTGAATAACTGTTTTGGCTAAGACTCTATTAAAACGCACTTTAAAGGTTAAGATCACCATTTTACAGGGTAAATTTATGATTTAACGCTTCATAGGATATGAACAAGGTTAACCTATAAATAATAATTGAGAATCATTGACTTCTATTATATGAATTGTCTTTAGTAATGATTGGACTTCATGTACTTCCAAAGAATTTCATGAGGAACGCACACATCTGGTGGTTTTGAATAACAATTTTGGTTAAGATTCTATTAAAACGCACATCTCAGATTAGAATCTCCATTTTTACTAGGTAAAATTTGGGATTTAATTATTATAAAAGAATTTCATGAGTTTTAGAATATGAACTGGGTTCAACTATAAAATGATTTGGAATCATTTGTTTATCTTTATTCGAAGTACTATGATCTGTCTTTAATGCAATTGATATTTTATCATGATCATGTATTATCGATGTATGCGACACTCAATAATGTTGAATTTCCACCATTGCTGCTCACAGGAGCCAATTACCTCACTTAGTGTATTGACGCTGACTTATTCTTAAAGTCACTTGATCTGCAGAAGACCGTCGTCATTGGCAATAAGGAAGATCCCATGGAAAAAGCATGGGCTTTGTTTATCCTCCATCATCATACTCAGGATGACCTGAAGACTGAATACCTCAACAAAGTTGAGCCAGCTGACTTATGGGCAGCTTGCCGGGGAGTTATGGTACTCATAAGACCATTATGCTCCCAAAAGCGATGCACCAATGAAATACCCTTAGGTTTCAAGATTTTAGGACGGTCCCTGATTACAGCTCAGCAGTCCATAAAATCACTTCTACACTTGAGCTGTATGAGAAGAAAGTCACTGATTCTGAAATGATAGAAAAGACTTTATCAACCTTTTATGCTAGCAATATTATGATTCAAAGGCAATATTGGTGAGAGAACTTGAGGACTCATAAAGTCTTGATTCAGGCACTGCTCCTCCCTGAGCAGAACGGTAAACTTCTGATGAAGAATCATGTTATGCGGCCCTGGGAGTGTGTCGTTGCCTGCGTCAAACAATGTTCAGTTTCGGGGAAACAACTCTACACGTCGGGGACGAAGATATGGAAGGGGCAGAAGAGGCTACCAGGGATACAGGACGGGTGGGAACCTGAAACCCTTTGGCCCTAGGAGAGGTAAAGGATTTAAGAAATCCTGGATAGTAGGCAATGCAAAGAAGGAAAAGAAGACTGATCAGGGATCTACTTGCTTTAACTACGGTGACACAAGACACTGGTCAGGGGTATGCCATGTATCACGGGTGGCTATAGATGACAAAGTCTGAATCCACCAGGCAGTTGTTGACACTAACTCTGCCCCTTTGGAGTTTGCAGCGTCAAACTTCTTCGACGAAACTGATGTTGTCCTGGATCAACATACGGAGTAATCCGTAATGATATCTTCGTCAATATGTGATGTCACATTAGAGAGAGCACCAGTAGTTTCTTGTCTCGACAGACTTGATTTACTTTATTGTCAATATTTTTGATTTTGTTGGGAACATATCATTTATATTTCAATAAAGTATTCGTGGCATACATGAGATTCTCTATTTGTTCTAAATTATGATTATTTAAATTTATTGCTTGGGAAGTAATTAAATTCTATGTATGATAGTTGATCTACTACATACAACCTGCTTATGGCTCTCTCTGCTCATTGAGCATGACCGATAATCGGATGAGTGGCGGCCTATGTCTCAGAAACATTTAGTACCACGCACTCGATCCTTTTGAGCTATGCATATATTTCTTGTCTAACCTTGTCCATCGAGGATGACACGAATATCATTGGCACGACCAACATGATAGAATGCACCGAGTGCGCCACGCTATTACTCTCTCACGGTACGATACAGGGTATCTAGACCAATTTATAAACTAGTACGTCCAGCTGGATTTTACTAAGTTTAGAGAGATACATGATAATACTTATCACGTAATGACTATCGAGGAAAATGACAGACAGGGTTTTATGCATTCACTCCATGTCTAAAGGTTAGAACACGTTATTGGAACGGTTTCCAATACACTCCTTGAAAGGAGAGACGATCCAGAGAGTGTACGTGTAATAATTTCTTTCACGGAAAACCTATTATGACCAAGGTGGAGTGGGATCTCCAACCTTTGCTCCAGCCGCATCCATGGAGACCCATGTGAACCTTTTCATCCACATAGTGGTACACTTAAATATTTATGGTCATTACAGACGCATCTAGGAGATGGTTCTAAGAATGCAACGTTAGCACGACTTCTAACTTAGATCATTCGATCGCAGGCTCAGTTCCTGGATTCCCGATCAAAATTAATCGATGCGACTTGACGGGGGCTTAGGAGTTGGACTCACTGGCTTTTGATGATTATTTTACCACTAAATAGGATATATGATTAAGCATCGTGAGTACCCCACACCATACCCAACTCGGGATTGGCGGAGAACCTAATCCAGCGATTTTGGATAATTGTTAAGCCACTGTTATTACCATCACAGCTTCCAGCTAGTGTGTGGATATGCATTTTTTCTCCCACAACACTGATTAGGGTTTGTCCCTTAGCAAATCATCAAAATTTTGTTTCTCAAAAGCGACTAGTAACTGGGTCAGAGCCTGGTGTCGCCCATCGATGAACATTTGGATGTTCCGTCTAGGTGCCAATCGCACCACAATATATGAAGATGGGACCCTCAATGTTGGCCTGGTATTAAGTGAGTTACGATTCGTATTTATCACTGGATATTTAGACCCACTGGCGATGTATATACTGCAGGGCAGATAATTGTCACTTTGATGAGACGATATTCCCAGCATGGGGGGGAGAAATGACAGTCAATGTTGAGGATGTTTCCAAGAGATCTTGGAAAACACCATCGTTATCTCATCTAGATCCCTATATATAAGTTAGGTGACAATAAGATTCAACTGATTTTAAACATCCAATAGATCGCAAATGATTTGCTAGACGCATTCATAGGCACTATTGAAGTACCGTAAGTGTATTTATCTACAAGAAATACACCTATACAGCAGAACATTCTGGGGGAAATAGTTCCGCAGCAGAACGTTCCAGGGTAATTAGTACCACAACCAAATCTAAGGCTCACGCTTAGTGTGAAGCACCGTTGGAAGAAAGTATTCTGAGCCGGGGAGCTGCAGAATAAGGGACATATATGACTAATGGTGTAGTCGGTTCATCAAGGATGGAACCACCCATTTACAATGTATTCATATTCGCTGCTGTACTCGCCATCAAGGATGAGGATTCAGAACCACTTATTGTAAACGACTGTGTGTTATTGTACATTAACAAAAATAAGAATCTGGAATCCAAGCAAAATTCAGCTTATGCATAATACGAAATGATATCATTGAGCCTATCGGCTAAATGGGAATGGTACGAAAACACAATTAACTCGGATAAATAATTTGGTCAAGGCAAGACTAGTTGCCCAGGATATCTTTAAGAAATCTGGCATCGATTGTAGTGTGACCTATTACCCAGTTATGGACGCTATAATATTTCAGCACTTATCAGTCTGTCAAGTTGTCAAGGATAAGCTAGACATGCGTCTGATGTAAATACCGCATATCTATATGGGAAACTAGATACGGACATATACATGAAGCTACCTGGGAAGGTATAAGCTTCTAGAAGCAACTAAGCCCAACACACGAGGTGTGTACGTAATAAAACTGGAAAAGTTATTGTTGACTTGAAGCAATGGGTCCATGTGACATAGTTGACTGAGTATTTAAAGGTCAAGGACTTTGCAAATATCCTTATATGTCCATGCATTCTTATACAAAAATTAGCTTCAATATCATCATAATAGTGTACTAAATGATTTAGATATCATTAGACCTGCGGGAAAGATCGTGAGAGCCGACGAATACCTTGGGAAGGAATTCGACATATAAGACCTTGGGAAATCAAGAGTGTCTCGAGTTGTAGATCGAACATCTTGATAGTGGCACTCATACACCAAGCAATATATATCAGAAGAGTTATCTAACACTTCGATATAGATGTAGCGCATGGTGTTAAGTCATTTATTGCGCGTCCAGCACTTGGGTTTGGACAACGACATCTTTCACCGCCTTAATGGGGGGAGAAACTCCTAGGGCCGTGGTGCCATAGCTAGAAGGTGCTTTATTATAGTTAGTTGGGTATACTAGACCCAATGACTCACTCGCAGTGAACAATTTGGCTTGCCATAGTTCTATTCCTGCCCAAAGGCACCGGATTGAGATCAAGCACATTCTGAGATATCTCATCGGTACGAAAGATTGGGGTCTGTTCTATCCACAACTTGGCAAATGGGACATTATAGAATACGCCGATGCAAGATATTTGTCAGATCCACATAAAGGCCGATCACAATCGGGTTATGTATTCTTGTATGGAGATACTGCGATTTCATGCAGATCAGTGAAGCAGACGATGGTTACTACATCCTCGAACCATGCGGAGATTCTTGCATTACATGAAGCCAACAGATAATGTTTTTGGTTGCGTTCTATGATCAACCATATCAACGGAAGTTGCAGCTTGAATTCTATCCAAGATAAATCGACGAAACTTTATGAAGATAATTCAGCTTGTATCGTTCAAGTTAAAGGCGGATTTATTCAAGGTGACAAGACGAAGCATATTTTACCAAAGTTCTTCGACATACACGAGTTGCAGAAGACAAATGAGATCGACGTTGTTCAAGTCCATTCAAAAGATAACCTGGCGGATCTATTCACGAAGGTTCTTGCATATCCTACATTCAAAAGATTAGTTCATGGAATCGGCATGTGCAATTTATAAGATTTATTATCTCAAGGAGATCGACGTTAGGGGGAGTAGTCCCAACCTGACGTGGACACATGCGTGTTGTACTTTTTTTCCTGATAGCGCAGTTTTTATCCTAGGAGGTTTTACTGCTAGAGGTTTTGATGAGGCAACGTATACGCGTCCACAACGTATACAGGGCATATGATTGTACTCTTTCCCTGTACAGCTTTTTTCCCAAGGGGTTTTGCTAAGCAGAGGTTTTAATGAGGCAAGTCGTCCTAGTATGGAACACCCCAAGGGAGAGTGTTAAGAGTTGAGTCCAATCCCAAGCTAGGAACCCAACAGGGTTAGGGTGTCCTATACACCTAGCAAACCCATAGGCCCAATAGGGTTATGGGGAGAGTTAGAGTAAAATAGGGAATCCTTTTGGGTTGCCTATATATATCATTGTACTATGTACAGAGAACACGGTTATGATAATCAATAAATATATTTCTCTATTTCTCTATTGTTCATGCTTTAGTATTATTTTCTTCTAGATTAATCATATCCCAACAATATGTACCATAAGAAGTTTTGCTTAAGAAGTTTCATCCAGCCTAATACCCGCCTAGGGCTAACGCCTGTGTTATTGCACAAGGCCCAAAGAGAAAAATAGCCTCTCCTTTTTTCTTTTTTCTTTTATCATTTTGCTCCAGGCCCAAAAAAACAAAAAACTAGTTTAAAGGCATAAACACGATCCGAGCCCTATTTAATACCATGTGCTATGGATAGAATTACTATTCCAAGTCTAAAAAGGCCCAAAATATACATTCGCTTCTGACTATATTAGATCATCTGCAGCAGCTAGGTGAAGGATGAGATGGCAAGGTGGATCTATCCTTTACCCTCCAAAACACCAATCATAATCCACAATATGAAGAGAAAATCCCTAGTTAGCAGAAAAGTACGAAGAACACCAAATCGGTTGGGAAAAATCTTTTTAAGAGCTTCAATTGCTTAAACAAAGTTAATTACAATGGAATTACTCTAAACCCTAAGCTTCTTTCTCATAACTTTTATTGAACTAACATAAGCTAAAAAAATAACCTAAGCCCCATTTATATACTAGGGAACAAAAAAATACCAGTAGAACGGATTTCGAGGCAAACCCACGTCTCAGAATAACAACCTACGCCAAGCTCGTTCGAACGGCATCTAAGCCCGTTTGAACGACGTTACGTTAATTGGTCTTAAACCCTAGAAACATGATAACTCGTTCGAACGACATCCAAGCTCGTTCGAATGAAATTTGTTTATGGACCAAAATTCCAGGGGAATGAGCATTGGTCGTTCGGACGAAAATAGGGAGTCATTCGAACGACTTGGGTTCTTGGGCCAAATTCCAGAGAGTTGGAAAAAGGTCGTTCGAACGACTATAAACCTCGTTCGAACGACTTTACGATAATTTCATGTTTTACATATAAATTTACCTCAAAATGTCCCTAGATCCTCTTGGATCATGGCTCCCCCCTTTAGGAGCCTTGAGCTCCTGCTCAAGCTAGAACTAGAGATATGGAAATACGGCGCTGCCCATTTCCCTGTTGTACTACTTCGACTTACTAGGTAGTTGACCCTTCCTCTCAACTCGGAACGATTCAATACCACCCCGTCTTGTAGTATGAACTTTCATCTCTAGAATACCATCCTCCTACAACGGATCTTCTCGTTCCATCCATAAGTCATCAACTGACGGTAAGCGAGTATCGATTATAGAGTCTTCATCTAAAAGAAATGGCTCAAATAACTTCAAATGCTCGGCATTAATCACCGAATACATCTTCATGAAAGGTAGCAAATCTAACTGGAATTCATTGTCACCAATCTTCTTGAGTATCAAAAATGGACCATAATGGATAAGTTTGAGCTTCTTACCTTCCCCCTTAAGCCGTTCCTTACCCAAATGCAACCAAACTTGGTTGCCCTCTTGAAAAGTACACTCAACCCGATGCTTGTCGTAGCGAGCCTTATACTTCGATTAAGTCTTCTTTAACTGTGCTTTAACCGCCTCATGAACCTTGCTTATCCTCTTAATGAAACGTTGAGCTTTAACCTGCTCCTCTTCCTCCTTCCCTGATAGTACCGTCTTGTCGCCAAGACTAAATGCTAAATCAAAAAAGCTTTGCGGCAAGTACCCCAAACAAACTTCAAATGGAGACTTCAAAGTGGAACTATGATTCACCCGGTTGAACGCAAACTGAAGATACGGTAAACTATCATCCCAAGTCTTAGGATGCTTAGAATGGAATCCCCGTAATAAATGTACCAAAGTGTGATTAACTACCTTTGTTTGCCCGTCAGTCTGCGGATAAAAAGCGGTACTTCTCTTCAACTTAGTGTCCATCATCCTTCATAACGATCTCCAAAAATACCCCAAAAAGCGGTTATCCCTATCATAAATAATAGAAGAAGGGATCCCGAAATACCTCTAGACGTCTCTGAAAAACAATCGCGCTGTTCCTTCCCCGGTGACCGTCTTCTGGCATGGAATAAGAATAATCATCTTGCTGAATCGATCCACCACCACAAATAAATAGTCATTCTTACACCTGGTCATGGGAAAACCAACCATAAAATCTATCGAAATGCTCTCCCAAGGTCGACTAGGAATTGGCAATGGCAAGTACAGTCCTATCTTCTGATTGAAAGGCTTCGATGTGTTGCATAGCACGCAACCACGAACTACACAAGCAACATCCACCTGCATCTTCGGCCAATAGACATAACGCCGCAAATTCAAAAAAGTCTTCTTAACCCCGAAATGACCTGCCACCCGGGAACAATTTGCCTCTCGAATCTAATGCAAATGATCTCCACCCTCTGGAATACATAGTAAACTGCACCTGTAAATTAAACCATCCTTCAAAACATACTCGCATGTCTTGCCTTGTAACAACTTCTCGTGAATCACACTGAGCTCCTTGTCATCGCCATACCCTGAAACGTACTCAAAAGGAGCAATAGGTTGGATCTGCATAACTACCAACAAAGCATAAATAGTTGGTAATGGGGGTCGAAATAACATATCAGCCATTTTGTTATTCACTCTTTTCTTATACTTGATCAATAAAGTAAACTGCTGAAGGTACGACATCCACTTCATATGGCGAGCTTGTTGTAGCTTGGACTACGTAGATAAGAACTGTAATGGTTTGTGATCGGAATGTACTACAACCTCCTTCCCCAATAAGTAACTTCGCCAATGTTTCACTATTTGATATAACGCGTAGAACTCCTTATCGTAGGTAAGATAGTTGTGTACTGCTCCTGTAAACATCTCAGAATGGTAATCAACCGGCTTCCCATCCTATAAAAGGATTGCCCCCAATGCATAGTCTGACGCATCTATCTCGACCTCAAAAGGCCGCTGTAAATTGGGCAATGCTAACACTGGTGCATCGGTAATCTTGCGCTTCAGTAATAGAAAAGCCTTCTCATGATGCTCTTCCTACACAAATTATACTCTGGTCTTCGCCAAAGACTGTAAAGGTGCGGCTATTTTTGAAAAATGCCAAATAAACTTCCGTAAGTACTGACAAGAACCCATAAAACTCCTCACTTCCGTCACTGTACGGGGTCTAGACCAATTAGTAATGACCGAGACCTTCTCTGGATCGACCTTAAGCTTACCGTCACCAATAATAAAACCCAAATAGACTAGCTCCCTCTTCCCAAACTCACACTTCTTCCCGTTTAGAAAAAGTTGTTGTGATCGCAAAATGCCCAACACTTTGTGTAAATGCCCAAGGTGTTCCTCCTATGTACGACTATATATTAAGATATCATCCAAATACACAATCACAAAATCATCAATAAAAGTATGAAGTACCTCATTCATTAACCGCATAAACGTTGTCGGAGCATTACATAACCCAAAGGGCATCACCAACCACTAAAATAGTTCTTGTTTGGTTTTGAACGCTGTCTTTCAAGTATCTTCTTCCCAGATTCTAACTTAATGGTAACCCGACTTAAGATCTGACTTGGTGAAAATTGAGCCGTCTACAACTCATCTAAAAGCTCGTCAATCCGTGGAAGCGGATAACGATTCTTCACAATAATCTTGTTCAGCGCCCGATAATCCACACACATCCTCCAAGACCCATCCTTTTTTGACACCAATAACACCGATGAACCACAAGGTGAGCAACTTGGATTAATAACTCTTTGCTCCAGGAGTTCATGTACTTGTTTCTTGATCTCATCAGACTATGTAGCAGAAGTCCGATATAACCCAATATTGGGTAGTAGCTTACTATTCACCAAGGTGATATCATGCTCTACATCCCTCTTGTGCGGCATCCCTTCTATGCCCATAAACAAGTCTTCATACTCCTCTTGTAACTTCCCCATATCGGTTTGTTGTTTAGGAGATATTGCCAAAGTAAACAACACGATAGCTGACGGACCCTTTTAAACCGGTCGTACCAACAACAATACAAATTTGCCGCTCGCATTAACCAACCTCCGGTCGTACCAACATTAGTCGTCGTTACTAAATTATTGGTAGTGAGATGTTCCTTGCACGCATTGATATAAAACTTTGTCCCATCCTTCACAAGATGATACTTGCGAGCTCTACAGTAAAGGATTATATCTCGGTCCCAAAGATAAGGCTGCCCAAGATAACTTGACACACGTCCAATGGAACCACCTTACATGTCACTTCATCAATAAACTTCTCAGCAATCGCAAACTTGAACATACACTGCTTAGTGATCTTCAACTCCGTGTCTTTCTGAATCCAACCCAAACCGTATGGCTTAGGATGAGTCACAGTAGCCAAACCCATCTTCTTCACCATCGCCTCAGAAATTAAATTCTTCAGACTACCCGGATCAATGATGGCCCCGACTAAGCTCTGCTTCACTTGAATGTTGACATAAAAAAGTTCTTCCCGATTCGTCTCGTCGATAGCTGTAGGTTGCTTAAACATTAAAGTAAGCTTAGGATTTTGCTTATCTAACTCCGAAAGATCTACAATCGTTGCGGCCAATGCCTATTTTTCTTTCTTGCCCCTCTCCTCCTTCAGCCTAAGCTCCGGGTGAAGTTTCTAACATTTATCGGAAATGTGCCTATTAGCCTTACAGTGACTACAGATATTCCCCTTGGATGAAGACCCCTCTCCTTTGGACTCCCCTTTTTTATCATACTTCCAAAAAGACTTGTACCCCGACTTGCTCTTGTCGTCTTTCTTGTCACTCTTCAAGTACTTGCCTTCAATGGAAATTGCTTTAACGATAGCATCTTCAATATTTTCCACATTAAAGAGCTTTAATTCTCTTCTGATGGACTTTGACAAACCTCCCGTATATTTCATGAACACCTTGTACTCATCCACATCAATATCCAAAACCAACGCTTGGTTATGAAACTCTGTAGTGAACTGTTGTACGGATTACCCAAACCTTTGGCGCAAATTATGTCATTTGTACCATCGCTCATGTTCATACCCAATTGAATAGAATTGTTTCCTCACCAAAACCTTAAAATTCTTTCCAACTCAAGCTTCCTACATCGTGGCATTTCCGATAGGATTTTCACCACGTTAGTGAATGACTTGCGAATTTCAACATAGAGAAACAAATTTTCTTAGCGTTGGAATATTCATAAACGGAAAAATAGGTCTCTAACCTATCTAACCAATTATCCAACTTCTCGGCATCGACTGAACCATCGAATACCAGAATTTCAAATTTAAAGTCAATACGAAGATTACGGATATGATTCATTGACTTACAAAAACCCGAGCGCCTCTTGACAGATTCAGCATCACTAGAATCGTGGTCTATCTCCACATTATCCCCGTTTCCATCCACTTCAAGAACCCCTTTCTTCCTCTAGCGGCCTCGCCATGTCGCCAAAGTAGAAGCCTTCGCGAGGTTAGTGAGATGCAATTGTTCTACCAACTCTCCTACAGTAGAAGTTAGGTCAGAAACTGTCATTTCCAAAGTCGTGAGTCGATCGTTGGAATCGTCCATCTCCAAATCGTCATTCTTCTTTGAATTAGGTTGTCGATGAATCTTCAACGGACATTGAAGAACATTGTACAAAAATAGGGAGTCATTCGAACGACTTGGGTTCCTGGGCCAAATTCCAGAGAGTTGGAAAAAGGTCGTTCGGACGACTTTAAACCTCGTTCGAACGACTTTACAATAATTACATGCTTCACATACGAGTTCACCTCAAAACGTCCCTAGATCCTCCTGGATCAAATCCACCCCACAACAGCTAGGTGGATCAGCTGAGCTGTCCACTCCAAACCCACCTTGGAGGTGGTCTCTCGACCCTCTGGGTGAGTTTTTTGTGGATTGATGCCCCACACTTTTGAACTGCGGGTAGATTATAAACCAATTAATATATTCAAAACAACTACGTTGCTACATTTAATTGGTTCTCATGCTCTTCACTTATAAATATTGGGACATATTTAGACGTTGGATTTGCGACACGTGGCTAGATCTTAGGTGTTGTTTTTGCCCCACAGTTCTGAACTGCGGTGAATGATATTCACCTTAATTTTTGGCTAAAATGGCGTGGGATGGATTGAATCCACCTAGCTTTTGGGTGAATTCACCCACCTTACTAATGTGGATGCTCTTAGTATAACGGGGGCAAGGGCCCTACTTTCAACCTCCAGCTTCTCTTGCAAAAAAATAAAAATAAGAATAACATTTTCGACTTTTTTTTTGTTTTTGTTTTTGTTTTGGTGTCCTGGCCCGCCGACCATTAATTCCCTAACTAGATCCCTGGCCATAAGCCGCAAACTGTACGAATCGGGCAAGCTGACAACAAGGCCAACGGGCTCATACCAACCTCGAAGTCCACACGGAGGTGAGAATCGAATTATTGACCTCCCCAAAGTTACACAAGAGAACAGAGGTACCTAGCCACTTGAGCTGTTGATTCTAGGCCTTCGAATTTGATACAAGTTCCAACTAATTTTTCTTTTCCGCAAACCAAGGTGACTCGGGGTTGCAATTTATCACCATTTGCCCGACTAATTCTTGGGGCACTGAAAACCATACCAACTTACATCTTGGGCAAGTGGGGATAAATCCTGGCAAGTATCCCCGTTGGTGGTGAATCGAACTCATGACCTCTGCTTCTTTGACACAGTTGGAGACATGGTTTAAACCCAAAGTGAGTTTTAAGCTAGAAAAAACCCAAACGAAACCCCTGTTTTAGGCATGGTTTTTTGAGGTTGAGCTTTCGTTTGGAGGAGCAACTCCAAACGAAACTTCTTCTCCATCTCCTTCAATCGTTTCAATGTTGAAGAAGATTGTATTTAGAAGATCAATGGTTTCTAATCACTATCAAAAGGTAACTTCTTTCTCCCCAAACCAATCTTTTTTTCGATCCAAAACTACAAATACAAAGCCCCTTCTCACCAAAACCAAATACAACAAAAATATAATAATAAAATTACTGAAATTTAGAACATTTTCTCTTAGTGAAGCTCAAGAGCTGTTTCGCATTATGATTAATGACCCAATACCTTATTTATCAGTTTTTCCGAGATTTTTACGAATCATCAGTGATATGAAAGAGTACTTAGTTGTTGTGGATTGTTTTCGAAAGATGAATTATGAAATGGTTACACCAAGATGGTATTTGTTCAATGTGGTTATTATGAGTTTCTGCAAGTTGGGTCGTGTTCATGAAGGTTTTTCTACATTGGGTATTGTTTTGAAACGTGGGTTTGAACCAGATGTAGCTACTTTCACTTTTTTCCTTAAGAGGTTGTTTGAGGAGAATAAAGTATCCCGTGCTGTTGAATTGTTTCACAGAATTGTGGAAAAAAATGAAATTACTTATGGAGTTATGATTGATGGGCTTTGCAAGAATGGGTATTTTGATGAGGCTTTTATGTTGCTAAGAGATATGGAGAAAACAAAATTTAAGCCTAATTTGATCATTTATAGTAGCATTATCGATAATCTTTGCAGGAAGAAACGTGTTATTGAGGCATTGGATCTTGAACGAGAAATGAATGGGAAAGGCATTCAGTCGGATGTATTTACATATAACTCGATCATTCTTGGTTTATGTAATATTGGAGCTAGTAACGTAGCACATGATTATTTGGAAAAATTGTTTCGAAAAGGTGTTGAGACCAATGTGATCAATTACACGACGTTAATAGGTGGGCTACTGAAGGACAGGAGAGTTCTGACTGCAGTAAAGCTTTTTGAGATTATGAAAGTTCGTGGGAAGAATCGGGATACGTTCACTTACAATGTATTCTTGGATAACATATTGAAAATCGGATGGGAAATAGAGCCAACGGAACTCTTAGGTTTATTGGAAGAGAAGGGCTTGCGACCTGATATTGTAACACACAATATAATTGCTCACCAATTGTGCAAATTGGGGAGATTAGATGACGCAGGTGAACATATTATCAGGTGTTATGAGAAAGGACTGCAACTTGACACTCAAACTTTCACTATAATGATCAATGGGTATCTAAAAAAAGGAATGGTGGAAAAAGCTGAAGATTGCTTTAGAAATATGGAAAAAGGGGGTTTTACTCCAGATGATTGGACATGGAATATCATGGCTCAAGGATACATACAAACCAGTAAAATAGAGAAGGCAAAACTACTTGTCAGTCAAATGATCACGAGGGGGTTTATAATTAATGCTAAGACCGCGTCAATGATAGAGAATTTCACTATAATGATCAATGGGTATCTACAAAAAGGAGTGGTGGAAAATGCTGAATATTGCTTTAGAGATATGGAAAAAGGGGGTTTTACTCCAGATGATTGCACATGGAATATCATGGCTCAAGGATACATACGAACCAGTAAAATAGAGAAGGCAAAACTACTTGTCAGTCAAATGATCACGAAGGGGTTTATAATTAATGCTAAGACCGCGTCAATGATAGAGACTTTGCTTGCGGCAAGATAAATTGGGCACCAGAATTCTTCATAATATTTTCACCAATCGGATGAAGAAGCATGTTGTGGGTTTTTTCAGAGGTTTTCTCTCGTCATGCAGTCTCACGGATGAATTCCTCTCCATGACCATGGACAAGGCAAGTTTCCCTCCACATGCGATCCATTTCTTCATGAAAACATACACTTAATTACATATTTGTTGCCTCAGTGTCAGCACCAACGTTTTAAAAAAAAACTTTTTGACTGTTAAAAACTAGATACTGATCTATGTTATCTACCTTTCTTTTTAATATGCTTAGGTTGGGATACTATGCATTGCATGGAAACTTGAATTGTATTTGATTTATCTTTTTTTCACGATGAAAAAGATGATAGGTAATACCATTTAGGCTTATTAACACATAATGAAAGCGTAATTTGCATAGAGCATAATGTTTCAACTTTCAACACATGAATTGAGTCATTTTCTTTTTAGTACTGGATCTGTAGTTGACCTTATCTTATCAATATAGGTGATTTCTAGGTAAGTCTTGTTGATGCTTCATCAATTATTCGACTTGCTTTATAAGAAAACTTAGTATTAGAGTAGTCTGCAGGGGTGAAATTTGACCAGTGCATGTATAATTAGCTCACATGTGACCTCCAAAATATATTTAAAATAAAATTGCACGGGAGACTATTATCAATCGAATTTCATGAGTTCGAAACTTGCATGTGATATTTTATACAATATAGTTATGCACTTTCACGCTGACTCCAAATTGCCATGCTTCTGTTATTATTTAGGCCATATCTTAAACACTAAGCAATTTAACATGAGCTAATGAGTCCCTAGTGTCTGCAGTTGAAAAAGTTTAACAGTCTCATTTGTCTACTTCCAGGTTACTGCCAAAGGTTCATCTAAAGGTATGCGACAGTTGCAAAGGCTCCTAACAAGCATGAAACAAGTCCACTCCTAAGAAGGTCGGAAGGTTCCATCCTGATCAAGCCATGCATTTGATCTTAGAGTTTGGTTATTAGGGGATTGAATGCATACCTGTTTCACATGCAAAACAATATATCCTCTTGGTCCAACACATTTCGTGATAACGTTAAAATCATGTGCAAGTTGGAACTGACCAAGCTCGTTGAGGAATCGAGTAACAGGGATAGAACATTCAAAGTCTATGTGGAGTACCGATGCCGAATGCATCTACTCTTCAGAGTAGGCTTAGGCTAATTCTTCCTAACTAAGTTGGCATTTGTCCAGCAAAAAAACTTGAGTATGCCTGTCTCTGATAGACCTAGATTAGTTTACTGCTTTTTTCTTCAAGAAAGGCTTGTGATCTATTGGATGATGAGTTCTTTAAAGCGTTACACAGCTTATTCTGATCTGATGGTGTGTCTGGAGAGGTGCATGCTACAGTTGTATTGCTCATCCCGAAGGTATGAATCCTAACTCTTTCAATGGTTGTAGACCTATCTCATTTATGATAATTCTTATATGCGATTTATGTGATTATCTTATGAATAGTATAACGGCAAACCCCAGTTTAGTGTATGTCATGTTTAGGCAAATCATTTCTTCTAACACAATATTCCTACTGTCTTAAATATGTTAAGTTTCAGTATGGAAAGTATCATAAGAATGTCAGACATATCAATGCTCTGTCACCATCTTAACAGCTATAAATAGGGAGAAATAGAGAATTGGGGAATAAAAACACTTTTAGCCACTCTTAGAAGAATAATATATATTCTTTTCACTAAGTAGAAATAGTTTACGTACTAGAAATTATGTTAGGAATCATAATCCACTATAAAACATATGAATATTCTACTTTCCAAATAAGAATTAACAATATTATCTAAAGTATACCCATGAGAATACAGGATGCAGGTTGTCTGAAGCCTTTTCTTAGGATGACCTTCTCGGCCTCAGAATGTTCTGTATTTTATTCTTTTTTTAATTTGTAGCTTACATGTAAGATACCCATGAGCGTACTCTAAACACATGGAGCACACTCAAATAATGTTTGACACATCTTGTAAGAAAAGCAAAATCAAGTAGCCCCAAGGATATTGTCCAGACAGGGCCGGCCCTGGGCATAGTCCGGAAAGGCAGCTGCCTCGGCCCCCCGAATTTAGGGTAAAATTGAGGGACCCAAATGGTAATTAGGTATATAAAAAAGGACCAAAATATTACAGATATGTAAGTAGATCTGTTGGTTTAAATGAGGTGAGCTCATCGTAAGGTCAAAGGTTCAAATCCTTACTCCTTTCGTAGGCGCCCTAAGCCTCAGGCCAGCTCTGAATCCAGATGAATGCATATTTGGTTGAGTTTTTTAGCTATTGTATATGTAAATAACAAAACGAAGAAGAATGGCATCCAAGTAAGCTGCCCCCTAGTATGCAACTATATCTTACTGATAAAGATGAATAAATAAAGTAGTAAAGACTAGAGGGTTCTGATGAGAGAAATAAGTAAACTGCTCCCTTGTATCAATGCATCTGTCTTATTGATAGATAAATAGAGAACGTCGTAGAAATTAGAGGATCCAAGTGGCATTAAGTTGCACTTTAATCAAGTGCTTAGGTTTATGTTGAGTTGCATATGTAGCTTTATGTTCTGCATAATGTGCACGAGCATTAGATTCAGGCACGCAAAAGAACTCCCAAATTAGTTCAAGCAAATTGGACTAAACTGCGTGCTAAATTTCTTTCATTGAATCAATGCAACAACTTTTTCAGATAAATTAAGACAAAAATGTGGTACTTGCTTACACTAACATTCTATTAGGAAACCATATACTTCGTTTAGATAGTATATTGCTTATTTACCTTTAGAAGACATGCTATTCTACTTTAGTAACTAACTTAATCGACTTGGACAGAACATTTTTTTTTTAATGAAATCCGGAAGTTCTTTTGGTTCATCATTTTTCACCCGGACAAAACATTTGTTTACAAGGGGTAATTGTAATGGATTTGATTCGTGAGATAGTGTTGTATTTTCAGATTTCATTCCTTTCTCCCCTACTTATCATGTATCTACTTTTACTTTATGGTTGATTGAGCTGCATGCCACTACTTGTGATAAGACAAGTCGGCGGAAGCTTCGACATTGAAACTCCTAACAAGTTATCATTGAATATTTTGACAAACTCACTTTTATTGAATTTGAAATTCCTACTATAACTCAGAACCTAAACTTATCCAAAACTAAGCACTAAAGAAATTATAAACCTAAGCCTCCTTTTATAGAACACAAGGGGCATTCAAATTAAAAACCTTACTTCTACTATAATTAGGAACCTAGTTTCTTTACTCGTGCATATAAAATATTTTATTTATATATATTAAAAATAAACTCATAATTAAGGTGAAATTTGGTTTTCTAAAAAGAGAGGGACCCGATACTGGTAGAGTGACAATCCGACACATCAAATCTCCCCTCCTTAGAATAATTTTGGTTTTGATCTCAATCTCAAGACTTAAGCCTGTGTGGCAAAACTACAAGTCCAACACTCGTTTTAGAGTATGTCCAACAAAAATTTTAATTTTTTTGGTTTTGATCTCAATCTCAACTTAAGCCTAAGCCTGGCAAAAATTCCCAGCATTCGGCATAAATCTCGATTTTAAGACTATTTCTCTCACGAGCTTGTTGGATAGGCACCTATCTACATTCTTGTTGAATATGCACCTATATTAGTAGATCTCGCTAAATAATTTGGTGAAATCCCCTCCTTAGAATATTTTTTGAATTTAAATTCCCATAACACCCATAGAAAGATCTGTAATCTTAAATTATTTGATGAAATCTCTCATATTGTAACACCCATAGAAAGATCTGTAATCTTAAATTATTTGATGAAATCTCTCATATTGTAGCCAAATTGTTCACAATTTGAATCCTCTTGCGAAATTTTATATTTATGAGGATTGTACCAATGAACGGGGTTACAATGTGGTCGCCAAAATCCATGCGTTTACCAATGCCAAAAATTTGTAAAACGGAGCTACCCACTTGCTAAAACAAGCACTCCTAAAGGAGATCAATTATCAGAGATTTTCCCGTATCAATTGGCGAGTTGCTTGATTTCATTGCCAAAAAACAACAGAAAGGGGTTGTCCCCCTTCTCTCATGGTCGGGGGGGGGGGGGTTGGGGGTGCCCGACACCCCTACTTTTTTTTCAAATTTCCTTCTTAGAAAAAATAAAATAAAATATATATATATAGTAACAGCCACTCCCAGCTGTGTTTCGAAATACCCCTTAAAATTTTATCCATTTTATCCATGAATGTGGGGGATTGGTAATCTCCGTATAAAGTAATCTCCATTTTATCCATGAATCTCCGTATAAGGTAATGTGGGGGAGGATAAAACCATTAAAATTTTCAAAATGTAGTATAAGGTAATCTCCGTTACATTTTATCCATGAATTTCGAAATACTCCTTAAAAAAAAAATTCACCCCCGGCACCCCCACTCCTAAATCTCTGGCTCCGCCCCTGCTCATGGTTGTGTTGGCGTTTTGTACACCTCGAGGGTCTGATGGATCGGATCTCTCGGTTGTGCTAGATATCGCGGGTCGTCTATTGAGTTTTAGCCTGCTGGATCAGGTTTTGACGGGTCGAATCTGCCTAGTTCAGCCTGGTGGATCAAGTCCGCTACACTGGATCGGGTGGGCTGACTGGATTTGGATCCTGGATTGGACTGGTTTCGTCTCCAGTCATATTTGTATTTGAGCCGCACCGCATTTGATCCGCTGGGTTGCCTAGATTTGACGCGTACTGGACTACTGCCTGTTTGTACCCGCTTGGGCCTGGGTTTGGAACAACCTCCACAGTTCCCCGACTCTCTCGAGTTTCTCCTCGCAAAACAGCGTCAACATCTTTTCTTCCGGGAGGGTTTTCAAATATCCGACTACTACCTCCAATCTCGTGGCTTTCAAGACCCACTAAAAGATTTGTTGGGATTTTGGTGGAGTTACAACGGAACCCACAAGGTCGCGACTCCGATATGATTCCACTCCGCCTCAGGCAATTGCGGAATAATCGTGTCTAAGAAGCATTTAGTTGAATACTCTACAAACACATGCACACAAACATAAAGGTAAAGAACACTAAAGATTTACCGTGGTTCACCCAAAGGCTACGTCCACACCCTGCCACAATCCACTATTGTTAAATCAAAGATGTTATAAACAAACTCTCATCTCACCAAGCTTCTACCAAGGAGTTTCAATGGAGTTTCACTTTAATTGGGTTTCTCTCAAGCTTTCTAAAAGCTTCAATGGAGTCTCTCTCTCACTATATTTTCACTCACATTCAGCCCTCGTTTCAGGAGCTAAGTACATCAATATTTTTACAATGTTCTTCAATGTCACATAAGATCCTCAAATTAGAACTCTTTATACAAGATGAATAGCTAGATTGGTTTATCCCGTATGTCGAGGCAAGATGAAGGGAAGAGATGCTCTAAACCCCCAAGGGAGAAATAATTACCAAAATGGCCCAAAACAGGAATCAACTAAAGCGTGAAATCCGGATGTCTTATAGAAACAAGAATTACCAAAATTTGTAAACCCCATTAATACGTCGGTATTCTTATTCAAGTTCTTCATCTCAGTCCTCGTGTTTATCTTCTTCTTCCTTATATTTTTCTCTATGGAAAAATTTGAACTCGGTGTCTCGCACATCATTACTTCCCACTCTTCAAAAGTATTTTCGAGTTTCTTCTCGTTTTCCATCGTTTGATTGGTTGAAACATAAATAACAAACTTTGCTCTAATGCCAAATTTTATAAGACAAGTCGGCAGAAGCTTTGATTTTGAAAATCATAATAATTTTCACTCCAAAACTTATCTAATTTACTTTTATTCAATCTGAAATTTTCTATCACAACTCATAAACTAAATTTCTCCAAAACTGAGTTCAGCCTCCTTTATAGAATATAGGAGCCTTTTTAAATTAGAATCCTTAGTTCTACTCTATTAAGGAATTTAGTTCCTTTATTCATGTTTGCAAAATAGAAATAGATAAGTTAAAATAAATTTCTAATATAGATAGGATTTAGCTTTTTATAAAGAGAGAGAGAGAGCCGGTACAGATGGAGTGACGACCCAGCACATCAAGTTGTATAGACCTCCTGGAGATGGTTTAAAAAGGCGGAAGTGGTGTCACGACCCCACTCTACGGCCACCGATATTGTTCTCACTTAACCACTGCGAATCTCCAGCAATGTAGGATTTTTATTCTTAGGAAAAGGCCTCGGTGACATGTAGAGTGAAATCTTAACTTAAAGACCATACACCTGGCAGGATCTTAAGTGATGTAGGACTAAACCATTGATGTTACCACCACCGCTAATGGGTTAGGCGCCTTTCCAATACCCGCTCAGCGGGGGTGTTAGAGTTCCCCCACCTTTAAGATCGAACCGTCCTCAGCTCTGAATACCATTTTGTCACGACCCTACTCTACGGGCACCAATTTTGTTCCCACTTAACCACTGCGGATCTCCTGCAGTGTGGGATTTTTATTCCTAAGAAAATGCTCGGTGACATGTAGAATAAAATCTTAACTTAAGGACCATACACCTGGTAGGATTTTAAGCGATGTGGGACTAAACCATTGGTGCTACCATCACCGTTGATAGGCTAGGCGCCTTTCCAATACCCGCTCAGCCGGGGTGTTACAATATGTATTTCACGTATCGATGTTGCGTAAGTACGAGAGAGATTCGTCCCATGTAATTGATTGGCAGCCGCTGTAGATTAGAGAGGATGTTTCGTATGAGGAGCAACCTGTAGCGATTCTGGATCGTAAGGATCAGGTGCTTCAGATTAAGACCATTTCGTTGGTCAAGGTTCAGTGGAGCAATCACGGTAGTGATGAGGCTTCATGGGAGCGCGAAGAGGATATCTGTGAGCGCTATCCTTCTCTTTTTGCTAAGTCAGGTACGCCAAATTTCGAGGACAAAATTTCTTTTTAGGAGGGTAGAATGTAGCGCCCCGTTATTTTCTCCTTGTGCGTTTTTACTGATGCTAATTATTTAGCTTGCACTTAGGAGTACCCTATTATTTGTTTCTTGACTTTTTGAATTTTTGGGAATTCTTGGTCAAAACCACCACCGTATTTTCCCCCTAATTCTTCTCCATCTTTCCCTTTATCTACTCCATCAACCCATAGCCATTAGAGACTCTTGTTGTGAGAATTATTACCCTAAACTTCAAGTTCTCAATCGTGCTTGTATTTGGAGTGGGTTGGGTATTGTTTTCGTTAGGCATTGCAAGGTTGTTCTAACCTCCTCAATTTTTAGCAAATTCAAATCAAGGCAAGTACCATTATTGCTTGTCATTGCTCTTTGATTGGAATAATGTATAATTGTAGATGATATGCCATGTTTAGTAGGTTATCATTACATATATATTTACTGTTTGAGTGGGTTTGGCGTAATTGTTCCATGATAATATTACTGTAGAATTTCATAGCTTGTTATACAATCATTCTGGAACCCATTATAGTAGGTCGGCTAGATTTAAAATGGGCATATTAGTAAACCCAATTTAGTGAAGAGTTGCTTCTGGAATAGGCATATTCAATTAGTTGCTTATGTAGTAGTTATATATAAATGCTATAAGAGTTTCTTTTATACACAGTAAAAGGCAGACCTTGTATGTTATATATATATATATATATATATATATATATAGTGTATAAGATAACTTGTAATGATATTAATTATGTCCATATCAATAGCATTGGTAGTAGTAATTGGTGCTCTCATGTTCAGCCCTTAAACTATAGATGTACAAGTTGGACCATGATGTTAAATCAAGGGGGTACTAAGCATAAGCCTATTATATCGTCGATAGAGTCCCCACTCCTATATTTGTGAGGGTAGAAAGGTCGTTGAGCATAAGATCGCCAATCATATGATATAATCTCATTGCCTATAGAGCAAGGACAGATAGGTCATTTTGATTGAGTGTCGGTCTCTTAAATCATTCGTGCATTGGAGAACTTAGAGTCATGTACACTGTTGTCAGGGTCCTTGGGTTCGATTCCCTAAACAAAAGATTTGGTAACTGTTTATCAGTGTCCCAGGGTTTCAAGTCCCTAAATAATTTCCCTATTACTTCTCGGCTGCATGTTATGCGAGCATCCCGTGGGCATAAATCCCTGAAAGTGAAAATAAATCAGGCTTTAGACCTGTAGGTTGAAACTCCCTGACCACCTTGATCAGGTGATTTTCCCGCTAATTTCTGGCTCAATAAAAAGGAATCTGCCAATCCCTGGCTCGACAATAAGGGATACGCTTCTGTTGGGGACATAAGGGTGCGAGAGTGTGGTCCCATTGAATTAAAAATGGCCTTGTGTACATCATCTGTTAGTTATCCCCCATACCTAATAGCACTCTATAATTACTTTTTAATATCGGTTGGTGTCGACGCTTAAAAACAACATTAATAATTGAACCTCGTCTCTTCAATAAACATTGCTTCATTTTATACATATAGGTAATATATTATATCACATTAGTATTTTTGTATTATATCGGTCTGTCATGTTCAGTGACCGGTAATAATTGTGCTTGCTGACCCCCTGTACGCTATATTTTTCACAGGAGGTCGAGCATGGTAAGATTTTGCTTAGTGAGGCTTGGTTGATCATTTCGGGATTCTTTGGAGTTCTATTGGATCGCTGAGCTCTGTCGTATGGTATTTATAATATTTTACTTCAGATTTCATTGTCGTATTCTATTTCTCGTTTTTAGACCTTGTTGAGAATATTATTTATTTTATTCAATAACTGAGTTATTTCCGTTGCGTTTCTTTGTTAAGTAGATGTAGTTAATTTTTTTTGAAATATATTACATTTGTGGGATTCATCCGTGGGATGCCTAACTTGTTAAGCCTTAGGATTTGCTTTATGATTTATTATCAGAAAGCGGATTTTGGGGCGTGACAAACTTGCGTCTTTCCAATACCCGCTCAGCCGGAGTGTTACAGTCCCCCACCTTTAAGATCGAGTCGTCCTCGGCTCCGATACCATTTTGTCACGACCCCACTCTACGGGCACCGATATTGTTCCCACTTAACCACTGCGGATATTCAGCAGTGTGGGATTTTTATTCCCAAGAAAATGCCTCGGTGACATGTAGAGTGAAATCTTAACTTAAGGACCATACACCTGGCAGGATCTTAAGCGATGTTGGACTAAACCATTGGTGCTATCATCACCGCTAATGGGCTAGGCGCCTTTCCAATACCCGCTCAGCCGGGGTGTTACAGGTGGTGAATACTTGGTGGTGCATAATCCTTACATTTTTATATAAAAATTTGGTGTATCACTTTTTTTGTAAACTTTCGTAAGAAATGACAACTCTAGATGGGGTAATTTGTAGAGAGGGTCATTAAACATGACCCTAAGGGATCAGTCTTTTTGTAGGGAGAAAGTTCTAGGGGTTTAAAAATCGATTATGAGACTTAAGCCTCAGTGTTATCGTCAAAGCTTCATGAGGCGTAAGGTTGGAACTATGGTGTTCAGTGTGTTTTTGTAATCCTTTCTTCCGGCTTCCTTGACTTCGTTGTTCTGAGAGAGCCTCGCGTTTTGTCTTTTGAAATTATTCATGAAAGGGAAGAAGAATTAAATCAAGAAATTTCCTCCTCAAGTATCTACTAATGATCAATTAATTCAATATTGAGTCCAGGATATTAACTCATGTTTGATTAGCATCATTTGCCTTATCTCAACATTTTTGTGGATGTAATACTATTTCATTATTTGCCATTCAACTTTCTTAGAGCTATATCTCTCTTTTTTACTTCAGTATAGGCTGGTACCACAATGCTTCTCCCCTTCATACCCATCATTCTCTTGTCCTACAATTTTTTTTTTTTGAACATTTGAAGTAGCTAAGACATGGTGCAATACTTCCCACGCAGTTCCATACTTCTATCAGGAGACGGTCTGTTCTTAGGGTCCCGTTGTTTTCATCTTACTAGAACTCATGTTACTTGTGGTTTTCCAATTCTAACAGGGATGCTCTATAGTTCCATCACTGTTATTGCCTTCTCTTGGCATAAAGCCTTTTGCATGATAAAACTACAGTAATTAAGCATCTCTAAAATATATACATTGTCGTATGCATTGACAAGATCTGCCTATAAAGTACTTTGAAATATCTATTAACATGAGCTTTAATGTGTATTGCAGGTATATTATTTCACATCTTGCCTTTGAAGCTTTCTGCCATAATCCATTTGGCATTCTTATAGCAGGAGAATTCCATTGCCCAGCGGTTTTAGAGTATTCTCCAAGCTTTTAGTATGTCCAGGACCAAAGAACTTTGTCTGTTTGTTGTATTTGCTCAATGCGTTGTGGTTGCTTTTGAAAATCACTCGCCATTAACCACGTAAGCTGTTGTCTTCTCTAGTAATTAAGCTCTTTTTAGAATATAGGATCATCTTAAAAAATAACTTGGATTTTTTCCCTCTTCGTAACCAACGACAAACAAGATATGATTTTGACTTGTATTCTTTCATATTCTTTGGGCTTGGATGAGCTGCATGTTACCTCCATCCCTTAATTTTTGTAATTCTTTATTTCTTCTCTCCTTTTTTTACCCCTTACATTTGATTAAATTGCAAAAAAAAAAATATATATATATATAAATTGATTTTTTTCCTTCCAAATCTCCATTAATTCATCTATGTTATTTCACTTTCTTTCATAGGGCATTTGTTGTGATTTTTCAGATCTTTCTAAGTTTTGAAGCAATTTTATCTCAAAAACTAATTGGGTTGGTGTATGGGCCATGGGTTGTGTTCACGTGGGGGCTAAACAGGTTGGGCCGAGGTAGTGGGCTCTTTTTTATTATTTGTATGGGTCGTTTCACAACCGTTTAGAGAGAGTAACCGTTACAACTATAATTTCAAACTCCAACGGTTACAAAACTCCCACCCAAACCAACTCTCTCTCTCTCTTTCTCTCTCTCTCTCTCTCTCTCTGCAATATCGTCTCCTTTGAAAATGGATCAATCAACAACAGATGAAACTGAAATCAAGATTTACAATGCGACGCCACCGCCGGAAGACCAATCACCATACCCTTCGTCTCCGCAACTTCATGAAACCAATCAAGATATAGAATGCCCTCATGTTCACGAAACCGGCCGTAAACGGCGTGCTGTGGCGAAAGGAATGCAGAAAACTATATCGAAAACATCTATGCTCGTTAACTTTCTTCCCACCGGAACACTTCTCACTTTTGAAATGCTTCTCCCATCTGTATCGGGTGATGGTACGTGTTCCCCGGTTAGTACTATGATGATCGACGTTCTCATGGGGCTTTGTGCACTCTCGTGTTTCTTCTTCCATTTTACGGACAGTTTTCGCGGACCCGATGGAAAGGTTTAGTAAAAAGTTCTACTTTCTTCGATATCTTTAATCCATATTGTCAATTTTGAAAGAATAAATAAAATAGTTTTATCAACGTAATTATAGTTAATATTTTTCGGAATGTAAGTACTTATTGAACCGTAAATTTTGAAAACTTCAGTTTCAGAATTTCTTAATGTTCGATGAAACTTGTTTTGCAGGTTTACTATGGATTTGTTACACCAAGAGGACTATCTGTCTTCAAGGCGGACCTTACGGTAGATATTCCGCAAGATGATCGTTTTAAACTTGGGTTCGTGGACTTGGTGCATGCGCTCATGTCTTCACTGGTGTTTGTGGCGATTGCTTTCTCCGACCACCGAGTTACGGACTGTTTGTTTCAAGGGCATGTGAAGGAGATGGACGAGGTGATGGAGAGTTTTCCCTTGATGGTGGGGATCATCTGCAGTGGTCTTTTCCTTGTTTTTCCAACTACCCGTTATGGTATCGGATGCATGGCTGCTTAAACAACGGGAAAAATTTACATTACAAGAGTGCTTTGTATTTGGGTATTACTAAAACAGAATTACTTTTCGACTATGTCTAACTATTTTCGTAGCATTTTATTTTACCCTATATGTTTACCTCTAATGTTGGATATCGAAAAGGAAACAAATATTTTTCCCTATATATTTGTTATTGCATTAAGTGGATGGCCCAATAGAGGGATCTCCCTTCGACTTCTTCTGTACATCTGTTCTTAGGTGCGCTGCATAGACAATGTGATTACCAGTCATTACTCTCTTTGATTTTGTAAAGCTTTCTCATAATATGAATGATGAATAGAAGTCAAAATATTAGAGGTGGCCATATGGATTCTTCTATATAACCTGTCTTTCACTAGAAGGATATCCTTAACTATTTTTCACACAAACATTTGTGTCCTAAAAGGAAGTTTAAGTTTCTAGGTAAATTTGTACCATTGTTTCTTTCATCATTGGTCAGCATTTCTCTGTTGTTATTGTGGCTGCATGTGTTGAGAGGCGTCAACTAGACATTTGTAAGCAGATTTTACAGTATGTGTTTGAGGGGATATTCATAATGTGGTCACCCTCTTCCCTAAAAATACAGGGGGGAAATTTTGCACTCTCCGGGGCCATCAAAAACATATCTCTCACCCCTCAGAATTTGCATAGCACAGAGAGAGCTAAATTTTTTCCAAGATTGGAGTACTTTGAAGTAAAGCATGTATACAAAGAAGCAAATCGTGTTGCAGACACACCGACAAAGATGCACCCAAACAGTGAGTATTGTTGAGTCGCAAGCCCGGAAGCCGAAACTCCAAATCGATTTAGGTTAGTCACAAACAAACACAATCAAATAAATACACACAACACCAAGTTTATAGTGGTTCGGCAAATTGCCTACGTCCACTTTCGAGAGAGAGAATTTATTCAAGGTCTCAATTATAATTACTCAAACCCAATTAGGATTTCTCAAAAATCCTCCCCAAATGTTCTCTCACTAAAGGATTGTCAAAATGATGGCTCTTAAAGAACAAGTTTTCCTTTATATACTAGGGAAACTCTTTACAATCGCTCAAATCTCGAGGCAATTAAGATGTTCGAAAACATTTAAAAAAACAGAGTTCCCAGATTTCGTTCGAACGAAATTTGTGTCTAGGCCAAAATTCCAGAGGGTTTAAGATTGGTCGTTTGAACGAAATATCAAGTCGTTCAAACGACTTGGGATCCTGAGCCAAATTCCAGGGGGTTGTAAAAAGGTCGTTCGAACGACTCTCAACCTCGTTCGAACAACTAAGGCAACATGCAACCCCACAATTCTCCACCTCGGTGAAGATTTCCCCAACCAAGCAAACCGAAATATGAGCCGAACATAGAAACCAACCAAACGGACCCAATCAAACACTCTTCACCATCAAATATCCCTAAAGACCCAAACATACAAACGGCCCAAAGAAACCAACCAAAACCAAGCGTCCCCAAAAGTACCAAATCCAAACCAAGCGTCCCAAAGAACCAAACCAAATGTCCTAAATAACCAAAATCGACTGCACCAAATCAATAGTTGTCTACGTACCTCTGTGGATCAAGTCGCCTGTAGTTCACAAAACATCCAATCAATCAACATGAAGAATTTGAACTCTAAGTCCAAACAATGATAGAACTTAATTTTCAAAACAACTTTCGTAAACATATCCGTCGGGTTATCTTTGGTGTGAATCTTCTTCAGCAAAATCTCACCCTCTTCCAGGACTTCTCTAACAAAGTGATAACGTACATCAATATGCTTTGTACGTTGGTGATGAACCTAATCTTTGGCCAAGAAGATAGCGATTTGACTATAACATAAAACATCAAGATGATCCATCTTAATGCCTAAATCGCGCAGAAGATCTTTCATTCAAATAGATTTATTTATCGCCTCAGTCACCGCCATATACTCCGCCTCGGTAGTAGATAGTGTCACCGTTGACTGTAGCGTAGATCTCCAACTAACAGGCCCTCCACCTAATATAAACATATACCCGATAGCAGACCGTCGTTTATCCAAATCACCCATATAGTCAGAATCCACATAACCCACACAAAACCGATCAATCGAATCTTGTGCAAAGAAACTCCAAACTAATATCCACAGTACCTTTGATATATCGTAGAATCCATTTTACAACTCGCCTATGATCACTACCCGGATCATGCATGTATCGACTAACCATACCAACCGTCTGTAAAATATCTGGCCGAGTACATACCATAGCATACATCAAGCTACCAACTGCGCTAACATAAGGAACTTGACTCATATAATGACGTTCCTCATCAGTGTTTGGAGACATAGAAGCTTTAAGCTTAAAATGAGGAGCAAGGGGCGTACTTACAGATTTTGTGTTACTATCAATGCCAAATCTCTTAAGTACATTCCTCATATACGAAGTCTGAGAGAGATGCACCGTTCCATTCTCTCTATCTCTATGAATCTCCATACCAAGAATCTTTTTCGTATCACCAAGATCCTTCATTTTAAATTCTCCACTCATTTGCTTTTTCAACTTATCAATCTCATTTTTGTGCTTACACGCAATAAGCATATCATCCACATACAAAAGCAAGTAAATAAAGGACCCATCACGTAGCTTGCGTAAGTAGACACAATGGTCATAATGACTCCGCTTGTACTTCTGCCCAATCATAAGCTGATCAAACCGTTTGTAGCATTATCTTGGAGACTGCTTCAAACCGTACAACGACCTTTTCAGCTTACACACATAGTCTTCCTTCCCCGCAACCGTAAACCCACTCGGCTGAGTCATATAGATCTCTTCTTTCAAATTCCCATGTAAGAACGCCGTCTTAACATCAAGTTGTTGCAACTCCAAATTGAATTGTGCTACCAAGGCCAATAGGATTTGTATGGAAGAATGTTTCACTATCGGAGAAAATACCTCATTGTAATTAATCCCTTCCCTTTGAGTGTAGCCCTTGGTTACAAGTCTTGCCTTGAAGCGTATATCATCATCAAAAGATCTATGTTTCTTAGTGTAGACCCATTTACAATCGATTGATTTCTTTCCTTTTGGCAACTTCGAAAGTTCCCAAGTTCTATTTTTGAAAAGAGAATACATCTCTTCATTCATCGCTCCCTCCCAATGTTTAGCCTCGGAACTGCAAATAACCCCCTTATAGGTGGAAGGAACATCTTCTTCAATGACCGGAAGTGCATAGGCTATAATAGCCTTCGCCTTTGGAAGTACCATATCATTTCTAAGCCAACTCGGTTTGCTTATATCCTTCTTTGGTTTACTCTTTGCGATTGACTCCGTCACCGGAATCTTTTCATCCGTACTACCAAATGCTCCACTTTTATTTGTGTTTTCATCATTTGGAATATGTATTAATGGCTCATCACCCGTTATCACACCGGTAGATGACACCACTTTAGTACGAAACTCTCTTACCAATGTGAGAACGCATCAATCTCCACTCGCTGTAATACCCCGTTGGTTGTCTCCTCTGTGTGTTCAGAGTCATGTGACTTTATCATAGAAGCCTCATCAAAAGTGACATCTCTACTCATAATGATCTTTCGGTATCTTGTATCCCACAACTTGTAACCTTTCACACCCTTCTTCTTACCCAAAAAAATGGTCTTCCTTGCTCGAGGATCCAACTTACCATCCTTAACATGATAGTATACCGGACACCCAAATATATGAAGAGTATCATAATCTATAGCAGGTTCTCCCGACCAAGCTTCCATTGGTATTTTATCTTCAATTACAGCCGAAGGCAACCTACTAATGAGATAGCATGCATATGTCAAAACCTCGGCCCAAAACGTCTTGCCCAACCCAGAATTGGACAACATACACCGAAACTTCTTCAACAAAGTATGGCTCATGCGCTCGGCTACCCCCTTTTGTTGCGGTGTCTCTCTAACTGTGAAGTGTCAAACTATCCTCTCATCCCGACATACTTGCAAAAATGGATCACTAGTATACTCCCCACCATTATCCAAATGGAACAACTTGATCTTTTTGCCAGTCTGAGTCTCAATCAACTTCTTCCACGTCATGAAAATTTCTAGGACTTCATCCTTCCTCCTCACAGTGTACACCTAAACACGCCTTGAAAAGTCATCCACAAAAGACACAAAGTAATGATTCCCCCCTAGTGATACATTCTTGGAGGGACCCCAAGCATCAGTGTGAACATAATCAAGAGTTCCACGAGTACGGTGAATCGTGGTGCCGAACTTAACTCTTGTCTGCTTGCCCAGAACGCAGTATTCACAAAAATCTAATTTGCACATCTTGGCACCTCTCAATATCCCCCGGTTCGCAAGAACTCTCAAGGACTTTTCTCCAGTATGCGTCAAACGCATGTGCCATAGCCGTGTGATATCTTTGGAAGTGATCTCCTCTCTTCCCGCGGTAGAAACCTTACCAAGAATTGTTTTACCATCCAAATAGTACAAGTTGTTACTTCTTCTATAACCCTTCAATTGAACCATGGCTCCCTTAAGAACCTTTTTTACCCCATTCTCAGACACAACCTTGCAGCCTTGCACTTCAAGTATCCCCGTCGAGATAATGTTCTTACTCATTGTCAGAATAAACCGAACCTCATCAATCTCTTTAACCAACCCATTGTACAACTTTAGACGAATGGTACCTATCCCCATGATGCGGCACGGATTATCGTTTCTCATCAACACCGCTCAATCTTCTAGTATTTTTAAACTAGAAAAACAAACCCTTTCGGGACAAATGTGATAAGTAGCACCCGAATCTAAAATCTATTCCTTTATATTAATAACACAAACAACAGATGTTATAGTAAAAGAAAAATTAGAATCATTACCTCCCGTTTTCGTATCCTGAGCCAAATTTACAAAATAACCCAATTTTCTCGCTTTCTTCTTCTTAAGCGTGGGACAGTCATTTTTCCAATGTCCTATTTCCTTGTAAAACTTGTATTGGTCCTTAATCAAATTGTTTCGGTTTCCCCCACGACCTAACGATTTCAATCGAAAGTTGTTTCCAAACGGCTTTTTCTTATCCGAGGATCTTCCTCGAACCGTTAATACATCGGAGTAGACTTGTCGATCTCACGTTTCTCCTTTCTCCGGTACTCGTGGTTAACTACGGCCGTAGTCATATCCATGTATTTCAAAGAACTCTTTCTTTGAAATGCTCAAATTCTTCCAGAAGTGAGTTCAAGAACAAGATAGCCTTATCTTCATCCCCAACTACCTCTTCAAAATTCGCTAAGTCGGCCAACAACTTAGTGAAGTCATTCAAATACTTGAACATACTAATCATTTGCCTCATAGTAAAGCGATAAAGCTTCCTCTTCAAGTGGAGTCGATTTTGGATGCTTTTTACCAAGTATTTCTCCTCTAGTATTCGCCAAATTTCTTTTGCGAAAGTTTCATTCATCACAAGCTATTAATGTCTTGAGCAAGACAAGAACAAATTTGGCCACAAGCCCTCTTATTCATCTTCCTCCATACACTCTCCTCTATGTCAACCGGCTTGTCCTCCAATACCTCGTCCAAGTCTTGTTGACTTAGGGCATCAATAACTTTACATTGCCACATGTCGAAGTTATTTGTGTCATTGAATTTCTCAACTTCAATCTTTGCATTGTTAAACATCACCGTTGTATTTCTTTTCGGGGCCGCAGAACTAGTTTCAACTTCTTTTCCCATGTTTCCCCCAATTTTCATGAACTAACCAAATCCAAAACTAAATTGAAATTGAGAAACCTTAAGTTACCTCAAAATCGTGCACAACCGAGGAATCGACCTCGCTCTGATAACAATTGTTGAGTCGCAAGCCCGGAAGCCGAAACTCCAATTCGATTTAGGTTAGTCACAAACAAACACAATCAAAGAAATACACACAACACCAAGTTTATAGTGGTTCGGCAAATTGCCTACGTCCACTTTCGAGAGAGAGATAGAGTTTATTCAAGGTCCCAATTACAATCACTCAAACCCAATTACCCAATTAGGATTTCTCACTCAAGAAATTCTCCACAAATGTTCTCACCAAAGAATTATCAAAAGGATGGCTCTCAAAGAACAAGTTTCTCTTTATATGCTAGGGAAAGCTTTTACAATCGCTCAAATCTCGAGGCAATCAAGAGGTTTGAAAACCATCAAAAAAATAGAGTTCCCAGATTTCGTTTGAACGAAATAGGAAGTCGTTCAAACGAAATTTATGTCTGGGCGAAAATTCCAGGGGTTTCAACATTGGTCGTTCGAACAACTCTCAACCTCGTTCGAGCGACTGAGGCAACATGCAGCCCCACAAGTACATGGATATAGATCCCAATGCTTTTGACCAAGAGTAAAAGACTCATATATTTGAGGATGAGAGTGGTAAAGTGTATGAGATGATCGTATAATGTAACAACCAAGTGTCTAACATCTTCTTTTTTTCATTAATAAATGGTTAGGGTACCCTTAACCCTACTCATTCATCAAAATAAAATATAAAATATAAAAAATAGGCATGTCATGAGAATTGTGGAAATAGGTTTTCCCTCTTTCCAAATGTGGACATCATATCCTTCTTTCCAAAATCTAGAATGTTCAGATCTCTTAGTGCAGTGTAAAAAGGGGTATAGTGAGAAAAAATTTAGCTTTGAAAAACTTGGAAATAAATGCATCAAAGTTTCCAATTATATTTACCAAGTAAAGCAATATTTTGAAAATAAGAATGTCTTATATTAAACCACCATATTGTCTAGTTTGAGTAATTTGATCCCATTTCACAAGGTATTTTTTTGCTAATTCCTTCTTTATTAATGCCCCGCCAAAAAAGTATATTCATCTCATCAAGAGTGTTCACTGGTCAGAATAGACTTTGGCATTTTCACAAAGCACTTTTGATCAATGTAATTCTGCCAGCTTGCCTTAGGCATTTACTTTTCCAGCTTTGAAGTTAAGTTTGAACTCTAGATACCCATTCTTATAATCCAAATTTACTAGCCCTCTATATTTAGTCTTTTAAAAGTATTGTGAAAACATTTTTAAAAATTTATTTGTTGAGTGGCAGTTTCTTATAAACTTTTTAAGATGACGGGAAATATGGATCTTTGTGGATTTGAACCACCATCTCTTAAGATAAGATATGGGAGACACGCTCTTATTCCCAAGGGCTCAATCAACCATTTTGAGCTAAAAAAAATATGTGAAACCCACATGTTAGTCAAAGTGTTAAGAGTCGCATTGACTACACTTTTTTACATTTTCTCCCAATATACCCTCAAGTGTGAAAATCCCAGAAGAGATTTTATTTCCAATCACATGAGGGTATAATAAGAGGAAGAACAAGTTTTATTTCTCCCTGTTATACCCTCACGTGTAAAAAACCCCCCAAGGAGGTTTTATTTCCAAGTCATGTGAGGGTATAATAAGAGGAAGAACAGGTTAAAAACTTGAGTCAGCATTAGTCTTGGTTGTTTGACTACAGTCAGAACTGCAATTTGGGGGAAATATGTATCAAACTGGGGGGCAAAGGCTAATATAGGATTTGTAGCCGGAGACAAAGTCCAAATTTCTATTTTTCTTTCTTTTTCAATTTAAAAGCTACATTGCAAAGAATCAAGTTTATGCTTACCTCATTTCAAATATATGCTCGTTGATCTTAAATCCTACAAAAAAAAAAACACATCATTATGCTTGTACATGTGTTTGTTGATTATTTGATTAAATGATTCTTAAACATGTTGGTCCGCAATTGCTCGAGAGGGGGATCATATCAAAGTTTCGTGACCTCCCCAACACACTAAATATCTTCTTTTTCTTAATGTTGAATACTTCTTAATGTTGGCAAGCTAAGTTATTGTCGCATGATGGGAAAGATCCATTATTGCCCCTACCCTTATGTTTTTAAATGGATTGCACTCTTTTTTTGTGGATGCCTCTTGGCGCTATTCTAATTCTAACTATGGTACTAGTTTTGTGATTAAAGCTTATGACTATACTTTTTTCCTTGTAGGTCACGACAAAGGACGAGCAACTAACCTAGAAGAAGTGCAGGTTCTAGCGATGATTAGAGGAATGCAAGCTACAAAAGACAAGGGTGTCATAAGAGTTCTCCTTTTGTCGGACTGCCAAAGATTTGGTCAAGGCCTTTTCTCAGAAGACGGCGGACATGGCCTGGGAGCTCTTGCTCTTGCTCTTGCTCCAGATTTGTTTTTTTTGGCTTCTACATTGACTTCCAGCTCTCTTTTATTAATAGATCATTTAATTGTGAGACACATGCTTTAGCCTCGAGGGGGTCCTTTCAACCTCCTCTTATTTGTAATATGGATAAGTGAGGCCTTTATACTCATTAACTTTGTAACCTTTCCTATTGCTACTAAGGCCTAATATTTGCTCAAATAAAAATAATAATAAAATAGTTTAAGCTTAGTTTATTTTTAATGTTGGTTTTAGTGAGAGAAAGGTTTTGTAGAGTTTGGGCTAAAACTCAAACTCTAGACCTCACCTTTTATTTTTAAACAATTAAGTAAGTTTAATTCAAATGCAAGTTTTAGGTTAGTTTAATTGTAAATTAGATAGTTGTTTCCGCGTAGTTTTTAACAATATCACTAAAACAAAATTATTTAGGTGTTTTCGATAAACTCTTATTCTTTCGAATAAATTTGGACATAATGTAACTATTTTCGTAACATTTTTGCCCAATGTATCTTAAATGTTTACCTCTGATGTTGGATATCAGAAGAAGAAAAAAATTATAATCTCGGGGAAATTCTGGATATCTAAATAGATTATGATTTTAATTACTTTAACCAAAACATGCTCGAATTGGTCAAGAGTTCCAAAATAAAAAACCGTGTTGCACCAGGGAAGAAAATTACAGAGCCTCAAAAATACAGTAATCAAATAGCACATTAACACTGGTGAACACTTATGTACAAGAATATGTCATCGCATACATTCCTCAAGGCTACAACTACTTACATGATATGTGTAATTCATCTCTCGTGTACTACATTTCTCTAATAGGCGATAAAACTCATTGGAACTCTGAAACAGCTCCAGAACTCTCTAACTACTCGGTTTCACGGTTTGTATATTTTTTTTTTAGTACTCTTGCTATAGTTACAACAACATACCCCTTCACCTGTGTAAAGAATCGCAATCAATTAGTCAGATCTCCCGTGTAAGCATCAGTCACGTGTGCTTATATTTTCAAAACCCTTGTTCTAGACAATTCTTGAAGTACGTATATTTTTGTCTATCTGTCACCGCAACATTTAGCCTCTTTCTTTTCCTGAAGTTTCTGCCACAGGCAAAGCAACTCTCTAGGGCCTTGGTAGTGCGCAATAACGTAATTGTCCTTGCACCCATGAATGTTAATCCTCTCGTCTTTCTCGTATCTAACTTCTAGTCCTCCTTTCTTCATCTTTGCAATCCAAATACCCATTGCTACATCTTCCAGCTTGAACATCTGCAAGGTCATACATTGCATGATACCATGAAATATTGACTAAATGGGTATATTATAAATTCGTCAACTTAATAGATGTTGTTCAAAATGGAAGGCTGTGGTTGGCTAGGTATACAGTCCTTGGAATAAATATGAAACAGAAAGAACAAGACAACATATTACCTTCAACCCGCCCTTTTTGTATCTCTTATAGACGTTCTTTGCTATGTCATTAGACACAACATAACCGGGACCATGCGCCCAAGGAGGGTAATTTTCTTCTGGCCATTCCTTCAAAAAATATCAATAAAGAAAGTCACATAAGATGCACAGGATTAAAATATAAAGAACCGCGCTAATTTTTGATGAGTGAGTCACAGATTTTCGTCGTTGACATAACAAAGCGCAAGTTTATGTGATAGGTTGTGGGGGCCGTCTCTACGCACGCACGTCGGGTTGTTTCCACGCATTTCACCCAGCCACTCTCTATTTTAATAATTATGCTTTATTCTATTTAGTAATTCCTATTAAGAGTCTGATTAAGGTTTTCTATTCTAAATGGTGTTTCCTAATTGCTTTTCTAATTGTGATGAGCCTCATTGTGCCTATAAAAGGAGAGCTCCTCTAGTTTTACTTTTCAATGTTAGTTTTAGTGAAAGAAAGGCTTAGCATTCGGTTGAGAGATCTTTTTTTTTTTTTTTTTCTTTTTCAGTCTTTAATTCAATCAAAGTAGTTTGTATTTTTATTAATCGTTTCCGCGTTAGTAGTTTTCTATCATTATGTATTTTATAGAGAAGATAGCTTACCTCTGGGCTAATATACCATTTACTGTCAGGGTTTCGATGAGGTTTAGAGTCTGAGTTGATGAGGCCATACAGTAACCCGTGACTCACGCTGATCCTGTTTAAGGAAGCAATCACCTCATCCACACGTACAAATGCATCATCATCTGTTTTCATTACATACTTAGCTGAAACAACCTCTGTCTGTTGGGGAGCAAAGAAAAAATGTGGTAATTAAAGAACCATGGAATTTAACTAGCCAGAAGGAAGAATATTTTATTTTAGAGACAATAAATTTACCCCAAATATACAAATGGCTACAGTCTTCCAGGTGATGAGGCTGTAGTAGTCAACAAACGGCATCAATTGGGTATCTCCATAAGTTTGTGCCTCATTCCAGAGTTCTTCATTCACCATTTGATTTTTATGCTGCATTGAAGCACCAGTCTTTAATAATGAGTTTGACAAAAACAAGAGTATTCGCATGGCGTTGCATATTATTAATAAGTAAACTATATAGAGTTTTTATATCATAATTGTTTCAGAAGCAAAGACAATTGAATTACCAATATCCATAAATATATTTGCAGATACCCCATATGTTTTGGGGTCATTTTGTAATAACACGGATATGAAAATAATAATAATGTGAAGACCTCTAAATATGTGTGTTATCTAACACTTGAAGTTGGATGTTATGGTATAACTGCTACCAACATTTGGTATCAGAGCCTCCACTGAAGTTCAGGTCTCTGCATTTGGTTATGGCAGTGACATCATATAGCTGCGGCTAATAGCCTAAGGTTGGCATAACTGGCCCATATAATGTGAGATGGTGGGCAAATACCCTTGGGGGGGGGGGGGGGTTCGACCTAGCCCTAAATCTATTGCTCAAAGTGCGCAGAATGTTAAGAACCTAAATATGGGCATTAACTAACACCTTGAGGCATTGGTGTAATGTTTTATATCAAATATATATTCCCTTGTTTGTTCAACGACTGAGTAACTCAAAAGAAGTACTACTTCTAGGGGTTGTTTTAGTTCGCTGGTCAGTTGTTGAAAAGAAAAGTAGGTATCTTTTATTATTGTACACGCGTTCATGACAATAAAAGAACAAAGGGAGTAATTATTGTAGCGCCCCGTTATTTTTCTTCAGTTGCTATTTACTTAGCTTGCACCTGTATTACATTAGCATGTTCTTGGTTTTGTTTAAATTTTTGGAGAACCCATTCAAACTATCACCACCGAATTCCCCAAACTTCTCCTCCTCCTTCTTCTCCTCCTTTAACCTTTCTTCCCTCTTTTTATTTTAAAATCAGGAGAGAGGTGAGTTAACCCCAAGCTTATTGTTTCCATTAACCCTTGATTTTGGAAGTATTATTTCAAATCCTTTATCGATTGTTGTGGCTGGAAATTCTGAGCGAGTGATCGAGAGTGAAATTGTTATTGTTCTAGTAAAGGGAAGGATCATTGCATTGCTCTTCTTAAGCATTCAATCTTCAGGCAAGTACCATTATCACCGAGCATTAACGTCGATTGATTGCTATAGTTTTCGGATACAATTGAGTATAATTAGAACGTTTATGCCACTCTAAGTATTATGCTCGTGTCGTATAGTCGTGATGATTGGTTTGGACCATATTACTCTTCATTATTTATAACCTACTGTAATCTTGAGTCTTGCCTATTTTACTTATGATGACAAGTTGATCATAGTAGTTACTGTTAGTGTTAGTATAACAATTATTATCTGTTGCTACAGGTTCATCATAGTAGTTACTGTTAATGTTAGTATAACAATTATTATCTATTGCTACAGGTTGATCATAGTAGTTACTGTTAGTGTTAGTATAACAATTATTATCTATTGCTACAGGTTGATCATAGTAGTTACTGTTAGTGTTAGTATAACAATTATTATCTATTTTTACAAATTGATCATAGTAGTTACTGTTGGTATTATTATAACAATTCTTATGTATCTTTTACATGTTGATACAGTAGATACTGTTGGTATTAGTACTATAGAAAATGTAAGGTATCTCTTCACAAATGGGTAGTTAATGGACATATGATTAGCACTCTACAAATACCCTAACTTTGGGAGTAGAAAATGTATGTGATCAATTAATGTCGTTGGAGTATTTAATATATGTTTTACTCAGAGGTTAGCCTCATTAATTTTGAAGTTTAATATACATTTTGCGATGATAGAATGCCTAAATTTTTGTAAGTGCCGAGAGGGGTATTTGGCAAATGGCTTAATTTAGCCATGACTATAGGACTTCACTAATATAACCTTAATTAACTTGAGGTAGAAAGATCATTAATAGGCAGAGTAGAATATCATCGACTGAGACTCTACTCCTATATTTGTGAGGGTAAAAAGGTCATTGAGCTTAAGATCGCCAATCATATGATATAGTCTCATTGCGTATAGAGCAAGGATAGATAGGTCATTTTGATTGAGTGTCGGTCTCTTAAATCATTCATGCATAGGATAACTTAGAGTTAATGTACATAGTAGGGCTATGCTGTTACGGTCCTTGGGTTCGAGTCCCTAAACCAAATATGAGGTAACTGTTTATCAGTTTTCCCGGGTTGCAAGTCCCAAAATTCTTTCCCTGTTACTTCTCGGCTGCATGCTACGCAAGCATCCCGTGGGCTTAGATCCCTGAAAGTGAAAATAAAACAGGCTTTAGACCTGTAGGTTGAAAATCCTTGACCACCTTGATCCGGTGATTTACCCGCTAATTCCTAGCTCACTAAAAAGGAATCCGCCAATCCCTGGCTCGCCAATAAGGGATACACTTCTGTTGATGACAGAAGGGTGCGAGAGTGTGGTCCCACTGAATTAAAAGTGACCATGTGTACATCGTCTGTTAGTTATCTCTCACACCTAATAATACTTTATAACTATTTTATAATACTAGTTGGCGCCGACGCTTAAAAACAACCTTAATAATTGAACCTCATTTCCCCAATGCATTGCATCATTTATATATAATTACAGGATATTATATCACACTAGTACTTTTTGTATAATAGATCGGTCTGTCATGTTCAGTGACCTGTCATGTTCAGTGACCGGCAATAATTGTGCTTGCTTGACGCCCTGTGCGCTATATTTTTTTCAGGAGGTCGAGCACGGTAGGATTTTGCTTAGTAAGGCTTGGCTATTCAGTTTCAGGATTCTTTGGAGTTCTTTGGATCGCTGAGCTGTCGTAGGGTATTTATAATAATTATTTCATATTTCATCGTCTTAGTCTAATTCTCGTATTTAGAGTTAGTAGAGAATTTTATTCATTTTAATATAATTGAGTTATTTTCCGCTGCGTTTCTTTGGTAAGTAGATGTAGTTAATTTCGTTAGAAATAATACATCTGTGGGGTTTCATCCGTAGGATGCCCGACTTGTTAGGCCTTAGGATTTGCTTAATGATTTTTATCAGAAGGCGAATTTTGGAGCGTGACAATTATGACTCACCAGACCAACAAAAAAACGAACAGCAACAGCTCCTGACCGAACAGCAGCATATTGCATCCATGTTCTACGAACAGCCATCCGACGTTTAAAGTTGTTTGCTGTCGAGAATACACCAATAAAAAGATCCAATTTCTTGTGAGGCGGTAAAGGAACCACTTTGAGTGCTTCTAGGTCAACAATATGGTCCAAATCCTCTGATGTGGGTAAGCCACTGGCCAGGACAGAAAGTAACTTAAGATCACCAGAAATCCGCACTTCACTAACAAGCCAGGACTCCAGACTCTGAAAACAATCAAGACCCCCCAAAAAAATTGTAAAGTTTAACAACTGAAAAATACAAATATTGTATACACTTTCAAATTTCTAACAGAAAAAGGAAAAAGAAGTTACTTCACGATAGGCAAAGGATGTAATCTGCTTTCCATCAACAGTCATCTGGATCCCCTCCACTCCCACTCTAAGAGTAGCGACAGACAAATAGCCTTGCCTGAAAGGGAAATATTGCCTGGGTTTGTAGCTTTCCGTTCCATTGTTATGTCTACTAGTCATTGACTTTCGACTATCATTTTTACCCACCATCTCATTGCATTGGTCCAACTCGTCCACTGAAAGGATAAATTTGAATATATTAAAAAATGGTAGAAAAAAAAAAAGTAAACACAGGCTCATCGAAACTTCATCCCAGATACCCAACATTGACTATTCACGGCTATGCAGTATTTACTTTCAAGAAAGGTGACCTCCCATCTTGCCTTGCGGCTTTTTTATAAATACAAATACACTTTAACTTGTAATAATAGCCCAATTTAGATATACAAAATAAAAGGTAGGACATAGATACATACATTACAAAGAGCAGATTACAACAAATGAACTAGAGAGATAAATTGATAAGTCAAAGCATGGGGTCCTACAAGAAGGAAAACCGAGTGCCAACCTTATAATATATAGCCTCCAAGAGAAACTTCCAGAAGTAAAATACGAACAAGGGTATGAGTACCTTTCTTATTGTTATTCTGAGCAGATGGACACCGCTCCTCTTCACCCCAATCATGAGCTAGGGTCCATGTATTCTGTACAATTACAGGATCCTCAGTTTCCTTATCACCGTGAAGACGGACATTATAATGCAAGACAATTGGAGGATCTGGCTCTCCTGGAAGAGGCGTCCCTGTTAAGTCAATCCGGAAATTGCCGAGAAGACCATTTGGAATGCCGATTATAGTGATGGAAGAACCCTGAATCAATCCACAAGGAATCCGCAGCTTGTACCCACTATCTCCGAACTCTGTGGCACTCATTTTGTTAAGAAAATAGGGGCATTGTTTCTCCTTTGACTTTTCATGCAAACTTCCATTCCCATATTTTTCCTCTTCAAGTGAAGTCATTAGGGTATCCCAAGAAATCCCAGATTCTTTGATAGCCTCTATTGCATTGGGTAAACCTCCAGCATGACTAACTAACTCGTTCAAATAGTTCCATGTTTGCAAAGATTCCTTCTCGCGTGTGGTAAAATTTCTGGGAGCAAAAAGACTAGAAACTAATTTCGCGTTCGAAACAACAAATGTGACATTGTCTGAATTTTGGACTGCTGGTGGAATCCCACTGTGCAGCCATTCAAGGGGATTAGATGCATTGATGGAGAAGGAACTCGAAAGTAAACTTTCACCAATTGGATTCTTCATCACGCCATACCTCAAAACAAGCATAATAAACAAAAATGCAATGACAATGCCTCCGTACCATTTCTTTATCATTTTTGGATAACAACAACTCCTCACAAAAGGGTCTGATCATTGAAAGCTACTGATTGTTGTTGAAGAAAAATACGACCATAAAACAAGTTCTTAATAAAACTTCCCAGGATAGAATATTGATTCTAAACCCCCAGATGCCAATCCTATTACCATCCAAGATCTAGATAAAGTGATAGCCTTCAAATTCTGCAAACAGAAAGTTTCAGTCAACATTTATGAGCAAAAAATCTGACTGTGTATTAAGAGAGCTAATCAAAAGTCAAACGCCTCAAGAAGTTAAGCTGTCAAGTTCGGGTAAAAAGAAAATGGGGGAGAAAAGGTGAGAGGGAAACATAAACATTTAAAATATTATCACATGTATCATTAGCTGTGTAGACTTGGTAATTACACTCAAGTGGGGGAATAATAAATATAACTATAAAAGAATTCCATAAGATAAATCGACCCATGTGCAAGAAATTGGGCAGATGACGACTTCATACTTTCATGGGGCAGTATCTTTTGGTAATACACACGGTTCATTGGCTGTGTGAAGAGAAATAAACATCAAAACGTTATACACCGGGGAAGCTCATGGAGGCCGTTGGTATAGAAGGTTACTTGTTAGAGAGATAGTGTTCCGTTGACTGCCCATCAACTATATTATCAAGGATATTCATTTCAAAGATTTCACCCCAAATGGGGCAAAACCATTACTCAAGTGTAGAATGTATATGGGGTTCCTAGTGGAGCTGAATTGATCATTTTTCCTTCTCTCTTTTTGGGTATGGTTCTCTCCAAATCGTTTCTTCCATTCTACATTTGGTACGATAAAGCATTATCTCCGAACAAAAACAACAAACTGAGTAGATAAGCCTAGTTAAATACATGATGATTTCATAATCTCTGTATAAAAGGAAATTGCCAATATACCATAAAACCCCAACTTGCAAAAAAAAAAATTACAAGCTAAAACAGTAAATTCAGTAATAAAATAAGTAATTTCTACATCAACCAACTAACCAAGAACACTGTTTTTTCTTTCGATAATGCCAATTCAACATAAATCCCAAGATTCTAACCAGTCTCACAAAATGAAACACCAAACCATAGTTATCTAATCACTAAACTCCACAAAAATCACCATTTTTACAAACCCCAATCTGAAAATGAACTCCAAATGAGCCCAAAAGGTTCAAATCAAGCAAAAACAAGCAAACCCCACAAACAGATCCAACTTCCAAGTAAAGTAAACTAAAGAAAACACAGAGTCTAAAAATCAAAGTGAAGAAGAGTAAGTACAGGTCCAAATCTCAGAAAACAGAACTAGTTGCAGAGAGACGTACCTTTGAAGTGAAGTTGTTGGATGATAAAACAATCTTTAGAGTTGTTGGTTTCGATCTTTGTTTTGAAGTTGAAGTTGAAGTTTACGCCAAACTCACATTTCTATTTTATTAAACAACAAGTAGAAGAAGAAGAAGAAACATTGTTGACTTGTATTTACTATTTTGCCATTCTCAACTCTTTTGCACACAATTGCCGTCCGTCGGCAGTTAAACTGTAATTGTTACTAACAAGCCTATCATTGTAATTTACCACACTATGGATTGGATTTGGAGGGAGCTTCCCCAACTGCCTCCCTACAAGAAATAAAATACTCTACCTCGGTGTTTTCTTCTTGGATGGGAATTGATTTCAGGACCTCTTGGTTTTCCAGGTATTTACCCTACCAGCAGAACAAACCTGCCTCAACCTCGCTGTTTTGGTGATGAGAATTGATTTCAGGACCTCTTGGTTTTCCAGGTATTTACCCTACCAGCAGAACAAACCTCTTAGGTTACTACCAAGACGACCCAACCCATTTACGATGTCACAACAAAACTATAAACGTGCCTTCTCAACATTTCCGCCGGATAGAACATTTGACTATATATATAATAAGTTGGAAATGTTAATAATTTAAAGTGCGGGGTATTCTTGGATGGTTGGGGCTTGTGGTGAACAATTTATTTATTATAGTTTTGTAGATAATGCCTATGTTTAATTAGTTGTAGCCTTGTAGGATATCAGTATTTTGTTACAGAAGGTACAACTTGCATAGTAAAGTCTTCTTTCATGAAAAAAACCTAAGAAATAAAGAGGTGATAATGAGATGAGGATGACATTTCAGTCAAGAAACCTATTTGGAGTTGCTCTAAGTCAACACTTCACGCGTTTGTAAATGAAAATTGTTGATCACAGTAGCCTGAGCCTAGTTAGTCGTTACAAAACTACTTTGGTCTCGTGATCATGTCTTTGGATCCATTTTATGGATCAGAATGCATAAATTTTAAGCTCAAGCTCTTTTGAACTACTTACAATTCCGAACTACAGAATTTTCAAGGGACTACAAAGCTTGCAATATGAACTTATATTTGGCATATAAGACATGTACGCCTATATTATTAGATTAAGTCACAAGCGTCAGTTGATTAAATTTCAATCATAGATATTAGTGTATTAATTTCAACATATGATAAACTTAAATTGAATAATCGGCAGACCAACCCTGACACTGACCTAAGTCAAGTTGAATGTTATAAGTGTCACAAGTTTGGTCATTATGTTCACAGTTGTCCCAATAAGAAATCTGAAACTAATCACAAAGCTATGAATATTAGTATTACTTGGGATGATAGTGATGATGATTATAATAATAATAATAATAATAATAATCATCATCCCCAAGTAGTTGAGAATGGACAATATTGTGCACATCCTATTTTTTAAAATTGTAGTAATGATAATTTTGATGCTTTCAAACTTGAGAATTCTATTGAAAATCAAAGTAATCATGACAAAAATGTGTTTGAGGACCTGAATCTTGAAGACTTGTATGCTCAGACTTTTGCGAAGTGTATTAAATTTGATAAGCTTAACAAAGTCTTTAAAGACCAAGTTAATACACTTACGTGTGAACTTAAAAAAAAACTGATAATACAAGTCACGAGATAAAAATGCTTGAATATGAGAAACAATACCTCCATGACAAGGTTATGATTTTAGAGAAAGGAGTTCATGATGCGAAGGAGAAAATAAAATCAACTTTTAATGAACTACATACGGCCAAACTTGATGTAGTTTTATCTCAGTAGAAACTTGATTATTTTGTCATAGAGCAAAAAATATTGATAAAATATTATGTATGGGGAAAACGGATATTGATAAAAGGGGTATAGTATATGAGGAACATCTATTTAATGCCAAGACTCTTCAAGTCGTGAAATTTGTCAAAACAATTGCTTCTACATCATTGCCTAAACATAATATAATATCTTCCACTCGTAATCAAGCCAAGAGGTTCTCATACTCTCATATTTATTATTATAGAGTATGTGGTTGAAAGGGTCATATTGCATCTTATTATAGATTTGTTGGATCCTATCAACCATATGCTCGACCATTCTATGGAAAAATATATAACTTAAATGTGATTTCTACTAATATGAAAAAAAAGAATGTAAGTAGGTGGTTTGCCCAGGAAACATCACCTTGAAAGGTTAGTCGTGTTGTTTGGGTGTGAAAGGATGACTTGTCGCCACAGATAAGGTAATGAATCTAAACTGAAACGGGTTATCAGTATGCTCCAGTGATTAGGTATTTTTCTTACCCTATCTCAGTTTGATTAATTTTTATTATTTTTAGGACAGTATGGTATTGTTTTAATTTGATTTGCACTCTGCAATTTAAGAACTTTTGTATGTGAAATATTCTTACTTGACTTGGATTGTGCATTTGTGTTATATTCATTCATGGGATAATTATTTGGTAAAATCATAATTCACAATAGTCAGTGATTCTCATGTTTAAACTAAAATTAAAAACTCATTGTGATTAGAACCACGTAAGGATAACTATAGAGACTTCGTACCTAATGTTATGTGAGGATCTAGCCATTTTGCAAGCTTCAAGTGTTATTTCATAAAAAAAATCAGATTAAACATTTTGCTTTTTCATTATCTCATTTTTTATAATGAATTGTCAATGGTAACTACAAGTTCAAGTTAGTCTAATAGAACATTCTCTATACTTGATTCGAGACGAAAAATATACTATGTGAGACTGAAGATATGATAATAGACATTTTTATTGTTACATTTTTTTTGGCATTTGTAGAATAAAATATGTAAAGAACCTGTAATTAGTTTTCCCTTATTCTTTTTTTGTTTAGTGATTCAGAACAGCAACAACTACAGTAACTTCGAACACTTAGCAGCTACAGTAACCTCGAATACCAACATTAACTTCGAACTGCTACAGTAACTTCAAACTGCTACAGCTACAGTAACTTCGAACTCTTAACATCTACAGTAACTTCAAACTGCTAGAATATTAAGCTTCGTGACAACAGTTGATCTGAAAGAGTAACAAGATGATTAGCGCTCGAGGCATGGGTCGCACTATCTTTAAAGAGTATCTCGACGTAACTCGACTACTCTCCCAGGATACAACGAGCATGTACGCTGTAGCTTCACACCGGGAAGTCTACGTAAATGATGGTAGCACCTCAAGGTAAACCGTAATATCAAGTTGGGAGAGAGAGATGAATAGTGCTCAGAGAGAAAGAAGTTATGTGTTATATCTTCAAAAGTGGTGTTCCAATGGATATATATAGAGGAGTTGTGCAACGGCTTTATCCATAACGTACATGCATTTTAAAGTTGTGTAATGGCTTTATCCATAACGTACATGCGTTTTAAAGGCCTAAAGATCAGGTCTTCAATACTAACCATTTTGAGAGTAAAGACCAAGTCAAGAACAAACCCAAGCTCATAGGAGAATATTAAAGGTGAGCCCAAGCCCAAGGAGTTTATGAAAAAACCAACAATCCCCACTTTTAAAAAACTTTCTGAAGGAGAAAATAAACGAGATAACGGTTTCGATATATAGAGATGTACATAAGTAAAGGTGTCATTAGACTTGAACCTTTACGTAGTGGACAATCTTCAACGTGTAAGAATAATAAGTGATCAGAGTCTTGAATTCATTATTCGCTTTTATACAGTAAGGAAAACCACATACAACCCTACCAGGTGCAATTCCTAAATGTCAGCACATTTCGGCAATGCGCTTTATCCCAGTATAGGTGAAGGCTTTAAAGAATTTAGCCTAATTTCTCATAGGAAGCGGTCGCACTTCCACAATTACCTTGGTGAGTTTATGAAGAGTGTTCTTGTAGCTAGACACCCCACTCAAATAATGAGATATATAACTTATTAAGAGTTTAAGAAAACTCAGCCTAGCATTTGCTTTAAGATATCATGCACATTTACATTTATGTACAGCGAGATGAACTTTGGAGTGACAAGTTCCTTATTTTCATGATTCTATATCACAGTGATTTGTTTTCCCCATTGAACCTATTTCTTAGGATTTCCAGTCATTTAGGTTAGGTTCCCACCACTTGTGATTCTATAACAGGTTTTAGCCCCATCCATAAAGATGTGCTCCACACTTTGTCACGAGACAGTCCTTTCGTCAAAGGATATGCCAAATTGTTTTCTGATCTTACAAAGCCCACTATAACAGTACTAGATGCGAGGTAAGCTCTCATTATACTGTGCTTGAGACGTATCGCTAACTTTTTACCATTATAGTAATTGTTATTTACTCTGGCTATCGCAGCAGTACTATCTGAGTGGATCAGAATCGACGGTATAGGCCTATTCCACAAAGGAATATAAGACAAAAGGTCTTTCAACCAACTTGCCTCCTCACTAGTTGCAGCTAGTGCTACTAACTCAGACTCCATAGTCGACTGAGCTAGAATCGTTTGTTTCTTAGATCTCCAAGAAACATCCCCTCCAGCTATACTAAACACGTATCTGCTGGTGGCTTTAGAATCATCCGAAAATGAGTTCCAATTTGCATCACTAAATCCATCAAGGACCACGAGAAACTTCAGATAGTGTAAACCCAAGTTCATGGTTATTTTTAGGTACCGCATAACTCTATCAATAGCACCTCAGTGCGCCAAACTTGGTTTACTTGCAAATCTACATAGAACCCCTACAGCATAAGTTATATTGGGTCTAGTACAGTCTGTAGCATAGCGAAGGCTACCAATAATACTTGCGTATTCTCTCTGTCTAACTGCCTCCCCCAAGTTCTTTAAAAATTTAACTTATGGATCACAAAGAGTACAAGCAGGTCTACGGTAAAAATATTTGTACTTCTTCAAGATCTTTTCAATGTAATGAGATTGATCAAGAGTAATACCAGTGTTTATGCGTGTGATCTTCATGACTAAAATTACACTAGCCTCTCCTAGATCCTTCATATCAAAATTATTGTTAAACATGTTTTTGGTATCTAAAACGATATCAAGTATATAACCAAAAATAAGTAGATCATCAACGTATAGACATATCATAATACAACTTTCACCAGATACTTTATAATATAGACATTTATCAACAACGTTAATCTTAAAACCATTTGAAAGAAGTAATTGGTCAATTCTGTCGTGCCACTGTTTTGGAGCTTGCTTTAGACCGTATAAGGTATTGTTCAACTTGCAGACTTTGTGTTCCTCACCAGGTACCACAAAGCATTCATGCTGATCCATATATAATTCTTCTTCAAGCTCTTCATTTAAAAATGTGGTTTTTACATCCATTTGGTGAATAAACAAATCGTGCACGGCAGCAACGGCCAATAATACTCTAATGGTTGTCACACGAGTAACTAGGGAATATGTGTCGAAGAAATCAATATTTTCCTTTTGCACATATCTCTTTGCTACAAGTCTTGCCTTATATTTATTTATAGTACCATCTGGTTTAAGTTTTTTCTTTAATATCCATTTACACCCAATAAAACGACTACCAGGAGGTAAGTTAACTAAGTCTCAAGTTTTATTTGTAGTAAAAGAATCCATTTCATCATTAATGGCCTCTTGCCACAAATTAGCGTCACCTGAGGTTAACGCTTCTCTGATAGTATCGGGGTCCGATTCTAAGGTATGTACAACAAAATCATTACCAAAATCCTTAGCAATCTTTAAACGTTTACCTCTACGAAGTTCTGGGTCTGAATTATGAGAATCAACGGCTCTATGAATGTTTACTTGAGGTACATTAGTGGTCGAAGACGTAGAAGGTTGAGAACTTCCACTACTACCCCCACTGCCCCTCAGTAAGTAGGGAAACTTGTCCTTATAAAAATCAACATCAAGAGATTCAATTATTACATTATTCTTAATATCAAGAAACCTGTAAGCTTTACTGTTAATAGCATAACTAATGAAAACACATTCTAAAGTTCTACTAGCTAGTTTTATCCGTTTAGGATCAGGTTTACGAACATAGGCTAAACAACCCCAAACCTTAAAATAGCTAACATGGTTTTTTTTTTCTCCAAATTTCATAAGGTGATAATTCAGATGTGATATGAGGAATACGGTTAAAAACATGGCAAATAGATAATAAGGCTTCACCCCATAAAGATTTAGGTGATCAAAAACTAAGTAAAATAACAACTATTAACTCAATATACGTTATATTTGTGCGTTTAGCTTTACCGTTAGATTCTGGAGAATAAGAAGCAGTAGTTTTATGTATAATCCCTAAGGTTTCATATAAGTTTTAAAATTCATGTGAATCATACTCTGTGCCTCTATCACTACGAAATCTTTTAATGTGTCTATCAAACTGATTTTTCACCTCTGTTACATATGTCATAAACATATCTATAGCTTCACTTTTGTAATGCATTAGGTAAATCTAAGTATAGTTTGAGTTATTATCTATAAAAGTTATAAAATATTTTTTATTATTTCGAGTTAATGTACCGTTCATTTTGTAAATGTCAGAGTGTACTAAATCCAAAAGTTGTGATTCCCTTACAATACTTTTATGTGAGGTTTTAGTAATCTTAACTTGACTACAAGATTGACATTTATAAAAATTGTTTAAATCTACTTTGGGGATCATACCTAGTTTACTCATATGTACTAGCTTCTTGTTAACATTACATAGTCTAGAGTGGCAAATATTAAAAAAAGACAATAAGTAAACACAAACAGATTTATTCATTTAAATACTCAATTTGAACATTCCATTACAAGCAAAACCCTTTCCCACAAAAATCCTACCCTTAGTCAAAATGTACTGATCTGAGCCAATGGTCTACTGAAATTCTGCCTTGTTGAGAAGATAGCCAGAAACAATATTCTTCCTCATTTCAGGTGTGTGCATCACATCCTTCAGAGTCACTGTCCTTCCAGAGGTAAATACCAGTTTAACATCTCCAGTGCCTAGCACTTTGGTACAGTGGGAATCCCCAAGTAGCACATTCTGGTATTCAATTTCCTTGTAGGTCTTGAACCAATTGCGTTCATAGCATACATGCCTAGAAGTGCCCGAATCAGCCCACCACCCGTCGGTTCCACCGACCATGTTGATCTCCGTGATCATAGCCACTAAGGGCTCTTCGGTAACATTTGCCTGAGCAACAGGTTTACGGTTTTGGCAGTTTCTAAATATGTGTCCAGGCTTGTTACAGTTGAAGCGCAAAATAGAAACTGTTCCGTTATATGGTGGGGCTTGTTGGTTCGTTCCCTTATTAGGATTCTGGTGTTCTTCTGATAGTTATTTGGATTACCACCGTTAGGACGGTTGTTCCAATTACCGCCATTCTTAACCTTAAAAGGTTTCCCATTAGGTTTCAGATGGACCTTCCCTTTGGCTTGAACCAAAATGATTTTCTCTTTTAGGTCTTAATTTATAGATTCTTCTTCAACCCTAAGACTAGTAATAAAGTTCTCCATGGTAAGTTTCTTTGACTTGTGTCGTAGGATATTTTTATAGTCTTTCCAATTAGACGGTAATTTATCAATCATCACGGCAACTTAAAATTGTTCATCAAGAGGTATCCTTTCGGACACGATCTCATGCGCACTTCATTGTAACTCATGTGATTGGGTAATCACTGACTTTTCGTCGACCATAGTGAATTTGAGATATCGGCTTACGATAAACTTTTTAGAGCCTGCCTCTTTTGTATCATACTTCATCTGTAATGCTTCCCAAACGGCTTTCGCAGCTTCGGACTGTAGATAGTAATCATACAGTTCGTCTACTAAACCGTTCAGGATAAAATTTTGGCATTTGAAGTCAGCCTCAGTCCAGTTCGAAATTGGTTCTAAGGTTTTGTCATATTTATTTATAATCAGGTCAGGGTCTACCGCAAGTACAGGAATAGGAGGTTCAATTGGACATTCTTGTTATAAAACATAAACCACTTCCTTAAGTGTGAGATAAAATAACATATCTTGAAGTTGGGATCATCAAACTTAGAGGGTTTGTTGGAATCAAACTTCAGCACTTCTGAGGTAAGAGCCATATTATAGAAATAGTTACTCTTTAAAATTGTAGAATAAAATATGTAAAGAACCTGTAATTAGCTTTCCCTTTTTCGGTTTTTGTTTATTGATTCAGAACAACAACAACTACAGTAACATCAAACAACTATAGCTACAGTAACTTCGAACACTTAACAGCTACAGTAACTTTGAATACTAACATTACAAGATGCTACAGTAACTTCAAACTGCTACAATATTAAGCTTCGTGACAACAATTGATCTGAAAGAATAACAGGATGATTAGCGTTCGAGGCGTGGGTCGCACTTTCTTTAAAGAGTATCTCGACTACTCTCCCAGGATACAACGAGCAGGTATACTGTAGCTTCACACCAGGAAGTCTGCGTAAACGATGGTAGCACCTCAAGGTAAACTGTAATATAAAGTTGGGAGAGAGAGATGAATAGTGCTCAGAGAGTAGTTGTGGTTACTCCTCGTCAGAGATTGCACATGGAGCAACTACAACTGGATTGACACTGAACAGGTACGTAAGTTTGTACTTATTCGCTAAAAATTATCAAACCCTTAATATTTTACAAAAGGTCGAAAAGAAGTGATGTATTTTGGAGAAAATAGGTTTCTGTTCGAACAAGCTTTTGTTATATTCCAATAGACCTTGTTTGATTAGACTTTTTCTCTGTTCGAACAGGTTACTAAGAATTTTGTTCCTTCGAATAAGATATTGGTTATGTTCAAATAAAATATTGTCTGTTCGAACAGACTATTTTTCTTTTCGAACAGAGTTTGGGTTTTCAATTTTTTAATAAAAAACATTATTTCTTATTTCACCTTTTAACTCTTCAAAAAAACCTAATTTTATAGGGTTTGAGATTTCAGAAAGAAGAGAGATTTTAATGAGCGATTCAATGTGAAGTAAAACTCAAATTGAATCAATAAAAAATTAAGAAACCTAAATCCAATTTTAGATTTTGTGAGTTTAAGCGATTCAAGCTTTGAAACTTTGGTGCGTTATCCGAGGCGTGGCGTTGCGATAACGTGAAATTGATTGTAAGGAGTTCAATTAGAAGAAATGTGCGCTTATTGAGTCTATAAGTAATTAAATTCTTGTAATTTTGTTTTAATATTGGATTGTTTAGCTGTCGGACGATTCGACAACGACCTGTGGGTTTTTCTCCTGAGAAAGGTTTCCCACAGGGTTAAAATTGTTTGTTATTGTGTTTAATTTACTTTTGCTTGTTAATACTAGATAATTGAACCAACTTGAATTAGGTCAGGGTTAGGTCGTTAATTCAAAGATTTCGTACATATTAATTTTGACCTAAATTAATCGAAATTGAAGTCTCAAGTATTTAAAACTTTCATTAACAACTTGGAAATAAATATTTTCCAAATGAAAAAGATAGTTTGCAGATTTTTTTTTCAAAATTTGAGATGTTTATTAATTTTAAGAGTCGTGAATTTGGATTGCAAGGTGTTGCAGATAAATTTTTACCACAACCTAGTGCAGCATCTTGTGAAGAGATTTTTACCCCCACTGCAATCGCTTGCAATGCACCACAATGCATTCGGCGAACCAATCACTCTGAAGTGTCGAATACCTACAACCCGGTGTGTTTGCATCTGGATGCAATAAACCAAGCACACCGTAGGTTTATACAATTTGGTAATGCTTAGTAGTTGGTTAAAAAAATATCGGATTGGATTTTATTCAAAAGAATCGGATTGGATGTTATTTGAAAGAATCAGATCTAGGGGTGTAACTTTTGACTGAATTTCCAAATTTTTCCGATTTTCGATCCGATTTTTCTGATTTTGGAACACTATTTTACAGTTCCGATTTCCGAAAATCCGATTTCCGAATTTTTCCGAAAAATTTCGGATCGGAATCGGAACAGATTTTGCAGTTCCGAAATTCCAAATTTTTCGATCCAATTTCCTATCTGATAATTCTGAATATATTATGATCCGATTTATTCTGAAAAACATTCCGAATATCCATCCGATCTTATTATTTCGAAAATTTATAAGTTAAACACTTAAACGTATATCTGAACTAGGGCTCCATTCTCCACTCCTCTGCCTCCGCCGACTCTTCTTCACCACCGACTCTTTTCCACTGCCTCCACCTCCACTTCGCCATCGACTCTTCTCCACTGCCTCCACTTCACTGACCAGTAGTCCACTCCTCTGGAGATCATTTCACTTTGATTTGAAGAAGAATCTTGGGTGTACATATCCAGTATCCATCTCCACTGCCTCCACTTTGATTTGAAGAAGAATCTTTGAATATTTGATTTTAAATCTCTACTGCCTCTGTACAGTAGTTTCATAGGTGACTCTCTCTCTCTATCTCTTTTTCTCTCTCTCTCTAGGTTGGCAACAGTATATCACAAGTAAAACAGTATCTTGATTTGGGTTTGATTTCCGAATTTTTTTTCTAATTATTCCGAAAATACATTATGAAATTATTCCGAAAATATATTCCGAATTTTTTTTCCGAATTATTTCGAATTCCGAAATTTCCGAATATTCTGAATTCGGAAATATTTATGCAGTTCCGAAAAAAATTGGATCGGATCGGAATAAATTTTCCAGTTCCGAAAAAAATTGGAAAAATTCCGACTAGGCTCATTTCCGATCCGATCCGATCCGAAAACAGGCCTAATCAGATCGGATCTTATTCAAAAAAATGGGATCGGGAATTCAAAATGGTAAAAGGCAATCCAATATTTTTCTAGAAAAAAATCAAAAGTTTGGAAAAAAAATTATAGCCTTAGAGTACTGACATTGCGTAAGTGAATTAAATCGCAAGTATTCAATGCCAGAGCTAGGAATTAGGTTTGAGTGGGGCCAAATAATATAAGTATACGGAAAAGGTGGGGTTTCGGGGGTGGGAGCCCCCGAAATTTTTGTGGATATTGAAGATTATACATTGAAAAATTCCTTCATATCTAAACGTAGGATGGATGGGTAATAGATACTAGAACATTGCATTTACTTCACAAAAGATTTAGTTATGTAATGGTTTATGGCATTATGTGGTCTCTATGGTTTTTTTTATAGACTTACAGTGGAAAATAAATAAATAAATTATATTAACATAAAAAGTAGCTTTTGTAAATATAGAAACTCTTGTCAATCCTAAAGTATAGAGGGAAATTTGTAAGGAGATAAATATTTTTATAGATATAATCTATGAGAGAGATCTAAGGATATAACACTTAGGAATTTTTGAGGAGGAAAATTCTAATATGGCAAAAAATTAGAATAAAATTACCATAAAACTGCTTTGGACATTCTATAGGCTGGAAATAAGGATATACTAGTACACTACCAAAGATTTCTGAAAATCTCAGTGAGGGCAGCTGCCCTCCGCTATTAGGGCTCTACAGAGAAATCGACGAAACTATGAAACCGAACCGGGCCGAACCGACAATTTTTTTTCCGATTTTTAACAGGGTTGGTTCAATTTTCGGTTCGAAAATGATGAACCGGGCTACCCCGGTTCGGTTACTGGTTACCCACCCCCGGTTAACCGACCAAACTGAACCGGAGGGGTTATAACTTAAGTAACTCTATTCTCTCTCTACTCTTAGTTATTCTCTAACCTCTATTCTCTCAACCTCTCATTCTCTTTTGAGTTTTGGAATACCTCCACCAACCCATCAATTATATAACATTAAGAAAGCTCAAACATCAGATCTACAACAAACATCAAACATCAAACCATCATATCTACAACAAATCATACCATTACCGATTAAGAAAAAGCTCTGCCTCAAAACTAGATCTACAACATCACCATTGGAGATCATCAACATCAAGAAAGCTCTTTTAAGTTCTGAAAGAGAGTTGGATTGGTGGGAAAGGGAGGTCTTATTTGGATTGGTGGGAAAGGGAGATCTTCTTTGGATTTACAACATCAAGATCAAGATCTACAACATCAATATCCCATCAAAATTTCAGATTCTATCTTCTTTGGTGGGAGGTCTTCTTTGGTGGGAAAGGGAGGTCTGCCCCAAAACCAGATTTACAACATCAATATCCCATCAAAATCTCCAAATTCTGTTTTTTGTTTTCAAATTTGTATAATCTTCAGTAAGCTGTATAATTTTTGTATAAAAACCGAATAGAAAAACTGAACCGAACCGCACCGACCGGTTTGGTTTTAGTCCGGTTAATTCTGAGGCCGGTTCGGTTTCGGTTCATTGTTATGAAAAACCGAAGTACCCCGGTTCGGTTCGCGGTTTAGGGCCAAAACCGGATCGTGTACAACCCTACCCGCTGGTTCCTATGTGGCTCCGCCAATGCAAACATTTAGACTAGGAATTGCATTCTCTCACTCGTGTAAAATGTAAATATGCATGTATTCATTTTTTTTTATCCTCGGGTAACCCAAAGTCCCAAACCTATCTCATGTTTTATTCATCAGGTTCGTGGTGTGCCCATCCTAATTGCACACACCAACACCACACCACTTTTATATATATATATATATATATATATATATATATATATATATTTGTATGCTGGAGGTATTCGGGCCTTCACACCCGCAAACCGTGAATTCCCGACTAGATCCTCTAGGGTTAGTGCAATAGCCCGCAAACCACATGAATCGGGCAAGCCGGCCTTATACTAACCTCGAAATCCACACAGAGGTGAGAATCAAACCCTTGACCTAGCTCCGAAGTCTCATAACTTAAGCTATTCGCAGTTGGTCACACACCACGCCACTTGTTTGAAGTCTCTACACGTTCTGTATTTTCCCTAATTCTCGTCACGTGCCACCACCACTAACAAAAGGAAAAGGGAAAATGTGGGAAACCCAAAAAAAGACCCGCCACGCCCAAATTTTAAACCCACCAAACCCCTCTTTATCTTTCTCTCATCTCTCTCTCTCTCTCCCTCATCTCTCAAACAATGACGCCCTCGACTCGAAGCAAGAAGAGATCATCTCGAGAGCCAACTGCAGAGTCATCATCATCTCCCGCAGATCTCAAACGCCCTAAACTCGACAAAGACGAACTCATCAACATCGAAGAAGAGGAAGAAGAAGACTTCGATGACTCCTCCGCCTGTAGTCCCGAAACCCTAGTGTTTGAAATTGAGAAGAAACCTACAAGGAGCAAAAAGGCCACTGTCAAACCAACCTCGTTGTCGAAAAGGGGGAAGGAGAAGGCCGATGATGCCGATTGTCGCTTTATCGGAGAGCCGATACCTGATTCGGAAGCATGGGAGAGGTGGCCGGAGAGATACACCCCGAAGGAGGTGAGGAGGAGGAGTAATTAGGGTTTTGGGGGTTTTGTTATTTTTAGGGCTAATTTGTTGTTTGTTTATTTCAGAAGGGGGTTATCGGAACAAGTACTGCGAAAGAGGTGACGAAGGCGAGGAGGCATTACAAGAAGGCTGAGATTGATGGGGTTGTTTATAATTTGTATGATGATGCTAATATTAAGGTTTGTTTTCTCATTTTACTCCTTTCCTGTAATTGTTTCTGCAAAAATTAGGTTTTTGGAGTAAATGTTTTTTTTGTTTTTCCTTAAATTTTTTGTTGCATTTGTTAGCCGCTATTAAGTAAAAACCCTTGAAATGTAAGTAGATGCTTGCAATTAGTTACCTAACTTACTTGTGATTTTCTGTGATGGGCATATTGTGTATGTTTGGGGATGATACTATCATAAACCCCTTTGTATTGAAATTTGTTAGTATTTATCATTCGAATAAAAACTAGAGTTGGCAAGTGTAAGCATATGATATATGATTATTGGCGTATTAATTTTCTCAAATAAGTATTTATGCTTATATTTGTGGTTTTGTGTATCTATATCTATATCTCTGTATGGGAAGTAACTCATGAATTGGATTGCCATAAATATTTTACACTCAATTTAAAATCATCCATCTCTTTTTGGGGTTTGTATTGGCCACCGAGATACATATTTATTTCTTAGAAAGATGTATTAGTTAAAAAAGAATGACACCATTGTATATATTCCATTACGGCTTTGCATTGTCGTTATTCAACATATGCCCTTGTTGTAATATTAGTTGTTTTATTGAGATACACTTCACCCTTTGGATAAGTGGTGCTACTATAGTGAAGAAATCTTGACTAATACGCTGGAAATTACACACGTTTTACTTTACGATTGAGAAACAGTATTCACTATGCTTGCTAACTAAACTTTTATCAAATTCTAATTTTTATTTCTATACCAGGGAGAAGATGAAGGCGGTGATTATATCGGAAGAATTGTCGAGTTTTTCGAAGATATTGAGAATGAGTCATATTTTACGGCACAATGGTTTTTCAAAGCTGTTGACACGGTATGATATGTACTACTTGCATACAGATGAGATTCTTCATTTTTTCTTGTGTAAATTATAACATTCAACTTCTCTTTATATGTTTTTCAGGTTATTCAAAACCAAGAACATCTCGTAGGTGAAAGTCGTGTCTTCTACTCAGATGTAAGGGATGAAAATCCCCTAAATTGTATCATGTCTAAGCTCAATATTGTCCGGGTTGAGCCAAATGTATATCCATTCTTCTTCACTCTTTCCCTTGATACAATTATCATGCCACTTCATTCATTTCAATCTTATTCTTATTGTGTTTTGTAATTGATGTACATGGTAAACAGATCAATCTGGCAGTCAAGGAGGCAAAACTCCCACCATGTGACTATTACTACGATATGACATACTCCGAGCCCTATTCATCAATTGCAACATTTCCCAAAGGTAATTATTAATTTGCAAGATGTAGGTATATGTATTTTCTTTGTCTGAGTTCATTTTATACATTTGTATTTTTTTTTCATATATATATATATATGTATTGAAGTGAAAATACTTGTAGTTAATATTTTGTCCAGTACTAATAAACTTTGTTTGTGTTAGATTGTGCGAAAGCTTACCCGGAACAAGAATTGTCCTCAACTATTTCAAGTGAGGCAAGTTGCGAGACGGGGTTAGCTGAAACTATACCAGAGCACGAGAGATCTTACATTGTTCAAAGATATCAGGATTCGGAAATGAAGTTGTTAGATTTATATTCTGGGTGTGGAGCCATGTCTACTGGCCTATGCCTTGGTGCAGCGATAGCTGGAGTTAAACTTGTAACGGTAAGTCAATTAGTTGAACATTGTATCAAATGTACTCACAACTATGATACATCTGTAAATAATTATCTATTTTATTGTATTTTCTTGTTCTTATGGCATGTATTGTTATTGGTTTTGCAGAGGTGGGCCGTGGACTTTAACAAGTATGCTTGTGAAAGTCTTAAGGAAAACCATCCTGAGACTGAGGTATATTTTGCCCTTGTAGAAGTTACAACATATATCTTTATATTCTAATGCATATTCAACAATCTTTATTCCAAAAAACACATTAGGAAGTGAGTTGTTCTTTTGCCGATTGTCTATGTTTCCTTTTTCTATTGGGTTATTTTTTGGTTCTAGATGACTAATTTAAATTTTTTGTCCTGTATTAGTAGTGAAAATATTTTCACGGAAATGAAGAATATTATAGTCTAGTATTAATGAGGAGACCAAATTTAGGCATCCCTTACAATTCGTGTTATGCTATTCACATATACTATGGATTTCAAGGAGATTTGTAAATTCTGTCACTTGCTTTTGTTTTCTTTGTCAAAATCTATGTATAAGTATTTATAAAATTGCAAAGAATATGCATTTCAAGTAAACATTCTCAGTTCAATCTTACAGGTTAGAAACGAAAAGGCCGATGATTTCTTGAAGTTGTTGCACGAGTGGGAAAAGCTCTGCAAAGATTTCTCTTTAGTTGGAACCCGGCGTTCACAAATCTCAGTTCCAACCAGTGTTGAAGAGGAAGTCAGTGATGACGAACCCATTGAAGATGGAGAATTTGAAGTTGGAAAATTGGTCAGCATTTGTTTTGGAGACCCAAAAGAAACAGGGGAACGTGGACTATATTTTAAGGTAACTTCTACCAAAAATTATTTGTTCGTTAAATTTCTATAATGGCTTATAACCTTGCATATTGTATTTATTTTTTGTAGTTGGTGTTTGATGTTATTGGTCGGGATGATATCTACTAATGTATTGAAAATAGGATTTTGCAAATACAGTTATCCATGGGAACCCTTTTACAATAGTTGAACCAGACCTGGACCCAAAATATCTGCTCACGCTGCAAGGCCATTTTGAGTCGGGTCCAAATTGATGTAACTTGTAAAACCTAGGGGTTAACTTGGTGGATCCTGGCATTTTTCTTTTTCTTTCAGTTCCCTGCTTAAATTAATAATATAGCCCTGTAATAGGTGGTGTTGTACACCTACTTCAGGGGTTTTCAGACGTCTTCAAGGCATAGCACCGCCTTCTCTTGATTGATTGTATGAAGGGCTGATTTAGTTTTCACACCTTGACCTTGAGCAAATATCAAAAATAAGAATGTCTACATGCACCAATATGCACCTTGTAGCTTAGGTCATTCTGGTTCTTTCTTATGTTTGGGAAAACAGAAGATCTGCCAAATATTTTATTTAACTTTACTTCTTAGTATGTGCTGGTCCTGAAAGTTTCCAGCTGTTTAGAACTCATAACCAAATATGAACTGGAACTGGAGTAATGCCCTAAAATGGTACTGGTTTTTATGCAATTAAAACATTCCAGGAGATGACCCATAGGCACGAAAGATTTTGATTCCGATCCAACCTTTAGTTAAACCTTGTGAATTCAGCGGAGTTGATTCTAATTTTAATGGGCTTGCTTGTGTTCTGTACTGAATTTGTTTGTTTGTTTTCGCAAACATTATGTTTATTAGATGTCATAAGAAAGCAAATGAAATACCCATCTGTGAATCAAGTGCTTGAATCATCTTGTGCGTAGCAAGTGTTTGAGTGAACCTGTACCTGCTCAATACCAGTTTAGGTTCTGGATTCTCTCTTCTACAATTCTCAGGTAGATTTTTTTTTGGGATTTTCCTATCATCAGACAGGCCTCATGCTGGCGTATCATTTTTCATTAGATAAAAAAATCTGAGCCAAAATTTCTTTCCAGTGATCAATTTTATCAGATTTTAGCTTTCCAGTGCCACATACCATTTTGCTGAAGTGTCACAATGAATTTGATGTCTTGTTCACTGTTTACACCAATGATAGCTGCTACACAATCTTCTCCTGTCCAGTCAGACTGCCAAAAGTTCTTACTCCCTGTTTCAAGGACCCAATCTTGAAAAAACAAATATGCCAAGGACCCAAGTGCTATTTGCTTGTTCTGTCTGAATCAGTAGAAATCCAGTTTTTCATTGCTTATAAGCTTGCACACCATCCAGCACTGCTACAACCTCCCAGAAGTTTTTATTTTTTTCACATACTAGGTCCATATGATATGAAGAGGTCTAAAGCACTTTCAAATTCCAATACTTTTTCAGAAGAAAACTGACTTTCATATCATGCAAGTCTTTGAAGCCTAGGTCACCTTCTGATTTTTTCGATGCACTAAGAAATAAGTATTTGATCATTAATATGCATGTGAGAAGGCATTCCGCTTATAACGAGAGAAAAAAACTTCAAAGTTACACTTGTGGGTTAGAAAGCATGTCATATTTTAAAGCATTATTATACTTGCCGCATTTTTGTATGTTGCCATGTTATTCTGAATCCAAGTTAGCTAGTTGTTTGCTTCGTTCTAGTTATGAATTTTATATTCATTTTGATCTGCAAGGCTGTTACTGTAAACCAAATTTAATTTCTTTTATAATTTCTTTTTATTATTATGTTCTGTCGTTATTTAGGTGAGTTGGAAGGGTTTTGGTCCTGATGAAGATACTTGGGAGCCTGTAGAGGGGCTTAGGTATGTAGGCTTTTACTAGTTCATATATATTTTTATTATTTTTTATTTATTTTTTGCATGAATGTTAGTTGCATTTGGAATTTCATCCCTTACTATCTACTTTCTCCTCAGCAAATAAACTTCTCATTCCTTTACTGTTTACTTTATCTCAGCGATTGTGAAGGAAAGATCAAAGAATTTGTGACACGGGGTTACCATGATAACATTATACCGCTTCCTGTAAGTATGCTATAATGTGTGCGACTTTTCATTACTTTCAGTTTTTGAAGAAGCTACTTTTTTTGAATCATTCGTTGATCATTTGTCTTTTATTCTTTCTGATATTTGTGTTTTTTATTTATTTTCTAGGGTGATGTAGATGTTATTTGTGGTGGTCCGCCATGCCAGGGGATTAGCGGTTTCAACCGATTTCGAAATACAGTGGATCCGTTGAAAGATTTAAAAAATCAACAAGTTGTTGTGTATATGGACATTGTAGACTTCTTGAAGCCAAAGTATGTTCTCATGGAGAATGTAGTTGATATTTTGAAGTTATGTGACGGTCTTCTCGGTCGATATGCTTTCGGGCGGCTTGTATCGATGAACTACCAAGCTAGAATTGGGATGATGGCAGCTGGTTGCTATGGATTGCCTCAATACCGCATGCGCATGTTCATGTGGGGCGCTCTTCCTACTGAAGTAAGTGCACACAACATCTCTTTCAATTTGGTCATGGAGTTGTTTTTTCATGCTCTATTTCCATTTTGCAGAACTTGCCCCAATATGCTTTACCAACTCATGAAGTTGTTGCTCGCGGAGGTATCCCCAATAAATTTGAGGTATTCAATATTTCCTGTGTTCATTTGAATGTCTATAAATTTCAAATTTCTTCAGACTAAAGACCACTATAATTTTTTAAATAACCAGCAATGTGCTGTTGCACATGACAAAGATCAAGACTACGAATTACAGAAGGCTCTATACCTCAAGGATGCAATTTCGGATTTACCTGCAGTATGCGCATTAAACTTCATATTTCAGTTATTAATCATTTTTATGGGGACTGCTACACTATACCAAATCATTTTATTTTAATATGTGCAGGTCACAAATTCTGAGACTCGAGATGAAATGCCATATGGAAGTCATGCTCGGACAGAGTTCCAAAAGAGTATAAGGCAACTCAAACACGGTAAGCCAGTTTTATTTTTTCGAATTGATCAAGTAGTAAATGGTTATGTGATTATATGCACCAGAAGGTGTTGTGCATGCTCAGATTGCTTCTTGGTGCTATGTTAATGATAGGTCGTGATTTTCTTGGTGATAGGTGATGTTGTCTTTGTATATTTAAGCTAAATGTTGGGTTAAAGGTCTGTCTATCCATCCTCGGAATTTCTTTAAACTTAAAGCCTGCTAGAAACACTATGGACAATTACCATTTTGTTACAGGCATCTAATTCCCGCCAGGTGTTCTTTGTATGCATGGGAAAACTCTTTCATTATTTACTCGATAATTGAAGACCACCTTCCCTTCGGATATAAAGGTCACACTATGAAGTTTGACCCAGAAGTGTCCACCCACAAACAAATCTGTTTCAAGACTCGTCCACACTGAATTCTATTCCCGAATTTTATCTGCTTGTCCTATAACTTCTCTTACACTTTTTAAAATGTATAAGGGAGCTGATTCCATGCGCATTCATGTAGAATAGAATAATAAGAAGCTATCATTAACTTTTTCATGCTAAGGTGTAAATAGTCTGAGCTCTCACCTTCACTTTGGATAATGTGGAGATCTATTTGATTCTTCAAGTTGATTGCTGTATTGTAGTATCCTTACTGGTACATTAGGCATTCTTAGCACGTCCTTTGCATGCAGAGCTGATAGGTTCCACCGCTTCCACGCCAAGCACTTCAGAGGCTGCCATGTTATATGATCACCGACCATTGCAATTAAATGATGACGACTATGGACGCGTGTGTCGAATTCCCAAAAAAAAGGTTCTTATTAATATGTTATTTCCACCTTAAATAAACACATTATAATGATACATTTTCTTTACTTTCTTTTTCATTCTCCTTTTGCAGGGTGCAAATTTTAGAGACCTACCTGGTGTTTTAGTTAATGAAAACAACATTGTTAGTCGGGATACATCAGTTCCGATTGAACTTTTGCCATCTGGAAGTCTTTTGGTAATACCTAATTTTCGTCAATTATTTGCCTCCTACCACTCCTACTTTCACTAATTAGATCATCTTATTATTTTTTTAGATTCCAAATTATGCCATAAGTTTCATCAAAGGAAGATCCACCAAGTAAGAATTGTTTCTTCTAACATACAAGATTCAGGTCGTGGCAATATGATTCCTTACATTTGTTTTTTCAAACTATTTTATTTGGTTTAGGCCTTTTGCTCGTCTGTGGTGGGATGAAACGGTCCCAACCGTCGTGACCAGAGCAGAGCCTCATAATCAGGTATTTTAGTTTTAGCTCTTTGTTTTCAATATGCACTTTAAAGTATACATAAATAATTATATCCTAATATAAATATCTGCAGAGGATTATACATCCTGAGCAAGATCGAGTTCTTTCGATACGTGAAAACGCTAGGTTACAGGGATTTCCAGATTTCTACAAGCTCTCAGGACCAATCAAAGAGAGGTACCTCAAGATTTGGTTCATTGCCTTCTGACTTTGTAGTAATTTATAATGACAAAGTTGAACCCAAATTAATTTTCTTATTTGGGGAAATAATGTGCATTTTCCAACAACATACAATGGAGTTCCAAGAGTTTGTGCGTATCCAATGGAGTTCCTTCATGCATAACAATCTAATAGTAACACAGTCAACTGGCACCTGTATATCCCTCCACTCCAATCTAATTGTAACAGTAACTGATAGTGCAGTTTATTCCAATCCTACTCCCATGCATTATTCACTACTTTCGCTGTTATATGCCACTTAACCGAACTATTCAGAATATATACCACGATACCTCTTGTTGTGTGAGAAATCCCCTTCTCCAGACCCCAGTACATGTGCAGTATTACAGCTCAAAAATTACTTCTTTTGGAAAAACTCTACATGTGTAGAGAACACTTCATTGATTGAATTCCTTAATTTGATGAGTAACTTAACTTATGTCAAACAAGCTTATGGCTTACCTGTTGTATACTTTATTTTGTGACAACAAAAATTTGCTTTCATCTTTATTGTTTTAACTGAATTGCTTGTGATATTGTATTATTATTGGTCTGCGGCATGTCTGTATTTTGAGTCATGCCTATAATCAGTTTAAAGGCTAATTAAAAGTGTTTCCTTCATCTTATAGGTACATACAGGTTGGGAATGCCGTTGCAGTACCCGTTGCTCGGGCTTTAGGATATGCATTGGGTTTGGCGATAAAGCGCACGTGTGAAGATGGTCCGCTGTTGACCCTTCCACCAAACTTTCCCAACTGCCCTATGCGGTCTTCTTCACAGGAGGTTGATGTTTTAGATGCTGAGGTTTGATTTAAAGATGCAGTGCTACATTCTGGTGTGCCAATTTGTTCGAGTTGGCTAGATTAGTTTCTTTTTGACCTTCAAATTAGCATATGCATCATTGAGTTATTTGGTTTAGCAAGAAGGGGAGGTGCCAAACTTTTCTGTTGAATTTTAACATCATATATGCTCAGACTTTGTTATCAACATAATGCGAAGTGATATTTGTCCGATTTTGTGTTCTCAATGTAATGTGAACTGATTTTGGACCTCTTGGTATTTATTGATCAAAGTTACTATGCTCTTTGTTGTTGTGTGTACCTTTTGGTATTTATGGATCAAAGTTAATATGCTCTTTGTTGTCTGTGCCTTTTTACTCTATACTAGACTGTCTTAACGGAAAGTTGTCTGAGGTCACTCACTTCAGTGTTGTTAGTATTAAATAACTGCTGATTAGTTATATGCGACATTGTGTGAATATATTTATTCAATTAGTGGATCATATTACAATATAATCCAGAAATTCAGTATTTGTGCATAATCTTATAGCATCAATGCATACATCAAGTTATCAATCTATTTGAAGTTTTCTCAGAAGGATGGGAACTCGATTAATGATGAACACCTTCTCTTTGGAAATAAAGGGCATTCGATCAAGTAGGACCCATTCTTGTCGACACAAATAAATCTCGTAAAGCTGATTGTTTTTGGCCCCATCGATGTTGCATTGGATCCCCGGTATATATATCCAATTGCTTGTTTTATTGCTTAAGCTATAATTTTTTTCATCTGGATTGATTCCTGATCTATGAAAGATGTTGAGGAGATCTACTTGTTTCTTCAAGTTGAGAGCTGAATCGAAGTATTGGCGCGGGTTTAATATGGATTCCGAACAAGTCCCATGTTTCATTCATTCATGCGTCCAAAATTTGTTTCGGTCCCAATTGGGGCAAGTTAGAGTTGGCCATTTACTTTGTATTGTAGTCTTCGGGACGGAGATCTATACATATGGGGACGGCACAAAACAATTATTGCACTATCATTACTTTTATAGCAAACACCTTCTAATGTTTGCAAACAATTATTCGAAATAGAAAAAAAAAAAAGAAACAAAACTTTTAGCTTTTTCTCACGTCATTTTGATGTGAATCAACTCTCATGATCGTTTCTCACATGCCATAGGTTATTTATATTTATCTTCTTTTGATTCAAACCTCTCCATTGCTCTTGAGATGCTCAGTAAAACTTAAGGACTTGCTTGTTTAGCCAACACTAAAATATGAGATTACGTTCTCGATTGAAAGCACGAGCTTAGCCATTCCCAACAGATTTGTACTAAGTTCTAGATTTGGGTATGATTTATTTGGAGAGAAGAATGAGTTTGGGAATGGAGACAAAGGGAGATGAGGATGAGGAGAGCATAGGTGTAGGAGAAAGATAAAGAGAGGATTGGTAATGAGTTAAGTTTATGTGGTAGATATTGAGAGTTGAATGGTCAAAAACACTAAATTCATATAATATCCTTATATACGGTTCGGTTCGATTCGGTTCAGTTTTAGTTGGTTTACAGTGTTCGAAAACTGAAACCGAACCGACACGATCGGTTTTTGCAAATGTGGAACCGAAAACCAAACCGATACTGCCAAAAACTGATAAAAAGCTCGCGGTTCGGCTTGGTCTGGTTCAGTTTCTGGTTTGTCAATTTTTATTGGACAACCCTACTACGTTATATTGTTTTTCAGTTGTTGAAGTTGAAGTTAAAAATTATGTTTAATTTATTTCAATTTGTGCTTTTAGTTTATGTTTTATATTAGAAGATACCCTAATATTGAATTTGGTCTAATTAGCGTAATATACTTCTTGTTAAGAGTTGGGTCCAGCCCAATCTAAGAGCCGCCTTTTAGGGTTATGAGGAGAGTTTGAGTAGGTTTGGTAACCTATATTGTAGGGTTATCTTCTTTGTATTACGTACAGAGAAACAATTCTCAAATCAATATAAAATCTCTATTCTCTCTATTGCTCTCAAGATATAGAACTGGTAGTTTGATTATATTATTTTCTAACATGTTATCAGCACGTAAGCTAGTGGATCAAGATAAGAAGAAAATCATTCTCCAATCAACATTTTCAGGGAATTCTTGCGATCAGGAGAGGTATTTTAAAGATTTCTAAATTTAGATTCAATTTCTATCTAATCAATGTTTTATGATATTTAAATATGGATTAGTAGTATTTTTCTCTATTTTTTTCGGATTAAAAATAACCAATTTCGGTAATTTTTACCCTTGATTAAGGATTGAAATTACTTTCTATGTGGACATCGGATAGAGGCGAGACTAATTTGGTTAGATAACTTATCCCACGAGCTTTTCAACTGTATATGGCACGTCTCAGGGAGATGCCCCAATCACCGGGAAACTCACTTTAAAACTAGGCAGTTTCACAGCCAAAAATGACATTTTTAGGTAAGATAACGTCAGAAAAAATAATATATATATATTAATAATTATCTATTGATGACATCAGCAGTGACATGTGTCGAGGACACATGGCATGTTGACGTGGTAGGCACGTGGCAGTCACCGGACGACCACCGGACAATCACCGGAGTGACACGTGGCAAACACGTGTTGCACGTTTGGGACACGTGTGACCGGGTCAAACCGGTCCAGGCCTTGACCCAGACCGAGTTAGAATGGTCTAAGACCGGTTCAGACACTAAAACGGCTATAAAAAGCCCAATTCTTGGTCAAATTGAGTCTATTTTTTAAAATTCTTATTGATTGAACCTACCCCGCGGGGGACCCATTTTTAATTTTTTTTATGATTTTTTTTATGAATTTTTTTTGGGAACAGATGTCTTGTATAAGAAAGCTGATTCACTTATATAGGATACAAACAAATGGATTAATACCTATTTAAGTATCTTGCGATAGCTAATATGATATTAATGGTATTCCCCTAGGATACTAATTATCATGATCTGGGGATCAAAGGTAATACGAAACCAAGACTAATTTAGAATACGACTAGGAGTCATATTTAAATCACAGTTTATTGTCAAGGGTAAACATTTAGAGCTCAATTAGGAATTGACTCAGTCTTATTTTTAAAAACTTGGTGTTTGAGGAACCAATTTTTCGTATCTAGATGCAATCAGATGCTACATGATAACATTTAGAGGTATATGAAACTAATAACAACCTATAGTACCCTAGAATGTTAGTTCAAAGGTAGACATAATCAACCTATCTTGTGAACCCAGCAGACTTCGGGGTGGGACCATTTTTCTGCTAAACATCTAATACCCCTTATATTCGTAGCAAATGGGTCATTTGGCTAGAATATACCAACCTTATAGAACTTTAGGGATTAGAACACCTTAGTTGTTAAAATAAGGAACGTAACATTTAGTGGTTTTGAATAGCTGTATTGGCTAAGACTCTATTAAAACATACTTTAAGGTTAAGATCACCATTTTACGGGGTAAAATTGGGATTTGACTCTTAATAAAATATCATAAGTATAACGCCATGAACAGGGTTCACTTGCAACTAATGATTGAGAATCATGTACTTCATTGCACTATATAATATGAACCACAAGTAATAATTAGAAATCATGTACTTAAATAAAATTTCATTAGTAATAGGATATGAACAAAGTTCACTTACAAGTAATGATTAAGAATCACTGACTTGAATACTATGAATTGCCTTAAGTAATGATTGTAAATTATGTACCTAAATTGGATTTCATAAGTAATAGGATATAAAAAAGGTTCACCTACAAGTAATGATTGGGAATCACTGACTTAAATACTATGAATTGTCTTTACGCAAGAAATATTTATCAAGTACTACTACTGGTATTGATCTATATGCATAATAGATGTTGGTGACACACAAAATATTGAGTACTTCCCATACTGTAATTTCTATTTCAGGTACAAATAAACTTGACATGTATGAATACTGAAATCCATTTGCTATTGCAGAATCTGGAAAAGACTATTGTTGAGAACAATGAGTCTCTAAATAACAAAGTAGGAGCTTTATTTGACACCCTCACCTCCATATTCAGGAAGGCCTGATAATGGATATTACCTTATACTATAATAGTATTATACGACTGCGGCAAATTTTTTCATTCAGCAGTGCAACTCCACTATAATCTCACATGGAGAAATAGTTGAAGTAAATAGAGATATTTGGAATATTTTATTATATTTTCTACTCTTCAAATATTGCGCTTCCAATACAACATTTGATAAATCACTGTGTACGTAGACTTAATTTGAGTTTTCCCCATTTATGAGTAAAACAATGAGCAACTGGTTAGGAACCTCAAGCTTATGCCTACTAAGAGTAAGCATATGGCAGGGTGGCATAATGTTGGTTCTAGTGACAGGTAAAGTTGCAGACAGGGTCGCAACTGTGGATAGACGAGAGGTAGTAACAATGGCAGGATTAAATTTCAGGTATCAGTAACCTGAGGCAAGATGATCAAGAAGTTTACCAATGGACCAAAATAGAATAGGAAGAATTCTAAAATGGATACGAGATAGTCGGGTACGGGATTGCAATTGCACCCCAGATGATCTAAAGAGATAATCCCCAGACTTATTACGTGATTGCAGCTGGTACCGACCACGCTACGACAAAGTTTATGGCCATAGATTTTTCTCATGATACCAATGTAATTTTGGATCAAGTTCTAAGAATGAACAACAATAAATTCTTAATAGATAAATGATGTCACCTAAAGAGCATTGCCAAGTAGTAACATTACTTGTTGCATAGTAGTAGTTTTGCTTTATTAGTTATATTACTGACTGAGTTGGGAACTCTTCAGTGTTTAGTTTAATAGAATAATCGTGACATGTACTGGTTTGGTATCCCATCTATGAGATTGTTCTATTTGATTTTGTCTGTGAATTTATTACTTAGGAAGTAGTTAAATTCCATGTATGATAGTTGATCTACTATATACAACCCGCCTATGGATCTGTCTGCTCATTAAGCATAACCGATAATCAGATGAGTGACGGCACATATCTAAAAGACATTAGTACCACGCACTCGATTCTTTTTTGAGATATGAATATATTTCTTGTCTAACCTTGTGCATCGGGGATGACATTAATATCATTGGCATGGCCAACATGATAAAATACACTGAGTGCGTCATGCTATTACTCTTTAACGGTACAATACGGGGTATCTAGTCCACTTTATAAACTAGTAAATCTAGCCAAATTTTATTGAGTTTAGGGAGATACATGATAATGCTTATAATATAATGACTATCAGAGAAAATGACAGACAAGGTTCTGTGTATTCACTCTATGTTTAAAGGTTAGAACATGCTATTGAAGCAGATTTCAATACACTCCTCATGGCTCGGATAGTGAGGGGGATTATCGGGATTACATCTTAACTTTACTTAAAATGAGAGAAGATCCAAAGAGTGTACGTGTAACGATTGCTTTCAAGGAAAGTCTATTATTTTATCCTAGTATGACCAAGGTAGAGTAGGATTTCCAGCCTTTGCTTCAAACGCATCCATAGAGACACATGTTGACCTATCCATCCACATTGTAGCCCACTTAAATATTTATGGTCATAATAGACACATCTAGGAGATAGTCTTACGTTTGCATATTCATAAAATCTAGGAATGCAACATTAGCACGACTTCTCACTTAGATCATTTGATCGCAAGCTCAGTTCCTGGATTAACCGATCAAAGTCGATCGATGCGACTTGACGGGGGGTTGAGATTATGACTCACAGGTTTTTGATGATTATTTTACTGCTAAATGAGATAGATGATTGAGCATCGTGATTACCCCATACCATACCCAACTCGGGATTGACGGAAAACTTAATCAAACAATTTAGGATAATTCCTAGGCCGCTGTTATTGAGATCACATCTTCCGGCTAGTGTGTGGGATTTGCTTTCTTGCTCCCACAACACTGATTAGTGGTCATCCCATACTAAATCATCGAAATTTTTTTCTTCCAAAAATGACTATTAACTGGGTCGGAGCTCCGTGTTGCTCATCGACGAACATTTGGATGCTATGTATAGGTATTAATCATACCACAATGTATAAATATGGGACCCTTAACGTCGGCCTGGTATTATGAGGGTTATGATTCACATTTATTACTAAATATTTAGAACCCACTAGTGACATATATACTGCAGGGCAGATAATTGTCACTTTGATGAAAAAATATTCCCAGCATTGGAGGGAGATATGACAGTCAATGCTAATGATGTTTCCAAGAGATATTGGAGAACACCATCGTTATCTCATCTAGATCCCTATACATAAGTTAGGTGACAATAAGGTTCAACAGATTACAAACCTCCAATAGGTCCTAAATGAATTGCTAGACACATTCATAGACACTATTAAAGTACCATAAGTGAATGTACCTACAAGTAATACACCTATACAACAGAACGTTATGGGGGAACTAGTACTGTAACTGAACGTTCCATGTAAATTAGTACCGCAAACGAATATGAGGTTCGCTCTTAGTTCGGAGCACCGTTAGAAGAAAGTATTCTTAGCCGGGGAGCTGCAGAATAGGGACAAATATGACTAATAGTATAGTCGGTTCATCGAGGATGGAACCACCCATCGAGGCAATAGTAGCTACGAGACCAGTTGATGCATTATGAGACTAGCCCAGGGTGGCACATACGTAAGATAATAATGAGATCTCGATCTATTAAAAGTCTGTAATAAGTACAACGTAGGATCGTTCGGTAGACATTTATCGACAATGTATTCATATTCGCTGTTGTGCTCGCCATTAAGGATGAGAATTCAGAATCAATTATTGTAAATAACTGTATGTTGTTGTATAATGGCCAAAGTGGGCGTCTGGAATCCAAGCGGAGTTCAGCTTGCTAGCATAATGCAAAGTGATACAATTGAGCCTGTCTGTTATAAATAGGAAATGTACGAAAACATGATTAATTCGGAGAGATAATTTGGTCAAGGCAAGACTAGTTGCCTAGGAAATCTTTAAGAGATCAGGCATCGATTGCAGTGTGACATATTACCCGTTTATGGATGCTATAACGTTTTGGTACTGATCAGTCTGTTAAGTTGTCGAGGACAAGTTAGACATGCGTCTAATGTAAATACCGCGTATCTATATGAGAAACTAAATATGGATATCTACATGAAGCTACCTGGGTAGATATAAGCTTCAAGAAGCAATTACGCCCGACACACGAGGTGTGTACATAATAAAGCTGGAAAAGTTATTACTGACTTGAAGCAATTAGGGCCCATGAGACATAGTAAGTTGATTGAGTATTTGAAGGTCGGGGACTTTGTAAATATCCTTATCTGTCTATGCATTTTTATTTAGAACATATATATTAGCTTCACTCATCATAACAATGTATTAAATGATTTGGATATCATTAGACCTCAGGGGGAGATTGCGAGATCCGTCGAATACCTTGAGAATTCAAAATAAAAGACCTTGGGAAATCAAGTAGTGTCTCGATTTATTGATCTAACATCTTGGTAGTGACTTCCTCATACACCAAGAAATATATATCGGAAAAGTTATCTAACACTTCGGTATAGATGTAGCACATGGTGCTAAGTCGTTTATTGCTCGTTCATCAGTTGGGTGTGGACAACGACATCTTCCACTATCCTAATGGGGGGAGAAACTCCCAAGGCCGTGGTGCCATAGCTAGGAGGTATTTTTCTATAGTTAGCTGGGTATACTAGACCCAATGACTCATTTGTAGTAAACTGTTTGGCTTGCCATAGTTCTGTTCCTACCCAAAGGTACTAGATTGAGATCAGGCACATTCTAAGGTATCTAATTGGTATAAAAATCTAGGGTCTGTTCTACTCGAAATGGTAAATGCAAAAGTATAGAGTACGCCGATACAAAATAGTTTTCAGACCCACATAACGGCCATTGCCAGATGGATTATGTGTTTTTATACAGGGATATATAAATATTCTTGGAAATCGATGAAGCAGACGGCGGTAGCTACATCCTCGAACCACGAGGAGATTCTTGCACTTTATAAAGATGGTAAAAAATGATGGTTACACTCCAAGATACATCAACTAAAGTTGTGGCGTGCTCTATCTAAGATAAAACATCGACTATGTATGAAGACAATTCAACTTGCATCATTCAAGTCAATGACAATTTATCAATGGCTACAAAATGAAGCACATTTCACAGAAGCCATTCCATCCTTATGAATTACAAAAGGCAAATGAGATTGGCGTTGTTGAAGATATTTCAGGAGATATCTTTGTAAACCTATTCACGAAGACTCTTGCACCACTTACGTTCAAGCAGTTAGTACACGGAATCGGTATGCAAAAGATTTATTTATCAATATCTCAGGGAGATAGATTTCGGGGAGATTGACGTCAGGTGAAGTAGTCCCAGCCTGACGTGGACACATGTATGTTGTACTCTTTTTCCTGATAGTGCAGTTTTTATCCTAGGAGGTTTTACTAATTAGAGGTTTTGATAAGGCAATATATATGCGTCTACAGCCTATACAGGGCATAAGATTGTACTCTTTCCTTGCACAAATTTTTGCCTAAGGGGGTTTTGCTAGGCAGAGGTTTTAATTAGGCAAGTCGTCCTAGTATAGAACACCCTATGGGGGTGTGTTAGGAGTTGGGTCTAGCCCAAACTAGGAGCCCAACATGGTTAGGGTGTCCTATTGGACTCCTAACAAGCCCATAAGCCTTTCAGGGTTATGAGAAGTGTTTGAGTAGGTTTGGTAACCTATATTATAGGGTTATCTACTTTGTATTATGTACAGAGAAGCAGTTCTCAAATCAATATAAAATCTCTCTTCTCTCTATTGCTTGAAAACGTGGCATATTGAGGAATTATATCAGTAGTGCGATGAGACCTCAATAAATCACATTTTGCGCATCTTTATCCTCACTCTAGGGGGTATAAATGAATTTAAATGGCGCCCTTCCAAGTATGGGAAATTCTCCATTAAATATTCTTATCGGGAACTCATGTCTGGCCAAATAGAAAATCTTAATTGGCCCCCAAATGACTTTTGAAGGTTTGGAAAAATAAAACAACTCTTAGGGCCCAAATGTTAGGATGGAAATGTCTTTAAAATATGGTTCCTTGTAGATTAAAATTTGTAGGGCAAATGAATATATATGATATCTCATGCCCTATGTGCTCTTTCTCAACTAAAACCTTACACCACCTTCTTCTTGACTGCCCTTTTGCGAGGGCAGTCTGATTTGGCATGGAGTTTGGTTGTCTTCTCCATCGATTTGCATATTTGAATGTTAGCGAATGGATCTCCTGGTGGATAAAACCACCTTACGATTGACCGTGAACTTTGGACCCTTGTGACACTTACAATTTATTAGATGATTTGGAAGGCTAGATGTGAAATTTCTTTTTAAAATAAACCTCTAAATCCATGGCAAATCTCAACAACTATTAGCAAAATTATTTTAAAGGAACCGTGTAGACGAGAGGAGAGTTATAATATCAAGGTACCTTGGAGTATCCCGACCTCTGGCTGGGAAAATATTAACGATGATGCTTCATTTTGTAAAGATAAAATGTTTAATGATATTGGTTTAGTACTTCGAAATGATAGTAATGAATTTGGTGCAACCCGAGCTTCAAACTGCATATTTGCAACCATTAAAGAAGGTGAGGCACTAGTCGTACAGGGTGGAGTCCTTTTGGCTAGGGAACGACGAATAAATAATGTCGTCATTGAAACGGATGCATAAGCAGTCAACTCTTTTTGTCGGAATGGAAGTGCAACAGTTTCGTGGACAACTAAAGTAATCTTGCAGGATAGTTTGACTATTTTTTGTCATTTTGATAATATGTGTATTATGTTTGTACCTTGCAGTGCAAACTTAGTAGCTCATGAAATTATAACTAGGCCTATGGCTGATAAATATAGTATGACTTGGTGTGCCCCCCCCCCTCCCCCCGGTGGCTCCATGACGCCCTAAAGGGAGACAATACCACTTTTATAATGCTTTCTAGAATATAATAATTTTATGTTTTGCTGATAAAAAAAGAAGATTATTAAATAGAAATTAGGACTTTAAATACTAAAAGATGCAAACTTTCCAAAATCGGACCCAGGGAACAATAAATTAGAAAATCGATACTAGCAAGAGGAAAAACTAATTTTACCCCTACTGAAGTTTGAATATTATAGCAGACAACCATTTAATTTTTGCAGGCACGTAGGCTCCACAAGTACGAATTTCATTTTCGAAAAAAAATAAAAATGTTCGAATCATTTAAAAATAATATATCACGCCGCGCGTCATTTCCATTTCTAATATTATTTGTCATTTGTTTCATGGGAATTTATCACGCCTTTTAAAGAAATAAACCATGTAATAAGGCAGACTTTGTCACAAATTCTGTTATTAATTATTTATCATTTGTTTCAGGGAATGATATTATTTGTCATTTGTTTCATGGGAATTTGTCACGCTTTCAAAGAAATTAGCCATGTAATAAGGCAGACTTTGTCACCATTTAAGTTATTGTTTGTCATTTTTTTTAGAGGAAGGGTTGGTTAGGGTATAACTCGCGATACTGGCAAAAGGAAATTTCAATTTCCCCATACTGAAGTTTGAATATTACAGTAGGTTTACAGGCCGTAGGCTCCACAAGTCACTTCCGAAATAATAATAAAAGTTTGAATCATTTAAAAATAATATATCACGCCATGTGCCCAAATTTAATTTGTCGATGTACATATGCCATTACCATTTCAAGACATGTAAGGTGGACTTTGTCACCATGTTATTTGTTTCAGTAAAATTTGTCACGCGTTTAACCAAATTAGCTAAATGAAATAAGGCCGACTCTGTCACTATTTCTTGTATTATTTGTCATTTGTTTCGGTTTAAGGTTTCACGTCCAATTCACACGAGTTCGTCTTGTTTTTGGCACAAAAAATGATCTATTCCTCAAACAGTTTCTTCTAATCTCGACTGCAAAAACCGCAACAATCGTCCCGATTCATACAATCGTTTTCTTACAATTATCGAGTCTTGTGTGTATGATTTCAATAACAAATTGTGTGTGTGATTACTGCCTACCAAGTACTTGATTAAAGTTGGTTTTTTCTTTCACAATGATGAAGTCTAATAAACAAGTGAGTAATGAGCCATTTGGTGAGAAGAAGGCCACCACCAATGCTAAAAATTATACATCTCGGTGTACAACTTTATGACTTTATAACATGTTTATACTCTACCTGAAGAGGAGATGGGTGTTCTTCGTACCATATGTATTACACCGTTACTGTTGATTAAACCAATAACGACGATGTCGACATTGGTTGTAGAAATATTTGATCATCATCTCGGTGATATGAAGTTCCAATTTGGGGAGACGATAATTCTAATGAAACCAATTGATGTTTGCATGATTTTGGGGCTACGTGTTTCTTCTATTCCCAATGATTTCGCATTTGTTGATCATGAGTATGTAATGGATCAGTTAACATATGTTCATTTGAGAGATGAACATTTGATTGAGGAATATCCGGTTTATTTGAGAGAGGAACATCAGTAGGGATAGTTTCAAAGGTTTATTTGATTGAGGAATATCAGGTTTATTTGAGAGAGAAACATCAGTAGGGATAGTTTTAAAGGTTTATTTGATTGAGGAACATCATCCACTAAAGGTTCAAACCTACGTGGATCAATCCCTCTGTGGTTTGTTTCAGGTTCAGGATCAGGAAATGAGTTATGACGTAAAGATCCCCTCACTTAAAACATCTAAATATCTTTGGTGGTGGATAACCATTTACCTGAACCAATATCTTTGGTGGTAGATACCCTTTGCCTAAACCAGTATCTTTGGTGGTGGACAACCCTTTACTTGAACCGAAGTTCTGGGAGTTCTGGGAAGGTACCCTACGCTAATTAACAATCAATATGTGAAAGCTTGTGCTGGGATTGCTTTTATGCATATTGATCATTACGGTAGAGTCCCGGACTAATGAAATTGTACATGCACAACCATAGATGTGTGCGCTCAAAAAATTGGGAGGATCCTTTTCTGATCATTGGCCGTATTGGCTTTGGATCCTACTACCTCATGGCAGAGAAAGGCATCCGAATACCAAACCCCTAGAACACTAGGAGATTGAAACAATATTATCGCTAAAAGCCTAGTTCCCAAGTACAAAATACCTTTATTCTCATTCTTTATATTCCAAAAGTAAGATTTTAATCTCCAACAGTTTATATATTCTTTTCTACTCAATGAAAACTTTCAAAAAAATTCCTACATTATTCTCTATAGATATACTTGTAGTATCTACTAAATCTCCAAGATTAAAGCAAAGGTAACACTAGCTTTTAATTGATACATCTATAGTTAGAGATTAAAGCATAGGTAACACTAGCTTTCAATCGATACATCTATACAAATATCTGCGTTTAAAACAAAGGTAATACTAGTTTTAATCAATGATCTATACTATCTCTAAATCACAAGATAAAGCATAGGTAACAACACTAGCTTTCTTCTCTTTAACATCTACCATACAGAAGCAGCATGTCACTTATACAGGTTTCTCTTATGGAAGGTCAGTTGCGCTTACCTGTACGTGGGAGGCAAGGAAGCCATAAAATCTGATGCTCAAGCAGCTATAATATCTCTTCCTCACTCTACTCGTTATGCAGTACTGAGGCCTATATCAGTTTCTATAGAGTTTAGGCAATTGACACGATCTACTTCAGCATTGCAGATACAACCTTTGAGTATTAAACAATAATGTAATGTATCCCTTTCAAACTTCAGCCTCTTTACTTCTACAAAATAGGCAATTACTGCCATTATCTCCCTCGAGTGCACCTCATCCATGGAAATCCTGTGTCGATTCGGAACGGCCAACTCAGCAAAATTCACCTTTAGTTTCTTATGATGTTTGCCCTAATGAGCGTAATGGGCATTACCTCGCTCTAAATGTCTCTCTCAGTTTGACATGGCTTCAGTCAATTGCGACACTAATCCCATCAACTTCTCTTGCTCCGCTCGATTTTTCTTTCTTAACTCCACCAATTCACTATGTAGTGCCACTACCTCCACATCATATTCATCACATCCCCCGATACTAGCGTTCTTTAACATCTCATCCTTTATCTTGATAGCTTCATTTAACTCTTTCTCTTTGAGGAGTGAAACCTATAACCTATCACCACTCTCTATAGCTTATTCATTTGCTTTCCTTACGGAAACTCGAACGAAGACTAAATCTGCCTCCAACTCTTTAATTCGAGCTTGGGTATTAGAAATATCACCCTTCATAGTCTCAACCTCGGCGTCATTCTTTCTCTTCTTCGACCTCTCTCCAACCTCGACCTTCTTGCTATGCGAATTTGCTAAGTCTGCCTTCAACTTTGCCACTCGCTCATTCAGTTTGTCATATTAATTTTGGGTGACCAGCAGATTAATATATTTTACTTGCACGACCTCATTCAGCTTCTCTACTTCACTTTCGGCACTAGCCAAATCAGCTCGTGCGTTCACTAGTTCGAGTTCCTTCTTGTCCACTTGCCTCCTTAAACAAGCCAAATTATCCTTCAGATATTTTACTTTAACCTCTAGCATTCTGATGCGGTATTGCACGACATCCGCATCCTTACTTCTCGCTCCCAACAATTCTACCTTACTATTTAACTTTGCTACTTCATTCTGCACAATAGCAAGCTTTCCTTTTAGTTTTTCCTTTTTAGCATCTTTACTTTCTATCTGCTGGGTCAGTTCATTCACAGTCTTCTTCGCTTCAGCAAGCTTGATCTCCACTTTGACATACTAATCCACGCTATCTTTACTTGCCTCTTTCATCCTTTCAAAATCGAGCTTACTCTCATAATTGCAATCCAGAGCATATTCTTTACTAGCTCGAACAACTTCTAACTCAGCCTGCACAGACAGCTCGATTGAACAATACTTCATAGATACAATCAATAAGCTACAGTTTTCTATACACATATCTACAAACAGTTTTATCTATCACAAGCCACCAAAATGAGATTATACTTAACCCTCCAATTATGAAATTATCTCACACTGATAGCCATACTATCTACATCTCGGAATCAGATGACACCGTTAATTCTATAATATTTCAAGGTACACGCTTTCTACATTCTCATTATCTATAATTCTAAAACGGTCTGATTATACTTCTAGGATTAATTTTGTTAACATGATTTTTATCTACCCTCTTAGATTATTTTTTCTCTTTTCTCTTATGCTAACTCTCGAAAATTAAAAAACGAGCAAGTTAAATATTTCGACCTATTTTCTAACTTGTAGCTCTGTGTGCGAAGTCAACAGAGTTGATAAAGAGTTTTGCTCCTTAGCGAGCTCTCTCTCAAAATCTTGAATTCTAAGGCACAAACCTTTAAGTTCCCACAAATCAATATTTACAACATCTCTTAGACTACTTCATAATTATCCTCTAAATGTATCTCATACAATAACAGTCTTCAACTTACAAAAAATAAAACTTTGAAGTTTACTCTACCTTCTCATCCTCTCCTCCATGGTTTTCTAAATCAGTTCAGGCCGAGACCACATCCAACCCTTTCACAGTCTCCTGAGGAGAGTTACCTTCAACATCAAGCTCCTCTTCAACATCAGCCTCCTCAACTTCGACAAAATGCTCCTCTATAATAGCCTCAATATCGGGAATGGAGTATCCAACTTCAAGGAACTTCTGACCGAGGTTGTTGCGAGCAACTGAAGCTTCCTCTACTTTCATCTTCGACTCTTATATGAGTTTGAACATCGTATCCCAGAACGAATCCTTTAGGTCGGATATCGAAGAGCTCGAACGCTCCTTTTGTTGTGTTAAATTGGCCTCGAGTTGAGTAACCTTCAAGTCGAATATCTTAGAGGTTGGATTCCTTTCAACACACGAGAAACCTACAACAAAAAGGAAACATTTCAGTTCAAAAATAGCACAAGAATCAAGCAAAACGAACGTTTCCCTTACCCTACAAAGCTTCAACTTCACAAACATGTCCAAATCCTCAAAACCTTCTTGAGCTACCACCCTCAGCCTGTTCTCTACAGCCAACAACTCATCCTCCATAATGGGACTACTCCTAGACTCCTTCACCTCACTTACTGAAGCAGAAACGTCTACCTTTTCTCTTTTTTGAACTCATTCTGACATCTCCACTCTCTGTGGTTGTCGAGTTCGACCCATCAACTTTTGGATTCTTCCTTTTTGGGTGCCTTTGAATTAATTTACTCGATGTCACCCCCAAAGGCTTTGACTTTAGAGAAATCGATGCCACCTTCACTAGTGTCGGACGTCCTTCAACGTCCGATGCTGCCTTTCCTACATCTCCCGTGGTTGCGCCAGTTCCATTCATTTTTCTTTTAGCTTGCGACTCCTGCACTTTTTTCGACCTATTGTTAACCCTTTTAAATCTGCTTATTTTGAGCTCACCCGATAATCTTGAGATTCGATCCTTCTCGAGCTATGGTATCAATCAGTGGTTCCGTTCTCGCCACTTGAAATTGATGCTCTGCACGAACACAACACATTGTTACATACAGACAGAACGCTAACACAAAAACAACAGTTCGATATTACAAATAATTACTTACTTTTCTTTACAGTTGTATTTATAAGATTCATGGGTTCATCATCCACATTTTGGAGACAATTTCCCTTCACCCATATCAAGTTATCATTCCATACTCGTCCTGCCGAATTTAGATCGAAAAACTGAGGTCAAGATGAACTAGAAGAGAAGTACGCGCCCCCAGTCACCGCATAGTATTTTACAGTATAATACCGTAAAACATCTAAAGTAGTTGTTCTCCTCTCCACCCCCTTAAAATTTTACCTTATATTCAGATTATCGCACACATTTATCACTTCCAACATATTCCCATTCAGTTGGGTAGGGCAGGCCTTAATGACATTCAAAATCCCATTAGCAAGATTGTTTAAAAGGCACCATCAGTCCAAAATCTAACTGGGATAGATAACATAAGATCCCTGGTCTAGATTACTATTGATACCCCCATGGAAGTACTCAAAGGAAATAAACTCATCCACTCCCCTCTCAGATTTCTCATGCTTCACATTAGGCATTAAAAAAAGTATTCATCACCATTTTCAACCGTACACCCCCCCTAAACGACCTTCCGACATGTTTTATCACCTCACCCCATACGCCACCTAAACTGCCTATAATTTTACAAAGCTCCTTGAAAACATCTGAATCAACAGGATATGGTACGAAGTTCCCAGGGAAATCTGGAAACTCTAATTTATCCTTTCCCCTCCACCTCTAACTCTACTGCATCATACCTCTCCGTTCTTAACTTGCCCCCCCTACACACAGACAAATTCTACATTATCAATTTCTACAGTTACAACCAAAATCAATCGACCAGAGGTCAAAGTCTCCATGTCAAGAGTATGCTCAAAATTGAGGCTAATTCTTAAAAGCATAGCCTTCTCACTCCTCTACCTACATACAGGTCCAGGTATTCCAATCAAATTTCTTTATAATATATATATATATATATATATATATATATATATATATATATATATATATATGCACACATCATACAATAATATATATGCTTTTCCATGCAACACACAAAATTACAGAGAAACAACACCACTTTTCACAAGTTTCCTAAAAATAGTAAAATTTTAAATTTTAAATACACACAAAAATAGTAAACTTCACATCCATCACCATACGATTCTTCTAAATCACAGCAACACAAAAACGAAACATCAACAATGACCCACTAACCTTCAATGTCTGAATACGAATCTGGGATATTGTACGCCTCCTCTTTCACACTAGTATTTCGCACCAAGGTTTTTTTATCCAACTCCAAAATAAAGACCCCCATTTCCCTTCAATTTCGATGGCTACTTTCGTTTACTATATCTCTCTCTCTCAAATCTCTGCAACTCAATTTTTTTTTTCTCTCTCTAGTTTTTAGTCTCCCTTTGCTTTGCAAACGTTTGAATGGAATAGAGGAATGACTATTTATATTTTCTCTCACCAACCGCTGGCTGTTATTGGGGCTCACACAAGTTGCCCTCAGTTTTGGAATCGAGGCATTCCTTCCACTATTCATATCAGACGATTCATACCTTTTGGGTAAAGACACATTTCCATTACTACCCCAAGTCCTATATTTAAATGTATCTCTCTCTCTCTCTCTTTCTAACCTAAATAACTATCACATCTTCCCACACTCATGATGACACACTCCAATTACACGCAATCGAACTTTGTCTCCAACAAAAACAAAACCTGCTACTCTGATTCTTGCTTTTCTACTCCTATAACGTATACCACATATGACGTCATTTCCAATGCTACACCATTTCAAAATTCAAATGTTTATTTACAAGAACATTCACAACAACCAAGGAACATATTCAGCACAGAAATGTTCTCACTTTATTTTACTTACATTTATTCGAACTAACAGAAGTTTGCCCTCTCAAACATAGTCATACATAAAACATCCAAGATTCCCTAGGACGCCACACCTAATCAGTCCATTCCCAGTAATTCTTTCATCTTCCTCAGCTATTTTTTCCAGGGCAATTTTCTTCACCGTCATTTTTCAAGCTTCGGGCTCTACGATCAATTCACGAAATACCTCACACCAAATGTGATGCCCAACCTCGTTCTCCCTCGCCCTCGCCCTCAAAGTCAAACCATCAAATTGTATTACAAATTTAGGTAAATTGACATCATAATCAAGCCTCCCAAATATCCTATCATGAATTTCAACAACCTTTATCGCTAAACTCCCCTCGGACGCATTTTGAGCTCTCTGAGAACGAGTCCTCCCCATCATTCCTCCTTTAAATTATTATTTCCATCTAATTTATACCCAACGATTATGAACATGTAAAATACCCCCAATTCAGCATATAAGAAAATGATATGTATCAAATCCCCCTTATCCCAAAATTCTACACCCTCTAATCCAGCTAAAATTTATTTGATTTTATCTTCTCAATACGAGCTCACCATGTATATATGAGATATTTGACCTTATGTTTTGCGAACTAATCACAAACTCTATTACACATGTTTTACCTTCTCTACCACATATCCACACAGATCAAATTTTTTGTTTTAAGCTCAGTCGCCCCAAAATTTAATAATCGGTAAGCTTGACCAAATACTTGATTCGAAGCTGTGCAGGTCAGGGAATCCACAGATTCGCCCCATGAACAACTGAGCCATAGACAAGTTCAGACTCAGTCATTTACTTAAAACAATAATCATCAGAGTAAAGAAAGAATAATAAAGCGGAAGCAAAAAATATATATACATATCAGACTAAAATCAGAATACAATATCTCGAATAAAGTACAACGACATGTGCTAAGATCACATACAAAAAGTCTAAACTAAAGAAGATCTGCAGCGGTAAAACTGGCTCCAATCAGGCTGAAGCTCACAGCAATCCAAGCTACTCGACCTCTGAAAGGGTTGAACAAAGCGAGAATGAGCAAAACCATGGCTCACTACTAACCCAACAGAGCTAAATAACCTACTAAATAACAGGGTACAAAGAAGAGAGTGAGGTGAATGAGATATAAAAGTTTTAAAGTAAAAGAATAGTAACTAAGTGGTTAAGATCCAGATAGAGTTATAAAAACAGAAGAATAAAGATAAGAGTTTAGAGAAAAGGAATGGTGACAATGAATAATGATAAGTGATGATGATATGATATGACATGATAAACTGGGATAATCCCACAATTATCCCAAATGCTGAATGCTATGATATGCTCTGCAACAGTCCTAATGCTGAATGATTTGATGTTTTAAAACGTGTTACAATCCTATTATAATATTGGTTGATCAACCGCTAACATGTTTACCTTAAAGAGATCTGTTAAGGGGATAAAATGGGTATGATTTTTGTCAAACTCGACCAAGCTAATGGATACTCACTTGATCAAAGTGTTCCGGGCTTTTCAACCCACGGAGCGTCCAAACTGTATTTTCATACCAAGGAATTTCAACCTCACCGAGGATAAGTCTAGCAACGGATTCATACTGTCTCATACCTTCCCAAATTCCTGGATGGGTATTAAAGGTATGATAGTATTCACAGCCAGTTCTTCACCTACTATTTTAACCCGATTTAGAACACCTGCAATCCTATCAGAGGTTAACCGATGTAGAGCTGTGTTATATATCCGATCTCCTTAAGTTAAAAGAGTTTTATATGATTTAAAAGATGCAACAGATCCCAAGGATAAAAAATACAACAGCCGTTAACCCGACATCACACATAGGACGACCACCTACATAAGAGTGTGGCAAACAATCCTTAAACAAAAAGAACAACGACTCGGTTGCACCATCTAAACCTAGATGAGACAACAACCTAACTGTCACCACCGCCAACCAACATCAGTCTCTAGAAGACCGAAACTAACAACAAGAATACAACTACGAGAATGCCACACTAATAAATTCTAACTAAACCCAAAGTCCAATACAACTAAAAACCAAGTTATAAAATAACTAACACATATGTTAAAAACTTATACTGAGAAATATAATAATAACAGACCCTAACTAAATCACATGCACCTCTCTACACAAAGTACTACTCTAATTAGCATCTATTAACTAGTAGAGGAATTCAGAAATGAAGAGGAAACTCGCCTGGTAATAATCCTGAGTCCTGACAAAACCAAAATCGGAACTCCAAAACCCAGAATCAGCGACTCGGCTAACGGAATACAGGACAAGCTACAACAGACAATCACAACAAGAATTAATCAATCAATACAGGAAACCAATCAATAACCCAAACCCTAAAAATCAACCCAACCACAAACCCTAAAAATAAAAACCAATAATATAGGGAGGAGAGGGGAAATACTCACTGATGGAATTGGCGAGGAATCGACCCAACAACAACCTCCAGATCAAGGAAGAACAAGGATTGAGTGAGGTAGAGGGTTAAGTGGAGAGAGAGAGAGAGAACTGAGTGAGAGGAATGAAATGAAAAATAAAACCAAAAGGAAGAAAACAACTGTCAGACTCGTTCGAACGAAAAGGATAAGAAAGCAAAAATTCTAGGGAAGTACCTCAGTCGTTCGAACGAGAAAAGGGTCGTGCGAATAGACACAGAAGTCGTTCGAACGACTAGGAGATCTTAGGCCAAGTTCCAGGAGATAAGTCGACTTGTTCGAACGAAAATGAATCTCGTTCGAACGACTACTGGAAAATCCCAAATTCTCCCAAATTCACACGAACACCCAAACGCAGAACAACCCACACACAAACACCACAACAACAACAAAGACTCTACCAACCCGTCCACGGGTCCTCGAACACAAAATACAACCACCTCCACCTAATAACTACCGAAATGCCAAAAATGCTGAAAAGGAATCTAACTCCTAAAACCTGCCCAAAAGGAATAACATGGATGCATTAAGGATGGAAGGAAATATATGCGGAATATATGCGGATGCACAAGGCAAAAGGAATTTATGCGGAAGCTTAATGTAAAGTAATATATGCATATGGTAAAATGATAGGAATATGCAGAAAAGGGATATATACTAATAAATAACAATAATAAAATACGGGTCACTACATATATATTTCACACACCGATCAAACTATTGAAATTTCAATTCACCATACTAATTTCTAGTTCGATATATCCACACAGAATTACGAAAATAAAAATTCATTAGCTCAAAAGTTCCTTACAACATACTTTACAGATAACACATATATCATAAACTTCTTACAGATCGATCTACAGATTACAATATATAGCAATTATCAACAGTGCTTCCACTCCAAAACTAGAAGCTTATCCCGCATGAATCACTCCTTCAAGAAAACAAAGATGGTTGTAACAGAGGCATATTTCCAATCCAAATACTAGAAGTATATTTTCAATCTACAACCACCACCACCGTCTCTTCCTCTGTAACTTCCACCACTTCAGAAAAATAGTTAAAGAAGAATAGATCAATTCCTACAGAGCCCAATCACTCGCAGGATAACGACAATACTTCCTGGGATGTACACCGGCTTCCTCATCCGCCTCATCAATGACATCCTCTACAAAAAGATGAAGACAAATCCGACATTGCTCACATGACATGATCGCATGATGGAACCGCCACATCTGATAATAGTCATTCTCAACCTCTCCTGCTTCCTCATTTGTTATCCCATGATACGTCGGAGGAACAGGTATGGGAGTGGGCAACTCCAAAGGTTGGTTGCTAAAATATTGCAACTGGAGCTTTTGTACTTCAGTAAGAACCTTGGCTTCGTATACTTGGTGTCTAGAAGTCACCATTTTTAATAGAGGACAACCTCAAGGAATATTTTCTAAAGATAAAGTACTTTCACAAGGTTGATCGATGATCCAGTATCAACGGTATTTATAGAAGAAGAACATTCAATACAAGGAAGAATTTCCAAAATAGTCATCATTCAATGGAACACTTACTGGGAAACCCAAAAGCCAAATACATCCATCCTTTCCAACGCCATCAATGATAAGTCTGCCTAGGATATTACAAAGGATATTCTGGATAGTTATGTATAGAGTGTTGAGTGAGCATTCATCCGTCTCCAGACTTTCTTGAGAGGAAAAGTCTGTCTAGGATTTTATGTTTCTAACCTGTTGCTCTTTGGTCCTATTTATAGGTCTCATATTATGACTGTTATTTGTTTTAATGATGAACGTTACAATATATGGTTTTGATGAGTCTTCATAATGATTGTGTAACGGCCAGAGTAACTCCTCTTCTTTATAACTGCTCCATAATGTGCCATAAATGTGCCACGTGTATGTTGACGAGGTCGAGTAAATATATGATGGTCGAATGGCGAGACTTGAGCTCGATATTCAGGATTGGCCCTTACATCCGCCCCCTCTCAACCAAGAGCACGAGAAGCATCATGGGCGAGTGATATTAGTTGAGAAGTTCGTTTTATATCCGTTACCTGACATTTTTTTGATGCTTGTTTTTGAGAATTTGAGGCTTGTGGTCCTCCTGTGTACAATTTAAGTCGATTGACTTATAATTTGTTGGTCAATTGGATGAACCTATTGTCTACATGAAATGTGCTATACTATAGTAGATGTATTGGTTGCATTGGATGAACCAAGTGTAGACCTGCAATATATAATGTGTTTGGTCGAATTAGACGAACCAATTATCAACCTGTAATGTATTAGATCTGTTGGTTGAATTGAACGAACCAATAATCAACCTATAATATGTAATATGTTTGGTTGAATTGGATGAACCAATTATCGACCTGTAATGTATTAGATCTGTTGGTCAAATTGGACAAACCAATAACCGACCTATAATATGTAATCTGTTTGGTCGAATTGGACGAACCAATAACTGACCTATAATGTGCAATCTGTTTGGTCGAATTGGGCGAACCAATAACCGACCTATAATGTGTAATCTGTTTTGTCGAATTGGACGAACTAATTAGCGACCTGTAATGTATTAGATGAGTTAGTCGAATTGGGATGAACCAATTGTGGACCTGTAATATATTGGTCGAGCTCGTCCCCAAGTATGATTTATATCGATAATGAGGGTGAAGGTAGTGATCGCACTAGTGCCAAGGCTGTGGCCAAGATGAGAGAAATAGAGCAAAAATATTGTACGATGGCTAGGGTTAATCTGCATAAGCTTGATGATATGTTTTAAGAACAGACTCTTGGGGTTTATGTTTATATCCTTTATGTGCTATATTTGTGATCTGATATGTTTTACTGAACTTGTGTGTTTGTATTGGCAGCTCTCAATGCTGATGAAGGGGGTGAAAAAGTTTATTGAGAAGAGGAGCCAGAAGTTTGGAGAGCTTACCCACAGGCTGGATGTTCAAACGACTCGAATGAAGGAGCTCAAAATAGAGAAAAGAGTAAGGCTGAAGACCTAAAGTCTGTAGAAGAGCGGTATGGTTGTCCGAGCGTGAGGAGATTATCTCATAAGCATGTACCGAATTACGGGCGGAAAGAAATTATTTTATCCAATCTTATCGCTCCTTTGGGTTGACTGATGCTGATATTGAACTGGGTCGAACTGGAAAATATAAGGAAATATTCTTTACTTCAGATGCAGAAAATGAAGTGGTGGGAGATGCTGTTGCTCCAGCCAATGTACCTGCTTCTCAATCTGAACAAGTTTGAGCTGCTAGTGAAGTGGATCCTCCATCTGAGGTAGAGACTGGCAAGAATCTTTAAACAGTATGTGGTATTATGTTTAAACTATGTTGTTATGTTGTTAACTTGGATGGGATTGTACTTTGCATGTTCTTAAACTATTAATTTTGATAGACTCTTTTTATTGTTCTCTGTTTACATGTCTGTGTAATAACAAAACTATTTGTAATATGTGTAGGAGGTAGAGTGGTTGAGGCAAACACTTTCTGACCTTGAGAGATCGTTGAATAGAGTAAGGGATTTCATGGTTCGTATTTAACCGGTATAGAATTAGTGATCTGTATATATTTATACTGACCTTTTGATGAATCAATTATGATACAAAAGTCTGGTAGTCATTTTGTAGAACTACTAGTCGTCCTGTCATAAAATAAAGGGTTTGTTTGGCTGAAGTAACAAACGACCAGTTGTGTAATAGATCAGATTGGCTGAAGCAACAATTGATCTCTAATATAATAGAAGATTAGATTGGTTGAAGTAACAAATGATCTATAATATAATAGTAAATCAGATTGGCTGAAGCCACAAACGATCTATAATGTAATGGAAGATCAGATTGGCTGAAGCAACAAACGATCTGTAATATATTTGTAGATCAGATTGGTTGATGAAACAAATAATCTATAATATAATAGCATATCTGATTGGCTGAAGAAACAAACGATTTGTAATATAATAGAATATCATATTGGCTGAAGTAACAAATGATCTGTAATGTAAAAATAGATCAGATTAGCCGAAGTGACAAGCGATCTGTAATATAATAAAAGATCAGATTGGCTGAAGCAATAAACAATCTATAATGTAATAGAATGGGTTGAACCCACTGGTAATCTATGATTTTTAGAAATGTAATATGTATATAGAAGTATCTGTATGATATATTAGAAAAATACTATAATGTAGGGGAACCAAACATAAATATTTCATTGTTGCAAGATTGACGCACAAAGAATGTTAGATAGAGTACCGTATAAAATAGCAGAGCGTACTCTGATATACGGCGATCAAACATAAGTATTTAATTAATGCAAGACCGACGTACAAGATGATAGATTTATTAAAAAAGTACACTGTGATAGATTATTATCTTCGATATAACTTCAATCTCATGCTCTGTGGCGAGGTCGTAAGAGCCAATGCCACTTTTTCCAATAATGATAAAAGGTCCTTCCTAATTTTCTGTGAGTTTTCCGGCATTAACTACCTTTCCGTATTATAATGGTTTCCCATATAAACTTGATGACTTTGTCTTCTCGTGTTTGACACAACGGAACTGCTTCTATCCATTTGGTGAAGTAGTCCGTTGCTATTAGGATGTGCTTCCATTTTCCTGGTGCTATTGGGAACTCTCCCACGAGGTCGAGGGCCCATCTTTTGAATGACCAGACAACTTTACCGAAATGGAATTCCAGGGCTGGGGATCGAATTTGTGGTCCATGTCGTTGATAATTCGATGGCTTGAGCTTTCATTTAAGGCCAAACGACTCCTTGAGTAAGAACTCGGTTTGTTAAAGATCATCTTGCTGCATGGGATCCACAAGTACCTTCGTGAAGTTCGTGCAGGAAGTCTTGAGCCTCTTTATCAGATAAACATTAAAGATAGGGTCTTGTCACCAACTTTTTGAAAAGGAAGTTATAGGCAATGACGTATCCCTTAGCATTGTCAAGCACACATCTCCTTTCAGTAGGATCTTTGGAGAGTTTGCCGTTAAACTCATTTTTGGGCCCAATATATATGAGGAAAGGTCATCTCCAATCGTCTTCGTACTCTTTACCACCCCCAGTATTAATAGAATTTGAGCTGATGATGTTAATGATAGGAGTGAATAATACTTTGATCTTTAGATAATGTGCTTATGTACCAAGGATTCCTGCCAAATAAGCGAGAGAGTCTGAATGTCTATTATCTCCGCGCGGTAAGTGTTCGATAGTAATTCTTTTGAATCTGTTCATTTTGTCGGCTACTACTGCGACATAATTAATCATTTTTCTATTTTTCTAAAACTTGTCTGTATAATGGTTTACTATGAGTAAAGAGTCCGTGTACACAGATAACTCAGGAACCCCAATCTCTAGAGCCATATCTAGACCGTGGATTAATGCATCATATTCGGTCTCATTATTGGTGGCTTCAAAGTTGAGTCAAATTATCTTCTTCGAACTGTTCCTCATTAATGTTAGTATTATCTTCTTCCCAGTCAGGATCATCTACTGGAAAGTCTACAAGGAAATCTGCTACTGCTTGCCCTTTTTTAGAATGTCGTGGTTCGAAATATATATCGTGCTCACCAAAAGTTACCGACCATTGCTGGATTCGTCTAGATATTCCTCGTTTGGAAAAGATTTTGCGCAAAGGATAATTTGTCATTACTCGAACTGAGTGAGCTTGGAAATATTGTTTTAATTTTTGTGATGTGTAGACGAGAGTTAACAATAGTTTCTCAATCTTAGTATATTGTGTTTCTGCCGAAGTGAGAGTTTTACTGATGAAGTAGATAGGTTTCTCCATCTTTTTATCAATTCGAATGAGGACTAAGCTCAGTGATTCATCAGTAATGGCAATATATATTGTAAGCTCTTCTCCTTCTTTGGGTGTACTCATTACTGGTGGCTTTCCCAAATAGCGTTTTAGTTCCTGAAATATTGTTTCACATTCTGCAGTCCACTCGATCTCAGGATCCATTTTAGGTTTCCTTTTCTTTGTCCCTTCATGCAGTAGGTTGAATAACCATCGACACTGATCTGAAGATTTGGAGACCAAATGATTGATTGTTGCTATCTTGCCATCTAGCTTTTATACGTCTTTCTTTGTCTTTGGAGAAGGCATAGATAACAGTGAATGAATACGATATGGGTCAGCCTCTATGCCTTGTTTACTAATCAAATATCCTAAGAATTTGCCTGACTGGACTCCGAACTGGCAGTTATTAGGATTGAGTCTCATTTTGTAAAACTGAAGAATTTTGAAAGCTGTGCATAAATCTGCGAGATGGTTATCTTTATTAAGACTTTTACACAACATATCATCAATGTAAACTTCCATCATTTTCTCGAGATGGTCTTTGAACATCTGTGTCATCAATATTTGGTAAGTGGCTCCTGCGTTCTTGAGTCCGAAAGGCATAACCTTATAGCAATACAAACCATGCTCTGTAATAAAAGTCATTTTTTCTTGATCTTCAGGTAACAGAGGTATTTGGTTGTACCCTGATACGGTGTCCATCATGGATAAGAGTTTGTGTCCTGCGGTAGAATTGAGCAGATGATTGATGATAGGAAATGGAAAACTATCTTTCAGAGTATGATTATTGAGGTCTGTAAAATCCACGTAGACTCTGATTTCTCTATTTTTCTTCGGTACTACGATAATGCTCAAGATTCATTCTGGGTAGTTGGCTTTTCGTATAAAAACAACTTTAATGAGTTTATCGATCTCTTTATTGACTTCTTCTCGTAGCCTTGGTGCTAAAGTTCTCTATTTCTGTTTGACCGCCTCAGCTTTATCTTTCAAGTTAAGCTTATGGCAAGCCAATTTTGGATCAATGCCTGGTATTTCGCGAAACGTCCAAACGAAGACATCACTGTTGTCTTTGAGAAATTAAATAAGAACATTGTGCTCTATCGTGGGCAAAAGAGTTCCAATGTAGGTGCCCCTTTTATCTCCACTGATCACGACATATTATTTAGTTTTTAAGCTTGGCAGTTCATTTTCTATAAAGTTCTTTGTAATGTTTTCTGTAATGTTCTCTGTGGCTTTTTGTAATTGTTATGCGAGCTGTGGTATTGATGGTTCTGTCACAGTGGTAACAAAATTTTCACAAGCTCGGGCTAGCTTATAACTGCCTTAGATCTCAAAAATGTTGCCATTACAATCGAACTGTAGCGCCAAATGATAGGTCAATGGGATAACTCGTATGTTATACAGCCAGTAGCGTCCCATGTTCCCCAGATAGCGTGATCTTGCATTGATGTCAACTATTGCTAGTCCAGCTATAGAAAGTATGATCTTTCCTGCACATTCTTCCTTAGAGCCGTTGAACCCATTGATGTCGACGTCACTAGTCAAACTTTGTTGGCCAGTTCTATCTGATCAATCGTGCTTTGAAAAAATAGTTTGATGCTACTGCCAGTATCCACCATCATTATATGTAGTACGATATTTCTTATTTTCAACATGGTCATGAGTGCATCATGATGAGGAAAGTTGGCATGTCGAACGTCGTAATCTTCGAAAGAGATCCCTGTGCATTGGGAACTGGATGCAGGGAGTAACCAAGCTTCTTTGTCGACCATGGACAGATCATGGCATTGGCCAATACATCATCTTTTGTATCTGACCGACCTATTAATGGTATGAGTCTCGATAAAGTGGTTGATGGAGATATGGTACAAATGTTTCTCCTCTACCGCTTCTTCAACCTGTACGATCTCCGTGGTAAGCTTGTAACTCCCATTCTTGTAATCTTCAACGTCCACGATGTACTCATTCATCCATCCGTAAAAATATACTCCAACAGTCGCTGTAAAGCGAAGCAATGTTCTGTCTCATGATGTCGAACTTTGTGGTATATGCAATATGGTTCGTTCTCAATAGGTTGGAAATACTGGGTATTGCAAAAAAACTTATATATCCTTTTGAAGTATAAGATATATGTTGGCTATGGTAACAATCATCTTGGGAAGATAGGGTTTTGGCATATTATTACCTTTCCGATTTCAATTGTCATTAGATTTGGTCATCTTCCTGTCTCTTCCGTGATTAGCAGTGCCATTGAAATCTTGGTCTGTGGATTGATCTCTTACTGTCAAGGACGATTTCTGAGTTTTGTGTCTTTCGGATGCCATCCTCTTAAGATCGATATATCCGTTGACCTTCTCGATCATGTTCTCTCTCAATCATGTTCTCCAAAGTTGTAGGTTTGTTTAGAATCAGGTACTTCTTCGCCCTACCATCCACGAGCAAAACATTGGTGAAGGTCAAAATATTAATTTTTTGATCGAGTCGGTCCACCTTTCTGGCCAACTCCAAGAATTTCTCAGTAAACGTTTTGAGCTTCTCCCCTGGTACCTGCTTAAGGATGAACATAGAATACAGATTCTTCTCTTTATTTTTATTGTGTGAATAGTTCTTGATGAAAAGTTTCCGCAATTGTTCAAAAGTTGTAATGGATCCTTCTGGTAGTGAGTGGAACCATCGCAAAGGCTTGTATTGCAAGCTGGTAGGAAAGAGTCGGCATATAATATGGTTGGATGTAAAATATAAGCCGAGAGCATCCTAGAATTCTTGAACTTGCTTCACTGGATCATTTCCCTTGTATTTTTCAGATTTTTGGTGTGTAGAAACTGGTGGGAACTTCGCCATCCAATAGTTCCTGAGAATCCGAGGTCTTCTGTAGCCTGTTGTGAATGCCTTTAATTAGTGGTTTGAGCCTGGGCATCGAACAGTTCTTTAATACGCCTTTTAACATATTCCTGAGTCACGTACTGATGAGCTGTAGTGGTCGGTCGTGGGACGCGTCCTTCACGAGGGTTGTAGTCGCCACTTCCTTCACTTAGTCGATCACGTACCATAATACAAACTCTTCCCCGAGGTGGATCTTTTGCTTGTCTGACTCCAGCAAGACCTCCATCTACTTCTTGGTGGACTTCCTGTATCAGAGCTGACTCTCCCCCAGATTGCTTATGATTTGATCAAACTTTACCTCCCAAATTGTTGGCGTGAGGTCATATTCTGTCGAGAACGAAAACCCGCGAAGCAGTTGGTAGCACACCTTTGTTCTTCTGGGCTACGATTTGTTGACCCTACATAACCTTTAACGCGTCTTATACACATGTCATTTGTTGCTCCAGAGCGGCTCGCCTTTCGGTTTTGGAGTTCAGAGTGGCCTGTAATTATGCTAGTACGGCGTTTCCTTCTCCTAGGGAAATCGGTATACTCTGGTATGGAAGTATCATTCTGTAGAAAGATAATAAGTTGTTTCTAAGACAATGAGTTTGAGAACTTCGTTCCCACAGACAACACCAAATGTAATAGTCTAATTTCGTAATTCGAACTTAGTCTTTACACCAAAGATATTCAGAGCGACTAGTAAATAGAGAGTGACAATTAGCACAAAGTTTAGCGTAGAAAATCTTTGAATAGGTTAAAAGCCACGACCTCTCTTGAGGATTTAGAGAGAGAGAGAGAAATTTTATTGAAGATTGTTAACTATTACAAATGATGTTTTGTATAGAGTGTTGAGTGAACATTCATCCGTCTCTAGACTTTCTTGATAGGAAAAGTCTGTCTAGGATTTTCTATCTCTAACCTGTTACTCTTTGGTCCTATTTATAGGTCTCATATTATGACCGTTATCTGCTTTAATAATTAACGTTACAATATATGGTTTTGATGAGTCTTCATAATGATTTTGTAACGGCTTGAGTAACTCCTCTTCTTTATAACTGCTCCATAATGTGCCATAAATGTGTCACATGTATGTTGACAAGGTCGAGTAAATGTGTGATGGTCGAATGGAGAGACTTGAGCTCGAGATTCGGAATAGGCCCTTACACCTGTCTCCTACGAACTAGCAGTTGTACATTCAACTACCACCTGCCCCATTTTTACACTACAAAATGGAGAAAGATCCAAGAATTTTACACTAAGCTCAAGAGATAAATAAAACTTGTAATCAAATATCAGCCTCAAGCAATAAAGTTACAGTTACTAAATCCTCAAACATAGGTTGTGGTTTTCACCTATTCAAAGGTTTCCACGCTAATCACATGTGTCATTTTTATATTGGGTTATACTAATTCTTGTCACATGTACATTTGGTGTAAGAGCTAATTTCAAGCTATTTCAAGCTACTACGAAATTACGCCATTACAGAAACATTGAGAAAACGAATATGATTCGTGTTTTGATTCGACTGTGATTCGGTCTGGGAAACGCTGATGATTTGGTTTGAGAAACGCCCATAATTTGATTTTCGATTCGTGTGATTTGTTTTTTGAAGCGAATTTTGGTTCGATTTGGGAAACTTTTAAAATGTTAATTTCAAAACGAATATGAAGCAACGTTCGTATATATGATTTGATGCTATTATATATCCACAAAAGAAGGGAAATAAACACTCAAACTTATATTTATAACGAAATCTACTTTGAGAAATGAAGCGTTAAGCATATTTAACCTCCCATATTCTCTCCCATCTTGATTAAGTTAACAAGTATTGTCTTTGTATCTTAATTTCTCTACTATCAAAAGGCATTACTTTTTGTTTATTTCGACATTTCTTACTCGTTTCCTAGTTTGGATTTGCTCACGCTTCAACACTCGTTTCACATTTCGCTTCAATTATCGCTTCAATTATCGCATCTCTCCTGTATGCATTTCCCGTTTCCCGTTTCCCGAATCATGTATAAAAAATAATGAACTTTCTCGTTTCCGTGCCCGCTTCACTTTCAAGTAATATATTTATCTATAGGAGTCAGACTCTGATGATTGGGATTCAAGAGATTTTAATGGGTTTTACCTTAGCAAAATCTCTCCTGTATGATCACAGCCAATTTGGAATGATTTTGATGAGCCTGAGACTCGCCTTTTCTAGTTCCGGAGGCGCTCAAGCAAGAACATTGTATTTCCGCTTGTATTATAAGTTCAGTCCAACATTGTGCCAATAAAACTAGTTGAAACAAGAACATCCAATTTTTCAAATTAGAGGGTCGCAGTACAATTGAATCCAAAAGTTCAATATTTAAGAAAAATCATAGCATATTTGAATTATTGTTAGAAAGATGGGAACTCGATCGATGATGAACACTTCCCACTTGGAAGCAAAGGACATTTTATGAAGTTGGTCCCAGAAGTGTCGACGCACAAATAAATTTGGTAAAGCTGACTGTTTCCAGACTCGTCAATGTTGCATTCAATCCCTGGAGCGTACCCTGTTGCTTGTGTTATAGCATTTGTTATAGCGCGTAAGCTATAAAAGCCCCCATCTGGATTGATTCCTGCACTTTGAAGTATGTTGAGGAGGTCTACTTGTTTCTTCAAGTTGAGAGCTGAATCGAAGTAGTCGTGCTGGTTTAAGATGGATTCCGAGCATGTCCCGTGTTTCACCCATTCATGCGACCAGAATGTCATTCCGTTACCACTTGGGCAGGCTAGAGTAGGCCATGAACTTTGCATTGTACTCTTTAAGTCGGAGATCTGTAAACATTAAAAGTTTTTCCTTACTCAAAACTGACAAATTTTTCCTCATGTTTCATAATTTATCACCATTTGCCCAACTAATCCCAGGTTCAGAATAAGTCCTATCGAGTGGTCCTCTGCTTTGGCTTTCAGCTTTTCCTAAAGCCGTATTTTCTTGTTATCTCCGGCCAAATCATTTTATTTTCAATTTAAAAAAAAAAAAAGATTGAGAATGCAGTAGCAGTAATACCTTTGATGGATCAAATGGGGTATCGGGATCACAATTAGATGGATAAGATCCATCTTTATAATTAGGCCAAAGCCCATGAATCCCAAAATCTGCATCAGGTTTTCCTGTTGTTGGGTAACAACAACTTTTCTTTGTGTCACAGTATGACCCTGGCCACTAAACAATCTCAAATTTAGTCACACCCTACACAAAACTTACATGCACAAAAAAGAAGAGTACTCACTTGTTGAACAAAGTAGAAGAAATCAAAATCTTGCGCGAGAACAACTCCGTTAAGGAGTGATTGAGTAGCAAGAACAAAGAGGAGGAGTTGAGACAATGTTTTCATGGTTTGGTGTTTTGAGTGTCTCTTTATCTCTCTATTTATAAGCCTAACTGCCTAAGCCAAAATAAAACAAGGATATAATTCGATTCGTTGGATCTTCCTTTTTCTAGTATGAAATCGTAGTTTAGATTCTATAATACAAGGAGTAAATTAGCTACACAACTCCAGGCTAATTTATTTCCCAGATGTCACCTATTTTTGCTACCATCTCTTTAGAACTTGGACAGCAGTAGCATTGGATCATCAAACAAGTTTGTAAGAGATTTAATCATATAAATATTGCCACGTGGAGTAAGAGAAATGAGGTTGTTTTCATCTTATTGCGGTCCTTGCTGCAGGGAATCATGTTTGCTGCCTACTATTTGAGTGAGGTGCGATTGGTGTGTGTTCGTACTTCATACGTCGGCAATCTCAATTAAGTGAGAAGATTTTGTTTAGTTAGATATAATCTATGTTTAGAACCTTTAGATCCTTTCAAAATTGAAAATATTTACAGAGATATCAATTTTATTTTTTAAATTTTTATGTATTTCTTTTTTCACACCCCGATAAATTAATATTCGTGATTAAAAAATATTTTTTGCCTATTCGATTTGGCCAATAGACTAAATTAATAAATTTGTTAAATTTATATGATAATACAGAATAAAAAAAAATCTTTAAATATTTTTATGTCTCACTTACCACATAAATTAATAATTTGTTAATACAAAATACATATCACATGGACAAGGAGACCTTAAAATATCATTGAAGTGTTGTTTATTTTTTTACTTGAAATTGAAGTTCAGTTGAATCTCATCTCATCTCTAATTTTTTGCAACACGCTAAAAAATTATGATGTGGTGTTCTCGTATTGCAACAAGAAATTATTCAATGTCATATATTTTTAGTGCTAAACGGACTCCAAAATAGAACTATCGTCTTTAATTTTGCCCTCTCAATCATTTCTTAGTTCATTAAATAAGAAAATTATTTTGAAAAAATAAGTAATACTTTCATAAGTTATTAATTAATCGATAACTTAATAAATTATTAATTTATCGATAAATAAAACCCCGCTTAATTAATAGATTTCCTTGGTCTCAGAGCCATTAATTTATAAGAGTTTTACTATAGTATTCAATCTGAGTACACAATTGTTAAGCAAAATATGTTATTGGGGCACTAAAGGGGTGAAATTGAAGGGGATAGCAACGTAACACAATATGTAGGCGGGCTTATGCTCGATTAACTACCCTGAGCTTCTAAAACATGAGTTAGACACGCATCAATGAAGATTGATGATCAACTAATACACACATTAAATTGAAAAAAAATGATGTTTTATGATCTCATATCCGACAGAGGGACACGTAATACACTTTGCATCCATATCTATTGTAAAATGCTAAGAAGACAGTCCCGTTTACCCAATCTGGATAATGTAGATAATTTAGTAAAGGTACATTGACATGTGTGGTACTACTCCCTTGATCAATCTTGCCATGCATGTACGACATGCCGAAAATCATAATTTGCCATACCATGGTCATTTTCTTTCAGAATCATTAAACGCGTACGAGTAGTAAGATTAAACTAGTAGATACTCCAAACACTGCTGTGCGAGCATCCAGGAAAGATTTTAGGAGGACTGCGTGGCATCGGAAAAAAGAGTGGGCATGTATCGCTCGATCAAGGCAAAAGAAAGGTTTTGCTCAATCTTACGTTTGACAGTAATGTTCCTTTGTGTACAGTTGCAAGTTGGTGAATATGCAGAGGGCCTTACTGTACTTTTCACCTTCCAGGCGAAACTCTGTGTAGACACGACCCACTGGGAGAGAAGTCCGTTGGACAGATTATCAGCTAAGTAACGTGACATTTGGGTTGATTCTGGACCTCTCGCCCTCTGCCTTTTTGGCACCGCCTGCCTGCATGAGAGAATTTAAGGCACATGTTATCAAATAGTCATTTTTACATTAGGAACGGGACCATAGTCTTTTTCTTGACACTGAACTCTTATTTTGTTTGAGAGAGAGACCCCAATTTTCTTCTTTCATACTTGTTTTCTCATTTGACACTAGTCTTGCTTTCACACTGTTTTCTTCAGGGCACTAATGGGTCGAACACTGTACTGATCAGAATATATCCACACATCTACATATTTAACTTCGCTTCATCATTAAATAATCGTAATTTCCGTAAGGATTTTATTAATGTAATGACTTGCTTGTAAGGGAATGTGTTTTGTATTAATTTTTAACATTTACGTTCCTTTTTTTTTCCTACAAATTTCGAATTAAACAAATGCTTAGAGTGAATTAAATGATCAGAATTAGTAATATAGTTCAGTCCAGTATCTAATTCTAATTCATGAGTCCGCATATGATTTGCCAAATATACACAGATTAAAATCCAGGTTAGAAAAATATTCATATAAAGACCTAAACCCCAATGAAGACCTAGGCTTGTCCTAAATAAAACCCAAATGAAGTGCTAACTAAACGATGCTTAGAATAGGTATAGTAATAAGCCTCAAACTACACGATTCTAGTCCATTTATATTTATAGTACTAGTACACTCACTGTGAAAGGCACGTTGATCTTTCGTTATAAAAGTTTCTGGAACAAGGTGATGTGCATTTGGTAGATATAATGACTTGTGATATAAGACATGGTTTTATCTTTCCTTTATTGTCTCCCCCTTTGTCTACCCTACAAGTTCTTCCTTAACTTTTTGGTGCTGGTAGGCTTAAGATCAAAAAGAGCGCAAATGATATAGCCAAAATCATCCGCCCCACGAAATACACAACAAAAAAAACCAGAGTCATATGGATATATATGGCAGCTATCATCCAACCAAACAGAAACTGCCATGCTTATAAGTTAATCTGAGGCCATGAGAAATACCTGGTAGTTTCAAGCTTTATTAAAGAAAAATATCTGTTGCTTTCGAGGCGCCTTTGAACGTTTTCTTGTATTTCGAGTTTCATGAGCCACGTCACACGTGGAAGCTCTTGGACAAGAAGAGAACTTGATTATTGTATTCATCGTACCCCTCCCATCTTATCTTCCACTTCTTTACATCCAATTTGACTGCCGGCGATGATCCAAAAATGTCTCAGCTTGTCCTTAAAACCGTCTTGATTGACACCAAATTTGATATTTCTTGAATTCTATAAGAGCTTTTATATCTCCTGTTGATATAAAATTCAAACCCAGGCTGTAATAGTATAAAGAACAGTGGACAAATTACAAGTAGGACATTGTAAAGAGGCCAAAAATTTCGTATATCTCAAGGTGATATATGTATATTTTACAATCAGAATACTGTACTGCAGAGAGTAATGTAATTACCTATTTTCAAGCCTCTACTCTAAGCCACATGTGGCACTTTTAGACGTGCATTGGCAAGCAAGAACAATCAAAGCTCTTTGCCTGGAACAAAAAAACAAACAAACATGATCGGCGATTTGTAGACAGCAAATAACGGCATTTCATATCACGGAATATGGTTAAGAGATAAGCAGGCCTCCCTACACTAACCTAACATTTCAAATATTCTGACCAAAGGCCAAAACACATAATCTCACACGAGACACTAGAAAGAACTATAATAACATTGTTGGTTTACACATTTAGTACGTAAGGAGGCCTGCTTGTAAACAACAAAGCGAAGTTTCTTAATCAAATCTAAACTAAATAAAGTGGAAATGAAGGAATCTAAAAGAGTACTTAAGAGAGAAAAATATTGTCTGCAGAAACATCACAAATAACTTTTACAAAGATCAACGAACTATAGAAGATAAATCAAATTCAGAATTAAATGTTTATCTTTCCACTATGAGGTTGCAGGATGAGCTCGTCTCTTTATGTGATCTTCATCCCTTTTGTATGATCTGGGGCTGATTTAGTACGAAGTTATCTTGATCATTTAGTAAAATGGCAGTTTCATCTCGGAGATCCAAGGGGAAAGTAAGATGGAGCAAGCTCTATTCATTTTCATGTATGAAACCTGTTGTTACAGAATCTGCTCCTGAAGAACAAGAACAACTTGGAGGGCCTGGTTTTAGTCGGGTGGTTTTCTGTAACGATGCTCAGTTACATAAACACAAACCACATAAATACCCAAAGAACTCTGTATCTACAACCAAGTACAATTTTGCAACATTTCTTCCAAAAGCGCTTTTCGAACAGTTTCGAAGAGTTGCTAATCTTTATTTTCTGTTGGCTGCGGTGTTGTCTACTACTTCTTTAGCTCCTTTTTCTCCGGCAAGTGTTATTGTTCCGTTAGTATTTGTTGTTGGGGTTAGTATGCTTAAAGAGGGAATGGAAGACTGGAATAGATTTTTACAGGTAATTTTATATAAATATCTGCATCAGTTTATTATCTCCATCCCTGTTTTGGAAAATATAGTTCAGTTATTTCTTCTATTCAAATTAATATTTCAAACTTTCATTCTTAAAATAAATAAATTTCAAACTTTCTCAAATGCAACTAGTACAAAATATATAAAGAAAATCGGCAAGGACAAAAAGTTTATAGTGGGTGGGAAGCTAGATAATAGAAGAGAAGGGTGAGAGAGAGAGAAGACAGAGGAGGCGAGAGCAAGAAAAAGAAAGATATAGATTTTGCTGACCGGGTGTAACTCCACATGAGTTCAAACCAAAGACAAGCAAAATTTAAATTTCAGTTTAGTACTAACTCAATGTAGTCCCATATTTAACTCATGTCAGGCTGAGAGTAGTCACACCTGGTTAACCTCATGATGAGGAGATAGAGATACAGAGAATGGGTCAGAAGTTAAGAAGCCTACATATCCCATTCTGCTATCGGCTAGATATTCGAAGCATTGTTCACTAGCATCATTATTGATTTTAAACTTCGTTCAGTCAAGCTAAGAAGCATAAATTTGTTTGACATATGATCTTTTGAGAGCTATAAATTTGTGACTCAATTCGCTTTCTATTCAAAATTTGTGAATATGGGTATTAAACATTATTTGAATTTAGCCTATAGGGAAAGCTTGCTAAATGTTTTTTGTAATGTGTGACTTATATTCTAGCCTTCTCTGTTCTTTGTTTGCTTCTTTTTTGATCTGTTGTCTACACGTATTTCACAAAATGTGAAATACCTCTCTTCCAGGATTTGAGTGTCAACTCACGAATTGCAAAGGTCCATGAAGCAAATGGTGTATTCGTAAGTAAGCCATGGAAAGCACTTTGTGTTGGAGATATTGTTACAGTTAATAGAAATGAATACTTCCCAAGTGATCTTCTTTTTCTATCTTCTAGCTACGAAGATGGAATTTGTTACGTGGAGACTATGAACCTTGATGGTGAAACCAACTTGAAAGTTAAACGATGCCTAGAAGTCACACTTCCAGTGGATGATGACATGGAGTTCAACAAGTTCAAAGCTATGATTAGGTGTGAAGACCCCAATCCAAATCTTTACTCCTTCACTGGGAACTTGGAGTTTGAAAATAAGTCATATCCATTGGGTCCAAGTCAGGTTCTTCTAAGAGACTCAAAACTTCGAAACACTGAATATGTTTATGGTGTCGTGATATTCAGCGGGGTAGACACAAAAGTTGTAAGGAATTCAACAAAATCTCCCTCCAAACGAAGCAGAATTGAGAGAAAGATGGACAAAGTCATTTATCTTCTCTTTGCAATGCTGGTTTTGATATCAATAGTAACGGGTGTTTGCTCTTCTTTGTACACTAAATTTGAGATGGAAAAGTTGTGGTATGTCCAACCAGAAGAAGATGACCCATATTTCAATCCCAAGGAACCACTTGTGTCAGGTTTGTTACAATTCATACGAGCCCTTATACTATATGGTTACTTGATCCCAATATCTCTCTATGTTTCCATTGAAGTTGTCAAGGTTTTACAAGCTATGCTAATCAATAAGGATATAGCAATGTACGATGAAATGACATCAAAATCAGTTGAGGCCCGAACTTCGAATTTAAATGAGGAACTCGGTCAGGTAGAAATAATTTTGTCCGACAAAACTGGGACTCTGACGTGTAATCAGATGGAGTTCAGGAAATGTTCAATTGCTGGAATTTCGTATGGGGGTGAAGCAAATGAAATTGACCATGCAGCATCTAAACGAATGAACGCGGATCTTGAGACATATGATTTTAGCTTCGAGGGGTCGGATACAACTTCCACAAGTCGAAGCTTTGAAATGTTTGAATTTTCTTTTCCTGATTATGCCACTAAAAAAAATGCACCTGGTGGTGAAATTTTAACAAGCCCAAGCCCTGAAAATGCAAGAACTCCCCGTATAGAACATGAGTCCGCAATTAAGGGTTTCAACTTCAAGGATGTAAGGCTCACGAGCAAAAAGTGGATACATCAATCTGAATCATGTGATGTAGCAATGTTTTTCAGGGTCATGGCTTTGTGCCATACTGGAATACCTGTCGAAGATGATGACACGGAGAAACTGAAGTACGAGGCGGAGTCGCCAGAAGAAGTTGCTTTTCTAATTGCTTCACAAGAGTTTGGTTTCACATTTCTACGAAGAACACAGTCCACCATGTTTGTTAAGGAGCTGGATCCATCTTCAGAAGTAGTGGTAGAGAGGTGACGTTCTTTCTAATAGTTCTTTGTAGTTTGATTCAGCTACAAACTTATAAGCCTGATAACTTTTATGAAGATCTCCTTATCTTGGGGAATTAACAGTTTTCAAAGCTTCTATGGATCTACCTTCTAGTTTCATATTAGCAGTTAATAGCTTTTCACTTTACTGCCTACACTAAGTTTTCAATAGTAGGCAAATTCTACAGTTCAGAAGTTTTTCTTAAAATCGGCAATACTTACTACAATTTTTAAGATTCAACGACAGAAAAAGATACCACAAATTTCGTAATTACCAAAATTCCATTCATAATATTCTCTTGAATTTTTTCATATTATAAGTTGGAAAAGAGGGTTGTAGCATTCATAGATCTGTATAGTTTATATAATCGTACTGAAAAGGGGCCCTATATAGGATATAGCAATAGTTTTATTTATAGTAGTCTGTTTATCTAGAATCTTTAATAACATTGAAGTTCATATAGCAGGGAATACAAACTTCTAAATCTATTGGAGTTCAGTAGTTCTCGCAAGCGGATGTCTGTCATAGTGAAAGATGGAGATGATCAAATTTTTCTACTGTGCAAAGGTGCTGACAGGTGTATTACCATTCCTCTAACTGAAATTTAACTACTCTGTCAGTAAAGTCACCTAATGAGATTAAATAAACTAGATTACCCATAATGTCCGGCGTTTATTTCTCCGCTTCCAGTGGTTGTTCTGGTGGAGATTCCTCCTGAAATTAGAGGATGGATAAGAAGATGGTTTTTATGTGTCATTAGAGTGGTTTAATGTGTTTTTTGGTTCATACTGTTTGAAAAAAACTCCATGAGACTTTTCATAGGTGAGAGGGGGTTTTACCCAGGACTTTGGTAACAACTCCCACAGGCTTTACCAGCTCTAAGCGAGCAAAAATATCCTGCCATCATTTGATATTCACCTCTAAAATTTAGATATAGGTTTTCAATACTTTAAATTATAAGTGAAGAAATCTACTTTAAGGCGGGTAATCTCATTCTTTTTTAATTCATTTGTGTTTTCAGCATTATTTTCGATAGGCTAGCAGAAGATGGTAAGTCCTACCAAAAGCCAACAACTGCACACGTTTCTAACTACGCGGAAGATGGCTTGCGAACTCTTGCATTTGCATATCGAAGACTTGAACTCGTGGAATACGAGAAATGGAATGCGATGTTTACGCAGGCAAAGAGCACAATAGGCCCAGAACGAGATGATCTACTAGAGAAAGCATCTGAAGTAATCGAAAAATATTTAATTTTATTAGGAGCTGTTGCAGTAGAAGACAAACTTCAGAAAGGGGTTCGTCTGATTTTTCTCTCTGTCTTTTTGACTTGTGGAGAATATTTTTTTTACCATACAAGCTTATTGAGATGAATAGTTTTCTTTTATCAAGATCTGTGGTGTTACATCCTATTGTTAGAACACTAAAAGCTGAAACAAACTATAGATGTATATATTATCTTTACCTAATAGAAACATGATCTAAATTTTATCTTTACCTAATAGAAATCTGATCTAAACTCAGGTTTCGGAGTGCATAGACAAACTTGCCCAAGCAGGCCTGAAGATATGGTTACTCACAGGAGATAAAAAGGAGACTGCAATAAATATTGGGTGAGAAATATGATACTTGAATCAGAAATATCTTCTGCAATTAAGATGATCGCTACGTTCCTCTGAATCCGACGAATATCAATTTACTTCATGATTTGCAGATTTGCCTGTAGTTTACTTCAACACGATATGAAACAGGTTCATCTAAGTTTGAGCAAAGAAGCTGAATCAAATAACGAAGAGAAGGTGCACTTCATTTATGAGCAGTCAGAAATTAGTTTTCTATGGCGAAGTATATTTCAGATAGTTAATCTTTTAGTATATTTCAGATAGTTAACCTTTTAGTATATTTCTACTACTAAGAACATTTTCAATGGTCTGCCAAGTGTAGAGAAAAAAAACTACAACAATTTGCTAAAACTATAACAAATTGGTCATAGCAAATTGTTCATAAGTGCTTCAAAAATGAGCACTTTTAGCATTTGGACTTGGAATACTAAAAGCAAGGGAATACAGAAGCCGAAATGCTGAGCACCTCTGTGTTAGTCGTGCAGTTTAATGAACCTTTATGCTGTTTTACGTCAAATAGAAAGTGAAACTTGGACCTTTGTAGCATTTTAACATTTAACCTCTGGAATAACTAGTTTTCCGTTTCATATCCTAGAGCTAACTTAGACTGTTAGACAACTAACTCACTGAAGTTTCTCTAACACAAAACTTAATTGTGCAATGAGATAGGATGATTTTTTTCTAACCATTTCTTTTTACAACAAAGAATCAACAAAATGCTTAAAATATTTCTTCATATATCAAAAGTTTCCATAAAAGGAGCGAGGAAGCAGAAAATATAGCATCAAATAGAAACTAAAAAGATAAAGAAAAAACAGGAGTTCGTCTGATGGTGTTCTCACCTTTTTCAGGCTATGAAAGAAGATATTTTGCTTCAAATTGAAACAGCCTATGAAGTGACTTGTGAAGAAAGTAATAAGGACTCACCATTTGCTTTGGTTGTTGATGGAAAAGCTCTTGAGCTTGCTTTGAAGAATGATGTGAAGGATCAGTTCTTGCGCTTTGCCATTAACTGTGCCTCCGTTATATGCTGCCGTGTATCCCCTAAACAGAAAGCTTTGGTAAAGCACCACTAGTTGCATTTAACTTAATTTTACTTGGGCGGTTCCATAAATATTTATTATTTGGCTTCGCGCTAAGAGCTATTTGTTAGGCCAAAAAATTCTAGTTTCAGACTGAACTTTTAACTAGATATGTATTTACAACTGTGGCATTGTTCAGGGATCCACTTATATATACTGTACATATTTTATGATGACCATACTTATATATCCATATAATTTGCTAATTTATTAAATTTTAGAGAGCAATCATATATATGAAAAAAACTGAATATTAATCTTAGATGAAACAACACTCAAAATCAAGGGGGGGCACATAAGATTGATGCAGGGATGAACTCAATCTCCTCTAGAAGATGATGATGAATCTCTTCACTGTGAAAAAGAGGAGAAAATAGGAAATTATGTATTTCTAGCATTAGGAATTTCAGATAGGTACATGTTATGCTAATATTTAACTTTGTGTGGATATGACTTTGTTACCAAAAAAACAGCACCATTCTCATCTCCATATGGGTCCCTCAATTTCACATCAACATTAATGACATATTCTCCAAAAGCATTATTTATATATTGGGTAAATATGGATATTTTACTACGAGCTATTAACAAATGTTGCTTTCAGATAACAAGATCGGTGAAAGAATACACTGGCAGGACGACCTTGGCAATTGGTGACGGGGCAAATGACGTCGGCATGATTCAAGAAGCAGATATTGGAGTTGGAATTAGTGGCATGGAAGGAATGCAGGTAACACTGACAATATTAGGATAGGAAACCTTACCAACTGACATTCTGTGATTTTATTTGAGTAGCTTTACCTGGCTGTAGGGACAAGATACCAATTAGCAGTAGTAGTTTCTTTCTTAATTTTTTTCTAAAGTTACCCCGGGCTTGCCCTCTCCTGGCTCCGTCCACCGTCCCTTTACATTATATGATCGATATCTGACTTACAGCCTCAAAATTTCTAATCTATTGCCAACTATATGATCAAAATTGGACTCACACGTCGATAATTTTCAACTGAAAGTGTCAGAAAGGGGGATTAACCAAAACTCAACAACTTCAAAGGGTAGTCAATTTTTGTATGAGAACCTTATGAAAGTCCATACGACCAATACTCATACTGCAACAGTCAAACAGTGGCATAGAAAATTTGTAGACACATTACTCTTTAATTACCATATAGTATAATGCACTGCAAGGACATTTATTTTTACCACAAAATAAATCTAACCAAATGTTCCTTGGGATGGAACTTGCAGGCAGTAATGGCAAGTGATTTTTCATTGCCTCAATTCCGTTTTCTAGAGCGGTTACTATTGGTACATGGGCATTGGTGCTATAAGAGAATTTCGAAGATGGTGAACTTACTTACAATCTCATACAGTAAATTAAAAAACAATATGATGGTTTTTCTCTCTAATATGATGCCATGTTTTATGTTACAGATTCTCTACTTTGTGTACAAGAACATAGCATTTGGACTTACTTTATTCTACTATGAATTGTATACAAGTTTCTCTGGTGAGCTCATGTATGATGACTGGTACATGGTCTTGTTCAATGTTATGCTAACATCCTTACCAGTAATAGCACTCGGGGTATTTGAGCAGGACGTTTCAGCAGATGTATGCCTAAAGGTACTAAACTCGATTACTACTATAAATTATTTACCAAAACAATTTTTACCAACTAAATAAGCGCAACATGTAAGAAGTATCCCAGGGTAATTGGAAGAGATGTTTTGAATGTAAGTCTAAATTCAATTGTAGGATGGACCAACATCAAAATATCCCTGATTGGAGTTAGAAAAGCATTATATGCACATCATCTGAAACAAAACATAGTAAATATAACTAAGTTAATGGGTACTTTAATTAGTAGAAAATTTTATGTCCCACCTTTGAACTTGACAAGATCAACAAGTTATTAGTTGTTAATGCAACTTAATAGAAAGTATCTCAAATTTTTGGTCACAACAATAATGTACATTAAAGTATCTCAAATTCATATTAGAAAACTACTTGAACCGAAGTAATCGTTAAGGTCACTAACCAGCTGAGGAATGTAATGCCATAGTCCATATTCTTTCCTACTCTCATACTCAAGGAATGTCGTAGTCAAATTCTTCGTTTAAAATTCAAGGAAGGATTGGAACATTGCCAATTTTCTCTAGAGGGTTTAGATCTGTATGAGAGAGCATAAGTGTATAGAACTTTGTAAGAGGAAAGCAAAATATCAGAGGTTGCTCCCTGAGGTATAAATTTAAATAGTTTTCCTCTGAATATATGGGACCAATAGTGTATATGTTTGGTCCAAAATATTCAAGGAAACTTCGATATATGGGACCAATATATCCAAATATTTGCCAACAGGTATTACATGCGAGCTGGTTATATATTTTGGGGCAAAAAAATTGACTAGCTAATTGTACAGTGACATCAAGATATCTTACTTTATTCGCATATTACTTTTTAAACACGCCAACAGGTAATTTCCTAATTTAACAGTATGTCACTTAAAATATCATGAGATTTGTGGATATACAAGTTTTTTACAACTACGGCAAATCTGCCTAAAATGGTAATCTTAACTATAAACTTATAGGGTAGATGACATATTTATGTTACCTCATTCAGGAAATATGCATTTGATTTGTATTTTAACGGCCTTCCCAGTTTCCAGCGCTTTATCAACAAGGACAACAGGATATTTGTTTCAGTTGGATCCGCATTGTTGGTTGGATACTCAACGGGGTGTTATCTTCCCTGTCAATCTTCACATTGAACTTTTATGCCTTTTCCTCCTCCGCTTTCCGGGACAAGGGAGAAGTTGCAGACGTTGCTCACCTCGGAGCCATTACATATACATGTGTAATCTGGACCGTTAATTGCCAGATTGCTCTCATCATCACCCACTTCACCTGGATACAACATTTCTTTATCTGGGGTAGCATCTCATTCTGGTACATTTTTTTATATGTCTACGGTTTACTCCCTCCTGCATTCTCGAACAGAGGATTTCATCTTCTCACTGAAGCTCTTGGACCAGCACTTACTTATTGGTTGACTACAGTTCTTGTTGTAGTAATCTCACTCTTCCCATATTTCTTGCACATTGTTGTCCAAAGATTTTTCTGGCCGAAGGATGAACACGTGCTCCAAGAGATGAAGTACTGCAAGAAAGATGTTACAGACAATATCATGTGGTTAAGAGAGCAAAACAACTCTAAGAAGAAGACTCACGTTGGATTTTCAGCAAGAGTGGACGCGAAGATTCGCCATTTGGCAGGAATGTTACGTCTGAAAAAGATGTCAATATACAGAGCCATGTCAAATAGTCCACGATACAGAACGACAAAGAATAGCCCACTTATCTGAATTGGTATCAGGGCTTATTTTGGAGAGCTGATTCTTGATTTTCTATATTCTTTCATTTTCTTGCATCATACTTACTGTATCTGGCACAAAAAAATCAATTGTACACATCATTATATTGTGTTTGCTTAAAGAAGATAGCTTGTTAGTGTGTAAGCATCAATTGAAGTATGTAACATAATGTACATTCATAAAATTGCTTGAAGACGATCAACTTAAGTTTCACAGCCGAGTGGCAATCTCCACAAAATTCTTCACGACACAGATAGTTGTTCCCAGGCAAGTGTTTATAACTCCATATGCTATAGTCAACTTCTTGCTATGATATCTAAGAGTACCTTCTTTCTCCTCTTCTCCATCCAATGTCAGCATCAATCACTGGAGATGTATCAGGCATGTAGCCAACCTACTTCAACTCTTTAATGAACTTATCAAGCACATTATGCAAATCTCTAGACTCAGAACATGTCCATCTCCTGAGAAGAACTCATGCACCGCATTGTTCACCTCAACTGAGCTACACCCAGGTGCATTGACCACCCCTCTCTTTTATCTGTTTCTCACACAATTTATATCATCCCATTTTCCAGCTCTAGCATACAAATTCAGGTAAAATCAGGTAATCCACACCGTGTTAGGCACTCAACTCGATAATACGTCTAACACTTTCCAAATTCCACATTCCTATGATTACTACAACCCCTCTATAAGCATCATGCCAGCGTCCTGCTCATTCAGATAAATCAACCATGCACGATACACCCATAATGCTTGACCCCTGGAATAAACTCATAACAATCTCTACTGTTGTAAAATTACCCACAACCTTCGTGACTACACGCATACATGCATATAAATAGCCAAAAATATAGCTCTAGGACTCTATCTCGTCCTACTATTGCCTTCTTCATCTCCTCAAACATGGTTATGGCGTTATTACCATCCATGTGAATTGTGACGACCTAACGAACGCCGGCCAAATCCACCCGAGCGTTTTGAGTTCTGTCCGAGTATATATGTTCTCTATATCCTAATATAGCTGCACGCCAAGTTTCGTCGAAATCGGATTCGATTAAGGGGGCGAAAAGGGCTAGTACGCTTCGTCTCATGTTTTAACGTTTCCTTTTGGAATTTGACTATTTACTTAGTAGCTATATTAAGGATGAACCTTGGTCCAATCCTCCCCATGACTAAAAGAGCTTTAATGCTTGGTCATCAAGAACCCCGGCTCATGGGCTATCTATAAGGGATAGTCATGAGTTCTCCTAGGCCTAGGGAAGGGCAGGGGACATTGCCTCGCAATGCGGGCCGGTTTTCCAAAGAGGGCTTTATATGGCACCGCTATGCCCCACGGGCTACTCGAGAAGCACCGCCCCTTACAGATGGACAATATAAATAGTCCAGGCTCGTCGCCCCTTCATATATGAGTCCCTTATCTGGAAACCGGCATATTGAGCTACCCTGATCCGCTACAGGACAGGTGTGCTTTCCGTACTTCGTGCGCGTCATGAGAGATTACGCTGTAGGGATTGTTGAGGGAACCTTCAGTGTTGTTGCCTATTCCGAATACATATTCGATGACCCCTCACGGGTATCAAGGATTATCCGGATGTTGCTCTAGCAGCCGTGGGTTATATGCTACTGGCGCGCCGTGCCCGTGAAGATGACTGGTACACGTCGACCGCACGTCCGTGTACGCCGCACGATCCCTTATTTCGCTGTGCTCCGGGCACTGTAGAGGCAGACCCGGGCTGGGCCGTAACAGATGGTATCATAGCAAGAATAGATTGTTAAAGCTTAGCTCTTGAGTTGGTAGAGCGTAGATGGATTGTGCCTACATCTATCAGAGCCAGACTAGTTTGGTTTAGGCTTATTCGAGCAAGGCTTGTTGGGAGTTTGTTTGTCAGAGCGTAGATGGATTGTGCCTACGTCTGTCAGAGCAGATCAGAGTAATGATTCCCGAGTTGGTAGTATGGGATACCTATTTGGCAGTTGTTATCCCCAGAGCCGTAGTTGCTCCGTACAGATGATTCAAGCACCGCTGTGAACGGTTGTAGAGCGAGTTACATACATGTCAGTTGATATTAGACGCGAGAGAAAGGCTCCATATCTGAGCGCGAGATTGCTCAAGTTAAGTGTGCTTTGGACAATAGCGCTAAGAGAAGGATTGAGATTTGAGTTGGACGCGATGATTTATATCGTTGGTTGTCTCTAGAAGGCTGGTCAGTGTAGTAGATGCTTTATGAAGAATAGTAATAGGGCGATCTAGTAGGTTGTAATTGCATTCGGTCCGCATACGCACTGCGAAGTTTAGTAACAGTTGTGATCAAGGATGATGCCTCTCAGCTGAGATCAATATGGTCAGTGTCATTTACCAAGTACTTTTGTGTGGAAGCCGCGAAGCTTGGTTTGGTTGGAATTCCTTAGTGTCTACAGAAGATTGAAGAATCCTGAGAGATACTCGTTTTGATTGTCCTGAGTTGGACATAGACGTTCCAGAGGCGAATGTCATGAGCCGATGTTGAAGCGGCATGAAGTAATAGATGAAGACATGGTTTTGGTCCCGAGTTTGCACATAGTAATATCGTCAGGTAGATGTCAAGGGCAGAGTTTCTCGTTGTTAAGCGACATGAACAGCGCTTCCCCAAGTTGGGTTGTCGCTTGTCCGCAGTTGGTCTCTAGTTACACAGGACACTTTTTGCTCACTTAAAGAAGGCAAGTTCTCGAGTGATGCTTGTTATCTGGCTCCCTAGTGAGTTTCAGGTTTGTCGGCGTTCGAGTGCTCTATCCGAGTTGATCCATGTTGTTCCACAAGATGGTTATGGGTCATTTTAAGCTCACAGATGGATGAAGACTCACGTTTTCGAAGGTTAGTAAGTTACGTGGTTGTCGCAGAACAGAGTTAAGCTACAGTCAGTTGTGTGGGTTACCTCAGACATGATCTCAGATGGAAGAATGCTCTAGGATGAAAGATCCTGAGCGGAATTGGATATTAGTTTCCCAATTCCTTATCACTTGGTGGTTGGCGGTAGGGATTGAGTTCTCGCGCCTCGTTCTTTACTTGTATTGATGGAGTATCTTTAGAAGACCACATCCCAGTGACCGTTCAGAGTTGGCTGCATTTACAGAAGCTAGTTCAAGAGACAGAGAATGGCTACGCTTCAGTTTAAAGATGATTGCGACATTATGAAGGTTGGTCTCTGCGAGTTTGATAGCAGTTGGACATGACAAGCCAACAAGCTCAGGGCGACAAGTGCAGTGACAATATCTTTTTCCCAAATTTCCCAAGTACTCAGGTTCGAGTAGGGATATAGAGATGGAGAAACACTTTAGCAGTCAGTCAGTTATATGTCACAACTTTGTTCTCGACGCGGACGTCGAGCTTATTGAGTGTGGGAAGAGCTGTAAGTTGTGATGCAGATGTACGCATGTTCTAGCAGGGGTCATTACCACCGAAGTTTAGCAAGTACAGATGCCAGTGTTAAGTCCTCCTTGGAGAGTGAGTCATATTAGAGTCCTTCGAAGTTGAGAGACCTTGGTGACGTCGGAGTAGCGATCACCCTTCCTGCAGCCAAGTTTGGTATAGATGCCATCTAGCGTTACATTGGTTAGATGATGGCCTACTACAAAGTGGTAGAGCAGAAACGTGACTGTACAGATAGATGTCTCATGGGTTTTACAAGTTTACACAGGACGCCTTTATGGCAGACCTTAATGGTTAGCTGGCAGTAGGGATCAGAGTGCCTGCGCCTTGATAAGCTGCCTCGATGGTTTTGTTTGCGGTAGGACAGAGTGGTTTGCGCCTTGTTGAGAGTATGCTACCTTCTAGGAGCTACCCTCCCTCGCCCAAGTGAACAATGAGTACCAGTTCAGTTCTATACTGGTAAGGCTAGAGTGCCGCATCTGTGTCCCAGATGTTCTGTAAGAAGGGCGGACATGGTTTGAAGACCTTTGCAGAGTTAATTGAAGGACAGTCAGGCAGTTTCAGTGCGCGGTAGGTGCTCCATTGCAGTTGGGGAGAGTTTACCCCTTGGTTTTAGAAGACTTGCTCCTTACCACTCGCAGATGAAGAGTGAAGTTTGAAGCCAAAATTCACAGAAGATTGAACTCTCGAGCAGTGAAGGCATTGTGTTACTCGAAAGTGAGCACACTTTTGGACGGGATTGCAGATATCCTCGTCGGGCTATCCGGAGGAGACGCCCTTAGTTTGTCGAGTAGAGCGACATTCCACATTGTGTCAGGGGAGAAAGCGCTTACAGCAGGATGCAGCGCATTTCAGAGGGCGCGATGCTAAAGCGTACCGCCCATACATTTTTTAGAAAGCTTGAGACCACGGGATAATATCCAGACAAGAAGGCAGACTCCAAAGTTTGAATGAAGGTCCAGTCACCACGCACTTCAGTTGGAAAGGGCAAAGTTAAGGTTCAGTTTTGAAGACACAGTTGTCAGCATTGAGACTTGCAGTTGGACTCAGTATCCGTTAGTACAAAAGAAGATATAGTACTCTGAACTAAGTGCGGGAGAGTTGTTGGTTTCTTGAAGATGCAAAAGATTGAATCCTTGCAGAGCCGTGTTGAAGAAGGTTCTCGACGAGGATGTCGAGATTATTTTAAGTACGGGAGGGTGTGACGACCTAACGAACGCCGACCAAATCCACCCGAGCATTTTGAGTTCTATCAGAGTATATATGTTCTCTATATCCTAATATAGCTGCACGCCAAGTGAAGATGGCTGGTACATGCCGGCCGTATGTCTGTGTACGCCGCACGGTCCCTTATTTCGCTGTGCTCCGGGCACTATAGAGGCAGACCCGGGCTGGGCCATGACATGAATGGCATAGGCGAGGATCATTGTAGACCATGCTTGAGTATATAAGTGTAACTTGAATATAAACATTACCCAGTTGATTACAAACTACAAAGCATTGTACCTGTCTAACTTCTTCTAAAGCTCTACAGTTAGCACAAGCTTTAACAAGAGATGATCATCTCATCATAGCGTTGCGAAGCGTTAAATTGGACTACGGTTTGAAACGTACCCAATAACCATAGTGCTGAAGAGAACAATGTCTGGGTGGGGAATTTGATCAAGCATGTGTTTGAGCATGTCCCATTACGATAAAAGAGAAAAAAAAAGATGGGTGTGCGTTGTTTGGTGTGGCAGCACCATATATGGTCCATATTAGTTGTAGAAATATAATCTTATGAACTTGTAATATAGTTTTCCCACTTGAAACTTTTAGCAGAGGAAGTGTAGAGTAACAACTAGTGAAAGCAGCAACAGTAACAAGAGTTTATAGGCAACAACAACAAGCACGAACCAAGTTTTCTTTGCAGCGAATAACGACAGTAACACAGTTGTAACACCAGTGAGTTAACGACAAATAACAAATAACATCAGGTCTGATTTGCAGTGCAATAACATACAGATTTTAGCTCACAAAAGAGGCAGATTTTGCACAAGAGAAAGGCAGTTTCAGCAGCAGTTTCAGCGCAGCTTCAGGCAGATTTCAGCACAGTTTCAGTAACAATAGAAGGATGTTTCTACTAGCAGCAGCGCAGTTTGTACTCTGGCAAATAGCAGCAAGTACATGAGGTAGCAGCAGTAAACCGGAGGCAAGAAATGGCAGTTTCAGTAGTAAGAAACGACACCGGTAACATGCAGTTAACACCATGTAATAAACAACGCCTGTAACAAAGAGAAGTAGCAGAATAGTGATAGCTCGAGTCGTGGCTCGCACTTTCTTTTAAGAGTATTTCGACCTACCTCGGGTAAGGCAACGAATGTCTGATCTCTTCCAGGATACAACGAGCATAACGTATACAGTAGCTTCAGTTATTCCGGAAGTCTATGTAAAAGAGTAAGTATGCACCTCAGGTAAACAGTAAATGAAGTTAGAGAGAGAGATGAATGAACGGTTTCTTTTTCTGTTTTTGAAGGTGGTATAACAAAGGGTATTTAAATGGAAGATGCAACAACACTTTTCCTTTATTTTCGTCAGAAGAAGTTTGAACTCTTGAACTAGTAAAGAGGAGATGTGATCCTAAAGATTAGGTCCACTTTAAGTTGGTAGAAAGACCAAGCAAGAGTCCAGAACTCAAGTCTAAGTGGATAACCTAAAAGAAAAAGATTAGGCTAGCCCAAGCCCAAATGAAGTTTAAGTAAAATTCTAACAATCCCCCACTTTTAAAAAACTTCCACAAAAGAGAAATGACAGAAAAAAAGAAACGAGAGTACGGTTTTGATATATAGAGATGTACTTAAGTAAAGGTGTTCTAAGACTTGAACCTTTACATAGTGGACAATCTTCAACGTATAAGAATAATAAGTGATCAGAGTCTTGAACTCATTATTTGTTTTTATACAGTAAGGAAAACCACATACAACCCTACCAGGTGCAACATCTAAATGTCAGCACATTTTTCCCATGTGCTTAATCCTAGTATAGGTGAAGGCTTTAGAGAATTTAGCCTAATTCTCATAAGAAGCGGCCACACTTTCACAATCACCTTGGTGAGTCTATTAAGAGTATTCTTGTAGCTAGACACCCTACTCAAAGAATGAGATATAGAACTGATTAAGAGTTTAAGAAACTCAGCCTCACAGTCGCTGCAAGATATCATGCATATATACAGTATGTACAACGAGATTAACTCTGGAGTGACAAGCTCCTAGTTGCATGATTCTATATCACAATGATTTTTTTTTCCATTGAACCTATTTCTTGGGATTTCCAGTCATTTAGGTTGGGTTCCCACCACTTGTGATTCTATAACAGGCTTTAGCCCCATCCTTAAGGATGTGCTCTAAACTTTGTCACGAGACAGTCCTTTCATCAAAGGATCTGCCAAGTTGTTTTGCGATCTTACAAAATCCACTGTAATAGTACTAGATGTGAGATAACCTATTATCGTGCTGTGCTTGCGACGTATCGCTAACTTCTTACCATTATAGTAATTGTTCTGTACTCTGGCTATCGCAGCAGTACTATCTGAGTTAATCAAAATTGGCAGTATAGGTCTACTCCAAAAAGAATATAAGATAAGAGGTCTTTCAACCAACTTGCCTCCTCACTAGCTGCAGCTAGTGCTACTAGCTCAGACTCCATAGTCGACTGAGCTAGAATCGTTTATTTCTTGGATCTCTAAAAAACTAACCCGCCAGCTATACTAAACACGTATTCACTAGTGGCTTTGGAATCATCCGAAAATAAGTTCCAATCTGCATCGTTAAATCCATCAAGAACCGCAGGAAACTTCTGATAATGTAAACCCAAGTTCATGGTCCTTTTCAGGTACCGCATAACTCGATCAATAGCATCCCAGTGCGCCAAACCTGGTTTACTTGTGAATCTACATAAAATCCTACAGTATAAGCTATATCGGGTCTAGTACAGTCCGTAGCGCAGCAAAGGCTACTAATAATACTTTCGTATTCTTTCTGTCTAACTGTTTCCCCCAAGTTCTTTAAAAGTTTAACTTGTGGATCACAAGGAGTACAAGCAGGTCTACGATCAAAATATTTGTACTTCTTCAAAATCTTCTCAATGTAATGAGATTGATCAAGAGTAATACCAGTGTCACGTGTGATCTTCATGCCTAAAATTATACTAGCCTCACCTAGGTCCTTCGTATCAAAATTATTATTAAGCATGTTTTTGGTTTCTAAAATAATATCAAGAGTAAAACCAAAAATAAGTATATCATCAACGTAAAGACATATCATAATACAACTTTCACCATATACTTTATAATATAGGCATTTATCAGCAACGTTAATCTTAAAACCATTTGAAAGAAGTAATTGGTCGATCCTGTCGTGCCACTGTTTTGGAGCTTACTTTAGACCGTATAAGGTCTTGTTCAGCTTGCAGACTTTGTGTTCCTCACCAGATATCACAAAGCCTTCAGGCTGATCCATATATAATTTCTCTTCAAGCTCTCCATTTAAAAAAACAGTTTTTATATCCATTTGGTAAATAATCAAATCGTGTACGGCAATAACGACCAATAATACTCTAATGGTTGTCACACGAGTAATTGGGAAATATGTGTCGAAGAAATCAATATTTTCCTTTTGCACATATCCATTTGCTACAAGTCTAGCCTTATATTTATTTATAGTACCATCTGGTTTAAGTTTTCTCTTTAATATCCATTTATACCCAATAAAACGACTATAATGAGGTAGGTTAACTAAATCCCAAGTTTTATTTGTAGTAAGAGAATTCATTTCATCATCAATGGCCTCTTGCCATAAATTATCGTCACCTGAGGTTAACGCTTCCCTGATAGTATTAGGGTCAGATTCTAAGGTATATACAACATAATCATTACCAAAATCCTTAGCAATCTTTAAACGTTTACCTCTACAAAGTTCTGGGTCTGTATCATGAGAATCAACAGCTCTAGGAACTTTTACTTGAGGTACATTAGGGGTCGAAGATGTAGAAGGTTGAGAACCCCCACTACTACCCCCATTATCCCTCAGTAAGTAGGGAAACTTATCCTCAAAGAAATCAACATAAAGTGATTCAATGACAACATTATCCTTAATATCAAGAAACCTGTAAGCTTTGTTGTTAATAGCATAACCAATGAAAACACATTCTAAAGCTCTACTAGCTAGTTTTATCCGTTTAGGATTAGGTTTTCGAACATAGGCTAAACAGCCCCAAACCCTAAAATAGTTAACATTAGGTTTTCTTTTTCTCCAAATTTCATAAGGTGACAATTCAGATATGATATGAGGAATACAGTTTAAAACATGGCAAATAGATAATAATGCTTCACCCCACAAAGATTTAGGTGATCCAGAACTAAGTAATATAACAACTATCGACTCAGTGTAAGTTTTATTTTTTGCGTTCAGCTTTACCGTTAGATTCTGGAGAATAAGGAGCAGTAGTTTCATGTATAATCCCTAAGGATTCATACAAGTTTTAAAATTCATATGAATCATACTCTGTTCTTCTATCACTACAAAATCTTTTAATGCTTTTATCAAACTAATTTTTAACCTCTGTTACATATGTTCTAAACATATCTATAGCTTCACTTTTGTGACGCATCTGGTAAACTTGAGTATAGTTTGAATGATCATCTATAAAAGTTATAAAATATCTTTTACCATTTCGAGTGAGTGTTCCGTCCATTTTACAAATGTCAGAGTGTACTAAGTTCAAAAGTTATGATTCCCTTACAACACTTTTATGTGAGGTTTTAGTATTCTTAGTTTGACTACAAGATTGACATTTATCAAAATCATTTAAATCTACTTTAGGGATCATGACAAGTTTACTCATATTGTGTACTAACTTCTTATTAACATGACATAGTCTAGAGTGCCAGATATTAAAAGAAGACATCAAGTAAGCAGAAGCAGATTTATTCATTTTAATACTCATCTTAAACATTTCATTACAAGCAAAACCCTTTCCCACAATAACCCCACCCTTAGTCAAAATGTACTGATCATACCCAATGGTCTGCTGAAATCCTACCTTGTTGAGAAGATAGCCAGAAATAAGAGTTTTCCTCATTTCAGGTGTGTGCATCACATCCTTTAGAGTCATTGTCCTTCCAGAGGTAAATACCAGTTCAACATCTCCAGTACCTAGCACTTTGGTACAATGGGAATCCCCAAGTAGCACCTTCTGGTCTTCAGTCTCCTTATAGGTCTTGAACCAATTACGTTCATATCATGCATGCCTAGAAGCGCCCGTATCAGCCCACCATCCATCGGTTCCACCGACCATGTTGATCTCTGTGATCATAGCCACTAAGGCCTTTTCGGTAACGTTAGCCTGAGCAACAGGTTTGCGGTTCTGGCAGTTTTCAGATATGTGTCCAGGCTTGTTACAGTTGAAGCACATAATAGAAACTGTTTTGTTATATGGTGGGGCTTGTTGGTTCGTTCCTTTATTAGAACTGTAGATGCATCCCAAACGGTTTTTGCAGATTCGGACTGTAGATAGTAATCGTACAGTTCGTCCGTTAAACCGTTCATAATGAAATTATGGCATTTGAAATCACCCTCAGTCCAGTTTAAAATAGTCTCTAAGGTTTTATCATATTCGTTTAGAATAAGATCAAGGTCTACTGCAGGTATGGGAACGGGAGGTTCAACAGGGCATTCTTGTTCCAGAACATATGCAACTTCCTTAAGTGTGAGATAAAAAAATATTTTGTTCTTCCACCTCTTGAAGTTGAGGCCATCAAACTTAGAAGGTTTGTTGGAATCAAACTCAACACTTCAGAAGAAAGAACTATATTACAGGAAATAAATACTCTTTAAAATTATAGAAATATAATCTTATGAACCTGTAATATAGCTTTCCCACTTGAAACTTTTAGCAGAGGAAGTGTAGAGCAACAACTAGTGTAAGCAGCAACAATAACAGGAGTTTATAGGCTGCAACAACAAGCATGAACCAAGTTTTCTTTGCAGCGAATAACGGTAGTAACACAGTTGTAACAACAACGAATTAACAACAAATAACAAACAACATCAGGTCTGATTTGCAGTGCAAGAGCATGTATATTTTAGCTCACGAAACAGGCAGATTTCAGCACAAGAGAAAGGCAGTTTCAGCGCAGCTTCAGGTAGATTTCAGCATAGTTTCAGCAACAATAACAGGTTGTTTCTACTAGCAACAACGCAGTTTGTACTCCGTCAAACATCAACAAGTATAGAAGGCAACAGCAGTAAACCGGAGGCAAGAAATGACAGTTTCATTAGCAAGAAACAACACCGGTAACATGCAGTTAACACCACGTAATGAACAACGCCTGTAACAAAGAGAGATAGCAGAACAATGATAGCTCGAGTCGTGGCTCGCACTTTCTCTTCCTGGATACAACGAGTGTAATGTATACAATAGCTTCAGTTATCCCGGTAGTCTACGTAAAAGAGTAAGTATGCACCTCAGGTAAACTGTAAATGAAATTAGAGAGAGAGAAAAATGAATGAACTGTTTCTTTTTCTGTTTTTGAAGGTGGTATAACAAAGGGTATTTAAAAGGAAGATACAACAGCTCTTTTCTTTTATTAGCCCAAGCCCAAAAGAAGTTTAAGTAAAATTCCAACATTAGTCAAAAGCTATGTTGTGATATAAAGCGGATACGGGGAAACGATACGAGAAACGGAAACAAAAAGGAAACTTCCAATATTTTTTTATATAGAAGCGAAGAGGTAAATAAATCCTAACAAGGAAACGAGTAAGAAATTTTGAAATAAGCAAAAAGTAACGTTTTTTTTTTATAGTAAAGAGATTAAATTACAAAGACAATATTTATTAATTTAGTCAAAAGAACATAGAATACGGAAGGTTAAATATGTTTAATGCTTCATTTTTTAACGAGATTTTATTATAATGTAGTATCTATAGGGCATTTTTTTTTCTTTCTTTTGTAGGTATTTTTATATACGAATTTAAATAGTTTCTCAAATTAAACCAAAATTCGTTTCAAAAAACGAATCACATGAATCGAAAATCGAATCATGGGTGTTTCCCAAACCGAATCATCAACGTTTCCAGATCGAATCACAATCAAATCAAAACGCTAATCATATCCGTTTCCCCGACGTTTCCTGAATTTGGGGAAACCGAATCGTACCCGTTTCCCAAACTGGTTTCCCATGAAACGTTTGGGAAGAGGGGAAATATGTTTCCCTGCAACATAAGTAGGCCCTAGCTCCCCTTGACGTGGTGATTTGCTCTGATACCAAATGTTAAGACCCCAATAATAAAATCACTGCACTACATAAAATCTAGGTGTATAGCATGGTATATCAAAACTAGGGGTGATAATTTACCAATCTTTTTAGTATCTCACATGATGTAGTGATTTGAGACCATGGTTCAAGAATCAGAGGTCCTGAGTTTGATTCACCACCAACAGCGGTCAACTGCCAAGATTTATCCTGACTTATCCAACATGTGAGTTAGCAGGGTTCTCCCATGCCCCATGGATTAATCAGTCAGGCTAATGCTGATAAATTATGAACTCATATCAACCTGGTTTACACAAAGAAAAAAAAACATCTCTGAAACTTAATTGAACATGCTAAACTAGCAAAATTCTAAAGACAACACGGGCTCATGCCTCGCCTTCTTCTGCGTCTGTGCAGAAATTTCTAGGACAAAAGCTTGTGTGCATGCACATAGTTTCAAGACAATCAGTAAACTTAGCCTATACATATCATGTATGATAAACATAAAATCTGAGGGTTCACTAATGAAACATCAGTAAATATACTATAAAGAAGAAAAAATATATATAATTGGGCAAATCCGCTACACTCAATCCTCCTATAAAAATATACTCCGTGAATCCAATCTGCATCACAGCTATTACAAATGCCCAAATATTTGTCTTAAAGACGTGTACGTACCTATAACTACAACGCAAACACCCATTAACATAATCCCGATTGTAATAACCATCTCAATTCCCCATCTTCTATATGTTCCCGAAATCTTGAGATAGCATACGCATGGCAATATAATCGAAGCTGTGGCACTTAAAAATGCCCCAACTAGAGACATGAGATCCCCAAAAAATGGAACAGATATAGCAACGATGATTGTGCTAAGTAACAGCATGGTTCTAATCAGGAGGCTCATAGGCCTGCTTTTGTAGGAACATAGAAGCCAGTTTTCAAGAGCTCCCACAATGGGTGTCAGCATTAGTGCGAATTTTGTTACTGGGTTTATCAGAGTAGTGCATATTGCTATCTTTGAGCTGATCCCTTTTACGGGTAGGTTTAACGTGACCTGAGATTTTACATTTTCTCCGTACATCATATACCCCAATACCGCCATTGATGCATAACTTATAGTGCAGAGAACAAAGCAAAGAAGTAACACCTGCAATGAAATTATTACGATATTACAATGAGAAAAAGAAGTTACATTTAAGGAGGAATGCTAGGAACTAACTTTGAAAAATCGGAGGAAAAAAAAAAATTCTGGGTTTATTAGATTTCGTCCCCGTTTTAGTGACTAAAAGCATCTCTATAAAGTTTAGTTGAATTCGATAGATGTAAAAGTTGTTATATGTTACCTTGGAGAATTGGCTTTTGTCTTTCATTGAAGTATACAATGTAGGGAAAACCGGATGAGCACAATAACAAAAGGCGTATAAGCTGACAGCTGTGGGAATTCCGCCAATATTTACAAGCCTTCCCTTCTCATGAAATCCGATTTCATCAAACACCCCCGTCCATAAAATCGACCCTATGATGACAACGGAAGCTAAGACCCCACCTGCAGATACATATGACAGCAAGCTCAAGTCGACCCACATGGTAGGCAAAATTATAAGGGCCACAATAACAATAAATCCCTGTTCTCCGGAAAACTTTACCCCGGCCAATTCAAATCCCATGTTTGGAAATATATTCTGCAAGTTATCCCCTTCTAATATCAAGAACCCCGTTGCCACTAAGTAAAGTTCCAGGTACATGAAAACTGATACTATAGTTCTTCCTATGTGTCCAAATGCACGTTCACCAATATCGGGGTAAGTTTGAATATGTGAATCTAAATCCATGCAGCGACGCATTAGCAAACCTGTGAAGCAAGTTGCTGCAGCTATCACTAAAAGAAGTATCAAACTTAGCCAACCTCCTGATGCTAGTGCATACGGAACCGATAATATTCCAACTCCTACAAAATCAAAAAAGTTGCAGACTTTCAATCTGACGTTCAAGAAATAATCAATCAAATAAAAACATGTTTCTTCATAAATCTAAATGATTTTGTTTGAGTTTGATCCTGGAGTCCCGATATAATTGGACTTCGTCCAATAAAAACTACAACTGAGTAGGAAATCTCCTACTTATTATGAATTTTTGTACTCAAGTGGCGATTTTTTGAGTATACAGACTCAGTTTCATATGCTGCTAGAGATGCTGAAGCAATATAGTATACGAGTTTCCCCATACATCTCCCCATAACGTCACATGGCACTCTTCTGCATTCATACGACAGTGCACGTGAGCAACTTAAAACAAATTCGACCATCACACCAAAGTTCAAATATTATTAAAGTTGCCATACCTCTTGATGAATATGTGCATTAGAAAACACTGAAGAACGTTTCATGTTTGAAGGATTAATACACCTTGATTCTACCATATCCCTTAGTCTAGATTAATTTAGACGGGTTAATCTAATATGGCCTCGACAAGATATTTCTATAAATTAAATTATTTTATATCCATACATATTTTTCTTTTGAATTTTGGAAATTAAATGTCATGGTCTTGGAAATGAAACATTTCAGTAAAACAATTTGATTACCAACACTTGGTTGATGAGACGTCACTAAAAAATTAGCTAGTCAAAGAGCTTATCTTGGACTATTACACCTTTGGAAATCAAACATAACTTGTTTTTGGACAATTTTTAAGGTTATCTTGACTTCTTATAGTGAGACAAATAATGTACTTAACTTTTATTATTTGCGTAACCATCTTAAACTTGCCTCTCTAGTGTCTACTCTCAAAAACAATTTTGATCTCTTTGTCCTTTGAAGATATCAATCTTAAGTCTGGAACTCTTTTGAGTCCCTGACGTCCTTAAAGAGATATCTATCAGTTGCACGCACCAAGCGACCAAAGGTTTCAACTATTCAGCTTGGGCACAAGCTACATCGCATGGCCATCTAGGTCTGCCGCATTGGATGCTAAGTAACCTTCAGTTGAGCAGCAAAGGTTTTCCTTTTAACAGCTACATCGTGGTAGAAAGAATCCTTCAGTTTTCTGGCAGAAAGGGCAGAAATGCCACTTTCATCTCTTGCAGGACATTATTTTAGCCTAATATGAACTATGGCCTTAGAGCATATGCACCAGTAGGGTGACTTGCTTAGGTGACAGCAAAATAGACGCCTCAGATTAAGACATGTCACAAGTTTCAACGGGTAGCGATGCGTGAAATTTTTTAATTCTGCGCGGCATTATTTATTTTTTTCTCTCTTCTCTCATGCCATGTGGCTTTTTATGATTGGTTTAAATCTATAAAAATAAAAATAAAAAAAGGTGGGTGGATGGGTGGGTGGATTTTCAATTTCAACCCACCTCAAGTGTAGTGTAAAAATCAAGGTTGGTTATTGTTGAGGCATTTTAGTTGGTTTAAGGTGACCTTCGTGCTGCATATGCTCTTATTGTTGATATACTATAGACATTAGACAAGAAGCTTCTAACTCAAAAAGTTAATATTATAACCGGGCAAAAAACTGAAGGTTTTGCAGGAGTGAGTCTAGGTAAAAGGCGTAAATACATAGTGGCCTCCAGGCTCGAGGTAATCACAAAATGCGGAATAGCTCACAGCTTCAGACCGAGAACAAGAACAGGGCATGAGTCTGAATTTGCCACCCTCCTAAAAGAAAAATCCTACAATCCCTCATTAGAGCATCTCGAGCAATTAAGCGTACCTGGCCCACAGGTCATACCCAAAAAATCTTATTTTTTAACCCTATTTTACGTTTCCGATTTTTTCCCGATAAATTTCGGATCGGAATTGGATAACTTTTTGCCATTCCGATTTGAATTTTCCGAATAATATCCGATCCAATTTTTTCGAATAGCATCCGATACGATTTAATCCGAATTTCTCTACTTTCAATTTGAGGGAGCTGGGACTAAAACCTCAAACAAAACATACTTCATCTAGGTCTGCCTCCATTTCTTTTCCCTCTCTGCAAGGGCTCTCTCTTCTCCACCATTGAAACCTCACTCCCATTTTCCCTTTAAGGTAAGAATTTATTTCTCTCTCTTTCTCTCTCTCTAGAACTCTTGAAGCCATGGTGGGGGTGATACATGATTAGGTGGTATCAGTTGGTTTTATGAGGTTAGACTTTTGTGTTTAAATAATAGTGGGTAGTTGTTTTTGATATCTCTTCACCTATGTCTAAAGAGGTTGTCATAGATATTTGGTGATATTTTTGTCTTAAAACATGTTACTTAAGCTTGTGAAATAATATTTTATTTTGTAAACATTATAATTTGGACAATATTTATTTCCAAGTTGTTATCATTTGACTTGTATACCAAAGTTTCTATAATAGTATCATTTATTATCGCTTGTCTAATAATATATAGTAACAATTTCCTGCCAAATACAAAATTTTCAATTTTCTGAAGAATTTTTTTTTTTCCGATTTTATCAAGATATCCAAAATTTTCCGAATGTTTTTCGGAATTTTCATAATTATGAATTTTTCGATAAATCCAAATTTGAAATTCGGACCCATTTCCATTTTTCGGGGGGGGGGGGGGGGGGGGATCGGGTTGGAACGGATTTTATGTTTTCGAAAAAATCAAAAAAAAATTCGACCGTCCCCATTTCCGATCCGATCCTAAAAAAATCCCTCTAAGTCTTCTAGCAATTGGTGCTAATGTGACGGGTCTTTATTAATGAAAATATTTTTTTAAGTCCGCGGCGGACTTCTTTACTCCGCCACAATTATTCATCTTCTCCTACGCCAATAAACAAATATTTAATCGCGCGGTATAATTTAGTCTACGCTGCTGGTGTTTTAAACTCTTCACATTTTTTTTGTGAGCTTCCCACACCCGGGTTCTGACACCACCAACACAACAACTTACATCCAATTTTTCGACTGCTAAAAGTAAAAAAGTGTAAGTTTTGAGTATGGGCCGGCAAGAAAATAAACAACAACAACCCACATCCAAAATCTAAACTGTTGGAGATGCTCTTATTGGTCGACGAAACAAAATTCAAAGCACAACACTGAAGAAATTGTTTTTATATAATTTATCATCATGACCGTCAGTTGCAAATTAAATGCACGTGGATGGATTGACAAAGTCTATCCTTGCCAGATGTTTACTCGTAAACTCAAACTTCACCAAAACGACACATCCTTCGACGTCGAACAACTATGGATAGGCCCTGAAACGACACACTGTTTGACGTCGGACCAAATATAGGTCCAATAACGAAACTAAATGCTGCAAAACCATAGAGCAGCTCAACTCCATAAAATATTTTACTCTTTAGAGAATGAAAGATAGTAATGCAGAACTAACGTAGCAGAAGCGATTTAACGACGAAATTATAAGTCTGGGGTTCGACCCCAGATTCATTTTTCGTTATCTAGAGTTAGAGAGAAAAAAAAAACCTGAAAGAGCATTGAGACCATTGAAGCAAGTTTTGAAGAAGGTGGTGCCATGGTAATGCTTCTTCATGTGACCACTCTCACACCCATCTTCGACATCGACGAGAAGTGGGACATTAAGGTGTACCAGCAAATCATGTGTTTGTTCTCTATTCATTGTTGCTCTCTCTGGAACTCAGGAGCTCTGGCTTTGGCCTTTGGGGTTGTTTTATTTATAGGAGAGCTACGTATTAGGAGGAGACTTGTCCCCTTTTGAAGGCGGGTTTGTTTTTTTGTTTCTCTCTAACAACGCCCCCCACTTGTGCTTATCCCGATGTCGTCAATAAAAAAGATTTATTTATCAGGGGCCTTATGTTACAGAAATGGCCCACTCGTGATTTATGGGTTTTTATGTAATGTTTGAAAATTAAGCATTTAGGACCCTTGTTTACGTAGTAGGATATGCATAAATGTTGTCTTACCACTGTTATTGTACGAATTTCGAAGACCTTCGTTTTGATCATCGATGATATAAAGTGAGCCAAAATCAAAATGATGGCCTAATTTCGTAATAGTCCAAAAGGTTCTTACACCAAATGTATTTATGACAATAAATAAAATATACAAATTGACACAGGGTTTAGTGTGAAAACCTCTGAATAAGTTAAACCACGACTTCGGCTTGAGAATTTTAGAAACCGTAACTTTATTGTTTGATTGAGATTAACGCTTTGATTACAAGTTTATGATTTCTTGAGCCATAAAAACATGGTGATTCTGACCTTGTGAAGTGTTAGGCATTTGCGACGGATCAAATGTGCCGATTTGATGAGGAAATACGTTTCCTTGTTGGTTCGTATTGGAGGATTGAGAGTGATTTTGAGAATTAGATTGGGAGCTTGAGGAAGACATAGTGGTTTTGAAGAGAGGGGTAAAGAGAGAGGATAGTATAGAAGATTAGAAGGGAGGAGAGTGTAGGAGATGAATGATATTTATAGATGAAAAAAAACTAGCCGTTAACAAGTGTCAAAAAAAATATAGCCGTTATTATAGCCGTTGAGTAACTTATGCAACAAGTTTCCAAAAATAAATATAGCCGTTAATATAGCCGTTGAGTAACTTGTGCAACAAGTTTCCAAGACAAAATATATAACCATTAATATGTCCGTTGAATAACTTGTACAACAAGTTTCAAAAAATTTAATTATCAAAATAAAAAATATATTAATACTCCGAATAAAACATAGTTTAAACAATATTAATACACACACATAGTTAAAACAAAATATAAATAAAATATAGCCTAATTGGGACGACCTCTCTTGGTTTGGCGGGCGCGTCTGCCACGTGCGATACTCTCGTCATAGGTACATTGCACAACCGGCTCTGTCTAGTAGGAAATAGACATCTTAGCTAGTCTATCGGAGGTCTCTCGGATGATCGCATCCCTCCGCCTTAGCTGTTCCTCTAACTCGGTCGTGCGATCAACGTATTGCCTCGAGTTTTTATATGCCGCATACCATAATCCTTGGTTTTGATGTCACAACTCATTCGTGCTATACGCAGGTGGACACTGGTATGGTACCTGCATCACCGGGATCGGTATCCGTCTACGTTGATCGTTCGGTCCCGCCACATCCATGAACCATCCCATATCACGTGATCGCCGATTTCCTGAACACCATAGTCTTGCATCTGTGAAGACGTAACTAAACTCGACGTAGGTGGCAAGATTACATCGGGCCTCACTAGATCACGCCCTACCGACCAAATATTTCCCGTCCTCTTCTACTATAGTGCAACAGATCTTGGGATTTGGATGAATGAGATGCCAATATGTCATGTAATCATCTACGCCGGGAACAAGGTAATCACGACCATCGTAGAAGTTCACATCTTTCAGACTCTGATATAACTCTCGATCGTACCTTGGGAATTCCATAATCTCCTCAGATGGGTCATAGGGCACACTATCAATCCCTGTCATCTGACGCATACACCGGTCTCCTAAATACCAAAGCGTACCGTGGCCGTATGGGACCGGCACCAATGGCACCCTCTGGAAACTCAGCGCTTTTGCAACGCTTACCTCTGGATGTCTCAATTTCGTAGACCCGACCCATGGTTGCCAATCTATGTTGGTTATGTCCTTCCATTCTATCATATCTCTGATTATAGCAAAAGAGTGATGGATTTCAGACCCCGTACTCGCCCTTTCATCTCTCCACCCAGAAAATACGAGGATAAATATGGTTCAAGTTCTGTACCTTAACAAGATACATTCCAACCCGACAGTACTCGAATAACCAATAGTCCAGCACCGCATAGAATCCGGTGATCGATTTCTTCACCTTCCCAGGCCTCAGAACTGAGACTTCATCAAGCCCCCAATACAAAACCGTCATAATGGGGGTACCCCAGTCAAAACCTGACGCACTAATGATATCGTAGTCTGTCAAGGCTGCCAGATAACCTGACCGAAGGGATGTGGCACCATTTGAGAAAAAGAGATTACCCATCATATAAGCAATAAATGCCCGTGCATACACGATATCTATTTATGAGTCGTAATTGTGGTTACTTGGATTTAAAGAGTCGACTTAGGGTATCATAATTTATTATTATTATTTTTGATTAGTAAATTATATATTACATTATTACTTAAACAATGGGCACTACAAAAGTAGATTTATCTTTCACGAGGCCCCTGAAGCCACCCGGAGGAGAACCACACCAAGTCATACAAAAGTTGTTTTCTATATCACTATTATTGTAAGTTGACTAAGAGAAGCAAGCATAAGGCACGAAATTAAAACAATAAACAAGGAGAGCGTGTTTCATGACTAAATTATTAGTGATTACAAAAGTAGGGCAACATCTTATATATAGCTAATTCGTCGACACGGTTAAACATTGAAAATGTAATAAATGGGATCATAGACCTAAATGAAGTATTAACTACTCCTCGGTACATGCTCGTGATCAACGTGGTAGAGTAGAAAATAAGATGAAGGAGACAATTCAAAATCTTTTTGCCTAATACGGTATGGAAGATAAGGATGTTGATGGAGATGGAACGCATACCAGTTGGTTCTCCGAAGTTTTAAGCTACATAATATTGTTGGATGAGGTTATCACAACAGCCCATCAAATGTTTGTTTGCACAAGGGAATCATATCCGTTTTTGCTACCCCAACTCCAATTGGTTCACGCAATATTGGACTTGGAGGTTGCTATCAGTCTTGCTAGTTATTTCAACCGGGCTGTAAAAATGCCGGAAGATAATCAAGACTTACGTTAGGAGGTCCTTTTTTTTTTTACATTAGATATAGAGAGTAAAGGTAGATTGCCGAAACTACCCCTGTGTTCTTATGTAAAAGAAATGAAATGGATAAAAGTGTAAACTTATGCCTCATCTCTCTCTCTCTCTCTCTCCAAATTCTCTAATTTGCAGAACAACAACAAGCTTCTTTGCACCTCTCAATCCTCCTTAAACCCTAATTCACATTACACGGAGAACAACAAGCTTCGTCACTCAGATGTCTCTCCATCTCGTTCTCCTTCGTCAGGTCTTCATCTCAACTCGAAATCAAAATTAGGTTGATTTTAGTGTGAAAAATATAACTGTAGTAAGAATTTAGTGTTAAAAAACTCAAAATTATGAAGATTTTAGTGTGAAAAATCAAAATTAGGGTTAAAACCATATTCTCGGCTTACTAAAATGTTTCTAATTGTTTGCTAAAGGATGATTATATTTGATTCGAGAACATGGGTGAATCGTTCGATTTTGATAAAAGAAGACCGTGTGAAAGCGATAAAGGCTTGTAAAGATTTCAAGTCAAAGTATCTTGATATCGAACTTGCACCGGAGAAGGAGTTTTCAGTAATGCGCCTCAAGAGATTAAAGCAGCTGTGATGTCGAAGGATAGTGCACACGATTTGATGCTAAAGAGGCTTAATTTTGAGGTTTTTCAGGTAATTTGTTAAAATTGGGTTTATATTTTCAGATGTTCGGTTAATGAGTTAATGCCAGAGAACAATGAAATGTTTATGTGCTTTAGTTAATGTCAGTAAGGTTTTTGTGCTTAGTTAATGTCGTTAAGATATCCTTATGAGTTATGACGTAAACAAGAACTAAATCCACAAATAACCTTTTTCTTTTCTTCTGATATAAATCCGGTATCTCCATTATGCCTTTTCTCAAACGGTTATTTGATATTATGAAAAACCTCGAAATCGATTTGCCATGAGATGATACCTGCTCATGTTCATATGACTGAAAAAAGCTACAAAATATGATAAGGCTATCACCATGTGGTACCTTGGGTTTATATATATATATACACATGATCAATTGAACTCACTTCTCAGTTGGAATGTTGAACATTGAACAGGGAACAAACCGGTGGTAGTTAAAGTAGAGCCTGACAGGCCGGTGATTGTTAAAGTAGAGCTGGAAGATAACATTTTTCCTGATATGGAAATTGATGAGAATATTCCAGTTGATCTCCCAAATGTCCATTTCTGCCCCTCCGTGCCTGCTCTTAATCCATCTTTCTTGTAAGTATTTTAACAACATATTCTAGCTTTTTTTGGAGCCTTCCACTTGGACCAAATAGTTTTTTCTTAAGAGATCATGTTAAGCGAAGACATGCTAAATAGTCTAGCTTTTCTGAAGCTTTCAACGTAGACCAAAGGGCTCCTTCTAAAAGGATCACATCTTTTCTTGCTTTATATAATAATGGTTGCGCTTACACAGTTTGTTATTAGCCAGAATTGAGGTTCTCCTAACCCTAACCCCAACCCCAACCCCCTTGGATCCTTTTTCTTTCGTTATTTGGAGATAGCCCTATATGTACCTTGTGCTGCAAAATACCCTAAAATATAGGGAGGTATCTTGATCCTTTCATCAGTCGTTGGCGAGATATCTCTGTTTGTGGACAGGCATTCGAGTACTGGAAAGTAACCTCAACTCATAAATACCTATTTGAAGTTAAACGGCTTTCTCATGGTCTTAGCTAATACTATTTAAAAAGTTAGTTTCCTGTATGAAAGTCTCATTATTACAGTTGGCTTCCAAAATTTAATCTGAAACTGTAGCAAAATGACATGAAACTGCGTAAAATTAGACATAAAGGGACTTAGTGTGGCAGAATCCGTTCAAAGTGAGTTTACTATTGTACTTACACTTAAAAGGCAGGCACTAATATAAGTTTGGCAAACACTCAAAATATTTAATTAGTACTTAAAAGCGGTATAACTCGGCTTCTAATATGTTTAAAGTGATGCTTGGTCTCCAAATGTCGAGCTTATCTTTTGAGCACTTAAGTCATTTCCTGGTCGATTCCACTAAAAAAATTGTAAGTGAAATACTTATGCCTCTACAAATGATGCAGATTATGGTTCTTCTCTTGCTTACCTCTGGGACAGATCCTGGAATTGTTCCTCGCAACCTTCACTCTCCAGAACCTGAAGATGATGACTATGCTTGTTTATCTTCAGAATTGCCAGGAAATCAGGCTGGTCCTTCACGATTACCACCCCCAAAAGATATCCTTGTTAATGGAATTATAGTGAAGGTTAAGTACTGTCACACGTGCATGCTTTATCGCCCACCACGGTGCTCTCATTGCTCTATCTGCAATAACTGTGTTGAGCGCTTCGATCACCCCTGGGTCGGGCAGTGTATTGGGAAGGTATGCCCTAATGTGTAATACAGACTTATTTGGGAATATGTCTTACATTTTAGGGTGACACCCCCTGCATGCATGGTGATATTACATAACTTTTTATTTGAGAATATGCATCAGGCAGGTTCTTTGGGATCTGCCCAAAGACACTATCTGTTGACGGGATGAGATTCTTTTATGTTGCTTTGTATGATATAGTTGTTTGGGGACAAGAATCTTTTCCCTGTCCCCCTTCTTACGTTCTTGTAATTTTCCAGTTCTTTCTTTTTCATTTGCTCCTTCATTAAAAATTTCTCCACATAGAAAGAATTCCGAATTCCTGCAGTTTACTGTATATTACTTTTTATTTTATTTTTTGAAGGAATATCTAAACAATGAATTTATAATTCAGACCCAGATAGGCCCAAGAACGACAAAGCAACCATCCTAACAGATACAATTCAGATGCTGAAGGATTAGACTTCTCAAGTAAACAAAGTCAAAGCTGAGTATTCAACACTCTCGGAAGAATCACACGAGGTAAGGTTTGTGTATCTCGTATTCAGATGTAGTATGTTTTCTTGCATGTTCTCATGTATTGCCTTAATTCTGGAAAATTTTACTGCAAATTGTTCCAAAACAATTCCAAGTAAAGACTAAATGACCCCTTTTACGAGTATAATTCTTTTGCATGGTGAAATATTAAAGCTCTACTTATTTTTTCATTGGGATTATTTTGGAAGCCTGTGTTGATAAATTATGTTGCATGCATATAAAAGATGCTCTTGAAATAACGATCTCCATTAGTTTACCTGCTCAAAAAGGAAATTGTGGGTCTTTACTTAAGTAATGACCATGGTTGAACATTCCCATAGACAGGGAAGCACGAGCATCTCGTGTTTTGATGTTTTCCATCGACTTGAAGATGGGCATCTTGGATTTGCTATTTTATCTTGATGACTCTTTAAGCATTTACCCATTAGACTGCCATTTTGACATCTCTTAATCTCGTTCTTAAATAATTATGTATGTTTATGAACAGTTGACACAAGAGAAGAATGAGCTCAGAGAAGAGAAAGTGGCCCTAAAATCCGTGTTTTTGTGTACACTTTCATGCCATGTTGTATAGTGTAGTTGTGTTGAATGATTGTTATACAGATTTATGAATGATTTGTATGTTATTTATATAGTCTATGAAATTGGGGAAGTGTTGCCCAATTTTTTGTAATTGTTATGCAAGTTTATGAAATGATAGTCTATAAAACAGGGAAAATGTTGCCCAATATTCTTTTATTGGTATACAATTGTATGAAATGGTTTACAGGTTGTTTTATAATCTTATAAAATTGGGAAAGTGTTGCCAATTTTTTATAAAATCTACCAATTGTAAATTTTATTGTGAAATTGAATGAGTTTTGAAGTTAAAGAGGTGTAGTGGCACGCTTTTTTGGCTTTTAAAAAAACATCACATTGGTCTCCCTACTGTTTAGCGGTAATACTAGTGTATATTTATTTGTAATAGGCAAAGGCAAAAATAAATTACGTTACACAAATAAAAGTATGTGCATCCCGTTTATATTTCCTGCATCCTTCATTTATCTCCCCTCTTCTATTAGAATTGGGGGTCCATCTCAAAACCAATTAGGTGCAAGGCTATGAGTGCCTAATGTGAGACTATATATATGAACACCCTAGTTATAGCGATAACCATAGAAGTGAACACCCTCTCACTATTCTCCTTTCCGCTCCCATCTGTTGCTTTTTAATTCCTCATTTCACAAGCGTTCAAGGGTTCCTGTCATTAATAGTGCTCGAGCTTCAGTCGCACGCTATCCTGCGGTAAACTAGAGTCTAGAGTCTGAACTTGAAGTTGATGGCTGGGGGCCTTGGACATCCAAAGGCCCAAATCTGCTTTGACAGGCCCACTTCACCTTCAAGAAGAAACAACACACAAAAAACGTCTTGCACCAAACGACGTCCAACGGTTCTTTTTGTCATCAAAGCAACAAAGAACAACCATGGCATGGAGGAGGCTAAACCGGTTTAGAAAACCAGTCCAACAACGGTTCAACAATCTCGACCGAACCCAACCGGGTCCACAACAAATACCTGAAACTTCAATAATTTCATTAAAGAAGAACGACGAAACACGAGAGAGAGAGAGAGAGAGGGCAACAACGCCAGAACAAAGCCCTCTCCATCTCCTCAATCCCTCATAAACCCTAATTTCATCATAAACCCTAATTTCTCTCTCTCTATTTCAATCTTTCCCCAAATCACAATCATAGATTTCTAGGGTTTTGATGCGACGATCGAATGCTCGTACATCTCCAGCAATCAATCCTCAACAACAACAACCTACAATGGATACGGTAAAATTTCATCTTAGACCTAACACAACCCTAACCTCTCGATCGAAAATCATCTCCTCGCGAACATTCATCGTAATCGTACTCACTCTCGCAGTGATTTGTTATCTCTTCGTCACTATTGTGAGGCAATCTAGTGTCGTAAGGGAAAAATTTAGGGTTATTATTGATGGTGGAAGTACTGGGACGAGAATTCATGTGTTGAGGGTTGCATTGGATGGTAATGAGAGCCCGGTGTTTGATTTTGGGCGTAATGGGTTGGCGTCGATGAGAGTGAATCCGGGGTTGTCGTCGTTTGAGGGGGAGCCGAATGGGGCGGGGGAGTCGTTGTTGGAGCTTTTGGTGTTTGCGAAGGGGAGGATTCCGAGAGAGGATTGGGGAGAGACTGAGATTAGGGTAATGGCGACTGCGGGTTTGCGGATACTTGATTTGGGAGTTCAGGAAAAGATATTGGAGTCGTGTAGGATTGTGTTGAGGTTGTCAGGGTTTAAGTTTAGGGATGATTGGGCTTCTGTTATTACCGGTAAGGGATTTCGTTTTTAAAGGTTCATCATGTTGCATTTGTTTTATTATGTAGAAACAGCTGCCATGATAGTTCCCACTTCTTTTTATTTAGGAACGAATGTTGCGATACTTATTAACAGGAAAATGGTGTAGTAGTAGTTTGTTTCACATTTTTCTTAAGCTTATGAAGAAATTTAACCTGGTATTAAATGAATGTCTATGACAATGTTGTTCTGATAGGACAATCTGGAAAACCTCTAATGTAATCAAGTGACTATTAAACAGTATTAGTGTAGTATCAAAGTTACCGAGGAGTTTTTTTTTCATATTAATTGAGAAGTTTCCGGCTTTAGCAGATTTAAGACTGTCTCTTTATCGCCATTAACATGATTTATTTGAGACTTGTGTACCCATAAATTAGAAGCCTAATATTGACTTATTTAGTAACATGATTTTTGTGTATAGGCTCTGATGAAGGAGTTTATGCTTGGGTTGCTGCAAACTACGCCCTTGGCACTCTCGGAGGCGATCCTCAACAAACAACTGGCATAATTGAACTTGGTGGGGCATCTGCTCAGGTTTAGTTTCTTTGGCTCCATTTCCCACTTGATAGTTTGTTTGAGGGTGTTATTGTCATAGTTAGTATTTACCATCTAAATTAGTGTAAGCTAATTTGGCATTTTCCGCATATCATATGTGATTATTGTCTGTATGCCCCCATATGAAAAGCTAGGTTAAGCTAATTTTGTAATTATTGTCTATATGCCCGCATTTCATAAAACCTTTTGAACTGTTCATCTCTAAATCCCTTCCAAAAAAGTTACTTTCTTCTACATGCTTAGTGGCAGTATACACCAATATTTGTGTGACGAAGGAGTACATAAAATGAAACCTGAACTTATATACATTCAAGAGGATGCCATCTATCTATTTTCATGTTAGGCCGGCATCTACTGTTTACTTGAATAAATATTGTCGATGGAATCCGGTAACCAATAACAGAGCATTTCAAATTAATATGAAAAAAGTAATGTATATATAAGAGAGTAACCTGGGAGCTCGAAGGACGGCATTTCAGTCGAATTGGAAATCAAGCTCACCCAATCAACCAAAGGTTTTTAAAAAGAGCACCTCTTTTAGCGAAATAGATTTATCGTCTAAGATAATGCCAGTCGCCTCTTGTTCAAAGCCATTGCAGGCAATGTTGGTCCTCTCCTCCAGATTCCCATGTTGTCATGCAAGACGAGTTTGATGATTTTGAAGGTGTTACCAAGGTGGCGCAAGCTTCGTCAGGAATATGCCCGGTTAGATTTCGTGGGGATTGAAGAGGTTTCCACAATATTCAGCCTCTAGAAAAAGCCTTAATCTTGGGCATCATAATAACTAGTATACTGCTACGCATTGAGTATCAACTGCCAGATGTATTTGCAACTATAGCCTATAAGGAGCCTTTTTTTGCACTGGTGTTAACTAGGTGCACATATCATCGCGGGAGGAACATGTTAAAAGGGGGTAGATTTAGAGTAATGTATGTACTAGAACTCTTGACTCGCGCCTCATGTTGACATGCCACTTAACCTAAAATTCTGTTTAAAGTTATATAAAATATTTGGATGGTTGTTTTGTTAATCTGAACCTGATATGATCAGAAAATTTAGTAATATGATTTTATGTTTAACGTAGTTAGGCTTTTAGAAGAATATGATTCGATCTATATTAGATGCTACATAGTAAAGGAGCCGACCAGAAGCAACATAGTCTTTTGCCAATACAGAAGACACTATTAGCTTAGAGAAACCTCGTTTCACACCTTGATTTGTGGCAACAACTGTTATGCTAGCTCCAGTGTTTCTGAAAAGTACTTACCTGAGCTATAATATAGAAAGACTTGAAGATTTACTCTTATTATTAATCTGATGGGATGCTTATTTCAGGTCACGTTTGTAACTAGTGAGCGGCTGCCCCCCGAGTTTGCACACCCTCTTAAAGTTGGAAATTTTACGTATAACCTATACAGCCACAGCTTGCTTCATTTCGGTCAGGTGAATGCTTTCTCAAAACAAATTATATTTAAGTATAGTACAATTATTCTTAAAGTAGACTACTTTATTTACCTCTTTTTTTTAATTAATTGGAAGACTGTAGAAGTATAAACAATGAAGCGTTAAAAGAATGGGTAGTGCAAATTAAGAGAGCTAAGTAGCAGTTATAAAATTTAAGGGAAGATAAAATTAAGGCCAATTTATACAAAAGCTCACCAGATCTCAAGACGACATGCAAATCTAATCAAGATGACACTGGATACGCTTCCATACTGTCGGAAGTTACGGTAGTTACTGTCCTTCCAAGTAACCCGACCCCAAGAGCCACAAGTAAAAATGTACACCAATCTTGGAGCCACTAGCAAAACTTTCTGAATAATGGAGAACAAATGATCAACTGACTTTCAAGATCCGCTTGCACATAAAATAACGCCTAAAACTATAAGAATTCCCTCATTTACTAAATAATGAGATATTATTCTGTGGGATGTGTTTGAATTCTGAAGTAGTTTAGTTTTTATTCATTGATTTTTCCTTTTTTTCAATTGAGGCACTTGCATAGTTCAAGAAATTAAGACTGCTTTTTTTATTTTGTTGCAGAATGTAGCTTATGACTCATTGCAGGAATTGCTGCTTGCGAGAGACCTGAAATTGTGTAAGTATTTTGTATTTTACAAATGTTTGTATATCATGGAGCTTGAATGCTATATTGATTTTATTTGAGAAGTTCATGCTACAGCTGCGAAAATGCATTTTAAAACTTGTTAATTCAGTAGTGTTCGATGTAAAATTAGTTTTGCCAACTCACATTAACGTTGGATCATGGATGTTAATTAGTATCCGTTGGATTCATTTTATTAACTGTAAACTATATTTTGGTGATATCGACAATCTGTTATACCAGATGATAGTGTAACTTTTACGATTAGAAAAATCATTAAAAAAGTCAAATTTGAAATCTAGAGTGGTTACCAAGCAGTTAGGCATATAGGGCCACATTATCAACTATTGATCCTTATTGTCCTCTCAAATTGAAGATTTGGAATTGTTTACATATTCTATGGACCAGGTCAATTAATCACATATTGTACAGTTCCATATAATTTAATATTTTATTACATAGTAGTTGACCATTGTATATTCTAGATGTGGCTTGTGTTGTTGATCTATGCTAGGTTTTGGAGACAAGTATCATTATTGAGAACCTTAGGAAGCTATTTTATTTTATCTTTTGAACCTTATGAAGCAGTTAGGCATATAGGGCCACATTATCAACTATTGATCCTTATTGTCCTCTCAAATTGAAGATTTGGAATTGTTTACATATTCTATGGACCAGGTCAATTAATCACATATTGTACAGTTCCATATAATTTAATATTTTATTACATAGTAGTTGACCATTGTATATTCTAGATGTGGCTTGTGTTGTTGATCTATGCTAGGTTTTGGAGACAAGTATCATTATTGAGAACCTTAGGAAGCTATTTTATTTTATCTTTTGAACCTTATGAAGCTGTTTCTCCTAAAACTATAATAGCATTCAGAAAGTTGTTTTTGTTTAAATACCGTAAACAGATGTTAAAATTGGCGTATAAAACTCTCATATTGTGAAAACCTTGTCATGTCTAACATTGAGTAGAGATTTGAAGCCATGATTCCATACTTATTTCCTATAAATGCAGCTGCAGAATCTGTTCAAGATGAAATGTACATTGACCCTTGTGCTCCTAAAGGTTATTTGTATGGCATGAAGTCATCGAACTTGTCCGCTGCTCTAACTATAAAGAATAAATACCTTCCTAGTCTTCATGCTAAGGGTAACTTCTCCGAATGTAGATCTGCCGCATTGATACTGTTACAGAAAGGAAAAGGTTGCAATTTTATCTTAACTTTAAGTAGATATGATGCGGAATAGAGATTGAAACATAATTAACAATGATTGACACTAAACTCTCTTTATTGTATAACTTTAATAACCCTAATAACCCCAAAGAACTTGAAATAGCCAAAATAACAGTGACTAGAAAACTAACGTAATGAGGTTTTTATAGAAGTAGGAAGCCTCTAACCTTAATTCTATTTACATTAGGTTTAAACTAAGGAGACCTTCTCCAGCAATTAAGTCACTAACTTATAACATCAAGTACTAAAAGAAAAGAAAATAAACGCGGAGAGAGTAGCGTCGACTAAATGTCCTCTAGAGAGACGCCCTCTCTCTAAGTATACGTACGCGTTCGTGAGAACACCGTGATATATCAACTCACCCAGACTTTGTTAAAATTTTAAAGTTGGAGATAGAAGCCACAAGCATAAATCATCCGGCGGGGCATTATTTGATGTAGACACATTCTTGAAACTCCCCAAGTATACGTACACATCCTCTAGAGAGACACCCTCTCCCTAAGTATGCGTACGCGTCCGTAAGAACACCGTGATATATATATATATTAGGGTATATATATGGGAGTTTCTCTTAATTTAAAGTAGAATGCTACTAACCAATTTATATTTGACTTGCAGAAAAATGTACCTACAAGCAGTGCCACATAGGTTCAACCTTTATACCCAAGCTGCAGGGGAATTTCTTGGCAACTGAAAATTTCTTCTACACGTCAAAGGTATTAGGGGAGTTTAAAGCATCACCATTTCATGCTATCCAAAATGGTAGAATCGCATTTGCCTAATTTTGGAATGCAAATTAAGTTCGTCTTCTTTAGAAAAAGGTGGACCAAAGGCTATCGTTTCTCAACAAACTTTGAAATTTGATAAGCAGTGGTTAAATTCGTCGATCATCGTCCTTTGTACTTTAAATGGTTTACTATGCGGCCTACTTAACAAATACCTAAGCATACAGCACTCCAAATCAGATTACTGAAATCGCTGAATTTTATTGTATGTGCAAATATTATCATCATGCATCTAAATATCCAATCTGGACTATTTTACATGCACTTATACACCATTTCCGATGCTCTCTTAATTTCGTAATTTGTGGAACAGTTTTTTGAGCTGGCTCCAAGAGCATTTGTTTCTGATCTTATGTCAGCTGGTAAACAATTTTGTGAAGAAGATTGGTCGAAGCTAAAGCGAAAATACCACATGCTGGACAAGGAAGATTTGTTGCGGTATTGTTTCTCTTCAGCATATATTGTAGCCTTCCTACATGACAGTCTTGGGATTGCTTTGGATGATAAAAGGTATTGCTGATTTATACTTTTATCTTGTAGTCATTTTGTCCCGCGAATGTTCCGGGGATGCTTTCTTTCAGACATCTCTTTAAGCCATTTGATTACTTTATGTATCTCTTTGAATTTGATCTGCTACCTAACTTGCCCTATCTCTTCTCCTTAATATCAAACAGTGCCACCTCATAAATGATCCCGGCCATGTCCGTTTTTTTGTTGTATTTTGCCTTACATTGTTACTCCTTTTGATTTGTAAAACAGGGTCGGATTTGCGAATCAGGTGGGAGACACCCCACTCGACTGGGCGTTGGGAGCATTCATATTGCAGAATGTGGCTGATGACTCAATCGTAGAACATCCTGACCATGTCACAAACATGGTCAGTAATAACTCGTCTGTGTTATTTCCTCTTTTTGTTGTCTCTGTCATTTTGTTATTTACATCTTGGTCCGTAATGAAGTGCCGTAGACCTCAGTTGAAGACGATCTACGATCTTGAAAAAGGAAGGTACATAGTCACACGTGTCAACATATGATAGATAATTGAAGAAGAACCCCGTGTTCTGTTTTCCCATTGTTGATTTTGGGGTATTAATATGAGTGCATGAGATCCCTTTTGTTGGGATGTTTTAGTGAAGTTAAAAGTACAGTGTAAAGTCCACGAGTATATTGTATGAGTAATTATTTTTGTGTAGTTATATTTTTTCTTGGATTCCTTGGCTCAGTGGGTCCTTCATTTACAATGCACACCTACTTGCCGAAATGCCCTTAAACATGGGATTAATATTTTTGTAATTATTTCTATGGTGCACTGATGGTTTTGTATATATTGGAGATTAAATAGTAAAGATGGTAGGAAGTCATATTGTGGTGATGGCTATTTTATTTTTGCCAAAAACAGCTCATCCAATACTTAAGTCGTTGTAGGTCCCGGCAGATAGTAGCAACGCGGGAAGCACTGTTTTAATGCTAACATTACGTTTCGTGGTCATGCCTCCGTCATCAACATCCAAGGCTGCTTGTATAACGATAAAGTCGCAGAGATAAATCCAAGTTTCTTTCTTCTTCAGCAACGCCATCGCCATCGAAAACAATTTTTTTTATTTCTTCTTCTTTCATTAATTATTATTATTATTCTTATTAATAAGAGAGAGAGAGAAAGAGAGGTTTGTTCGTTGAAACTCCAAGGCCGGTCGCGCGTTAAAAGTCTTTGAAGAGAGAGAAGAGGTTCAATTTCTAGGGTTGTATCAACAAGGTGTTTGATTCTGAATCAGGTAAAACTCTTCCATTTTTTGAAATTTATCTTGTATTAAGGATTTAGGATCCAAGTTTATTTAGGGCTTTAGTTTGATGGAAATTGAAGTTTAATTTTGTGATTTGACAGAGAAGAAAAGTTTGTAATGGGGGGTGATCATCTGGTTTTGCCTGTGGCTGCTGAAGGTTCTCCTTCAGAACCCACCGCTGCTTCTACCAGCACGGAGAAGTATGACGAGGAAGAGCCACTCATTCAAAATGTGGAATGTCGTATTTGCCAGGAGGAAGACCATATTAACAACCTAGAGACTCCCTGCGCTTGTAGTGGTAGTTTGAAGGTTTATTTCCCTTTTTAGTATTTTTTTGCTTTTTCATTCAATTTTTAATTATTCAGTGCTAGGTTGGCACATCATAAGAGAAAGGCTTTTCCTTTTAAGCACTCGTTAAGAAATTTTCTACTGGATCTTAGTTGATCTCCCAAATCCTGCGGACTTTGCTGGGAGTTAATTAAGATCTACTTGGATTACTTTCTAATATTTATGCGCTATGAGTACCGTACGTATCAAACAACCCATGAGGATCTGTTGAACTCTAAACACACGCCAGCTCCCTGAATGAGCAAGAGGTGAAAAATGCAAATGGGTATACTAGAGATGGTTCATTTATTTAATGTAGATAATTAGCTAGATATTTGGGTCTACTTACAGAAATACCTGCAAAATTGGAAGAAAGGGTAGGCAAATGGAAGGCTATGGGTGTCATTTTTAAAACCCAGGGTGGGCAAATTTGAGATTTATCGTGAGATGTTTAAAATTTCCCTGTTGTAATCAAATATTTTTAAATTGGGTGGGCAGTTTATGTGTTTTTGCCCGTGTGTCGCTCTGTTTGAGAGTTTTGTGAGATGGCTCTTATAAATCACAGAATTTAGTATATATAACAAATATCAGTTTATTGGTTTCTATGATGTTATAAACACGTGGTTTGGTATTGTGAAGTTTCTGGCAGTATTTGTGTTAGCTTACTATATTTTGTAATAGTTTGGAGTGTATAAAAGTGACTGAATTATGAGTGCTGCTATTTTGAAAAGGCTGCCATTTTCTTGTGAAGTGAAACCTTACTTCACCAGCTAATCTATCTTTCAACTACAAAATCTTGAAAGATAGTAACTGATTTTCAGTATGTTTTTGTCTGTGTTCTGTTTCTTTTCCAGTCTCATTCTTAGGGATAAATTTATATTAAGCTATTTTCGTGTGTATTAAGTGTTAAGCTGACAAGTTTTCTTTATCCAGTTTGCTCACAGAAAGTGTGTTCAACGCTGGTGCAACGAGAAAGGTGACACAATTTGTGAGATCTGCCATCAGGTTAGTCCATTGGCCTCAATAATTTGGTTGATGACATGAATTATATATACCTTATTGGCCTCAAATATGGATGCAAAAATGCTTACGCTTTTCTTTTATGCTTTACTGGTATGAAATAGGTTTTTTACTCTTTACTGTTTAAGACGCTCAGTGTTTTTAATTTACTTCACTCTTTTTCGCCATGCCTGACACCCCGTACTCGTACCAACACGGACTTAGGTGTACTATTAAAGTGAGATAGATAATTGGAATAATTGTCACTTGGCCTAATTTGGAATTTGGTGAGGGGTGGAATTATAATCTTATAAGTTATCGGGTTACGGTGATTTCAAAGTCTAGGAACTGGCGGTATTTGGGGGTTATTCTCTAATGCTAGGATTAGACAGTTTGGGTGTTCTTTCTAAGTATAGTTTGGAGAATTTTTCCTCAAGCTCGGGTGGTAGCAAAACATTCTAATTGATAGTACTTCATATGGTTGTTGGTTTGGTATAACATTCTGAGAGTGACTATCTCAGAAGCGGGTATGGCGTTCTCGAGTAGTTGGTCCTCTTTTCAAGTAAGCTGAGGAGTTAGCTAGTTCTCCCCTCTCTTTAGTTGCTCTAAGATGAGCACATGAGATATACATCAATTCCATCAAAGGCTTAGGGTTTTCCTTAAGATCCTTTGGGGTTTGGTAGAATTCCTCTTTTCATCCTCTCAGAGCTATTCTCTGTTGAGATCTAGGATTTCTAGGTGTCAATCCTTTGATGGTAGTCTATTGTTGTGGTTGACTGTTTATTGTGTAAGAGAAAAAGACAAGTGCTTTATTGGAAAGAAAGCAAGCTTCATTTCGAGGATCATTGCTGGGAAGTCAAGGTTTTTATTTATCTTACTGGGTATCTGGGAAGTCAAGGATTGCCAGGCAATAGCTAGTCTTTTTTGCTCCCATTGTTTTTTTTGTTGTTGTTGTGAGGTGTAGCTATAAAATGGTGGTACGACCTTTTAAAAAGCTGAGACCATGTAGTGGAAAACACATCGTAATACGAGGCATCGTACTGTAAAGTATCGGTGAACCTTTTGATGTTTGGAAATCTTAATGTATCGATATATTGTGGGATTATATTTAGTAGAAAACAAATATTATAACCTTGAACGTTTTTGACATGTAACAATTTATCGCAATCATTTGGCTATATTTCGTCAACTCTCCTTGAAAGCATTGAGATTGATTTTTTTTCTGATTCCTGTGGATGGCATATGGAATCTGCTATTCAAGGGTCAAGAGGCGGTCTGCACCAATGAAAAGGATGTGGAAGAGATAGTAGATGCTCACGGGAACTAAGCAGTCAACACTTATTTTGAGTGAACTAGAGGGGGAAGTTAGGAGTGTAGTTATTTTCATGAGATAAACATTTAAATTCTTGATATCTCATATTATCGTGATAACATCAAAATGATCAATAACACGTTAATATAATTATCGCGTTTTTATTGCCTTGGCAACATGTAATATTGTGAAAAAGAGTTTTGTTACGTCTGATGATTATTTTCCCCTCTTATATCTTCTGATAAACATAATCTTATAAATATTGATATATATTTGAATATAAAAGTGTGATAAGTAGACATGATCTCTTATTATTCATCCATGGGACGATTACTGTAATGAGATTCTATAGGAGCAAAGTTATGGATCTTATAATGTCATTTTGTGGAAGCAGTGCACCCTGTATTTACTTTGGTTAATGCCAAGCTCTGAGACTTTTAATGCATGTGTGCAGATTCTTATCATGCTTGTAGTTGCAGAATTTAAATGTTCACAAATTTGTTTCTGTATGCACCTCTGCACGCAATTTCCATGCTTTTCTATTTCCTTGATAGGCATGCAATAATTATAATTGCACACGCCTAAGTTGTTTTGTTTTTCCATCTTAGACACTTGCATACGAAAAATGTTCAATCTGTATGTGTAAATTAACTATATGCAGTGTTTCATGATATCGAATCAAAATGTACTTCTGCTCTTTTTAGTGAACTGCATATTCTGTAGTTTATTTGTTACCATATTTTATTTAGGCTACAAAGATATATTAGTCATACCTGACTTTCAAATTGCTCTGCTTCAGCATTACCAACCTGGTTATACTGCACCACCACCTGCACCTCACTCCGATGAAACCACCATCGATATCAGGTTAGTTGTTTTGACGATGTTTTGAAATCCATTTTCCATTGAGGTTAACGGTGGGATTGAGCATCATAAAATTTCAGTTATTTATTTTTATTTGTGTATTTATTTTTCTAGCAGTGGTGGTTGGACGATTTCTGGGACTCCATTGGATTTGCATGATCCTAGGCTCTTAGCTATGGCAGCGGCAGAACGTCGTTTTCTGGAGGCCGAATATGATGAGTATGCAGCTACAAATGCCAGCGGTGCTGCTTTTTGCCGCTCTGCTGCTCTAATTGTAAGCTCCTGCAACTAAAAATCTGTTCCTTTTGAGTCTTTTTAGAAGGAAAGCACATGTTCCTGCTGACCCTTCAACTATCTTACTTTAAGTCAAGTTTATGTTAATTGTTATGTATTATTTATTAAATTCCTAACCATTTAAGATACGTACATTCTGCATTCTCTTAATGCACCCACACGCAAAAAATTCAGCATGATTACCATTATATATCAAATGTATTTAAAGCTGGGAAATTTGGCAACTATAACAATGTGTTAGTAACATTTAATATATCCATATTTGACTGGTAAATACATTTCACCTAAAATACTTTTAACACATTTTTGAATATTTAGACGATTAAATGGTATAAATGTGTATTAGAATTTAGAAACTTCAGAGTTCTTTTTTATTTCTTGTCAGAAAAAATGACCATTTCACCAGCTACTTGAGTGGATTTTTTTTTTCTCTTGTTATAGTAGTAATAGAAAATAATATAAAAAGCGTGTAACATCCAAACTAGTTACATTGGTGTGCATGTGAATCAACCATGTTTTGTATGTGAGAGTGCTTTTGGAACACATGCCTCATGCACTTTAGACTCTAGTTACCAGGTTAAGAATGTCTTAAGCTGTGAATACTTAGTGCATTACTTGATGCAACTTGTAGCTCGGAGACAACATGCTGGAGATAAGTGGCTTTTAGATCAAAAGGTCGGAGAGTCGTACTTTAAGAGTCGACTAGAATGGTAAGATGTAGCGGCCCCACAAGTGATCCAAATTCATTGAAAAAACTCTGCTAAAATGTTTAATTTAAACCTTAATAGGTCTAGTCAGAAAATGGAAGTAATCATTGGAATTGTTACGGGTCATTATGGGCATCTTTCAGTTTAGAAGTATAGATGTGTGAGGAAGGCAATGCCAATGTTGTAAGAAGAACAATGTGTGCTAAGTAGAGTAGGAGTATTTTCTCTTCTTCACAGAAGTGGACTGCCCTAACGTTATATCTGCGGGTTAAGCTCATGATATGATTTAAAAAATAAATTACATAGGATTTTTGATATGCTTTTGCATCTTTGTACTTTTTCTTGCGTTGTTCTTGTGGCTTTGGTTTCAATTATGTTGTTTTATACTCGATTGTAGTTAATGGCACTTCTGCTCTTGAGGCATGCATTGACCATCACCAATACTGATGGTGATAGTGATAGTGATGGTGATGATGAAACTTCCACTTTTTTCTCTGTAAGTTTCATTTGGTTTTTTTTTTTTGTTACTTTTTTGCTTTATAACTTTGGATTAATGCTGTGTGTGACTCAATCTCTGGTTGATACTGAACAGCTTTTCTTACTACGGGCTGCTGGATTTCTTTTGCCATGCTACATTATGGCATGGGCTATTAGTATCTTGCAGCGTCGAAGGCAAAGACAGGTTAGTTAGCCTCTTGATTTTAAGTGTTTGATGTGTTGTTTATTATAAAATTTTATTTGGTTTAATAAGGTATTCTTCTGTCTACCTTATATCTTTCCCACGACACGATCAAAAGTATCAATTTCTTGGGCTAGGACTAAGCATATATGTTTATTTTATTTTATCTTTGTAGAAATTTTTGGCGTCTTTCACCAAGTGTAAATTTGGATTCCATGTTTTTCTCGTAGCTTAGAGACACAGAGATAGAAATTTATTGATCACTGTGAAAATCATTTTAAAAGTCAATAACTACGATAAACAACTATATGAAATATGAGACGATGGTTTTGAGAGCCTAATAGTAATGACCATAGAATGCTCTAGTGTAAAGAATTATTTAATATTAACTGCACATTTATTTATTTATTTTGGCAGACGCATTGTATCTGCAAGACAAAATACTTGACGAGCAATGTAAATGCTACTAGATATTTGGGTGGTCAAACCCACATTATTACATGATCAACAAAGCCAAGAACAGAATTCACAGATTCTCTAATTTAAATAAGCATGATTCTCTATAATTTCTAACAAAAAAATTGTTCCTGTCTCACCGTAACACCACATGCTCTAATCAAAACACCCCGAGCAGAATATTTCCCATGAAAGACCATGCAGCTCCCTCCTGCTGCTTCTGCTTAGATGCGTCTTTTACGAGCTAAGTATTGCAGTCAAAGGAAACGGAGCTTTCCACAAAAAAACAAGTTTGCACGTTCAGTTCCAAAATAAGGGATTTTTTTTGAAAACTTTGGTTTGTAGATTGTAAGAAACCCAGTCAAATGTACACTGCAATATATGTTTTCCATTTCGAACTGCTAATTGTTTATCCATAAACAAGATTGGATGTGCCAAAATTTGCTTAAGAGGCTAGTAGTGTATTGCCTGTTGCTTAACCCAGAGATGATTGGAGTAATCTTTCATCATCCATAGCACAATTCTTGGTAATCTAGCACAGCACAGATAGAGACCCTTCAACCTCCTTAAGACAAAATTCTTGGTCATTGGAATCAAAATTAGGGAGTGGAGCTTATTTGAACTTCTCATCTCCAATATCAAGAGACAGAACACCACCGTTAGGAGGTGCGGAACCAGATTTGAACAACCAATGGACATCCCCATTTGCACTGGCGGGCTCATATTCAACTGGATTTGGGGTATCCTCAATTTGTCTCCACGAAGTGAAACCTAAAGTAAGATTCTCACATCCAAAGCAATCCTTGTCCGCATGAAGATGAAGAGGAACACATCTAACTATTTAGAATATTTAAAGAAATCGACTACAGTTTAGAGGAACACAGTTATGCAAATTACAGTCCCCTTGCACCTTAATTTGCATTGAGCGTTCTTTCTTACTCAGTAACTGGCCTTCATTATTACTGATCAGTTCATTTTGGTTTATTTTCTGTTATATTAATCTAATTGTCCATCGAAAAATAAAGAAGAGATTTTCCCTCAGTGTACTTATTTATGATATTTCATGCTCTTACACTTCTCTATGTAACCTCATATTCTGTCAGTATTATTCTTGGAGATTTCCTACTCGCAGTATAGTTGTAAGTGACTATAAGTTGGATAAAACAGCAAAAGTGAAAGAGCAAAATTATGATTTATATCTTAATAAGAGCTATACCATTCCATAACACTTTTTTTTTAATGAATCAGGAAGCGGCCGCAATTGCAGCAACAGAAGTTGCATTTGTTCTACAGGCAGGTCAGCGAAGAGGTCTGCAGTTCACAATAGCTCCGGGGTCTGCAGTGACTCCACACCAAGAACCTGCGTCAATAGTTTAACATATTTCAACTCCCGTAAGTTAGTTCTCCTGTTCTTAAGGATTTGCTGGAAGCTACATGCATTATTATCGAGGAGGGGCTATGTTTGGTTCGGAATGTATGAAAAGAAGATATTTTATATTTATGTACTGTGATTGGCTTGCTGCACATGCCATAATGAGATCGGTTTCTTTTATCGTTCGAATGTATTTACATATTTTTTTGGGTTTCAAACAAGGTGTTGTATTTGGAGAAATTGTTTATTAACAGGAGATTGAATTGTCATACATTTGTGCTCTTGTTATTCTTATAATTCTTGTCATTTCTTTCAATGTAATATGTTTCAGGGTGGGATCCTCTAGGACCTCTTAAAGCCCCCTTATTTACCTTTTGTAGATGCCTTTGTTCATTTGATTACGTTTAATTCCAGGTCCATAATAGACATGCTGAGGAAACTTGCAGTTTTCTTCCAATAGAGGACTTGGTAAATCATCCCCTGAAGTTGTGTTTTTCCCTGTTTATTAGCTCAGATGGTTTCTTGTAAATAGTTGTGATCAGGAAAATTTCTGGTGATGATTCAGTAATTGCTGACAATGACCTAGCTAAGCTTTTCTTTCATTACTGAATCTTATGGTTACCGGAAATATTTGTGATTCAGTGAAATTTTGTCTGACCTATTCTAGTAGAGTTCTCGCTAAGAGACTCTTATTTGTTTGCTAATCATGATAAGGAAGAGTTCCCTGCAAATTAGAATGCATAATTCCTGCCAAATTTTGGTACATTGTTTGGTTTGGCTTGGTTAAACAAGCTTTCTATTGTATTTCTCTTTGATCTAGTGTTGTGGAAAGAAGGGTTCAAAATGTTACGACTTTAAGACCAGCCTCGAGAATCCACAAAGGCGCCCAAAATTATTTCAAACTATCATTGATATATCCTCAGTTTTTTTTTTTTTTTTTCTTCCCCTTTTTCTCTTTGAGATTAACTCACAGTATATTGTGGGCTCTATTTGTCTCTTTAGGAATATTAACAACAAATAACAACTTTAAAGAATTACAAGAGAATATCTTTTAAAACCTTAAAAAGTACAATCCTGTACTCGAAGGCGAATGACCCCACAATGATTTATATCCTTAACTGGCATACCTCCACAAATGTATGCGGCACCCCTGGATCATGCTTGTCAAAAAATTCTGCTCACAATTTCTTAGAGACATTACCACTACTATTGTCCTGTCTGTCTGCTTCAGCTTCTAGCTCTAGATCTTTATGCCTCTTGTTGGGTGTTCTCGGCCGTACAATCTTTCTATCGCATTTTTCTCGTGTACCATGCAAAGCAAAAATAACTCAAATATGATTATTTGTGCCTAGCTGTGTTGGAAGAATACCAGAAAGCAATAACTCTAAGCTATCTTTTACTTTAAATTGAAAGTTAAAGATAAAGATCTAAATATTAATAGCACATAAGAGATGTGGTTATATTGCTTGGACCATGACCAGTCTTGAGTCTCCTTCCATTAACTTAAAACACTTCAAATCCCAATTCTCTTAAAGTATAAGAACTTATGCTTTAAGGATTCTTCAGTTCTTTGATAAAAAAAAAAGAAAAAAAAGAAAAAAAAAGAAGGAATTATAGATGCATGTAATATGTAATAAAATAAAATTACATGGCCTACATAATATAAACAGCTCAAGAAAAAAGAAAAAAGAAAAAGAAAATTATGTGTGAGAGGAAAAGAGAGATGTCCTAATATATCTTCTTTCAAAGTTTGAATGTGGCCTTTAATACAGGGCAACACAAAGAAAAGCATAAAGAAACATATTTAGCACAAGAAACCAAGAAATTACTGTTGCATTGATACATAGAGAGGAGAACTTGGAATTCTAAAGTAGGAGAAGAAGATCTTAGAATGGCATAAAGCAAGTGTTTGTTTTTTTTATACCCCACACATACTCTTCTCCCCATATCTACTTTATATAGTTTGCTTGCAATAGTTGTAATTAAAGGTTCATGACTTGCTTTTGGCATTCCCTCCTAATTAGCCCTATAATTTCCCCTTAATACATTATTTGAGCTTTATTTGTAAGGAAATACATAAATATGTCATGTTATTTTAATGTTTATGTACCTTACGCGTCTATGAACCAATACGATCTGTAATCAATGCCATCTGCTTAAACTAGCATCAAAGAAAATTTTAATGAACTTGATTTTGGGTTTCTTTATAGGTAAACTGATTTGGCATTAATATGAAAAGACGGGGTAACACATAAGGGACCGATGTTTATACAAGTAAGCAGGGTGGGGCAGACGTGGCTGATCAGCTAGTTATCCAAAAAACTTAGTTGGCCTTAGTTTAGTAGACAAAGCAGAGGAAATGATAGGAATATAGGGAACCATTAAATAAAGATCTTGGCTTCTCAAGGGTGGTGTTCCAATCTTCTCTTTATCCATGCCTGTCAGAGTCTTCTAAAACAGCCTTAATATGATTGAGATGAATCTAAACCTTCTGTATGTGTTATGGGCCCTGTGTGCTTTAGTGCTTTTAAACCTCCTATAAGAGATAAAACCGCAAGCTTATATCTACAGGACTGTGTCAACAACAATAGAAGGATTGCAGTCTCATTTATTCTCACATTTCCTTGTTTTGAGTTTAGAATCTTCTAGGTCTTCTTGTTTTTGGAGGTTAGAAAGAATGGCTTTCTCTTCATATAAGGTGATTATTCTTCTTGTGTGTATGGGGTTCTTAGTTTTGCAACCAGAAAAGGTTTCTGGCTTGAGAAGTATTGATTTTGTCTTAAGGTGGGGGAAAGAAGATTACGGGTTAGTGCAGAAGAAAGCACGTGTTCTTACTGATGTTGTATCAGAGGATCTAAACACTAGGATTCAATGGGCACCTTCACCGTCACCTAGTACGTTTGATCCCAATCAATCCAATAAAAGAAGAGTTCGAAGAGGGTCAGACCCCATTCACAACAGATGTTGACATGTTCAAAGCTGTATTTCAACTACAGAATCAAAATCCAAGGAAGATGTTTTTCGTGTGGAGCTGGGTGGTTTTATCGGTTTTCTCCGATAAATTGGCGGGTTTGTTGAGGATCAATGTGTATAGATAGAACTGCTTAATATGGTCCATAGCATCCTCAGTCAGACGGTTTCATTATTTGTAAACTCAAATCCTAAACAATGAAACAGAGAAGAAGGTACTGTATGGAAGATTATGCAAGCTCCGAAAAACAATATTACAGTGAAAATTTCTTCTTTCTCTTTTTTGGCATTCTTCTAGATTTTAAGGTTCTATCTTATAACTTACTCAATTTCGATTTCATCGGGGGAAAATCTATCGTTCTTTGAATGTTGCTAGTTTATTTATTTTATTTACTGAACATAGTTCATGTTTCCTCTACGCTTAGTGTTGATATTGTAGGAAGGCCGAACAATAATTTGGTGGAAGCATTCTGAAATATAAACAAGCTGCTTTGTTTCAGTAGATTTTTGAATCAAAGCTAAAAATCAAAATAATAATTCTAGTGAAATAAGTGTTAGGGCCTGACCCCATTGCACCGATATTGTCTCCACCTTTACCACCTAGTTGGGTTGGGCTAGGTGGGGGTTTTATTCTTAAAAGGTTTCGGCAATTTAATAGTTTGTATCTTCTTATATCCTTGTGTGAACTACATCTTCTACCCCATGTAAGACTAACTTTGATCCACCGATCTTAACAATCTCCACATTTGATCAAACACTGTTAGTTATCGGTAAATGGTAGTGATAGGTGTGATTGGAAAAATGAGAGGAGCTCGAAAATAAGATGATTGGAAGTAGATAATTTCTGTAAGACGGATGGGTTGTTATAAAGGTATACGATTTTCTGCGATCTGTGTATTCGAACTGGCTAAAACTCGACTATGTTGGGGAAGAGGTGAAGATGTTTTTAATGGCAGACAATAGAGACAGATGTGATGACAATAGACATTATCACAGAAGTCATGATGATGCTGTTACCCAAAAAAATGTGCCTGTAGTGACAAAAGGGGTGGCTGACGCGTGTAAGAAGGAGCCGTCGTTTCGAAAACCGAGGAAAAGTATAAAAACTCGTATCTCTCTTCCTCATAAATTATCAATAGCTGTAGAGAGATTTTTTTTTGTGTGTAAATCCTATATCCAAAGAGAAGAAACATTTGAGTTCTGAGTTTAATATGAGAGAGAAAGGTTCATTGGGTGAGATAAAACCTGTGGAAAAGCGACGGGAGTGGTCATTCACGATAAGACGGTCTGGTAAAGTGGAAGATTGTTGTTCTTCAAGTACAGGTTGGTGATATATGTCTCTGTTTGTTTGATTTTTTTGGTACTAGTAATCTGTATGACATTGTATGTTTATCCTTTTAGATTGAGGGATACAGAAGTTTGATAATGCAGAGGTTTTAAGATCTTTGAATAATTGATGAGAGAATGTTGCAGTGTAGAAGCTTTGTTATATGAATAGACTGTAGAGAGAGAAAATTTTTGTTTAGAGAAGAAGAGGGAAACTTGAAATGATTGCTTTTTGGTTTTGGGAAATTATAAAGTAAGCGTGTAGACAGGGTAAAAATATGGGTAGGATTGTTTTTTCTGTGTATAGGGTAGAATATGTAAAGTAGAGATAATGATAAAAAAATTAGTGTATCTGTATGTCAAGTATGCGTTCCAAACCTAGTATCTATGAGTAAATTTGTAGTATCTTCAAGTTCGGGAGAAATATCGTCATCAGGGAGGGAGGACGAGTGTAATGTCATGGAAGAAAATGTAAATAGTATAGAGGTGACTGGAGAAGTTGGAGAAACCAGTAAGGTAGAGAAGGAGATAGAGGATAGAAGAGAGAAAGATAAATTATTTTTTATATACCCAGAGGGAGTAGATGTAGGAAAAGAATTTTTGAAATACAAAATGAAATTGTAAGAAGAATGGGGAAGTTATCTGATGGACCAGGGTGCTGGTTTATGGCTTATGTCCTAGGCAAAGGGGAGGAGGCGGTATACTACCAAGTCCCTTGTTTGGAGAAGTGGAAAAAGGAGAGAGGGATTAGCGAGGATGTTAATCTCTCGTACTATAATGGCCTTGGGCTAGAGGTCTGAGTGATGGATTTTTATGTTATTTGAATCAGGTCATGTTTGGCCTTAAGATTCCTCTGACCTTCTTTCAAAAATGGGTCATAAATGTATTGCAGTGCTGCCCTGTCGAGTTGAATGAGAATGTATATGAGATGACGAGGGTATGCGAGGCACTGAATGAGAAATAAAGATAGGAAGGGACTGCCAAGTAGTTTGAAGCCAATGATGTGTTAAAATTCTATAAATAGAAATATGTCAAAGGTCGAAGTAGTGGTTACATGTATAGTGATTCATCGAGCCCAAATTTTTTTGATTTTGAATCTGCGGGTAGACCATGGAACGATCACCTTGTTTAGTTAGGGGGTAACTGTATGTAGGTTCCAGATGAACCAGCGCTCGTTCTGAACCATAAATATTATAACCCAAGTAAGTAATGTTGATCAATCTTCGACTAACCATTATCATGTCTTCGAGCTGTTAACTAATGTTTTGCTCCTTTGTTTTGTCATAACCCAATCCTTCATCGGCGCCTGATAATACTAGCTTTTTTAACTGCATTGCTCGTGATCAGTTCGAGTTGAAGCAGGTACTTAGTGAGCTAGGTATCTGAAGGGATAAAAGGGTAGATTCCGTAGTACCCAAAGTTCAGTAAGCTTACGAGAAACGAGTTTTGGCTGAGGAGAAAGCTCGTTTGACTGCTGAGGATGTCCTTAGTCTTCCACCTCCTGTTCCTGAAAATATAAAACAAACAACTTGGAGGTTGAGGAGGTCAGCTCTGCAGAGTACGCCTGCTACTGGGGCGGTGACCATAAAATAAGAGATCGCAAAAGCTGTCTCTGGGGATATGGAGAAGAGACCGAAAGTGAGTGTGGTTACTCCTACAGAGGTGGAAAAAAATGTACTGAAGAGGAAGCGATATGAGGATGAGGGTAGCTCTCGTTCTAATCCTCATGCTGTGGCCAAGATGAGGAAGCTGGAGCAGAAGTACTGCCTGATGGCGCTGACCGATCTAATTTAACTTGATGAAGAGTATCACGAACATACTTTTGCGGTATGTGTTTGAAATCTTTAATTGTCTTGTATTCGAACTGAGAACTGTTGTTCTGAACTTGTGTTTATGTATCTTTTGTACTGGCAGTTCTAGATGTTGTTGAAGGTGGAGGGGACAAAATGTCTTGATAAGAGGGGCCAAAAGTTTGGGGATCTTACTCTGAAGTTTGATACTCACTCGGCTCGTAGAAGGAGCTCAAAGCTAAGCTCGAGCTAGAGAAAGATAAGAGAGCTGAAGATGCTAAGTTGGCTATAGAATTCGTAGATAAGTATAGAGTATTGGCAGAGCATGATGACGTTATGTCAAAATCATGCAAGGTGTTGAAGGTGGAAAGAGATCACTTTGTCCAATCCTTTTACAATTTTGGATTGACTATTGCTAATATAAAGCTGGCTCAATCTGGTAAATACGATGAGATAAATTTTCCGGCAGAGGTAGAAGGTGAAGCTGAGGCTGATGTTGCTGACCCAACCTATGTTTCTGTTACACCAACTGAACCAACTGTAGCAGCTGAGAAGACATTGGATCCTCCCTCTAAGGTAGAAATTAGCAAGAATCTCTAATCATTCTGTGACATCCTATTTTGATTTATATAGTTCATTTAATTTGGATGTGATTGTACTCTGTATGGTCTTAAAATGTTTAAGTTTGATTGATGCTTTGAAATATGCTTGCTTTGAATGCTTGTATGATAACAACATATTTGTAATCTGTGTAGGAGATAGGGCGATTGAGAAAAACTAATTCCGAACTGGAGAGAACGTTGAGTAGAGCGAATGATTCCGTGGCTTGTATTTAACATGTACTTAATAAAATTGAATTTGAAAGAAGGCAATATAAATTTAATTCAGAGAATTTTTTTAAAGAGTTATATGAACTCCAGTGTAGATATGCTAAGATAAAAATAGAAATGGATAAAATGTTAAGAAATGAGAAGAAAAGGGGAATATTAGTTCGAAAACCAAAAGAATGGACTTGTTTTAACGACCTGAGTGATAAGGCTAGGTGTCAAAGTATGTTGATAGCCCTGACATTGTATTTTGAGGTCAAAGTAGATAGTGAACGGGGTTTAAAATAAGCTTATGTAGAGCTTTTGAAGGAAAATGGTGTATTTCCGGACCCAGCTCGAGTTATATTTTTAGTTCAAGAAGTATGTAATCGTCATAGTTTAAAGGCGAGGAAATGTTCAGCTCGAGCTGGTGTGTCTGTTATATAGGGCGATGTAGAGCCTTTATATGATGTGTTTGGCTTTATGTAGGATCAGAGGGCCATGAAAATTATATTTTTCAGAATAAGAAAAGAGCAAATAAAGGTTCAACAGTAATTAGATGGTGAGTTAAAGGAGTTGCAGGATGTATTATCATAATATATTGAGCAAAAAATGTCTTTAGCGATGCCATTGTCGAAAGATGTGACTGTTCGAATAAAGGTAGTAGCTGATGTGAGAGCTCTAGGTGTATTACAAGAAGAAATGCGCCAGAAGCTGCACAAGACACATATGCAGTTGAAGGAGCATCTGTATCCGTCTCGAGCAAAAGTTGCAGCTCGAACAGAACATGAACGTCATATAGAAAGTGTCATTGATTTTTATGGAGGAGAACTGGCGAGGGTAGATAACGAATTTAGGAAGTTCGTAACGAAATGTGGGAAGAATTTTGATGTTGAGAATGCCAAAGCTAAAAATATGTGGTTTACCAAAGATGAAGAGGAAATTGTTGGTCCCAATCCTAGATCGAGGGGATTGTCACCAAAAGAGAATGAAGAGGAGGTCAAGAGTCTGATGCCCCGATCGCGACACAAACAACGCCAGCAGGAGGTGGTGACGTTTACAACTCCGAATAGAAAGAGTTCGAGAGATAAATGACAGTCCTCTCATATCTCAAAGAAGCGAAAATAGGATATTCCAGTTTGTTTTTACCGGCCCTGCATAAGTGTTATATGTTTATATATAATTATTTATAATTATATATAAACTTTTAATAATAAGTGGTTCTAAATATCCAGATGCCCACTTTGGCCAATGTACTATAATACACAATTATTTATAATAAGTGGTTCTAAATCCTCATCCTTGATAGTGAGCACAACAACGAATATGAATACCTTGTCGATAAATCTCTACTGAATGATCCTATATTATGTAATTACAAACTTTTAATAGATCGATATCATCTTATCATCTTATCATCATACGTGTATGTGCTACCCTAGGCTAGTCTCGTAATGCATTAACTGGTCACGTAGCTTCTATTGCCTCGTCGATGGGTAGTTTCATCCTTGATGAGCCGATATACCATTAGTCATATTTGTCCCATATTCTATAGCTCCCCGGCATAGAATACTTTATTCCAATGGTGCGTACTAAGCACGAGCCTCAGATTCATTTGCGGTACTATTAATTCCTTTGGAACTCTTAGTTGTGGTACTAGTTCCCCTAGAACGTTCTGATGTGTAGGTGTATTACTTACAGATACATATACTTACAGTACTTCAATAGTGTCTATGAATATGTTTGTCAATTCATTTACGACCTATTAGAGGTTTGTAATTGGTTGAACCTTATTGCCACCTAACTTATGTATAGAGATCTAGATGAGATAACGATGGTATTTTCCAAGACCTCTTAGAAATATCCTCAGCATTGACTGTTATATCTCCCTCTAATACTGGGAATATCGTTTCATCAAAGTGATAATTATCTGGCCTACAATATATACGTCACCAGTGGGTTCCAAATATCCAGTGATAAATGTGAATCATAACCCACATAATACCAGGGAGATGTTGAGGGTCCCATCTTCATACATTATAGTGCGATTGGCATCTGTACAGAACATCCAAATATTCATCAATGGGCGACACCGAGTTTTGACCCAGTTACTAGTCATTTTGGGAAAAATAATTTGATGATTTGCTATGGGACGAACCCTAGTCTGTACTATGGGAGCAAGAATGCATATCCCCCACACTAGTCGAAAGCTGTGATTGTAATAACAGTGGCCTAACGATTATCCTAAATAGCTTGATTAAGTTTTCTGCCAATCCTGAGTTGGGTATGGTATAGGGTACTCACGATGCTCAATCATCTATCCCATTTAGTGGAAAAATAATTATCAAGAGTCTGTGAGTCCAACTCCCAAGCCTCCGTCAATTCCCATCGATCGACTTTGATCGGTTAATCCAGGAAATGAGCCTGCGATCGAATGATTTAAGTGAAAAGTCATGCTAACGTTGCATTCTTATATTTTAATAATATGTAAACGTAAGACCATCTCCTAGATGCGTCTATTATGACCATAAATATTTAAGTGGGCAATAATGTGGATGGAAAGGTCCACATGTGTCTCCATGGATGCGTTTGGAGCAAAGGCTGGAGATTCCACTCCACCTTGGTCATACTAGGATGAAATAATAGACTTTCCTCAAAAGTAATCATTACATGTACACTCTTTGGATCTTCTATCCTTTTAAGAAAAGTTAAGATGTAATACCGATAATCTTCCTCACCATCCAAGCCCTGAAGAGTATATTGGAAACCATTCCAATAACGTATTCTAACCTTTAGACATGGAGTGAATGCACAAAACCTTATCTGTCATTTTCTCTAATAGTCATTACGTGATAAGCATTATCATGTATCTCCCTACACTCAGTAAAATCCGACTAGATTTATTAGTTTATAAAGTGGACTAGATACCCTATATAGTACCGTTAGAGAGTAATAGCGTGACGCACTCATTGCGTTCTATTATGTTGGTCGTGCCAATGATATTTATATTATTCCCTATGCACAAGGTTAGACAAGAAATATATTCATATCTCAAAAGGATCAAGTGTGTGGTACTAATGTCTCTTAGACATGTGTCGCCACTCATCCGATTATCGGTCATGCTCAATGAGCAGATAAATCCATAGGCGGGCTGCATATAGTAGATCAACTATCATACATGGAATTTAACTACTTCCCAAGCAATAGATTCATAAAAGAAAATCAAAGAACAATCTCACATAGATGGGATACCAAACCAGTGCATGTCATGAGCATTCTATTAAACTAAACACTGAAGAGTTTCTAACTCAGTCAATGAGAGAACTAATAAAGCAAAACTATTATTATTCAACAAGTAAAGTTACTACTTGGCAATGCTCTTTAGGTGACATTATTCATCTATTGAGAATTTACTACTGTTCATTCTTAGAACTTGATCCAATACTGCATTGGTATCATGGGAAGAATCTAAAGCTGCAGACTCTCCCGTAACGTGGTCTGTGCTAGCTGCGATCATGTGATAAGTCCGGGCCTGATCTCTTTGGATTGTCTGGGGTGCCTTGAAATCCCGTACCCGACTATCTCGTATCTATTTTAGAATTCTTCCTATTCTATTTTGGTCCATTGGTGAACTTCTTGTTCCCCTTACCTTAGGTTACTGATGGCTAGAATTTAATCCTGCCATTGTTTCCACCTCTCGTCAATCTACAATTGCGACCCTGACCCTAACTTCTCCTGTCACTAAACCCAACATTGTGTGACCCTATCACATGCTTACTCTTAACTTGAGGTTCCTAACCAGTAGTTCACCGTTTTGCTTAAAATGGCGAAAAATAGAATTAAGTTTGCCCGTACAGTAATCTATCAAATGTTGCATCGGAAGTGCAATATTTAAAGTGTAGAAAATATAATAGAATATTCCCAATATCTCTATTTACCTCAACTATTTCTCCATGTGAGATTATAGTGGAGTTGTACGGCCAAATAAAAATTATGTTACAGTCGTATAATACTATCATAGTATAAGGTAATCCATTATCAGGCCTTCCAGAATATGGAGGCGAGGGTACCAAACAAAACTCCTACTTTGTTATTTAGAGACTCATTGTTCTCAACAATAGTCTTTTCCAGATTCTGCAATAGCAGATAGATTTCAGTATCCATATACATGTCAAGTTTATTGGTACCTGAAATAGAAATTACAGTATGGGAAATACTCGATGTTCTGAGTGTCACCAACATCTATTATGCATATAGATCAATACCAGTAGTAGTACTTGATAAACATTCCTTGCATAAAAGCAATTCATAGTATTCAAGTTAGTGATTCCCAATTATTACTAGTAGGTGAACCTTATTCATATCCTATTACTTAGGAAATCATATTTAAGTTCATGATTTCAAATCATTATTTGTGGTTCATAGTATATAGCGCAATGAAGTACATGATTCCCAATTATTACTTGCAAGTGAACCATGTTCATGCCTCTATACTCATAAAATCTTATTAAGCGTCAAATCTCAATTTTACCTCGTAAAATGACGATTTTAGCCTTAAAGTGCATTTTAATAGAGTCTTAGCCAAGATTGTTATTTAAAACCACAAGATGTTGCGTTCCTTATTCTAGGAACTAGGGTGTTCTAAGCCCTCAAGTTCTATAAGGTTGGTATATATTCTAGTCAAATGACTCATTTACTACGAATATAAGGGGTATTAAATGTTTAGCTGACAAGTGGTTTCACCCCGAAGTCTGCTGGGTTCACAAAATAGGTTGATTATGCTTATCTTTGAACTAACATTCTAGGGTACTATAGGTTGCTATCAGTGCCTATATACCTTTAAATATTATCATGTAACATCTAATTATACCTAGATACGAAAAATTGGTTCCTTAGACACCAAATTTTTAGAAATAAAACTAAATCAATTCCCAATTGAGCTCTAATTATTTATCATTAACAATTAACTGTGATTTAGATATGACTCCTAGTCGTATCCTAAATTAGTCTTGGTTTCATATTATCTTTGAACTAACAATAATGACAAAATTTTGATTTTATCTTAGTTCTTTGCTTTAACTGATGTTATTAGGACTGCAAGGAATGAATACATCGTCAATCATAAAGTTCTTAATTTACAAAGTATTGTTCATCAGGCTTATATTACTGTTGCCAAGGCTGGGACTGGGATTCATGATGCCAAATTGCAGAACTCTTTAAAATTGTTGCAGGGTAGAAGGAACTTTCTCTTGATGACATATGCTTCCTGTAACTCTGAAAATCAAAAGTGTGGTATGGGTTTTATTTTATATGAAACTCAATCGATTATTGCAGGCCAACAAGGATGTCAAGTGCAGAAGAGGCGGAAGCGAAATGCCTCAGTTGGGCCTTTAGAGTCGTGCAACTTTTTGTGAATTGGCAGGATCTTTTACTAGCTGCTGACAGTAAAAGAATCATTGATTACCTTCAACATCAATCAGATGAGCTCTCCTATGAAGCCATGTCAGTGCTTCAATTCTGTATTCATTTTTCTAATAATTTAGGCAATGTTGAGTTTGGTTATGTCTCTAGACTTTGCAATGTTGTCTTATTAAATCGCACGTGTTTCATTTCAATTGTTGTAAAATATAGTATTCTTAGTTGATTTACTTAATGTCTTTTTTTGGTTATTTAGATATATTTTGCCACAAAAAACAAAAACAAACAAGAAGGTTGTATTTGAATGGTGTCATATTTATGATTTATCTACTTTCCAGATTATCAAGGAACTATAAGAAATGTCAAGAAACAATTCTCGAAAGAGCTGCACCATACAACTCCGACTTTATTTTATTTTATGTCATTTGGCATTGAATTTCAACTTATGAACCATATCGATGTTTGGATGCTAGGTTAAGTACCGCTATGAGCCTGTCTGCAAAAAAAAAAAAACAAAAAAAAACATACCGTTTCAACTTAAAAGCATCATGAATTGTATTTCAGACAGTTTCTTAAACACAAAGCTCGAAGCTTTATTTTCATACAAATGATCTAAAATTCATTTCTAAGTTGAAAGGAAACGCATTTGACATATCCATACAGTCAGATCCTATATATATATATATATATATGATCTAGTGATTATATGCCATGAGTTGCACGATGCAACCCATAAAGAGTTGCTTTCCATCATTCCTGAATATGAGAAATATACAACACAACACAGAGATTTGGAATTCCCCGCGCAAGACCTTCATATTGATATATTGTGAAAACAATATCATCATCTCACGCTTCTTAATAATTAGCTCCTACTTAAACCATCTTGTATGAAACCATCATCCAAGAGGATTATGCAAAATTGCCAATAGCACCTTATTTTATGTATTTGAAACAATGAGAAAGGTAATATAGGATTAATCATGAAGGCCTTCTAGTTACTGAAATATGAAATAATTACCGTGCGATCAAAAAATGAATTTGAATATAAGAGACTAATCCACTCGGGGCTAATTGTAAGGGGTGAGTATATTTATATGATCTGCCCTGTGGATTGAAACTTATACTTGATATATACACGATACTGTAAACTTCTGATTGTGATGAGGTTTAGATGTTGAAGATGCATGACATCATTGGTTTGGTAAAAAGGAGTGGTAATAACTTGCATTGTTGCTTTTGATTTTGCCGATTAACTGGAAGCCAGGAACCCGGAAAACTCTATTATCAATAGACCATATTTAGAATAACGGAAAATCAATGTAACTTGAACCCCTTCTGAACCACAACCATTTTGCTTGCACACAAATAACAAGGTTTCGGTTTTCACATTTGTTTTTCCCTTGACAGCACACTTAATAGCCCATAACATTTGTATGTTCCGTTTTGGCCTAATTCAGATCGGATATATGTGCGAAGAAAGATTTTGTTCTTGAGGCACAAGCAAGAAAAAAATGCATGCATAGAAAAACTACCATATGCGGCGCTGCGCATCATTAAAGCAACGACAATAGTATTGCTGTAAACACGCATGCGTAGAAAAACAAACAATCATGCGCAACCTATCATTAAAATAACGACTATAGTAAGGTTGTAAACTATAGTCCTGATAACCACTTAGTCGGAGTGCTTCTTATTTGACCCTTAATACAAGTTTGTAGAGTATAGACATTGGAAAAAAAGAAGAAGAAGACATTTTGTATAATTTGAGCGGTGACCGTCTATTAAATTTTCTGCAGAAAGAAACACATATATTGGTGGATATCTGTATCATAAATTACACCCCAATCTACCCAACGAAAATTCGAAGAAAAAAATGACCTAGACGTTTACCACTGATACCAGGCAGCCTTAATAAGCTTAGTCACAAAAGATACATTTTTTGTTTTCTTAATCTTATCCACTCATTAATTTATCATCATTATCTCCATTTCTGTAAAGTTTATGTTCTTCACCTTCCACTTCCAGACCATTTTCCAATACACAACCTAAGTATCACTCACCTTAATAATCCCAAGAAAAATCCTAGATTCATAATAACCATGGAAGTCTCAACTCCCTCTACTACTACTAATAACACCAATTGTTTACCCAAGAACTACCACTTATACAAAGAGTGTCTCAAAAACCACGCAGCAAGTCTAGGAGGGTACGCCGTAGACGGTTGCTGTGAATATATGCCTTCCCCCACTTCACTAAAATGTTTTGCCTGTGGTTGTCACCGTAACTTCCACCGCCGTGAAGAAAATAGCCAAATATCCAATCCCCATTGCCAAGCCCCACATAGAGAGAATTCAGCTTCACCAACACCAATTTCATCATCGTCCCACCACCCGTCTGTGCCACAAATGTTACTTGCTTTGAGTACTGGGGTGTCGGATAAGAGTGGGGCACGCAAGAGATATAGGACTAAATTCAGCAAAGAGCAGAAGGAGAAGATGTATTCGTTTGCGGAGAAATTGGGGTGGAAGATACCGAGAACCGGAGAAGGAACATTGATGATGGGGGAGTATTGTAATGATATTGGAGTTGAGAAAGGTGTTTTTAAGGTGTGGATGCATAACCATAAGGTCACTCGTGGGAAGAGAGATTATGTCATTAGTGGCACTAGTACTATTACTACTAGTAGTGGTAATAGTAACCTTCATAATAGAAATGTAGAGAATTAAGTTTATTTTTCTTGTCTTTTAATCTTTGTATGGTGAATACTTGAATTTGTGTTTCGCTATTCTAAACGATCTATGTGGATAATGGTCATTTATGGCTCCCATAACACGGAAAATCTCGTTCTAAGGGCACATAGTGTTGATGTTATATTCTCTCATATCAGCTACATAATAGCTGATGCGTGTTCTTGCACCAAAAATGTGAAAAGAAAAGGGAAACAACCATATGCAAAACTGCCGATTGTTTTATATGGCTAGTAAATAAAAATTCATCCAGTGCAATGCACCGCCATTTTCTGGCTACATAATCATTTTGGGAAATTTTTAACTGAGTAGTTTTCGAGATGGCTTCAACAGTACTGTGAAAACCTGCATAACTGTGTCATCAACCGATATGCAAAATTATTTGCTTGTCATATAAAGAACTTGACGTAAAATTTTCTATCATTGAGTGCCCAACGCCAACGGACCTAACGTATTAAGTCATATATAAAACTTAGTTGTGGTCTTACACGAGCAAGCTCTACTGAAAGGAAAAAAATATACAAATTTTTCTAGTACCTTATTACTATGGTCTTGAGGATAAAATGTTGATGAATCTTGTACACTAATCTGTGAAACTTTTTAAAGGTCATAAAGACACGTTATTTTGACATTCGAACGTCGAGGTTTGTGGCTGATACAATGTGACCACATATATTGATTAAGAAATGACCTAAAGTAGAGTGAGACGACCTTGTTGATATCTTCTCACCTGTCCAACCCATCTAAGGAAAGGACCCCAAATATTAGAAAGAATCTCATCAGTATGAGAATAAATTACCTAATTAATTAATGAATCTTGATAGATATGATAAAAAAAAGTTTCATGAGCATCAACAAACATCACAGGGTCTCCGACAAAAACAGCTCTTCTGGCATAGCAAAGAATACAGAAATCTCTCTTGTCTATAAATCACATTGATAAAGACATGAGTAAAGGACTAAGAAACAATGGCCCCTTGATGTGGTGTGTGTGGAGGAAGAACTTGGTAAAAATCTTTGTTAGGTATTTGCGGAAGAAACACGTTAAAAGGCTGCTTTAGTGGTTTATATCTTCCATAGCTCCTAGCGCGAAACCCCATTTTGGCTGGTGACCGGTGTTTGGCTTCTTGCTCCCCTTTGCATGAGTATTTTTCACGTCCAAATTTTCTCCACTTCGCCGTGGTGGGGAAGAAAATCTTTACTCCCTATATTTTTCTATTTGGCATGTATCATATTGGCATGTCATAATTTGTAGCGGTTCCGGTTAAAAAAGAAAGCAATTTATGTATATTGTTTAGTCTATGTGGCAATAATCTACCTAAAGAGGTAGGGATTTTAATTATTCTCTTGATCACGGCGGAAAGGATCCCATTTTATTTTATTTTAAATTGAATGAAGAAATTATTCTCACTTGAATTGGTTTGAATGGTTATATAAGATTCAAAAAGATGAGATTACTCGTCAAGGGATCAGGATTATTTTTATTGTTCTCTTCTGACTTGTTGTACTAGTTTTATCCCAAACCCTAATTTGTTTGGTGTACATCTAAACTTAAACATACATGGATGCGAGTGTAGTCTTTCCTTATATTCTCCAAATAATTGAACAAACATGAGTATGCCTAAACCATTGAGAAATATCTGATTGTTTCCGCCTAATTCATTTAATAGCTAGATACCTGAAGGTTTTGTTCCCTTTGGTCTTCATGGTTAGACAGATCGCAGGATCATTGAAAATCTTAAAGACCAAAATTAGAAAGCAAGACCAAGTAATGACTGAAACTTAAGTATGTTTATGTTTAGGATGAATATTGTTGGCATCTCTAAGAGATGATGAAAGGTTATGAAGTGTTTTTAGTGCTCCAAACTTCGATATTAAATTTCCAAGAAAGATTTGATTGCCCATTAGGCCGGAAAACACGTCAGATAGTAACCAGGGCCCCTGCCAGAAAACTGGCAAGGTTTTCATTATCATCTCTGAAATCGGTTACCAAAACCGGCTGCCTGCATAGTTCAATATCAGTTTGCCCTGTATGAGACTAGCCATGACCCCATTAGAACCTTGTGATGTCCCGTTGAAGTTCAGCTTCTACACGTGCAAGTTCTTGGCTGAGGAAAATTATGGAGAAGAGAAGTTTTCTTAGGGTTGAGCGGGTCTCATATGGGACACCCTAGCAATTTGGAATCTGGTAAAGGTTAATGACAAACAAGAGTGGAGACCCCATTATAGATATTAAACCAAGAAAAACTAAAAAGAAACTCAAGGATTACACAAAAATTCAAACTTGGAGCACTAATGTTGGAAAGTTAAAGTTTAGTTATGTTAATACAGTTGTTGATATTACAAAAGTCTTCTTTTTGCTCCATACACATCTTTGTTATTATGAAAATCAAATCTAATTGCTTTGCTTTCCCTATATATTAAACCAAAATCTAGCCGTCGTACATGTATTGTCGGTTTAGCAACTTTAACTAGATTATAAACAATTTTAATTTCGTCATCATGCATGAAAATAATATTAGATGTGTGGGGCATCTATGTTCAAGCATATCTCAAAGTTCGATAAGAATACTAATCCTTTGTCTACAAAATGAGCTAGTGGTTGATAAGTCACTATTCAATTAGGGGGTGAAGATAACATTGAAACTTCTTATGTCACTCTTGAGTTGGCCTCATAATCTAACTTTTTTTTTACACAATTATTATAAATATTAATGTTATACTTCATTTACATATTCTTAATACAATATTTAGAACTAAACAACTCTAAATATTTTGATCAAATGCACAACAGTAAAAAAATTTATGGACTATTGCTCAATTGGAAATTAGGGGTAGAATTGAAGGCCAAAATACTAGAGAAATATTTGATAAAAAGTACTCAAATAGATCAGTAATACTCATAAGCATTGTTTTGAAGAAAAAAAATATATCAAAACTTAGCTAATGAATTGCAACTAATTAAAATATCTATGGTTTCCTTACAAACCCTGGTTTTCGAGAGCATAATAAGAAAATAATATTTCTTTCATTTAGTATATATATATATATAAATATCTCAATAGAAGAAGAGGGGTCTACAAGATCAACCATGTCATGAGAACATGGAGAGCATATATAATTACAATCTCAAAGAATTAATTACAAGCATCTCATAGACTCGTTCACAAACTTATAAGTTAACTTGATCACATGTATTTCATCTATAGATATATACCATACATACACACATATATTATACATGTATGTAGATATGTATGTATTTGATTTATCTATTTTCCATTAGAAGGAGATGAAGAACACTCAGACACAACCTCATACTCAACAATCCTTCTGTGGAAGCTTTGGTCACAATGGCATGCAGCGCACTCAAGCTCAATCCCCTTTCTCTCCCCCACACTTGCCATAAACTCATTACATCCATCAACAGCCATTCCTCCTATATGCGCCGCCTGATTCTTTAGGCACTCCCCATATCTCACAGTCCTTACGGTACCAGTAGTAGAATTTCTACGGCGAGTCTTTTCATCGCCTCTTTTCGCCATAACTTGGCGCTTCTTCATGCCACGAAACCCTAGTTCCCCCGTCTCTTTGTTGTTGGTGTGTTGTCGTCAGATTTGTTTGAGTGTCGCCGTCGTGGTGGAGAAAGGATTTCTCCAATATGAGGCTACCTAGAGCCTATATACATAAAAGGAAAAATGAAGTTTAGGTGTAACCTAACCCTAGCATGTGTACTTATAGCTTGTAACCACTTGTAAAACAGAGTTGTAGGATTAGTGAGAAGTGAAAAGTGAGAACCCTAAAAATAAATTCATTGGGAATCTATATCATTCAACCTCTCCTTGCAATTCATTAGGGCATGAAAAAAGAGAGGATTAGAGGTTAATTAAGGAGGGCCATAAAATGATGGGAAAGTTTTACTTTTGGCCCCAAAGGAGTTGATTGGTTTGTTATGGAATGACCAGTTAAGTTGGCTAAACCTAAATATATGTAGGTCCAAATTGATGCTACAAGGTTGGTTTGGGGTCCCTTGAAACGACACCGATACCGGTTGTCAAGTGACCTAAAAACGTGGATGGTTTACCAAACTTTATAGACCAAAGCAATGCATCTCCCTTTTCTCATTGTCTTTCACTTTCAAAACTTCCTCAAATGTTAATGAATCAAATTGTTTTGATTTTTCATTGCCCCTTCTTGTTTACCTAGATTTGTATAGTTACTTGATCCTAGATAAATTTAAAACATCGACTTATGATTATGTTTGGTCCATAAAAAAGCAAAGGAAATGCCCCAAAAGAGCTTTGTAATAATGCAATATTGGTCTATACATCCTAATATGATGACAATTTGAGCTTATGTATTTACTTCGTAGTCTCCAAGATTTTCAATGTAAGCCTTCCGAAGATCAACATTTTGGTGGTTATATAAAACCATAGTGCTAAAACATGCAACAATGACTCGAATAATAAGACATGGGTTTTTTGGTTGAGTTAAAAATTAGCATTTTAATTAAATCCCACCTTGGGTGACATCCAGCTTGGGTTCTAGTACTCCGGTCACCGGTGAGACTCAGAGTTACGTAAGTGGCTACTTCATTATTATGTAGGGCGGCCGAAAGATGATATCCATGGGCCAATGTTGAAATAGTATTGTCAGATATATATTGCAAAGCCTGAGTTAATCAGGGCTTTGAAATAAAAAGCCAATTTGCTACATTCCTGAAGTTATAGAGTTACTTACAGGCCCAATTATACATTCATATGACTTATGACTGTAGGGCTGTACATGAGAAACCGGAAAACCGAGAAGCACAGGCGATCAAGAAGAGTCTAAGTCGGGTTGATTGCTGACCCACCCGATTAAATACAAGAAATAAAGACTAGGGTCCTACAATAATAATTTTATGAAATGATATTAATTAGTAATTACTAAATGATCAATCAAGGTGTGACCCCCCTGTGTGCACTGTGTAGTCACCACTAATAGATTTTCCTTCTGGGAACAAAGACAGGAGAGCATTAAACTGAACATGGGCTCTCCATTCCCCTCTGAACTAGCCATCTTCATCCCCACCTTCCTCAATATACATTGCATTAAATGGTATCTACGAGGAGGAAGTTTTCTTTAATTTCAAAAACGAAAAAAGAAAAGTCTTCATTTATAATATTTGATCATATATGACTTGAATGGGGATCCCTATTTTTCACGAGATCGTAATCCAGTGTTGCAAGAAATGGACCCAGGTTCGAGACAGGTCCACCAATGCAAGTGCTTTTAGCATCACAAAAGGCCACCATGAGGCATTGATTTCACCACTAATATTGCTTCCAAGCTTATCTTACATGTGAAGGAGACTAGAGGCCAAGTATTTCTCCAATAGACCTTTTTCTGAAAATAATGGAGGGAGTAGAGACCATTTTTGGCCAAGACATTTTGATTTGATCATGAGTTGCCTATGTGAATACAAAGTTCTCTAAATTAACCTTTACAGTATGAAAGTTTTCAAGTGGATGCATGCATGTATTATGCATATTTGGTGATTTGTAGTCATGATGATATATCAACCAAAGTCAAGATATTTCACATGATTCTACATGCATTCAAGACCCCATCTCTGCACCTTGATTTTCCTTCTGGACTTGTAAAACTACTATTCATGAAGATATCCAGATACCTAAAGAGAGAGAACCTTGAATAAAAATGGGGCAAGGGTTGACTTAGTTTATCCCTTTTTTGCTCAAGCACAAGTTTCATGAAGCAAAAGTCAAACTCAAATTCCCAATCATACTTAGCTGTAAACGAGAGAGAGAGTAATGGACAGGAAACCATGCATTTACTATTTACTGAGGTTTAAGTGAAAGCTATATAAGTTATGGTAAACATATATGTACAAATTCAAATCTTTTCATGAAACATAATCTTCATGTGTGTTGATTTCCATTTTATTGTGATAATCTTCAGTTAAAGGAGAAGTTATTACAATTTTAATCAATCAACATTTGTAATCCAATATTATATATGAATCCCATGTAATCACGCTACGTTTTTGAGTCATGATTAGACCGTGAAATATTCAATCAGCCTAAATAACAACTTGATATGGAGGATATCCTAAAAGCTCTGGAAGAAATTCATTTTGTTCCATATGAAAAGCGAAAAAGTCTTGGCTGGTACGACAAAGACAAAGCCATGTGTGTCTCAATTTATTTTCTCCTAAGGTGCATTGGCATTTTAGATTTAACGGTCCAGATAAATTGAATGAGCGGAGGGTTTAGTTCATTTCTCAATAATATTAAAAACAATTTCAAACCATTTGATCATCATCTAAGATTAGCAATATGATCAGTAAACAAAGCCCAATTATATTTTCATGTTTGTAAGCCTCTTAGCACACAAGCATATCAAAATACTATCAAGTTCTAATTGTTACTAAGAGGCAAGAGCACAAGCTACATATGAAATCTATACTATGTATGAAAGAAATAATTTTGATTATGTTGGATACATGTAATTTACACTTGTTCTTGAACATGGGCGTAATCTCTCTGGTTAGACCACAAGATTAATCAATCACTAGCACAAGGCCTAATCGCGACAAACAAAAGTGACAGAAAGAACCCAAAAAAAAAACACACACACACACAAAGTACGAACCACATCATAGCAATTGATGAGCCATATCATCTAGAGAGACCCCAACCATGTCTTGATCTTGACTAACAGCTTCTTCAAACAACCATTTCTCAAGCAATGATAGGGGGACTTGGGTATTCAAACTGGCCTTTCTTTCTCCTTCAAATGGCTTAGTCTCCGTCATAGAATTTGTAGTCTCGTCAACATCAGATATGGATGATTCAAAGCCAAAAAATGATTCTAACGCCTCAGGGGAGCCACTAGAAGTGGAATCGGTGCCAGTCCGCTGAGTGGTTTCAGAGGTTGATTTTTGAGCATTTTTGGGTGAGTTCTCCATCCATCCTTGGAGCAATCTAGATATGTTCTCCGTGCTAGAGGCGTAAGTAGCCGATGGGATCAATCTCGTGTTAGAGTAATACCCATTGGACGACTCCGTTATTTCAGATGAATTGTTAGGTGATTTATCAAGAGATAGAGCATCAAAAAGGGCTTGTTTGGCCATGTGCATATCAGTTTGTAGTCTTCTCTCCCATTGGCCTCTAGAAATTGGTTGTGAACCATCTAGAGATACCCCATTTCTGGATTGATCATCTACGCCATTTTGAAGCTTCTTGAGCTTCTTTCTCAAATGGGTATTCCAATAATTTTTGATATCATTATCTGTCCTCTCGGGTAGGTACGAAGCAATAGCAGCCCATCTGCACCCAAATAACACTCCCATTAGTCTAAAAATACACCAAATCTCTCCCAAAAAAAAAAACAATAAAACAATAAAAAGCCAGCCCGGGCATATGACATTAGTTTATGAACATAAGACATATTAGAGATCGTGAAAGCGTTGTTTTTAAGTAATATTTGTTTAACTAGCTTGCATTAGTAAGAGAAAGATGTTCACCTATTGCCCAAAAGAGCTTGAAGGTGAATGATCATTGATTCTTCTTGATCAGTGAAGTTACCACGCTTGATCCCCGGCCTAAGATAATTAGTCCATCGAAGTCTGCAGCTCTTACTGCACCTAAGCAAACCTGCCACAATCACAAATCAAAACCCCATTAGTCCAAACTTCTCAAACATACAAACCAACTACAATAAAAACACACTTCCAAGTGTAGAAAAAAAAAACTCACCTGTGTTAGAAGGAACAGCTCTCCAATTTCCAGGACCATGTTCTTGAATGTAAGAAACCAAGAGTATATCTTCTTCAGGAGTCCATGGACCTTTTTTCAACCCAATCTTATCGCAGCAAGGTGGTCTTCCCATATCAAATAATACTAATATTTCTCTCTAAAAGATTTCTTTCTTTGTTGAAAAACGGTAATCCTCTGTTCTCACTTATCACTAATTGTTTACTTGTAAAGAGTAGACAAGAGTCCAATACTATTTGGCTTATAGGTCTTGTGCTTATATATTTATAGAGAAGTGATGATAATGAAGAAAAGAAGAAGAGAAGGAGAGAAAGATTGGGGCTTGTCTGACCCATAAGTCCCAAGAGTCAAAAGAAAACAGCAGGGATCATTAACTGCATGGCATTGGCTTGCAAAAGTCAGCTGTTGCTCTTTCTGCATCACAAAACCGCGTGACATTCAATGTGGTGGTGTTATAGCATTTGCAGCTAGCTGATTTTACACATTATTTTTTAACCAATTTGAGCTCTTAAACATGTCTTAACTCTAAAGCGGCCGAACTCTTAAATTTTCCTGCCAAAGTTTCATTACTATTTACTACTAATGCTCCATTAAGTTTGTCTCACTAATTTAATCTAAATTTAAAATTGTAAGTTGTTTGATAATCTCTAATTAGTGTAACTATGCCTTAAGATAACTACACTGGGCATATATATTAAGGGAAAATTAAGAATAACATAACAGCAACACATATCCTTGAAAAAAACATTTAGGCTCCTCTAGGTATATCAGAAATGTTCATATAACAATTATTAAGCTTTCCTCTCATTACATATTATAGGTCTAAATTACCGCAAATATTTGTGATCATAAACGTTTTCAGTGTACCGGGAGCCTTGGTAACATACACAGAAGCCCCTGAGTAAGAAAATCCACAATGAAGAAAATTAATCAAACGTGATTAGACGGTGTATTTTTATTTCACAAGATTCTGTGATTCCTTAACAAATTTACAGTAAATATTTCGCGCAGAATGTAAAGTTTAAACTTGAATAACATTTCGTTTATGATGATTATAAATTATGTATATCTCATGAAATTTAGATGAAATTCCTTAAACTTCATGTAGCTAGGTTGAGAATTTTCCAAGACTCAACAATTTCGACAACACTTACTTTCGAGTTTCGTTATTTTTGGGTGTAAAGAAAACAAAATTTGGATTAACCATTGTCTTAAACTTTCTAAAAATCTATAAGTTAAAAACAGTACCAACTCAGAGCTATAATAAATAAACTCCACATGGAGAATGCATGTCTATTCAAATAAAAATTTGCCAAAAAAATTTGGATGTTGTGAATAAATAATGGTCCAAATTTAGTACAGGTGTCAACATTGGGAGTAGTAGGTTTGAGTTTAAGTTTGGTTATGCCCGAATGGGTGAGGGAAAACATTAATTGAGTAGGCAAATCTATGTGAATCTCTAGAAAGACACCCAATCGCCGTCGGTAATAGGTTACGTGGCCAAACATAATGAATTTGATGGCTTAATATGAGCCCATTTCCATTGAAATGTTTAGAGATGGGCCCAACTCAATTTAAGAGAATGAAAATGATCCAATTTTTGACATTTTTCGAGGAGTTTGGCTATGGATTTGGGCACCTCAATCAATATGAGGAAAACGATAGGTTTTCGAGAATAAAAGTCGTAGCTTTGTTTCAAAAATATTATACATGCTAATCTATAATTTATTTATCGACTTAGAATCTTTCAAGAGACATATTAAGGTAAAACTTGTACTTATGATTCCTTAGCACTAGAGAATGAGACTATTTTTTTTGTTTGTAGCTCGTAAGGGCCCTACATGGGACCAGAGATTATATGAGTTTGATCCCCATATGGAAGATTATAAGAGAAATGATTCTAATTTATGCAATAGGAAGAGCTAATCTCAACAGTGAAACCTGTGTTATTGCACCACCAAATACAATTTCTTTATAATTGCGCACATTTTGGGGCGGGGCGGGTCGGATTAAGGATCTAATCCATCTACTCAATTATATGATTTAGTTCAACCATACACACGTCATAAACCCGGATGTCCCACGTGGTCCTTACACCACACCCATGATTGTATCTACAGAGGCCCACACCACATAAAAAGTTATCTTTTATTGCTACTCAATATTGAAGCCCAGGCCCACATAATTCATGATAGGATGCGGTGATGACGTGTAGCATTACGTAAGTTATTAGTATAGGAACCGTTTATGTGGTTCATAAAGGCTTTGTCATTTCAGGTAGAGAGGACACGTAGCATCAATCGTGTTTACCTGTATCCGACAAATGATTCAATGCTTTGTGACCTACCTATATATATTGACCTTTGTATTCAGCTGCTCTACCAAGTCAATATACCTCCAAACTGTTTACAAGCAACTCCGGTGGCCGTGCCATGGCACACGTTGCGGGTTTCTTAATAGAAAATTTATGATCCTCATATCACTCACCACTAGGTGAAACATATTTCTTCATGATCATGTGGATTTGATACTAGCCAATGAGCATTATAGACACTATTGTAGCTGCACGCCTTCAGGGCGTGCAATTCCCCTTTTTTAATTCTATTAAATTTTATTAGGGTCATGTGTCCCCATCATGTTCATGGGGTTTGCTTCCATACTCAACTTTCAAAATAAATAAAAAAACAACCTTAATTATAAGTTAAAACAGATGGTAGACAATTTGAGAAAATACAATCCGAACATTGTTCAACCCATAAATATATTATCTGAATAATCACCAATCCGAATAATTATCTAAATAACAAAACAATTATAAGAACCAGAAGCATCTGACAAAAGAGTTGGAATCAACAATATGTGCATTTTGGGTTTTGTGAACTCGTTTGACAAAAATTTACTGAATTTTGATAATTATCGGATGAAAAATCAGTAATGACTCAGGACATACTGAGACTATAAGAAAATCAGTGATCTAGAATGATAGTTAGGTTCTTGTAAATCACATTCATGAGATAGAGACTACATTTGTTGATAAATTAGGATTTCACGTTCTTGAGTTGAAGAGTAATGAAAGGACAAAGAAAGAGAAAATAAAATTATCGGATAAGAGGTTTTGACTTTGGAAGGATTGTCTCATTTTGAATTGAAGTGTTGGACACCCAATTTCATATGATTCTTAATATTTAAGACGGAGAGATTTTAGGCCTTAAAGTAACTGTAGAGATACAGAGGGACCACCAAAAAGAGGGACGGCGAACCGCGAACACTATAAGGGCAATCAGCTTAATAGCATAGATAGATAGATAGATTACCGCTAGGAAAGAAAATGTAATGCACTTTCTTTCTCAAATAACTCCTAGTGTGAATTGAGCAAATAAACTTGATTAAGAGTTGGCCAATCATGGGTATTCATTTGGCCTTTCGTCTGGTTTTTGAAACACGAAAATGAAAATGGTACCGTAGGTAAGCACATAATCCCTGCGCACAAAGGCTTTCTGGCAATCATACAATTCGTATTTGCACTTGGGAGATAAATGGGTGGAGTCGTCAGTTTGGCATCTTAGGATATACGGTTTATACAGAGGAACATTTGACTATAAAAAGGATTTCCTGCCACATCTGAGTTACTTATTGTCCATCGCCTTTGCAACTTAAATTTTTTAGGAATATTAGACGGAGAAGGGAATGCCAATTATGAATTATCAGATTCTCAAAGATACCGTTTTCTTATCATGTGCAACACACCGGCCTAACATATTAACAAACCAAACTACGTAAGTTTTATATTTTCAGCTTATCAATGTGTCCTGCACGCGCCCTGCACAATGATATTCTTTCAAGTTACTGAGCAGGGATGGTTTTATAAAACCTTGCAGATTTTCATCCACCAAAGAATGGGTAAATCTATAATAAAATGCTAGGGGTGAGGGTGTAATTTCCAGTGATTCGTAAAGCACCTGTAATCGTCGGTCGCTCCCGTGTTAACGTAGTAGAGATTTATCATAACCTTATTTATCAGATTAACCCTGTTAAATATTGTTAAAATTTTACAAATGTTAAATTAGAAAAGCACTCGAGGATGTTTTATTGAATATTGTGTGCCACAGTGCCAGTTGGAGACTATTATCTATAGTATTCTCCATTATGTAAAGGGCGTAGCCCTGTTAGTGCCGATGATGGCAAAGCTTACTATCAGATCTCCCCAATTCCAATCATGGACCTCTTGGTTCACATCATTGTTGGTCATAACTTCACCAAGGTGCACCATAACTCATAATTTGCCATAACCCAGGCCAGGATAAGCATGTCATCCTACCAGGGAAGTAAATCATGGAAAGTGCAAATGTTCTCTAAAATATTGGTAGGTGTAGTAGTTTTATAACCATTTTAGATTCAAGTTATAAGATCATATGTCGTTTCGGTTCTAATTATTATTTATCTTCCTTCTTGAAACACATTATCGAAACGGAATATTTAGGTATATTCAGGTATGTTCTTCTGTATATCTTTTTTTATAAATATGTGAATCACATTGAGATTGTATGGTATATAATTGATGAAAGAGTTTCCAGCAAATGAAAGTTAAACACTTGCCTCGAAGTTCTCCTGCAAGAACTGGTAAAGTTCGTCTGCAACAACATTGGGATACTCCTCGTGTGGGAGAAGATCCCCTGGTACTTCCACAAACTTAATAACTCCTTTGGCACCCTTTAAAGCGACCATCTCAACTTTTGATCTTTTTGGTGAACGTGTAGTTGACACAACTAGAACTCGGGTCTTCCCCTCTAATCCCGCAAATAATTCAATGAATTCTTCCCGGGACTTGACAGGGTCAATAAGGCCTGTTAGAAAAGCGGCAGGAACATAACGAGCTCCTTCCCTTTTTGTCAGTGCATATCTGGTCTCAACGATGTCAGTTGTCACATTCTCAGGGTTGGCGTACACATGTGACTTGTATTGTGATTGTATGGCCTTCTCATTACTAACGAGCAAATTGTACATCATCCAACCCACTGCAGGGGCCCTCAGGGTGCCCCTGAATAGCCCATACCTGCTAGTTCATAAGCATCAGGAGAAAGAAAAAGGTTAGGATCATCTGAAAATTCTAATATGTTTTTAATGTATTGCCTTAATGCGCAGCAGCAGAAAAATCTTTAAGAATGTTTTAGGATCATAACTACCAGAATATTACAGACATCACAGTATATCACAATATATCACATTTTTACTACTTCAGACACATCTAAGTGAAAGATGTTCAAAATATCAACAAATATAATGGTAGATACAGGCCAAGATCATGATCATTTGTGGATATACTGGTTTTTATAGTATTGAATATATTAAAAATATTACTGCTCCAATATATTTGTGAACCTCCAAAATATATGCGGATGATTTGGTGTTTCCAACAATGTATCTCGCAAATTTAGCGATAAATATCTGGCTTAACTGAATTTTACACTTCATGCATACCGCCTATGCTGTACCAAATAGATAATGATAATGGTTTTTCCTAGGACTAAAATGTAGCAATACATCCATATTCCAATCCTGAATCGTAACTGAACTTACTTCACGGTTTTATTTACGTCATCCTGAATCGTAGCTGAACTTTCTTGAAAGCGTGTGCATCACATGGCCCACTTGACAGCTACGTAATCCTTGAGATATAAGGAGAGTAATATATATAACATGGTTTCAAAAAGTAACCTTTCATTTAAGGAGCCCATTATAGGCCACATCAAGAATAATTGAAAACTTCCATCGAGGAATCCATTATACCCTGTGAAATGCCCTAGACGTATTCAACTTGACCATGATGTTATGATCCCTCACCTTCTTGTTAAGATCTTATAGCAATATCAATGTTTTCATAACTTGACACAAGCTCCCTGATTTGAAAAAAATAAAATTAATTCATCCCTTAGAACTTTAGAACCAATAATGTTTACAAGTTTTTTTAACAAACCACAGAACACGGACTTCTAGGTCTAAAATCCTTGAAACCAACACGGTTAGAAGCATTTGGGATTAAGGTAATGTAAGAGGCGGTTTAAGCTCTAGGCAGAGTTGCACCATTAAAAAGTATTGGATGTCATCTTGAATGATGTCTCCACATTTTATGGAAAAACTATATTTAAAAAAAAACCCATCAAACCCAGGTGACCTTCCCGTAGGTATGCCTTGCAAAACTTCCCAGATTTCAACCAAATATGGGGATGCCAATAGAGCTATTATCTGCTTCTGTAACCAGAGATGGAATACACAGGCCAGTCTCTGTAGTGAGAATATCAGAATAGTAGTTGTAGCAGCATTGTGGACTACAGCCATATCGTCAATATGCATAACATCTGGATATTTCTGCCCACTTGATCGGGATTACGGCTGTACATGGTTCGGTTCGGTCCGGTTTTGGCCTTAAACCGCGAGCCGAACCGGATACCCCGGTTTTTGATAACAGGGAACCGAAACCGAACCGGCTTTAAAAAAAAACCGGACTAAAACCGAACCGGCCGGTCCGGTTTCGGTTCGGTTTTTGAATAAAATTCGAGGAATTAAAGCACCAAACATTTGGGGCCATACCTCTTGTTCTTTGGAGACTTAACATCAACACCTCCCTTAAATATTAATATTAACAAACCGGGAGATTGATTTGTTACCGTTGGATGATGGAGATAGAGATATAGGTGGGACCAAGTGAAGTGTATTTGCCTTAAATATTAATATTAACAAATGTGAAGTACTCTGTGAGATATGATGGAGATAGAGTGTTTTCTTATTGTGCTCCTTAGGAAAGAGGTCATCCCCGTGCTTTCACCGTTGGAATAAGAGGATATGAGAATGGAGTAAGAGTTAGGTTAGCGTGGTCCCGCCTTTCTTCTTTGTTTCCAACACATCAAGACAAGCATTATTGCCTCCAACACATCAAGGACAACCACATCAAAGACAAGCATCATTGCCTCCAACGCATCATACAATCAAAATCAAATTCAAACAAATCTGCAAACACATTGACGATGGAGAAATCTACAGAGGGAGATGGAGAAATCTCCAAACATTGATGATGACGATCAATTGATCACAAACACCGAAATTATGCTTTGGAACTCATTGATCTACGGTTATTGTTGTTGATGCAAGGAACCAAATAGATCTGCGGTTAGTGTTGGTTGTTGTTGTTGATGCGAGGATTGCAATGCGAGATCTGGAAAAGCTCCTTGATCTGCAGTTATCATCTCTCCCTCTATGTTACATCATCTCTCCCTCTCTGTTGGTTTGTTGTATACTTTTGGAACTCATCAAAGTGAAAACTCAAAAGAGGAGGCAGTGGCAAAAAATAGTACAAACAGACTAACAGAGGAAAACTCAAAAGATTTAAACTTGAAACCAAACTCTGTTCGGTTTGGTCGGTTAACCGACCGTGCAAAACAGTAACCGAACCGGAGTTAGTCGGTTCTTATAATTTGAAACCGATAACCGAACCGGGCCTTTGAAAACCCGAAAAAAAAACCGCCGATTCGGTTCGGTTCCTCGGTTCAGCGGTTTTTTTGTACAGCCCTAATCGGGATATTTCTCTCCATTAAGTTTCTCCCTGTAACAAGAGTTTAGTAAATTCTAATTTGGCAGCATGTGCCTGAATGTTAGCATCCCAACTATACTCTTGTTATACTTCAAAACTTATAATTTTGTTTGTAACTTTGTTTGTAACTGTCCAAAAAATCAAACACATTACTACGAACTTGAGACCTCCACACTTTAAAAGTGGACCTTATTACACATCTCTTATATGCAGATAGTGGTCTTGAATGGTACTATACAATCTATTCTAGGTCTCATTTCTGTATATAACTGTCTGGCTAGGAAACACATTGTCCAAGCTTATTCAGGTTTCTCCCTTGAGAGCTTCAATTTCTAATGGGATGCATTCAAAATCTTCGATGATCTAATACATAATGTACAAAAGAAAATTGCACGGCGGTAAATGTTGGGAAACCGAAGGGGCAAATCGCACGCGGAAGCACAATACGATCAACAATAACTCAAAGAACTAAACTAACCAAAGAGAACTCAATCCAAAGCAATAAAAACACTACACAAGGTTTAATTAGGTGGAAACCCTAAACAGGATAAAACCACCCCCGACAAGCACAACGAATATATTATCACACTAAGGGTTACAAAAGGTTACAGAGATCACTCAAACCTCACCTCTACCCTTACAGATAATCCCAGTAAGAAACCCTAGAAAAAAAACCCAAGAAACCTCTCCAGAGCTAAACCCTAGATTTCTCCCTTTTCTCTCTCTATCTCTTTCTCACAGTACAGAGGCCTTTAACATACACTCTCTATTTATAGACTTTCCATTAGGTCATCTCCGAAATACGCATCACGAGATAATCCATCGCTTTTGATCAAATCCCCTTTAAAACGAATTTAGAAACAAACAAACAAAGCCAAAGTCGTTCGAACGAGTCATGAGGTCGTTCGAACGAATTAGATAATCCCCTGAAATTTTGGCCCAAGCGTTATTTTCGTTCGAACGACTTTCCACTCGTTCGAACGACTTCAACACTTTTTGAGCCGTATTCCTAATAGTAAAGCCAATAAATTACTTTACACAGGAGATAGATTAGTGCTAGGTACCCATGTCCTCAACTCTGCCTATATACACTTGCTAGCTGCACCTGTAGTTCCTGCCACAATCACAAATTAGCTTGATTAAATGTTTTCTAGTTTCTATTATTGGGGGGTCTGCTGAAGGCAAATCTAAGAGGATGTGGGTGTCCTGGAAGAAAGTATGTTTGCCTAAAATTAGAAGATGGGTTTTTTATACGGCAATTGCAAGACATTGAAACAAGTTTCATGATGAGAAGGCTTGGTTGTTCTAAATAGGGAGTACTTATGGTATGGTTTTATGAGGAGTAAATATTTTAGAAAGGGCTGTGTATGTGTTATGCAACTGCTTCTACACTTCGAAAAACAATTCATAGAAATATGGAGGTGTTACAAGCTCATACTTCCTGGATATGTAGTGAAGGAAGCTTAGACTTTTAGAAAAGCAATTGGTCTGGATATAAGGCAGTACAAGAAGTTCTTGGTGTACAGGTTTCTCAAAATATCCTCGTGAAAGACATTATTCATGCTGCTTTTGGCATTGGGATAAACTTGAAAGCCTCACACGGTTACACCTAGCCATTGGAGACAAATTTTATGCCAAAGATTTGTACTTGCTGCAGAATCTGACAAACCTGCATGGGAGCTAACTCCTAAGGTTCATTTAACTGTTTAATCTGCTTGGGAGAAGGACAGTTGAAAGGGGATCCAATTGCTGGTTTTGATTCGCTATAGCAGTCAAATATTCCTTCAAATATACAGATTTTTAGTTGGAAGCTCTGGCATTATATAGTAGCAGTGGCCTTTGTTCTCATGTCTTTATACATTGTCATCATCTCTAAATGACATAGGGGTTAGGAAACTCTCAGCCACGATAGTTAAATGCGACAGATGCGCTCGCTTATGGGACAAATTCTTTTAATGCGACATAAAATCGCATCGCATATCCATTGCAACCCCTTAAATGCGACCGGGCGCAGATGCGATGCATTTTGTCGCATTTCGTTGATTTTTTCAATTTTTGTCGCATTTTTAATACAACGCAGAATAGGGTTGTACAAAAAACCGCTGAACCGAGGAACCGAACCGAACCGAACCGGCGGTTTTTTTCGTGTTTTCAAAGACCCGGTTCGGTTCTCGGTTTCAAATTATAAGAACCAACTAAGTCTGGTTCGGTTACTGTTTTGCACGGTCGGTTAACCGACCAAACCGAACAGAGTTTGGTTTCAAGTTTAATCTTTTGAGTTTTCCTCTGTTAGTCTGTTTGTACTATTTTTTGCCACTGCCTCCTCTTTTGAGTTTTCACTTTGATGAGTTCCAAAAGTATACAACAAACCAACAGAGAGGGAGAGATGATGTAACAACACCCCACTGCTCCCTCTTATCTACTTCTTAGCTTACTTTAGATGAAGATAACAACTTTTGCAGATGTAACAGAGAGGGAGAGATGATGTAACATAGAGGGGAGAGATGATAACTGCAGATCAAGGAGCTTTTCCAAATCTCGCATTGCAATCCTCGCATCAACAACAACAACCAACACTAACCGCAGATCTATTTGGCTCCTCGCATCAACAACAATAACCGCAGATCAATAAGTTCCAAAGCATAATTTCGGTGTTTGTGATCAATTGATCGTCATCATCAATGTTTGGAGATTTCTCCATCTCTCTCTGTAGATTTCTCCATCGTCAATGTGTTTGCAGATTTGTTTGAATTTGATTTTGATTGTATGATGCGTTGGAGGCAATGATGCTTGTCTTTGATGTGGTTGTCCTTGATGTGTTGGAGGCAATAATGTTTGTCTTGATGTGCTGGAAACAAAGAAGAAAGGCGGGACCACGCTAACCTAACTCTTACTCCATTCTCATATCCTCTTATTCCAACGGTGAAAGCACGGGGATGACCTCTTTCCTAAGGAGCACAATAAGAAAACACTCTATCTCCATCATATCTCACAGAGTACTTCACATTTGTTAATATTAATATTTAAGGCAAATACACTTTACTTGGTCCCACCTATATCTCTATCTCCATCATCCAACGGTAACAAATCAATCTCCCGGTTTGTTAATATTAATATTTAAGGGAGGTGTTGATGTTAAGTCTCCAAAGAACAAGAGGTATGGCCCCAAATGTTTGGTGATTTAATTCCTCGGATTTTATTAAAAAACCGAATACAAAACCGGACCGGCCGGTTCGGTTTTAGTCCGGTTTTTTTTAAAGCCGGTTTGGCTTCGGTTCACTGTTATCAAAAACCGGGGTATCCGGTTCGGCTCGCGGTTTAAGGCCAAAACCGGACCAAACCGGACCGTGTACAGCCCAAACGCAGAAGCAAGAAACTAACTCAAACACGATAGAAAACACATAAAAGGAAAATATTATGCAAGAGTATTCACTAATACTATACGAAAGATACCATGTACAATAAAAAATTGTCAAATCTATTATACGATACTAATATATGATACAATTACAAAAAGTAAAAGCTTCTTAATAAGATTAAGACAGGAGATATGAGAAACAAGATACTCAATTGCATTATTCAAAGTAAAATCTAAAATATGAAACACCAATATTCTAAGAACTCCCTAAAACTACTAGATATGATAAGTTGATACTTGCTTAACATATTTATATTTCCTAGTTATGGTTTGTTAGTTTTTACTTGGCAACGAGGATTAGATTTTCAAGTTATGCTTGTCTAACTTCTCACTACTATAGCGAAAGCCTAGGTTCAATCGTAAGGTGTTGCAGAAGGCGTTACACATCTTGTGCCAATACGAGAAGGTGGTATTCCGTTTACAAGTTTTTACTTGGTATATGTAAATATTTCAGTTATTCATTTCTGTTTTGGATTACCTAAGTTTGCTAGTTATGTTATGTTATATTATATTTCACATGTTTATCTTGATGGATATATTGCTTATATAGATTATATGCAAATATTCGCAATAGCGTTGCAGCAGTCATGTTATTCGCAGTAGAAATGTTTTGATCGTGATCGCATCGCAACACGCATTAACTACCTTGCTCTCAACCATCTTCCAATGGAGGGATTATCACGGGTACACTATGGAACTCCTTTTACCTCTATTTAAGGAGCTCCTCGTTTTACTAATTCAGTCATTGCTCTTCATAAGGCTCGGTTGGCTATGCCAAATAACAATAATCATGTGGGCATTTTGAGAGGCAATTATTCCTTCTTTTATCTTCTGAGTTTTGGCTAAGCAGAACAGAGCAGTACGCGAAGGCGTTCCCATGAAAGCAGAAGCTATTATTTTTGAAGTTCTCAAATGGCTTAAGGAACTAAATTTTAACTTTCACCCCATAAGATGCATTTTTTACATTGATATAAGTGAACACTGAATACACTTAATCTGCAGCCCATTCAGGCAGTGTCTAGAGCTCCAATTATTGTACGATGGCTCTGCTTTAAGTAACCCAGGGTCTTACGGTGGTGGTGGTCTGCTAAGGAATATGACTCAGACCACCGCAAGAAATTGTGCACTACTGATTTAGGGAAGAGATCTATGCGGTGGTGGTGGTCTGAGTCATATTCTATCTAGCCTATGAGAGGTTTTTTGTTCTGTCATCCCTACGATTTTCCTTCATTAATAAATCCATGATTTTAATCAAAGGGAAAAAATGGTTTATCTAGTAAAAGAAAAGCTTAAACTTCTATATTACCTTAATTCCATGTTAGAATCTCGACCAAAGACAATAGGAAGAGGACCAGCCCATGTGGGTGCGATGGCAGCAATGGCTGATGTCTTCAGCAAACCTTTTTTAGCTGCCACGAGTGCTATTGTAGCTGCATGCCCTCCTCCAAAAACTACCAACTCTTCATCAGCTTAAATTGCAGAAAATAATGAGCAAGATAGAAAGGGAAGAAGTGTCATTTAAAATAACAATAGAAGGGAGGATACCAAACAATAAACTCACTACATAGATATTTAATTTAAGTAAAACTTACAATAAAGAGGGTATTGGCATACACAAGCTTAAAGACATTAATCTTTCTATACTTACGAGGCTAAGTTGGGAGTTTCTCACCTCTCAGGATGCTTGGCAGTCAAAATTTATAGCGCCAAATTCCTTATGAAAATGGTCATCTCGTCAACTACTACAAGTGTTCCTCTATCTGGCTTGGACTGAGATGGGCTATTTTGAGGGTCAAAGCAATGCCCACCTTAATTACATTACTGATGATCACGGTTGGAACACCCCAACTTCTGTGAATGAATTTCTCATAGATCAAGGAATTTACCTCAATAGAAGATAACTCTCTCAAGGCTCTTTCTCAGTTAGTAGCGCATTCAACGCCATCTGAATACCCGCCCTTTAGTGAGGTGGTTCAATGACATTAAGTGCAAGACTATTCATCCAAGAATCTATGTTTTTATCTAGAGTACTGTTATGATGATGCCCTCTCAACTGAAGATAACCTTATAGCTCAATTGGTAAAGTGTGGAGCTCCTAATACAAGAGTCATAGGTTCAATTCTTGATGTCATCAAATTATAACCTTATTTTAATGTTTTTTTCACCTTACGCTGATCATGTCATTGTCACAAAAAGCTTAGATTTTTTTTACGAGAGGAGAAGTGAATCCGGATAATTTGCTAGTCAAATATAATGCTATATTTGATTGATTTTAAAATTTAACCGTGATGGCTCTGCTTTGCTTTGGGAAATCTTGGCAAGGCTCTCTTTGGAGTCATTGCTATATGGTACTACTTTGGGTGTCCTTACTCAAAGTCTCTGAATCTGAAGCAACTATTGCAGCCGGGCTCTTAGCAATTCTTGGCTCAATATATGGGTTGAGTCAGACTCATCATTTGCTATCACACTATCTCAGCCTTCAAAAAAGATCAAGTCCCCTGGAAACAAAGAACTTACTGGAACAAGATGAAGACTAACATTATCTCTCTTAGATTCTCACACAATTAAAGAGAAGCAAATTTCTCAGCTGATGAAGCAAAAGGGGGAACTCTCTTCCTATGGGCTATGGGCTATGGGCAGTAGGAAAACCTGATATTGTTACTAAATTAGAGGACCTTTGGGTTGATTATTTCATATTTGGGTGGGTTGGCAGGTCTTCCAAATAGCCAGCCCAGAAATAAACTAAGCAACCCAAACCCAAACGCAGCCCAACCCATTTCTATATCATGATTGATCCGATTCATTCAAGTATTAAGCACACCTTAGTCAGAATTTCATAGTTCTTGGGGAAGTTACAAAAGCTCTATCCAATTTATATACCTAACTTAATATTTCTACCATACCGGTTGCACCCCTAGTAATTATCTACCTAATAACCTAAATAACATGAAATATTCAAAACAAAACAAAATGGAGTTGGAATAGAAGCCAAGTTCTCCTAAGGTTTTGCCTACTGAAAACGAATATAAGCAAGGCAGTTGCAAAAGTACGGGATTTTGACTTCTAATTTTTTATCAAAAAATTAAATCATATTCATTTTTTGGTAGGCTACAAAATCTAATCATGATTGTAATGTATAAACATGAGACATTTATATGTTATTTCAAACATATACCTAAGTGCCATGACGGTACTTGGTTAGTTGATTTGACATATATGTCATGTATTTGTATGTCTAGGTTAACATATAAAATTTACAATTTGAGATCAGTATTTATTCGAGTTGGGTTGGAAAGCCAAGCCATCTATCCAAAAATCCCAACCCAAAATTTTAACTCAAACCCAAAATATGTTACCCAAATCCAACCCGACCCCAAGTCGGGTTGGGTGGGTTCAATCCCCCAAGTTGCAACCCTAATCTAAGGGATCCCCCCCCCCCCCCCCCCCCCCCCCCCCCCACGAAACACACACCATATTTTTCAAAAAATAATAAGAATAATTATCACAACTTGATAATAGCAAAACTTACCGCACATCTAAATATATATATAAAACTACATTAGAGGCAATTAAACCGATTATACCAAAAAAAAAAACATAATTAATTGTACCCCGGGCTTTTTAAGAAATTACAGATTTCGTCACATTACGCTACGATTTAATACCCTTGAACGACATGAATTTAACAAATTAGACACAAGGTCATCGACCGTTTTTAATACTTTAGGTGACGGTTCTACAAAACCACAAAAAATCTATGAGAATCTGGAGAAAAAAAACTTTATAATCTTGGTTTTAATGATATTTCAAACTTTGTGAAGACTCCAAATTCCTATTTATGACAGTGGATATAAAATAAAATTGTTTAAGATTTTGAAAATCTTTTAGATAGATGATTACAAAATGTCAATTAATGCACCCTTAATCCAAATTATCAGTGGGTCGTCTATAAAAGGGGATTCATATGAGCCCTCGTTTTGCATCGAAGTTCAAAGGCAAACATAGCACATTTCTTCACTAATGCCAAATCGAAGGCATCTTTCCTTTCAAGCATGGCAACAAGACTCTTTTGATCAATCCCCCAAAGGAATTGGTCTTTGGTTTCGCGTCGAAATGCGTATGAGGCGTAAGTATCACTGGATAAATTATGGAGAACCCATTGACGCAGTTGAAGCTCCAGCGATTGTAAAGATGTTTCTGGTGGATCTGCTGGCCCTCGCATCTAATTCTGGATCTTCCGACGAGGCTATTTGTCATATGCTAGATTCAATGGATGTCGAAATAGAGATTCGGGATGACATGATTAAGTATTTTACTTTTTTCGCTCTTCTGAAGGTCATTCAATACTACAAACTGCAGGTTATAATTCCTTTGGTTTTTGAGATCAAAGTCGTAAAATTTGTTCTGTATGAAAACGATGAAGAGGCAACTACTGACGAGGAAGAGGATGAGGATGGCGAAGTTATCAATGATAACATAAGCATGGATGAGTCCGGGGACGATAAGATCAATTTTGGCTTCACCGAGGAGGAAAAACATAATCTACAAAATAGACGAAAACTTGTGCCTGCAACAAGATCTTCCATTGAGGCATTGGAGAAGGTAAGATTTGATGCTACAAATATGTATGAAGACTGTGCGATATGTTCTCAAAAAAAAATTACTGGAATGAATGTGACAAAGATGTCGTGCTCGCATATATTTCATGGAGATTGCATTGCTCGATATTTGGGAGGAAGTAACTTGTGTCCTTTATGTGATTTTGAGGTGCCAACTAACTGATTATGACTATGTTGCGTGTGTCTGTGTTTGTGTCTGCGTCAGCATCTGTGTTTGTGTTTGTGTATGTGTGTGTTGTTTTAATATCAATATGAAGTATTAATGATAATCAGAGTTTAATGGTAAAAGGTTTTAACTATGGAATTTGAGTATGCCGTGGTAATTAGTTAAATTCATTTTAGATACACCAGGCATAGGCGGAAGCGATAAGTGCTTAGTGAGGAGGAAGTGATGATAACATCATACAAGTACATACATCTTAAGAAGGCAGGATTCTATCCTATCAATTTGGTAGCTTTTATTTTGTTTTTAAAATCAGTTTTTTATAATATTAATTAAGATTTCACTTTGAGTATCTTATTCCATAAGAATTAGAAGGCTTGTTCTACAAAGCAACAATCTAGAGTATTAAGTTAATACGAGTAAATTTGGTAGAAATAAAGTGTGATTTCTGATTTAATAAATTAGATGATGGATCACGTGGTCGTTACGATGCCCACGTAGGCAATCGTCTCTCCACCTCTCAAGACCACTCTCTCTATTTTAGTTATTTCTATTTATTTTATTTTAATTGCATTATAATTATGAGAAGTCTCCTAATTAGAGTCTAGATAGGGTTTCTATTTTTGCTAGGTATCTTCTCTTATAAAAGAGAACCAAAGCTTAGTTTATTTGGGTAGAGTTGGTTTGAGAGAGAAAAGCTTAGCTTGAGAGAGATTGGTGTAGAGTTTGGGATAAAACTCATAAAAAACCCTAAGTCTTTTAGCATTTATTTTATGCAATTAAGAACGATTTAGTAAAAAGCGAGTTTTAGTTTTAGATTAATAGTGATTGTTAGAAAGAGCTTCCGCTATAGTTCCTATCATTAGAGTTAAATTTGAACTCCTAATTTGAGTTGTTTATTGATTATTTTGATCTTAATTGCTCCTATGAGATTGCTAATCCATAAGATTTGTATCAGAGCGATTCAAATCCTTGAATCGGTCAAGATTTGAATGCACAATTAAATAGGGATGGCAATTTAACCCGCCCTGACCGACCTTAATAGGCGGATATGGTATGGGTTTAGGGCGGGTATGGTATTATAAAAGAAAGCTATTTATTTATCGGGGCAGGTATGGTATTTGGCTTTAATAATCGGGGGGCCGTCACCCAAACCGTTTATACGGGAATTTCTTTTAATACCCTTAAACTTTACTTCAATGGAAAGAAGATCAATGAGTTGTTTAATTCATCTTCCTAAATGGGGCGGATTGCGGGACGGGTGGTTTATATACGGGTTAGCGAGGTAGATTTGGGGATTCCCAATTATTATAAATAGGTGTTGGGGAATGTTTGGTATGAATAAATTTTAGTGGGGTGGGTTTGGGGATTTCTCGATTAAGGTAAATGGATATTGCGGCGGGTTTTGGGGATGGGTTATTTTGGTGGGTGCGGGAATGGTATTGCTCAACCCACCCAGACCCGACCCATTGTCAGCCTACAATTAGAGTTCTTCCGGATATCGATAGAAGTAATAGCGAACTTTCCCTAAAACTTGTGAAATTAAATTGTAAACCACTCATAGTTGACGATACTAAAGACGTACAGATTTAATCGAAGAAAAACTTGATCCGATTGAGGACAAGTTGTCGATCAAAGAAAATTACTCGATTGAAGGAGAGATTCCAATGGCTTATATTTCGGCTAAAGGATACAAAATCTCGTTTGAATAAAACGATGCTTCCATAGAGGTTCCTGGCAACAGAAGTTGCAGTTGTTTCTTTTTCCACCATTAAAGAAGTTTCAGGATTCATCGGAGGAGGTGCAGTCCAAGGACAGGCTGGAGGAGTTATGGACAATAAACTAGAAGTGGTGATTAAAGAAAGCATGGAGGAGAAAAAAGAGAGATCGGCATAAAAAGGTGAAGAACCGATTGCAGAAAGAGAGAATGCATTTTAAGCCAAGAAAAATTGAAATCAAAACAAGACCTTATATTTGACAGTCGACGCAAACATATTATCAAAAACTCACTATGCATAACTTTGAGAACCCGATATATTAACATAAAAATAAAAGGAAGATTAATTACTCACCTGACTGTTGTAATGGGCCATCAGCTGCGTTAATAAAGTCAACCAAAAATTTCTCCATCACTTCCGCATTGTAGTCAATCTTGGGTCTATCGGAGTAACCAAGCCCAGGCCAATCTACAATAATTGTGCGCCAATTAACATTTCCATCTCTTTGGACAATGTCCTTTGCCACTAATCTCCATTCTGCCACTGTACTAACATCAGATATTGTGGGTATCATAAGGATGCTTTTACATATGTCGGAGTTCTCGCCCTTATGCTCTTCATAGTATACATTAATAAATTTTTCTTGAAACATCCATTACCAGTTACCCGTCTGCATTCCAAGAAGCAATAGTTGTAAGACAATCTAGCAATACCAATTGACGTGAAACTACGAACGCGGAAGCAAGATTCGTAAGAATAATCACGTGTTAATCTAGATTTAGAGAAACTAGGGTTTCTACTACGATAACTTCAAACTTTCATTAACTACTACTAAAAAGATTACACCACCCTCTTCCTTATAACCTAGGTTTCCAAGGATCACTCCTACTATAACTCCCCTAACCAATCCAATTAGGAAACTAACCTAGAAAAGTAAAACTGCTAATAACCCACATGATCTTCTCCAATAGAGCATAAGCTAAAGCATAAACATAAACATAGGTCAAAGGGGTGGTAGACGACCCTAGGAGGGAGGTGACACGTCAAACCCTCCGTCCAATCAAGAGGGCGGTGCTCTAGAGGATTCACGCACAAATGTGGTGTGCATCTCAGTTTCCTCTTCGTCTTCATCCGGCCGAATGCGCTGAACTGTTGTTATCACACTCTCACACATACCATCCACGACTAGGCTGACCCTTTTAGAAAATGCAGGACGGCCACATTTTTGGTGCCCCGGTTTGCCACATCCATAACAATGACCTAAAATAAAGGTACGCGATGCAGTGACTGTCGAAATAGCTAGAGCTATTGTTGTAGTTGTTTGCACTGGAGGACGATATTGAGCATGTAGCTCGTTTGCCTGTTTGGCTAACTATACAATTTCTGCTAGGCACAAGACAGGCTGAAGTGCGGTTGCCTCTTGCAATTTCTTCATCAACCCATTCTTGTACTTACTAACCCGTTGCTGCTCAATCTCATGGAGTTTTGCACGTGCCTCAATGAGATAAAACTGATCTGTGTAATTATCAAGGGAGAAGAGACCCATTTTTAGGGACTGGAGTTTCCCAAATGCAACCTCGCCGTAATTCATAGGGATAAACCTCTATTTCAGCTCTCTCCGCATTTTCCACCATTCTGCAATGGGACGGCAACCCGATGTACGCCTTGCCTGCTGAACACTGTTCCACTAAGTGAGAGGAAAACCAGTAAGTCGGGACTCAATGATCATAACTTGTTTTGGATCCCCATATTTCTTGTAGTTGAACACTCGTTCAACCTTATCCAACCATTCGATGAAGGCGTCAGCATCAGATTTTCCATCGAACTCTGGCACTTTGAGGTGAGCATCATGTGTTTGTTCAGCAATCGCTTTGGCCAAAGCTTCAATATCAGTACCTAGGGATGGCAATTTACCCCGCAACGCTGGGAATCTGCCCCGCCCCGAACAAGGGAAGATTTGGTATGAACTAACCGGGTATGGGGGTGGGGATGGTATAAGCTGCCCAATCGGGGCGGATTTGGAACTGCTAACAGAAAATCCATTATCTGCCCCATTTAATATCCACTATTGTTTTTACTATTATACCCCTTATGTTATGTTAAAACTTAGAAACCCAATCCTATCTGTATTATCTCAAAACTGAAAACTCAAATCTCAATCCTCTGTCTCAGACAACAAAACTCGAAAGGGGAAATCAAATCTCAAATTCTCAATCCACAAATTCTTCTCATCAATGATCAATACACCAATTCTCAATCTCAAATTCTTCTCATCAATACACCAATTTTCAATCCTCTTTGATTTCATTTGCTTCAATTGAGGAATTTTTACTTCGAGTTATCGAATCCGTTAGTCCATCTTTCTCTCATCAATGATCAATACTAGGCCTGTTTTCGGATCGGATCGGAAATAGAGGTGTTCGGAATTTTTCCGATTTTTTTCGGAACTAGAAAACCTGTTCCGATCCGATCCGATTTTTTTCGGAACTGCCAAAATAAATCCGATTTCGGAATTTCCGGAATTCGGAACAAAATTCGGAATTTTCGGAATAAATTTCGGATATTCCGAAAAATCCGAATAAATTTAGAATTTTCGGAGTAATTTTCGGAATAAATTATTTTGATATTTTGGATTCGGATATATTCGGAATATGTTATTCTGACTAAATCGGAATGATAGTATTTGGAAAAATCGGATCGGTTATTTTCGGAAAAATCGGAATTTCGGAATTACAAAAGCCTATCCGATTCCGATCCGAATATTTTCGAAAAAAATCAGAAATCGGATTTTCGGAAATCGGAACTGTAAAATTGGGTTCCAAAATCGGAAAAATCGGATTTCGGAAAAAATCGGAAGTTCGGACAAAAGTTGCAGCCCTAATCAATACACTCAAAAATATTACACCACCCTCTTCCTTATAACCTAGGTTTCCCTAGGATCACTCCTACTACAACTCCCCTAACCAATCCAATTAGAAAACTAACCTAGAAAAGTAAAACTGCTAATAACCCACATGATCTCCTCCAATAGAGCATAAGCTAAAGCATAAACATAAACATAAACATAAACATAGATCAAACGGGTGGTAGACGACCCGAGGGACGTACCACGTCAGTAATAGCTTAATCATAAAGGAAATTTTAAGAAAGCACATATATGAAGGTTAGGATAATTTGATTTTGGAAAAATTGGTTAACTACTAAACAAAAAATCGACTAGCTACATTTATCGAGCACTCGCTAAGTATGACTCAAACGCCTTCTCGTAGGGCGGCATTCGATAGGACGGCAACTAGAGTATGAAGTATTAAAAACCCGGCACCTGTCCAAATGGCATTAGGGAATTCTGTCGAGTTTTAACAATCCTATCTGGCCCTCTGTCACAAAGTTTGGCAAGATTTACCTAAAACTTCTATATAATTTGCATAAATATCTCGATTCAAGATTCGCTACGATTTCACCAACTGAGAACTCCCTCAAAAAAAATATAATTATCACAAACCCTAACCCGGAACTTGGAAGCTCTCATCAACCTTCAACATTCTGATTCAGACATGGTAAGAACTTAATGACAAAGAAGTCCAGTTGATTTTTCCACCACTGGTTAATTTAGTGTCAAGATGCCTTATGAACACTAGTTGAATCAACTAATTTGACATTGTTGGGTGGGTTTAATTTAAATTGAAGTAGCAGGATTATTCAAGTGCTGTAGAAGTATTAATTCTGAGTAATTTAACATTCTTACTTTTATAACTACTAATGTTATGCAAATGTTCCCCCACATAAGTATTTATTGATATTTTGCTCATGATTTTTTCCTGAATCAACCCCCTCCCCAAAACTTTCCCCCGAATTTCCCTTGCCGAATCCGAACTTTGCTACAAAGAGCTAGCCGAACTTGATTATTCCAAAGCAGCGCTAGAATATACTGGTTTATAATTTCATTAGTCTAAATCACTATAAAAAGGAAGGAAAAAAAACAATAACAATAGGTAACCCAAATTTTATATGCCTACATAAGGTTTTTAGCTCTACCATCAAAAGGGATTCGCCAAAACTATTAAACAAACAAACCCAAACGCAATCCGAACATTTGAGACATAATATCAACTAAAGAACCTCCATAACATTGAGTTTTTTATGAGTTCGTAAAATAACAGTCTCAACTTGAAATGGGTAATGCTGAAAACAAATTAAAACACTAAATTACTTATAATGCAATCTAGTTTACCTTTGATAGGGTCGAGGGTTTGTTGACGATAGAAGTTATTGAGTTCCTAAAAAAAGTAGATGAGGCTTTGATTGTTTGGGGTTTTCGGAAGTGAAGAGTTTGAAGAGGACGAGAAGGAAGATGACGTTTAGAAAGAATGTGAAAGTTGGAGTAAGGAGATGATGAAAGGTTGAGAGTTGCAGAAGACGCCATTGTTGAACTACAACTGAGAGAGAGAGAGAGAGAGAGAGAGAGATGTGTTCTAGAAGCTTGGAATAAATTCGGACTTCTCGTTTGGGGTTTTTTTTTTTAGTTCTACTTGTGTCACCCAGAAGTATGTGAATTCTGCCTAACGACCTATTAAAGGTTCACAGCTGGAAATGTGCAACATGTTAAGAGCATCTCTAGCAGTGAGTGTGGGTTTGGGTTTGGGTTTGGGTGTGGGTTCGACACCCTGGCCCACCAAACCCACAACTCAACCTCTCCCAGCAGCCAGTGTGGGTTTGCCAACGTGGTTTTTTTTTTTAATGTAGAGGAGATTAAAACACCGCGTGCGGTGTTCCTTTTACCGCGCAGTAAAAAGAACACCGTGCGGGGTTCTAAACACCGCCGCATTATCTGTAAGTAAAACTCACAAGTGAATTCGACTATTTTATAGTTTTTTACATCTACCTCTCTCTCAAAAATCTCTTGGTTCCAACAAAATCAAAATGCAAATGCCAGAGGGAGACCCACACCCCAGTACTCTGCCTGGGTTTAGAGGAACAAGAGATCCTGAGCGTTCCGTAACTCGCTCGAGGTCCGGAAGAAAGAAAAGGCGAGTGGAATTTGAAGATGTTCAACCCCAAGATATACCAAAACCAACCGAAGATAACTTTCCGCGGAGGTGTATTACCCAACTCCCAGACGGAGTCAGTCACATCTATTACACGGGAAAGAAACTCACGGTAAGTTTTAGTGTAATTGTGAAATTGTTTTTTCCATATATCAAGTGTTTGACAAAATGCCTCAATGAACAGAATCGGGATTCGATGCTTGTGCACGACACATTCACTACGGTATTCAAAGTGTGGAAGGATATTGCCACACTTTCAGCTGTAAGGGACGCCGTGGTGAATATTTTTGGGCAGTTTATAGATATACGTTTGGGCAATTCGGATAATCGGCTAATTCAGGCGCCTACAGAGCGTTGGTGGCCGACCACACACACGTTTCTGTTCCCTTGTGCAGAGATAGGGGTCACTCCCCTCGATTTTACTATGCTAACATCATTGTCCATCGGCCGATATCCGACACAGGTGCCATATGATGACACATGGTCTATTTTATCCAATGCGAGGCAATTGCTCCCCAGCATTGATTCCAGCCATATAAAGAGTGGGAATGTCAGTATTACACATTTGAGGACGTACTTGACCATCGAAGCTAATCTGGAGGATGATATTACTATTGCTCGTGCTTTTATCCTCTTCATGATGGGACATTTGTGGTTCCAAACGGCCAACGACACCGTCCCGCTTGGATATCTTGCGGTCATGAATGATTTGGACTTGGCTGCCCAATATGACTGGGGTTCTACTATTATTGCTTCCATGTACCATGGTTTGGATACCGCAGTCACGACCGAAGGTGCCATCACTGGATTTGTGCAACTTCTTCCGGTGCACTAACACTTTTTCCATTTACAAATCAAATATCTTCCAATAAACGTTTTAAATATAAATTATAATTATTTTTTCTGCTATTCCAAAATGCAGTATTGGTTCTACGAGTATTATGGGGCTGGTCACCCTATAGACAAGGAAGAAGTAAAGTACCCGGCCTATCCGCGCCTTAAAGCATGGGAGAGGGGAAACAGGAAGAAAACAAATGACCAGGCGGCTAATTTGTTTATTATAGGCAGATACCATATTGATCACCGCACTGTTGAGACGATCACATGGGAACCTTGGTTCGATTCTGCAGTGTCTGAGACAAAGGACGTACTAAATGCAAAACTCTTATCCCGTAAAAGGATACCACTTCAAGTACCAAACAGAAACTGCAAATATTACTTGGGGGATAGATGCTGGAGGTAGGTGACTGGCGAGGTACGTATTCCTTTGGATCTACCGCTTAGCATGTCGCCACATATTAGTCCAGTGGCTTTACATGAGATGAGACAGGCCATGTTCGTTGACTGTGAGCAGTTTGTGGTAGGGGAGGAGAGAGAGACTTACGCCTCATACTGGGCTGAACAAATTTTGGAGGTAGGCCACATGTTGACAGATTCCCAGAGGATGGGGAATCTAGATATGTTCGGACCGAGTGCACTCAGAGCTGGTATTACACCCGTGGTGGTTACGTCAGCGTTGGTTCATAGCTTATCCCATGACTTCAGTTTGCCTGGCAAGGCGAAGAGGCCAGACCTGGGGTGGCACATGGAGTGGACAAGGCTGCGTGAGAGGCTCCCCATCGCCTGCTTGAGGGACCCGCCACCCATGTCTTCATCCTACGACACAGAGGAGCTGTGGCACCTGACCCATGGTATGCAGTGACTCGTCCTTGTAGAGTCTGCACGGGATGCACAAAGGATCCAGGAGATGGAGGAAGAGCTTGCTATTGGCCGCAGACAAATTGACAGTATAAATTATCAATTATATGCCCATGTAAGTAAAATTTTTTATGTATTTATTGCGGTATTTTTTCTTAATGTCATATTTATTTTGTCAAAATATTTATAAATTTTCTTTATTCCGTTCAGGACCTACACCTGAGGAGGGGGCATGACGTACGGGTGGTGCCGTTACCACCTGGAGGAGGCACGAGGACGAGGCAGCGTGGATCTGGTCGGCGAACCAGGGGAGGCAGTACTAGCAGCAAAGGGCGGGGTACTGGAGATGATTTTAAGTAGATATAGGTATTTTTATGCTTTTTTAGACGATGTAGAAGCTGTGTTGTGATTATGTAGATGATTATGAGTAGACGATATATTTGTAGACGATGTTTTGGATGTTTTTAATGTTCATTAGCCATTATTATCTAATGTTGAAATTGACTGAAGTTTTTGTTGAAATTGACTATTTGTCTGTTCGAATAAATTTGTACTGAGGTGTTTTATATTTCTACAGACTATTTGGTGATGTTTTTAGGTTTTTGGTAGAGTTTTTTTAATGTCTAATCGAATAGACTATTTGTCTGTTCGAATAAATTTTAATAATTTTGCACAATTTGGCACTAAGCAGTTTTATTCGAATAAAACCTAATTATATTTAAAAAAAAATTGTCACTGAGGAATACAAACATAGATTTGGCGGTGAAATGATCACCGCGCAGTAAAAGGAACACCACGCGGTGTTTATTTCACCGCCAAATCTAGGGTAAAAGACCCACAGTTTCTTCCCCTTTTACATTTCTCCCATTTTTACACCTCTCTTCCATTGGAAACACTTCTACCTTCTGGTATTACACCCTTCTCTTAACTCCACAGCCTCAAATGTCTTCTTCATCATCAGATTCATCCATACTCGATCCTCCAGGTTTATCGTTGTCGTCCTCCGATGACGATCTTATCTATAATTGTGCGGCGACAATTTGTGTTATGCACCAAGCTGCAGTAAACATAGTAGTTGAGGATGTAACTTCGAGTTATCACGAGAGTGTCATAGGCCGTAAGGATAAGAGAAAGAAGCAAGATTACCCATTGGGGCATTACAACATTATACGAGACTACTTCGAGCCGAATTGCACATATGAGCCATGGGAATTTTGGTGACGTTTTCGTATGAGTAGAGACATGTTTATGCGTCTATTCGATGCAGTTGCTGCACATGATCATTATTTTGTCCAGAAACCCAACAACGTTGGTACTATGGGGTTATCACCGTACCAAAAGGTAGTCGCAACACTATATTTCCTAAGCTTCGGTGTTGCGGTAGATCTTTTTTATGAATATATTTGAATAGGAGAAAGCACAACCTTGTTATGTATGAAAAGGTTTTGTATTGCGGTTTTTGGCGAGGAATATCTTCGAGCACCAAACGCAGCCGACATCGAAAAGTTAAAAGCGATCGGAGAGTCTCGGAGATTTCCCGGCATGTTAGGAAGCCTTGATTGCATGCATTGGATATGGAAAAATTATCCCAAAGCTTGGCACAGTCAATTTACTGGTCATTACCCCAAGGTGACACTGATTCTTAAAGCGGTAGCTTCACACGACATTTGGATTTGGCATGTTTTTTTGGGGTTACCAGGGTCTAACAATGATATCAATGTCCTGCAACAATCATATTTTTTCACCGACCTGGCCGATGGTATCACCCTGCCTTGCAATTATACAATTGCCGGGAAAGCTTATGATATGGGGTATTACCTAGCGGATGGCATATACCCAAAATGGGGAACACTTGTCCAAACCATATCCAATCCAATTTTTTGCTCAACAACAAGAAAGTTGTCGAAAAGACGTAGAATGGGTATTTGGGATTTTACAATCTCGGTTCAATGTTGTAAAAAATCTGGTGAAATTGTGGGACCCCCCAGGTTTTGAGTAATGTCATGAAGGCGTGCGTGATAATGTACAATATGATCATCGAAGAGGAACGAGGTGCATTCCCATTATACTTAGACTACGATCTGACCGAGCCCTCAACTATCAAAGGCGAACGGTTCGATATTGTACGCGAACGCGGAACAATAGAATCTTTAATGTCAAAAATGAACCAGATTCGAAGTCAAGAACTTTACTTTGATCTAAAAGATGATCTAATCGAGCATTTGTGGGCCGTGAAGGGAAATTTTCAAACCTAGTACTCTATTTCTTGTATTATCTGAGTGTTATTCATGTAATTTAATATTTCTTGTCGTACAAGTTTATTAAACAAGTTTTTGATATTGCATTAATCTTGTATTTATTTTAACGCAATATTATCGGAAATAAATATTTCGAAAACAAGATTGCATTCTTCAATAGCAAAGTACATTATTCAGACGATTATATTATTGGAAGGTAAACTACATTCTTGGAAATAAAACTCAAATATACAGCAAAGTTAATTATATTTCATCACCACTTCAAGTACCTGGTCCGCCTATGGCCAGACGTTCCATTATCTCAGCTTGCCTTTATAGATAGTATTGCAATTGATGTCCAAAGAGTACTAAGTCTTTCTCCATGATTTGCGATCTTCCTTGTTTGCTCCATATCATTTGAGTTGCCAGTGTTGTATACTTTTGCTCGTCTTCTTTATTTTGTCTTTCGCTTGCATCTTATCCAAACGGCGTTCATCCAAGCAGAGCGGTATGGATACGATAATAGAGCAGTAGTAAAACACCTCAATGCCTTTCGTGTGCACTATCTTTTTGTGGAGCTTTTGGCCGATGGGCAATGCTTCACACCATATACAACGAACCATCTAAGTCAGAATTTGGCTCCGCGGATTGAGGTGTAGGTTGGGCGTTGGGGTCCCCGTAGATTGTTTGATCGACAGAGTTCAATAGGAGAAGAATAGTCTGATATTCTCCTGGCCAACATTTTTGGTATATTCACCGTATGTTCAACCCGCATCCCTTAGGTTGGCCATCGTGGTTCCCAGCGCCAAAAATCTTATACGCTTATTGTGTTTGAAGTCATTTGCCGTCATCAAGCCTTGATATATTGTGTGGAATCATTGTCCTACAACATTCCGCACAAATTACCCAATACAAAACATAACGTATATATCGCGATAAATAATTAAAATTGAGTTAAAGGAAACTATAAGTACCTGATCGTCTTCTGTTTTTCCACTATTAATTCCTAAATCGTTCTTGTGCAACTATCCTGTCGCACATATGGGATTAAGGGCATACTACTGAGATTGGTAGACAAACACTAATCGGGTTTCGTGTGGAGCCCTCGGGTTTCTGGTAAAGGCAATGGGGAATTTGATAGAAAAGTACCCTTGTGCGGCCATTTGTTTGGACCGAAGTTGTTACCCCCCCCCCCCCCCCGACCTTGCCGAGATAC